>JBAJHW010000004.1:143886420-145176420 GCA_037013535.1 Intellagama lesueurii
AAAAGCGATTCCTGCTTTCCCTCTACACTTTCTTTGCAAAAAGCTGCTTTCCCCCTACACTTTTTGCAACTAAAGTGTAAGGGGAAAGCAGGAATCGCTTCCCCCTACACTTTCATTGCAAAAAGTGTAGGGGGAAAGCAGGTTTTTGCAAAGAAAGTGGAGGGGGAAAGCACTTTCCTGGCAAGAAAGTGGAGGGGGAAAGCAAGAATCCAAGCACTTTGATCCCTGCCTTCCCCCTCCACTTTCTTGCAATGAAAGAAATTTTGGGTTAGAAAAGTGGGGGGCATCTTATACATGGGGCATCTTATACACAGAAAAATACAGTATGTTTTTATTTATTGTATACATAGTGATATATAATATATATGGTTACACACACACACACACACACACACGTTGTTTAGAAGATTAAAATTTACAATCCTCAAACCCCACAATAACAAAAAATACAACAAAAACAATATGGTGGTTCAACATACAGTAATTAAAGCATAAATATATCATTATTTGTTTATTCATTTGATTCATGGCACACTTTTCTTCCATTATATATATATATATAATGGAATATATATATAATGGAAGAAAAGTGTGCCATGAATCAAATGAATAAACAAATCATGGGATGGTACAGGAGTGAAAAACCAGGGTGGTGCTTCTTGGGAGTAGGCCAGGTCAACCTCAGATTGGCTAGAAAATTAGCCAAGCTAAATTCCAATGAAATGAAGCCCAAGTGCTTCCTTCAGCATGTGAGCTGAACAGATGAAGCATGCTCTGGGAGTAGAACAATGATAAAAATACTAGATTACCAGGAATAATTACTGTGAATTTCATTCAGGTTGAAAGGAAAGAGGACCAGCGTAAAAAATCCTGCCCTGTTGCCTATGCCACCACAGGAAACAGCAAATTAGCAATATGAATCATAGGAAAAATAAGTAACCATGGTCACCCACCACCAACAACAGCAGGTAAGCAAGAAAGCATCCCCTGATACCTTGTTAAAAATGTTGGCATCTCTATAAATCACCCCACTACCCATTCAAGAGTTTAAAACTGCTCTCATGACAAATTTCATCTCAGTCCTAGATGTACATATGAAGATATGTCCTATCTGAGTTTAACATAGTTTCAAATTAACTGAAAATAATGAAGAGGACAAATGATGAAGCCGAGTCACTTATTCTCTCCCAACATTCATTTCATGTTGCAATATACAAAGAAAACTTTGCAACTCCCTTGATTAAACCTGAGGGTTATTTTCCCCCCCTTACATTGAGAGAACCACAGCAATGCTCATAATCTCTAGTACTGGGATTGGCCATTTGACTCTGAGCCTCATATATACTCAGCCCCACAGATCAAAGGGTAATAAAGAAAACAAGGAGGCAAATCCTCAGTTGGACTAGTTCTGCAAAGAGGGGTGACTTTTATCCCCACCTTCTGAAAACGTCGGTTTGTTATTTGGAATTGCAACTTTGATTTAGATCTATGAGCAGTAAAATATTGTGGAGAAGAACACTAACAGATAATTAAATCCATCAGCTGCCAAAACATGTATTTGCAAAAACTGGTTTAGTATGTTTACATTGACATTCCAACAGAAAAATGTCTGGTAAACTGGATGTTTAAACTAGGTTTTCCAGTAAATGAGAATGTACTTTGCAGCAAGAACTTGGCAGGCATTTTTGGTCACCTTCAGAAAGAATTTGCACATTCATGGGATTATTTTTTGTGCATTTCTGTAAAAGTTAACATTGTTTTGCTACATGGACTATTAAAAGTAGAAGCAGTGGATGGGTTGAACAAACAGCCTATCCTTATGTTTTTAGAAAGGGAAAAAGATGGTGTAGACACTTTGCAAAATGGTGCAAGCCGTGACAGGAGAGGGAGAGCATCAGGGAAAAAAAGGGTAAGACCTCTATTTGGGGTTAGAGAATTCTTGGCGTGCTGTTGTTTCTGTTGTTGTTGGATATATTAACATTTACATTTATACTCAGCCTTCCCACTACAAAGTAACATCCAAGGTGGCTTACAATCGCCATAAGATAATAAAAACAAAGAGAACAAAATTTAATAGAGAGTCAAATAAAAATCTCACTGTAAAAATAACTAAAATCAACTTTGATGTTGCATGCCATGACGTTGGAACCAACTGATAGTGATCCCAATAAAGCTCTGAAGATAAGTCAGATGTTTAAGGAGCTGTTCACACCCCCAATGCGTTTCTATGGCTCAGCAGGGATTTGAACCCAGACCTCCTGAGTCCTAGTCTATCAGTCTATCCACTACATCACACTGGGTATAAATCAACTAAGTGTGTTAAAATCATTAAAATGAACTACATGTGCCAGAAAAAAAAACACAGTAGGGCAAATTAAACAGGAAATGTCTGTTTATTTAAAAGATATGTCTTTACACCGTTCTTAAAAGCAGATTAAAAACAGATGGACTCTGAAGGGAGTGCATTGAGCATTCTGGGAGCCACACTGGAGAAAACCTCTCCCATGTACCTGTTAGGTTGACCTCTGACATTCTTTAGCAAGCCTTTCCTGAAGATCTTAACATTTGGGCAGGCCAATAAGGAGACAGGTGGTCCCTTAGACAGTCAGGACCAAAGCCATTTAAAGTTTTGAAGGTTAAAACCAACATCTGATGAGTTAAAATGGAATTGCAAGAAGAGTTTGATTTTGTAAATTGTGATAAAATATTGACACTAATGTCTGGCCTGGAATTTTGTTATCCACTAGCTTTCAAGCTTCTTAAATGTTCTTGGACTATTCCCAACTTTTGGTTCACTTTAGAATGCATATTTCAAAAAAACGCACATCAAGGAGTGTGTGTTTGGAGTGACAAGGGCTGGAATCCAGTTTGTGGAACTTATGTTGTGTAACCTGGATGGCATCATGATCTGATGAGCAGGGTATTTAATTCAAACCAATAGAAAGCTTCCTGTTTGCCCCCAACTTACATGTTTTGTGGCTTCTCTACAAAAGGGAGATGCAGGGAAGCCTTTGGGAGCCTTGGGACAAAGCAGAAGCCTTAATAGCTAAAAATCACCACCAATGTGCTGCCAGTGGTCCTGATCTGGATGGCAGCAATGTAGCAATAATTTCTGGCTGCACAAGCTCCCCCCCCCCCTGCAAATCCTGAGGCTCCTAACGGCTTTTCAGGGCAAAAAGGAGCCCTAGGAAGCCTCAGAACCTGAAGGAGAAATAGGAAGCTTTCAATTAATTTGAACTAGATGTCATCCTACTTGTGTGGCATAAAGTTGCATAAAGTTAAGAAGGGATTCCACCTGGTATGTTTAAAAATACTATTTAAATGCATTTTGTGTGTGTAAATTTTAATTAAGAAAATGTATACATGAATGTGAAAAGACATCAATGAATGTGAAAGTGACCCATATTGGAAACAATCTGATTTTTTAAAATCTCTATCATTAATCAGGTATTCCATGTATTCCCTGTCAATGTACATTACCTCCTTTGGAAACAATTTATTTTTAAAATAAAATGTGTTAAACCTTCGGAATATATCAGTTTCCCCCACAACATGATTTAAAGAATATTCACCTTGTTTAATTGTACATGTGTCTTTGTTTGAGAGTATGCAATCATTAGCACATATACATTTTCTTCAGTGTACATCAACCTCAATGTCTATACATTTTTAAAAAATATTTCTGTGTCAGTCTGAATGAATCTCCATATTCATAGGTGATGCTATATAAAACAGCATTTATTTCATAAACTGTTTTGCAAGGCTGCAGTGCTTAGATTATGGAGTTTTATCTCTTCTCTTGTGGGTGGTTTCAATAAGGAAGAAAGGCAGATTTCTGACTTGAGAATCCTACTTGGTGCTCTGCTGATCTTTTGGTAAATGTTAGTGCTTATAACCCCTTCACGGATTGCTGCCTTGTCGTGGCGAAGGGGCTTGAGTAATTCAGAGAAGCTATGGGCTATGCCGTGCAGGGACACCCAAGACGGACAGGTCATAGTGGAGAGTTCTGACTAAACGCAATCCACCTGGAGTATAAAACCAGCAGTATTAGTTTTGGGTGAACTCATCTGTGCCTTCTTTTAAACATGCTGCTGATTGTGACACATCGCATCAGTGATATTTATAGTAAGAAATGTCCCCATTTTTGTAAACAATATGGAGGTCCACAAACACATTGAGAACTCTTCTGCAACCAGTAACGGACACAGCGAGCTTGAATGCAGGAAGACAGAATGACAGAATGAAGTGTGACATGAATTTTGGGAAAACCTAGTAATGAATGTTGCAAGGCGAGAGTGGAGGGAAGAAACAATTTTCATATTTTAAATGGTCCTTTCCTTTGATCAGATGATGAGCCAATGATGAAACATGACTCTAATTCCCACACTGTGCGGATGCCAAGTCGTCGTTGAGTGTTGATGCACTTCTTTTAAAAAGCAGCGAATCATAAAGCAAAGGGTTTTGTTGTTGTCGTTGTCATCGTCCATATGGTGGCTCCTGCCCTTCCATGAATTCTGCCTTCTGCATAAAAACGATTAAACTCCTCATCTCCAAAATATTCTCTCTGAATGCATTTTCCCTTAGGGATAGGAGAATGTGGTGGAATAAATTTGAAACCAACTCAAACTCTGCCGGTTTGAAATTTACCCATGATAAATGGAAAATAAGAGAGGAAAAGTGAAGCACGGCATGGTGGAGAGAGAAAAGAGAAGTAAAACAGAGTGCTGTGCAAGTCACAGGAAAATAACTTATCCACTAGGAGAAAAAAATGAATCCTGGAAGTTGAAAGACAGGATCCTTGCAGGTAAAAGAGATTTCCAAGACCCCAGTAACATTTTCTTTCAATTCACTTTTTAAAATCAGCATTTACCAAGGTTTGCAGAGTCTGAATGTGAGCAAAGAGAAACTGGCAGAGTTCTTTTCTTGAGCTGACTTGTTATGTAATTTATATGCATCATAAATGTTATTTTGCATTATTAAATTAATTTTAAGAAAGAATGGACAGTCGGTGGCCTGTGCCCCAAGCCAAGTTCCATTCATGTTCTTTTTTCCTCTCTGTTCCTCTCCACAATTCCCTGAGGTGATGGCAAGAGATGAGCACCAGTCTCTCTGTACAGCACACTCCTCACCACTCCTGTTGCCTGAGCAACTTCTAGAATTTACAAATAATGTGTTAAAAGTAAATATGCTATTTGTAAGATATCTATTTTGGAAGTAACAATAGGCACCACTTTTTAGATTTTTTTAACACCTTGACAAAAACAATTTTATTAGGTCCCCCCCCCCCCCAATTTAAGCCTCTTTCCTTCTTCTTCTTCTTTTTTAAACTAGGGGAGCAGCTTAGGTCAAGAGACCAAATCTGCCCCAAACCTGACAGGAACTCCACTTGAATTCTCCCTCAATCCACCAAACATACCATGGGGGTAAAAAAAAATCACATCCTGCTTTCATTTATGTGGAAATGCAAGCCATACAGGACATACAACTGTCAATTTATGCTTGTATTTGTGAATTCACGTAAGTTGTAGTGACAATTTATCACATTAACAGGACCCTGGTTGTATTTCAGGGGGCACACTCAATCACACAATTGGATGCACACTTAGGACTTCATTAATGAGCAGCAATTTGCCACCCTGACTTATGCAGTTTCCCTTTTGCAAGTTTAATTCACCCATTGAACCAGTTTCTCTTAAAGCTAATAGCAGTCCAAGAAGCACCAATTCCACCACAAGAGATGCTCCTGCTATTTTTCTGATTTACAGCTCACTCTGTGTGCTGTCCCAGTGATTTCACTGGAAAAATAATGAGGGAATAGAGATGAGTCATGTTAGCCAATCACCATTCAGTTACTCAACCTGTACTAATACTCCCAGAACAGTACATCATTATAGTATTAAAAAAGAATTAAACGTATGTAATATATTAAAAAAAGGTTGGTTAAAAACAGTGTAAACACATATTAAAGACAATAAAAACACAGCAGCCCTATCAAAATGAAAGCCCTCTTAGATAGCTAGTCACTAAAAGAAAGCCTGCCTGAAGAAAAAGGGTTTTTTTGTTTGTTTTTTTAAAAAGGTTATTGGGTTGGGTTTGGGGGTCTTGAGGTATCCCCTCAAGGCAACAGAGCTGAAAACTTTAAGGCTTTCCAGGACTGGGAATACCCCCTACCCCTAAAAACAAAACAAAAACCTGCTACGTTTTTTGTTTTGCTGAGATTTGGGGTGGTTGGAGTGACTTTGGGGCACATGTTGCCCACCTGTAGACCACAGATGACCACAGGTTGCTTGTTGGATTTTCACCAAATTGAGTGTTTTAGCTGAATTAGCTATGCTTTTGTATAGGCTCTGTAAACCATAAATAGTGGTACAGCCTGTGCCAAATGTTTAGCTTTCACTTGGCCAGGCTATTGCTGAGTAGCATGCTACAGATTTGAAAGCTAGATAGAACATGACCTTTTCCCATGTCATGTTCATCCATTGCACTTCAGCAAGGAGCAGGATGCCACAGGAAAGTAGACAACTACGTAGGGGTCTCCTGCTGTGCTGGATCCACTTAACTCCATCTGTTTGCAACCAAAGTCAGAGGTACTTAGTGTCTTCCCAGAGGCATCTGAATCCTGGGTAATGTTATTTAATGCTTGATTTCCATGTGTGTATGTCATAAAAATATCTATAGCTTCTTCATCAGATTTAGTTGAGAAACAAATGCATTGCAGCACTTCGACTACTTCATGGCTTTAAATCACTCATGCTTATGTTTGAATTTATTCATGTCAGATAACATTTGCTTCCATGCAGTGATCTGTCTAAAAGCATGCTTCTCCTGTGGCTTTTCTGAGCCAGCAACAAAAGCTTGGAGAGTTTGACATAAGGTTGCTTAGGCCAGTACAGTGGCAGACTTTTGACCACCAGAGGAACCCACAAAAACTTATCTTGGAATACAAATAGTGGCCTCCAAGAGAACATTTTGGTCTGGAATATGACAAGGAGATGAAGGCCAAAATCCTATTGCTTAGCACAGTAAATTGAACTAAAATAGGCCCATTGAATCATTGGAGCTTTGGTGAGTCAACATCTCTGTAAGTGCCTTTGATTCAAATGAGCCTACGCTAATTGTGACTTATAATGCTAAGCAACAGGATTTTGGAAAAAGAGTCAAAATTCCTTTCTCTTTCCCCACTATTCCAAATTCTCTCAACTCCCTCCATTGAAGGCTCTTGAGGCATCCCTATGAGTAACATACACATTAGTAGTGTTCATGTAATTAATGGCACATTTACTTTTGCCTTCAGCTATCAGAAGTTTTGAAATTGCTAGGCTATGCAAACCAGTAATAGACAGCCCTCAGGAGCTTGAAGTAATGTTTAAAAACTGCACACACGCGCACGCACACACACAGAGACACCCCACACACACATGATGGAGGAGAAAAGCATACATTCAGACCAATTGACTTACACTGCTTAGAGATAGCACATCATGTGCTGTGAACAAAACCACTATGACTCCATGATACTGAAATAAATAAAAGCAAATAGATTTTGACAATGGTGGTAAAAGGCCAAAGCTGGGCAAAGCTTAGGTTTAAGAAAGACCACCATTGTCAGAAGGATTTTACACATCCCTAGGTATCATATGAAGAAACTAGTAGGTCTTTAAGTGGAAGGGTGCGATTTTGAGCATAACCTTGCTAGCGTGTGAAATGAGTGCAATTGTACGGTAGTTGGAGCATTTTTTGGCACTGCCCTTCTTTGGGATTGGGATGTAGACTGATCTTTTCCAATCCTCTGGCCACTGCTGAGTTTTCCAAACTTGCTGGCATATTGCGTGTAGCACCTTAACAGCATCATCTTTTAAGATTTTAAATAGTTCGACTGGAATGCCATCACCTCCACTGGCCTTGTTGTTAACCATGCTTTCTAAGGCCCACTTGACTTCACTCTCCAGGATGTCTGGCTCAAGGTCAGCAACCACACTATCTGGGTTGTCCGGGACATCCAGATCTTTCTTCTGTGTATTCTTGCCACCTCTTCTTGATGTCTTCTGCTTCTGTTAGGTCCCTACCATTTTTGTCCTTTATCATGTCCGTCTTTGCACAAAATGTTCCTTTAATAGCTCCAATTTTCTTGAACAGATCTCTGGTTTTCCCCTTTCTATTATTTTCCTCTATATATTTGCACTGTTCATTTAAGAAGGCCCTCTTGTCTCTCCTTGCTATTCTTTGGAAGTCTGCATTCCATTTTCTGTAACTTTCCCTATCTCCCTTGCATTTTGTTTCCCTTCTCTTCTCTGCTATTTGTAAGGCCTCGTTGGACAGCCACTTTGCTTTCTTGCATTTCCTTTTCTTTGGGATGGTTTTCGTTGCTGCCTCCTGTACAATGTTACGAGCCTCCATCCATAGTTCTTCAGGCACTCTGTCCACCAAATCTAGTTCCTTAAATCTGTTCTTCACTTCCACTGTGTATTCATAAGGGATTTGGTTTAGATTATACCTGACTAGCCCAGTGGTTTTTCCTACTTTCTTCAGTTTAAGCTTGAGTTTTGCTATAAGAAGCTGATGATCAGAGCCACAATCAGCTCCAGGTCTTGTTTTTGCTGACTGTATAGAGCTTCTCCATCTTTGGCTGCAGAGAACATAATCAATCTGATTTCGGTATTGCCCATCTGATGATGTCCATGTGTAGAGTCGCATCTTGTGTTGTTGGAAAAGAGTGTTTGTGATGACCAGCTTGTTCTCTTGACAAAACTCTGTTAGCCTTTGCCCTGCTTCGTTTTGAACTCCAAGGCCAAACTTACCTGTTGTTCCTTTTATCTCTTGACTCCCTACTTTAGCATTCCAGTCCCCTATAATGAGAAGAACATCTTTCTTGGGTGTCAGTTCTAGAAGGTGTTGTAAGTCTTCATAGGATTGGTCAATTTCAGCCTCTTCAGCATCGGTGCTTGGTGCATAAACTTGGATTACTCTGATGTTGAAAGGTCTGCCTTGGATTCGTATTGAAATCATTCTATCATTTTTGAGATTGTATCCCAGTACAGCTTTTCCCACTCTTTTGTTCACTATGAGGGCTACTCCATTTCTTCTACGGGATTCTTGCCCACAATAGTAGATATGATAATCGTCTGAATTGAATTCGCCCATTCCCGTCTATTTTAGTTCACTGACGCCCAGGATGTCAATGTTTATTCTTGCCATCTCTTGTTTGACCACATCCAGCTTACCAATGTTCATAGATCTTACATTCGAGGTTCCTATGCAGTATTCTTCTTTGCAGCATCAGACTTTCCTTTCACTTCCAGGCGCGTCCGCAGCTGAGCGTCCTTTCGGCTTTGGCCCAACCACTTCATTAGCTCTGGAGCTACTTGTACTTGTCCTCTGCTCTTCCTCAGTAGCATGTTGGACGCCTTCCGACCTGAGGGGCTCATCTTCCAGCGTCATATCTTTTAGCCTTTTGTTTCTGTTCATGGAGTTTTCTTGGCAAAGATACTGGAGTGGCTTGCCAGTTCCTGCTCCAGGTGGATCGTGTTTCATCAGAACTCTCCACTATGACCTGTCCGTCTTGGATGTCCCTGGATGGCATAGCCCATAGCTTCTCTGAATTACTCAAGCCCCTTCACCACGATAAGGCAGCAATCCATGAAGGGGGGCCTATCAGATAGTGTGCAATAATTTTGAAGTGCTGGATAGTTTCTGTTCTCTTCAATATGTCACTAGTGACCATATAGTACATAAAGTATCTTTTTTTGTGGTTTTTTTGTTCCATTTTTTTTTGTAGAAAAAGTTTTTATTTTTGTTTTCTACTTTGTGGCTCTTATGGTGGGAATCAGGGTGCTGGAACTGGGCTAAAAGGGGGGCTATTGCTCTGATTCAGATGGTCTGATTCAGTGTGTCTCTTCTTATATCTTTTTGTTTACATGCCAAGCGAGTACACATAGAACTGAAAACAGAAAGTGTTCAGATTTGGGCCCTTAATCCATCACACAACCGTATTCCAACATACAAATCCTTCACGGCCTGGAATTTCTTGCATTTCTAATTAAGTGAAGCTCTTTCACTGCATTTTAATTTCCCCTCTATTATGAGATCACAGAGCAAGCAGCAAGCATATTGAATGGGCTCTGCCTGCAGCTTTGGAGATTAGTCATAGAATGCTACACCTTTGGGCCATTGTATGCCACAGTTGGGTTGTACTCTAACTTAGTAATAAACATGACATGGTCTAATTCCTCTGTTTTACCTTTAACAAGGGAATTTGCCAAATTTCTGTCAAAACCAAAACACAGCAATGCAGAGGGACTATGAATTCACTTCTGCAAACAAGAAAATGACCTCTATTTAAAAAAAAAACAGTTTGGAGACAGGAAGAAATTATGGGAAAAGGATCTCTCAGACGAGGATGTGGATTTCAAACAAGTACAGACATTTATTCAATACTGTAGATTTCACTGTGCAACTAATGTAGCATTCCTTTAATATAATTATGTGTCATCAAGTTAATCCCAATTTACGACAATCCTCCTAGGCTTTTCTACAGATAACATACTCAGAAATCCTTTACTAGTCCCTCCTTCCAGTGGTGCTCTAGGACACTGGTCCCCAGATGTTCTTGGACTAAAACTCCCAGAAGCCTTCACCACCAGCTGTGCTGGCCAGGATTTTTGGGAGCTGTAGTCCAAGAACACTTGGCGACCTGAGGTTGGGAACCATTGCTCTAGGACCATGCAGTCTGCCAAAGACTGCACAGGTAGCAGGGGACACAACCCCATCACACTCTGTGTGATATTGACTGACCCCTCCCATGCTATTGACTGACCCCTCCCATGCTCTAACCCACTGAGCATTGCTATTTGTTTGTTTGTTTGTTACACATGTATTCCCCTTTTGCTGAACTGTAATCAACGTGATGTATCTAGCTCTCTTTCCCACTTTATTCTCTCAACAGCCCTGTGGGGTAGGCAGATAAAAAGCAGTTAGCCCAAAGTCACCCACTCAGTTTCATAGTTCAGTACACACTAGAGCAGAATCTCCGAAATCCAAGCCCACCACTCCATTCACTACATTATAATAACTAAAACATATTCCTGTTTTTTTAAAGTTAAAAATAAGACATGGGCTTTTGTGATGTGCTGAGATGTGTTTGAGTTATGGTGACCCATAAATTAATGACCTCTTGTCTTTAACAGCCCTTCTCAGAATATGCAAAATCAATGTGGTGGCTTCCTTAACTGAGTCAATCCATCTTGGTCTTCCTTTTTTCCTGCTACCTCCAACTTTTCCTAGCACTATAATCTTTTCCAGTGAGCTTTGTGTTCTCTTGATGTGCCCAAAGTAAGAGAATGTAATCTGAACAAAAGGGCAATCTCTATAAAAGGGATTGGGAAATAGTGTTAGAAAGATCACGTTTGATATTTTTCAACACTGGCTCTTTAATATATTCAAATGCAAACTGGCTCACATAGCCTTGTAAATATTTAAAAGGTGTCTCTTTGAATTAAATTAATCATGATTTTTAAAAAATGATTATCACCTGAAGTCTTTAGACAAGTGAATTGTCCTAAGTGATAAGAGCAGTGCTTATTTCTATTCCTGTTTATGTGCTGAAAACACTTTACTGGAATAAACTATAAGATTCCAATCTTATCCTCAAATGAATTCATAGAAGATGGCTTTTTATCATAAGCAGTTTCCTGAAAGTGACCAAGCAATTAATTCATTTTCAGGCAAACATTTGCTGAGCCAAGCCTAAAACATGCTTTCAGCATAATAACCTACCATTTCATAGCACTCTGATTTGGAATTGAAAACAATGAAATTGTCACATGGAGACATCAGGGACAAGGGCTTTTAGAAATTCCTTTATAGTATGCTTCAA
This sequence comes from Intellagama lesueurii, assembly GCA_037013535.1. Classification (NCBI taxonomy): domain Eukaryota; kingdom Metazoa; phylum Chordata; class Lepidosauria; order Squamata; family Agamidae; genus Intellagama; species Intellagama lesueurii. The sequence continues at coordinate 143,898,293 of JBAJHW010000004.1, forward strand.
ATAGGAAAAGAAAATATAGATTGAATAAAATGCATCGAATAATGTTGGGTAATGTCTCATTCAAAACTAAAGCTATTTGGAAAAAAATAAGGCAATTTTTCTCACCGTGTCTTCTGCAAATGGATCTGGAAGTACTGTCAAGAGCAGCCTGTGAAAATAATAAATAGACCCTTTTTAAATCGAGATGAGAGCATTGCCAACATATGTATATTTAAAATTTACTTATCAGGTATCAGGTTTGGGGGGACTGGATACTGTGATTAAATGTGTTATGCAAGTTTAAATAGGGCTGAGATGCTCTAAATCAGAAATAAACTAAAGCCCTTTGAGGAAAGACTCTTCATAATAATAAAAAAGGGAAATCTGCAAAACACTTGTTCTTTTCATTTACACCTCTTCCATCCCTGCCATGGGAGCTTCTTTCTAAGATGGCTATTGGCATATCCAGCCATGATGCTTATACACCAACTCTACTAGTCCAGATTTAGCGTCACAGCCCCACAGAATGGCTCTGTGGAGATAAGCAAGACCCCTGCCCCTGCCAAAAACCCCCAAAAAACTGGCAAGGGGAGGAGCTGCTGGATCGTGAAGACCGGGGGGGGGGGGGGGTGTCAAGAGACTGAACTTCTAAAAGAAATCAGTTGTGTCTATGAATCAGAGGGAGCCCATGGGAATACTACAAGATAAGGGCATAGACCTGTCTAGAAGCCTCTTGTCAAAGTGCATGGCTGCAGCAAAAAAAACTCCTCAGAAGATATCCTCGTGAGTACAGGTCTCCTTGAATGAAAGCTTCTCCTCCCAGGAAGACAAGCAAGCCAAATTCTGGTAATGAGTTCCTTTCCTAGCTGGTCAAATGCTTTCTCCTGAGCCTTGTGTGGGGCTCTGGTAGCTTAGCTATATAAACCTTAGTTTGGGACCAAGACTTTGTTGGAAACGGTGTTTCTTTCTGCTCCTGACTATGCTTGTTGCATATCCTGATGTTCTGCTGCGGACATGTTGCTGTGTTTGACTTTTGGACTCTCTTGTACACATCTTGCCCTCTGTCTACCTGTTTTCTGGCATAACTTGACTCGCTACAGCCTGGATTGCTCTTCGATCTTGTCTTTGATTCTCTGGTAGGATTCTGTTTGCCAGAATCTATTTTTGCTCTCCTTCAATTTGACTCTGTACTCCCCAGCCAGCCCAGTTTTCCTCCTCAGATTGCCAAGACCTTGCCTTTTTGGCCAGCTGGCCTGGAAGCAGATGCTTAGACGTGTGCCATGACAAATAAGCAAATCACAACGACTCATTACATTGAAGTAGCTGGAACAATCCAGTTGTTCCTAACAAAAGTACTCCCAGTTAATGAACGGGACTACTTAAAATAATATATAAGTAACACAAGTTGGAACAAACAATTGCATTGGTCTCTGTATCAACGTTCTTCCCTTTCACCATATATCCTCCTTTCATTTGTGTCCAACTTTGTTTTTTCTAAAGTGAGCTTCAGCAATTTTGTGCGCATTTCCCCTATTCTGTGGTATGTTTGGGTGTGTTTTCCAAATGCATGAATTTTAATCACTGAAGGCTTTTTGTCTGGATTGAAATTTTTTTAATAAAGTTTTATAAACATTTCATGAACAATATTGAACTTCTTCTAGTTCAATATTGAAGTGCAGCAGTGGATGGCTACAATGGTCAGTATGTAAATCAAGGGTGGAGAAGTCTCAGTCAGAAGCAGTTTGACTGCCTCAGAGCATATGCAGAAGAGTTTTTTTGCATTGCTGAACAAGGGCATTTTATGAACAACTGCACAAAAGGGCACTAATGTTATTGTGCAGCAGAGCAAATTAACATTCTACAAGGCAATTCTAAAAATGGTGATATTTATTTTATTTTTATTTATTTATTTATTTATTCGATTTTTATCCCGCCCTTTTAGACAGAGTCTACTCAGGGCGGGTTCCATAAAACATTAAGTATAAAACACTTGAACAATTAAAATTAAAATAAAACAATTCAAAACAATAATATTAATATTAATAATACTCAAGATGGAGAAAAAACAGAAATTATAATAAAATAAAATCAAATATTGACAGGAGGGAAGGCCTGCCTGAAGAGCCAAGTTTTTAATTGGCTCTTAAAAACACAAAAAGTGTTTGTGTTATCAAACACTTGTGTTTGATAACACAAACAAAAGAAATCATAATTTTGAAACTGGAGCTTGGGTCAGCATAAAATTTGGCACAAGTGTAGTAGATCGTCTGCTCATGTTCTGTGCCAAATATGAGGAATTTTGGGCAAAGGGTTTTTTATTTATGATTTTTTTAAAAAAGAAAAACTGTTTTGCCCTTCTGTGCAGTTGTGTTTGTCCCAGACCTGAGTGCTTTCATTAACAGCTCTGCTCAGATTTTGCAAACCAACGACATCTCATGTTAGGTTGTTCTCTCTTCCTACTGCCCCCACCCCTAGCAATCTTGTCCCTTCCAGTAAGTTCTGCTTAGATCTTGCAAACTAACAACTGTAGCTTCCTATATTAAGTTAACCCATCTCATGTTAGGTCTTTTCCTACTACCCCACCCACTGTTCCCTGATATATAATCTATTCTGGTCACTTTTGTATTTCCATTATATGTGCATGGTAGGGTAGGCAGGTTCAGGTTACTTATTTTTGGTTGAGTGAGAGTTCTGGCTTTCACTTGATTGGGCACCCACTTTTCTGCTTTTCTGGCTGTCTTTGGTATCTGTATGGCTTTCCTCCAACACCACATTTCAAATAAGTTGATTTTTTCCCCCTTGTCTTTCTTCACTGCCTTTCTTTCACACTTAATGAAAAACAGCTCTGACAATTACGTTGTGTTTGGGTGAGAACTGATTAATTAATGAAAAAAGGAGTCAGTTTCTGGGATTTTCCCTTGTGTGGTGTCAGTTTGTGAATGGTTATGAGCAGAAGAGGGCATCCTGTAGACCCTCTTGACTGCTGCCACTGGTGTCATCAACATTCAGGCTGCCCTTTGCTATGTAGAGCTTGGCATTCTTTTTCTTGTTGCCAATGCAGGCATGATATTGTGCACTGATATTGGGCCACTTCCTATTGTTTTGAATTGTGGATACAGAGACACAATATACTACATTCATAAACTGGAAGTTTTTTGAAGAATTGATTTATATAACTTCCACACATAGAAGCAATAGCATTGAAATAGACAACATCTTAGATTTTCTATTCCTTGGTGTCACGTTGTGAAGGGTAGTGAGCACAAGAATGAGCACATCCTTGTTTTTCTGCCCAAAGTTTTTGGCTCTCTGTTGATTCCTCCACCTGCCATCTCTGTGATCATGACTACAGTGTCCATGCCCTTCTCCCCTCTTCCAAAAACATATACAGATATCATATTCTGTGTTTGCCTCATTCTGTTTCTAGTTGCTCTCATGCAAGAATTTCTGCTTCATTCTGAAGTCTCTCATACTTCCTGCTGCTGATGTTATCATGATCTCCTTCTCCTGGCCGTGGCTCAGACTCTGTTTCACTGTTAGTTACAGCCCCAACAATGTAGGTCTACTGAAACCACTGGAGCTTTGAAGGTAAGTGTTCAACTAATTCTTCTAACTTGCCATATTAATAATATTTGGCCTTCATTAAGCAAGTGTTGCTAGATTAAATTATTCCAAGATCTGATTTTGTCTCACAACATAACTTTGGGTATAAGTTATCACTTTCGTTGTTGTTTAGTCATTTAGTCGTGTCCGACTCTTCGTGACCCCATGGACCAGAGCACGCCAGGCCCTCCTGTCTTCCACTGCCTCCCGGAGTTTGGTCAGATTCATGTTCGTAGCTTCGATGACACTGTCCAACCATCTTGTCCTCTGTCGTCCCCTTCTCCTCTTGCCTTCACACTTTCCCAACATCAGGGTCTTTTCCAGGGAGTCTTCTCTTCTCATGAGATGGCCAAAGTATTGGAGCCTCAGCTTCAGGATCTGTCCTTCCAGTGAGCACTCAGGGTTGATTTCCTTCAAAATGGATAGGTTTGTTCTCCTTGCAGTCCAGGGGACTCTAAAGAGTCTCCTCCAGCACCACAATTCAAAAGCATCAATTCTTTGGCGGTCAGCTTTCTTTATGGTCCAGCTCTCGCTTCCATACATCACTACTGGAAAAACCATAGCTTTGACTATGCAGACCTTTGTCGGCAAGGTGATGTCTCTGCTTTTCAAGATGCTGTCTAGGTTTGTCATCGCTTTCCTCCCAAGAAGCAGGCGTCTTTTAATTTCGTGGCTGCTGTCACCATGTGCAGTGATCATGGAGCCCAGGAAAGTAAAATCTGTCACTGCCTCCATATCTTCCCCTTCTATTTGCCAGGAGGTGATGGGACCAGTGGCCATGATCTTAGTTTTTTTGATGTTGAGCTTCAGACCATTTTTTGCGCTCTCCTCTTTCACCCTCATTAAGAGGTTCTTTAATTCCTCCTCACTTTCTGCCATCAGAGTGGTATCATCTGCATATCGGAGGTTGTTGATATTTCTTCCGGCAATCTTAATTCCGTCTTGGGATTCCTCCAGTCCTGCCTTTCGCATGATGTATTCTGCATATAAGTTAAATAAGCTGGGGGACAATCTACAGCCTTGTCGTACTCCTTTCCCAATTTTGAACCAATCAGTGTTTCCATATTTAGTTCTAACTGTTGCTTCCTGTCCCACGTATAGGTTTCTCAGGAGATATATAATGTGGTCAGGCACTCCCATTTCTTTAAGGACTTGCCATAGTTTGCTGTGGTCCACACAGTCAAAGGCTTTTGCGTAGTCAATGAAGCAGAAGTAGATGTTTTTCTGGAACTCTCTGGCTTTCTCCATAATCCAGCGCATGTTAGCAATTTGGTCTCTAGTTCCTCTGCCCCTTCGAAATCCAGCGTGTACTTCTGGGAGTTCTCGGTCCACATACTGCTGAAGCCTACCTTGTAGGATTTTGAGCATAACCTTGCTAGCGTGTGAAATGAGTGCAATAGTACGGTATTTGGAGCATTCTTTAGCACTGCCCTTCTTTGGGATTGGGATGTAGACTGATCTTTTCCAATCCTCTGGCCACTGCTGAGTTTTCCAATATTGCTGGCATATTGCGTGTAGTACCTTAACAGCATCATCTTTTAAGATTTTAAATAGTTCCACTGGAATGCCATCACCTCCACTGGCCTTGTTGTTAGCCATGCTTTCTAAGGCCCACTTGACTTCACTCTCCAAGATGTCTGGCTCAAGGTCAGCAACCTGGGTTGTCCGGGACATCCAGATCTTTCTGGTATAATTCCTCTGTGTATTCTTGCCACCTCTTCTTGATGTCTTCTGCTTCTGTTAGGTCCCTACCATTTTTGTCCTTTTTTGCACAAAATGTTCCTTTAATATCTCCAATTTTCTTGAACAGATCTCTGGTTTTACCCTTTCTATTATTTTCTATTATTTTCCTCTATTTCTTTGCACTGTTCATTTAAGAAGGCCCTCTTGTCTCTCCTTGCTATTCTTTGGAAGTCTGTGTTCAGTTTTCTGTAACTTTCCCTATCTCCCTTGCATTTTGTTTCTCTTCTCTTCTCTGCTATTTGTAAGGCCTCGTTGGACAGCCACTTTGCTTTCTTGCATTTCCTTTTCTTTGGGATGGTTTTTGTTGCTGCCTCCTGTACAATGTTATGAGCCTCCATCCATAGTTCTTCAGGCACTCTGTCCACCAGATCGAGTTCTTTACATCTGTTCTTTACTTCCACTGTTTATTCATAAGGGATTTGGTTTAGATTATACCTGACTAGCCCCGTGGTTTTTCCTACTTTCTTCAGTTTAAGCTTGAATTTTGCTATAAGAAGCTGACGATCAGAGCCACAATCAGCTCCAGGTCTTGTTTTTGCTGACTGTATAGAGCTTCTCCATCTTTGGCTGCAGAGAATATAATCAATCTGATTTCGGTATTGTCCATCTGATTTCGGTATTGCCCATCTGGTTATCACTTTACATGTTCTCATATATAAGAATGAGAAACAATGCATTTTTCTCCTCAACTACATATAGTTTTCATATTAGCAAGAATGATACCTGTGCAATGATTCTTGTCCTTTTGTGTGTTTAGTTTAAAAAAGATAAGAGATACAGGAAAAATGTAGGAAAAAGTGCTAGTTTCATTCTTGCACTGGAAGTATGAAACCACTGTGGGCTTTCACACACCTTTGTTGAGGTGTCTCATTGTGTTGAGATACTGATGAAGATGAGAGGTATAGCAAGAATTCTTCACATCCCTACGTGGAAGATTTTAAATGAATGCCTTGATTGGGAATTTTACCGTTCTAGAGTTTAGCTCTTTTCACATATTCAGCTTTTGTGTGCAATGAACATGGGGAAAAGGAGAGCAAGGATCAGTACCCCTGTGCTGTCCTTCCTCCTCTCATCATTCCCATTGTTCTTGTATTGAAGGCAAATGTCTGCAGCTGGGAGCCTTTTCTATCTGTGTAGACTCCCTGCATTATTTTGAACTCTGAAGAATAAGGCTTCTAAGTCTGTAAAAGTTCAGCCACAACATGTGAAGAGTGATGTGCACTTTTCTGGGGGGGGGGGGGAATTGGAAATGCATATATTACATACCGATTCTAAAGGGACATTTAGTACTAGATGCTCTGAATCACAAGATGTATATGAATACACTTTGTCCAATAGACTTCTAATACTAATCTGTGTAAATCACCAGTTTTAACATATATGGCGTATGGGATAATTTCTTCTTTTCTTCATTCGGTTTAAGTGTTTAATAACAGGATCTGATTACATTTCGACTTTTGAAAATAATATACAAACCAGTCTATACTGGAGCTATGGTTCCTCCCATGAAAGGTTATTCCTACAGAACTTTTCCATGAAATAGGAATTGGACATGCCTATGGTAGCATGGACTGATAACTCCTTACAGGCTCCTTAACCTGTTGTGTCATCTGGAGGCATACAGTCTGATGTTTGTTATCAATCTTCTATAGGCTGTTCTCAGGCTAGGTCTAGCAGTTGAATGGAAAAAAGGAGATGCCTCTGAAGTTTGAAATATCTCTTGAAAGAACATGGCACAAAAGCCAACAGTGACAAAACCAATTCATTATACAAAGTGCAAGTGTGAACTGGTGGAAAATTGGGGTATATTTGGTATATATATTTGGTTTTGGAATACAACATTCAATAGTAAAATCTGTAATTATATATCTGCACACCCTCATTGCCAATGTAATTGAGTTTGAGTTGTTAGTTTCAATATCCTTTTAAAATGAATCTATATTCTATCCATCTTTGCCATTACCGAAATCTATTGGAGAGCCCCATAAGGTTGTGCCTTAAAGATTAGAATAGCACACTTTTAAAGGATTTACAGGAACATAAGACAATGAAAGGATCAAGAATGCTGGAAAATTAAGTTAGAATATCTTTCAGGATACCAATGGTTGTGCAGAAATGCTTCAATAGCATGGAGTTCCTTTGGTCAAGCAAGGCTTTTATGCCAGCTAGAATCTCCTACAAAAGACAGGTTAGCTTGGAGAGGACAGGAAAGGCATGGTATGGTAGAGTTTCCCCACTGGCAATATGAGATGACAACCAAAATCACAGTAACATTCTTGTAAATTGGGGTGAAACCCAGTAGTAAGTCACAACTAGAGTAGGCCCATTGAGTTAGTGGAACTTACAGAAGATCTGGCTCATTAAATCCCCACTGATTTAATGGGTTTACTCTAGTTGTGACTTACTACTGGATTTTAGCCAGTATGTATTAGTTTTTGGAAATCCAAATGCACCTTCTCATTGATTTCTAGCAGAGAGTTCAGTGGGTCAAGTCACATGACTGGCACACAGTGAGGAATAAAAATGGCAGTGACTTATGCCATTACACTACAGCAGCATAAATAACCAAGAGCATTCTGGTTATTGTATACCTGGTGCTGGTGCAACTGAAGGATAAAGAATGATGGCTTTAAGGTTGAACCAAATAAATCATGGTTCTTTTCTGCAAAGCATGGACCAATAAATCAGTTTTAGAGCTCAGTTCCACTGACAAAAAAAACCCGCTGTTGAATCGGGTTTTGCTTAATGCGATTTATAAGTCACCTGATTATAAACTGCTGTTGGCATTTCTTCTGCTCAGCTGATGGGTGGTGAAGCCAGGCTGCTCCAGTGATCCAGGTGAGAAAGAGCCAGGTGGGCAAGCAAACAGGATGGGTGGATGGGCAAGTGGGCTGGTGGCGTATGGGCAGCAAGCAGGCAGGCAGGCAGGTGAGCAAGCAAGAAAGGCAAGTGGGTAGGCAAAGATGCAATTTACACTGACAGAAGGGAGTTATTTTTTTTTATTATTGTTTTGACATAATCGAAATAATTTAATTGAAATAATTCAGTTTTACAAGCAATTTAAAACAAATGACCCTCCGGCAGAAGAGTATTTTATTTCTCTTTCCAACAAAAAAAAATGTGATTGCAGAAAAAAGAATTGTGCTGCCATTTATGTCATGGAGACACCTTAATTTAAACTGAATTTTTAGAAGCAAAACCTGTTTCAACAGTGGGACTGAGCTCTCACATTCTTACTCTCTTGCATTCAAACTGTTTAAACTTTAAGCTCTTTCTCAGCTGAATATTAAGTTTGCATATATATCTGCATTCTTCAAAAATGAGCAATCATAGCTTGTGCTGGCCAGATTCAACAGCTGCAGGTATTCTCAGCATGAAAAGGACTGTTTTATACTTGCTTGCCCTATAGAAGATGAAGGACATCAAGAAAAAAAAAAGGTGGCACCCTTATTTTCACAATAACGTAGTTGAATATACATAGATAGAATTTCAGACACTCAAGGATCAAAGGTCTGGACTTGCATGGATTGAACCTACGGATTTCGGTTTCTTGACATTCATTTTTTTAAAAAAAGAATTGTTTATCCCAGCTATGCAGAAATCTGCAGATTGTAGCAAATTTATGAATGGAAACAACATTCTTAGTCATTCCTAGCTCCAGCATAAGTAAAAGTCAAATTCATTTGATATTTTCACTGGCTTGTCTCTATTGTGTCTGTCGTCTCTGACCATCAGCAGACCCATTGTTAAGATGCCCATTGCTGATATTTGAGTGCAATGAGGCAGCAAGCTGTGTGTGCATTCACATACACATACACTGTTTTGTATCCTCACACTGCTTTTCAAAATTATTATTATTCCAGTAAAATTAAATTGGTATCACTTCAATTTACTCTTACCCATATCAACATAAGAAGAGCCCTGCTGGAACAGGCCAAGGGCCCCTCTAGTCCAGCTTCCTGTACCTCACAGTGGCCCCACCAGATGCCTCTGGGCGCACATGAGACAACTAGATACCTGTCTCCTGATACCCCTCCCCTGCATATCGTTTGGAATATTCATTTAAAGGAAATAGTGACAAATAGACTTCTATGGGCACAAGAAAATGAATCATCCTAACTTTTTCCTATTGCTTTCTCTTCTGTCCTAAAATGGTTTCGACTCCTGACTATCACTTTTGGCCAAGCACGGGATTCTTGTTTATACTATTAGAACTGTAGTGGTAGGAGGAGAGAGCCATGGAAATGCAGAAAGACCACATTGAGCTCCTGTAGGGGTCCAGTGAGAGATTTCTCCCAGTGGGGAATAAAAAGCAGGAATGATCATTAGCTGCTCACATTAGGTGAAGAAATCAAAGATAGGTGGTTGGTGGTGGTGGTGGTGAGTTTTTCCTTCTGGTTCCGTCAACCATAGAGTGGTGTAACTGAGCCTGGGTTGATGGCTGAGACATTTTGATTGGAATGAATAAGAACATCATCTCTCCCCACCCTGCTCCAGGCTTCCCTATTTTTTTTTAAAAAAAATGTAGCTATAATCTCCACAATATCTAATTTGGAAATTGACACACACACCCTGCAGCAGCAACACACAGTTTCATGCTCTCTCTGATATAATGCCAATGAGGGGAGGGGTTTGAATAGGCATTATATCCCCCCCTTTTTTTCTCCCGCAGGAGTGAAAAACAGCACCATTGTTGACAATTTTTTTCCAACTGGGTATCTTAATATGTACATCTTATACATCTGCTAAGAACTGCTGGATAGCTCAGGGGTTTAGGCATTTGGCTATGGAGCTAGAGGTTGTGAGTTCAATTCCACACTGTGCCTCCTCGACGGGGGCTGGACTTGAGGATTCATCTGGTGCTTTCCAGCTCTGTGGCTCTAAGATGCTTATGCTGATGATTATAATATACATCAAGCATACTGTTCTTAATTTTTAAAAATTTTCTTAAAACTTTTTTACCAACTGTAATCCACCTGGAGAGTACAGGGCAGGATAGACATATTTTAATATATGCACATGTGTATATACCATGCTTTGCAACAGCTGACACATACCAGGAAGCAGGGACACAATGTAAGGACAGCTGAGTAGCTTACTAACTATGCTTTTTCATACACTTTATTACTATTTTGCACAAATGGAAATATCCTCTCTATGTTACCCATGGATAACTATTACTTACTCATTTTATTACCTTGGGAAACAAAGAACATCAGAGACACTCAATCCCAAATGTGATTATAAACTGAGTGATAAACTGATTTTGCAACTCAATCAATTTCATCACTCTGTCTTAAAAAAGAAGGTAAGCCCCCTTTTAAAAAATAGATGAACACTGCAATCTATTTTCATTCCATTCAGCATTAGTTTTATATTTCAACGTCCCCGCAATGTGCAATTCTATTGCCATCTACTGCATTTGTTGACTGTTATAATTGCTCCTTGCTCCTTTCTGCAACATGTAAAGAAAAGAAAAGAAAAGAAAAAACCCAGGATAATCTCATTAATGCAGAAGAGGCAGGCTTACAATCACCTTCTTACCTGCACCTCCATGTATTCAAAATGTCTTTTTTGTAGCAGGCTGGCTGGTTTCTAAGTGAAGAAATTTGTATATAAATGTTTGTCCTTAGTACATTAAACACATAAACAGCCGGGTTTGTGATATCGGAGCATCATTAGCTGTTGAAAAATTCATCAAATGTCCCGAGATCTGCACTGCTTATTTAAAAATTCATACAAAGTTTTGAAGAGTAAAAATGGTTTGACAAGTAGGCAGGCCACAAAGAAACTGACACATCAAGGGAAGAAGATCAAACAAGAGTATAGCAGGCATATTCATACTGTAGGCTGTAGAGCCTGGCTGCTCTCCAAGGGGGTTGAAAGAACAAGCCGACATAAAATATAGAGAAAGAACAGAAACAGGAATCTCAAGGTGGAAGAATGAAAGACCATTTGACATTCAAAAAAGGATTGTATTTTTCCCCCATTTTTTGACATCCAGTCAATACATTCACCTCCACATAGCTTATTTAACTAGATGCAAAAGTTTTCATACAATGCTAACATAGTCTTTGAATGCAGTGACTCCTGACTTGCTGTAGAATTTTTCAGGCTCCTCTATACAAATAGCACATTCATTAAGTGCCAATCCTTATGTCGCCAAAGCAGTGGCATCTCTGCACGAGAGGAAGGAATTAGCAATGGGATCAGCTCTTCCATTAAAGAGTGAGAGGCACCTGACTCAGGCAGCAAAGCTGAAGCACCAGTGAAATGTGTGCCTCCTACCAAGGGCTCCAGGCTCAAGTAATAGGATCCTCTGGCAAGGGATCTCCATGTCACAACATTTTACTGGAAGTTCCATCAATGTGTGTCTAATTGTGCGTATACATGTGTGTAGAGCAGCCTGTGGTCCACAAGGCTTCTCCTATGTGACCCCTGTGACCTCTGGATCCCATGTCTGAAAAAGATGGCCAAAACGGAAAACCATGCTTCCAGAGGGCAAAGTTCCCCCTTAATTACTATTGTGTGCTTTCAATCCCCCAAAGGCCCAAACTGGTCTTAAACAGCAAGTGCAGCAGCTGCAACATCAACGAACCAGACATCCCCTCCATTTCGGAAAAAAAATGAAATGGGCAGACACTGCTTCCAGGCATTTCTGCTTCTGTCAACCCATAATGCAAATACATATAGATGTGGCCAGATGCAGAGTAGTAATAAACTCCTTGGAACCAACTGTAGGAGTAGCAGAAAATGGGATGGATACACTCTCCCAGAAATTCTGATCTTGCCCATCTGTGGTGTGTATAGATGGACAGATGTGGCTTGATCCAAACTTAATAGACCCATTGAAAGTATGAGTCTATTAGTCTGTTTAATATCTATATGAGGCCGCTGGGGGAGGTAATCACGAGTTTTGGAGTTTCGTGTCACCAATATGCAGATGACACTCAGCTCTATCTCTCCTTCCACCCTTCTGCAGTGGATGCTGTCCCGTCCCTTGAGCGCTGCCTGGATGCGGTGCTGGGATTGGATGAGGGAAAACAGACTGAGGCTGAATCTGGACAGGACAGAAATCCTGCGGGTGGGGGGCACTAGTGTTTGTGGTCTGTGTGCCTCCCTTTCCTTTGGGGGAGCCACTCTTTCCATGAAGGATGAGGTGTGCAGCTTGGGCATACTTCTGGACCCAGCAGTATCAATGACATCACAGGTAGCATCTGTGGTCCAATCCACTTACTTCCATCTAAAGTGGATTGCCCAGCGGCATCCCTACCTTGATACCAGGTCCCTCACCATGCTGGTTCATGCGCTGGTAGTCTTGAGATTAGACTACTGTAATGCCCTCTACGTGGGGCTGCCCTTCCGACTGCTACAGAGACTGCAACGGGTCCAGAACACGGCAGCCAGATTACTGAGTGAGGTTAGAAAATACCAACATATTTTCCCTACCCTGGCCGCCTTACACTGGCTACCAGTTTGGTTCCGTACCAGTTTCAAGGTGAAGGTATTAACCTACAAGGCCCTAAACGGTTTGGGACCTCAATATCTGGCCGAGTGCCTCCTTCCAGTTCAGTCTGCCCATCCAGTAAGATCATCACAGGCAGGGCGGCTGAGAGTTTTGACCCCGAGAGAGGCCCGGAAAACAACCACCAGAAATAGAGCCTTCTCAGCGGTAGCTCTTCAACTGTGGAATACCCTCCCGCCCGAAGTTTGGCTGCCCCCCTCACTAGGCACTTTTAAAAAGCTATTAAAACCTGGCTATTTAGACAGGCCTTTCCTGAACAAATAACAGCCTGATGCAACAGTGCCTCCAATAATGTAACATTTAACATACCACCATGTTTTTATGCTATCAAATGTATTGTATTGTACTGTATTTCACTATGTCTTCCACTGTATTTTATGGTATTTTGTTTTGCACTGTTTAATTTATTGATGTCATCTTATTTTGCCCACCCAGCCCTGAATAAAGAGGCGAGACACAGATTGTTGGGTTAAAACTTGGGCCACAACTTTATTAACTATTTAAACTAAATCCCCCATCTACAAGGGGGCCTAACGTAGTGTGATATTATTTCCAAATCTGGTGTAGCCTTTACTCCGGACCATTCTATAGCAGGGCAAGTTCCTATTTCTGAATCGTGCTGTCATCTGTACAGCACATCTTCAGGTCCCTGGTGATAGGAGTAACCCCCACCATGTCAGCACACCAAGCCTCATGACCCTAGGTGAACTGTTGGCCGGGAGTTCCCCTTATGAAAAAACCACCTCTCCTCAGAGGCCCTATTGGCTCCACCTGACAGCAACTGCACTGCAAAAAGTAAAAAATTCTTCACAAGCAGCTGCATAGCTGTGCCTGGTACTGGGAGCAATTGCTAAACTGATTGCCCTGTTGGCTTCATTCCTCCGATGCTCCATACCTCTTGTGGCAATATCTGTGGACAAGCCTGAGCTCCCGGGGCCAATGCCCTGAACCGGTCGATCTGTTGACAGGACAGGGCGTCAGCCAGCTCATTATTTATGCAAGGCACATGACAAGCCTGGAACACAATATTATATTTCAAACAGCGCAGTGTAAAGGCTCTCACCAATCTCATAACCCTCTGAGATTTTGATGTGAGGGTATTCACTATGTGGACCACAGCCATGTTGTCACACCAAAATGTGATGGCAGAATTGGGCCAGATATCAGCCCATAGCCATAGAGCTCCCAATATTGGGAAAAACTCCAAGAATGTAAGGTCCCGGGTGACTTCAGAGTCACGCCACTCCATCAGCCACAGGCCGGCACACCATCAGCCTCTAAAATACATGCCGTATCCAGTTGACCCGGCAGCATCAGAGTGGACTTGGAATTCAGCTCTCAAACGCACCTCGTCCCTCCAGAGTGAAATTGCATTAAATCCATCTAGAAACTGTAACCAGATCCATAGGTAATCCTTCATCCCCGCTGAAAGTCTCAGTCTATGGTGTGGTTTCGTTAAACCATTCATGGCTTCACACAGCCTCCTAAGAAAGGCCCTGCCTAGAGCAATCACTTTGCATGCAAAGTTGAGGTGACCCACTACCTCCTGTAGCTCCTTCAACATAACTTTGGCAGGTTGTAACTGGTTCCGAATTCAAATCCTGAGGTCCACCAACTTACTATCTGGCAATCTGCTTGATTGTTGAATGGTGTCCAATTCAATCCCCAAGAAGGTAATTACTGTACAGGGGCCCTCTGTTTTCTCTTCTGCTAAAGGTACCCCGAGTTCCCTTGTCATTACCTGAAAAGTCTGCATGCAGTGCTTGCATTGGGCAGACCCAGGCTTCCCACAAAATAACAAATCATCCAAATAATGGACCACATGAGAAAGCCCCACCCTGCACTTAAGGGTCCACTCCAAAAATGAGCTGAAACGTTCAAATGCAGCACAAGAAATTGAGCACCCCATCGGCATTGCCCTATCCATATAGTATAACCCCTCAAATTGAAAAGCTAGTAACTCAAAATCCTCTGGGTGAACCGGCAATAAACGAAAAGCTGACTTAATGTCAGATTTTCCGAGTTCTACCCCATTGCCACAGGAACTAACCATCCTTATTGCAGCATCAAATGACATATAACGGGCCGTGCATAGTTCCTGGGGCATCTTGTCATTTACTGATTCCCCAGTGGGGTAGGATAAATGATGAATGAGGCGAAACTCACCCAGAACCTTTTTGGGAACCACCCCTAGTGGGGAAACTCGCAAACTTGGTACAGGTGGCTCGCTAAAAGGTCCTGCCACCTGCCACTGAACAACGTCTTTTTAAATCTTTTCCCTAACGTCTTCCATACCCCTTACCAATTTCAAATTGCTTAGTGTATAGCAAGCACTATTATTTGTATTTTTGTATTTTTGTTCTTGTATTTGTTTTCTGTTTTAAAAATAAAATAATTTTTAAAAAAAACAATTTTAAATTGCTTGCCGAAGTGGCAACCCTAACACCTTGAACAGGGATCCTAAAATCGAACTTGAACACATCCAGCAAATATTGAGCTGCCTCCCTATTGGGATAGGAGAGCAACCAGTCTGCTAATATCGTCAGTTTAATTGGACTGGAGCCCTTTTGCAGTGGCAGATGGACCTGGTGCCTGCTGCTTGGGACCACTGCCATCCTTGTTGCCACCTGATCCTGGGCACCCTCTAAAGCATGCGGCTGAACCATGGGGGCCCCCGCATATTGAGCATTGATGCTGGAATCTGCACGGTTTCCAGTTGCAAAACCCCTTGGCATTAAATTCCCAGCAAACCAGGCGGGGTTGAACCACCTGGCCCACCAGAGTGTGGGGAGTATTGTAATTGTTGGATCTCTGGATCTCTGAATCAGATGTCCACAATCAAAATGGTCACCCAAGCTGGGGCAAGAAGGGGTCATTAACTGCAACCACAAACCATGGTGATGCAGCGCATCTCAGGGTGTATCGCTGCTCTCATATGGAACCCCTCATCATAGAGCAGCAACTCACGTCCTGGTAAATCTACATAAGCCCTGTATATTAAGTCTATATATTGTATTAAGGCAAAAGCCCTTGAAGCATATGCTTTCACTATGGTCCCAGCGTATATCAAAAAACCTGGTAGCCAGTTTGCCCAGCATCTCTCTGGTTTCTTTTTCTTAAATTTATCTTTCTCCCTATCCTCTTTGGAGCCTTTTTTCTCCTCCATTTCTCTATTCAGGAGTTCGAATACGTCAACGTATTCGCATCTTCAAATCTTCTCTATTGTAGCTGGGAGAAGGTGGTCACCCAAAGGCAAAGATTGATCCCCATATGGAAGAGCACTCCTAGGCACTGAATTATACCCAGTGTTTGGAATTGTGGGGTGGTTAAACTGCCATAGACCTTCAACAAACCCTGGTGTTTGGCTAGGAAAGGACCACTGTGGGTAGGGCGCCGTCCAAGGCTTCGAAGGTGGAATGGGCCCTACTGATGTGAGCAAACCCCTCCCTATGCTGCAAGGCAGTAGACCAGCATTCAACTGAGAGAAAGCTGGTGGACTAACCTCCCCCCAAGGCCACATCCCTTCCACATGTAATGTGTGTGCTGTGGCTGTTACCTGTTACTGGCAGTGCCGGGATAGCTGTGTTGGCAGGAGGCACCTCTGCTTCCTGTTGGCTAGTATTAGGTAGGGCACAGTCGACCTCTGTCTGCCCGCCTGCTGGTACAGCTGATACTAGACAGGTCTGCTCCTCCTCACCAGGCTTTTCCATTTGATTACTCACCACTGGCTGAGGCTCGGGCCTCATGCCCACTTCTGCGTCGATATGCATGGTCTGGTGACCCCCCACCCGCCGAAGCAGAACACTCTTTTTCTAGAAGAGCAACATGTGACAACATTACATCACAATATTGCCTCAACTCAGCCATCCTGCACATCTTAGATTCTCTACGTGACCTCCTCGAGGTGGCCATATTAGCTGCCTCCTTAGCCATAGCTCTCTTCCCTTCCATTTCACTCAGTTTTGCCAGTATGGCACTGTAATCAGGCCACTCCTCATCTCCAGATGAAGAAATTACTGGTGAAGGACTGGCTGGGGCCTTATGTTTTGCAGGCTGCTTGCCTTTTTTGGAACCTTGTCCCTTTTTTGGCCCCATGCTGACTAGGGTTTTTTTTTTTTAAATATAAATTCCAAATAGGTCTGAATATATATATTTTTGCCTGAATATATTTTTTGTTTTTTAATATAAATTCCAAATAGGTCTGACTCCTTTATTAATTTAAACCACTGCCCCAACACTAAATGAACACAAATTTGAATATTATTAATGAATCAATTCCAAAAAAACCCTCTGCCGTCCCGTTCAAAAATCCTTTCCCGCTTTTTTTTTATAAAGCTTCTAATTAAATCAACCGAAAGCTAAGGGGGAAGGCTCCCCAAGTCTTTCCCCTTCTCCCAAACAGTGTAGAAGACAACCAGGGGTCATGCCTTTGCGCGACCCAAAAATCCGCAGGCTCGTCACTCAGCCACATGCAGGGAAAGCGAAACCGCTTTCGCTGGAGCAGCGCGGCTTCCCTGTTGCTCGGCCAATGGAAGAAGAGGCCGGGCAAGAGGGACGCCGCCTCTTAAAGGCTCTGTCCCTCCTCCCCTCCCTGAGTGCGGCATCATCACTCTGTGATGCCATTCTCCGGGCAGGAGGGCAAAGCGTCCCTGCCATGGCAGCTCCATGCCTGGCAGAGCGATCATTGTTATTCTACTGTTTTCTGTTTAGTTGTTGTAAACCGCCCAGAGTGGCCTTGGCTGCCAGATGGGCAGTAAGTAAGTAAGTAAGTAAGTAAGTAAGTAAGTAAGTAAGTAAGTAAGTAAGTAAATAAATAAATAAATAAATAAATAAATAAATATTAGTCTGTTACAATTAACGTATCCCATTGATTTGAAGGGGCTTGTATAATTACTAACTCTGCTTACAGCATGCATATGCTTAAGTCCTTTCACTATTCCATTTCTATCAGTAACATTGTCTGTAATGTGAAAAAGCTTGCAACATTCAATGTAAAATTTATTTTATGAGGTGGAGATCACACAACTCTATAAAGGCATTCATTTTTACTCTTACAGTGTGAAAGAAGGGTTGAAATCCAGTAGTAAGTCACAGCTAGAATAGGCACATTCAATCAGTGGGGATGTGGTCCGTCAACTCCTCTGCAAGTTTCACTGATTCAGTGGGCCTACTCTAGTTACAACTTACTACCAGATTTTAGCCACTATATCGTGGGAATAGATAGATGAATAATAGTTCTAAAATGTTTTGCTCTTTATTTTTATGGCAGATATTTTAAAATACCATTTTAAAAGAAACCCTTCTATCAGCTTGCTGATTTAAAATTATTTAGTGGTAGACAGATGACTATTTAAAATTCAAACTTGCTCAAATGTGAACACATTTGCATATGTAAAAGGTTACAACCTAATGGTGACATCCATTTCAAAAATGGAGGCCTGGAGAGGTTTGATATTTATTTCAAAAAGGAGCATTTATTTGGAGCCCAACAAATGACCTAAGAAATTGCACCAAACAATTGCAATGGTTCAGTGCCTTTTTGTTTACCTCGCACCACCTTTTTTCCTATTGTCACTGTTTTCTTCTGTTTTGATCTTTGTTTGTTACACACAGGCAGGAGAGTGCAAACATTAGTGCTTTCTCAAAGAAGGTAAGAAGGCAGGGTGAAAATGAAAGAGAATCTGCCTTGTTCCTCTCAGCCAGACAGGATGCACCAAAAGGGTGTTGGGTTGTAAAATATATATCGGGGAGGTATGTGGCTGGTATGTTTTGGACGATTGCACTAGATGGGCTACGGAGTTAGAGAGACATTCTGAAGACATCTGAGGTAACAACTTTAAGATTTAAATCTTTAAAAATTGAATTTAAAAAACAAACTGTCCCTTGATTGGATGTCTGGCTATTTTCCTATTGAGGACAAGGCTGTCTCAAGATATTTTCCTGCCTGAGGTGAAAGACAAAAAAAAAAGGGAGGGCCCAGATTTAGGAAAGATTGTTGCTGAAGCTCCATTTGGCATGCCTCACTCAATCCATGGATGGTACTAAATGAAATACATTACAATACAATGCAATAATGGGAAATGAAACGGCATGAAATGAGATGACATTTACTTTTGGGTTCTTTTTATATCCCACTTCTTCTCCAAGTCTCTGGCAGCAGCATCCGTGCTACTCACAACAGCCCTGTGAGGTAGGATATGTGGGGAGATTTCTCATTCACAGCTGTAGGAGCAAGGTTATCTAGTAGAGATCTCCAATTCACAACTTTTGGATCAAAGTCAGCTAGTGGTTTTCATAGGGCCAAGAAGAGAAATGCCATCCCAAGGCCAATCATGAACCAGGAGGTTTGCAAATCACCCCAAAATCCACTGCTTTGGAAAAGTTTGGGTTCTTTGGTTTGGAGAAACCTGAACCCATTATGAATTTCCTGAGTCATTTTGGGCTTTGTGCACATTTCTAATCATAACCTTAAAATTATTTGATCAAATGTCATCAAATTTGGCACAGAACATTGAACTGTCTACTCTGAATGTGGTGCTTATCTGAAGCACAGTTTAAAAATCACACGTTTTTTGCTTGGGGTGCCCCCATTTTTACAATAGTTTTGTAAAATGTTATTTGGCTGTGCCACACAATAACATCACTGCACTCCGGTGCAGTGAAATTACTATGAGAGGTTCCAGAAGTAGAAATGTCTCTCTCAGCAACGGTTTCCCTTAAAAAGGTCTGGAAAGTAATGGTGTCCCATGATGGGGAGGGCAGTGCTAATGGTGGCTATTATCAGCTTCACATGCTGAGAAGGTTGGCAGTGGGGAGCAATATCTAAAATGGACTAAAATGTTTTGCTAATTCAGAAATAATGGTATTATCAAGGTTGGGGTGGCTCAGCCTTACCAGACCTGGTCCCCACTGGAAAAGGGGAGGCATGGGGGATACACTGATGTGATCTGCCTTACTGGCTTTACCTAAGGCCGTTCTTTTATTTAAACATAATGCAAACAAATTAGACCAATCCCCATGTAAAATAATGTCACAGTCCTTTAATTCCAATAGGAAAGAGCAGCTAACTTAAAGTTCTCACTGCTGAATGCAAAGAAAATACAACTAGAAACTCTATACACCAAACTTACACTACTCATTTTCCATATCTCTCATGGACTGTTATAATCAGCTTCTGCTATTGTCAGCTTTTCACTTCAACAAGGTGGCACAGATGGTTTCCAGCAAGTCTGGCTGACATTCAGGTTACCCTGAGCTTCTAGGTGATACAACTTCTTCTTGCCTGGCAAGTTCTACATTGCTGTCTTCCCAACTTCTTGTTTCCTCCCTATTTTTCTGTCTGAGTGAGCAGTTTTTATCCAAGTTCCACCCCACTTTTCTTCCCTAATTGGCTTATGACAGTTGCCAGCTGTCTTAGGGAGCAGCTGTCTGTATTTTCGTTCTTGGCTACAACTTGGCTTGTGTCTGTCCTGCTGGCTCTTTTTCTTTCTCTCTCTCTCTCTCTCTCTTTTTTTTTTTTTTTTTTTTGGAGTGTGCAAAGCCCCCTTTTTTGGATCCCCCCCAGAGGCAAGGCACAGACCACCCAGCTACAAATATGTCTTGAAAAGAATGTGTAGATAGTCACCAGATAAGAGAATATTTTGTAAGTAAAGGAAAGATCTGGGTTCACCCAGATGCTTCATCGCTGAGGTTGGCACTGCCCACAACCCACCCATATCAAGGTGCATAGCAACCAAACTAGCCAAGATGCTTTGATATATGAAGCTGAAAATCTCACAAGAATCCCATCACCATCCCAGGCAGTAAAGATACCATAGCCAGAATCCTATTGGTGCTTGTGTAAGGTTTGTGTAACTTGCCTTGGCTTAACCAACAACATGCCAAAATGTATCTCAGTCATGGAATTGGGTACACGTAACAAGGCATGTAACTGAGACATACCTCAGCACCTTGGCAATTAGTGGCAACTAACTGCATCAGGTTACACAAACACCAACAGGATTCTGGCCAATAAACGCACACTAACAAAGGAACAGTTTGAGTCCTTTCCATGACATCCAAAATGTGTTGCTTTCAGCATTCACTAGAGGTAGGGCATGCATAGAAAAGGATTTTGACTTGCTGATATGTCTTGGGATTCTGAAGATGCTTATTCAGATGGGAAAAAATTGCTGTGTATTACCATCTGTCTGTCTGTCTGTCTATCTATCTAACATAATTTACCCCACCTTTCTCCTTAAAAGGACTCAAGGAGGTGTACGTCATTAAAAGACAATATTAAAGCTAAGAACAGTGAGTGTACAAATACTAAAAGGGATCAAATAAATACTATACAAAAACATAAGCAACACCAAAACATATTCAAAGCACTAAGATAAAGCAATCTATTTAAAATCTCCAATCAGGCAGCCAGTCACTCAGGGAAAGCTTGCCTGAAGAGAAAGGTTTTTGCCTGCTTTGTGGAAGAATAGCAAAGATGGGGCCAGCCTGGCCTCCTGTGTGAGGTTGTTTCAGAATCTGGGAGCAGCAACAGAAAAGGCCTTTTGCTGTGTCCCCATCAAGCACACCTGTGAAGGAGCTGGGACTGAGTCCAAAAAGTATTATTGTGTTTTAAAATCTTCTATAGATCAAGTTTTGATTTGAGAACTAAATTTTCCTGACCCACCTTGAGATCTTTTCCAATCTTTTTTAAAAATATATGTTTTAGAAAGTTCTAAAACAACAGTGTCACGTGAATTCATACATACTTAAAGATACAAATGTAACTTCTAATATTTATGACTGCTGGTTGGATAGCTCAGTGAGTTGGGTATATGGCCAAGGAACCAAAGATTGGGTGTTCAGTTCCCGCCCCCCAGTGTCTCCAAGGAGAATAACCAGCCTGTGTAGCCTTGGGCAAGTGGCATAATCTCAGGATGCTCCCAGAAGAAAGGACTGATAAACCATTTCTGAGTATACTCTCTACCTAGAAAATCCTGAGATGGGTTGCAAGAAGGTGAAATGTACTTGATAGCACATAGTTATTATTATTAAAGTTAAAGAAGAAAAAGGCTTATGGCCCTTGCAATATAGCCATGTAATGTTACTTTAACTTTCACACTTATTTTTATATTTCAACAACAGTCTAACCCTGAGAGAAGTGCTGATCAGCTAAGTATGCCATGGATAACCTAACGTATAGCCCTTTTCCAAAGCTGTACTGTCTTACTAATTAATTATGCTTTCCTTTGCATGAAGTCAAAACCAAGCCTAAATGTGTTCTGAGGAAGCATACTTCAAGGGAAACATTGTATCAAATGCATATTGTAGAGAAATGTGCACAAACTACATATATGTAGAGAGACAGGTGTTCAGAGGCTTGATTCCAATTTAAAGAAAAAATGTGCTTGAAATGCTCGTTTTGTGCACTTAGAAGTAGAGAAGACAGGATGGAGTGTATTTATGATTGAATTCGTACTAAACGGATATGGCCTGACAGGCTGAAAGATAGATAGAAATAGTCCTTTGTCTGTGGTCCAAACTGGACCTTATTCCATATGCTTCAAAATGATCAGAAAGGATGGGATTCCCAATGTTTATAGAAAACCTGAAGCTTTTAAAAGCGCACACACACACACACACACACACAAGCTGAAATAAAGCTTTTCAAAGGAAATTAAGCAGGCAGAGTTGTATCTTGTGCCCATGGAAGCAATCTCTGCAACAGTAGGCGTGGGGGAGAGAAATCCCCTTTTTCCTACAACACCCAACACACTCCAAAAATGTGCTCCCAAGTGTTAGAAAGCCCCTCTGTGCACAAAACTTTCAAACTTCTTCCTTCATTACAATGTTGCTAAATCTGCTTGAACAAAAGCAAACAAGTCCGGGTCCACCTCCTTCCCTGCTCAAAGGTGTGCTTAACTGTAAATCTGTGATTTTTGTCTGTAAGCATTGCAATGCAATGGAAATTACAAGCCTATCGGCATTCAGAATGAGCTTGCAGACATAACTGCATTCCCGATGGGAATCTGTGAAGAATGTTTATCTTCATACTAGAGCAGTAATTGCAGTTTAATTTTAGTGCAAAAACTGATTTTCTTATCCACTGGGAATATTATGAGTCTAATGAGACAAATTCTTTACATTTACAGAAAAGAGAACTTTGTACAAGACTGCTGGTGCAGGAAATAGTTTTTGCAAGTAAATTTGGTATCTGTAGATACACCAAGACACCCCCCCTTCAGATATTTTATTAATAGGTTACTTTTCACATAAGCTTATTATTTCTGACTAAATGTTAGCTTTAATCCAGTGGTTCCCAACCTTGGATCCCAAAACGTTCTTGAATTAAAAGTTCCAGAAGCCTTCACTACTAGTTGTGCTGGCTGGTGTTTCTGGGAGTTGTAGTCCAAGAACATCTGGTGTCATTGATGTAGATAAAAAGTTGAAAACTGGGAGCACGACGAGTCTTGGCTGTTTTACCTGGCATCCCAAATTCCACACCTGAGGAACTTCTGAGCTAAGCTGCTAAGCTTCTCACCTTGCAGTGTTGTAGGAGAACATAGGACTTCTGTCTCTTCAGCATTAGATGGAGCAGAGTCTGAAAAAGAATTGGGGAGGGGAGAGTTGGACCTCAACTTCCATCATCTCCCAGCCAATGTGGTTAATGTAAAGTAACTGAGGAACACAAGAAGCTACCTTATATTGAGTATTGGCAAACCGGACTCATAGTAGCTCTCTAGAGTTTCAGCAGGAACCTTTCCTAGTCCAATCTTGAAATGTCTGATATCACCTGATTGTCTCCCATCAAAGTTCTAACCAGATATGGCCTTACTTAGCTTCCAAACTGAAGCACAATTGGATACGTTCATGGTGGAGGCTTTTGAAGGCAACACCATGCAGAGTCAGCCCTTCCATTAGGTCTATTGAGGTAGTCACCTCCGAATGCGCACATTGAGGGTCAATAATGGCAGCTCTCAGCTGTTCATTCTTGGCCTCTACCCATCCTGATCTTTTGGAAGACAGAGCTGTGTGTGCATCACACACTCTGGTCTGCATCACCTAAAGTAGCCTGCTGCCCAATGGTGCAATGAAGTGAAGGACATTAATATGTAACAGTTATTCCTTGGGGCTTCTGTAGATTTAATAAAGGAGGGCATAATCTTCTGATAGCGAAATATCTTTGATGCTGGCACTGCCCCAACCAGAGGAGGCAGCTCATTGGTGGCATTGTGGTAGTGGAGATGAAACAGGAAAAGGAGAAAAATGTCTATTGATTTCATTCCATTCTTTTTTTGAAATATGGATTGCACACATAGGGCCTTTAGTCCACATCAGGACTGTAGCAAGGAATAAGCAGCTAGTCAATGTACTGTTTTCCTCATTATGAGTGTGCAGAAGCCCCTTAACGTCCTCTAAACCCGAACAAAGGGTATACTGTTTAGGTCTGACACCTGAGGGACTTCTCGGCTACACTGTTTAGGAGACATTTCATTCATCCCCAGGTCAGTGACATTACCTGAATACCTCCGGGTTGTTTTTTTAAAAAACCCAGCAAATGAGAAACAAAGCACTCTAAGAGTGTGACCTGTCTTCTCAAAGCCCATACAGCAATCACCTTTCCACAGTTACACACACACTTAATTTTTTTAGTAGAATTACATTTCAGCAAAATTTAGTTGAAGATAACCTTTGTTAAGTGGCTTGGCCACCAAGTCAAGCATTGGGAGTTAAGTCTCCATTGTGCTTCCCTGGAGAGGGACCAGTTGCAATTAGAGATAGGGGTATTCGTATCTGTATACAAATACGAATATCCCCATGCAGCTGGACTTAATGAGGGTTTGACCCCTGGGGCTGGACTGTCCACTCACACATCCAGCGGCAACCCCGCTCGTCCTTCCAATCGCACTGCAGTCCCACTCTCTTCCTCCTCAGCTGGCCACTCGGCAGCTGTGCAGAGAGACTCGTTCTCCCTCCCCCTGCCTGGAGTGGCCAGCCAATTGGGAATAGAGCGGCACTCCAGGTGCAATTGGAAGGATGAGCAGGGCTGCCAGTGGATGCATGAGTGGATGGTCTGGCCCTGGGGGCCGAACCCTCGTTAAGTCCAGCTGCATGGGGATATTTGTATATGAATACCCCCACCTCTAGTTGCGATCACCATAACATGTATGGCTGATGCGGTTACATGACCTATCAGCCTATGCAGGCTTTGGTAAATGCATTGGCCTGGAGCACCTCTAGAAGGTGAGACTGGTAAACCACTTCTTAGGACTTTATATGTAGAAAAACCTGGGACTATTGCTTGAGGGAAATGAATATTCCAGAATACAAGAAAAGCTAGCTACAGTAAATAACAAAGCAAGTCTTTCTCTTCACTCTATAGCTCTGCAAAATGACTGGCAGAGTGGTTGCAAGGGGACATATATGCACTGTGACCTCAGCTTGATTCCCCCAATGTGCCTCCAATGAAGATGTTGGACTTTATGGAGGATTGTTCAGCTCTAACTTGTTTTTTCTTTTGGTGCCATCAGCTCAGTCTACTGTCTCTGCATTACCTTTGGTCTCCTCTGTCCTCAATTCAAATTCATAGCCATTTAAAAAAAAAAAAACACCCTCTACAAATGGCAAATGGAATATGAAATATCCATTGTTTGCTCTACCCTGGTTGGGAAGTCACTCCAGAATCACACCAGTATCTGGATTAGGTCAATTTTTAGACATTTGTTTGAAGATAAAACACCTTCCTTGTCCTGATTCATATTGGGCACCCAATGCTTACTTCTGATGAAGGAAATGAAAATACATAGCTGTTAGCTACATCTTTCACAAAACATTTTGTTGCACTGTGTAAGTCTGGATGAGCAGGAGCTGCAAGTGGGGTCAGTTGGCATAATACAGCAGTAGTAGTCAGAGGGTAAACCCAATTCATTCAAACAAGGGATGAAATAGAAAAAGAGTGGAAGTATCACTATATATCGAGAACGGCCTTATGTTTCCCCACTGAAAAAATAAAGTTGGCACTTAAAAATATTAATAGGTTATGAGAGACTTGTAAACTTCTTTCCAAATTCTAGATTCTCTCCACCCCACACTCTACAGGGGCCATCTTGCTTGCTTGCTAGCTAGCTAGCTTGCTTGCTCATGAACTGCAGCCCAGTTCTTCAGACACAACTGCAAAAATGGGCAGCAATTTGCAAAAGCTTATACCAAACTAAAAGAGTTTGCTACACTTGCTGTGAGAGAGAGAAAAGGTATCTGAAAGTGAAAAAAAAACCTAACAAAATTGCAGCTAAATTTCATCACAGCACTAATTTAAACACATCTAAGGTTTGATGAAGATAATAAAGTCCACGTTTAGCTGATAGGGACCTTTCTCGGCTGTCAGTCTATCCAGCAATAGCAAATTGTTCCTTCCTTGCCTCTCTGCTGAGCAGTTTCCCTCTTTAGAGTCTGTTGGCAGTCAGTCAGTCTGTTGAGGCCTGTTGTTGAAAAGCAACCATGTTTTTCAGCTTGCTGTTGTCTGTTCACTGTAAGTAAATGAAACAGTTTTATTTTTTTCTCTTACTAATCTCTCAGAATGAGTTATTGAGATTCTAAGTGCCAGTTAATGAGAAGAAGGAGTGGGCTGAACTGAGAAACTTGAACCTTTTCTGCTCTGTGAATCCCTGCACTTCTGCTGTGCAGCTAGAGGAATTTAACCAAAATTCAAAACTCTGCAACAGTAATAAGTAAATCCAGATGGAGAGAGGATAGAAGAAGAACATACAGTCATTTGAAACACCCGTTGTCCTAAAGGTGCTGTCATGTCAGATAAACACAGAGTATTGGGTCAAAGATTGTATTTCTCTGGCTCAGTCAGTAGGTAACCAGTCATATTAATTTGACATCAAACAGGAGTCTATGGCTAGAAGGTCACTGGTACAAAAGTACTGTAGAGCACATTGTCCTTTTTAAAATCAATTTCACTGTGTAATATAAGTAATATAAAGTTGTAATAGCCCTGTATACCTAACATCTACTAATTTGGGAATATAGGAAATGCTGTTTGAGGAAGAAAAAAAGAAACATATTATACTGTCTGTTTTTTCCCCTGAGCATTATCTTACTTTCCAGCTCATGAGTCCCTTAAGGCATTGTTTATTATTTTTCCTAAAAACTATTATACGGACCGTCATCTGTACAAAAATGGCCATCTTTATTTATTTATCCATCATAGGTATATGCTGCAATTATCTACCAATAAATGGCACTTGAGGCAATGTACACAATAAATGTACACAATAAATAAGATAATACACAGTAATTGGAACCATGAACAGAAAACACATCTATAAAGCAAATTACATTTTAAAAAAACCCTAACAACTATCTATAAAAAATCCTATAAACAGCTCCTGGCAAAAGCATACCTGCTTACATATTCATAAAATGTTAGCGCTGAAATGAACCACTTTCTAATAGGCTTATCCATATAATACTTTCCCTCAAACATCAGGTTTTTACTATCCCCTAAAATGCTGACAAAGAGATTGTCAAATGACCTTCATCATATAATGAATTCTAAAATGTGGGCACCAACACAGAGAAAGTGTGAGCATGAGGGATGGGCGTAACATTTCCTTCATAGAGGATTTTTTAAAAATTTATTTACCCAGTCCACATCTCCTAGATCTGAAGAGAACCGAGCACAATTTGTGACAGCAAATCCATATACTTCTGAGGGTGTGATGCATTCTGCAAAACTGATCAAAAGCTCTGCTGTTTGACGACATGCACACATTTGAAAAATACACAAAGAAAGCTGTCTGCCATTCTAAAATGCACTGTCTTTGGATACAGAGATCAAGTAAGGTCTGTTGATACATTTATGAGGTGACTGTCGAGCAAAGAGTCCAGACACGACCACGGATCCCTCATATTCAATCTAGCGTTTGTGGGGTTAAAAATGCTAAAATTCAAATTGCAATTGAAAGTGGGGAAAAGGTAATGGAAAGTAGCAAAACCTTATAAGGAAGAGGCTGAGCCATAAACAAAAGAGGAGACTGGAAATAAAGTCCAAGATCTTGCCTGCACACTCCAGACTTTGAGGCCATGAAGCCAATGGAAATTTCATCAGTGTGGTGTATCACTTGGGCTTTGCAATGTTGAATTTTCTGTTTTCTTTTTCACCTCTTAAAAAAACTTAGTTACACTGCTAGGAGTAATTGTGTGCATGTGTTCAAACAAATATCTGCTTCTTTGCATGAATACTGAGTGGTTCAATTTAGGATGGTAGAGTCTGTCTTTTTCTATCCAATGTCAGGTCCAAAGTTCATAATAATGATGTGAGGACACATCCACACTAGGGAAGGATGCATTATATTTGATCTCACTGAGGTTTTCATTTTTCTAGCATTAGGCTCATTCCATTCTGGTTCTGTGCAAGGTCCATTTCACCTGCACAGAAATCGATACATGGTTTTGTCTGCATGGATCCATTAAAATTGTCATCTCGGTCTTGCCAGTATTGGTGTTTTCAGATCTTAAGGGGGAAAAAATACAATAGACCTATCAACGCTTGAGCAGTCAGGCGTACAGTATGCCCTGTCATGGTTTAGGTTATTAAGGCTAAAATGTAATTTCTGAATGGGATTTGTAGTCATGGAACTGTGTAGAAGGAATCCATATTGGTCTGTGTTAGCATAACTAGATGCTTCGAGAATCTTTTTTCTCTTAGAGCTAGTTGGAATTTTCCATGAAGCAAGCTTGGCCAGAGACGATAAGGGTCAAGACACAACATCAGGAAGATGGTCAACAACACCTGCACGTCCCATGGGAAACGGAGGTGGAGTGTGAAGAGACAGCCCTTCATCCTGATTGGTTTACGTCAGAGGAGAGTGAAGAAGAAGGGTGGTCCCAGCATGGAAGAAAAATGGAAGACTGAGATAGAGAAAAAACTTTTTTAACCTTTTGATTCTTGATTTGGATTTTAGGATGGACTTTTGAGTTCCAATTGCTATTTTGTTAGTACTGTATTATGCTAGAATGTAGTTCAGTGTAAGGATAGAGAAAGGGGGGCTATGCCTTGCCTGCCTTTCAAGCTATTTTTAGAGTTTTTATTTTATTTTTGTTGCTGGAATTTGCTAAAGTTCTAACTGCTTTGATTTATGGAAATGTACTTGAATGCTATGCTTTGCAACAAACTGAATATCTCTAAATACTCTATTTTTCTAATAAAACAATAATTCTTAAAAGCTGATGTTTGGTCTCTTGAACAGCAAACCTGCAAAATTATTTTTAGGCCACAGATGTGCTACTCGAGTCCATTTTATCTTTGTTCTTCTCTCTGGTAATTGCTAATTCGAACGGACTTGGGAAAAGGAGTAAGTGGTGCTGCCTGGCTGGGTACCGGACTCAGCTCAGCTGATTAAGGAGTACACTTGCCCCTGGAAGCTCTCTGTTCAAGCCGCAGGAATCTCTTAGGAGACTTGTGAGCTGACATGCCCTTCCTTCCTTCCTTCCTTCCTTCCTTCCTTCCTTCCTTCCTTCCTTCCTTCCTTCCTTCCTTCCTTCCTTCCTTCCTTCCTTCCTTCCTATTGTTTATTGTTCTGACATGCACTCAGTAATCCTTTCTTACTTTTTCAAAATGAAAGCTGTGAAGAGTGTGCAACAAAATGGCTTTGGAGGGAGGATGAATAGTGTCAGCTATCCAATTAGGTACAGGTAATGTGTGGACAACTAAGTACCTAAATGCCTTTAACCCAATAACATTTACATCTCACCACAAAGGCCTTGGTACCAGTGTTTTCTATAAGGAGCTGGTTGCTAAGAAGAGATTTCCAGTGGCATGGTTTGGATTGTTGCATGGAATCCTGTTATATTGTAAAGGAATGAACAGCACACAATGCTTGTGTGCCTAATCGGGAGTCGTCTGGCTTTTATAAGGGGAAAGGTGTAATCATGAACATCAAGGCAGTAGATACTGGCCTGTATAACTCAGAAGCCCATTTATTGAGTCACCATCAATTTTACAGCAAGGAATGGGACTCCCGGAGAAATCTCAAAAACCTTTCAGGCTTACTGACTCAAGACTAAATAACCCCCAACTGAGCAACAAACATCTGTCAGATAACTAGATGAATGGTTGGCCGATCTATTAATACCTTTTTGCTACATTTCTCTGCTCAATCTTTTATTTTTTCTTCAATGAGGTGAGATATCAAAACTTGGAAATAACATATTAAGAATATCACTTTATGCTAATTCATTGGTGGATTCTGAATAAAGAGCAAGAAAAATGTCACATTTTGCTTTTGACTTAATGAGGCCCATACATGTCTAAAATGTTTGGCATAAGAGAGGGTGTTGCTTGATTTGTTATCCTTTTTTCTTCTGCCTTTACCTCCAATCACTGATAACAAGCCACTTAAAGCATGGGAGCGTGTTGTAGTAAAATTAGCTTTGGGTTGCGGAATGCCCATAATTCCATTTAAAAGTAACAGCTAACACACTGATTAATTATTATATGTAAAAACAATAAAACAAAACAAAACAAAACAAAAGAACAAATAAAAAAGACAAAAACATGGTGGCACCTTAAAGACTAACAGTTATATTTTAATGTCAGCTTTCCTGGACAAGTCTGCTTCCTGGATTCTCTGGTTTACCCTTCAAGGTTTTAAGGTGGACCCATTAATGAGGAAAATATGTTTCTGAGATACAGTACAGTACAATTATTGTAGTTTTTATATTTGCTAGTGCCCTAAAAAGCCTTGGCTAATATTGAGTCCATTGAGATGGGTGTCTAGCACATGTACATATTTTATCTCAGCTGTCTCCGGATTCTTTTCCTGTATTTTCTTTTTTGCAGAATGACCACTTTTAGATCATGCGTAGAATGTCCTGGTAAGTTAAAATTATGTGGAAGAGGTTTCTCTGTGTTGCCATTCCTGATGTCTGATTTATGTCCATTAATTATCATAGAAAAATTTTGGGATGGGATGAGCAGTTGAGATTGGGTGCCTTGATAAGAAAACAGACTGGAACAACAGTGAACAAAATAAACTGAGGCACTTTCAAGGATCTGATTATCACCACTGTCATCTTGGATGATACCACAGTCAATCTGAGAGTTCTCCTATGAAAAGAGGGGGGGGAAATAGGAATGCCCCAAACAAAAAATTGTTTCTATGAAATTAGACCTTGGATCAGCACCAGATTTGGTACAGATGCAGCAGGATGTTTGCTCTTGCTCGGTGCCAAATTTGGGGACATTTGGTCAAATGGTTTTCAGGTTATGATTTTTTTAAAAGTAACATTGTTTTAACTCTGTGCAGAACCAAGCAGCCTGTAGCTCCAGCTGATTTAAAACAGATGAAATACATTGATAAGATAAAATTTGCACACCTGAGGGAAGAACATGTCAATTTTAGCTGCTTTTTTTCTTTCATGGAATCGAGCCATTCATAGCTCCACTTCACACTTTGCAATTAGTACTTTTAAAACCTGAAAAGCTCTGAGATTGCTGGTTTCCTTATAACTTGCCACATTCTAAAGGACTGAACTATTTGTATAGCATAGCTTTCTGACCATTCAGAATGTCTCCGGAATCAGCCAGGCAGCTGTCATATAGGGCAGGTGTCAAAAGACTGTCACTTCTAACTCTGCCAGGGCATTCAGTGTGAAATAAAGCATTTAAATCCTTCCTGGCCAAACCTTTTAAACTCTTGCCTGTAAAAATATTTTAAAAGGTATTTTTAAAAATAGATAATAATATTCAGCAACTCGCTCATTTGAGGTGTGAAATTATGGTCACTTCTATATTTCCATTATATATGCATAGTAGGATAGGCTCATATTACTCATTTTTGGTCAAGTGATAGTTCAGGCTTGACTTGATTGAGCACCCCCTTTTCTGCTTTTCTGGGTCTCTTTACTATCTCTACCAACTCCACATTTCAAATGACTTGATTTTTGTCCCTGTCTTTCTTCATTACCTTCCTTTCACATAGCGTGGATGATTTTGACTTTGATTTCCACTGATATTCTTTGCTGCTAACAACAACCTCCTCCTTTTTTTAATTTCAAAAAGCAAAGAGACATCTTTTGGAAAACAAGCACACAACATATCTGTTGAGCTTTTGGTCCAATATAGCTTTTCTTACTCAGCTTGTGTAACTCAAAGAAAGGGATTGGAAATTGGTACATAGCTTTCCAGTCTGCATTTGGCAAAGCGGGCATGGCAACATTAATTTAACTGAGAGGTTAAAGGGTGTGTATATTTCTCCATTGTATGTGTTGTACCTACTCACACCTTTGCTTCACTATTTCATTAAGTCCAAAAAAATCCATTCAGAATATTTTGACACAGAGGGACTACAGCTGCATCCAAGCTGTTCTCACTTCTGTCTTCTGCCAGTAATCATATGGCCTCCTGTAAGATCTTAAAAACTAGATGGAATTGAGTGCCAACAGCACACTGGTAGTAACAGACCACAAAATTCTGGACAGTCTTTTTCACGTCTTTCATGTATATGTATACGTGTCTCATGGAACCCTGAAACACTCCATAGGTCAAGGAGTCCCGCAGCACCACTACCATTCACAAAGTGACACCACAGAAGGGAATATCCCAGAAGATATTATTTTAAAATGTAATTAATGTATAAGTTGATCTTCTCTGACATAATGCAAGTAACATCCATACAATACATACCTGACAATGAGAAAATACACTCTGATTATAGGAAGAGAAGACAATGATTGTGCAAGCCTGTGATTTCGCTGCTCTGCTGAAAAGAGTTTATTAGTATTTTGCAAACTCTCAGTCAAGAAGGTTGGGTTCATGCATGCCCATCTCTTCTGGTATGGGAACATGTCTATATAAAAGTAGGTTGCAGGCTCAAACCTGTGACTGAATGAAGGACTATGCAATTTCTTCATTCTCCCCAGTCACTGAAGCTGGAACTGCATTTTCCACTCAAAAATAGAAGATTGTGCCAAGCAATTGTTTAGCAATTGAACAATCAAAGAACTGTATATTTGTTGTATATTTGAGAGGGCCCGATGCCTCAGCTATGGTGGACAAAACTAGATGATACGTTAAAGATGCATTTTAAGATCTAATTGGTTTTTTTGTTTATTCATTTTTTAATCACAAGGAAGTGTGCATGGTTGCAAATCAGCAGCATCCCACTTCCCAAGATTTCAGGGTCAAAACCTGGGATCAGAGGGTGACTCACCAGTGAGATTACAGTGGTGGGACCATCAACAGTTGGGTGGGTGTCAGAACTACTTGTGGGGCAGCTGACTGTGGAAACAAATATGAAGAGAACTCTGGTAAATGGGTACAGAATCTAGGCAAAACCTAGCTAACTAGGCAGTGGGGGGCAGGGAGATAATATTTTTTCAGAAACTGGCAGGTGGTAAAATGCATCCTGCTACTGTGGTGATTGCCCCCATAGTCTCAGCAGCCATGATACATGGAGAGATTTTTGAGCTCCTGTCCTGCTACTTGGGCTTATGGATGGGTCACTGCCAGACTACTGGGAATTTTTACCCCTAAGACTGTTCTACTGCTGCTTGGGCTTATGAACCAAGAAGAGTCACACATCACAATGCTGGTACTCTACTGCCTGCCTTGCTCCAAAGAGCTCAATGCACCCAAGCACATCTGTCCACTGATGATCTTCTTAGTCCTTTCTCCTTGCTCCTGGCTTTTTTTGTTTGTCAAGATTGTACAAGCACATCGTACATATAAACACTTCCTTGCTGAGTCAGAGAGTGCTTGGAATGGGTGGAGATAGGGGCCTGGGCTTTAAAATCACCTGATGTGCAACATTCAAACTTTCTCCAACTTGTGTGCTACAGTGGTGCCTCGACTTACGACCATAATCCATTCCAGAAGATGGAACGTAAGTTGAAATGGTCGTAAGTCAAAGCATGCATTCCCATAGGAATGCATGGGAACGCGATTAATCCGTTCCGCCCCCCCCCCCAAAAAAAATACCTCAAAAAAATAAAATAAAAATAAAACACTGCAAGCCCCACGCTGGGACTGCAAAAAACAAACAAACAAAAAAACCAAACAACAAACAACAACACACCACAGAAACATAACCCCCCCCCCCCCAGCCCTGCAAAACCGACCCAGAACAGTTTTTAAACACCAAAAACTGGCACCTTACCTTACCAGGCAGTCCCAAGCCTCCTCCGATGGCCTCCGTGGGCTGATGCCGCCGCCGCTGCTGGTGCCCGCCGCCGCCTCCAGCTCCGGAACTAGCACAAGCGCCTGCTCGCCGGGGTGGCTGCG
Source organism: Intellagama lesueurii (assembly GCA_037013535.1). Taxonomy (NCBI): domain Eukaryota; kingdom Metazoa; phylum Chordata; class Lepidosauria; order Squamata; family Agamidae; genus Intellagama; species Intellagama lesueurii. Next base: position 143,932,411 of record JBAJHW010000004.1, read on the forward strand.
TTGGTCCTCGGTGCTCCTCGCCGCCCTCTGTGGACCGATGGCAGGAAATTCAAATGTACCGATGGCCCGTGGAGGGCGGAGAGGAGTGGCAGTGGTGACCCAGCACCGGGAGGCTGAGCCTGGCCGGGATGATCCGGCCGCTCGCCTCCCGACGGGCTCCAACGAGGCCAGGGTCAGCGCTCCTCACCGCCCTCCGTGGGCCGATGGTGGGAAATTCAAATGTACCGACGGCCTGTCAGGAGGCGAGTGGCCGGAGCATCCCGGCCAGGCTCAGCCTCCCAGCGCTGGGCCACCACCGCCGCTGCCTCCGGCCTCATTGTAACCCATCAGGAGGCGAGCGGCTGGAGCATCCCAGCCAGGCTCAGCCTCCCGTCGCTGGGCCACCCGCCGCCGCTGACCCCAGCCTCGTTGGAGCCCGTCGGGAGGTGAGCGGCCGGAGCATCCCGGCCAGGCTCAGCCTCCCGGCGCTGGGCCACTACCCGCCGCCGCCACCGACCCTGGCCTCGTTGGAGCCCGTCGGGAGGCGAGCGGCCGGAGCATCCCGGCCAGGCTCAGCCTCCCGTCGCTGGGCCACCGCCGCCGCTGACCCCAGCCTCGTTGGAGCCCGTCGGGAGGCGAGCGGCCGGAGCATCCCGGCCAGGCTCAGCCTCCCGGCGCTGGGCCACTACCGCCGCCGCCACCGACCCTGGCCTCGTTGGAGCCCGTCGGGAGGCGAGCGGCCGGAGCATCCCGGCCAGGCTCAGCCTCCCTGCGCTGGGCCACCGCCGCCGCCGCATCCCTTTCCCTAACCGTTGGGGTGAAAGAGCTACAAAGAAGCAGCCTCTTTGCCACCAACGGTTTGAATTTCCCGCCTTTTTCCCCTGCCTTTCCTGGTCGCAAGTCGAAGCTCCGGCCGCAAGTCGAAGCAAAATTTTGCAGCCGGAGCTGTTCGTAAGTCGAATTGGTCGTAAGTAGGGGCGTTCGTAAGTCAAGGCACCACTGTACTTGCTTTGCAGTGTGTCTCTCTTCCGGGAGAAGCATGGTAATTTCCTGAGATGTCTGTTGGCTCAGAGGCCAAACCTTGCTGGGGCATAACATACAGGGGAATGGGAGATTTAAACCAGTCAATTTTGGGTGTTGTTGTTTTTAAATAATATTTGGCCTGCACAGAAGAGTCACTGAGGACAATCACACATGTGTACGGGGAAGTCAAAAGCTGGCCTAATTGTTTTGTTTGAACATTGCTCCTACACACATGGGAACTGAGGAAAGAAAAAAAAAACCCTTCATTGGTGCCAGTGCTGGCATTTATTTTGTTAGCCTCCACACTGGAATGTGGCAGAATTAAAAAGAAAAAAAATAAGTGGGTGGAAGATTTGAAACCTTCCATACTCAGGGAGAGACCAGGATGCTTTCCTATTATCACTTAATTAATCAATAGATCCTAAACTGCAGGCAATGCATTTAACATAATTACTCATTTAGGGTTTTTTAAAAAAATTATATACAGAATTGTATCAAGGTCTCTACATGTGAAAATTTAGTTCTCTTTGGAATTGTGGCCATTCTCCACCACCCTACTGAGAGTCACAGGGTGGTTCTTATATTTATTTTATTCCAGGCTTGAGACAGATGTGTTACGGGCATACGTGTATCAGTGTATTCCAGTCTGATGGAGCCCTGAGCCTCTTAAACTCCTAGATTTCGCAATAACCCATATGGGGTTCAATTTCTTTTAAGGAGATAGCAAGGTGATTACAGTGGCTTGATGCAAAGGGGCAGGAAGCCATGCAGATGCTTCTTATTTCACCCTCCATTAATGCCAACTGCAGGGTAACTTTCAAAGCTCCAACCTCTTCTTGCACTTTTTTGGGGGGTAATCTTACATCAAAGTCTATTTCCAGCTGTGCTAAGTGATACTTTGTTTTAACCAGATATGAATCAGGCTTCTTCCCTGTCCTTATTCTCTATTCTCTCCTGACCCATTTCTGTTTGAGACAGCGACTGAATTATCGCTTCCATGCTGACAGCTATGCTGTCATTTTTGCTTGCAAGGGTCTTTTTTTATTTTAATTTTTTTTTTACTGCTACTTCTTTTTAAAAGAAAGAAGCCCAATCTTTCCACCAAATTGTCATTGTGTGCTTTTAGGGCAACCCCTCTGGGTCTTTAATAGGAGGTATCATATGCATCAGATTATTGCAAAGCCAGTTCTTTGGGGCTGTTTTGCAAAAAAATGACAAAGCAGACAAGAAATTTGCAGATCCTTCAGTGGCTGTTATATACAGCTTTAGGAATAGGCACTAGAACACAGCAGTACCCAGTTCAATCTGAAGGGGCAAATTTCCACAGAGACCACTACTTGATGGGAACTGTCTCCCAAAATGTGTTTTAACCCAAGGAATATGTGTTATCATTTATTTTGGTCATTAGCGTACAAGACACATTGCAGACTCACTACAGAAGTTTTTTTTAAAAAACCAAGTGAAGCAGTACTTATATTACCAGAAGTAAAACATCACCAGATAAATTATCAGTAGGCTTTTGAGGTATCTGGAACTCTTAATCAGTCAGGAGGTTCAGAAACAAAAAGGAGGAAGAGAAATGTTGTGGCTTCCCCACCAGTCTGCAATTTATAGGCTAATCTCCAGCTGGAATGCCAGAGGAGATTTCCAAAGGTTAGTGAATTAACCTTTCAAGGGTATCCAAGGATCTTAGGACAATAAAGTAAGCATGTTACCTAAGTGTCTATGTACATAAATTAGTTCCCAACAGTCTGTGGTATGGACAATGGTGCTATCAGGAGAGGATGTTAAGGCAGAAGTTCAGAGCTCCAAATGCAGTAGAACTGGCTTACCATACCTCTCAGCAAGTGATGTAATAAATATTGTCACCCAAAGAACTCTTGGCTTGCTCTCCACCTAGAAAGCCTAGAATTTAATTCATCCTAACTGCACAACTGCATCTGAAAGAGAAAGAGAACTGAGCATAACATCTGTAATAGACACAAGAGATCTCTGTTGTCCTTTCTCTTTGAGAAGCGAAGCACACAAAGCAAGAACAGGATGACAAGATACTTGTTAAAAAAGATACAAACAACCCATTCAAGGCTTCAAATTCTTTAACAAGGCAGCAGTCATCCCTGTTTGGAGCAATAGGCACAATTGTATGAATATACAATACTGTGCAAAACATATTTTTGCTAATGTGACAGCTGTATGAAGAGCAGCAAAAAAATCCTTGCTATCCTGACTTGTAGGAAGAAGAATTCTGCAGTTCTTCCATGTAAGGATAAGAGAAGTGAGGATTTATTCCCATGGGGGTGAAATAAAATATGCATTTGTGTGTGCAGTAATACATGGCATGTTACAGGAGTCATTGCATAATATGCACAATTATACATTTCACTTCAGCCATCATGGCAGGTACTTTGCTAACATTAATTCAAATTCTGCTGAAGGGTCCTTGGTTTATAAGCAATCTGTGTAAACAGTCAGCTGTCATCACTGAGAGGTATAAATCCATCCAGTCCCTCTACAGACATTGAGTCCTGTTTGTTTTTATTTTTAGTTTACGATGTATCCTAATAGTGAGATAATTCCTCAGTAAGAACAAAGGATGGCCTGTAATCCAGGAAACTGTATAGAAAGTTGTGAGTGTGTACAATTGTATTTATTCATTTTACTTCCTTTTTTTCTCATTTTGGTGACACTGTTATTCAACATCACAATATGACTGCTGCCTAAATTCTTTTTTCTTTCAGAGTTAAATGAATAGGGCAGTTTAACATACATATGTGAGGATCCTGCCCAGGGGCCTATGGGGTGATCCTGCAGCCAGCCTCCAGTGGGCTGCAGGAAAAGCCTCTTGCCCAGCAATCCTAAATAGTGCAATTTTAAAAAAGAATTGGGGGAAAAGATGAAGGAACTCCTTGCAGTTGCTTTGTTAGCCCAGCCTTTGATCCAAGATGCTCCTTCCACTGAGCAGCAGTAAAAGATTGGATCCATGCTTTTGTAACTACTTAGAAAGCAAGTTTTTGACTTGTCTATCAGAACTGACTTGATGGCACACCATTTTTATTATATCTTCTTCTCCATTGTGTTAGTCAATTAAACAAAATCCCAATGCGATTTCTTTTGTTTGTGACACAAGGGACCTCATGTAGACTGCATCACAACTTAATAAGAGAAATAATTTTTCAAAGGAGCAAAGGTTTAGAGGGCACTCATTAGACACACATAGGTTTCTCATCATTTTTGTTTACTTGAGTACCTGCATGTCAATTAACTCCATGGCTCAATACACTAAGGCTAAAACTAGGCTAAAGAATGATTGTACCACCCTAAACACATCCAACCTCATCTGATCTTGGAAGCTAAGCAGTGTCAGCTTTGGTTAGTGGATGGATGAAAGGCCAATTGGCAATATCAGGGAGCTCTAGGTAGGGCTAGGAAAAAAACCTGCCCCACATCCCGAAGTCCTGCTGCCAGTGAGAGTTGATAATAGTAGGATATATGGACCAATGTAGAAGGCAAATTGCTATGCTTCTAAATCCTACAAATGTTTATTGCTATGTGATGTCAAGTTGTTTCCGACTTATGGTCAACTTCATGGGGTTTTTAAAGTATGTGAGATATGAGTGGTTTAGCATTGCCATCTCTCCAGTGAGCTTCCAAAGCCAAGCAGAGATTTCAGCCGAGGTCTCCCGAGTACTAATCCAATACTATCTGAACTGTAGTATTCATTACTTTAAACTTCATTTGAGTGATATCTTAATTCAAGTCCACAGTGCAGTTGTAGTCAAAATGAGACCCATTGATTTCAATGGAATAAGCCCCATTGATTTCAACTTACTCTCAGATGGATGAGTATAGAATTGCAGCCTTGAATCATTTCTAGGAGAGCAAGAAGACTTCATTATCTTTGTCAAAATTGTTAGAAAATGTATGCTGTCAGATCTGTCCCATCATTCAACTTCAGTCTCACCTCTAGTAATAATACTAATTTATTTTCCATGTTAAAGTACGGGACTTTCTTTCTTGTCTAATCATGAAAGCTTAGCTTCTTAAAGAAAGAATGTTAGCATTTTTGTTCAGCTTATTTTTTTCTTTACTATAGAATTTTTTAGGGATTTGAAGATATGGGATTACTGGAATACAAAAGGATCAAAGACAGGGTGGCAAATGCTAAAGGAAATAATAAGAGCTGCCACTTCAGCTTCTTAATCAAAGTATGGTTTTTAAAAGACCTCATACAGTCCATTATGAAATAAATATAACTCTAATTTTGGAGCAGAAAGAAAACTGAATACTATCTTTCAAATTATGCAAAGTATGCTCATCTATACGTTTCCAGTGTTTTCAGTTACGAAGTTGGTGTTTCTGTAGTACAAAATACATTTCTGTATGTGTTTTATTTGGAGATGGCAGAAGAAAAAGATGTTAAGCATTGACTGATTATTAGTAGTTACCTTAGACAAGCTAGATAAGTCAGTGAGTTCGAGAACCTGGGTTGTTGAATTCAGTTCCCCATTATTCCAGCCTGGGTAGCCTTGGGCAAACTACACCATCCCAGAATGCCACCAAAAGGGAATAGTAAGCCACTTTGGAGTACATTACACCTAGAAAACCCTGGCAAGGGTCACCATGTGAGAATCAACTTGGAGGAACATGACCATCAATTAATCTATTTTAGATCAGACTATTCATCTATTTACGTATGTCTCAAGGTGACACAAGACATTTTGTTGCCTGAGGACAAGATGATGCCTTCTTCTGCTCCATGCACAAAAGCCAACTGGATTGGCAGCTGAATCTTTTTTTTTCTGCAATGAGACAGAATCTTCCACCATATGAACAACAGACTAGCTTAGATGACACAGGGTTTGTTGCTTCACTCCTAAGACCTTGTGGCCACCACCCACCATCTTCCACCTTTGGGAAATTTTTCACTCTGCGCAGTGGCAGGGATGGCCCTGGCTAGTACCACCTATTCTTACCTACAGTGGGTATTTCAGATGAAGCTTTGTTTCATCACCTACTGCTGAATTTTTTGAACTGGAAATGTTAGGAAATGAATTAGAGACTTTTTGCGGGCAAGACAAGTATGCTACCACTGGCTTAACAGTCCTTCTCTCAGGTCTCTCAGGTCTCCTTTTTCTCCCCTCCATAGTCCAAAAAGTTTTCAATTGTGCAGAACCTCCATTGCCAATTCCAGGAGGTATCCAAATTCTTAGAATACTTCTACACATTGAAGAAAGTGTGGAGCTGTCAGAGATACGAATCAGAAAGCGCAGGAGAACTGAATTGGCCGGAGCTGCTGTTGCCACTTAGACTGCTAAGGCCCTTGTCCACTTGGTCTAGGTATAATTCCTATGTTTGTGTTGGAGGGTTGAATCCACATAGTGAATTCATGCATATGCAATTGAATCGATATTTTATTCTAGGATTTTGAATATTCTGCATGTAGAGCTGATTCTTCTATGTTGTGGACACCCAACCCAGTTAAGGAAGACATCTTGGATTTTTGTCTGAATTTAAATTCAAAAGGACACTTAGACTTTGCAGTTCTACAAGCAAGTTCTGCATTGGTGCTGTTGCCGAGGCCTTGGGTGCACAAATTGTAGCATTTTATTAATGTTATAATTGCACATGTTGTCTGTTAAGTAACTGTAAATAAGAAGACGCTCATTTTGTAAAATTGTCCTTGCAGGTGTCATCAATAGATATCTAAGTAAACAAATAGCCCCATAGAACTTGAAAGTGTTACACTAATGGTTAAAAAATTTATGCTACCAAGAAAGGATGCATGAAGCCAAATACCTGATTAGTAGGACAAACCTGCTAACAAGATATTCTGACATTTAATGTCCAAAATTTGAGATGTGAAAATTAGCATTGAAGCATTGGACTCTATTATGGAACACAAACACACACACAATTACAGATTGGAAGTTCTGCCATTAAGCTAAATTTCAGTCTGTCCTAATACTCCAATTTAGCATTATATAACCATGCCACTGCATTATGTTTGAATCGTAGCATGTGCCATTTTTGGAAACAGCTGGCCTTTTCTTTGCAGATCACCTTTTGCAGCATGATAGAAGTGCTAACATCCACAACACTTACATTCTCTGAAATGTGTTCATTTTGTATTTCTGTGACACAAGGTTGCACTTAGCTGTGTTCCACTTGGGTCGGAGAACAAGGTGGCCAATTTTGCCAGTTCTTTTTTCCCCTTTGCAGCTGCCTAGACATCATGGAAAAGCTGTTCCAGGAATGTAGGCAACCCTCTAGAACAGGGTGGTAGGTGTGCAGGGGACTGTAGATGGTAGGAAGATTTAAGAAAAATGGTTTTCTTATCTAACACAGTGAGTGTGTTGAATTCTGAATCCCTCTGTGGAAGGAAGGAAGGAAGGAAGGAAGGAAGGAAGGAAGGAAGGAAGGAAGGAAGGAAGGAAGGAAGGAAGGAAGGAAGGAAGGAAGGAAGGAAGGAAGACAAATGCCCATCAGGGCTCTTAAGTCATAAATCATAAATTAAAAACATTGGAGGGCCAAGTCTGGATCCATCTCATGACCCACTGTAAAATCTCATAATTGTATTCACTGTAGTAGCTTCAAATTACACAGAAGTCATACTACTTTAACCTTTGAAACTTATATTTTGTAGTTAGCAGGTGACCATATTATTTATTTGTTTCCTGGCAGAATATTAAGCCTGCAAGCAACAAAATAAAGCAGTGACTAGGAAGCAAAAATAAATAAAGTTTTTTTTAAATCAAATTTTGAAAAGTTCAGACCAGAAATGGGCAGAAAGAAATGCAGCTCTGGCCTCTATTTTATTCAATTTGATTAAGTAAATAAAAATATCCTTTTCAAGCAGTGTCTTAAAATATCAAATTTCCTTTAGTTGTTATTATAGTAATTCCAACAGGACATCAAATGCTGTTTTATCTATTAAACAGGATTTTCTAATTGTTATTCCTGAACACTGTTCAATAATTTCAATCAGCCAAGGAATATTCCTGAGCTTTAGGAACTCCAAACTTCTAATTTCTTCATAGCAGGGTTTATGGTGCACACAGGGAAAGTCTATATACTTTACTGAGAAACAAGTCCCATTGAGTCCTATGAGGCATTAAGATGACTTTAGGAGATAAGGGCTAAAATGTTGTCACCAGTCTTTGCTCTTTCCTTTTTGGGGTGCCATAGAATTTCATTTGCTGGATAGGAAACCAGTATTATTCAGACATTCTGTAAGTAAGTCAGTGTCCACACACATTAAGAGAAGTGGGCTACCCTGCCTCCCTTCATTGTTGCTTTCAAGAGCAACACTGAAATGAGGAAAGTTCAGTATCTGTGTAGGCTTTTGATGTGAGCCAGAACACTTATTTTCCTATTTATTGGCTGATGTATAGCGTTTACAGGGATGAAGTAGTCACCCCCTCTTCAGACTGTCACTTTTGCCTGTTGAAAACAAAGGACAGGAATGGGGCTATTGTGTGTCCCTCATTATGTGTGGAGTACACACACTTACAGAATGCCTGAAAAGTGTGCATGAGAAGGTAATAATATCCATTATTTCTGTGTATCCAGCACTGGTCTTACAGGTCTTTTTTGTCTCTTGGGAAAACAGTGGAAGGAGCTGGATGTTGGCAATCTTGAATTGAATAAGACAACTATTGATTGTAGCGAACAATTAGGGGTGTGCAGACTGATACAGGGAAGAGAGACAATTTCTTTTGGTCTTCATTTTGTAGTGAACTGACCTAATTCGCACTTCCAGGACTAATAATGGATCAGAAGAGTTAGCCTCTAGACTGAATATTGTCCTGATTTTATGATACAGTTCTTGACTTAAATACTGCATAAATCTAGTGCACCAGTTGTGTCTATTCCTTGAGAGGTCTGATCTGGCCATGGTGACACATACCTTAGTTACATCTCAGCTGATTACTGTAATGTGCTCAGTGTGGGTCTGCCTTTGGAAAGTGTTTGGAAACTCCAGTGGATCTAAATGCCACAATCAAATTGTTACCTGGGGTTGGTTACAGGGAACATACAACTTCTCTGTTACAGCAGCTCCACTGGCTGCTGATCTGTTTCCCAGCACAATTCAAAGTGCTCATTTTAACCTGTAAAGCCCTGAACAGTTGAGTCCAAGCTATCTAAAAGACGGTATCTCCCTTTATGAGCCTACCTAGGTATTAAGATAAACAAGAGAGGCCTTTCTTTTGGTCCCACCACCCTCATAGGTACATTTGGTAGATGAATTTGTCCATCAATACCCTGTGGAGGTCTTCTTTCTTCCTTTAGAGTCAAACTAGATATTAGAGACCACATGTTGTTAGAAGATGAAATCATGTTTAGTGTTCTAGAGATGCAATTCAGGCAGCCCTTATTTTTGAAGAGTCACATTCAGCAACCAAGGCCCTGTTTACCTTCCAATAGCCAACCACCAAGCAAAGCAAGCTAATGTGAAAAATAGGATAGGTATGACACAGCTGGGCAATCCGCCTCACATGGAAGAAGGCCACATGGAGCACAGGGACTACCTGGGACTCCATCAATAGTGCTGGGTCCAAAAGTACGCTTATCCTTTGCAGATAGAGTACCCCATCGCACGAAAGGGAAGCCCCCAACCTGCAGACACTAGGGGTACCCACTCTCAGGATCTCCATCTTGTCCAGGTTCAGCCCCAGTCTATTAGCCCTCATTCACCCCAGCACGGCATCCAGGCAGCACTCAAGCTGGGGCACCATCCACTGCAGAAGGAAGAAAAGAGAGATAGAACTGAGTGTCATCTGCATAAGCTCCAAAACTCCTGATTACCACCTCCAGGGGCCTCATATAGATATTAAACAGCAATGGGGAGATGGTGACCCCTCTGGGACTCCACAATTAAGAGTTGAAGGTGTGGACATCATCTCCCCAAGATGCACTCTCTGAGAATGGTCCTCTAGGAAGGATCGGATCCAAGACAAAGCCAGGCCATCGATACCCAACCTAGAGAGTCCCAAATTATAAGAAATGTAAAAAGTAATTATTCATTGCATCAGAAAAGTAATATCATCACCTCTCTTTGTGCTATTTTTACCTTAGTTGCAAATGAGCCATCATTATGTCCTTAATCTGCCCAAAAAGTAAAGTGTTACAGTTGCTGTTGTCTGCAATGCATTGTTTCCAAGCTCCACTCTGGAGACTCAAAATGTGTTTGGTTTCATCCAATTTTATAAAGGTTAACATTTATAACAAATATTACTTCCCCATACCTGACATCCAGAAAGCACACAAATTCAAATTGGACTGCATGTTCTTTGCGATGTTGATGGGCAGCTAACTCATTGAACTCTGGAAAACATTCCTATGTGATATCTTCTCACATCTTGCAAAAAGAAAGATGAGACAAGAAAGAGGGGCCATTTGAATCCTTGTTATGAACATGCCTCTTTGACAGAATCTCAGTACAAAGAGAAATGCTCAGTTGGAAGCTAATGAAAAAATGTTGTGATATTATTGAAAAACTAGCGCTCCAGCATGGCTTTCTGTTTTCTGTTCAAGCAATCACTCCGTTCCCGTGCCAACCTTCTGCAAATGTGTAAATGATACATACCACTCCTTTCACATTGTGTAAACTCAGTGTCTCTCATCCTGATGCAGAGAGATGAAATTTGTGACATTGTTAATGAGATGTTCTTCTCATGAATGTGCTTGGTCTAGCCATAGGCCAAAAAAGGTGGGGAAGGGAGGGAGGAAGGAAGAGGAGCAGATACTCCTCATGTTTATGGAAATGCATAGAAGTGCTCTGTTAATGTGGAAATGAGTACAGATTTACGATTGTTAATTTGTTCTGAAACCAAATTTTAATTAACTTCTTTCTCGTTCTCATTATTACAGCTGCTGTTGTTGCTGGACTTGAAGCTGTACCTAAAAATCACCTTTTTTTGTATGCAGCTTATTTTTAGCTTGTGCCAAAAGCATATCATTTGTGGAAAGGAACAGATGAAAAACAAAGGCCATTCTTTGGCTGATCTCTTGAGATGAACTCAAATGTGTTTATTATATTAAGTACCTTCTCCCACGCACTTGCATCCTCCCCTTTCAGAAGACACAAATTAGTTACCAGGCCAACAACACATCCAGTCTTGTCAATGTGTGTGTGTGAGAGAGAATGAGCCAGAGAGAAAAGGTGTGTGTGAGAGAGTATGTGTTTATATAATGTGCACATATCTATTCCATATATGTCCATATCTGCTTGTGTGTGTATGGAAGAAATCTCCCTCTTGGGACCCTGTGTAAAGTTCCCTTCCCTATCTCTGATTCCTGAAATGCAATCTGTACAATATATGTGGTGGTGGTGGGAATCATGCAGTCTTACAAAAATACCTAGCTTTTGGTACTCCTTCCTATACTTCTGCTTGTCCACTTATGTACAGTGTCAGTAGTTCACAGATCCAACTCCCACGGAGTTGAAGGTAGTGTGAGGCAGGGAGAAAAGACTGCAGAGGGCTGCAATAGATTCCCTGCTTGCTCAAACCAATTAGGGTGGACCAGGAGCCACGAGGACAGTGTTAGGAAAATTGTGTTTGACTTATTCAGAGAAAAGAATTGGCCCCGTAAAAGCGGGCCCAACCCCTCCCTTTCTTTTTGCTTTTTCTCTTGACTCAAGGACTAATGTTTCCTGAAAACAAGAAGGTCCGTTCACTGAAAAACAACATGCTTGTAGTAGATAAGAATGGAATGCAGGGGCCCCAGGGAGAGAAGATCTGTTCTGCGCATGTTTGAAAGGTGTTTTTACTAATCCAATGAATTTTCGCCAACTAACTTTCTGACCCTTTTAAGGAGATTGTGCGCCCACCCCAAATCGCCCGGAAGGGACAGGCTATAAGAGATTGTACCACTCCTTTTGTTCTTTGGAGAAAGCCTTTGCCCTGCGTGGTAAATTGTTTTTCTCCCCGCTTTCTGCAGCAGGCGTTTTCCTTTGCAATAAAATAACCTCACAAGAAGCCTTGGTGTCTCAGTCTCTCAGTTTGGGAGCTTTCCTTTTTGAAATGAACCAGATAACAGTTTTGGGGGCTCGTCCGGGATCTCCTAACAGCCCCGGTTGGGGCTGGGCCACAGCCCAGTTGAGGCCGAGCAGAACGAAGGCGGCGGTGAAGCGAACCGGAGGGTACCCCTGTCTCCTTTTAGGCAGCCGCTTCCTTCCCGACGCTTCGGCTGCTCGGCATCAAGAACTCGGAAAGAGGCACGAACGCAAGAGGTCCTCCAAGCCGGCCGGCCAACGGACATTGGTAAGTTAAGGTGGGGAAACTCCGAACGGGTTGGTTGTTGTTGAATGAGTGAAGGATTGAGTGGACCTGCAGTTCCCTACGGTAGCCGTTGTGTGATCCGGTACCCTGGGTCAGGTCGAGAGAGTGGTTGTTGCAATCCTATTGTGTCTGCGTTCAAGAGACCCCTTACTCTTGTCGCAAAACCCCTTTCCCTTTTGTATTTGTCTCCCGCGGGATGGGAAACCAGATGTCTAGAAAGGAAAAGAGGTCCAGCGGGGACCAAAAGAAAAGGAGGAATTTCGAGGGGGACGCCCCGGCACCAACTCCGAGAGGCGGAGAGGAGCTAGGAATTCCTAGCAATGGCCCGTTGGGGAAGCTGTTGCTACATTGGGAATCGGTGAAAGTACAGGAGTTTCAGTCAGAGCAGGAAATGGTCCGTATGTGCACAGAGGTCTGGACCAATTTTGAAATCAGTCCAAGATGGCCAAAACTCGGATCCGATAATTTCGATGATATTAAAAGGGTGGACAACTTCTATGTTGCTCATCCACCCCGTACTGCCTATGTCGACTCCTGGATGTGGTACATTATAAAATTTGGACCAGGAGTTAAATTGGCAGTAAGCAGAACCCTATTAGATACCAAGCTGAAGGGTGAGGAAATGTCTAAATTTGACCCCTTAGAGTTTTTTAACTATCAGCAGCCCATAGCACCGCCAACAGCACCACCTGAGGCTGCTGAGCAATTAGCAGCGCCTCCTTCTTACGAAGAGGCAGGGCGGGAGGGTAGCAATTCAGGCCCAACCCAGGCCAGTCCCTTAAGCGCTGCCTCCACCATAGAGTATTCCCCTTCTTTAGACCCAATCAGAAAACAAGCTGACAGACTGAAGACGGTCATAGAACAGATGGAGCAGACCCCATCTCGACCAAACACCAGGTCCAGGACACGGGCAACAGAGGCAGCTGAAGTAACAGATGAATGCCCCGGCGCATCAGCCCAGTACCCATTAAGGGAAGTCCCAATGGGAACTAGGGTTGGATATGTAGAAGTCCCTCTAACTAATTCCGATATTCGGGTAATAAAACAACAACTGCCTAATCTTCCAGAAGACCCCATTGGGTTCGTGACAGGACTCAGGGACGCTCTAGGGACTATGGTTTATAAGACCACTGAATTGTTACATATTTGCAAACAATTAGCAGGAGTAACGTATACCAACCAAGCGTTGGGTCATGCTAGAAGGCTTTGGCAGGCGCAGGATGGCGCCCGAACAGAACAGATGGCCAGGGAGAGATTCCCTGAGATAACCCCGGGGAACTGGGACTTTCAGGCTGATAATATTAGGGAGCAGTGTGGGGAAATGAAAGATTTCTTATTAAAGGGACTAGAAGCAACAGTCCCTAAAACCGTTAGCATGAAATTAGCCTTTGGACAGCCCCAAGGAAAAGATGAGAGTCCAGTCGAGTATTTAGAAAGGCTAAAACGAAATATGCGACGGTATACCGGATTAGACCCAGAGGATCAAGCAAACGCAAATATTCTGAGGCTGGAGTTTGTGTCGGGGTGTTACCCGGACATAAAGTTCAAACTACAGAAAATTGATGACTTGACAACTAAACCTATAGGAGATTTGTTAACGGAAGCTCAGAAGGTAGTGGTAAGGAGGGAAGAGGAGAAGGAAAAGAGAAAGTTGAAATTGATGGCACAGATGGTGGAAAAAGTTGTAGATAAAAGGATCCCCGGAAATAACCCTCCATGGGTCTGGACTCGTGGACGGGGCCGTGAGAGAGGAGTGTATAGTAACCAGGGAGGTAGAGGAAAGCTTGTGGAAGGTAGAAAGAATGAAGAGGGACAAGGGCAGGTGAGGGGCTGCCTGGTAAAAAAGTCCTGCCTGCGCAGAGCCCTTGTTAACTTTGCAGGTGGGCAAAGAGGGAAAGGAAATCGAATTTTTGGTAGACTCAGGAGCCACGAGATCTAGCCTGAGCCATCCTACCTGGGAAGGACAACTTCCTCTTTCTGGGGGACATTGTAACATAGTAGGAATAGAAAACCTAACGCAACGGGTTCCTGTTCTAAAACCCCTAGAGGTGCTAAAACCTGGGTCACATGAAAAGCTGTGGCATGATTTCGTGTGGACCCCAAATTCAGGAGTGAACCTACTAGGTCGAGATTTAATGGCCAAATTAGGAATCCTTATATGCTATAAGGACCAAGCCGCATAGCACTACAGGACTCTCGCCCTTTGAGAGTCTATATGGAATGGGAATTTGGGATGTTAGCACACAGAGAATTAGCCCCAACCTAGAACTTTTCAAAGATGCCTTTATAAGAAAATATCTGCTGGCCCTGTTCTCTATTCTCTCCGATAATGGGGAGCGAGGCATCGCGGTGCAGCGAACGCCATTGGAGGTAGCAGTGCATTCCTTCCACCCCGGGGATTGGGCTTACATCAAGGCATGGAAGAGTGAACCGCTCGCCCCAAGGTGGCTTGGCCCGTTCCAGATCTTGTTGACAACAGAAACTGCCGTCAGGACCAAAGAACTAGGCTGGACTCACCACACTCGCGCCAAACACGCAACTAATCCTGAAGGACGGTGGGAAGCCGTGCATGTGTCTGAGGACGGACTAAAGACTATTTTTAGGCGACAAAAGTAATGTCCAGCAGGCAATTGGCGCATAAGTGTTGCCCCTTCTTTAGTGTGTTCCTGGAAGCAAGGAAGGTCAATAATCTGGTTCAAACTTGGAAGGTATCCTTAAAAAAATTAGCAGGAGTTGGTGGGGGGTTCTATTTCTTTAAAGGGTATTCAATTGGAGATCAAGTAGTATTGGAAGACGAGGAGACAATCGATAGGGAGGAGGAAAGAAGAATTTTTAACGGGGTTTTTACAGAATTGTGGGATTCTCAGTGGTGGCACAATCAGTACTGTAAGGTCTGCCCTATTACGAAGAATCAAGAACTGTGCGAAATTACCGATACTGATACTGAGAGTAGTTCTGAAGAAGAGTTAGATGAGGATTGTCGAATTTCATTATTTGGACGGATATTGTAGAGTAATGTCCATAGTTCCCCATATAACAGGTAGTGTTTGCCCCTGGTTTTCCTGTTCAATCAGTCGAACACCAAAGGGAGAGGTAGAGGCGTGGATAGTGCGAATACAAACTACTTCCTATTGGGACACTGAATACGAGGGGTTGGCCTGGGGCAACCAGTTGATGGTATACAAAAGAGTAAAAGGCAAGGGCCGTGGGACCTTGTATACTAGTACTAAGCTGGCCTCAAGCTTAGAGTTCTGGCATAATCGAGACTGCAAGCGGTGCCCCCTTATCAAAATTAGGGATAGCAACATCGACTCTGGATCAGAGTCAGACTCCGATTAGGTCGTTCCCGGAAGGGAGTGACCTTTCCGCTCTCACACTTTCACCTCCCGGCAGCTTGTTCGGAACACCAGGCGATATCTGGAACTTAAAAGATCCCTTGCTAGGGATAGATCCCTTTGAGCCCCATTGTCTACTATATTGCCACTTTTGCCCTCACCATTGGTGTGCCAGAATAACCAAATTTGACGAAAGCCCGACATTGAGGTGGTATGTGCTGAAGGTGGGATATTCCGAGAGGTTGTGGGCCGAAAGTCTGTGGGCTGTGGAAACACCAGTTGCAAGCTATCAGTGGAAGGTTCGACCCGATAGCTCGACGCAGGCAAAAGCCATTCCTAAGGGATGGCTCCGCTACGCATCTTCGGTACACCACGAGACGTGTTGGAAGTGCAGGAGCGAAAGCCCTTGGTCCGTGCCCAGCCCAGACTCAGAGGACGAGGAATGGAACTCCCACTACCAGTGGCGGTAAAGCCTACCCCTCTGATGTCTTGGAAGAATATCAGGCAGATGTTTATTGGTAGACCAAGGGTAGATGGCAAAGTGATTACAGTATTAGGGATCTTTCTGAGCTTTATTCTGCAAGCGACAGGGTCTACTTGTCCTTGTGTGATAACTACCAGGAAAGGGAATCAGGAACATCAAACATTGCTCTACAAGTCCGTCTATAAATGTATGGGCAATACCTCTGTATGTCGATTTAACAATATAGAATATACTGTCTGCAGGAAAGGGAGTCAAGAGCCAGTTTGTTTCGATCCTAAGGAAGATCCTGAAAGGATCTGGGTGGAGATCTACACCATGGCATCCTTTCATCAGACATTAATAACTAGAGCTGAGCGGAAAGAGAATCATCCTATATCCCTCATCTTTGATGCATGCGTTGCAATTAGTCATGGAGCCTTTCAGTTCACTAAGTGTGGGGGGATGGAATGGGTAAAATACTATAAGGCACAGCACAAATAACAGAACACGCAAATTAGGAATGCTATATATCAGAATAGATTAGCTCTAGATTACTTATTAGCTTCGGAAGGAGGTGTGTGTGGAAAGTTTAATTTGACAAATTGTTGCCTTGAGATTGGAGATACACAGGACGCAATTGCAGAAATTACCGGTCAAATGCGGAAATTGGCTCATGTCCCTATTCAAAAATGGGCTGGAATTATGAATGACACTGGGTGGTTAGGAGGGATTTTCAACAACTGGAAACAAGCACTATTCTTCCTAGGTATGATTATGTTCGGGCTAATGCTGTTAAGTTACAAAATTATCCCAGCCCAGGATGAAACTTATAATTGTGAATAAGTCAAAGTGTGTAGAAAAAGAAAAGGGGGGATTTGTTAGGAAAATTGTGTTTGACTTATTCAGAGAAAAGAATTGGCCCCGTAAAAGCGGGCCCAACCCCTCCCTTTCTTTTTGCTTTTTCTCTTGACTCAAGGACTAATGTTTCCTGAAAACAAGAAGGTCCGTTCACTGAAAAACAACATGCTTGTAGTAGATAAGAATGGAATGCAGGGGCCCCAGGGAGAGAAGATCTGTTCTGCGCATGTTTGAAAGGTGTTTTTACTAATCCAATGAATTTTCGCCAACTAACTTTCTGACCCTTTTAAGGAGATTGTGCGCCCACCCCAAATCGCCCGGAAGGGACAGGCTATAAGAGATTGTACCACTCCTTTTGTTCTTTGGAGAAAGCCTTTGCCCTGCGTGGTAAATTGTTTTTCTCCCCGCTTTCTGCAGCAGGCGTTTTCCTTTGCAATAAAATAACCTCACAAGAAGCCTTGGTGTCTCAGTCTCTCAGTTTGGGAGCTTTCCTTTTTGAAATGAACCGGATAACAACAGCAAGTGGGAACGTTTGCCACAGGGTGCAGCTTTCTTGTGCGGTGAGCCAGGGAACTGTAATCTGGAGCACCTCTCTGACAAGTGAAAAGTTTGTAGGTTCATTCTACCCACAAAGATCAGCCATTGGACCCTCATAAAGAGGAAGCACTGTAAAAGGCTTCCTATCTGAAAGGAGACTTTTCCTGAGTCTTACTAGCTTCGGTCTGTTGTACTGTGTTCTTTCTCTGTGACTCCTGCCTTGGTATTTTGAGTCTGTCCACAAATCCTGCTTTGATTCCTATGGTAGTCAATGGCCAAGCCCCTTATGTGTCAATAGGGTTTAAACATTGCCTGATCTCTTCTGCCTTATTGGCAATGTCAGAGCTTTCTCCCTGGTTCTAACTCTTGCCTGGGAATGGAGGCTAATAACAACAGCAACAAAACACCTTTCCAAACTTTTTCTTTGCCTCAACTGTGGTAAGCTGCCACTACCTTTTGCTCTTAAAAACAAGGCCTGGGCACAAAGAGAACTCCCTGCTCATCTTGGGCAGAAAATGAACTTCCACTGCATGGTAGAGGCCTAGAGGCCTCCATGGAGGAGGAAACCACAGTCAAAGCCCTAAAGATTTACTTTCCCTTCCTAATGGGAAATCTGATTGCATGCAGAGCAGGCTGGCACTGGCTGGGCTTGCTATGTATGCATAAGAAGAAAATAATCTTTATTATATATGGGCAAAGGAATACAGAATAATAAAATCAAACCAAGCCAGAATGTGAGCAAAGGGCTCTTTCCTTGGGAATTGCTTATGAAAGAAAATGTGCATAAACCTCTTCTGAGTTATCAAACTGGACAATAAGGAAATAAGCATAAACCATCCTACATGACTCATTTACAATCCCTGAGTTACTTATTATCATAGGTCTCCATACAATTCCTCATGGCCCACCATCATGGACATATACTCTTCTCTCTAGCACAAAAGAAGGAGAATGCAGAGGCTGCTGGTTTTTTTTTTTTAATAAGTGGCCAACCCCTTTTGGTCATCTGATTGGCTAATCTGCTTTTCATATCAGCAATATCATCACTGAATAGCTATCCCATAATGATAATCCATTCCAGCTCCTATGCCAGTGTGTCAGCTGAAGTCCAAATAACTTGTACATTTATAAAGAAGGATAAGAGTGAGGCATGTGCCCTACTAGCCACCTTTGTAACATGTGCAAGGAAGCATCCTTGGATAGTTATTTTGAAGGTACAGAGATTTGTAACTTACTTTAGCTGAACTTAACTATAATATTTAATGCCTGAATTATTCAACTGAAATGTATTCACTTAAGATGATAGTTAGCAGATACCCAGTGTGGTGTAGTACAGTGGTCCCCAACCTTTTTGACACTGTGGACCGGTTGGGGGGGATGGGGTCCATACGCAGGGGGAGTGGGGCACCACCTGCGCTTGCACGCATGCGCAAAGGGGCGGTGCTCACTTGCGCAGGCAGGAGGGCACTCATGCATATGCACGAAGGGGTGGGGGGCACTCACGCAGTGCGCGGGCACACTCACGCGCATGCGTGAAGGGTCAGGGGTGCTCACGGGGTGCACGCATGCACTCGCGTGCATGTGCGAAGGGGCTGTGCGGGTGGGCGTGTGGGGGGAGTGCATGCAGGGGCGGAAGATCTGTCTCCGCAGCCCAGTTTGACCAAGGCCACGGACCGGCACTGGGCCGCGGCCGGGGGGTTGGGGTGTAGTAGACAGTGTGACAGACTAGGAGGTCTGGATTTGAATCCCTGCTGAGCCATGGAAACTCAGTGTGAGTGTGGAACTGGTAAAATCACTTTTTAAATATATCTCTTACCTTGAAAGCCCTATTAGGGTAGCTATAAATTAGTTCTGACTTAACGGCACTAACAACAACAACAGATGATAGTTATCACAGCAGGGGAAGAAAGGTTTCAAGTATTGGTCTCATCTAGCCGCCCAGAGTGGTAGAATATACCAGATGGGCGGGATATAAATCAAATAAATAAATAAATAAAATAAATAAATATCTATGGCTCATGTTTTCAGCAGAAGGTGTGAAAGTGCATATATAGTTTTATGTGTAGTTTATGGAAAGAAGTTTTCTACACCAATCAGAAACAATTCAAATGGCAAGGTTCCTGAAGGTGAATATGGGAAACAGGACCAGCAGTGACGATTCTGCTCCCCATTCTATACCTATGCTAGAGGCTTGAAGACTGTGAACAGACTACAGTGGAGCCTCTATGAACAACCTTCATCCTGTCACAGGTGATGTCAGAAAGAGCAATGGTTTGGGTAGACACCTGTGTTTGAAATATCGGGACACAATGATTGGAGCACATTTTTCTGATAACTTTGCTGAGGTTGTTTTCTTACTTCTTAAAAAAAAGAGGGCTATTTTTTAGAATTTTGTGAGAATATTTTCCACTGTTTTGTTTTATGTTGAGTGTGATGCATGGCAGCCACTGTTTTCTTATGGTTAGCCCTCAGTCCTGAGAAACAGTTGTAGAATTTCTTCTCGCCCTGGAGAAATCCAATTAAATGTCCTCAACCACATTTCTATTCCTAGTGGGAAAAGTGGTGTGTAAAGAAATCTGAGAGGAGAAATCTGAGACACCATTTGTGTATAGCTCTAATACACACTGAATTAGCTAGCTTCTTAAAATGGCTTCACTCTTTGAGGAGAAATAGGGAAGAATGCTGTGTCGGCTTGGAATATAGCAACCACATACCACCTTCATACTATCTTTACTGAGTTGAGTTGGTTGCTATGATTGAGTAAATGTGTATTGGTTTCATTACATTTTGATTCATTTTATTTTACATCTGCCTCACTCTGGATGTAAATTATCCAGAGTAGTGTTTATCACTACTTGGTGTGGTATACAAGTTAAATCAATCAACCAACCAACCAACCAACCAATCAATCAATTTCACCTCATTGCATATGTTTGACAACCTCTGATCCCAAGAGAGTTCATTAGTTCAAAAACTATTATCTTCATTTCCTGCAAAACTACTGTTTCATGGACAACAGAAATAAGCATTGTGTGTTGTGTGGGGTAAGGGGAGATGTCTAATGTTTTTATTATTTTGTACACTGATTTGAAGGGCCGAACTGAGTGATAAGGACATATGTGTAAATTAATAGAAAAATAAATACAACAAAATCACTATCGTGATTTCAGCAGGACAAGGGGGTGTTTCTTCATTCAACCTGACTCATCCACTTCCACTTATCTGCTGCCACAATGGAAATAATTACTAAACTTGCCACATTTTATTTTCCCGCTTGCAGTTACTTATGGTATTTTCTCCATGTAGAATTTTCAAACCTGGCTTCAGTTAAACCTTCAAAAGAACTTAGACAAAACTCAATATCATACAATAATGAATATCACATGGGCCAAAATCCTGTTGCATAGTTACACAAAAAACAAAACTTTGTACGGTGCATTGCTGTAAGTTAAGAAATCTCTAAGCATTACCCGTTGCATACTGAGTTGCACATCTTGGTATGCAACAGATAGTATCTATGGAGATTTATTAGCTTAGGGAAATTTATTTCCAGAAGGAATGCCTTTTATGTAACTGCACAACAAGATTTCAAAGCAAAGCAAAAAGTAAAGTGTGATACTTATATACCAACCCTTAGCACTTAAAGCAGTCTTTAGGTGGCTTACAATTTAATCATGCAGGCTGCACATTGCCCCTCTCCCCCATGAGTTGGGTACTCATTTTACCAACCTCAGAAGGATGGAAGGCTGAATCAACTTTGAGCTGTTGGGATTGAATTCAGGTTGTGAACAGAGTCTTGACTGCAGTGCTGCAATTTAATCACTACGCCACGAGGCCATGGTCTAGAATAATGAATTTTATGATGAGGTTTTAAGAGTGGCTCTATTGTCTATTTCCTATGCTCTGTATTTTTTTCTCTTTTTAAAAATCAAAGTATGCCTTTGTCTCAAAGGGTCTCTGAGCACCCTCAGCAAACACTTCATTTAGGCAATATGATGTTATATTCTTGAATGGCTGCTCCCCAAACATCTATATCCCATACCTCAAATAGATGAGCAAAGCAAGGAAAATCGTCTTGCAGATTCCAACAACAGAATCATGGTCAAGAAACAGGGGCTCACAAGGAGAAAAGTGCACCAAGTGAGGAGAACCCAAAGCTAAATGTCCAATAACATTCCAAAGTCTCTCAAGTTTTAAGAAGCTATTATGCATGAAGTTTGCAAGAGGCAATGTCAAAATACGGTCCAAGGTACAGCACCAGCAGACTAGTCAGAGCAAAGTTCACATGATACAAAGAATAGGAGGCAAGCTCTGGAGCGGAAGATATACATGGTCTCCAACAGCCATTATAGTCCCAAGACTGGGGAATATATTGCTGAATTGTTGGCACCCCACTGAGGGCTCAGTTGCAGACATTTGGACAGCTGGTCTCGTAGGGAGGAGGAGCCTTCCCTCAAGGAGAATCTCCTGGAGAAGCTTCCAGTTTGGAAGAGTCCTCTGCCACCAAGTGCTTTAGTTGGGAACCTTGAGTCAAGCTTGTGACTTCGGTCTGTACTGTTCTCGTAGAGTGAAAATAGGGTCAGTCTCCTTTCCTGACTTCAGAGATTAGCTGCTTCTGTCCTATATCCTTGAGGGCCATCTTGCTGCCTGCCATCTTCTGGGTTTTCAGATTCCAACTCCTCCTCACTGAGGGAACCATACCATTCAGATAGTATGGATGCCAGCTGGGTACATACAACATGAAATACTGACTTTAGTTGCATAGTATATGTCCAGGAACTTAGTTTCACACTTTGCCAGTGATAGCCATCTAGCTTAAGATGGTGGAGAAACTGGAAACAAATAGAGAATAGGATGCCATATTGTATGCATTTGGCTTACTTGGTGTGTCTGTTAAAGTTATAGCTGAAAGTGATTTTTTTGGTAATGGGATGGAAACTTTCCTCTGAGTGGACTGACTGAGGCTGAGATGAGTGGAACAGTGTCCTTTTCTCCAGATCATAAGTTACACAAGCCATACAAATTTCAGTATAATGTACATCTGAAAAGGAAGGACACAAAAGCCAGAGAACAAAATGTCCTACTTTGAGGACGTGAATGGAAGAAAGGCTGCAAAGCTGAGAAGTGAAGAGAGCCATAGCAGATGACTAGAGAAGCTAATATGTGGACATGCACATCTGGAAACTGGAGAAAAGGAATATAAGATAGCTGAAGAAAAGGACAATTGTACATGTGTAGGCCTAGATAAGCTTTTGATCTTTCATTACTCATTCTTTGCTAATAAAAACCTCAACAGAAACAGGTAGAGAGAAGTAAAAGAAATGTCTCTGCCATGAACTGAAGTCAGAACTGTAAAGATGGCACTCCTGTAATTTCCCCCCCCCAAGACAAAATTGTAAGATAAGAAGATAACAATTTTCTGCTAAAAATATCAGTGGATATTTTGGTGAGCTATAGCTTCACTGATAAATCACATTTTTTGTCAGCTGCTAATTAAATACTTACACATTCTTTGAGAATTTAATTTATTAAGTTTAAGCCATTTATTGCTTTCTGTATTTTAGAGTTAATTAGAAGGTGGCAGAATTGTTCCCCAGTATCTTCAGTCATCTTGAGCACATCACAGTACTACCCTTTTTTTTAATGTGGTATGTGCCTGCAAAAGGATTAAAATAGCTGTATTTTGAAATAGCTATATTTTGAAATACTAGGTTAAATCTGGATTTAGCCATACTTAAAACAGACCAAATCCACTTCAATTTAGTCTGAATTATTTGTTTTACAAACAATAGCCCCGTTTCTCTGATCTGACTTGTAACCACTTTGATTTGTACCCAAATATTCAAATGTTTATCTATATTTTATGTATTTATAATATTTATATCCTACCTTTCTCCTTAAAAAGACCCAAGGCAGCTTCCACTATTAAAAGAAACAATATTAAAAGCTTTAAAAATAAATTATTACACTTACAAGAATTAAACAAATATAATACATATTTGTGATATGATATGATATGATATGATACATATTTGTATGGGTCTCAATTTGAGAAAAACATGAACATGGGGAAAATAAAGGACTCTGACCTGGATGAGGGTGAAATGCAGTTCCATCAATTATTGCTGGAGATCCAGTATGCAGGCAAAGTTCCCACCTGTTCCTCCATCCGTCCCTCTCTCCTTGGAGACTACCAAATATACACAATAGAAATATTCATTGGAAGGGTAATACTCCCTGTTAGCAGTTTCACAACCCCAGTGGGTAGATCACTGCCAGATTTGCCACCTATTTCCTCTGCAACACAGACAGGCACCCCAAAAAGAAAAAGAAACCAAATGCTGGGAGGGGGGGGGGGAAACAGCAGCAGGCATATTAAAAAAACGGGGGAGGAATATTTTAGGTCCTATTACTAATGCTACTGTGACTTACCCCACTCAAATCCTACATGAGAGACTCAATACCCCCATTGCACATTTGCACACAGTTGTTGTTTAATCGTTAAGTCATGTCTGACTCTTCGTGACCCCATGGACCAGAGCACGCCAGGCCCTCCTGTCTTCCACTGCCTCCCAGAGTTGGGTCAAATTCATGTTGGTAGCTTCAATGACACTGTCCATCCATCTCGTCCTCTGTCATCCCCTTCTCCTCTTGCCTTCACACTTTCCCAACATCAGGGTCTTTTCCAGGGAGTCTTCTCTTCTCATGAGATGGCCAAAGTATTGGAGCCTCAGCTTCAGGATCTGTCCTTCCAGTGAGCACTGAGGGTTGATTTCCTTCAGAATTGATAGGTTTGTTCTCCTTGCAGTCCAGGGGACTCTCAAGAGTCTCCTCCAGCACACAGGGAGATTGACAGGATTCTGAAATGTAATACAAAACGAAGCTTGCAGCTGCCTTCAATGTACACCCACCCTACTGAAGATGAATGAGATACAAATAGCAGTCTCTAACAGACTAACACCCTTCTCTTGTCCAGCCATAATACAAAATGGTGGCTAATTACAGGACAAGAAAATATATGAGGTCAATCTGAGACCTCCCAGAGATTCTATGACTGTCATTTCCAGGAAAGCTTGAGCTTTTCATTGATTCCAGAGTTGTTAGTCCCCTTTGGCCTTGGGCCTCTTGGTTTGTGGAAAGGTTATTTTATTTTTCTGAGCGAGACTCACTGGTCTAATGTGTTCTCTCCTCCTCCTCCTCTTCAATCCAGTAATTTAAACTGAAGTGCCAAAGCAATATTCAGTGCTTGGGGAGCTTCATTTCTGTTTGAGTGCTTCTTAGAGCTTTTTTCACTTTGATTTGGATTGGTTTGGAAATGGACAAATACCTCAAGCTGAATCTTGATTACAGATATGAATACTATAAATGGGAATTCATGACTCTATCCCAATTTAGCAATCTCCTTCTAAAACCTTCCCTTGAAATGTCTTTGTTCTACAAAAGCCACTTTGAGATCAGTTGTAGATTTTCTCGGTAAACCAAAGTCTTCTAATGAAGGTTTTTGTGTGTCGCCATTTCTGATGTCAAATTTGTTTCCATTGATTTTCTTCTCTTTATTTTGAATGCTGACAGGCACTACTGGCAGGAAATGACATATATCAGGAAGGTAAACAAATGATGTCATGAGTCACATTGTTCGGAACTGTAATGGTGTTGCCAGAAAAGAAGCAGGGACAGAATTGGCATCTGGATTTGTGGAAGGATCTTGTTTCTGTCCATATATTTCTGCAAATATATTCTGTTTCATATATATTCTGTTTCCTGTTGTGGTCAAGGCTAGGTGCTGCCTATAAGCCAGTAGAGGTCTGCCATCAAAAGCCTATGCAAGAGCTCATATATTTGTAGTAGATGGCACTGTATTTTCTAGAAAGTTGTGAATGGACTGTAGTTTTATCAGGAAGTTAGCAATTTCTTTTATATCACTTGGAGAATTAGTGGTGACTGGTCTGAGGACTGTATCCATCAGTATCTAGATATTTGGGAGCAACTTGACCTGAGCTAGTTTGGAGATGCCCTGAGCCTGGGTATTTATATGTTTCCAAATGGGGTAGGGACTGCAAATGGGGAAGGCAAAGGAGTATGACTTGGGATGTGAGGTGATGTGCAGCAGAATCTGTGTTGGAAATGTGGTAGACTTTCAACATGTAGCAAAGCTCCTAATGGCTACATTTCTTCTTTCCTCCTCTCCACTCCCAAAGCCATACACTCTACTCCTTGCCCAGCTCCTGTCCATCTTTGGATCTGTGCTGCACAAGCCAGCAAGAGGCATTAAAAATTACAAGAAAGTAGAAACAAATGGGAAATGGGGGCCAGGAGAGATTATAGCCTCTAGTGCTATTTAGACCTATGCCGAACCTGCACTAGAAAGCCGGTCTACATTTGCAAACACACACTTAATCCTATGTGTAACAAAAACTTTATGTAGCTATCTAAAAGAAAAAAAGGAGATAAATTCTAGAACATGGACCAGCCTAGTAAATGATGCAGCATCCTTCCTTTGCCATGCCTGGATGGAAAGTGGCTGCTTGATTGGATGGACATGAATGCATTCCATCCAATGAGGTCAGTCTAAGCCCTCTCCAAGTCCCAGAGATAGAAGGTTCCCAATGGCTTTCAAACTCAACTTTCAAGCTCCTTCTATTCCGATGCTTCCTTTTTTTGCTACAACAACTGGTGTCATGTTTTTACTCCCCAAATTCTAGCATTTGTAGTGTTAAAAGGCTGGAGCAAACTTTAGTGATTTCTAGGGCTGACCTGAGGACAACTGGGGGCCTTCTTGAAGTTTCCTGTAGCAGATCTGGAAAGACAAAAATATCCCTGCTTCATCCTGTTTGGACACTTTTTTCCAAAGCTGGTGCACACCCATAATATCCAGTCATCTCAGTGATTATGGTTATAATACCTGATACACCTGTACATCCACAATTATCTTGTTTGTGTGTTTTAGTAATAGATGGAAGCAGAATCCTTTGCTGTTTCCATGGGGATGTGGTCACATACATTTGTAGGGCATTCAAAATATCAGAAGGGTTCTTTTTTTTTCTTCCAACAAGTAATCAATCATTCTGTTCTTGTTTTGTGTGTTTTGTTTTGCTTGTGGCCCTGGTAGTGAAAGGAGGGGCATACTCAGTAGAATAAGCAGTTGCACAGAGTTTTTATTAAGCTAGAACAAGTCTCAACTTCACTGATCACAGCACAGGAGACTTGACACACGATAGGACAAAAGATCCAGGCTTTGTGTAAGCTGTTTCTTGTCCCATGACTAGACATGGGCATGAACTGCTTGTTCAGCGGGTCATCCCACTTCATTTCCTGCTACAAGAAGTGCTTGGCAGTTCAGTGTCCCACCCCCTCTGGCAGGCGCCCACTCGGAAGCAGTGTTCCAGCTTCCCTGCTCTGCCATATCCTGATGCTGCTTCTCAGTGCACATCTGCTGGAGGGGGTGGGGCACCAAACCACCAAACACCAGTTATAGTGGTAAACAAACCAGAATGAACCACTGAACTAGCAGTTCGTGCCCATCTCTACCCATGACATCCTGCATCAACCTCTGGGGAAAAGTTGAAATGAACAGCCTGGGTTCTTCACCACTGCATGGATCCATGCTATCTGTAAGTGGGGTGAGTGTAACAGCTTCCAGGTTGGGTGTGTTCCCAATGTCTATACCGAAAATCCTTTAAGGAGATCTCAAGATGAGGGATGCAGGCCAATTCTCTCCCAAACTGGATATGGTATCTCCTCTATCTGCCGCCCCCCCCCCCCAAATCACCAATATATTTTGTGACAAAATGAAATGGTTATTTATACAACCAGCACATCTTGAGACCAATAACTCCTTCCATGCCTGAACCCTATCCTAGATCCCTTGCAAAGGAGAGGAAGGTGGGGAAACTCTGAATATGGCTGGATGTCTTCTGGGAAGTAATAGTATGCTGGCCAAGGAGACTGGTTAAGAGACTGCCTTTCCCAAGGCTGCTCCAGCAGCTCTGCCCCTCTCCAAACAAGCCTCACTGGCTACTGCAGGGAGACACAGGAGGGTATGCACAATATCTAATATGGCATTCACCAGTCCCAACTTTGCTTCCCTTCCTATTACAGGTTGAAAAATGAGCAGACACTCGTAAATCCACAGCCTTTGCTTCTCAAAGGGAAATAACTACTTTTACATAGTTTTCACAAACTGTGGAGACCCTGGTGAGAAAAAAATTACACACACACACACACACACACACACACACACACACACACACACACACACACAAAAGACAAGAAACCTTGTTGGCAAGAAGATTCCTCACTGAGTTTCCTCACTCAGTCAAAACAATCTAAATCTACAGAAAGGAAGTACTGAGAATATTTTTACATTCCACCCGTCAGATAACATGGAAACAGCCTGGTGATTCCAGTTTCACATGTGGTAGTGAGTCCACTCTGAGTTTTAGTACTCACCCTACCAGAACTATCCCAGGTGCTGAAATATACACCTGGGGCAGATTCACACACACACACACACACACACACACACATACAGAGAGAGAGAGAGAGAGTAATCAGCCTCTAGCATCCTGTCTACCGCATCCGACAACCTTTCTGCCAGGCTTTGGCAGGGATTTGGATTTTTTCTGGTTATCTAGATTTAATATTTGAAGGTATTCAAATATCTGTGAAGCATTTTTGCAGTACTTCTGTGTGCGTGCGTGCGTGTGTGTGTGTGACTCAGCAGTGCTGCTTTAATGCACAAAGTAATTCTTACCTCTTTTTCCTGATCTCCCAGGTAACAGAATTGTGGGTTCCAAAGTGACCTGAAAGCAAACAGCAGATACACATTCAGTTAGGAGATAATTTATATAAGCCTTTGAAGGAGCAGAAAAGTCAACAGAGAGAGTATTCTCTATTTCTCTGGAAACACTGAGAGGGAAAAATTAGCAAATACTTGACATACCGAAAGAGGATCAAGAGTGAAATTTTGAGTTTAAAAACATGCATGCAATATATTGTCCTAACTCTTAGCACCATATAGGCAGTTGCTATACTCCCTATATTGTTTGTTTGTTTTTAATACTTGGATCATAGCCTATTAGATCCTTGACTTCATCATGGATATTATTGGAACACAAACAAATGCCAAAACTGCTTTAAACAAATGAAATATAGAAAGAATCTCCAGCTAATTTTCATCATTATAAATTATTAGTGCATTTTAGCTTCACACATACACAGTACAAATTTTATTGCTAAGGAGCAGACTAAATGCTAACAAACATGGGAACAATGTTCCTTGGACATCACATTATCTGTGTTAATCTGAAGGGCAGGCTTTGTGCATACAAATCCATCCATGCGAACATGTGCCAATATGGACACATGCCTCATAGAAGGAGCCCTAAATGCATACAAGCCATGGTAGACAGAGGAGTTGATTTAGTTGAGCAGCAACTTTGAGTCCTCACCACAAGTGTATGAGTCCTGATTTGTAAGATTCAGGAACCATCAGTCACTATAAAAGCACCTATGAGTGCTCAACCAACTCTATCCTTAGACAGAATTCCAGCACAAACCTGCCAATGAAAGCTGTAGGTGACCAAGTTCACCTGAAACTAAAACTGGCCAAGTGTGACTGAAGTGTGACTAAAATTTAGCAGACATCTCCTGCTGAGTGACCCAATGAATCTAAACTGCCAAAATCCACTGAAACCACAAAACCCTTTCATGCCTCCTGGTTCATGAGAGGAAATATGAAATGAGCTCCACCAGAAAGTGGAAATGGGCAAAAAAATATCTTCATGGCCTCAAAATGAGCAACAAAGCACATACTGAATACAAGGAATGTCTGGAAATCAAGTGAGATACGGAATGTGGTGTGGAAGGCCTATATCTCCTCTGCTGATCATGCATCTGCTCACAAGAGGGGATGACATCAACTTATCCCTCCCCATCAGAAATTAAAGCTGACATCTGCAGAAGCCTGACATTTAACCATTCTGCAGACAGAAAAGTCAGGAAAAAAAAGGAGAGAATGAGAGAAAGAGAGTGAGAGACCTATGTATTGGTTTTACTAAGGCTATATTTATTCAACAAGAATTGTGAAGTGGAACTGCTACTGTTCACAGAGTAAACAGACCTCCCCTAATCACTCTGTCCAAGGCTTCATAACTCCAGGCAGCTGAGTCAAGTGAGTCTCAAAGACGACCCCTTTTCCTGCCCATGAATCCCACACCCCTGAATTGGAAGCCTCAGAAACTATCAGTCACTATAAAGATATTGAAGTGTCTCACATCCTCACGCCGTGATAGAATTCCCATGGGAATCCATCATGAGAGAGCAGCATGCCTCAGCTTTAACTACTCTATAGGATGAAATTCAATGTATCTCTTCACAGATCTACTAGAAAAGTATCACTCCTGGGATATGAAAGGCGAGTCCATCAAACCTATACAGTTCAACCCAGGAATGACAGCTCCGTAACATTCAACTGTATCCACAGTTGAGCACCCTGACTGCTTCCCTTTCCTTGCAAGGTTTTTTAAAAATAAATGAAACAAGAGAAACATGAACACCTCAACACTGAAACTTCGTTAACACATTCTTTTGAACACACATGACAGCAAAAGGGCTGCAGATGCCAACATCCAACTGCTTTGACAGACTGACAATGAAATATCCAGTGTGGCAGCAGCACTGGCCATCCAAATGTGAAAGAAATAAGTGCAGAACTGGTAAGACACCTAAATCTGATACCTGCAGATCTGGAAACCACTGCCAAAGATGAATGCCTAGGAATGGGAAAGCCATTTGCATGGCAGAATGAAAATCTCTGGTCATCTCCCCTGACCTGGATCATAGAATCATAGAATAGTGAAGTTGGAAGGGCTCTATAAGGCCATCAAGTCCAACCCCCTGCTCGATGCAGGAATACAAATCAAGGGATACAGAAAAGCAGTGGTTCCCAATCTTGGGTCCCCAAGTGTTCTTAGACTACAGCTCCCAAAAATCCTGCCCAGCATTGCTCGTGAGTGAAGGCTTCTGGGAGTATTAGTCCAAGAACATCTGGGGACCCAAGGTTGGGAGCCACTGCAGTAAGACCATGGACTGGACACAATTTCTGCAACTGAGCCAGGAACAAAGGCACATGAAATCCCCTGCACTTTGGGTCATTCTTGGAATTCCAAATACATAGGAAAATATTATCTGTGAGAGTTGAGTCCCTAAAATCGAAGACAAGAATCCCCTCTCGAGTCAGGCATTCATTGAGAATTCCTTAATCCCCTCCCCCATGCTATTAAGCTTGCTGCCTGGAAAAGCTATTTCCTCTAGGATGATTATTACCAATGAGAGGCCATTGCCATTTCAAACCCAATTAAATACCCAGGGAAACTGGACAACAGCTGTCTGACTCAGTCAATAGTGAATGGACCAATTCGCTAACATTAGACTAGAGATGTGGTAAGTCTGTGCAATTTTTTAAAAGGTGGGCATAAAAAGCCCCTTGTTTCCCATAATTTCCCAGCACCTGCCCAACCATACCCCTCTTTTTTGGGGTAAATGTTTAATTGGCCACTAGAGGGTTTTCCCCCCCTGTTTTTTTAAAAGCATTTCCCCCCTTTTTAAAGAAGACCTTTTATTTAAGTGCCATCTGTTCCCATTCTTGCCTGCAAGAACGAAAGTAGCATTGCTGGTTGTTGTGGGTTTTTCGGGCTGTTTGGCCATGTTCTGGAGGTTTTTCTTCCTAACGTTTCACCAGTCTCTGTGGCCGGCATCTTCAGAGGACAGGAGCTAGAATTCTGTCTGTGTTCTTCACTTCTCTAAAGACTCCAGGTGTGCCACAATGATGGCTGAAATGAATCCTTGTTCCTTATCAGAAGATGAGGCCTGGGGGAGTGTCCTCTCAAAAGCAGGAATTGGTGGCTGTCCTTTCTCTCTTAATCCACTGTTTTTCGTCATGGATACTGTACTAATTAAGTACAGACAGGCAACAATGCAAGAAATCCAACCAATTTATTCTTTTGTGCTACAACTGTAACCCACTTACCCACTCAATTAACAGTGATCATGTATGAATTAATTAGTAATATGAATTGATCACTTTTAAAGCACCTCAAATTAATTATGAATATTAATCCATCCAATTTATTAGCACAGATTAATTCAGCAACATTCAGAGAAATAACCAACCCGAATCTAGGAAATAAGGAAATTGATCAATTGATCAACTTCAGATTTAATGACTAAGCAATGAACAAAACACCCGGAGGTAATCAAATCCTTATATGAACCTCATACATATGGCAATGTTGCGCTGATTAAACTGCCCAACGTCAAAGTGGCACAAACTAGAGTAAATGGAGAAACTGAAAGGAAACGTGAACAGTGGAACAGCGCAGTTCAACTAGCAAATGGTGATGGTAGGAGGAGTTGCACTGAAGTGTAAACATCATGCCATCCTAGAGCCACCTGCACATCATTCACAATGATGCTGTTGCCATGTCATTGTAACACACTGGTAGGCTACAAGTGAAATGTTTTAGTGCTGAGTACAGAGACCCAAACATGAATGCCTGAGAGATACATGTGTGGGGAAGCACCAGAAGATCAAGCATTGTGAGCTATCAAGTCACTCTCACATCCTATGTAACTATGGTACCAAGTAGTTCACAAGTGACAAAATACAGTGGAGAAGATAAGAAGTGCAAGAGGGGTGCAAACATGCCAACCTTCAACAGAGCCTGCAGTAGTTATGAGAGTTTCTGTGCTGACTAACAAACACAATAAAGCATGCCCACATTAACTCAGAAAAAAAAAATCACTAGGCATTGGAGAAAGGAAAGCTCCATGTCCTTTTGCTCTGGAGTTCAAAGCAGGGTGTGTGGTGCAGAGAGATTATATCTTCACCAACATTGCCACCAGATGAGAGAGTGTGTGCACCTGCATGTAAGAGAAGTGACATATTGTCTCTCACTTCTCATCAGCAATTATAGCCAAGCACCCTTAAGGCCCGTTACTTGATCATTCTTTTATTCAAACAGGACTGTTTGGTTTTAAGCTGTTAACTCTTAACTCCTTCCTTTCCTTTGTAGTGGTGAATTTTTAACTGAAGATTTTGACATGTTGCTATGTTTTAACTGACACTTGTATTTTATTTGAATTTTATCACCTTTGTGCCATTTGGGGGCAGGCAAACAGCAGGATGCAAATATAATATACAGGCAGAAATACCTAGGTATGTATGCACGAATAGGAATAGTTACTTTTTTGGACTGCAAATTGCAGAATTGCATAGCAAAGCCACTTTTGTCTGTGGGATTCAGGGTGTTGCAGCCCACAAGTATTTTTCCTACGTCCGCACATGAGTAAATAAGCCCTCCAAATACTGCCAGTCATCGTATGTCACTGAGGAAATGTCCAGTTCATTCTGAAGAGTTCCTTCATGCTAATATAAGGGATACCTGAAGCAGGTCAACAAACAGGCCAGGCAGCTAATGGAAGGATTTTTTAAAAGACAAATCATGTCCCTGATCATCAATTAAACTGTAATGGGTTTATTAAATTCAAGTACCTTTGCATTTTACAAGAGCTTCCACATAGGTGGCTTTTCGAGTGTTAACTTTAATAAACTATAATAATTTTCATAAGCAAAAGGTATTACTCACTGTTTGTTAATAAAAATCTGTGTTTAATATTTCTCTCTCTCTCCCAGCCCCAACTATTGCAATATACCAGAACTTGAATCATTGGCATAGTTTGCACAAAAAATGGATTGGGTGATATTTAAACTGAAGTTTATTTATAGAGAAATTTAAATGTTAGAGTTTAAGTCTTGCAAATGCTTTAAAAGTCTTTACAAGCAAGTCTAGAGAATGGGAGACTAGTTCTAGTTCAAAATCCAAGTCCCAAAGTCATTAATTAGTACTCATGTAACTTTTATTTTCTTTTTCAAAAAAGAAAATAAAAGTTACATGAGTACTACTTAATGACTTTGGGACTTGGATTTTGAACTAGAACTAGTCTCCCATTCTCTAGACTTGCTTGTCTAGAAATTTTCTTTTTCAAAAAAGAAAATAAAAATTACATGAGTACTACTTAATGACTTTGGGACTTGGATTTTGAACTAGAACTAGTCTCCCATTCTCTAGACTTGCTTGTAAAGACTTTTAAAGCATTTGCAAGACAGTATTCATTATATATATGAATACTGTAAGCTGCTTCTTTCGTATACAGAACATACTTTCCTTTCATTGTTGACTTAAATCTCATAGCAGATCATGAAACAGCAGCATGAGCCAGCACCTAAACCATGTGATACTCCTCCACCACCACTTATTGAGACTGCATTCCTGTAACAGTAGTAGTAACTAAAAGTTACGGCTATACCTCCAAAAGGGTTATTTTGTTCTTTGTTAAATAGCGATTGTAATTTAATGTAGTTTTACCTTCATTATTGAGGGAAATTAATTCATTACAGTTTACCAATTATTGGAATTAGTTACTTCCAAACTCTGACTGTGAAGTTGAACTAAATGTGAACTCATAAAAGAGCTACTGAATATAAGCATTGCACCCTCTAGAAGAGGATGTAGATCAGTGGTGGGCAGTGAAAAATTACTCTAGTGGGAACCATGGCAACAGCTGCTGGGTGATTAAGTGAGGAGGAGAATGTGTGTCCTTACCGAAGATTGTTGGCCATTGTAGCTAAGCACAGTCAAGGATTTCATTCAGTTTTAGTCCACATTTTTGAGCACACCAAGGTGGCCTGCACTGGGGAATGGATGAGAAATTTGCTCCATTAAGAGAAGCTGGGGTGGGGGTGGGGAGAGAGATCCAGTAGGTTTATCGAATTTGCTCTTCCCAGAACTATGTGTGAAAGCAGACATGATGTGTAGCTAGCAAGGACATTTCTAATCTTGTGATACTTTCTGCCAAAGAGGGAAAAAAATCATGGAACTACATGAACCTACTTGAAAAATGCTCCAAGAATATGGCGTGTAATCCTAAAATGAACCCAAAACACGCTTTGGACATTGGCTAATAGGGACATAAATTTTCACTCTCTTTCTTCTAGTAGAGAACGACAACAAAAAAGCTGGAAAGATTTCCTTCCACTTGATGAGATTATAAGCATACACTTATGTTGTTTTGGTGCAAAACCTATTAAAAATAACTCATTTTGTAGTTTACACCAAAATACCCTCATATTTTGCACAAAATAAAGAGTGTATGTTGTGGAGGGATTTTTAAAATTTTATTTTATTTTGTTTTCATAAAATATTTCTTTTAACTACTGGAGTGAAAATTTCACATCAGTTGACAGTTTCTTCCACTGAATGTTTTGACTTGTTAAGACATTATTAATTTTTTTGTCAATGATGAAAATCAGGGTACCAATTACTTACCATACACAAACAAATGCACACATATGATTAATGCAGAAATATGAATGAATTTCGTGAGGGTTCATAACACAACATGAGTAAATAAGGTCCTTTGAGTTATAATTTTGAGATATATGTGAGACATAAATGTAATAAAGAAAGAAAGAGCATGATGATGGAAAAAAGTGAGAAACATAACAAAACTGAGTACAACAGATTGATCCACATTTAATTTCTACTTCCCAGGCTACCACACAGGGAAATTAATTATTGTTCCATTTTTTGCTGCTTCTTCAATTTTTGCACTTCTTGGCCCTTAAACAGTGCAAAATGTGTGCAAGAATGACTATTTTAAGATACAGAGCATACGAAAATATTGTACTTTATGTTAAAATGCATGCAACAATGCATATCTTAGGAAAAATACAACAAACAATGGCTGAAATCCTGTAGCTTAGCATAAGAAGTCACAGGCCCATTAGGCCAGGGAGTATCTGGTGAGTCAACTCCTCCGTAAGTTCCATTGATTCAAATTGGCCTACTCTAGGTGTTTTTACAGGTGATTGACCAGAAGTTGTTGTTGTTTTTAGCTTCCAAAACATTATTCAGTCCTCACACTCCACGACCAAATTTCACTAGAAAAACACACCATTGTGATTCAAGGACAATGGGGGTGAGGTGGGGGTAGGATTTAGACAAAGTATTTTGATTAAAGGTACTGTGGAGGTTTTCTGCCAAAGTTTGCCACTGAAGATGGGATAACATGGAATATTTTCCTCTCACTATCACCAAGTTTCAGAATTTCTCCCAACTTCCCAACTTTTTCCATTCCTGTTTCTGTATCATATTTAGACACCCATAGTTTGCCAATTCATTGGGCCAGGTATGCACTATGGAGCTAGAACTGCATAAAACTGACTGGCCTGGGAAGCCAAGTTAGAAGAAGCTTTTGCTTGGTGAAGCATCAGTGAAAGAGCAGAGACTGTGGGTGTTCAGATGGCTGAAGCAAAGACCAAGAGGATCTTGTAT
Source organism: Intellagama lesueurii (assembly GCA_037013535.1). Classification (NCBI taxonomy): domain Eukaryota; kingdom Metazoa; phylum Chordata; class Lepidosauria; order Squamata; family Agamidae; genus Intellagama; species Intellagama lesueurii. The sequence continues at coordinate 143,968,283 of JBAJHW010000004.1, forward strand.
GAAGGACAGTATGTTCCTGAGCCCAGAGGCAAAGCCTGGATAACATTCCATCTTTACCGGATAAGGTTCATATGTTCATAAGAGTGTGTAGGTGTCTGGAACTGATGCAAGAGAATTGGCAAAGGCTCCGTAAATAATTTTGAAAAAATCCATTTTCCCCTCAGGGTGTTGGAAAAAGCCAGGAAGAGTCGTGATTAAAGAGGACAAGCTTTAATTACAAAAGAAAAGCAGACTCGATGTCTATATTTTTGTGTTTGAATGTCCACACTGGAATGTTACATTGCTGTGGATGGTGCAAAGTTGCACGTACTTATTCTTCAAGAAATACTGAATGCTGAGCTGGTATTTCCCATGGATTAAATCAGACAGTTTGGTGGCAAGAAAAACCTACACAGCCTTTGCCATAATGATTCAGAAATGAGATCTTTCCTAGGTCTAATCTATTGATTCCCTCCCCCACACTTCAAAATCCATTGGGTTTTACATTCTGGTTGACCAATGCCCATTTTCATTCTTTTACCATCAACAAAGAAAACTGAGCTTTACCATATGTTAGGATGATTCACACAATTGTTATACATTGGGGATGGGTGAAGCAGATTACAATCCTATATTCTAGGCCAACAGACCTCGCAGGGGATATAAATCCTCACTTGTCTCATTCTCACAGGCAAGGATGAGGAACTGTAACACTCTTCATTTCATCAGTAAGGGTGGCAAGTCATTTCTTGGGTCATTTGTTAAAAATAGTTCTTGCATTGGCAAGAATGATGTTTTGTGCAAAAAATGCCAACCTTTGTGCAAAACTGCCTGCCTTTTTATGCACAATTGCAATATTTGTGATTTATGCAAATTGCCCCCAAATTACAGTAATTGTTGCTGTTTTTACTAAACTAAAGCATTAGATGGATTGCTGGAACCTTTCTGAACCATCAGTCAGTTCAGCTGTGCTTGATGTATGCAGTTGTGCTTTGTGACTGAAAGGGAAAGTAGGCGAGAGTTATGTTACACACATTAGATAAACTATGAAGGTGAAAAACGGCTCTGCCTCACAGTCATTGAGAGGCAAGGAATCCACTAAGGTTTTAAAATTCCACATGGAAGTGTCTTCTTATGTCAAGGTAGCCAAAATAGAAGAGAACATGACATTGAGCACATGTTCTCTCTACCCTTAGGAACATGCAGTGTTTCAGATATTATAATTAAAATGTATTAACTACAACAACTAATAAACATAAAAACATCTAGTAAACAGAAATTAAAAGAAAAAGCAAACTACATACACAGTGCACCCCACAATCTGGACTGTTAGGGAGTAACCACATCTGATTTGCCCTTCTGGGACCCCCTTTCCCATACAAATTTGTATAGACTCAGGTGTTAAACTTTATCCCTTTCCCTTTATCAATATAAAGTCAAAAATCATCCCCATATATCTGCAAACACATATTTACTAGTAAACCCCTTCTTAATTTTGGTATTAGATGTAAGTTTATTAGACCCTTTATATTATATGTACGTTTATCATTAATTGCTATATCTCAGACCTCTCTATACCAATCACTAAATAGTATACTGTGAGCTGATTTCAACTTCCTAACAATAATCAATCTTGCTGCTATTATCAGATTACAAACTAGGTCTGCCATCATTTCCTTCTCCACTTCCTTTTCAAATATTGATAAAAGCACTTTCTTAGGACATTCAGCTAAATTTTAATTGCTTATTTCATTTATTTCTTTAGTGTTCCAGATATTGTTAAATTGAAATTCCCATTTCTCAGGCTATCAGACATGATGACTAGTGTTAAAACGAGAATTGAAGTTCCCAGCATCTGGAGGATCAATAGTGTCCAACCCTTGGCACTTATTAAACTATAAGCCCTCCTGAGATCTATGGGGCTTACCTCTGAGTAGAAAGATATAGGATTAGACCACATCGGAAGAAAGATGGCCTACAAATGAGAACAAACAAACAAACAAACAGTATAGTAGTTCATGTGATTTTTGCATGAGTTCAAACATGCAATTTCTTTCAGCATGAGCACCACAATATTCCCCATAAATACATATTTTATACTTCTATTTGCATCTTTTTTTCTGTTTAGCAAAAACTGTTTCAGAACATTCGGGAAGTGTGAAAGGCATTGGACAACAAATGTTGAGCTGCACTTATACGCAGGGTGTGCAGCTCACGATAGTAGGTGGCAAACTTTGCAAAGGCTTGAACATCTCAAACACTCATGAATGCAGGTCTTTCAAGTGGATTAGCCATTTGCTTTAATGCTTGGCCCAGTAAAATTGGGCCAGGATTGGTCTTTGAACTATTAGCATTGCCCAGCTTCCAGATGTTCCAGTCTGTTCCACATTCTTTTAGGCCATGGCTCAAAATTAGTTAGCCTAATAAAGCACAAGGGGCGGTTGGGGGGACTAATTCAATTTTGAAAGCAAGACAGCTCCTTTTCAGGCAACCATCATTCTCCCTTCTCTCTGCGTACACATGTGCAAGGCTGGTAAAACCTTAATTTTGTGAAATTCTCCTGCCTTAGTGTAGAATGAAAATGCTGATCAAAATACAAAAGGGAACAAAAGTTCAGGCACCATCACTGATGTATTTTATTATTTACTGTGTGGTCCATACAACACTGTTGGGAGTCCTTCAGGAGTATCAAGGTGTATGGCACCAGAGAAAAGACAGACCTCTCAAAGCCACAATGGCCTAGCTGTTGGACATTGAGTAAGGAGCTTCCACATCTTCTTTTAGGCATGCCTCTTCTTTCCGCTCCAACTTCACAGCAGATATAATGGCTGTGTTGTTGTTTTTAAATGACACTTTGAAAAAAAGCAGGAAAAACTGACAAAACAGAGACATGCCTCTGGCAGGCTAAGAATTTGTTAAGATAATGTAGATCTCTGGAATCATTCCTAATATGCATTCTCAGCATAAACCCTGTAGCTCCCGAGGAGCCATTCTAGTGTATGCTGTGAAGGCTTTTACCAATATGATAAATTATTTAATGAAGCACAATCAAAACAGATTTACCCAACAAGTTTAAATCTCTTTCTTCTTGCTTTTTTTTTAAAAGGGAGCCTCCATAGTATTAGGGAAAGTAAACAACATTTTCAGGCATTCTGCACGAGCTATGCGCATGCACAACACTGACACAGAGCCACAAGTTCACATTATGACTTCTTGTGCTGTAATGCTAGAGAATGGCACCAGTGACCTACTTTAGGTCAGGATTTTTGTACTTTTGAAGATGTGGAAGGCAAAATACCATTCTTTTTCCCCATGACTGCGTAATGGAAATATCAAAAAGTATGGTGTTGCCCCTGCCCTCCCCTTCCCTGTCCCTGATAGGGGAAGGCACATCAAAGGGCTTCTTGTATTCATGCAAGGTGAATGAGGGATGTTGTGATCACATATGATTTATTGTTCTTCAGGGTCATATCAAGATTTTGCTGGATTGCATTAGGTCGATATTCTTCCACACCCTGAACTCCTACCACATCCTTCTGTTGCAAACCCCCCCCCCCTTTTTTTTAACCTGTCCTGTCCAACTACAGCCATCCTCCATCCAGCCTCAGGACAGTCATTAGAGCAATGCTGCCTTGAGACAGCTGGTGTCTCCCCCATAGGTGGTTCTTCTCTGAGGTTTTGTCCTCGTGCTTCTCTTGCCCTCTACAACCTGGACTACTACAGTAGTCACGGGGCAGCCCTGATAGCTCTACATCTATCCTTTTCACAGAAGAAGACTTTTGGATCTCAGAACCATTTACCACCTGGACGCACAACTCAGTACATGGAAAAAACAGGGAAGGTCACACCTAAACTCACATCTTCTCAAGTCCGAATGACCATGTGGGACTATTTCCCCTCTCCCTGTTGGTTCCTCTCCTCTTTTTACTCTTCAGCATTCCACACTGCTTCAAATGTCCCATGTTCCACCACCAAATGGCCAGCACTTCCCATTATATCTCTGATTGCTGGGTGATGAGGAATTTGTGTTCCTTGGTTGTTCCCGGTGCCACAGACCTCCTGTGATCTACCCAGGCTGCAGAGGCAGCAGAGTCCAGACCCCTGGTTTTGAAGCCTAACCACCCATGGTCCAAGCAGAAGCAGTGGTGATTCAGCCAAAGTTGCAGCCTTATGTTTTTTCTTTTAACCATTTTTAACTCATGCCCTGTGTGGTGTAGTGGAAAGAGTGACTGTCTAGAACTCTGGAAACCCAGGTTTGAATCCCCACTTGGCCATTGGTCCTGGGGGAGTGGAACTGGTAAAATCACTGCTGGAATATCTCACTTACCTTGAAAGCCCTATTAAGGTCACTATAAGTTGGTTCTGACATGATGGGACATAACAAACTAATTTTTCATAAACGTAACTACCCTGTGCCCTCCTCTAAACCTCTCTTCCTAGATGCTTTTATCAGAAATTTGAAACATTATGACTAAAAGGACATTAAAATATGTATAAATTTAGGGGAAGAATTGAATTAAGATGTACTGCAGCAATCACTGGATGATGATATAAGTTGCTTACAAAGAAAACAATAAAGTGAAATAGTCATTTTCCATTTTAAAAAGAACAATATAATGTTGAATATTTTCCTCCAAACTACAGCTTCCTCTGAAATCTTGATGTTCCCACTGGTTGAGAATCACTGGTCTAGAAGATTATGATTATAGTACCCAAATCTATAAAAGATATTACAGCTCATGCCAAACTGGAGTGCAATATGTAATAAAGCTCCTGCTGATTTTTAAATTGTGGCACAGTGGTTAAACTCTACTATTACAGCCAAAACTCTGCTCATGATCAGCTTTCAAGACCAAATCGAGACAACACCAACTTGTCTCAGCCTTCCATCCTTCTGAGGTCAGTAAAATGAGTACCCATCTTGCTGTGGGGGCAATGGTTAACCTTTATAATTAAAAATTGTAAACTGCCCAGAGAGTGCTTTAAGCACTATGGGGTGGTATATAAGCAGCACACTTTGCTTTTTTAAATATATATATAAATTTTAGTTATGCCTTGAAGTAGCCAGCAAGATCTGCATGTGACAGTAGTTTCTCTTGCTCTGTCAGAATCCCTACTAGTAAAATGAATTCACTGCACTTTTAACCATCTCTCATCCATATTCTAAGCTGAAGGTGAAAGTTTGAGAAAAACAACATTATATTCCATAGCAGTATAACAATGGAACCAATTACTTCAGGAGGTGATAAGTGCTCAAATGCCAGAGCCATTCAAGACAAAGTTAGACAACTATTTGTCAGATACTGTATACTTTGATTTGGATTCCTGCATTGAGCAGGGGATTGGACTTGATGGCCTTTTAGGCCCCTTCCAACTCCATTATTCTATGATTCTATTATTCTATATTGGGTCTGAACTTCATAAGACAAACCAATTTGTAGTTCAAATCAGGTAATTCTGAATTGTGGGAGAGTTACAAATGATAGGTATCCAGAATACAGTTCACGTGCAATACAAGATGAAATATTGAAGATTAAATATCTTAGAACTGCAGAGCTGGAAAGGACCCTATGGATCATTGAGTTTAACCTCTGTCATCAGGAGAAGCCCTTCTCTCAGTCCCACCACCTTCACAGGTGTGTTTGATGGGGACTCAGGAAAGGACTTCTCTTTTGCTGCTCCCAGATTCTGGAATTCCCTCCCATGGGAGGCCAATCTGGCCCTGTCTTTGCTGTCCTTCCACAAGCAGGCAAAGATCTTTCCCTTCAGGCAAGCTTTCCCTCAGTGACTGGCTACATGAGTGTGACTTTTAGATGGATTGTTATGCATTAGTGCTCTGGCTGGATCTCTAGTACTACTTGTGTTTGCCATCTGTAAGAGTGGTATTTGTTTGTTCCTTCTTAATATTTGTATACTTGTTTTAGCTTTAATATTGTCTTTTAATGATGTAAGCTGCCTCTTTATACTCATTGTTCTTAACGTTAAATATTGTCTTTTAACGATGTAAACCACAGTTGTATATTCATTGTTTATAACTTTCAATATTGTCTTTCAACGATGTAAGCCATCTTGGGTCCATTTTAAGGAGAAAGGTGGGGTAAAAATATTTTAAATAAACAAACAAGCAAACAAACAAATGAACAAACAAACAGACAGACAAACAAACAAACAAATTTTCTGGGTTAATAGAGAATTTTTCTTTCTTTCTTTCTTTCTTTCTTTCTTTCTTTCTTTCTTTCTTCTGGTCTAAATCAAGTACTGAAAATGATTAAACCTGCTCATTAGTTCCAAGTTCATCACTATGCTGCTGCAGTCTGCAAATAACAATACCAAGGAGTTCTAACATCAACATAGAAAAAGCAGATGGACAGTGTATGGTGATGAAAAGCTGTTGCCCTGTCAGAAATATAAGTGAGTTTAATGTTTTGATACTTTTTTTGCAAATTATTGATACAGAACTACATAACTGCCTATATTTTTGTGCTTTTTGTGGCACGTGGCTGTGCAGACTATTGTAATGAACACCTGTACTAGAAAATGCATAATTTTCACTAATACATCTGAATACTGACAGAGGGCAAACTACCAGCAAGGAAGGATTGTTGTAATGCTGTCCTTATGAAAGTTTGGAAACAGTTTCTTGTGCAAGCAGAAATCTCCTTCTGCCCTTGGGCTGACAGAGTCCCATTATGATGATCTCCAAGATCTGCCAGCAGAACTACTAGGCCAGCTGAGATCTTCCAGCAGAAGAGCCAAGAAATGGATAGAGAAGGGACAGGGGTGAGAAAGGAGCCAACTTATGCTAACTCCAAGCCTTCTACATCCCAATCACACAACCAACATGCTGTGCAAAATTTGGCTAAGGTGAGAGTAATCCCAGGTAGGCTGATCCATGACTGTAACAATAAATAGTGAAAGGTGAGAGTAGTTCTAGGTAATTTGCAGAACTGCTAGAGGGGGTGGAATTTGGACTCACCATGGCTTCAGCTGGCCTTGCATTGGCTCAGCTTGCCCTTGGCTATTTCGACTAGTTACGACGTTTCTCTACTTCAATCAGAAGCCGACATAGAAAAACTGATTATATTTTTCTTGCTGTACAAAACATTCAATTCAGAAAGTGTCTGTTATTGGATAGAAAATAGACACAGAAGGTGTAGCAGTGAGATAAGACCTGCCTGAAGGGGCAGAAGAAGGCAAACTACTATTAAAAACAAATTTGTACATTTTCTTATTTTTTTTAAAAAAATACATATCAAAATAAGAGAAAGCTACATGAATGAATATTGATCAACATAACAAGCAAGAAAAGAAGAAATAACTCATTTAGCTCATCTTCCAACCTGTAAATTCCATTCTGTTGCCTGAATTAGATGCCTCCAGCATGTTTTCTTTCACTAGTTCAAGTTATAAATGAATTCCATACCTCCCCTAACTCAGTGCTGCAGAATGTGTCCCTACAGAGCCATGATTCATGAAGCATGAAGCTCTTTTGCCTCTTCACACCTCTAGTGCTTACACACATGGCTTGTGACTGAGGTAGAAGTGTCCAAGCCCTCCAGAATTCTGGGGGCCTGCTTGATCCATGAGCCATTGATTTTACTGGAATGTGCTCTAGTATAGATCACAAGATAAAGAATTATTATTATTCAAAAATACCAGAGACAGTCAATCAAAACTATAAAAACATTGACTGGTACTAAACAATAGATACAAGTTTTAAGTTTTTATGTTTAGGTGTCTATCAATTTGGATCAGGAAATCTAACAAGATCTTGACTTCATCATCTACTGACATCTTCTCTACCTGATGTGCCCATGGGTTTTTGGAGGCTGGCAAGTTATATTGTTTTGCAGTAAAATCAATGTGCACTAACCAGTGCACCAATTTTGCCACTCTATCACGTCTAATTTTATAATCTGTGCAATCTTTGGACACCTGCCAGAGGAGGTGTGGCTGCAAAGCACTGAACACCTGTTTGGCCAATAAATAAACTGGCACGAACTGCCAATCCGGTGGTTTGTGTCCATCTCTACTCCTGAACATTTCATGTGAATGCAATAACTTCCAAACACTTCCTTTTGTGTAAGTCCCACACTTCTCTACTATGAGTTTGTCCTGCTGTCCCGGTGGCAGTTTTGGCAGCTGTGGTCATGGTCTATATGTCTCTCTCTTTCTGCTGTGTGCTAGAGGGCTGCTACCAGCTACGACAAGTTCCAGGCATCCTGGGAAAACTACTTTTTACCCAGGTCCTTTGTTTGCATGTCAAACACCTGGAAAACAGTATATCCAAGAGGCCTGGCAGTCAAAAGAGCATTCTTCCAGCTGCAAGGGAAGATGAACAGATGCATCCATCAAGATATTGTTATGTTCCTGCTATTTCCATACAGAAACGAGGACAAGAAGTAGAAAAAGGGAAGTGGGACAGAAGAAATAACTCTGTCATATAATATTTGTGGGGAGGACTGAGATGAAGTGTTTGGTCCTGTTCCATATTATTTTGTTAATTTGGCTTGCTAGAATGGTGAGACATTCTGACAATATTTATATTTCTTCTATCAAGACAGTACTTTAGGGAATGGGCCAGCCATCACTTGTCAGCAAACTCAAAATCAAAACCTTTCTCCTGAGATGAATCTTCAAGCAGATGCTCCCAAGAGAACCTTATGGTTCCTGAGGAAGAACATGCTGTCACATGAAAAGAATGCAGACAATCTCACATAGATGATGATGAAAATGATTAAAATGATACCTCAGAGAAAATTCTTTTTTTAAAAAAAAGCCCTGGTTTATGAATGTGGGATATTGTGCTTCTGTATCCACAATTCAAAACTCCAGGAAATTGCCTGATACTGCCGTACAATATTGTGCCCCCACTGCCATCAGGAAAAAGGATGCCAAACTTTACCTAGCAAAGGACAGGTTGAGTGGTGATGACATCCATGACCCCAGTCAGGATGGTCTGCAGGATCCCTTCTTGTGTTCATTACTAGAGATGAGCACTTCCCACAGTTCAGTGGATCAGGCTCACAGGTGTTGGGCAGACATCCCAGATTCTGCACCCCATCCTCCCATGGGAGCCCACTCAGAGTAAGAGGCAGGGTGGGGAAGCCCATGGCACTGCTTCTGGGAGGGTGCCCATGGGAGGAGGCAGGGTGCAGAATCTGGGGTGCCCAGAAAGACAGGGGGAAAACCAACTCATTTGAAATGTGGTGTTGGAGGAGAGCTTTACAGATGCCACAGACCAACAGAAAGTCATATACATGGGTGATTAATCAAGACAAACCTGAACTCCCACTAAAGCAAAAATGAGTAAATTGAGGCTATATGGCGATATAGAATTGATCAGAAAAGACAACATTGTAGGAAAAGGGGGCAACAGAAAAAGAGGAAGCCCTAACATGAGATGAGCTGAATCAATAAAAAAAGCCACAGCTGCTAGTTTGAAAGATCTGAGCAGAACTTACTGAAAAAAACAATACTGCTAGGAAAGGTGTGGGGAGGACAATAGAAAGAGAACAGCTGAACCTGAAATGCTGTTGGTTTGCAAGATCTGAGCAGAGCTGTTAATTATAGGACATTTTGGATGTCATTAATTCATATAGTCATTCCATATCAGAAGTGACTTGATGGCACATAGTATCACTGGAATTTATTTTGAATTGTCAAGCAATTGTATAGTGACAAGATCTGTATTTTATTATTTTTATTTTCTGTGTTGTCAAATTGTATTTTAATTGTTTGTATATGTTGTAAACCATGCAGAGTAGCCTTCGGCCAGATGGATGGTATAAAAATAAAATTGATTGAATGAATGAATGAATGAATGAATTTGGCTAAGAGTCAGCTAATTGTACCGTATCCTGATTGACAGGTCAAAATTTCAGATTGTACCAGCATGAAAATGATTTCCCATTTGAAAACATATGTGAGGAGACTGCTTGATTTCAGAAATTCTGAGATAATGTTTACTGGGAAAGTATTTTCCTTTCTGGAGGACGGTCACTTCATTACTTTCCATTACTTTCCTTAAAGCAACCCTGGGTTGTTGTTGTTTTCTTTAAAGGAAACCTGCCTTTTCAGTCTGTTTCTGTGACCTTTCTCTCTAAACAAGGCTACATGGTAAAGTAGCTATGCAACAGGCCATGATGACCTTCATATGGTATGTAAGTGCAAGGATATTTTACCATTGCCACCACCCAGTGAGCTTCCGTGGCTGGGCATGAATTTGAACCCAAGTTTTGTTAGTCCTACTCCAACACTACACACTTCAGCCCTCTGGATCTCTTGCTGATATTGTCCTGAGTCAATAAAAAGATTGGTAATAAGATTCCCAAAACAATTTATCCCTTCCTACCTGATTTTTCAGGCCGTCTTGAGGTTGTTATCTACGCGCTGTTTCCATGTATTGTGTACAGTTTTCCATGAAGCCCCAGTGAGGCTTAACAGATGTACTGAAATGTAAGAACTTCACTCCAGTGTTTTCCAATGTGAGGAAATCGCATGGAATGCCCAGTAACCTTTGAAGTATTCAACCGTATTCTATTCTGTTTGTATGAAATAGCAGTGACTGTGTTCTCATAATATCTTACTGAGAAAAGCCACAAAGGAAATTCCTCAAAAATATAGCTCTTTAAAATAGAAAACGGGAAAAGGGAATTGTGAAAGGAGCTTGGTGAAAAATAAACAAACAACAGCAACCATTTCAAAACCAGTTTTGAGGTTCAAGATTCCACCACTGCCCCTTGATAATGTCAAATCTATCTTATTTTCTGACCCCATTCCAACTGGACCTGGCTTGGTCGCTTCTGCTTATGTTAACTATATTTAGGGATCAAAAGAATATGGTTTCCATAGCAACTTCCCCAGGTTTTGAGCAAATATCATCTTTGAAGGTGCTCTTCCTTTTTATTTCTTTGTTCTGTCCTTTGTCCCTCTTCCTTTTCCCCGTAGAAGGATTGTATTTTGTAGTTATTCAATTAACCTCATGAGAGATTGAGATGTTGTTATGAACACAGTAGGTTTCAAAACAAAGTTCACAGAGCCACGTTGCCATTTATGCTAGTTCAGATGAGAAATTAAGGTGGAGAATTCCACGAGAACCCCTGTAGGCACTCCCACTATGTTATATCTTTCTGCAGGTTTTACACTTATTACACCCTTGTGTATTAGTAGCTAAATGAATTCAAGCCGATTTATGTCCACTGTGAAGACTCAGTAACAAGCCATCCAGGATATATATATATATATAAAGCAAATCTTGAGCCTCTGAATGGCAACTCATGCTGGCAATACTATAAAGTTACAAGCACACCTATTCATCCCTGACATTCACTCTCTTATAACCCCCTGGAGGTTTGGGGCAAATGTTTGCCACAGAGAGCCTTTGTGTCTGTGTTGGCTCTTTGCACAATTTTAAACTTTGCCACAGTGATCTAAAGTCAGCCATTCTCAACAGAAGGCATATGGACCCCTGGGGGGCCCTGGCACATTTCAAGGGGGCCACAGATTCATCTGTTCATGTTGTATCCTTGTTTGCACGCTGCCAAAGGCTTTCCTTGTTTGACAGGGGGTCCTGGAACCTGAGAAGAGCTCTATGTCAGCTATCCAAAGTGCTAAACCTTCTCCCCCAAATATCTGACTAAAAGCCAAAACTGACTCACCACCCCCATGAAATCCGAGTCAACAGCCACTGATTTGCAAGTTCATTTAATCTTTGTTTTGAACTGAATTGACCTAATTTACATGAACTAATACACAGATTGGAAAACAGTTATCCTTCACATTTCACACTTGTCCAAATTTCGCAATGAGTCCTCAGCTAAAAATATATACACCAAGATACATATTTTAGGGGGAAACACACAAAAATTGAATCAAATGCATATGCTCCCATTCCTCCCCCCGCCCCCTCCCTGAAAAATGGGACAGAATGGATTTAGCATTAAACAAATGTGAGAGTGACATGGACCTAAAATAGATATGTCCATTTCAACAGATTGCCATTACCTACCTATATGAAAATGTTTTTTTTTTTAAAATCACAACAGATCAGAAAACATCCACAAATTTCCTGACATGTTTTAACCCACACATTTCTGACACGTTAATCTCAAAGTCGTTAAAGGGCAGTCCATTAAAGATTTGATTTACCGCCATTTCCAGGACATGTTGGAGTTTATTTGAACAGGCAGCAAAATGTGCATACACAATTATGTTTTAAAATAACCTCCCCTGTCCCATATTTCTTTGCACAAACAGACTATGGGAGAACATTAGAGAGTGGTTTCACACCAGGACGTTACATTATTCCCACCCTAGAATGTTTACAGTAGTGTAACACATCGAAGGAAGTGATAGGCTTTCGTCCTCATCTCCAAGGGAACAACCCTAATTGTGTCTACTTTGAAGTACATTCCACAGACATGAGTAGAACTTAAAAAATATATATGTATAGGACTGAGATATAGTCTTCTATGTGCTCCTGCAGGCATGGACTGCAAAGAAAAGGATGGGTATTTTCCACTTAACACAATGACCAAGTGCATTTATCTCAAGTTGATGAAATGCACACTAATAAAAAATAATGCTGTAGGACCCCTCTATCTGCGGGATCAGCATCCATGGATTCACTTATCCTCTCTCTGAAAATATTAAATAACCCTCCCTGAAATACTTATTTATACGTATTTCCTCTGTGTATTTACCAGAATTGGCCACTAGAGAGAGCCAGAGACTAGGCTATACCTAGTGTTAGCTACTTCTGCATTTTCTGCATCTGCGGGGGGAGGGATGGAAATGATCCCCCACGGATACCGCAGCCCTACTGGAATAACAGTCATGGGTTGTCAAGTCAATTCTGACTTATGGCGACTCTTTTAAGGATTTTCCAGGTAGAGAATACTGAAGTTTACCATTCCCTTCTTCTGGGGGCACTGTGGGACTGTGCAGCTTGCCCAAGACAACACAGGCGGGCTCTACTCAGAGGAGGCACAGAGGAGAATTCAATTTCCAACTACTGGCTCTGCAGACAGATACCTAAACCACTGAGCTATCCAGCTGGCTGAAATGCACAATAGATTATTACAAATGGTCCCATTATCTTAACAATAGAAATAATTCTTTTAAGTGATCTTCCTACCAATGTCACAATTGTTTGGTGGATATCTGGAGGCCATCCAGTTTTTGAATGGATGCATGCCCAACCTATGTTTATTTGATTACATGGTATTTTCTTTCAGGTAGGAGTAGACATCAACCAGAATCCAATGGAGGCCCACCATGCTGATGGTTCTCCTTCCATCAGTGCAACTGGGGAGAGAGGCATCCCATTCCTCACTGCAGGTCATCATGAACCCCTCTTCCCAGATAGATAGCTCCGTGGTTTAAGGATCTGGCCACAGAGCCAGAGGTTGGGAATTCAATTCCCCACTGTGCCTCCTTGAGAGGAGCTGGGCTCAATGATCCATAGCGCCCCTTCCAGCTCTGCAGTTCTAAGATGATGATGAACTCTGGACAGCTAAGAAAGACTTAAGAGCCAGTTTTTAGGCTGCAGTGGGAGAGACAAGAAAATAGCCTGACAGCTACCAGCAACATGTTGGTTTAGGTGGAAACAACAAAATATAATTGCTGTATTATGAACGGAATCTTATTGGCAAATGCAGAGTGTAAGTGCTCCATGGGCAGAGTGCTTCTTGTTTTCTGCTCAGTCTCTAGCTTGTATTTATGCAAGCTGGGGATTGCCCCATTACTAAAGCAATGAGGCATCTGCTAGCGCATGGAAGTGGTGAATACCCCCTTAGGCAAATGGCTGAGAAGGAGCAAATAGGATATTGGGTTGTGTTACTTACATAGACAGATTTTCCTGCTTAAACATTGAAATCTTTTTATTTGTTCCCCACTGACTTATCCTGGCTCTCCCACAGATCTTTAGCCCTCTGTAGTGAATTTCACGGTCTGTGCATCTCTTCTCCTCTAACCTTCTCCATGGCCACTGACATCACAAAGGTCACTGCCCCCGTGGAGTTGCTTTATATAATATCAAAGAAAATGTTTCTCTTTGAGACTGTTGCAAGCACTGGCAAGAATCCCCATTTATGAATGAGCAGAAATATGCCCTGTTTTACTAAATATCTGCTTCATTTTAAGGTATGCACAGCATAATACATATTTCTTGGTGTCAATGTTTGCTATGCATAGATTATAAAAAGCTGAATCAGTTGGGACATAGGAAATTGCTTTATACTGAGCCAAACATTGGTCTGTGTAGCTCAGTATTGACTATACTGAGAGGCAAGAGATCTCCACGGTTTTCTAAGAAGCTCTTCTCACTCCAATTAGAAGTTGCCAGCAACTATGACTCTTTTCCAGAATGGCTAGAGTGATTTCAAATGTGGAAGCTGCCAGGGAAGTGGTGTTTTAAAAAAAATGGAATCAGGCTGGATCAACTTCCCCGTGTAGATGCACCAGCCCATTTTTCCTGATCCCCAAAAGCCTGTGGAAGGTGTTACTTCCTAACATGAGTGTTAATCAAAGTGAGAAGACCCAGCAAGAAAGCAGATCACTGGAGAAATTATTGGGCCATGAATAGGACACTTCCAAATAGAAGCAAGCTTTTTCCAAGGAAGAGAAGATAACCCGAAAAGGCTGAATAGTTCCATTCACAAAGATTCTGAAAATGGGATTGAGTTTACTAGTGGCTGCAGGATCGTCTGGGACTGCTGGAGATATTGAAAGAATGGCATTGGGGAAACTGTTCATGTTCCACCTAAGATGGTCAGAAAAAAATCCTGTAAATAGCAGAGATGAATAACTTTGCTGATTTCACTGATTGATTGATTGAGCTCTTTGTAATAGAGAACTGAACATCTTTACAATTGTAATTTTTGTCACCATAAAAAAAAAATCAACCAATACAATGCAAGAATAAAATCGAACAATGGCAGCAGAAAAAATACATTGTAAGTTGGCATTAAAATCAATAATGCTTCATGAAACAAAAGGTGTTATGGTCCATTTGAAAGTTATCAGGGAGAGGATGAAATGAAGTTCCCCAATGAGGAAATTCCAGAGATAAAATGGAGTTTATTCTGTAGCTTTCAGTCCTGATAAATAATATCCATTATTTATCCAGTATTGAAATCACCATGGCAATATTGTTGCATTAAATAGAACCGTATCTCTTTAATTTATCTTATTTATTTGCTTAAAAACTAAAGGAATACATCATGCAGCTGCAGTCAACAGCCAATCTGATAGTTGGGCCAAATTAAATAAGTTCAGGTCCCTCTCACACCTGCCATTTTCCTGATTTGCTTCTCTGTTTTTACATACGTTGGGCTGCTATGTCCCACCATTTTGATGGAGTTGCCAAGATTTTGAGAAGAATGTAGACAGCAGTGTGCCTTACACCAGGGATGAGAGGAAGACAAACAAGGCCTTTTCTCTCCTCTTCATCATATGCTTAGTTACATAATTTTCTAAAATACAAATATTCTAAAGGCAGTTGGCAGCCTAGGAGCAAGAGGGAAGGCCAGCTCTCAGAGAAATAAAACCACATGGTCCTTAGGCTGGAGAAGGAAGCGGGGTGGGTGGGTGTGGGAAGAACCTCCAACTCTTCTTTTCTCTTTCCGGTAAACCATATGTCTCATGCTGATGAAAAATACAAAGCAAAAACTCAAATCCTGCTCATGAGCAACATTATCTGTTGACGATTAGAAATCCAAGCTGAAAAATTCCTGATGCCTCTGCTGCTTTGCCTGAGATCTCTCTCAGGCAACCCTTCTCCTTAAAAATGCCTCATCCTGCAACAGTAAGAGCAACAGTGTCCATGGATGTGCAAAGAGGGAGAGGCTGCCATCCCTTTCTCTGGTATTCTTGTGCATTGTTAAGGTCTGGTGGTCTATGGGAAGTGTGATGCCCACACAATCTACTGGCTGTGTGGCTGTAGACAACCATGAGATCTTTCAGAGCATTGGCTTGGTGGTCTTTTATGGACCGGCAGGGAAGGAAGGAATAGAGTTTACAACACAGCCTAGCAGAGTGGTGGAATAAGAGTATGAATTGTGAATCCAAAATGGTGTGCTTCAAATCTCCCTGAAGTTCTGAGGAACCTCAGGTGGGATGCAGGCAGCATACTGCTTCTAAGGATGTTTTGGATCTCTTCCAGGCCCACTAAAAATGGAACTATCAAAACTAAGGACAGAGCATATCACTAAACCACTAAAAATGATTGAAAAAGGAATTTCCTGTATGTTTCTGCTTGCTTTAATAGATTTATATGGCGTTTTAATGAAATTCATCAGGAAAACACCTTTAAAAACAGGTATTGCCTGTTTATTTTAACACTGTTCTCTCCTGTCTGTCACAACATTTCAGAAGCACACCAGAGGAACAGCCTGTAAGACATCAGTGGGTGAAACTGGGTCCCAAACCTGTTGCCATTGCTACCAATGCAAGAGGCAGTACAATGCTGGACTAAGACATGGGAGACCTGGATTCAAGTCCTCATACAGCCATGACACTTTCTGGGTGACCTTGAACCAGTCATACTCTTTGATCCTGACTGACATCTCACAGGATTGTTATGAGGATAAAGTGGTGACGAGGTGAGTCATGTAAACTGCCTTTAGTTCCTTGGGAAAGAGATGAGGTAGAAGTGGAATAAATAAAACACCCTCAGGCTGAAGGGTTTACTGTTTTGTCTACTTCACCTGAATTGCATGGGTCTGAGCAGCACGGTTTTGATTATACATGGATTTTTTAAAAATAAATAAAATGTAGATACATTTTGGGAGGCATAAGTGTTATTCACAGATTTTGAACTACACGGCGGTCTGGTGTCCATAATCCCAGTGTTGATGAAGGGAGAAGTGTATTGCTAGGAATTGCCAAGAAAACGACTGAAATCCTATTTATTAGCATAGTGAGTTGCAATAGAGAAGGGACCATTGAATCAGTGGAGATTTGGTGAGTCAACTCTTCCGTAGGTTCCACTGATTCAAACAGGCCTATTGTAATTGTGGCATACTATGCTAAAGTAAGTTATAACTAAATTAGGCTAATTTAAATAAATTACAGAACAGTTAATTCTCCAAATCTCCACTGATTCAATGGGCCTATTCTAGTATGATATGCTATGCGAAGCCAATGTTTGTGAAAACACATTGCAACTATAAAGAATGCTACAAAATATTTTTAGCTTTAGATCATTGTGTGACGTATATATTGAATCCCCACCTGCTTAGAAATATTCCGTCAAGTATACAGCATATTTAGAGGAATAAATCAGAAAAGTTAAAAAAACACTGATGAACTTACAGTACCTTTGGTAAAAAGCATGACATAATCATCTTGGTTGTTTACAGTTCAATCTTTATATTTCCTTTTTCTTTATGGAGGGGGAAAAAATAGGGAGAGAACTGGTGAAAGAGCTCCTTTGTGCTAGGAGAAATCAAACGTTCTTCATCCCAGGCGTGCAGAGGCCTTAAAGGTCACAGGGTAAGTTTTGCCTGCTGGGCTTCCACAGCTTACAAGCTGAAGCAATATTCTTGGGCCTTGAATGAATGTTCACCTCCTTGCTGTGTCTCCATGGTGCTTGAAAGGCAGAGTAATCTTGTATTGCTTGTCTTTGAGGGCTGCGCACCTGATGAATCTCGGCTTTTTGATAATAGTAAAGGAAACCACATGGGGAGTCCAGTCAAATGTCTTCTTGTCATAGGTTTCATTGGCCTCATTGACCGTGACCCAGCTGCCGTCTGCAACATATTCAGTTACCTTTTTTCTATACGTGCACCCCCATAGGACCCTGGCCATGGTGTTCTTAAGAGAAGAAGTACACACACTGACATTCCTATGCCTACAAACATCATAGCAATAATGGTGCACTGTGTTGTCATCATAAAGGATTTCACCATCAAACAGAAGTGGAAACGCCCATAGGTGTGAAGGGTGTGAAGGGGTTATCTCATTACCATCCCAGGAAACACTGAAGTCGTGTCTGTATGTAATAAACTTTTATTCAACAAAGCCAATGTGTCATATACAACCACTTCAAACAGTTCAACTGTTTGAATTGGGGAGGGGCATCTCAGCCAATCAGTAACTTGAACTGGAGTAACAGAGACATTGACCAACAAGGTTGGGAGTTCAATTCCCCACTGTGCCTTCTTGAGAGGGGCTGGACTCGATGATCCATAGGGTCCCTTCCAGCTCTGCAGTTCAAAGGTGGCGGTGGTGGTGGTTAGTATCATCGTCGTCGTCGTCGTCGTCGTCGTCGTCGTCATCATCATCATCATTATCACCATCATCTCATGTTACTACATTGGTAGGACTTTACATTCAGTGGAAACTCAACAAGAAATTGGCCAGATATTTCAAAGAGTTTCTAAAGCACCCTGAGAATAAAACAAGAAAACACTGCAGAAGAAAAAGATTTGGGAACGGAAAGATTTTTGTCACCATTTGCTCTGTGCATCGCAAATTAGCTTGCTCGTTATTAGTCATGAGGAGATAGGTGCAAACCTCATTTGCAAGTATAATTCAGCTGCCAGAATCACATTCTAAGTGAGTGGGTGTTTTATTTACCTTCTAATTGTGAAGATGGAGTCTCACCTTCTTCTGTTTCTAGATTAATAGAATAGAGAATATTGGGTGAGATGGACAAATTATTCTGATCTTTTCTAAGACAGTTTCCTGTGTCCTGAGTAAAGTGGTACACTAACAGCCTTTTGAAAGTCTCCACCCTATTTTTGGGAAGAGAATCTGGGAGACCATTTCCCCAGGGGAAGGAGAAATTCTTTAACACTCTCTCAGTCATGGAAGCTTATTTGTAGCAGAACTTTTATCATGAACTATTTTTTCTTTCATTATTGTTTTCACCAGCACCACAATAGCAACTTGGTTGGCAGCCAGGCCACCATTTTGCTTCCTCCACAGTGTCCATTCTCTACTGTTGTTCTAGGGCAGGAGTTCCCAACCTTGGGTAACCCAGGTGTTCTTTGACTGCAGTTCCTAAAAGTCTTTGCCACCAGCTGTGCTAGCCAGGTTTTCTGGGAGTTGCAGTCCAAGAACACCTGGGTTACCCAAGGTTGGGAACCACTTTTCTGAGGTGGTGAAAGTGGTGATGGGGAGAGAACTGCTGGGGAAAAAATAGTGAAGAAATTGCAGGGATAATTCTACAAACCAGACTTCTGTTTCTAAAGGAGTCATAGAAAGGGAATCTCAATGTTTTTCAGCAAACAAAAATCCAAAAACTTTTGTCTCGGCACTTCCCAGTCTTCAGAGTTCAGCACTTTTCTCATGTTTTACAAATACTACATTTTTTTACTGGTCATTACAGGTATTGTTTGTCTTTACTGCAGATGTTTATAATACAGTACCTTAGTATTGCATCCAGCTCCAGGAAAAAAGAGAAGCTAGTGCTGTTGCTCCTGTGCTAAGTTTGTCCTTCCATTTCCCAAAACTTTTCTTTTCCCATGAACAGGGCTTCAATTTTTCTGCCTTATTCTCTGAGCCCCTTAGAAATTCTTCTGTTTTTTTGTTTTGGTTTGTTTTAGCTTATATTAACATGGTAGGACACTCTCTTCCTTCTGTTATGTCTTTCATTTCCCCCACTGCAACTTCCCTAGCTGCCCACACTTCCTGATCTGAGAACAAAACAAAACAAAACAAACCCTAGAGTTGGAGTTACCTTATGGTGTCTTTGAGTTTTATGAAGTTCTGGAAACTGGGAAGACAAGTGTGCAATGGGATTAATGCTTAGCTAAGGCAAGCAAAACAATTCTGAACCTCAGCTATAAGAATTTCTCTGAAATTTCTTCTCCTTTGAAATTCTTTTCAAAATAAATTAAATTGTTTGAGGAAGATCAAAACTCTCCTGGAAAAACGGCCAGCACAGCTCTAGTCGGGCTGCTGGTATGCTGAATAGTCCACTCCAAAATCATCAGCAAGGAAAGAGGTCTGTTGTACTTGGTTCCCATCTGCACAACTGGATAGTTCATTTTTCAGGGGGCCCATCTCTGTGGAGACTTACCACATATTTGTTTCTTCTTTGGACTTGCTATACTAAAGTAAGTTGCAACTTGAGCAGGCCCATGTGAATCAATGGAACTTATGGAGGATTTGATTCACCAAATCGCCACTGATTCAATGGACCTGCTCTAGTGCAACTTACTACGCTAAGCAACAGGATGTCAACTAATACAATACAATATAATACAACATAATAAATATAATATAGTATTCATTCTACAAAGCAAATACTTGTATTTAAAACAGATGGTGGTACACTATCAACTGTGAGATTTCAGCATGTCCTCATTGTCATTGCACTATTTCTATTCTAACCTTCACAACTGCTGCTGACCCTGGGGCTACCTATAAATATTTCTAGATCACCTTCCTGCCTGCGCATAAACAAGAGATTAACTCCGTGCTTGTGGCTTGTGGCTCTTGTTCTTGGGTTTTTCCTTCTTGCTTCTCTTCTTGTATACCCACCAGCAGTGTCACTTCAGATTATTTAGATGTGGGAAAAGAAAAAAGCGATTTTAGTATGCTGGAGGCAAGAGACTTCTGAGTTTTAAAGTCTACCCACTTGTTTCAAATGAGCTTATTACTTCCAGCTTTTCTAGTCCTCTAACAACCACTTGGTAAAGGCGACGCTTCCTGTCCTCCCTCTGCGGACTTCATATACTCTTATTATCTATCTTTTGGAAATGTGTCAAGTCATTATACTATAAGAGTATGTTGCTACTATTTTGTGTAAACCACCCATTAACTCTCATGGACCATCACAAAAAGATATCCAGCTAAAATCACATTAACTATGGAGCATTTTCCATGGCAAAGCACCTCTAATAGCAATGACCTCATATTAAAGCAAGTGAGTTTCAGCACAGGGTTACAGTAACTTGCATATGAAATGAGACCTTAGACAAAGAATGTTGCCCAACTAATGCATAGATCAGCTATCAAGAGAGAAGGAGAAGGGAATACAGCCATCAGATGATACATTGCTGAGGAACTTTAGCACATTATTAAACTGTATATGATACTATAGCAAAGAATCAGATTCTTACCTTTTGAACAAGAATGATGGATTAAACCCAGTCAGAGCTGGCCCTAAACATTTTGCTGCCTGGGGCAAAGGCAAGAGGCTTCACTTCTCTTATTCCATATACAGGTGTTCACTGGATTAGTAGTTAACTCCATTTAAGAATGAAAAGAATAGGTGCTCATTTCTTCCTGTGTGTCAATTTAGATTGTCACGAGTCAGTGAGATGCCTCGATGAGGAATTCTCTGGACCAACTGGACAGAGGATGTGTCCAGTGTGCCGTGCTTAGGTCAAATATTAATGGATGAGTTTCAATTTTTGAGACCTGAGGATGTGGACAGGGTGCTTGGATCTGTCCGTTCTACCACCACTCCGCTCGACCCTTGCCCATCTTGGTTAATTGGAAGATCTGCCAGGGGGGTTCGCACCTGGGTCCAGGAGGCCGTGAATGCCTCTTTGAGAGAGGGAGTGGTCCCTACCACCTTGAAAGAGGCAGTAATTCGGCCACTCCTTAAAAAGCCTAACCTGGACCCAAGGCTGGTGGTTAACTACCGACCAGTGGCGAACCTCCCTTATTTGGGCAAAGTGTTGGAGCGAGTTGTGGCCGGGCAACTCCAGGCACTGCTGGATGAAACGGATTTTCTGGATCCATTTCAATCAGGTTTCAGGCCGGGTTTTGGTACGGAGACTGCCTTGGTCACCCTGTACGATGACCTTTGCCGGGAGAGAGACAGGGGGAGTGTGACCCTGTTGATACTCCTGGATCTCTCAGCGGCTTTCGACACCATCGACCATGGTGTCCTTCTGGATAGGCTGGCTGGGTTGGGAGTTGGGGGCACCGCTTTACGGTGGTTCCGCTCCTTCCTGGCTGACCGTGTCCAGAGGGTGGTGCTGGGGGACAGTTGCTCTGTCCCATGGCATTTATGTCATGGGGTTCCTCAGGGCTCGATACTGTCCCGCATGCTGTTTAACATCTACATGGAACCGCTGGGAGACATCATCAGGAAGTTTGGGCTGAGGAGTCAGCAATATGCTGACGACACTCAGCTCTACCTCTCGTTTTCCACCAATCCAGGTGAGGCGGTTTCTGTGCTGAACTCGTGTCTGGACCTGATAATGGACTGGATGAGGGTTAATAAATTGACACTCAATCCAGACAAGACAGAAGTGCTGCTAGTGGGTGCTTCACCGGACAAGCTACAGCGCCATTTCCCTGCCCCTAATGGGGTTGCACTTGCCCTAAGGGACAGGGTGCACAGCTTGGGGGTGCTCCTGGACCCCGGTCTAACTCTGGAAGCCCAGGTGGACTCGGTGGCCAGGGGCGCCTTCCTTCAGCTATGGAAATTATACCAGCTACGGCCCTACCTGGACGAGCAGAGTCTCATGACAGTTACGCATGCACTGGTAACATCTCGTATAGATTATTGCAATGCGCTCTATGTGGGGCTGCCTTTGAAGACGGTCCGGCGACTGCAACTGGTCCAGAATTGAGCTGCGCGGCTGGTGAGTGGTGGGGCCGCTAGGGGACATATCAAGCCGATTCTGATTAAATTACATTGGTTACCAGTTGCTGCCCGGGCCCAATTCAAAGTGCTTGTTTTGACATATAAAGCCCTAAACGGCTTGGGCCCTGGATACCTGAAGGACCGCCTCCTTCCATATGAACCTACCCGGCAGTTAAGATCTAGCCAAGGGGCCCTTTTGAAAGAGCCGTCCCTCAAGGAGGTAAGAGGGATGGCTTGTAGACAAAGGGCCTTTTCGGCAGCTGCCCCCAGACTATGGAATGCCCTCCCGACTGAGATTCGTCTGGCGCCGACGCTGATGACATTTCGGCACCAGGTCAAAACCTTCCTGTTCCAGAAAGCTTTTAATTGAAATAATATCAACTGTGGGTCCTGATGGCAATTTTTAGAGTATCTATTTTAATTGTATTTTAATTGTTTTATCTCTTTATTGTATTTTTATTGTATTTTAATTGTTGTAAGCCGCCCAGAGACCTTTGGGTAGAGTGGGCGGCATATAAGTTAAATAAATAAATAAATAAACCACGTTCCTTGTCTTCAGATGATAGCATGTCAAGGAGTGCTGTTTTTGTACATCAGTGTGTCTGTAATTTGTGCAAGCTATCTTTGCACAAAATTGGTGTCTTTTTTCTTTCAGAAGCAAAGCACAAACATATAGCAAGCAGAGGTTGTTTGTCTTTTTTTGATCGTCAAAAGGGACACAAACAACCTCTCTATTGCTTCTGATCCTCAGATGTCTCTGCAATGAAGCAGCTGCCGTTGTCATATTTTACAATGTGTTGTGTGTGTTTAAATAATTATTTGTGTAATTTTGCTGAACTTGTGCCCCCACCCCTGTTTTCATTCTCTTCTTTTATTCAGAGTGCAATAAGGAGAATAGTTTTGTAGTTCCTCATCCTTATGTGTGAGGAGAAGACAAGTGAGGATTTACATTCCCATGCCACTAATGCTGGCCACAAGAAAGCATCAATCACTGAACCTTGTGGAAAATAGCATGGACACATGACTCAGCATCCAGCAAGTTGCTGGTGGTCTGTGCAGCCTTTATCTTCTGCCTCCTCACCTTCTGTCCAGTTCTGCACCAGTAGAAGTCTGCTCGTGTCAACAGCTTTCTCTGCCTTTCCTCTACAATTAAGCCCATAGGAGAGTCTTTCCGATTAGTAGAAGGGCCCACAGAAAAAGCATGGGACATGGTGTGTTTGAAGGGGTAATTAGTGTTGAGGAACATTGCTCCAAATTGGGCAATAGACATGTTGTCTGGTGCTCTCCAGATGTTGTCGGGCTGTAACTCCAAGCCATGCTGGTTAGGGATGACTAGAGTTCTATTCCAAATATATATGGAGTGCCACATTTTTTTTTTTTGATTCTCATTTAACCTAAAGCAAGTTATGATGTGACACCTTTGCATGGGTATTAGCCTGGGAATTTGGACTCTTGTCCTTTGCAGAAGCATCTGCCATTGTCATGTCAACCTTTGTGAGTCTTCATCCAATTTTTTTATTTGCAAGGAGAACAGAAATGAAAAGAAGGTGGCATCAAAGTTGCAGTTGCAATTTGGGCTGAGATTACTGAGCACTCTTCTTGATTTCTCTTTTTCTTTTCATCTGCTGGAGCCATTTTTCCCCCCACAGTTTGTCATAGTGCCAGCATATCAGTGCTGCTGATCAGAGTATGAACAATTCATGCTGAGATTATGTGCAATGATATTCATGACTAGTCATCCTAGTTAGAGATGGCGGGAGGGGGGTGAGTTTGGAACTGGGACTTACTTTTTGACACTCAGATTTCTCACTATTAACTACAGTCTGCTACAGACATTCTGGGGTGCATGCCTGATTCAGGAAAGTCAGCTGCTGTTTCACCATGGTTTTTGTGGGGTAACAAGTGTCCTTACAAGAATAACCAATGAAACAATCAGTGTGTTTCTCAATAGCTGGACAAATGTTCTCAATTTCCAGTACAAGACCTGATCCCTCGTGGTAATGACCAAATATGTCCTTTGAGTCTGCACTGTCAGATATGCCTTTTCTCATATACATTCCAGGAACAGCTGTACTAATGGTGCTTATTTCTTACTTCTGGGTGTATCAGTTGATGGGGGAAACTTGCAATGAGTTAATAATAGTAACACCCCTATTTCTTGTGGTGTTCTTTGCCCTCTGTTGCATTTCCCTTCAGTCTTTATAGAAGGTAGAATGAGGCTGTGGAGTGAGACTGCCCTGAACTAAGGGAAATGCACCCAGGGAACTTGAGTTTCCCATTACCCTACTAGCACTCACACATTCACTGACCCTTAATGCCCATCTATCTGCCCTGGTATTTGACAGGATGGAGTTAGCTGATTGTCTTACCCCATCCCTTAGCCATGAAACTGAGTGGAATAACATACTGTCTGCTCTATCTGGATAGATAATCAGGTATCAACAGATGTTAAGTGGGGCCTCTCAGGGTTGTCAGCACTGAACCCACACCCTAGAAAAAGAAGTAGGGTAGTTGTAGTAGGAAACTCCCTAGTGCATGGAACTGAAACTGCTGGGAAGATCCATGGACCTGCCAGGTATGCTGTCTCCCTGGAGGATGGATTAGGGATGTGATGGAAGGATTACCATCACTCATAAAACCCACAGATGCATATCCCTTTTCTCTCATCCACATAAGAACAAATGACACAGCCAAGAGGAACTACAAAGAAATCATGTCAAACTTTGAAGCTCTGGGAAAGAAACTCAAGGCCTTTGAGGCCCAGATAGTCTTCTCATCCACCCTACCGATACTCAGGAGAGGTATAGAAAGGGAAAGAAAAATATTCTGTGTGAATGACTGGCTATGAAGGTGGTGCCAACGTGAGGGATATGGATTTTGGAACCATGGGCTATGCTAGCTAGATGATGGACAGGTAGCACCTCACAAGGCCCGAGAAGAATATGTTTGGCCACAGCATGAAGAAGTTTATCAGGAGGGCTTCAAATTGAATTGGAAAGGGGAGGGAGACAAAAGCTCAGAAGTAAAGCTAGTTCAAGGCTTATGCACAATAAGAGAAACAGACTGAACATCAGTGGGAATTGAAAAATAATAACAGCAAAAGTAAAAAGTAAAGCATAACTCATGTAAAAGAAAAGAGTGTGGGCCTTTTGCTAGGAAGTGGGACGAGCTCTGAAACGTTTTGTTGCCTAACATAGCAGCAAATGGTAGCTGTTTCTCCTATCAAGGTGCATAAATTTGGAGCACTGCTCTCATTTTAAAGTTCTGTTTAAATGTTTCTCTTCTCTCTGCCCTCAGTCTGTTTTTTCATGTGTATATGTGTGTGTGAGAGAATCATGTCTGACTGCACTGGAGGGGGTCACTTTGCTGGCAGCAATCACCTTGAAAGTAACCCTTCCACGCATTCAGGAATCCCTCCAGCTCAGCTCCAAAAAAAGAGTAGCCCTCCTTTTAGACCAAAAAAGTCATAGCAGAGTTAGGCTGGCTTGCAATTTCCTGTATGTCATCTGATTGGTGGAAAATAGCTTGTACCAGACCATCTGCAAGTGGTCCAAAATGCAAGAGATTTCTCCATCTGATTGCAGAGAGAGAGAGAGAGAGAGAGAGAGAGAAGCAGTCAGAAAGAAAGGAGGATTACCACCATTTAAAGGTTGGACAGATCCCCACTATGGCCACTTGGTGATTGTAATTACAAGATATTTTTTTTAATGCTAAATGTGTCTATGACCACTTCCCTTCCAGTTCTTATAAGGGACACTTCATCAATGGATATAAAAGTTTCCATGTGGTATGAAATAGATTTATGCAAACATTTTGGTTCTATTTAAAAAAATGAGGTAAATCAGATTTATAAATCTGCAAAGAGTTCTTTAAACTGACAATGCATTAGTTTAGCTTCTCAAAATTAGGTTTTACAGCTCATGCTTTTCTCACCATGTTTCACTTTTTTTGTCACAGTAGCAGGCTGGTACTGAGCAGTATCAAAGAATATGCCAGTTTTGATGTGAGACAGAAAATTAAGTATAAAACTGAGAAGAAAGAAAAATAGTATGTGTTTCTCTCACTATGTGAAAAATGCTAAGTTTGGTCCTAATTAAATGTATGTCTACATCCTTTCAATTAGTTTATTTCAGTTAACATTGACATTGTTACACCTTGCCTGTCGAAACAGAAAAGTTGATAAATAAAGTTCAAGAGGATCCATGAGGCACTTTTCTCATAATTCCTCCAATTATGATATGCTCACCCAAATACCTTTTTTTTTTAAAAAAGATTATAAAATTATACAAACATAAAAACATTTAATAACACCTAACAAAAAAATTGTACGAATCATACTCCCCTCCACATGAGCACCATTTGGGAGTTATGGCCATTTCCCCCTCCTATGGAGCTCCATTCCCCTTCCAAAATTGCATTGACTGCTGCAAAAGTACGTATCCTTCCTCTTTATTAATATATTATCACTGAATTCTCCAAATACATTCTTACTAATCAACAGCTTCTAAACTTTAATAATACATGCTAGTTTGTCATTTACAGTATATCTATATCCCAAACCTCTCTATACCATTCATTTAATGAAAATTATATATTGTTTTCCAGTTCCTAGCAATTAATCCTACTGCTATTAATGAATTAGAAATTACTTCTTTGGTTCATTGCTCCCTATCAAATCCTGATAAAAGCACTATTTTAGGGCATACCTCTAAATTTAACTTAGTTGTTTCATTTATTTCTTTAAAGACCAATTGCCAGAATTCTAATATATTCTCGCATCCCCCACTCCATATGAAAATAAGTACCCACTTTCTAACAACCTCTCTAACACAACTTGGAATGATTCATATCAATTTAATTTAATTTCACTGGTATTACATAAATACCATCTCCAAGCCAACATATAAAAATTGTCCTTTGTCCCTATGCTCACCCAAATTTATTTGTGTAAATGTCCCAGCAGGAATACTCTGATTCATTCTCTGGGAAGCTCTGCAAGACATTACAGTAACTACAGGAAAACTGGCTGGAAGCTAAACTATGTATCCTGCAGTATAAGGTGATAGAAGAACTCTGGAATATACCACTGGACTACAACTGGGAGACCTTTAAAAAAACAAAAACAAATCTGTGATACCCAACTTGAAGTTTTAAGTGGTTCACTCCAGAATTCCAACATTTTGGCTGCCACTTAATTTTATTCAACTGTTCAGAAACAGCTGGAGAGGGATTACCTCCTTCAACATGCAGCCCAGCCCAATTTCCACCTATGTCAGTGTCAGGTTAACAAATCTTGCCTGTACCTTGTATGGGAGATGTAAAAGAATATTAAAATGGAATACTAGCTTCACTTGCATACATTCCAAATGACTGTTCAAATGAACATACAAATATGGGACCTGAGTTGGTCACTCTGCCACTGAAATACATCCAGTTCCAAAGTAGAAAATAATGTTGAATTTATTAGAACATAAGTTATCATGGCATCTTTATGTTGTCTAAACAATGTTTCTGTTAAGCAAAAGTTCTTCTTTTTGTTTCTCTTAATGGGCTTTTATTAGACTTTTTGCTAACCTTTCCCTACCATCTCAGACACAAAGTTTCAAAGCCCCAATCAAAGTCTCTGGATATTAAAGCAACTGCAGAAGTATTGTGCAATGACTTTGGACATTAATAAACAAAAGCTGAAAGCTCTTGTACACTGTGCAAATAACACTATTTTCCATAGAGGTTCTTGGACTACAACTGCCAGAAATCCTGGCAAGCAGCTAGTGGTGAAGGCTTCTGGGAGTTTTAGTCCAAGAACATCTGGACGCCCAAGGCTGGGAACCAATGATCTAGGCTGCAGCTTGGAAACATAACTTTTTAGATGATAATTCTCAGCATCTGGAAGCTGTAGACCAAAAGAGTAACTTTTTCAAGCTCTATGTAAGGAACATATTTCTTATATAGTTCCAGTGATTTTACAGATTATTGTACTCCTCTTCCATGTATTCAGTCAAATGTAGGATAGTTTGAAGCAGCAGATAAAGTTTCTGGAATTGGACTGGAGGTCCCAAACATTGATACAAAATATTTCCTGAAATGAAAGTAAAATTTGCTTAGGAAAATAGAGAGTGCGTATGAAACAGAATACAATTTTCTACCTATTACGCTGTTTCAATTATAATGTAAATGAAATAAGCTAGCACAAGATGCTCAAGTTAAAGGAAGCTCATGGATTTTGCATAATCATACTACCAACTTTAAATTATTTCCTTTTGTAGTGGGACAGAAAGATATCTATATGGATCCTGTCTGTGTAAATGGCGATTCAGTAAACACATGAACTGAGCTGCCGGTATGGGGATGCCCCCAATATGTAAAGCAAGAAAATTTGGGGAAATGGAGTTAAATGGCTGATATACTTATTAGGCCCTGATGTGTAGGTCCATCCTTTCGGGCACTGCTTTGTTTAGTGCACTGTGTTACCATCTTTAAAGAGCCCCATCTAATGTACCAAAACAAAACAAAACCTTTTTAGGCCTGCAATTTTCTTTTCTTTATTGATTTTAGCACCGGCTGCTCAATCAGATCCAATTTCCTGTTCAAATTTCTTCGAGCACTCATAAATCAAAATGATCAGAAAACAGCAAAGGTTTTCCTACTGTTTGCAGCACAGATGTGAACATAAACAGCAGGAGGCTGGGAAATTGCTACATACAAATTGCTCTGGCTCTTGCAAAGGGCTGCTTTGAAACTAAATCACCTTCTGATGAGAATATCTCAGCAGCGCCCAGATCCACTAACAACAAATCGCTGAGTTCCTGGCTGCTTAAGGAAGAAAACATCCTCCCCTGTATTAACAGCAAACCAAGTAGGGGGGAAATTGATCATGTAGTTTGTTATCTTCGCACTGAACAATTGCGCAGAATCCAGGTTTCTTAAAGCATCAAAAAGGCAAAAGTGCATTGCACTAATGAGGCAATCAATCAATCAATCAATCAATCAATCAATCAATCAATCAATAAAGCAAAAAAAGACATTCACTGCACATATCTAGAGGTCTACATACAAACGTGTAGATTACAGATGGGGATGACTCACCATTTTGGTGAGTCGTCCTGCTTCGTGAGTCGTCAAAAGTTGATGACTCATGAAGAACAAAGCTGCCCCCATGAACTGATGAAGCATGAATTTATTCGTTGATTTGTGGGGGAGGTTACTAAAAAACAAACCTGACTCCCCCAACCCATGCCCCCTCACCGCCGCCACCACCCGTCACTCCCGCCGGTGCCCCACTGCCACCCCCACCGACACCTCCCCAATAATCGCCGCTGCTGCCGCCGCCGCCACTGCTGCCACCATCACTGCTGTCTCCAGCTGGCCTCCACAGCCATGGGAATCCAGATTGTCCTTTGCAAAGATGGCAGCTGCAGCTTCCCTACCCTAAATGAAGCCGCAGCCGCCATCTTTGCAAAGGGCAGCCAGTGTCCCTTTCTACAGGCCATGGCTGCGGAGGCATGCTGGAGACGGTGGTGGTAGTGGCTATTAAGGTGGAGGTCATTGGTGGGGTGGGGGTGGCAGCGGGGGTGGCACGGTGGGGGATGGCAGGGGGTGGCAGCTAAGGTAGGGAGAGGAAGGGGCAGGGGATAGGCTGTGGGGGGTAGGTGGCTGTCTATGGGCCCGCCGATCAGCTGATCGGTGGGCCGGTAGGCAGAATGAGAAAGCCATAGGCTAGTCTTCCCTCTCTTCATATGGGGGACGAATAAAAATGGGTTTATATTCGTCCCTTTGTATTCGTTGGGATCTCTCGAACTCACGAATATGAAGGGACAAATATTTAACGAATCAGCGATTTCTGACAAATATTGCAATCCGTTTTCTTATTCGTCCCCATGTCTAGTGTAGATATTAAAAGCCCAAGAATTTTGTTGATTTTTTAATATAATACATTTTTTTCTTGCTCTTCACACAAAATGGCTTCCAGAGTGGCCTCCAAATATTAGAAATGAAGGCAAATTTACACACTACAGAGAGCTCATGATCATAGCTGCAGGAGAGTGCATCTATTAATTCTAAAAATGGGCACAGCCCAAACAAAACATTCTCACTTTGAAATTGGACTTCAGAGTAGCACCAAGTTTGGCACAGAAGTAACATACAGTTTGCCATTGCTCTGTACCAGATTTTGTGGCTCTTTGAGTTATGCTTTTTGAAAATGTAAGACACTCCCTCCCCCCGGTTCAGAAATAGATTACTCCAAACGACCTCAGATTTAAAATAGATCACATAAATTGAAAATACTAATCTTGCTTATTTTGAAAGAGGATGGTTGGTCCCACCTGCTTTTTTTATTTAGAGCGAATCCAGGCTGCAGGGGCTGAAACATTGTTCCTCAAAAAATGACTTTCAATAGGATAAAACAGCCATTTTCTTACTGAGCATGTGTTGAGCACCCTTGCTAGCAGGAGTTTAGTGAAATGAAACATTATATACATTTGTAGGTGAGGGAGGGAAATATTTAGAGAGGAAAGGTCACAGAAATAGACTGAAAAGACAGGTTTTCATTAAAGAGTAAAATAAACAAGGGTTGCTTTAAAGAAAGTAATGAAATGATAGTCCTCCAGAAAGAGGAATATTTGGCATGTATCTTCAGTAAACATTTTCTCAGTAGTTCAGTCTCCTCACATAAATTTTCAAAGGGGAAATCATTTCCACACTGTGGTAATCTGAACTTTTGATGCTGTCAATCAGGACCTGATTAGCGACACTTAGATAACTTTTAAACTTTTTAACTCCTTCCTGGTCAAACCGGTGTATCAGAATCTTACTTTCAATGGGATTCTATGTCTGGTTGTAAAAATGGAGACACAAAAATAATATTAAAATATTTTTAAAATACAGATACTGAATGTATTTGTAGAAATATATTGAGAGTTACAGAAGAAATCCTCAGAAGCCCACTTGTTTAAACTGTGAAATTATAGGTGAGCCTGCCCTAGCCATGGCTGGCTCACATAGTGGAGAGACCACCTTGTTGGGCATGGTGGGTGTGCTTCCTCCATGTGCACTTTCGCCTGGGGCAAGGCTGGGGAGAATACTGCCGCCACCCTCATAGGCATAGCTGTGTGGATGGCTGAGCTAGAGATAAAAGGTGAACTGGAAGACTCAGAGGGAGGAGGATCATTGGGAGGATGCAGAAGGCTGGCCAGCAGTGTTTGAGGGAAAAGAAGTCCATGCTAATCCACCCCAAGGGCAGCTGACGCCACCACCTGAAGAATCTGGCAGGGTAAAATAGGACAAGGTGAAGCTGACGGGCCAAGGCATCTGGATAGCTCAAGAGGCATAGAGCGCTGTCGGAGACAATACAAACAAGTGGCTGGTCTCTTACTTTCCTGCCTTGAGCCTTGGGTTCTCTGGCCACCCCACTCAGCCTGATCTCTGCCTCCATGCCCCATGCCCAGCCATTTCATTAAGCAGCTTTTGCCTGAACTCTGGTTCTGCATCAACATACCTTCTGTCGGGCACCAAAGGCAAAGGGGTTTGGTGGTGGAAGGGCAGTGTGCCTCTTGCCTGTGAAGCCCCTGACAGTTTTTTTCTTAAAATACCTCCTTTTAAAGGAGAAAGGCAATGAAAAATATTTTAAACAAATATGCCTACTCATGATGCATCCAAAGTAGGACAGTCACAGTTCCATAATTTTTGCCTCCAGAGACAGTTCAGACTTGATTTGATCTAGGACCAACTTGTTCATCTTTCTGGCAGCCATGTTTATGTGCAAAGCTCTCCTTGAGCACCATATTTCAAACAAATCAATGTTTTTCCTGTCAGCTTTCTTAACTGTCCAGCTTTCACACTCATACACGGTGATCAGGAATTCAAGAGTGTGGATGATCTTTGTCTTGGTCTCCAGTGACACATCCTTACAATTAATTATTTCTAATTGCAATTCTACATGAGGGAAGCTGCTTTTGGAATTTGTGTGTAGTTTATGTATACTCCTGTTTTAAAAATCCAGAAAATTCAATTCTTGAAAAAACCTCTGGTTTATGAATGTTGGATATTGTGCTTCTGTATCCACAATTCCAAATGCCTGGAAATGGCCCAATATTGCTGCACAATATCATGCTCACATTGCCAGATGTGTTGTGCTCCACTCTTGAGCATAAAAGAACATCCACCCAGAGGAAATATGGCTGAAAACTCTTTCCCAATACAGATGACTGAGTGTGCTGTGCACTGGGTTGCATGGCGCAGAAGCACTTCATATTCATGTAAATTCCTTGCAGATTAAGCATCCAATGCCTTCCAGCTAAGTGCACACTGATAATCTGAAATACACATTTCTACTATGTATTTTTACTACTTTGTGACTCTAAGCAATAGATACTCAGAAAACTTGTCGAAAAACAGCCCAGACAATTACTTTGTGTTTGGGTTAGAAGAGGTTAACTGATGAACAAAGGAGTCAGATTCTGGGATTGTCCATTGCTTGGTTTCTCTTTGCAAATTCTAGTAAGCACAAAAGGGTATTCTGTGGACCATCATAACGGCTGATATGGGTGTCATTGAAATTCAAGCTGCCCTTTGCTATATGAAGTTTGCCATCCTTTTTCCTGCTGGCAATGCAAGGCATGATATTGTGCAGCAATATTGGGATGTATCCTGGCACTTTGAATCATGAGTACAGATGCACAATATCCCACATTCATAAACTGGAGGTTTTTTGAAGAACTGAATTAGAAATTCAATGTTCAATAACATCCTTTGAAGCTTCTATCCTATCTTCATCTGTTCGTACAATTTTCCTTTCCTGTCTCACTAGTCTAGTGGCTACTTCAGAGTAGTTGATGCCATGTGGACTTCATTTCTTTCCCATGCTTGTGGAAATGAATGACAGAGCTAGGGCTCTGCAAGAAGCCCCCTTTCAGCTCAGAGTCTGATTTGGTTATTTGAATTCAGCTCCAATTTTGTTCAGGCTGATCCAACCCTGATCCCACCCAATTCAGATCCAAATCTGAACCATCACCCTACCCATTGACTTTAACTGGGTGACAAAAATGGTCATTATCTTTTTTGTTTTCTCACTTCATCCATCCATCCATCCATCCATCCATCCATCCATCCATCCATCCATCCATCCATCCATCCATCCATCCATCCATCGATCTATCGATCTATCTATCGATCTATCTATCGATCTATCTATCTATCTATCTATCTATCTATCTATCTATCTATCTATCTATCTATCTATCTATCTATCTATCTATCTATCTATCCAATTAATGCAAGGCACTCCTCTGGGTGGTTAACCATCAAAATCAAAGCAAACACTATAATAGGACAATAGCAATATATGAAATTTGGAGATCTATTAGCTCCTTCTGAGCAAAGTAACCCTCCCAAATTTCAAACAGGTATGGTCAGTACTGTTTGTGCTACCTACTTTTAAATTTTGCTTTAATGTAAACCTTTCAACTGGCCAACTACTTCAGCGGGTTGTTGCCCCTGACAGTCAGGTGTTGAGTGGTCAATTCCTCACTGTGACTCCTGACAGAAGAACCAGCCTATGCCACTCTGGCCAATTTGTGTGACCTCAGAGTGCCACCAGAAGGAGAGATGTACATTTCTGAGTACTGTAGACCTAGAAACCTCTGCGAGGGTAGCTATAAATTGCAATCCACCTGCCACCACTTAACTAATGACTGTATTTGCTAACATGTAGCCAGGTTTTTGTTGTTGTTTGTTTGTTTGTTTTGCAGGCTGGATAGCTCAGACGGTGGAGCCAGAAGTTGGGAGTTCAGTTCCCAACTGTGCATCCCATAAGATCCAGCCTATGTAGCCTTGGGCAAGCTGCGCAGTCCCAGGAGACCCCCAGAAGAAGGGAATGGTAAACCACGTCTGAGGAATCTCTACCTAGAAAACCCCGAAAAGGGGTGCCATATGTCAGAACTGATTTAAAAGCATGCAATTATTATTCAGTCTTTTCAGCAGATTGTAATAGTACATCTAATCTAATTTCTGTTCATAAACATTCCTCATACAAAAAGGAATCTAACAACAACAGCAAAATAATACATTTCTTCCCCCACTCCTGTACTCTGGTTGGAGAATGATGCTAAGATTCCTGCCCACCACATGGTAACTTGGGGTTCTCAGTGAGCAATGTCTAGTTTCTCTTCTCCCGTTACCCTCTCTCTCCACCCCAGTGTTTTCCTTATATGGTGCCAATTTCAGGATTTGTCTTCAGTGGTTATATGGCCCTAGTTCGAACTATAGAACTATAACCATTGTTCATATCTTGTGCCTAAGAGGTCCTAGATTCAATCTCTACTCTCTGGTGAGGTAAAAGGTGACAAGAAGAGTCCTCATCTGAAACCCAGGAGAGCTGCTGCCCATCGCAAAAGACTTTATTAGTAGTTAGACAATAGATAGACAAATAGACTTTCCTGGTATAAAGCAATACATGTGTGTCTGCAGAACTATATAGCCTTCATATCGTCAAGCAGTAGTCACTGGGGACAGGAAAATTCAATACTGTGCAGCAGGTTCTGTGCCAGACTTCATGTATTCATTAAAAGCTCATAAGTACAGGGCAGTTATGGAGGTTTCTGTATGTGCATTTAGGAACTGCAGAGTTCTGAGTTGTGAACACAGAGCCTGCCCTATGTACAAGTATCAACATGTATCTCTTTGCGAACAAATTGGAAGGGGCCTACAAGGCCACCGAGTCCAACCCCCTTTTCAATGCATGAATCCAAATCGAAGCAGATCTGACAGATGGTTGTCCAATTTTCTCTTGAATGCCTCCATCACTGGAGCTCTCACTACCTCATAAGGTAATTGATTCCATTGCCATACTGCTCTAACAGTTAAGAAGTTGTTCCTGATATTTAGCCTAAATCTGGCTTCCTGTAGCTTGAGCCTATTATTATGTTCGAGTGCCTGCCTGTCTTGGAAGAGTTGGACAGCGAACCAACTTTAGCAGAAATAAAAGCGGCCTTGGATTCCCTTGCCTCCGGCAAGGCACCTGGGAAGGATAACATCCCTGCTGAAGTGCTGAAGTGCTGTAAAGAGATCATCACCACCGAGCTGTATGAAATATTTTGTCTTTGCTGGAGGGAAGTTGGAGTACCACAGGACATGAAGGATGCAAACATCGTCACATTGTACAAGAACAAAGGAGACAGGGGCGACTGCAATAACTACAGTGGCATCTCTCTTCTCAGCATTGTAGGGAAGCTGCTTGCCCGTGTTGTGCTGAAGAGACTCCAGGTGCTTGCAGACAGTCTATCCAGAATCACACTGTGGATTTCGAGCTAATAGATCCACCACTGACATGGTATTCTCCCTCAGACAGTTGCAGGAGAAATGCAGGGAACAACAACAGCCACTCTTTGTGGCCTTCATAGATCTCACAAAGGCCTTTGATTTGGTTAGCAGGGACGGCCTTTTTAAAATCCTTCCCAAGATTGGATGTCCACCTTGACTCCTTAACATCATCAGGTCCTTTCATGAGGAAATGAAGGGCACTGTAGTTTTTGATGGCTCAACATCAGATCCCTTTGACATCCGAAGCAGAGTGAAACAGGGCTGTGTCCTCATGCTGACCCTGTTTGGGATCTTTTTTGCTGTCATGCTGAAGGACGCCTTTGGAACTGCAACAGAAGGTGTCTATCTCCGGACTAGATCAGATGGAAAGCTCTTTAATCTCTCTAGATTGAGAGCGAAGACCAACGTCCAGCTGAAATGCATGCGGGACTTCCTCTTTGCCGATGATGCAGCTGTTGTTGCCCACTCTGCTGAAGACCTCCAACAACTCATGAATCGTTTTAGCAAGGCCTGCCAAGACTTTGGATTAACAATCAGCCTGAAGAA
Source organism: Intellagama lesueurii (assembly GCA_037013535.1). Classification (NCBI taxonomy): domain Eukaryota; kingdom Metazoa; phylum Chordata; class Lepidosauria; order Squamata; family Agamidae; genus Intellagama; species Intellagama lesueurii. Next base: position 144,004,680 of record JBAJHW010000004.1, read on the forward strand.
AACACAAGTCATGGGCCAGGACATGGACTCACCTCCCTCTATTACCATCTTCACACAAGAATTGGAGGTTGTTCATGACTTTGTGTACCTTGGCTCAACAATCTCTGACATTCTCTCCCTAGATGTCGAGCTGGATAAACGCATTGGCAAAGCAGCTACCACGTTCTCTAGACTCACAAAGAGAGTATGGCTTAATAAGAAGCTGACGGCATATACCAAGATCCAGGTCTATAGAGCCTGTGTCCTGAGCACACTCCTGTACTGCAGTGAGTCCTGGACCCTTCGTGCACGGCAGGAGAGGAAGCTGAACACATTCCATATGCGTTGTCTCCGACGCATTTTTGGTATCACCTGGCAGGACAAAGTTCCAAATAGAGTAGTCCTAGAACGAGCTGGAATTTTTAGCATGTATACATTACTGAAACAGCGATGTCTACGTTGGCTCGGGCATGTTGTGAGAATGGCTGATGGTCGGATTCCAAAAGATCTCCTGTATGGAGAATTAGTGCAGGGAAATCACCCCAGAGGGAGACCACAGCTGCGATACAAGGATATCTGCAAGTGGGATCTGAAGGCCTTAGGAATGGACCTCAACAAATGGGAAACCTTGACATCTGAGCGTTCAGCCTGGAGGCAGGCGGTGCATCATGGCCTCTCCCATTTTGAAGAGACCCTTGTCCAGCAGGCCGAGGCAAAGAGGCAGTCCCGAAACCAGCAAAATCAGGGAGCTGGACAGGGGACAGACTGTATTTGTCTTCAGTGTGGAAGGGATTGTCACTCTCGAATTGGCCTTCTAAGCCACACTAGACGCTGTTCCAAGTCCTCCATACAGAGCACGTTACCATAGTCTCTTGAGACTGAAGGATGCCTAATCATTCTGGGATGATGGAGAACAGATCCTGTCCCTCCTCTGTATGACTACCTTTCAAGTATTTGTTCTGGAAGGTATGGAATGGACTTCGGTTCAAAAAGAAGCCCCATTAGGATTTAATTTGCCCTCCAGGGAGACAGCATACCTGGCAGGTCTATGGGTGGGTGCATGGTCAAGAATGGGCAAAGAAAGGCTCATGGACCAACTCAGGCCTCCACAGATCTCCAGACCCCTGTATGCCCCCATAACTCCTCAAATATTTTCTGCTCACAAGATGGCCAATTGACCCAAATGTCCAGGGTGATGATGGGTCCTTTCAATCATCTATTTTTGCCTTGGGGACCTTTTTCAAAGTTATTAAAATGTCATTTTTTGAAGAAGCTGCTGGGCCTAGAACAAGTTAAAAGATGGCTTGAAATGGTCAGTGGCGCCTGCTCCGATGGGGGTGACTGAAAGTTTTGATGGCCACTTTTTTTTGAATAGGATGTAGCGGTCCAGAGGCCAAAAATGGTTGATGTGGGACAGGTGGGCCACCCTTGATTCCAGCAATGCTAAACCCGACTCTCAGCCCTACCCTCACATATAACTAAGTGAACGTGAAAATGTCAAGGTTTGAAATTTTGTGTGTGTAAAGTGCTAAAAGAATTAAGTGGAGTGTAGAAAGTGCAACCCTGAAAATTAACATTCTGATTTAAAAATGAGGGTTGAACAGCAGTGTGCTGAAAGTCACCGCAAGACAATTAACCAGTTCTCCATCCATTATCCCCTTACCCCGGAATAAGACACGAGACAACTGTTATGGAATGAACATGGGCCACACTTTATTAAATATTCAAATTTATCCTCAATGGAAAAAAGGGGGGTCCTGCTGTAGTGCAGAATCAGGTTCTGCAGAGGGGTCTCAACGGACCCCTACCAAACTATGGGCGAGTCCCGAGCCCCAAGATCTCGCAGTCGTGAAGACAGCAAGAACCCGGCCGGCCCCAATTTGACCACCCCGGACCTCAAGTCCCCTTCTTCTTGTTGACTGTTGGTCCAGGAGCGGCCCCAGTGGATCTTCTCCCCCAAGCACTGTAATCGCACGATCTGCAGCGCTGGGAGATCAGATGAGCTCTACCTTACCTGTGTTTGTGAGGGGACTCACCGAAACCTATTATATCCACACTACCCACCATGGCAAGGGGCAAGCTACGCTTAAGGCCCATGCCCGCCATCGAGCCTCTCGAGCTCCAAAAGCAGGCCTCCCTTGATGTCAGCCAAAAATATTTCCAAACCTCTGTCGGAGAGGTGTACTCCATCCTGACGAAAGAGCTCAGGCCTGTCAGCATGGATCTCCTGGTGACCAATCACCGATTCAAGGCTATCGCATACAGCTCTACACACCTCTCTGTTAACCCGCCTCCTTGCGGTGTTAACACACTGAACGTGGCGCCCATCACGCCAAACAAGCCGAGGGATGATCATGGACCAGAGAATCCTCATCTTGGGGTACGTCACCCTCAGCCATCTGAGGTCTCGAATAACATCCAAAACCAAAGCCTTGCCACCTTGCTTTTCCAGGTCATTACCTCCCAGATGTATAATCAAGACATCTGGGGGTTGCATGCCGAATGCAGACGCTCTGCATAACTGGCTCCATAACAGTCCACGGATCCCTCTCCACACTATTTGGGCTCTGTCTGCGAGACCCAAATCGCTCCCCCACTCCGACTGAGCAGCATATCTCGCAGCCCAAAAAACGAAGCTGTGGCCCACTATCATTACCTGTCACTGACTCTCCTGTAAGAGCGGACCTGGAAGACAAAATACGCACCTGCCTAGATGTGAGGGAGTGTTCTTACATATCTACGATAGGTGGTAGATGACCAACGCCCCAAACGCTTGATGTCATCAGGATGATAGCCTAGCGCAGCTGCCGTTGAGGCTGCTCCTATTCTAAATGAGTGAGTTCCGAACTTCATACCTTGGACTGTGGGTGATCACGGAACAAAGGAAGGCTAATTGCCTTAGAGAGAGAACAAAGGAGTCGACAGCAGATGTCCGAGCCAGCGGAGCCTACAGGCAACGCCCTGAGAGCTCTTTTATTTACTTGACATGATTACATAGTATGTTATGAGAGAGACAGATAGGATACTAGTTACCTAATCGTAACTAGGATTGGCTAAAATAACCCTTTGATCTTATGCTCTACCTCTAAGCGAAAGGGCAGAATAAGGGGTTACCCTGCCTGCTGGCAGCTGCCGCTTCCTGCCAGGAGTGTATGCACGTCACTGGAATAGAATGCAGCTACAACCTTTAAGCATATGTTTCCCACATTGGACCCCTACTCTGCTTAAGGCCAAATCAGTCATTTTACAGAACTGATATTTTGTCAAAGGGGTTCCATCCTCATGTATGAAAAAATATACTTGGCCCTGTCCTCTAACTCGTAAATAATTACCTATCGCTTTTACAGGGCAAAGACTTGCCACCGAACAAGGCCCCAGGGTCAGGTCCACTCCTTTGCCCCACTGATCTGCCTTGGATCGGCGAATATGTACCCGCACAGTATTCTCCTCTATTGCCACATCATGCATCTGTAAGGCCACTTTTGATACGTCCCCTTTACCTGATGCTACGACCTCACTAATCCTCAATGCACCGAAAAATGTCAGCAATGAAGCTGCCTGGAACAGCGCAGCTTCATATGCGTCCCTGCAGATAAGAGGCCACATTTGACATATCTTCTCCAACAATGCCGGGGATATTGGTGTCCTCGAGTTCCTAACACGACCCCTTTCTTTACTCCAGCCTTCGATCATTTTCCTGATACGAAGGTCAGCGGTGTAGTCCTGATACCCATGAATCCTAGCGTGAAAGGCTAAAGCTGATAACTTACCCTGGATGGAACCTGGGGCTAAACCTTTCCTATGGAGAAACACTAGAAACTGCTGAAGGTGTTCAACAAGGGCAGGCCAACTCAATTCCAGCCCCACAGTCTTTCTAAACTACTGGAATTCTATACTCACTGCCCGGTAGGCTTTCAGTGTCCTCGGAGCCAAGGACAAGCCTATTGCTCATTCCGCGTCAATGCGCCAATTTGCCAGACCTCTGCTGGAAGCATCTCTGGAACTTCATTGGCTCCTGGATCTAACTCCCTGAACCGAGTGATCTGTTGGCGTGATAGGGCATCAGCCAGGCTGTTATCCAGACCCAGAATGTGCTTTGCGTAGATCAAAACATTGAACCTCAATGCACACAACGTAAATGTGCGCACGAGTGCCATAACACGTTCTGAGCATGACGTAAGGTTGTTCACAATATGAACTACTGCCTGATTGTCACACAAGAAGCGTACTGACGTATTAGCCCATTCATGCGCCCACAGCCACAAAGCCCCTACAATCAGAAAAAATTCTTAAAAAGTGAGGTCCTTCGTGATACCTTGCTGGTGCCATTCTTCAGGCCATAGCCCGGCGCACCATCTTCCCTTAAAATAAATTCCAAAGCCTAGAGATCCAGCTGCATTGGTCTGCACCTGAAATTCCGACCAGAATTGCAGTTCCAAACTTCCAAAAGGACACCCCATTAAATTCGGCTAAAAACTGACTCCATACTTGTAGGTCCTGTTTCATACCCCTGGTTACCCTTGTCCTATGAAAAGGGCGACGCAGTCCCTTCATGGCCCCGCATAAACGGCGTAGAAACACACGGCCAGGGGCAATTACCCTACAGGCGAAATTTAAATGGCCCACTATCTCCTGCAGCTCTTTCAGGGACACCTTCTTACTTCTTAACAGAAGCTGGATCCTGTCCCTAAGTGCCACTAGTTTATCTTCTGGTAGCCTAGAAGCTTGCTGCCTAGTGTCAAGCTTGATCCCTAAAAAAGTGAGTGAAGTCGCAGGCCCTTCAGTTTTTTCTTCAGCCAAGGGTACTCCCAATTCTTGTGCCAATGACTGAAACGTCTCTAGGATAAACGCGCACTGTCCAGTGTGGGCTGCTCCACAGAAAAGGTAATCATCTAAATAATGGGCGGTGCTTCTGCAACCCACCCTGCATCTGAGCTTCCATTCCAAAAATGAGCTGAACCGCTCAAACATAGCGCAGGAGACAGAACATCCCATTGGCAGGGCCCTATCTATATAGTAATAACCCTGAAAATAAAAACCTAAGAGGTCAAAGTCTAGTGGATGGACTGGAAGAATACAAAACGCTGACTTAATGTCGCATTTTGCTAGTTCCGCCCCCTGTCCGCATCTGTGCACCATGCGCACTGCCTCGTCAAAATAGGTATAGCGCACCGTGCACAGCTCCTGTGGTAGAGCATCATTCACTGACTCCCCTTCCAGGTAAGACAGATGGTGAATGAGCCTGAACTCCCCTTGATTCTTCTTCGGTACAATGCCCAATGGTGATACATGAAGGTTCTCTAATAGGGGATGCTGGTAAGGTCCTAGCACCCTACCCTCTAAATTAACTGAGCTGGGGCCCTTTGCCGGGGGACCCCCTCCCCTGGGTGCCTTCTTATTATCTCCAGCATCCTTGGCAGTGTTCCTTTGCGCTCTGGCTCGAAAGCATGATGTGCTGGGGTGCACACCGAGCATTCATGCTGGAATCGACATCCCTTGCGTGAGCATGTTCCCTTGGCATTGTAATCCCAACAGAGAAAGTGGGGTTGAACCGTTTGCCCTGTGCCCGCACGGGAACCCACATTCACACCCTGTTTACGGATCAGGTGACCACTGTCGAACCGTTCTCCGGGGTTAGGTCGAGCTGGAGTCATAACCTGCAGCCAGAGGCCTGGAAACGGCTCATCCCAGTACAAATTTGGATGAATCGCACTGCGCATACGGAACGATTCATAATATGTCGACCAGGCCTGTCCCCCACAGTGTACATATGCTCAGTAAATCAAATCTAAGTACTGGAAGAGAGCCAGCGCCCTCCATGGCTGCGCTCTCACAATCACCCCCGCATAGATGATAAATCCTGGTAACCAATTGGCCCAGGTCCTATCTGGCTTACGCCTTCTACGTCTTTCCTTCTCCCGTTCGTCTTCCTTATCAACATCCTTCTTTTCTACTTTTCTATTGAGGAGTTTGAATAGGTCTACATACTTTCCTTACCAAATTTTTTCCTTAGTCGCCGGTGCTAGGTGGTCACCTAGAGGCATGGCACGATCCCCGAAAGGCAACGCATTCAGAGACACTGTGTTATAGCCCGTATCCTGTACTGACGGATATGGTCATACACTTACTTCCGGCGTTGGGCCAAAGAACGCAGGAGAAAAAGCCTGTGTGTACGGGGAAGCCCAGGAAGCAAAAGGGGTACTAGTACTCGGCCATTGGGTATCACCGACACCCAGACCTGCATACCTTGTGGTATGTGAGCTGGCGTGCCGAACTGGCCACTAATTGGCCAGGGCCAAACTGGCATTGGTGTCATTGTGTTGTGTGCAGCTTCCAACTCACGTGTGACATCTGATGTTGTTGGTTTGCTGTCTTCAACATAGATGGCTTCCTCTCCCTCATCACGCCGTCTCTGCCTGGCAGCGGCTGGCCTTCCATGATTGGATGATCCCATACCTTGCTCATCTTCCTTGCCCCCGCTCTGTGGTGCACCCATTGAAGCAGCAGTCCCTTTCCCGGAAGGTCGTATGGCTGCACGATCCTCCTCTAGGGCAGAAAAACGTGATAAAAAATTTTCCGCCAATTCTTTAAGTTTAGCCTTCCTGTGGCTCTGCGCGTCCCTGGCGGAACTGCGAGGTTGTGGCACACTAACCAGTGAGGCATGTTGAGTTGTCCTTTCGGCCTCCAATGCTGCAATCTTTTCTTGCAGCTGCTGCCATATTGGCCATGCCTCTTCATCCAAAGATGATTGAGGCGGGGAAACTTGGGGGGCCACCCTCTTTTTGGCAGGCTGTTTGCCCTTCTTGCCCCCTTGTCTCTTTTTGGAGGACATCACTGCTCCAAATGCAAGACCTGAACACCAATTACTAATGCACTACAGAACTGTGTCCCTTTGCTACTTGAAACTTGGAGTCCAAATACTGCCTATGTAGTCCCAGTATTAGCAAACCTTGCCTGAACCCCCCCCCCCCAAGTGGTAGAAACTAACTTATCAATTACCTGGTAAAAGTCCAATTAAAGGCAATTTCACCAGTCTAACTACCCCAGAATATCAAAAGATAATAAATCTAGAATTACTCTATAGCTGAATATTAATCCAGCAAGACAACTACAATTATACTATTCTTGTAAATATTTGATTATAATTAAGAGACTACACTATAATGAATTAACTATATCTAAATATTAATCCAGTCTCGTAAATATTTAATTATAATTAATAGAGTATACTAATAATTATTTATATCTGAAGTCAACACTACTTATATTATTCAATTAATAAATATTCAATTATACTTAAGATGCTAAACTATGATAAATTATCCAATGTAAATTAAAGCAATTAATTTAAATAGCCCGGGCAAACATCAGCCAAACAAAGATTGTCCTTATAATGAAGCCTAATTAAGGCAAAACGTGAAACAGCTTATCTAATAAATAAAGACTAAGTACTAATATATTGAAATATTATGCAAGACACAAAGCACCCCCACTCTGAATTAAAACGTCAACCAGGCACAATATAAATGACTTAAAATCACGACAATATTAATCTTAAGAAACTATTGCTACCTAACCTAATTAACTCTCAATGTACTTTTCTTTTCTTTTTTTTAATAATTGAGAAGGTGTGTGGGGGGGTTGGGTGCGCGCCCACAAACGTCCGCTTTTCTAATAATAAAATGCCTCAAGCCCGCACTTCCTATTCCCTCTTCCTTTCTGTACCTTCTTATTGTTATTAATTCATTCCTATTGATTATATACAATGCTCCCAGCACTGTCCTTTGCCGGCTTAGCGGGTGTGGAAGCTGGCCTAATGGCCGCGTCGCACTCTGTCCTCCGCTCCTTCCCTACTTTCCCACTTACACACACACACACACACACACACACACACACACACACACACACACACACAAGCAAATAATTAATATCTCGTCGGGCTATCAGCCCTAGAAGCCCAAGCCGAGGCCCGACAAGCAAACTGTGGGGGGGGGGGCGCCGATGCAAACCCCCATCCAAGATGGTGACTGACCACTGACGCAGTTGGAATTCGCTCTCCAAAGCAGTGCTCCGTCCTCCTTCTCTGACTGCCAAAAAGGAAGAGGCTGAAGGTAGGAGGAGCCCTAGCTTAAATACTCTCCCCTCTCCATTTTCTCAGCTCTCATTGCGAGATCTCTCAGTCTCGCGTTATCCTGGGAATGTGATAATGGTGGCCCGTGCTGCTGAAGAGCTCATCAGTGGACTGGGCAAAGTCATCACATGGAAAGCAAGGTCAATGTAAAATAACATTGACTTGCAAACTAAGTAACTTGATACTTCAGAGGATATCGTTCTGAGCAACCTAAGACTTCTGTGTGGACATGTTAACAAGAAACACAAAACACAAAAATACTCCCAAAGATCATGAAACTCTTAGAGTGTTATAATGCAGTTTATGTACCAGCAGCTGCAAAGAGACAAAATAGACAAGATCATGGATTTCCCTCCATAGATTTTAAACTGGCAGATGACTGAGTGAACACTTAGAGTAGTTTTAATATGTCTCTGAATATGCCAAAAGATAAGAAATATATTTAATTTTCATAGGTTTTTACTTTATAGCACTTTGACATTTTAAGAAATGCACTTTTACTTTTGGTTATATATTTTAAGACTAAAAGTCCCTCCATTTTTAGAATGTATTCTCCTTCAATTTTGAAACATGGCTATGACATAAGTGTTGTCTACAACTTGAGTTTTGTTTTATATTTTTTCAATATACTGTACTCCTATTTGCAACTTTCCATAGTTGTAAGAATTCTGGATAACTCTTACAGGATTTAAACATTAATATCTACAGTTTTTTCATAGCTGCATGTTTCATTTATGTGTAATTGAAAAGTTTATCTGATTTCACACTGAAATTAACCCTTTCAAGGATAAATGTCAGCTGTGAGACTCCCCAACTACCATTGGGTGTTATAAAATTTGTTAATGCTCTGAGGTCATTGTTTGAGCATCATACATTTGAGCTTCTCAAAAAGGTTGTCTGAAAAGTCCTACGGGATACACCTCATTTGAGGAGTGACTCATGAACGTTCTTCCAAAACATTTTGGAGGGAGGCACCCTCTTGCATCAGTCACAAATTGTCCTCACCTTTTTTTAATTTTTTTTATTAACCTCCATAGTATGACAATGCATGTTAGAATTGTAGTACAATACTATCACATTACTTACATAGTCTATCAGCAAATTATCTTTCTTTAAACATTTACTAGTCCATATTTTAACATAATTAATTAATTATTTTAAAATATGAAAGGTAAAGGTTCCCCTTGACATTTAGTCCAGTCGTGTCCGACTCTAGGGTGCGGTGCTCATCCCCGTCTCCAAGCCGTAGAGCCAGTGTTTGTCCGTAGACAGTTTCCGTGGTCACGTGGCCAGCGCGACTTGACACGGAATGCCGTTACCTTCCCACCGAGGTGGTACCTATTTATCTACTCGCATTTACATGCTTTTGAACTGCTAGGTTGGCAGAAGCTGGGACAAGCGACGGGAGCTCACTCCGTCGCGTGGATTTGATCTTACGACTGCTGGTCTTCTGACCTTGCAGCACAGAGGCTTCTGCGGTTTAACCCACAGTGCCACCACGTCCCTATTTAAAATATTACATGCCAGCAATCCAAATTACTTCCCATTTCACATTCTTCTTTTCTTGAGCTAATTCCATATGTTAATAATGGTTGCCAGGTTTTCATAAATTTATCTTTTTTTATTTCCCCTCTAAATATTTTAATTTGATTGGTCAACTTTTCCATCAGGATCATTTGCCAGATTCTGTTCTCAAATTTTTGTACTGAAAGATCTTGAGCATTTCTAGTTTTGTGCAATTTCAGCTCTTGCTACACCTGTAAGATGTGCATCCTTAAATATTGAAAATAATAATAAAGCTTCATTTTTAATTATTTTTTGATTCAACAATGTTTCTATCCATTTAATTATTTCCCGCCAATATGTTTCCACTTTGGGGCAAGAGATCCACATGTGTTCTAGTGTGCCTTTACTTCCACAGTTTCTCCAGCACCTATCTGAGATTTCTCCATCAATTTTGTGTAATTTTGTGGGGCGCCAATGCCCCACATGTGTTCTAGTGTGCCTTTACTTCCACAGTTTCTCCAGCACCTATCTGAGATTTCTCCATCAATTTTGTGTAATTTTGTGGGGCGCCAATGCCATCTATGGACTACCTTCAAAACCATTTCTTTCGTTTTAGCTCATATTGATTTATATGGATATGTGGTCCATATTTCCATCCATTCTTTCTCTGATATATTAATATTCAAATTTGTTTCCCATGTTATTTTAGATCCCATACCCCTGGGAAATGCTTTCTCAACCAAATGTTTATATATTATTGAAGTTATTCCCTTCCTTTTATTTCGATCTTTTTCTATACTATATTGTTCTAGTTCCATGAGTGTTCTCATAGGTCTAGAACTGTGGTATAAATGAGTTGCCAAATTTTGTACCTGTATTAATTGTAGCCAATTAGTTTTTATTTCTTTGTTTTGTCCTCTAACTGTCTAATTGTTATTGGTTTCCCTGCGTCAAATAGGTCTTTTATTCTATAAATTCCAATTCTTTTCCAATTTTTGAATTGTACATATTTCTCTCTTGATTTAAATTTCAGATAAGCCAGTATGGGGCATAGAGGGGATATAGGCAGAGCAAATAATCTCATGTATTTACGCCATATTTTCCATGTCTCACAAGTATAAGGATTCTGTACTTGTTCCTTCTTTCTAATTGGTTCCATTGTGTAAATATAAGTGTTAACTACATCCTCCTCTCTTTCCATTTCAACCCATTTGAATTCAACCCAATTCCATTTCAATATAGATTTTTAAGACATTAATACATTTTTCGCCCATATTCATTTTTTCTAATAATTCAAACACAAATTGTCCTCACCTCATCCTAGTACCAGGAGGAACCAACAGCCAGGTTGCTGCAGCTATCAGTCATCCAGAAACAATAGCATTGAATGAAGGCAGATTAGAAGTTGCAGAACAATGAAATCTTGTCCGAATCAGATCTGACTGGAAGACATATGATGGGATGTTATGTCCAATGTTAAGAGCAAAGCAAAGTGTGCTGCTTATATACTGCCTCATAGCACTTAAAGCACTCTCTGGGCAGTTTATAATTCAATTATGCAGACTATACATCCGCCCTGCCCCCCGTGACCTGGGTACTCAATATACTGACCTCAGAAGGATGGAATGCTGAGCCATCCTTGAGATGCCTACCTGAATCTATATTTCTCTCTTGGGATCAAACACAGGTCATGAGCAGAGTTTTTTTATTGTGATACCACTGCCCCATCACAGCAATGCATGATCAATGAAAATATGTCTAAGGAATTCCCCTAAGATGTGGTATAGATAATTCATACAATAAGGAACAAAATGTCTGTAACCTGCAAGTTAAGCTCATCTTTTCCTTCCAATGACCAATCACACAACAATGCTCAGTGCAAGATTTGGAGGCAATAAAATTAATATGCTATGAGAAACAGAGGTTTTTAACACTTGCATTTCTTCTAAGAATATCAGTTAGAAAGCCCTGATAGAGAGAATAGCTGGGTGGTGTACGTAGAAGTGAAGAGAAGCCTTAGTTTTAAGGTGGAGAGAGGAATGGCATCTCCCTTTCAAATATGCAGACAACACTGCCATAAAAAGCTCAGACCAGGTCTAAGATCAGGAAATATTGGCCAAAATCTTGTTGCTTGCTTACACATGACAGGGTAAATAGCATAACTTTCAGTGGCTTCTAACTGGAAAGTAATGAATCCCTGCTGGATTCTCAAGTGCACACCAAGCCAGGAAGAACATGTACCCCTAAGAATCCCAGTGGTGGGTCATTAATTGCCAGCTAGGTATAATGGAGTATTATGCTGTTTGCCATCCACGTGCACAACCAAGCAACTAGATATTGGCACTGAATCCCTCTTGTGGCACATAGACGTCATATAGATCTACATGCTATAGGCAATGTGAAGATTCAATATAGGGTTCATCTCTCATGGCAACTTAATTAAATATAATTTAGGCATGGGTTTCTTCATATACTTGGAAGTTTCTTTTAACAAACATTTTTATTAAATGGAAATGAATAGTTGTAGTCGTCACCCTCTCAGTGTCAGCATTAGCCCTCAGATGCCTTCTGTTGCTGCTGCTTGTTCTTCAGTTATTTTCAAATCAAGATAATAACCTTACTAAATGTGCCCTAAAAACATATGCAGTTAAATATGCATATGATCTGCATCACATTCAATTAAATATCTGAGTATTCCCCAGGCTTCAAAATAGCTCAACATTACCTCATACAACACTGTTAAAACATGCTAGAAACACTTGCCATCTGTAAAGTAAAACGCTATGTGTTATAATATTTTTGTGAGGCAGATTCCTATGGGATGCCAAAAGATTTTGAATCTAATTTTACTTATCCAATTGGCCTGAGAGGCATCTTCAGATCATCTGTTCTCATCAATGGAGTGTTGCTGTCTCTAAAAATAAACTGAACATCATTATATCAAAAATACTTCTATTTATTTTTTGGAAAGTTTCATTTGAAATCTTTCCAGTGGCTCGGTGCCAAAGAGATCCTGCTATAAATAGCACTTTAATTATCTGACTATCTCAAGTGATCTCTAATCTGAGATACCAAATCTGTTTTTTCATCATGCTTCCCACCATTTGCACAAAATACCCTTTGTGCAAAATATACTTTGTGCAAAACTCTTGTCTTTGTGCAAATCTGGCAACTTTTTTGCCTTTCTGGAGTTTAGCATGCATGTACAGAGTGAACACAAAAGGGTAGGCTGATTGGTTACAAAGACACAAACAACCCATCCTATGCTACGTCTACTAGTCCATAGAACAAACAATGGTGATCACACACTTTCCCATTTACACATTTTATAAAAATATGCCAAAAAATGTACTGAAAATATGAAGACATCTCTCAGAGACTGATGAGACAAACAAACTCACTACCCATTTCACAACAAGAATGTTTGTTTCTATGTGTTGCCTCTTTTAGCATGCCAGCAAACCAAGAGAAGATTTGCATCCTGAATTAGATACCAGCATATGTGGTTTTATTTTGGATGATTCACAGTTGTTGTTGGCCAAAATCCTCTTGTGCAATTATGCTGGCAGAAGAAAAAGGTATAAACCCACAGAGACAAATTGCTACTAATTAGCGACTCTCCTCTTGGATTCCTGGTTACATGCCAAGCCACCCAACTTCTGCCCAATGAAGAATCATGTGGGGATTTGTTGAATCACAATTTGCCACTGCCAATGAAGCCATTTCCATCCCAAAGGCATAATTAGACAACAGGATTTTGGCTGTTGCATTGTGGAGAGGAAACATTTTACTATGTAAGGCATGACTGTTTTCTATTTAATCATTTTCAAGCACCCTTGATTGCTGAATGAGAATAAACACTGTCCAACAAGCAGATAAATAAATAAATAAAGGTGGAGGAGCAGGATAGGAAAGAGCTTAATTTCTTGTACACTAGTGTGGGTTTACTTAGACCCATGACATGAGGCCAGATGACACACCTGTATTGTTCTCATCTCACAATAAGAAGCTTGCAAAGGGGCAGCTGAATGCACAAACCAACTACACTGAAATGTGAGGATGGGGTAAATCTATTAGATTTTATTTACTGTTTGCTTGGTACTTTTACAATCCATCTTGTCTTCAATGAGTTCATGGTAGGGCACATGGTTCTTCTTTTTTTTTCATTTATTGCTACACACAAAAAAAAAACACCTGTTAGACCAAGGTAACCCAGTGAATTTCATGATCAAACAGGGCTTGGATCTGTTGCAGCTCATTCTTTTGTGCAAATCATCTCTCAACTCTGCCATCACCGAGTGATACAGACACATATGTTACCCAAAAACATTCATCCTAGTTATCCAGGAGTCCTACTGGAACTTTTAACATCAGGGATTTGATGAAGAAATCCAGAGCTTTTGACCTTTTGAGGTCCAGCATCCTCCACTGGTTTATCTTCCACTTAGAATTAGGTTGAGAAAACTGCTATTTTAATGGGTGGGGGGAAAGTACAGTGAACTCACAACACTTTTCGAGATAAATGGCAACCTTTTAATAGGGGCTTGCCTAGAATAAAAGCAGATCTTAGAAACTTCTTCTTCTCTTCCTTCTTCTCCTTCTTTGCTTTTTAGGACAAGGAGAATAATTGGAAATTGTGTATTATTGTAAAAGCTCCTGTGTTTTCATCAGCCCCAGTTGTTGAGACTCAATGAATAATTGCAACACACTTCTTCACATAGGACTGAGATCTTCAGGTCTCTGACTCAGATGAAAGTGGGATTGTCTCAGTGCAGTCCTGGACATACAAACACAAAAGGATGGCGATACTGTTTATTTCTTAAACAAACAGCAATGAAACACCGCTCATCCTTCAGATATCAGGACACTGGGAATGTGATGTTGCCCTTCCATTTTTGAACAGATATAACAGAAGATGCTTGAGAGAAAATATCAAAATAAATATCAAGCAACCCGGATACAGGTAGAGATATAATAATTAATAGAGTGTTTTTCCATTCTTTGTACTTCAATGTTGCATAGCTCAGGGGTTTAAAGCAAAGCAAAATGTGCTGCTTATATACACTTAAAGCACTCTCTGGGCAGTTTATAATTTAATTATGCAGGCTACACATTGCCCTCCCCCCCACACCAAGCTGGGTACTCAATTTACTGACCTCAAAAGGAAGGAAAGCTGAGGGAACCTCAAGCTGGATATATGGGATTCAACTTGGGTCATGTGCAGAGTTTTGGCTGCAGTACTGCAGTTTAATCACTGCACCATGAGATTTAAGTATCTGGCTGTGAATTTAATTCCTCACTGCACCTCCTTGACAGGAACTGGACTTGATGATCCATACGGTTCCTTCCAGCTCTGTAGTTCTAAGATGAGGAGGACGAGGAGGGGGAGGAGGAGGATTATAACTTGTGACTCTGTAGATGTTGCTAGACTGTAGCTCCCAGAAACCATAATCATTAGTTGTTGCTGGCCAGGGCTGTTGGAGGCTGTTGCCCAGCATGAGCTGAGGGGCCACAATCTGATGGTGCATCATGGGAACCACAATGGTTCACCCGAAGTCAATGGCACCCTTAGATCACATGTTAACACATAAAACATCGCTGGACCGCAACTCCCATGATCCATAGCCAGCATAGCTAATGAAGTGAGGTATCACTTCATTATCTGGGGTATCTGGTTAGCGCTTCTCTCCGCCGCACCAGCTTGCCTCTTGGTTTCTACTCACTATTTTATTTGTTTTTTCTTTCCTTTCTTCTCTTTTTCCCCCTATTCTTTTCTTGGTCCTCCTCCTCGCCTCCCTGTCGACTGGCTGCCGGACTGAGCGCGGGTTTGCGGAGTTTTGCGGGGCTGGAGCCAGAGCTCGAACGCGGGGGCGGAGTTGGTGCTCGATTGGAGCCTTCCGGCTTGTCAGCGGAGCTCGGAGGCTCGGGAGCCTTCGCCCGACCACAGGAGGTGGCGTTTGAGCGCTGCGGGGGAACGGACTCTCCGACCCAGGCTGACATCGGAGGCTGCCTTGGATGGGAGAAGACCTGGAGCCTGGTGACTCGGCGCCCCCCCTTCCTGACGAGCTCTGTTCTGACCGCGTGGTTGAGGCTGGAGCCTGGAGCCGGGACTGCTGGGTTTCCTGTGGCTGAAGGTGGTGGCTGTGTTGCCCAGGAGCTCCGTGGGCCTCGTGTTGCTGTGGTGGAGAGGCGGACCATCCCAGGCACTGGTGGTGAGACGGCGGGGGGAAGACCCTGGGAGGCTGTGGGGAGGAGAGAGCCGACTTGCTGGGTGGCCGCCATGTTGGCCTCCCTGACGGCAGCCTCCTCCTCTCCTGGACCGGACTGTTCACTCTGCCCTTCCCGGATTACTTACAGAGACGCTTTATCTCCCTTTCAAGGAAGGGAAAAGAGAAAGCCAGGGACTGAACACTTTTCTGCCTGGACTTTATTGCTTTCGACGCTGCCCACGGTCATCATTGTGATGCAACCCGTGAGTAACATCCTCGCTCCGACATTTTCCTTGCCACTAACATCAATATTAACAACCTTTGAAATAATACCAAGAACACTAAGACCAGTAAAACTTAAAAGGACAAGGTTGCGAGGCGGAGGAGGACAGACCTGGACTAGATGTGGGGGTAATTTCTTGGGTACCCTTTTTTTAATTTAATTCTACTTTTTGTATTGGGATTTTAATTATAACACTGTATAATTTTGTATTGTATTGTATTTGTCTCTACACTTTATTAAGTTGTGGTACTATTTAGGGCTTTGCTTCTCTTATTTTATTCTTTCTTTCTTCTTTTCCTTCTCTGTCTGGCATGGAGCGGGAGGCCTGCTTGCCCAGCGAGGGGCCTTTTAACATCCCGGTGATCATGGGTAGAGGGAGATATGGCATTGGCACAGTCCCCACTCGTGTTAGAAGAACGATGAACAGATGTTTGAAGGCTGTTCATTGTTCTGAGACTGTGACCAACCCTCAGTACCGAGGTAGCCAGCTCAGCCAGCCTTCCACTCTAACTCTGGTGCTGTTGAATGCCAGGTCTGTATCCAACAAGCCCCAGGTGATTCACGATCTTATCCTGGAGGAGGATGCAGACCTGGCATGCATAACCGAGACGTGGATTGGCGGAGAAGGGGGTCCTCCCCTCGCTCTTGTCTGTCCGCCCGGTTATGCTGTCCAGCACCAGGGTAGACTGGAGGGGTGGGGGGGGGAGTGGCCATTGTTTATAAATCCAGCTTGGAGGTTACTAGGCGCTCCTCGGTGGTAAAGCCAGGTCTAGAGGCACTCCACATGTTGATTGGGGCCAGGGATGGTATTGGGATTTTGCTGGGCTACCGCGCTCCCCGCAACCCAGCCACTTCCCTTCCGGAGCTGGCCGACTTTGTCTCTGCGGCACTGTTGGGATCCCCGAGGCTTTTGGTCTTGGGTGATTTCAACGTGCATGTGGGGGCAGAGGCTTCTGGGCCAGCTCTTGAGTTCTTGGAAACCATGGCTTCCTTGAACATGTCCCAACATGTCAATGGCCCCACCCACGTGGGTGGTCACACGTTGGATCTGGTCTTTTCCTCTAGTTGGAGCGAGTGTGATCTGATGGTGACGGATCTTGTGTCAGTCCCCTTGTCATGGTCAGATCACCACCTAATAAAATGTAACCTCACAGTGGCTCTCCCCCCTCGCAGGGAGCAGGGACCTATTTCCATGGTCCGCCCTCGAAGACTACTGGATCCGGTTGGATTCCAGGATGCCATGAGAGGGGTCACGGCTGACCTGGCTAGCGCTCCTGTCGATGCTCTGGTTGACAGCTGGTCCACCGCTGCCACCAGGGCCATAGACACGATCGCGCCTAAACGCCTTCTCCGCCGTAGAGCTCGGCCAGCGCCCTGGTTTAACCAGGACCTTCGAGCGATGAAGCGAATGAGAAGGCTAGAGCGTAGATGGAGGAAGAACCCGACGGATCATAATTGGATAGCTGTTAAGGTCGCAACTAACCTTTACCTGAATAAGGTAAAGGCTGCATGTCGATCATTCTTCGCTAACCGGATAAACGAAGCGTCAAACCAGCAGGCGGAGCTATTCCGTATAGTGCGCGACCTATCCGGAATTGGTCCGGGAGACGGGCCTCCCCCTAGTTTCTCACCGGACCAATTTGCAGCATTTTTTAAATCTAAAGTGGAGGCCATCCGCCGGGAGCTCTCTCCTTTTTTGAATACAGTGAGTCGAGCAGAGATGTCCAGCGCTCCGTCTTGCCCAGTAACTTTTGACTCCTTTCAGCCTGTGACGCCTGACACTGTGGACAAGGTGCTTGATCGATGTCGAGCTACCACCTCCTCCCTTGACCCTTGCCCGGCCTGGCTAATCAAAGCAGCCAGGCCGAAAACAACAGAATGGGCCACAGCAATAATAAATGGGTCTTTCCTTGAGGGCAGGTTTCCGCCTGCCCTCAAGGAGACACTCATTAGGCCCATTAGAAAGAAACTTAATATGGCGGCGGACGAGATTGGCAATTATAGGCCCGACGCCAATGTTTCTTTCATGAGCAAAGTGGTCGAGAGGGTGGTCGCCGATCAGCTTCAGGCCCACTTGGATGAAACAGATGCCCTGGATCCATTCCAGTCGGGCTTCAGGCCGCGCCATGGTACAGAGACGGCATTGGTCGCCCTGTATGATGACCTGTTGAGGGAGGCTGACAGGGGCAAAATGTCTCTGTTGGTCCTCCTCGACATCTCGGCGGCCTTCGATACCGTCGACCACGGTATCCTCCTGGGGAGGCTCTCCGAGTTGGGAATTGGTGGCTCGGCGCTTGCCTGGCTCCATTCCTTCTTGGAGGACCGTCCCCAAAGAGTACAGCTTGGGGAGAGTGTTTCGACCCCGTGGAATGCCAATTGTGGGGTTCCACAGGGGTCGATTATCTCCCCAATGCTGTTTAACATCTACATGAGGCTGCTGGGTGCGGTCATCAGGGGGTGTGGAGCATCGTGTCATCAGTACGCGGATGACACCCAGCTCTACATCTCCTTTTTACCAACTGCAGGTGATGCTGTCCTGTCCCTTCGGCGCTGCCTGGGGACCGTACTGCAATGGATGCAGGAAAATGGGCTGAGGCTGAATCCGGACAAGACGGAAGTCCTGAGGGTGGGAGCCCCCGTGGCTGGTGGCCTGGGTGACTCTCATTCGGGGGGGTGACCCTGGCTGCGAAGAGTGGGGTCCGCAGCTTGGGCGTACACTTGGACCCGACGCTCACCATGGAAACGCAGGTGGCATCAGTAGTCCGCACCGCCTTTTTCCACCTTTGGCGGATAGCCCGGCTGCGGCCCTACCTTGACACGGGGGTGCTCACTACCTTGGTGCATGCACTCGTAATCTCAAGATTAGACCATTGTAACGTGATCTACGTGGGGCTGCCTTTGAGGCTGATGCGGAAACTTCAGATGGTGCAGAATGCAGCGGCCAGACTCCTTACTGGAGTGAGAAAACACCAGCACATTTCTCCTATTCTGGCCATGCAGCATTGGCTGCCCATTCGTTTCCGCATTGACTTCAAAGTCCTAATGCTTACCTATAAGGCCCTAAACGGTTTGGGACCTCGATACCTGGCGGAACACCTGCTCCCACCGAGATCTACCCGGATCACCCGCATGAGTCAGGAGGTGAGGTTGAGGAGCCTAACGCCGAGGGAGGCCCGGAGGGAAAAGACACGAAACCGGGCCTTCTCAGCGGTGGCTCCTCACCTCTGGAATAACCTTCCTCCGGAGATTCGCGAGGCCCCTACGCTGGGTACATTTAAAATCCAACTAAAAACATGGATGTACATCCAGACCTTCCCTCCTGTCAGCACTTAACTCTTTTCCTTTTGCTATTTATCATTTATTATATTTTTTCACTGTTTTTATTATTGATTATGTCAATGGCTCTGTGTTATTTTAATGAATATATGTTTGTTGGTAGTCGCCCAGAGTGGTAGAATATACCAGATGGGCGGGATATAAATCAAATAAATAAATAAATAAATAAGTATGATTTGGAGGGCAACAAATGATCCCCCTCTGGAGTGAAGATCAGACCTTTCTATTGGTGGTATTTCTGGCAGTAAACTTTAATCAAAACTCCTTTCTGAACTCAAGACATGAAAAAGTAGGGGTTGAATTTAAATGATGCATTAAGACTGAAGTCATACACTCAGATACCTAGCGTTGATGGGATTTACTTTTGCACTGACAAACCAGAAACTGCCTTGTACGGACTCATGCCATTGGACCATGTAATTCACCATAAGTGGTTTCAGCTTTCTAGGATTTCAGGCAGACTGTTTTCCTAGAGTAACTTGGAGATCTCTACTCATAACTGATGGTCTCCCATCCAAGTAGGAATCCTGCTTAGCAGCTGAAATCAGACATGCTATGAAACATAAAGCTAAACTGTAAAACTTCCATCCTGATTCCATTCAGATAGCTCCAGATCCTACCTCTCCCTCTTCTATTGTTCACTTTTTTTGCCCCATGGCACATGGGACAAAGATTTCTTCATTATGGTTGTTTCCTTGGTTTTCCTTCTAACATCCGTTTCATTTCGTGTATTAATCCTACCAAATTCTATCAAAGAGCCTATATTAGCAATTGTGTCATTTGTAGATTTTTCTATTTCCTTTCTTTTTAATAGAAAAAAGGAAAGTTGAAAATCCAGAGCTGTTTATCTCTGAGTCTGCCCATCATGCACCATTAGGTTCAATTTCCTCATCATTTTTTCTCCTCCAAAAGCAAATAGGGTTGGATCCAAAGTTAGTCATGCTTCGAGTAAAGCCACTGGTGTCAGTGTTAAATTACTCATCATGAACATGTTGTGCTGGTTTCAATGGCTGTCTGCTGAGCACAACTAACACTGGATCCAACCCATAGTCAACTATCTGAAGTTATGGCTAGAAATAAGACAAAACTATTCCTCTCTCCAGTTCAGACATAAATCATAGCCAGATCCAATTTACCTGACTATGTGCCAGGAAAAAAAAAGCAAACATTAAATGTCATCTGGGGCTAAACATTATTGTAGTCAGAATTATTGCTTAGAAACTCCAAGTGTCTGCTTGAGCCTAGAGTTACCGATCACACAGCACAGAGGTGTCTTTCATTCCATTTTATGAAATATTTCTTGCTTCTCTTTCTGAAAAAGGAGCTTTTCTCTCTTTGCCCAGACTCCTGTTGGCCTTCTTGCTGCAGCAGTTGAATAAACCACCATCCGATGTCTTAGCAGGCATCCCAAAGCCCTCATTTTGTGTTATGACCTCAGGTTTACAAGAATTCAGCAAAGAAATACATCCTGGAAGATTGGTGAAGTTATGGAGGGAGTTAGTGAAGTTCTCCCTTGGGCCACCACAGACCACAGGTTTCTCCGAAACTATGATGCTCGCTCGCTTTTGCTTCTCTTTGTGAGAGTACAGTTCCATCTTTCTTATAGGAATTAACCAAGTCATCAACATTCAGGTTGCCTTCTGGCAGACATGGCATGACATTTTTATTTTTGTGGGAATTTTTTTTATTTCACTGTTATTATTGCAGTTGTTACTGTTGTTGTTTTATGAAATTTGATTGTCCTTAGTTGTCAGCAATACACCGGGCAACTGGTACCCTTCTGCACATGACTTCAGGTAGCATTTTTCAACTCAGGCATGTTTCACCCATGCTAGTGCTGAAATAAAGGAATGACAGCTGTATATTTTTGCCCTGTAACTGTCTCCTACTAAATGCTTTAATTAAAAGATCAGCCTTGATAAGTAGGTGCTTTGAAAAGTGAGTCAAGTGATACAATTATTATGAACATGAAGTGCATATCCTTCTGAAAATAATTATCAGGTTTTTTGTGATATATTTTTTTCTCAGGTCCTTATGAATTAAAAAAATTAGGAAACAAAACCAAAGGAAAAGGAGGTATGTGTGTGAGAGAGACAGTGATAAAGAGGGAGAAATTGAGAGAGAGATTGGAAAGGAGACAGAGAGGGATAAGATCTAATCTATCAGTGTCACATTTTCAGGGCTCCCCAGTGAAATGATTTAAAAAAGTATGACAGTTTTTAATAGAGCAAATTATATTTTTTAAAACAAAATTATGAGCAAATTGAGCATAAAAAAAAGTAAGTAATGACATTTCACACTGGGCTTGTGTTTTCAATCATTATGGAGGATCTTTCAAGAATATAAAGCAATGGTCAAGATTTCAGTAAAAATTGCTAACAAGCACACATGGGGAACAGCCATAATTTTAATATTGTGAAGTCAGGCCTTCCCCAGTGTGGAGGCCTCTTGATGTCTGGGGCTGCAACTCTCATCAGCCCTAGCCAGCACCATCAATGGCCAGGAAAGCTTGGAGCTATCGTTGAAAACGTCTCAAGGGCTCTAGGTTGGGCAAGGCTGTTGTAAGTCATCATACATTGGAATAAACAGAATGACATGAAGTTTTAAAACCCTGGTCCCCATGTACCAGTCCACCTGGCAGGATAAAAAGCATTTTTCCTCTAAGACAGCAACATTAAGCTAAAGATCAACAGTAAAACATAAAAGACACTATTGTTTACAATGCTTCTGAGAATGGCATTTGGTTTAACCTTAGCAATGTCAAATAAGTTGATAGCTCATTTACCCGTTGCCATTTAGAATTTGTAGCACAATCTGTAAACAGCACTTTTCTGTCCATCTAGTTTGTCTGTATTGTAAAATGTTACATAATGGAAAACCTTTGTAGAATAAAATATTACCTCTTTTCTTTTTTCTTTGTCCTTGATACCTGCCTTTGGGTTTTCTTTTCTTTTCTTTTTCTTTTTTAAACCATCAACAGCAGTGATTTCCCTAAATATCCTCAACACCAACCTAACAAAGCTAACTTAACTTTTAGAAGTTTGGTTTCAAAAATGAAGCATATCGGTTTCATACACCTCATACACCTTATGGCCAAATTATATGCTAGAGATAACACAGGACTAGAAAATGCAATTCCTTAAGCTTCAAGAACATCCATTTGTCACAGCAGAAATTTTTTACTCCTCCTGTAGTCTACAAATTAGTGATTAGTTACTGGGAGGCATGCAAAGTCATCATCTGCAGGTATGATTGCTCAGTCAAGAAACTTTTCCTAATTCATATCTCTGGAACATGAACTGGTTACAGGTCCTTATGACAGGCTATGCACAATGTGTAAATTGGATTTCAGTTGAACTTCACACTTCTGGGACCCCACAGACTGCAAGGAAGGAAGGAAGGAAGGAAGGAAGGAAGGAAAATGGAAAAATGAAACTGAAAGTGGCTAGAAAGACACTTCTGGTTCTGGACAATGGGTATTTAAGGCTACTCAGCATCAGACCTATACAAAGGATGAATCATCACTCCTGGAAGCTATCAGGAATGACAATTTATGTTTTCTTGTGTGTGTGTGTGTGTGTGTGCGTGTGTGCGTGTGTGCGTGCTGGTTTTTATTTCAATTTATGATCTGAACTGATCCAAAATGAGTTGACTTTAGGTTTAGACCATCCTTAAAAGAATGTCCCTTGAAAGCCAGTAGACCATTGAAAATGGGCTTGCTACTGTTTCTATTTCATGCTCCTGTTTCTCGACAGTTTGACAAGGCACACTCATGGCATGCACTCTCGAGCAGCAGCTGCAGTCAGTGGGGGCAGTGGAGATGAAAGAGCAACAAGGGAAGGATGAGGAGGACAATGTTGAGGAGAGAGTAAATATAGTGGAGGAACAACCATGGAAAAGAGTCAGTTAGGAGCAAAAGAAGGAGAATACTATCTTCACTAGTGGAACTGCAACACTGCTTTTAGGTTCTTCAGGAGTCTGGTAGACAGCAAGCAGACAAAGTCAAAGAAGAGGCCTTGCAGGAGTACATGAGAGGGACTGAAACTCAGCTAAGATCAGGCACCAAACCCACACCCGAGAAAAAGAGGAAGAGAAGAGTAGTTGTAATAGGAGAATCCCTGCTGCATGGGATGAAAACTGAAGTATGCCCACCAGACATGCTGTCTCCCTGGAGCACAGATTATGGATGTGACAGAAGGATTGTCATCACTCATAAAACCCACAGATACATATCCTTTTCTTTTTATCCATGTGGGAACAAATGACACAACCAAGAGCAACTTTAAAGAGATCACATCAGTCTGTGAAGCTCTGGGAAGGAACTTAAGAACTTTGGAGCCCAGATAGTTTTCTCATCCATCCTACCAGTACTTGGAAGAGGAATAGAAAGGAAAAGGAAAATACTCTGAGTGAATGACTGACTGGCTACAGAGGTGGTCCCAAAATTAGGGATTTGGTTTTTGGAACCACAGGCTAAGCTTCCTGGAAGATGAACTGCTAGCAAGAGATATCTTGCACCTCACAAGGACTAGGAAGAATGTGTTTGGCCACAGCATGAATCACTTAATCAGAAGGGCTTTAAACTGAATTTGAAGGGGGTGGGAGACACATGCACAGAGGTAAAGATAGATGAAGACTTATGCACAATAAGAGGAATGGATGAAACAGTTCTAATGGGGGTCAATAATAATATTATCATTAATAATAATATTCACAAAAATGTACAAAGAAAAGCAGGCCACAAATCACACAGTCTCCAGTGTCTATATACAAATGCCAGGAGCATGAGAAATAAACAAGAAGAACTAGGAATCTTAGCTCAGGAGGGTAAATATGACTTGATAGAAATAACTGAAACTTGGTGGGATGACTCCTATGACTGGAATACAGCAAATGAAGGATATAAATTATTTGAAAAGAACAGGAAGAATAGAAAGGGGGGTGGAATTGCAGTATACAGTATGTCAAAAATACACATTCCTGCACAGAAGTCCAGGAGGAAGAGATTGGCTGTCCCATTGAGAGCATCTGGATCAATTTAGTTGGGGTGAAAAACAAATGGAACATGGCAGCTGGAGTTTACTACCAACTGCCCAATCAAGGAGAGGATGCAGATGAAACTTTTGAAAAATAAATTAGAAGGATTTCAAAGAGACACGATGCAGTTGTGATGGGCGATTTCAATTATCCTGATATGTGTTGGGAGGAAAATTCTGCCAAGTATGGCCCTTCTAAAAAATTCCTGGCTTGTGTGGCTGATAATTTTCTTCTACTAAAAGTAGAGAAAGAAATTGGAGAACTAGTTATCCTAGACTTTATTCTAACCAATAGAGACGACTTGGTGGAGGAAGTGGCAGTAAGGGGAACTCTGGGCAAGAGTGACCATGTTCTACTAGAATTCTTCATTTCAAAGAAAACCAAAGCAGAGTGTAGCCACGCATATATGCTGGATTTTTAAAAAGTCAGTTTTAATGAAGTCAGAACCAGGATAAATAAGGTCCCATGGCAGGAGATCCTAAGAAGAAAAGGAGTCCAAGAAGGGTGGGAGATTCTTAAAAAAGGAAATTCTAAAGGCAAAGCTACAAACAAACCTATCAAGAAAGATGAGAGATAGCAAAAGAAAAAAGAAAAAGAAAAAGTCCAGTGTGGCTTCACAAAAAGCTCAGAGAGGACCTGAAAACAAAAAAGGACACATATAGGAAGTGGAAGGAAGGCCAGGCCACAAAAGAAGAGCACAGAAAAGTAGAATGGAATTGCAGGGATGGCGTTAGGAGGGCAAAAGATGAGAATGAGTTGAGACTAGCTAGAGACACCAAAAGAAACAAAAAAGCATTCTTCAGGTATGTTGTGTAGCAAAAGAGAAAAGAAACAGCTCAGCTACTCAATGGAAATAGAAAAATAACAGAAGACAAAGGCAGAAGTACTCAATGCCTATTTTAGCTCAGTCTTTTCCCATAGGATAGACTATGACTCTCCAGACAAATGTGAAGTGCAGGTGGAGGGAGCAAGATTGCAGCTGGAGATTGATAAACAAATAGCCAAGGAATACCTTATTACCATGAATGAGTTCAAATCTCCAGGGCCGGATGAACTGTAACCAAGAGTATTGAAGGAATTGGGTGAAATTTTTCTTGAAATCATGGGAAATGGGTGAAGTGGGGTGCTGTCATACAGAGGAGGGGCAGGATCTGTTCTCTATCATCCCAGAGTGCAGGACACACAAAAATAGGCTCAAGTTACAGGAAGCCAGTTTTGGGTTGAATATCAGAAAAAATATCCTGTTAGAGCCGTACAACAATGGAACCAATTACCTTGGGAGTTGGTGAGTGCTCCAACGCTGGAGGCATTCAAGAAAAACTTAGACAACCATCTGGCAGACATCCTTTGATTTGTATTCCTACATTGAGCAGGGGATTTGACTTGATGGCCTGATAGGCACCTTCCAACTTCAAGATTCTAGATTCTTTGGTTCTATGCTGAAGAAGACAAAGGTTGGAATGCATTTTGTTATTTTCAATTGGTATTTTCAAATGGTATATTTTATGTGACTGCATATAGTTATAGTACACTTCCTGTTTTATAATATTTACTGATATTTTCTACTGCCATTTGCAATGTGGCTACATAGTTAAAGTATGCCTCCTGGCAGATATCCTTTGATTTGCATTCCTGCATTGAAAAAGGGGTTGGACTCAGTGGCCTTATAGGCCCCTTCCAATGCTATGAATCTATGACACTGAAGTCTTGTTCATGGCTGAGCCACTAGAAATACTGAGCCTCAGTTTTGTTCACTTTGAGTGTCAGAGCGTCCTTTTTTTTTTGTTATTGGTCTCATTTGATCTTACTTTTAAGAAACTGTTTTAGGCATCATTAACACTCTGATGGGTTGTGAGGTGGCAGAGGAGTGTTTCTGTGTTATGTTTTTCACCTAACATTTATTTCTCTCCTGATCTATAACCAGCCTGGCTTCCTGCACATAATGAACAGACAGCATGAGAGCTCGGCCCAGTGGACTTTTTCAAATAAGGAAATGCAGGCAGCTGAGGATGCTGCAGAGCACTGGAGAAAATGACAGCATGGACACAGGGCAACCAGAGCCACCTTGCGTAGCAAAGGTAAGCTCAAAATAAATAGCTTACATTTAACAGAAACTGTGCCCTGAGAATAAGGCAGAGAAACAGATGCTTCTTTCCTTGTGAAAATTTCTGGGGAATTACAAGGGAGATTTATGGCAAAGCTTCAGGCCAATTAGAAGAGAGAGTACTAGATTACATAGATAAATAGTCTGACCTGCTCTCAGGCAGTTTCAGATGTCCTCAGCATCTCTGATTACACTGCAAGTTCCTCTCCAAAATCTTAACAAATGTGGATGTCATATAGAGACAGACAATATTTATGAGATATTTAAATCCAGGCTTGCATGGACTTAAAAAGATCTGCTCACAAAGCTTAGGAAGTTCATTTGAAAAGGTAAATAAGTAAAGTACCAAAGTAGTTAGTTACTCATAGTTACAAAGGGCAAGTGCTTTTACATTACTTTTCTGGATTTTTTAAAAAAAGGAATTAAAATAGATCTCTTCTTATTTATTTAAAGCAATGGTTCCCAACCTTGGGTCCCCATATGTTCTTGGACTACAACTCACAGATGTCCTTGCCAGCACAGCAAGTGGTGAAGTCTTCTGGGAGTTGTAATCCAAGAACATCTGGGGGACAAAACTGGGAACCACTGATTTAAAGTAATGTTCATCCATATGCAAGATACAATGCTGTGAGCGCCACTGCCCTGTAGTCAAAAGCGCACTCTACTCCAAAGAGCACTTTAACAGACTGTCAGCAGAGCACGGGGCAGCAGCATGAGTCATCGCTTGGACCACATATAATTCTTCCTCTACCCTTTAATGAATCCACTCCTTCATAACTATAAAAGAAACCTAAAAATTACATCCATAGCACAATAGGAACAAAGCTTTTGTTGTTGTTGTTTAGTCGTTAGGTTGTGTCCGACTCTTCGTGACCCCATGGACCAGAGCACGCCAGGCCCTCCTGTCTTCCACTGCCTCCCGGAGTTGGGTCAAATTCATGTTGGTAGCTTCAATGACACTGTCCAACCATCTCGTCCTCTGTCGTCCCCTTCTCCTCTTGCCTTCACATTTTCCCAACATCAGGGGCTTTTCCAGGGAGTTTTCTCTTCTCATGAGATGGCCAAAGTATTGGAGCCTCAGCTTCAGGATCTGTCCTTCCAACTCAGGGTTGATTTCCTTCAGAATGGATAGGTTTGATCTCCTTGCAGTCCAGGGGACTCTCAAGAGTCTCCTCCAGCACCACAATTCAAAAGCATCAATTCTTTGGCGGGCAGACGTCTTTATGGTCTAGCTCTCACTTCCATACATCAGTACTGGGAAAACCATAGCTTTGACTATGCGGACCTTTGTCAGCAAGGTGATGTTTCTGCTTTTTAAGATGCTGTCTAGGTTTGTCATTGCTTTCCTCCCAGGAAGCAGGCGTCTTTTAATTTCGTGGCTGCTGTCACCATCTGCAGTGATCATGGAGCCCAAGAAAGTAAAATCTGTCACTGCCTCCATATCTTCCCCTTCTATCTACCTGTCCTTAAGTTGTAATCATAATGCCCTTTTAGTGTTCACGTAGGGTTTGTACAACTTCTCGTGCTCAATTGCGGCTAATTGATGAGGTGCCAGGGCACATCTTGGTTGTGCAATCAGGCATGTGACCAGGAACATAACTGAGATGTGCCCCAGGGCCTTGTCAATTAGCTGCAAGTAGCCATAGCCATAGTCGGGACGTGGTGGTGCTGTGGGTTAAACCGCAGTCTCTAGGCTGCAAGGTTGATCAGCGGTTCGAATCCACGCGGCAGAGTGAGCTCCCGTCGCTTGTCCCAGCTCCTGCCAACCTAGCAGTTCGAAAGCATGTAAAAATGCGAGTAGATAAACAGGTACGACCACGGTGGGAAGGTAACAGCGTTCTGTGTCTAGTCGCGCTGGCCATGTGACCACAGAAACTGTCTATGGACAAACACTGGCTCTATGGCTTGGAAACGGGGATGAGCACCGTCCCTTAGAGTCGGACACGACTGGACAATTGTCAAGGGGAACCTTTACCTTTACCTAGCCATAGCAAGTTATGCAAACCTTACGTATGTGAAAGCCTATAGGATTCTGGCCAATGTCATATAGCTACATTTGTGTTACTTGGAAAGAATATATATATACAAGTACATTTGTTACTGGAAAAGGGAATTAATTACAAATACAGACTTTGTAATATAACACTAAGAAATACTAACAAATGGATTAAATCAGGGATAGTGAAATATGCTAGTTACTTCCAAGCTCTTTGTCGGAACACCTACAGTTATACTCATAGAGCATTGTAGAGTTATATTTCTAGAATATGCTAACATTCAAACTGTAAAAGCTCTAGCTGCTGTATAGTTCTCTTCATCAGCCTCCAAAAGGCTTTCCTGAACATCTGCAACTCTTGAAGAATCTGTGTGCATGCTGTGTGGCTTGGATTGTTTGTTATAAAGAAAGAAAGAAAAATATCATTTTTTTAAAAAAAGGAAGGGGAAAAAAGTGGAAGGAAAGGGAGGCCAGTTATTGTGAAGAAGGGGTGAGTGCAGCTTCGGTGGGGTTCCAGGACAAAGACATTTTAGAAAAGGAGGTCAAGCATCCCACTTGCAACACGTTACAAACACATAACAAAAGAAGACACTCCCATTGGAGGCAGTAACTGTAAAAGTAATGGCCAGCCTTCAATTACTAGTAATGAGGAAAGCAGCAAATTCTGTTTCTGAATTGAAGGGCCCAAGCTCTGGTTGCAATTACAGTGTTGGAAACAGTCCAAGAACAGCAAAAATTGTGATTTGATACCGCAAGACATTTCAGTGGAGACCTTGACTTACAGAGCTCATATAATTCTATGTCTGACCATCTCTTTTTAAAATCTAATTAAATTTCTTCATCCCTTTAATAGTGCAATATTATGCTCCTTGCTTTCATCTGCAAACTTATTTCATGCTGCTACCAGGTTCTAATACCTGATCATCCAATAATTCAAGTGCATGAAAGTTCTTGTAAGCTCCATATAGTCTCGGTTTCATTTGCACATTATTCCTGTTTATTTATGTTGCATGACCAGAATATTGCTTCAACAGCCATTATTTCTCAAGCAGTGCAATATAACATGCATTAACCCATGCCTATTTCTTAAAGCAGGCACCACTGATAGGTGGAATATTCATAAGAATAAAAGCAGAGTAGTGAACTATGAAACAGTACAAGCACTGAATAATCTTTTGAGAGCCTCTTGTCAATTACTTCACAGGTAAGTGTGCTTTAGCATCATTAGGAACTTTACTGGCAGCTGTAGTTATCCCATGATGTGATTTCATATAGGATCAAGGGCATGTGGTCCTCCAGAGGCTGGGTGGTAATTCCAATCAGCTCTAGCCAATGGTGAGTCATAAAAGAAATAGCACTTCAACATCTTCATCCCTGCTTTAACCCTCTAGTTAGCTTTCTAGTTTTTTGAATTTCTGTACTTGTAAATGTTTTATAGTGGGTTGACAATCTGGAAGCTGAACTGGAGGAGAAGAAAGTTTGATTTTTGTAGATGAGGTGTCATAAACATGGACATCCATTCTCCATCCATTCACAGCTGGCGTCACAGCTCTGCACAAAGTTGCTTGAACATGTGTTGTGCTTGCTTTCACCCCGACCCTTGCCTGCTCTACTTCTGTGACCTCATACAGGACAATCGTCTTGCCATAGGCTTTGGTCCTGACTAGAGATGGGGGTATTCATATTCGTATACAAATGCCCCCACGCAGGTGGAGATAATGAGGGTCTGGCCCCCTAGGGCCGGACTGTCCACTCACCCTTCCGCTGCTGCCGTGGGCTCCGCACTCCCTTCCAATCGCTCTGGAGCGCCCGGTCTGTGAGCCACTCTTCGGCCTGGCAGGGAGGCTCGTCATTGCGCCTCCTGCCAGGAGTGGCTAGCCAACCATGAGCTCCAGAGAGATTGGAAGGGAGCGCAGAGCCTGCGGCAGCAGCAGAAGGCTGTGGCAGTCCACCTGTGCGGGGGTATTCATATACGAATATGAATATCCCCATGTCTAGTCCTGACATCTCATGAAATGAGATACATTACAGCAGAATTGTGGGACAGACTGCACAAGGTAGCCAGCAGAGCAGGTAGGTCTGGATTTTGAGCCCCATATCTGGGACTTCCGGTTTAGATAGGTGAGAAAAACTAGTTGTATGATTCATACCTAAAACAATGACATGTTGCTATTAAGTGGGGTGGGTCCACTAAATGCTTCTGAGTGCAGGGTCTGCCCTTTACTGCGTTATTGAAGGCAGTTATCATTCTCATCCTGACACAGGTTTTTTCACTAGTATGAGGAACCCTACTTAACAGGCTGCGAAGTCCCTGCTGTGCCTGTAGTTCCATACAGTCTGCCCCACTTTAGTCCTTTGAACACTTTCCAAGCCTTAGTTCATTTTCTTAGTCCCAACATGGGAGGTTGGAAATTAAATGATACAAGTAGCAGTGTTACCTTTCCAGTGATGACCTACCTGTCCAGTTACTTTTAAAAAGTAATGTAATGACTGCTAATGTCATGAATATTATGGCCCATAATACGTAACATTTACCTGCCAGTTCCAAAAACATGTGGGGTGGTGGTGCTGAGGGATTTGAAGCCACTTAACTAGCAGAGTTTGAATTTTAAAAAGTAAATGAAGTAGTATAGTAGTAACAAATTACAGAGAAGTAACGAGTAATGTGTTCCCTTTTGAAAACAACAGCCTATTCAAAACACTGCCCAGAAGAATAATTTATTTATGCTGGCTTGGAAAGATAAGCCCCTCAAAAAGTGCTTCATTGTTAGTGGTTTCGACAGGTAGTAGAGATTCGTAGCACTGATATATTTTTGCTGGAGAAACAAAAGGTGTTTCCTTGCAGCTCTGGAGGGAAGGGATCAGTAAAATGAAGTATATAAAATATTTAAAAAATTGAGTACACCAGAAACAGTGGTGTTTCCACATATAAACAGCCACCATCACAATCAAGCTCCCATACTAATACCCAACACGTGTGTGCCCTGAAGATAACTCACAAAAAAGGAACAAAGACAACATGAGGTAATTACCAAGATAAAATATATATGCTGTTGGAACACATATGTAAATTCATGCATTGAAATAATTTCGTTATGTATAAGCAGCTCTGGGGGAATGTGCTTTCCATTCATGATGCTTCTAAGGTGGTAATTGCAGGGTCTATTTGGGATTTGTCTAGTGCTTAAGGAAGAGCTTTAGTTACATTTAACATAGCCCCTGTGCTTGAAACTCTAGCAGTCAACAAGTCTGCAATTCACAGAGCTGAATGAACGAAACCCAAAGCTGAAACAGGCTGCAAAATCCAAAGAATCCTGTGTTGCTGCTCCTGCTCTGTTGCTGTCAGCAAAAATTATTTCTGATCACACAGAAGTCAAGCTGTCTTTGGTACCCTGTCCCTTGCAAATAGGAATGGGTGAATCAAGCCATGTCTGGGCCACATTAGTGTCACATGTATTCCATCAAACACTTATTGTGCCCAATTTGCCCATCAATCTCTCTTTTTTTGGGGGGGGGAGCCTGCATTAATATTTGCACAATTTTTAAAATCAGCTTCCCCCAATTTATGCAGTTTTTGTACATAGTTTCCCCTAAAGAGTATAATCCTAACTGGCCAGGGTGGCTAAGGGTCAGTTGAACCAACATTAGGTCAGCTGTTGGATATTCCTGAGGATTGTACTTGCCATAGGTTAACTTTGGGCTGACTCTGGGCTATGTCTCTGGGCTGGAGGAGGTCTGGTACTATAAGCATAACTTAGCTTCTCCCTCAATGTATCTCTTCTTCACCCCTCTAATAAATAGCTCTTCAGCTGGCAGAAAAGGCTTCTACCTATTCCAAACTTACTACAGTTGGCACAACTTTTGATTTCAGACTTCATTTAAAGTTCTCAAAACTTACTTCATTGTTTTGCATCTGAAATTATTCACAGGTTGTCAGTATTAAACATACTGTCCAGTTCTCTCCACCTCCCTGTGTCTTCCTGTTTACCAAACAAGGACAACTTAACTCATGATTTACATCTCTACCTGTGTCAAAACTGTTTTCCGTCACCTGCAGCCTACTGCTTTCAGTTAAGACCTTCTGCACGAAAGACATAAACTCTGTCACTGACCTCTCATCTTCAATTTTTTGGTCCAGTACCATCCAAGGTTCTAGTTAGTTTGGTCCCCAACATACCTGTATTAGTACTTACACTGTCAAAATGTTCACCTTTCTTATTCCCAGTATCTGAACGATAAATGTCAGCTTCGTCAAGCAGCTTCTATATATTTTTTCAGCTCCTTAGCAACATTTCAAAGGAAGCAAAATATTATGAGTTTTGGTCCAGCTGCTGTTTTTAACAACCAGATTATTTCTGGAGAGAGAACAGAATAATATATGCTATCCTAATTTCAGTTTTAGTTACACAAGAAAGAGGGAGAAAAGCTGTTCTAGAAATATAACATTCCATTTTATAAATGAGGACAATACGATTTACAACAGAAATGAATGATCAGCCTAAAGTTTGAGTTTATATTATATTATTGTTGTTGTTGCACATGTATATATGTAAACATGGACCTCTCCTCTTCAGCCTTTCACTTTTTCACTTCCCTAATTCTCACTCTCCTAATTATAGATGAGCCAAAACCATATTTGTCTATTAGTACTCATGTTTTTTTTAAATTTTAAAAATACATAAAATAAATTATCGAAAAAAAAGCACAGAAGAGGATTCTTTTCAGAAGAAATTGTTTGCAAAAATAGCCATGATATATTCAGAGAGATAGATAGATAGAAACAGAAATTGACAGATTTTCCACTGATATACCATATGTAGGAGATCTGCAGAAAGGGTAGGTAAGGAACCAGAAATGAATGAGCAGAACTAACATCAAATACCCATGAGAAAATGGGAAATTTGCATAAGTGACAAGTGCTGAATTTTGCTTCTTAGACCCTGTTCTGACGTTACCATAGCAACATGGTTACTGGTTCCATGCAAAAGTTTTAGCCTGTCTTGTAAACATTGCAATTTACAAATAAAACCTGTCAATTAAGATGCAGTTCTATTGTTGGCCGAAGGCATTTGGTTGGAATTTCCTGAAAGGAAATGAGTAAGAATGTCCTGATGAGACTAATGTTGAATTTTAACCAATTATACATGGTCAACATTCTCCTTTTAACCAATATATTCTGGAAACAAGCGAAACATTTTTTTTTCTTTCATGGCTAATTGTATGTAAAATAAATACTTGAAATAGTTAGAAACATGCAAACCCTTAAGAATTGTTGATAAATGTCAACGTTAATAAGTTTCTGATATTTATCAGAGATACGAATTGTACGATAATTGCCTACTTGGTGAATGTTGACATTTGTCAATACACTTTCATATCTCAGCTTTCTATTTCAAGTATCAGTCTGAAGTACCTGCACAGGAGATTTTTATCAATAATTAAGCTCCCCTCCTGACTAAGGTATTTTGTTTCCTATGTAATTATTTGTAAATTTGTTTAGTATGTATACTGCTAACATGTTTTAAATGAAGATTGCTTGATTACTAAGAACCAAACTATACTTTATGGTGAGGATGTTGTCTGCAGCGCTTCTGTTTTTTCCTTTATTTGAAAGTATGAGGGCTGTGATTCCTCCAAGTTTCCCTTAGCTGGGTTACCATTTTTCACTTCCACATGGGGACTCCTGTCCCTGGGTGTGAACTTGCTCCTACCTAACCAGACACCCTCCGATATGATTGTTGACACTCTTGCTTCCATGAAACAGCTGGGACACCTGAGTCCTTCTCCCACCTCCACTTCACCCTGTGGGACATCTTAATTTAAGCCTCTTGTTACAACTCAGACCCTTAAGTTATGCTGCCATCACCAGTTCCTAAACCAGAATCCTTTTGAAAGTTATAATGTACTTCCCTTCCTTTTCCCACTTGTTTGAGCTGTGCCCAATTTGGTGTTTATATGATAACTGCCACCGGAAAATAAAGAGAAGTTTGATATATAAAAAGTGCATTTATTTTTATGAAGGAATAAAACACAAAGAGTTGGAATGGCAAGCAATGAACACAGAGGGAGATCTTCCTTACAACCTTTTTTCTCACCTGAACAAAATCTCAGACTCTCCATCTACCCGCAATCATATCCTAACTCTTCTTCTCTACCCATCTCATTCTGTCATACTGCTCATCACATATTCTCTCTCCCTCCCTCCCTCCCCCCCCCACTACTCATCTATCTATACATCACCTCATCACTTATTGATTTAATCCTTCTGAATCTATCCCTACCCAGCATCCTAAACACTCATCCATTTTATATACACTTTCTCTTTGGGCTAAAGAAAACAGCCAAAGAAAGTAAGGTTCAATTATGGCTTTTTGTTCCCCTTCTCAGCTGCTATAATGGTCTTACCTGGCACATCCAGTACTCACCTATCACTCAGTTCATTAATTATATTGTGAAAACAATCAAATCACATATATGTACATAATTCCAGAAACACCAATAAAACAGGTGAAGACTCAAAACATCACTCTAATCCAAAAGAGAGCGAAATTGTGATCTTAATGGGACCACAGCATCTTAGGCAGGCAGCGTTTGAAAATTTTACATTTTGAGACTGCAACTGGAGATGCAGAAAGAAATTCGTATACCATGTGACTATCACATGACTTTAGATCGCAGCAAAAAAACTCCTATGCATATCATGGGGCTAATCAGTAATGTAGATAAGCCCTCAGTCAACATTCTGAGAGCTGCCATGGAAAAAGTCATTCATCTGAGCTCTGAAAAGAGGAGGTTATTTTGCCCTTGCAAATAACCCACAAGGGAGAGACGGATAGTATAAAAGCATTTCATTGAGTACAATGTCAGGAATTGCTATATGGAGAGATGTTCAGGTGCATGCAGCTAGAGAAAAGAGGTTCATATGTCTTCTTCCTGCTTCTTGTGATCTCAGTCTGGAACACCCTTTCACATGAACTGCTGGAGAGCTCAGTGGTTCGGGCATCTGGCTGTGGAGCCAGAGGTTGGGAGTTCAACTCCCGATGGTGCCTCATTGACAGAGGCTGGACTCAATGATCCATAGAGTCCCTTCCAGCTCTGCAGTTGTTGTTGCTGATGATGATTCTTTTTTTCACCCAGATGAAAATCTGAAGAGAGCTGCAAACTACATAGGGTAATATAAAGTGTAGTTTAACCCTAGGTGTAGCTGGTTGCAAGCAAGCTAGTGAAGGCCATTTCTACCTCAGTTGGCCTCCTTGGTAGCTTCCTTAGGCATCTGCTGAAGAATGATGTCAAAGGATGTCTGCCACCTATTTGACACCAGCAGGGAGTTTATAGGAATAAATGCTACTACAGATTTTCACCAAAGGTTAGCAAGGGGCTTCAGAACACTAAAAGTTCAGAAACTCACATTTGTACTTCCTTAACTGGCTTGTTCAAATTTTTTAGTAAGCTCAACAGAGACTTAAGAATTTATGACAGGACCAACAGGATGTTCACTAAGTCAACTGACTATGTCTAACTGCAGAATAACAAAGATCAATGGGGGGGGGGAATGAAGAAAAATAAGCATCATATTTGATCGCAATACACTGATTCAGGGATTTAAACAGTGTAATCTTCATTTTAAAGTTAAGCTGAGCAATAGCCTTAAAGTACTACAGAAGTACCATTGTTGTTGTTTTCTGTCACCAATGAACTGCTTCTTTCACTACAGATTTCATGCTCCTCTGAATCAAACATTCACACTAGCCTTAAACAAGCTATGTTGAGCACTAGAGAACAAACAGATTCTTATTAAAATAAAAATTTCATGCCTATTGCAGTTATAAGAATAATCAGCTTTCACGCTTCATGGGATAAACTGATTTTTGTTCAAATGTAGAGAACAAAATTTGGTTCACATCCAGGGAAGTGCAGAACATGACAAGCTAGTGCAGAAGCTGGTATACATACCAAGTTTTTACAAAGACATATTGTGCAAATAACTACTAGATGAATAATATCAAGAGACTCTGATAGACTTATAAAGTTGTTGCTAAAATAGTAAGTGATGTGCTGGAGGCCATGGCTAGAAGGTTTACACTTTGTTTCCTGGACTCCAGTAAATTGATCTTCATCATTCACTGAAAATCCACCCAATTCACAGTCACTGAAAAATATTCATGTGTATTAATACAAACCTTGTACTGTGATGCATGATTGTCTGATATAATCTGATTTCTATGGTTTTTAAATTTCTTTTACTCAGGTGAAGAATAGAGCTTGGAAATAACACATTAGCACTGGCACATTAATGTCAAAATGTGTTACTTTTCTCGAGTAACACTAGAAAGGTCTCATCAAACCTAATATTTGAAAAGTAATGTTCCTGAGATCTTGATCTTTTTAAATGTTAGTTTGACATGTCCTCTACAGAGGACACAGGTTCCCCCTCCCAAAAAGATAGGGGTCTACATCTCCACTTTCAAAATTAAATTAAGCCCAACCAACATTGCAGGTGTTGCACCAGACGAGCATCTTCATGAATGCTCACATAACATCAATTTAACAAGGTAAACACTTTCAAATGTAAATAATTAGCTGTAAACCAGGGGTCTCAAACATGCGGCCCGGGGGCCATTTGCGGCCCGCCGGATGATAGTTTGTGACCCCCGCCTTGCCTGCCCCCCCTGAAGCGCCCACGCGTCCTCTGCTGTCAAGAGTAAAAAAAAAAGCCTCTTGTCACTCGCCGGCTGTCTCACAAGACAGCGCCTCTTGCACCCTCCATCCGGAACTGCAGCCTGTCAGCCAGCCCGCCTGTCTGCCGGTTGGCAGGCTGCAGTTCCGGATGGAGGGTGCAAGAGGCGCTGTCTTGGGGGAGAGCCGGCGAGTGAGGCGCGCTGCTGGCACTTTTCCCCGAGCGCCCAAGCCGCCGCCGAGTGATGCCTGAGAGCGGAGCTCGCTCCCGGCCCGTCCTCAAAGAAGAGCGCCTCCAAGCCGCCAACAGCAGCTGCCGCCGCCGCCTCTTCCAGGGAAGCGGCTCTCTGGCTCTCTTTCTCTCTCGGCACCCCAAGCACCACCCCGGCCAGCGGCTGCCTCAGCGCCCGGCGGTGCTTCCTCCTCCTCCTCCTCGTCCTGCTTCAGCCGCCTCGGCTCTGGAGGCTGCCTGGACTCGCCTCGCAAAGTTTGCTCCTGTCGTGGTGGGGGTAGCTGCTGCTGCTGAGTACGCCTTTTTTTGAGGGGGGCCCTCAGAGAAAGGTTGCTGGACCTCCGTGCGTGCGCGTGCGCACGTGTGCACGTACCTGTGGGGGCCCCACCCCGTTCTGTTTAATTTCACGGGTACCGGTGGGGGCTTTTCTCCTTTGGCAAGGCGATTCTGTGAGGGTTTTTTTAAAAAAATTTATGTCGTGCCCTCCTCCCCCCCGCTAGGCGGTCGCCGGCGCTCCCTCCCTTCTCCGCTTCTTCGTCCTGCTGGTGGTGGTGGTGGTGGAAGTGAAGAAGGAGCCAGAGGGGGTCGTGGCTGGCGACGAGGGTTCACGCGCCTCTCCTCCTCCTCCTCCTCCTCCTCGGAGCCCCAGCTGGGCTAAGGAAACTCCTGGGCGGCTTCCTCGGGCTCTTGCTCCGATGCGGCCCAGCCTCACCCAGCCTCTGCCTCCAGCGGCCCCCAGGTAAATTGAGTTTGAGACCCCTGCTGTAAACTAATATCCCAGTTTCCAATGATTAACTTTAATTAATATTTAAAGCTAATGTTTCATTGGATAAGAATGGCCACCTACTTTTACAACCCCATCAGCAAAAGTGGAAAGACGTATGGTGGGAAGAATGGGAAGGACAGAAGACACTTCATTTCCCAAGGGTATTAAATCTACAGAGACAACGGCCTGGCTTCCCTTCCAGGAGCTGGGCCTACTGTCTCTATGCATTTGCCCACTTATCAGCTGATCAGGATGATCAGCTGGGGGACAGGCACATGCGCACAGGCCTGGGCTCCTGGAAGGGAAGCCGGTTGCTGTCTTATGTACATGTGCCCACCTCCCAGCTGATCAGAGAGATCAGTTGAGAAGTAGGCACCAGCACACAGGCAGAGCCCAGGCTCCTGTAAGGCCACACTACCGTACTGTCATTGCCACCCGCTATCACCACCATCATCGTCATCACTGCAGCAGCACAGCCTTCCAGGAGCCCAATGCAATGGTGGTGGCAGCGTCATTACAGGAGAAGGTAGCCCCCCTACCCCACCGGCATGAACCAAAAACCAAACTATTTCACAGTTCAGTTTTCCAGTTGGTTTGTGGTTGGCCACAAACCACAAACCATCACAAACCACCATTTTTCAGGTTCGTGCCCATCTCTAATTGGGACTAATAATGAATTTAAATCTGTATATTCATTTGATTTCTTGATCTGAATTAGGGTTAACATTAGAGATGGGGACGAATATAAAAACTGATTGGTTTTTTCGATGAAAATAGCCGATTCGTTAAATATTAATCCCTTCATATTTGTGGGTTCCAGAGGCAGGCTAAGGGAATCCAGGCTGCCCTTTGCAAAGATGGCAGCTGCAGCTTCCCTACCCTCATTGAAGCTGCAGCCGCCATCTTTGCAAAGGGCAGCCAGTCTCCATTTTTACATGCGTGGCTCTGAGGCCAGAAGACCTCGGCAGCAGCGATTAAGGTAAGAGGGTGTCGGTGGGGTTGGGGTGGGGTGGGGCCTAAGGTAGAGAAAGGAAGGGGTGGGGGTAGGCTGTGGTATTGGGTGGCTGTGTGGGGTGGTGGCTGCCTTTCTGCCGCCGATCAGCTGATTGGTGGCCGGTAGGCAGAATGGTGTTGTTGTTGTTTTTTAATACAAAGGACGAATAAAATCAGGTAAATATTCATCTCTTCATATTCGTGGGGGTCTCTGGAACCCACAAATACGGATCGACGAATATTTAACGAATCGGCTATATTCGTCAGAAAAAGCAATCCATTTTTATATTCGTCCCCATCTCTAGTCCAGATCCTAGTCCTTCCACTTCGGGCGGCCCTCCTTCGGCTTCGAAGCTGTGGATGGCGCTGTACCCACAGTGGTCTCCTATGTGTCAGATGCCCAGTCTTGCAGAGAGCTGGCAGATGAGGGGTTATCCTGCAATTCTGAACACAGGTTACAATTCGGTTGCTAGCAGTGCACTACCATGGGGTGATCCGTCGTTACCATTAGGGGATCACCTGCTGCCGTCCACGATAGAAAAAATTTGGCGAGGCGAATATGTCAACGTTTTTGACCTGATAAACAGGAAAATGGAGGAAAAGAAGGGCAGCAAGGAGGAAGAGAAGGAGAAGGATAAATTTAGGAAGAAGAAGGCCGAGAGGTGTTGGGCAAATTGGTTACCGGGTTTTTTTATATATGCGGGTACAGTGGTAAAGGCTTACCCATCAAGGGCTCTCGCTTTACTGCAATACATTGATCTCATTTATAGGGCTAATGTCAACTTTCCGGACCCCAGGGTTTCTGTATGAGAGCAGCAATAAACCCCCAGATGTGATGGGATGTTCATCATCCCGGGTTGTGGCTGCAGCTCATGACCCCGTCCCGCCCCATGTCAGGCGAGCAATTTGACAGTGGACATATAATGCAGAGAGCCACTCCAGTTAGTGCTTCCCGCATGGTAGCAGGCCAGGGGGTTCAACCCCGCCTGGTTTGCTGGGAATTTAATGCAAAGGGTTTCTGCAACCATAAGCCATGCAGATACCGGCACCAGTGTTCCATATGCAGGGGCAATCATAGTTCCACGTCATGCTTTAGAGGTCACTCGGGAGCTGGCAGCGGTAGGGACAGTGGGGGGCCGAAGAGACCTCCAGCAGGAGCGGCCAACCCTGCAAAAGGCCCCCAGTCCAATTAATTTATTGGTACTGGCAGAGTTTTTGCTGCAAAACCCGGACAAAGAGGTGGCAGTTTATTTGTTGAATGGTTTTAAGGAGGGTTTTAGGATTCCGTTTCAGGGTGTTAGGAGTGCCACTTCGGCATCCAATTTAAAATCTGTCAAGGGCATGGAAGAGGTAGTTAGGAGGAAGATTCAGAAGGAAGTAGCTGAAGGGAGAGTAGCTGGACCTTTTGCAGAACCTCCTGTGTCAACTTTGCACATTTCTCCTTTGGGAGTGGTCCCGAAAAAGTCACCAGGGGAATTTCAGCTTATACACCATCTATCTTACCCCGCTTGTGAATCTGTAAACGACATGATTCCCCAAGAGTTGTGTACAGTTAGTTACACATCTTTTGATGCCGCAATTTGGATGGTAAGGTCCTGCGGCACTGGGGCTGAGCTGGCGAAGGCTGACATTAAGTCAGCTTTCCGTTTGCTGCCAGTTCATCTAGATGATTTCGAACTGTTGGGTTTCCAATTTGAAGGCTGTTTCTATATGGACAAGGTGATGCCCATGGGGTGCTCGGTGTCCTGTGCAGCCTTTGAGCGCTTTAGCTCATTTTTGGAGTGGGCACTAAAGTGCAGGGCGGAGCTTTCCCATGTCGTCCGTTATTTGGATGATTTTTTTATTTTGGGGGAAACCCGGATCTGGACAGTGTCATTTCATCATTAGAACATTCC
The DNA here is from genome assembly GCA_037013535.1 of Intellagama lesueurii. Classification (NCBI taxonomy): domain Eukaryota; kingdom Metazoa; phylum Chordata; class Lepidosauria; order Squamata; family Agamidae; genus Intellagama; species Intellagama lesueurii. The sequence continues at coordinate 144,045,823 of JBAJHW010000004.1, forward strand.
AAACCCTCACAAGGGACCTAGGTGTTCATTTTGGCGGATGAAAAATCTGAGGGCCCATCCACATCTCTCACTTTTCTGGGGATTGAACTGGATACAGTCCAGCAATCCAGTAGGTTACCGGATAGCAAGCTTTCTGATCTGCGGATCCTAATCCAGAACCTGTTGCAGCGGCAATGCGTTACATTGAGAGAGCTCCAGGAGGTGGTGGGTCACCTCAATTTTGCGTGTAAAGTCATTGCCCCATGCAGGGCTTTTCTGAGAAGGCTTTGCAGAGCCATGAGTGGTTTGAGGAAGCCACATCATCGGAGAAAAATGTCAGCGGACATGAAAGATGATTTGCGTACATGGTTGCAATTCCTGGACAGTTTCAACGGCATTTCATTTTGGCGAGACGAGCAGTGGCTCGGAGCTGAGTTCCAGGTGCACTCTGATGTGGCAGGGTCATCTGGATATGGTATTTATTTCAGAGGCCGATGGTGCACTGGTCGTTGGCTGGCGGCTTGGTGTGACTCCGAAGTCAGCCGAGATCTCACATTTTTGGAATTATTTCCAATTCTCGGGGCATTATGGCTTTGGGCAGACATTTGGGCCAACTCAGTGGTCACCTTTTGGTGTGACAACCTGGCTGTGGTCCACGTAGTGAATAACCTCACGAATAACCTCACGTCTGTGCGGGTTATGAGACTCATAAGAGCCTTCACACTACGCTGTTTGGAATACAACATTGTGTTCCAGGCTTGTCATATTCCTGGTATAGAGAACGAGCTGGCTGATTCCCTGTCCCGTCAACAGATCAACAGGTTCAGGGAGTTGGCCCCCAAAGCTTGAGTTCGTCCAGACATATTGCCTCAGGAGGTATGGAGCATTGGAGGATTGAAGCCAACAGAGCAATAAGTTTGGCAATTGCTCCTAGCACCAGGCGTAACTATGCAGCGGCATGTGAAGAATTTTTTGCATTTTGCAAATGCGAAGGCATGGATAGACCATGGCTTATAACAGTGGACCTTTTGCAGCAATTTGCAGTTCACCTTCATTTTAAAGGTTTGGCTCCCCGCACCATTCAAAGTAGATTGTCAGCGTTGGCATTCTATGCTAAGGCCCATGGGTGCCCGGATCTGACCAGTGACTTCTGAGTCAAAAAAATGATAGAGGGGTGGAGCAAAGAAAGGGGTAAGCAATTAGATACGCATACCCCTATATCCCCCAGGTTTCTAGCTCAGTTGAGTCAAGTTTGGGAAGCTATCTGTATTGATCAGTATGAGGTTAAGTTGTTTAGGGCAGCTACACTATGCACATTTTTCGGGGCTTTCCGTATTAGTTAACTGGTGAGAGCATCCAAGAGTGACGAGTCTCGGACAGCATTGCAGATGGACAACCTTTTTGTCTCCGAAGACAGGGTTTTGTTTCATCTCCGCAGTTCTAAAACTGATCAGTTTGGGAAGGGACAGGTTATAAGCTTAGGGCCTTGTTTTGTAACTGAACTCTGCTCGGTAAAAGCCCTATCTGAATTTGTTCATTTGAGAGGGGATGTTGGAGGAGACTTATTTTGCCATAAGGACGGTTTACCCCTTACACAATACCAATTTTGGACTGTAACTTAAGAAAGCAGGCATTGTAGGATGGAAATTTGGCACACATTCATTTCATATAGGTGCAGCTTCCACGGCGGCGGCTTTGGGTTACGGTGAGGATCAAATAAAGAAATTGGGGAGGTGGTCATCTTATAGGTTTAAGAAGTATGTTTGTTCCCTCCCTCAATAGAAGTGATGCTGTTTTTTCTTTTTCAGAACCCAGGGCTGCCTCTTCTCGGCTGCGAGTGGCTGTTTATGGTCACAGTTACATTCACTGGGCAGTGAAACACGCCGTGCAGTCTGGATGGGGGCATAATTTAGGTTTCGGGGCTTCATCTGCCCTCGAATGGAAGGGCAAAAGGGGTATGCTGTGGCACGAGCTCCTGGAGCTTGCAGTACCGAGTTTCAAGGTCGCACCACCCGATATTTTAGTTGTTCATTTGGGCGGTAACAATCTGACAAAACAAACAGGCAAGTCCTTGATTTTGCAGGTCATCCAGGACCTCCAGGTATTGAAGGGTACGTTTCCTTCAATTAAGCTGATTTAGTTCACTATGATCCCATGTAGGGCTTGGCGAGCTGACTGCAAGCCTGGTAGGATAGACAGGGCACGGTGTGGTGTAAATTGAGAAGTTTGCTGGGCAATGAGAGCGGGGTTGGGGTCTGTGATCTCACATCCTGAGATTGTGAGTCGCTGGCCTGAATTATATAGAAGCGAGGGTGTGCACTTATCAGAGTTGGGCATGGGCCTCTTTCTTAAGGACCTACAAGGGGGCCTTAGAGCCGAAATTTTCGGCTTGGGTGGCGGGCTTGGGGCATATAAATAGCCCCTAGCCATGGCGGGTAGTGCAAGGAAAAAAGTAGGGGTGAATTCATGTTGGCATGGGGTTGCCAAAAATTAGGACATCTCGCTGGCAGGTTGAGCCTATCGACTAGCAGGTGAGAGGTATCTTATGTGGAAGGACCTCCCTGCCAGCTGCCCATTTAGGGTCATGAGGTCGATGGGAGGAGCTGGTTGGGGGGTACCATTTCATAGAGCAACTGAAGGCGTGCTGTTCAGCAGACAGCACGATTCAGTAATAGGAGCTCGCCCTGCTCTAGGAAGCATCCGGAAATCTAGGATTATCTGGACAGAAATGGAACTCGCACCACGGTAGGCCCCCTTGTATTTTTGGGGATACAATTTAATAGTTAATAAAGCTGTGGCCCAAGTTTTAATCCAACAATCTGTGTCTCGCCTCGTTATTTCCGGGCTGGGAGGGCAATGATGCCAAAGGAAGAAGCTTTGCATAGTTGCTATGGCAAATCTAGTTAGAATGATATACGGATGATATCACATTAGTGCCAGTTAGGGTACCAGTTCTAACTTCCCTTTCTCTTAGCTTTCCAGATCTCATGTCAGATCTCAAGGAGAAGATAGCCCTTTAGTAGTCCAACCTCTTATGCATGTTTAGAGCTGTGTGTGGGAGGGAGGAGAAGGAGAAAGGGAAGAGGTTGTATCCTGACACAAAATATTCACAGTGACATTTAATATGTCTTCACAGACTTCCACTGAACTAATTGCTATGATGAAATTTACCCATCTCAGTTGCCAATTTGGCATCCTCACCCAGTGCTAAAAGTTACATCAGGTCCAAGGGCCAGGCGGCATTGTGGCTAAGAACATTTGAGTAAATGTGGAACTGACGCTGTCTGGATGGAAGATGAAATCATGAGCAAAAGCACAATATTGGTAAGGCTGAGGCTGAGAAAAGGTGGACACCCTGGATTAATAGACGGAGAGTTGAATTCACATTTGTTCACAGGACAATAGATAGGCACAAAGATCTGTACGACGTAGTGGCCAGAATCCACTTCAGTATGGAAGAACATCCCTTTCCCACATAGCATCTACAACTGGATTTCTGCATTCTTGCCTCCTCCTCTTCATGAGCCTTCCACTGCACCCAGAATTCTACTCTTTCCAAGCTCTCCAAAGAAGATATTAAGCATGCATAGGAGCTTTGTGGAATGGAAGGAATGTGGCTCTTTCTGGATCTGTTTTCTACTTTTCCAGAGAGCAGAGCTGTACCTTGGAATGTTACTAGAACGGTGTGTGCCACTATTACACAGAGCATCTGCCTTTGTATATTAAAATAATAAATTGATGCAGGATTCAGTGAGGGAGAAGACAAAACCATCCACAGGAAAGAACAGTGCTTCCATCAAGCCAAGTACCCAGTTGGATCCTGGCTCAAGACTGATTCTATATTTTGCAGTATAAAATAATAATAGATCTTAATTTTAACTGTTTTCCTCTTAATCAAATATTGCATATATCCTGTATGCATGCATATCTTTAAAAACAAAGATAAAGAGGTGATGCAGAAAGAACCCAGAAATAAGTTCCATTAGCCAGAATCCTATTTCCACACTATCTATGCAATACACTATGACTTATTGCAGATAATTGATGAGATATACACATCTCAGTTTTTATGCCATACCATATGCCCAACTGAGATGCACCCTGGATTCTTGTCAATTGGCCACAGTTAGCTAGAGCAACTTATGCAACCCTTATGCAAGCATCAATGGGATTACAGCCACTAATTTTAGAGGATTTTTTTCCCTTACTAGGTATAGCTAGGATTGGGCTGACCATAATGGTAAATGGTGGTCTTATTCCCATGTTAAAAGCTAATGTTATCCATCTGTTGAAACATTGTCCAGATACCCAGTGACTGAACTCTTATGATTTAACTGAACTCTTGGATTTAAAGCTACCATTTTACCCTTTAGTTCAGTGGTTCCCAACTTTAGGTCCCCAGATATTCTTGGATTAAAACTCCCAGAAGCCTTCACCACTAGCTGTGCTGGCCAAGATTTCTGGGAGTTGTAGTTCAAGAACATCTGGGGACCTAAGGTTGGGAACCACTGCTCTAGTTGGTCTTGTGGAGTATATGATCCAACAACTGAAATAACAGCCTTGATTCACCAATTACTATGATAAGCAACAACTGGTCCTATACACTGTAATTCACACCAAAAAGAGGAGTGATTGTTAAACATGTAGGATATAAGAATCCTGGTGGTCTAGACCAGTGGTTCTTAACCTTTGTTACTCAGGTGTTTTTGAACTGCAACTCCCAGAAACCCCAGCCAGCACAGCTGGTGGTGAAGGCTTCTGGGAGTTGCAGTCCAAAAACACCTGAGTAACAAAGGTTAAGAACCACTGGTCTAGACTGTTTATCAAGCTTGTCTTAAAGTAGGAATCGGAAATGTAGTTTATATTGCTATAATCCTAACAATAAGTATGCTTGCTAGGATGGACAGGAATTTCACTTCAACAATATCTAGAGGATCACATGTTACCCTTCACTGTCTTAAAGGTACATTCAGTCTAATTATAGGTGAACACTGAGTACCAACAGTCAGTTATTCACTGCCAAAGAAGATAAACCAACAAAGAGCTGTATTTTACTCAGAGATGGTTTTGACACAAATGGTAACATTTTCATTGTTTTGACATGTATGCCTGTTTTCTATGATAATATTTGGAGCGTTTATGTATGTGACTGAAGAACAATAATTTTCCAAAGGAGTCAACCTGTGAGAATGTTTGTAATTATAGTGGCAGCCATAGCAACACCCTTTTATTTTATCCCTCATAAGTAAATTGTTGCAACTTGTCCCTCTGAGGAAAAAGAGAACACTCCTCTTGGGGACTGCACTGTGATGGACTCAGAATGAGGCCATGATCATTGACTGTGAGTAGACCAGCCTCTGTTGAGAAGGCTGGTTGCATGCAGGAGTTCAGCATATTTTTGCACATAGGATAGAATGAAAGGCACTCAGCAGTCCTGCTGGTCACTACGATGGGCCTTTCACCAGTACTATAATAAATGTTTGCCATTAACATATTTGTTTGTTTGGTGCTTAAAGTAAACTCTCACATCATACAGTGTAATGTAGGGCAATGTCTGGGAATGTAACACACACTGGCCTGCTTGCATAAAGAGCAATGTATTGAAAGCAAGGGATGATGGCATTTCATTATAAATGTATAATGAAAAGCCATGCAATGCAATCTGGTTTCTTCCCAGAATATACACCATTCTAAGATTTCATTACTACTTCTTCCCCATCATGCATTCTCATAAGGTTTTTCTATGGGATCTGTTTCTAAGAAACAGAAGAAGGCAGTATGTGGCTAGAAATTCCATATGCCCACAGTTTCATGCAGAGAATGGCGTGGTTGGAGGTATTTAAAGCCTCCGTAAGAAAGTAGAGCATAATCCTACACAAATGCCACATTAATATACAGAGCTGATTGGCAGATTTGAATAATCTAAAGGTACAACAGCTTGGAAAAATTCAGGCTGGTAAATATGTATTACGATGAAAATAATCATGAATGGCAAATGTGTTTCTACTCTGACTGTCCACTAATTTTGGATAACAAAATCAAAATACTTTGTACAGTTTACAGGGATTTAAGAGACTCATCTGTGTTCGACGACGAATAGTTAAGAGCAATTTCTGATTAAAAGAGAAAACATTTGGATCTAAAAAGCAACATTTTTTTTCCAAAAAGGTGAAAATGGTTTGGAATGGTATCGCTGCATTTGTCCCTGTCATCCCAAATCAAAGGCATTTGATGGGCTTTTGAAGGAAGGATGAATGGGCCAACCCAGGATATTTTGCTGTGTGAACCACAGGACAAGAAGAGCCCCCTCTACATTCTACATAAAGAAGTTGCCTGGATTGACAATTGAATCCAGAGACTGGAAGCAATACAGTCACCTTGGGGCTAAATTTCTTAGTGTTTCAGCTGGAACAGAATGCTGTCAGTAGCCTGTGTGCTAGAAATATGACTAATTAGCTTGAATGGAGCTGGAGAAAAGTGGGTTTGAGTATTCTACTGTAGTTTGCTACCTAAGAATCCAAGCCTTGTGGCAATTGTATCTCCCTATAGCCCCATAACTAGTTTTGAGAATCTGGCATCCAATGTATTGTCTGGGGATTTCATGCCCCTTTTAAAAAAATACTATCCTATCATATTCCTTTGTTTTAAAAAGTGCTGCTAATGATCTCCCTATCATCAAAAAGAGCAAAAGGAGGAACCTGGGAACTAACGACCAGGGAGCCTGACATCCCAGAGAAAATTCTGGAACAGATTATAAACAGATTATAAAGTGGTCACTATGCAAAGCATCCAAAAAACAATGCAGTAATAACACAAAATTGTCAAGAACAAATCCTGCCAGACTACTCTGATCTCATTTTTTGATCTGGTAACCTCTCTGATAGACAGAGGGAATACTGTGGATATTGTATATCTTGACTTCAGCAAAGCTTTTGACAAAGTGCCCCATTATATTCTGATTAGCAAGTTAACTAGGTTGGGCTGGATAGAATAACTGTCAAGCAGATGCACAGTTGGTTATAGAAATGTACTTAGAGAGTGCTTATCAATAGCTCCTTCTCAAACTGGGAGGAAATAACAAGTAGAGTACCACTAAGCTCAATCCTGGGCCCAGTGTGCTCTTCAACGTTTTTTTTTAATGACCTGGATCAGGGGGTGCAGGGAATGCTAATCAAACTTGCAGATGACACAAAATTGGGTGGAATAGCTGATACCCTGGAAGACAAAAACAAAATTCAAAGTGATCTAGTTAGGCTTGAGGACTAGGCTGAAAGCAACAGAATGAAATTCAACAGGAACAAGTGCAAAGCAAAACACCTAGGAAAAAGAAACCAAACACACAGTTACAAGATGGGGGATGCCTGGCTCAGCAATACTACGAGCGAAAAGGATCTTGGAATCATCGTAGATCACAAACTGAATATGAGCCAACAGTGTGATGTGACTACAAAAAAAGGCAAATGCTATTTTAGGCTGCATTAACAGGAGTATAGTCTCCAAATCCTGTGATGTACTTGTTCCCCTCTATTTGGCACTTGTTAGGCCTCATCTTGAGTACTGTGGCCAGTTCTGTACACTGCACTTCAAAAAGGATGCTGACAAATTGCAACAAGTTCAGAGGAGGGCAACAAGGATGATCAGGGGGCTGGAAACCAAGTCTTACGAGGAAGGACTGAAAGAATTGGGCATGTTTGACTTTGATGGCCTGATAAGCCCCTTCCAACTTCAATATTCTAGATTCTATGATTCTATGCTGAGGAAGACAAAGGTTGAAATGCATCTTGTTATTTTTAATTGGTATTTTCAAATGTTATATTTTATATGACTGCATATAGTTATAGTACACTGCCTGTTTTATTATATTTACTGATATTTTCTATTGCCATTTGCAATGTGGCTACATATTTAAAGCATACCTCCTGTTTTATTGCATATTTCTCTAAATTAGAAATCTTTAGTGCCACAAGACATCACAAGGTTTTCAATCTGTGCTGTGTATTATCATCATTGTGCTATTTAATTTTGAGGTGGGGTAGTGGATTCAGTTTTTTCTTTGTATTTCCAATTTATTTGAATTATTATATCTGAGAATGTGAATTGTTTAGTTCGCAAACATTGAGCAATGGGAACAAATTACTTCTAAAAGGTAACTTGGTTGAACTTTATTTCATCAATGGTGACAGAAAAGCATCCTGCACTGCACCTTATAGTAGGCTATTTTATGGACTCTGGAACATTTTAAAAATCTCATGTTGTTTGCCTCCAAAACAGGAAAAAGACAAGTGATAATTGGATTCTGATTCTCATGTGCTAAATAGGGCACTTTGTACTGTATTACAATGTGAACTACTTACATTTCTCCACCCATTCCTGTTTTTTTTTTGTGTGTTTTTCCCTGTATAGATTATGAAATTTCATTCAATTATTTATTTAACACAATGTTTCAGGCACAATATACAAAGTATTTTGTATTCTTCTGAGGCAATAGCAATAGCACATCCTTGTTTTCTCTTAAAATAGACTAAACCACCAATACTTCTGTGAAGCATTCATAGAAATGCTGTCAGAAACGTTCCCAAGTGATTTTTCTTCCTGGTGTTATAGACTTAAGCCCAGTAATTAAGTTATGAGTGATAAAGCCTAGAAGGCTATGGAATCCAAAGCTCTTTGATGGCTCCTACGCCAGCCTGCCTCTTGGGCATGTGAAGTTTCTTGATGAAGCAGCTGAAATTGTTATCACCCAGCCGGATGGGAATTTTTCACTTGGTCTAATTCTCTGCGGCTTCGTCTTTCACATAGCATCAAATCAAGAAAATGATTGTCATGTAGCAGCTCCTTTGATGGTGGCCTAGCAGAAAGTGAGAAGTAGGTACACTGAAGTCATCCCAAACTTTAAGCAAAACAATTTTTTTAAAAAAATCATCAGGAAATGCCAATAGTTTGCATGCAAGAAGGTTTGCCTTTCTGGTGTGTGTGTGTGTGTGCGTGCGTGCGTGTGCTCACGCTGTCAAGTCAATTTCAACTCATGGTGACCCTTTCCAGGGTTTTCTAGGTAGAGAGTACTCAGAAGTGATTTACCATTCATTTCTTCTGGAGGGCATCCTGGGACTGTACAGCTTGCCCAAGGACACACAGGCTGGCTCTTCTCGCTGGAGGGAGAGTGGGAAATCAAACTCCCAACAGCTGGCTCTGCAGCCAGATGCCTATCCCACAGAGCTATTCAGTCGGCTCCCATCATTTACTTGGGAACATTTTTGACAGCATTTCCATGGCTTTTGTAGGTAGCAGAAATCAAGTGAGATATTATGTAGGAAAACAGAGTGTGTCAACCAGTAAATGCTGAAAAAGGTAAAAGTGGTAAAGTCTCCCCCTCTCTCTTTTATACACACTCTCATATAACCTCATCATTTTAAAATATAGACTGCATTTCTAATTTTCAAAATGGCTACCATAAGCAGAAGCTGCCAGTTCACAGGGTTGCTGCACTGGACAGAAGGAAAAGGTCCATGTGTAAGAAGGGACCCCTTTCGTGGTCCAGCTTCTCAGCAGAGATTTCAAATCTACTTGTTCAAGATCTTCCACACCTGAATTTTAAAGTCAAAGTATTTCTACCCAGAATATGATTTTTTTAAACACAAATATGAGTCAATTTATATAAAAACAAGCTGAAGCAAAGTTCTCACCCATCTCTAGCATGACTGAATATCTAAGAATTCACTAGGTGACCTTATCCTCATTGTCCTTAACCACAATGTGCGTCCTACCATTTCATCTGTATGCCTATGGCAATCCATGAAATTTTATTTACAGGACAAGGAGGAAGAAGAAAGAATACCAAAACAAGTGACTGTATTTTTTAGTGAGGACAGAAAATGGGAAGAAATAGGAGATGCTTGTTTGAATCAAGGCATGTTGTTTTGACTGTGTCTGAACTAAAACAGATCCATCATAAAACAGACTAGACTGCATGTCCCTCTCACTGATTTCATTTTCCATGTCACTGGAGAGAAGGAGAAATTTGGACATTCCTGAATTCCCTAAGTAGCATGACGGCCTACTTCTCTCTTCATACACTGCTGTATTTTTATAATATGTTTTAATGTATTTTATGGTCTTGTGTTGAATACTAATGCTTAGGCACTGAAAAGGTGATGCTGACAGAAATGCTTGCATGATAATGTGATTCAATTTCCTCCCAGGGTCCACAGTCATCCCTCCTCCATTCCCTGGTCCATGGAGTTCACACCAGGAGGATCAAACAAAATGGGGGTTATTTGAATTTGGAAAACAGGATCAACAATTATCTGTTCTGATGATGGTAACATCTTAGTTAAATTTTTGTCACTTTTCACACCCCAAGTTAAGGGCACTGGGACATCTGTCTATTGTCTCTCATACGGGCAGGCACCATGAATTTCAGAGGCAGAGGCCCACCAAAGAGAGGTTTCATACAATCACAGTGGGGGATGGAAATGTGGCAGGTAGAGCGTCCCAAAGGGAAGTGAGTTTGGGTTGGAGATCCTCAATGTTGCTCTTGCAGCCAATTTTGTCACTCTTTCTGCCACTTCCTTCTCCCGTGTTTCAGTGGGGTTAGGGTCAGCTTGTCAGGACCTGTCCTGGTCTGATGTTGTGGACTTGATCTCTATCAGGACTCTCCCCAATAGTGAGGGCATGGTGGCAATCTGGGTTTTCAATGCTTCTCCCCTTCTCCTTTAGGCTCCCATATTTGAACCAAGACCCCTCTCTAGGGGTATTCTTTCATTAAACAGTCCCACTTGCCCTTCAGCTCTGAGTCCTCTTCTCCCTCCTCCTCTACATTATAGGCCTTGCCCATCTCTTCCTGGGCATCACTCCAGGTTCCCTCTTCCTCCCATTCTGAACTGGTTTCCTCTCTACTCTCCTACTACTACTACTTCTCCTCTACCTCCTCCAGAGCCTCCTTTATATTTCTCTGCCCAGGGAATCTTCTCCCTTTTCCTATAGGGGGCTGCCCTCTCCTACAATGGTCAAGAGCTCCACTCTCTGCATCTCAGTATACCAAATCGTCCTCTTCTCAAGCTCAGTGTTTCCCTCTGCCTTCATATAACGCTTCTCCTTCATGTAACGCTTCTCTCCTGGGCTGGGGCTAGACAGACCACTTAGGACACTCTCATGGGCATTCCCCTCACAAATAAATAAATCTCTCATTCTCTCCCTGTGCTATGATGAGAGCCACAAAATAGTAGCAACCACCACAGGTGACTCCATAATACACAGCATAATACACAGCAGGGGAAACAAAGATTCTGAAGGTGTCTGGTGACAGTGGAATAATAGACCAACAGGAACTAAATGCTAGTCTGATAATGGTGGTCCTTTCTGAAAATGCTCTTGTTCTGCTACCTCTCCCAATCCATTAACTAAATCCAGGGTTTCATCTTAGTTAATGGAAAGGTCAACATTTGGGACATTTTCTTATCTTCCAGTACTATGTGATTGTCTACAACACAGCATAAGAAAATAAATTGGATTGCCAATAAATTAAGCAACTGGGTAGATCTTACAACCTTCCAGCATATTCTGCCGAGAAGACAGAGTGTGGCACAGTAGTCTAGGCAAGATGGGGACATTTTCAATGCTACAACAGACAAATATCTCTGTTTTCCCAAACTACATTGCAGCCTTGTCTCTTCTTCAGTTGTGAAGTTTCTGAATAACCGCAGGGAGCAAATTCAAAGTGCAGTTGGGAGGATGTGTGTGGAGGGAGTTCATGTCTCACAATCCACAAATGTATCAAGCAGATCAACTCAGCTCCAGTCAAGCCCTAAGCCCTAATAGGGAAGGACAAGGGAATGAGAATGACTCTGTTTCAACGATGCTAATGTTATGAAAGTATATTGAATAGATCTTGAATTTATGATGTTAACTAACTGATGAAATATAGAAATATATTAGGAAGGAAGGAAACTAGAACTGATGGGTTCAGGAAGAAATTCAAAATGTAATTCTGAAAAGGAGGAAGTAACAAGTAATTTGCAGCTTTAATGGAGAAGTCCTTTTCCTGCCCACCAAATTTTTTAACTCTTGGCTTTGCTTATCTATGTCTCGAATTCTTTGGGAGACTGAGCTTTGATTTAAAAAAAAAAGTGAATTATTCACACACATCCCAAATTGGCAGTCATCCTGATTTTTAAAACTGATTATTTTACATTTCCATATTACGAATCTAGAAGATTACTTGCCCTTGGGCCATAAGCACTGTTGTCAATACAGTAAAGGCAAACTCTAGGAACTTGGAGACAGTGATATCCTGGAAGAGATTTGAAATGGAAACTCTCTCCCTCTGTTGATGCCCTTTTTGTTGTTGTTGTTGTAAACCAATATATAAGTACTCTACGGAGAACTGTCAAGGAATGTCTGTTTACGAGAAAGTCTCCCAAGTTGATATCACTGTATCCTGATTTTGTGAGTAGAGAAAGGGATTGCTTTAAAAAAGAAGAAGAAGAAGAAGAAAATTGCTCTTGTGGGGTTATGGCTTCTTTCTCTTCCCTACAGGAAATGTAAAATATTTTCCCCATGGGGCTGCCAGTGCCCAGGGAGCAAAACTCGAAGCTGATCCAGTCAGTATTCTTAAGACTCTAGCAGAAATTTCCAACAATGATGGTAGTGGTGAAGTTTATTCATTCGCCTTTTTAAAAAAAAAAAAATCATACAAAGAACAACATCCTCTGGGCAGATTACAAAAAGTTAAAAGAATACAATACCATCCCATACCATGAATTCTTTTTTTTTTTTAAAGGAAAGGAGAAAACAATAAAAGCAAAGCAACCATAAAATCTGATATCTGGAAATGTAACACACCTGGGGGGGGGGGGGGGAGAAAGGTTCTTCTCTCTTCCTGGCACTGAAGAGAGAAGAACCACCAGGTGAGATTGTGTGGGAAAGGAAGCACAACTGAAAAGATTCTTCCTCTTGGAGAGATCCACTTAACTTCTTTCAGAGGGAGATCTTGCAGTGCAATGGCTAAATTGCAGTAGTGTAGCCAAGATTCTGCTCACAACCTGAGTTTGATCCTGGGCTCAGGTAGATGGCTCAAATTTGACTCAACTTTCTATCCTTCCTAGGTCAGTAAACTGAGTACCTGGGGTGAGCAGATTGTGTAGTCTGCATAATTTAATTGTAAACACCCCAGAGATTGTTTTAAGCATTATGGGGCTATATATAAGCAGCACACTTTGCTTGCTTTTGCTTTGCTTCATTACTCTCTTCATCCTCTTTGCCACCCATAAACCTATTGTGCATGGATGATAACCTTCCCCATCTTCACTGTTTACTTTAAAAAAAAATCAGTCAGAATAAAAACAAAAAGTCAGAGGCTGGGGCTCTGGAGCTAATATTTAAGGCTACCATATTAGAATGGTTTTACAAAAATGCAGTCTTCACTTATTTCTGCCATTTGAAAAGTAACATGTTCTATTACCTGTTAGATTTAAAACATCAGTGTGCTGTTGTTTTGACATAAAAAGTGAAACTGAAAGATATCCTATCCAGGCAGAGAGTTTCTGTGTTTATCTCTTAAAATTATGGGTCTGAATTCTTGTGTATTCAACTGTCCTTGTGAGAATGAATTACAAATGGCAGCTGTTTGTTTTGAGATTTCCAGAGGTAGCTGCATTTATCTGTTGCTTGAAAACCAACGCAAGAATCTTACAGCATCTTAAAGACCAAACAGTGCTATTTGGCATAAGCTTTTGTGGACTGCAGCCAACTTCCATCAGAGCCATTACATGTTATCTGAATAGGCACCTGTACACACACACACACACAGAGAGAGAGAGAGAGAGAGAGAGAGAGAGGAATGCCATTGGTCAGTTAAAACACATTTTTAGTAGAGTGGCTAAGAAAGCAGAACAACTTTAGGCCAATGTTATGCTATGTCCTAGCTGGCAGGTATAGAACATAGAAGATAGAAGGTAAATAAATGATGTCAGATTTTGGCCTCTAGAGTTACGCCATGAGGTGTTAGGGTGCCAAGTCTACAAAATCCCAACATTCTCCCTTTTTTCTAACTTGGATCAAGCAGCATTTCTATACCAATCCTAGAGAGACTGTGATGTTGTGAATTAAAGTCCCTAACCATTGGGTGTTCCAGTTTCCTGATCAAGATCTCAACTTGTGTATCCTGAGGCATGTGTGTAGACTAGTTGTTCTTTTGTCTCCATACTGTTGATGGAGTCCTGGTTGTCTACACTGAATGACATAAATTAGATTGCAGGACCAGTAGGTGATTTGTCCTTCTGATACTAGGTCATGCTGCTTTCTAAAGGCACTGTGATGGGCAGAGGTGGTGAGATTTTGTATGTATGCAAGTATTATAAGTATTGTGCATTTTTAAAAGTTTAAACTTTTTTAAAAAAAAACAACCTTACCCATTTTGTAAGATATATTTTGGGAGCTGGTGTAGCAAATTGGCCCTCCAAGATGCAGACCATGAAAGATTGCCAACCCCTGCACTACATTACCTCACTAGCCATCTCATGTCCTGTCCACTATATTGCTAATGATACAGATGAACTGAAATTAAATACATGGTTTGATAGTGGTTGAAATCCAGTAATAACTTGCAACTAGAGCAGGCCTATGAAATCAATGGGGATTTGGTGAGTTAGCTCCTCTATAAAATCTCTTGGTTCAATGGACCTATTCTAGTTGTGACTTTCTACTGGATTTAGATTTCAGCCATTGTTAAAATCAGCAGAATAAACAGCAGAATTGCTACATGTTCTTATCTTTAGCCATATTACCTTTACAAACCCTGTTCAGCTGGTGTATATTCATAGGAAGAAAGTCTTGTCTTAAATAGGCTGAGTTTTAGGAAGCAGGATGTTTTTGATCTCTGTACTTTTTAAGTACTTTAAAAGTGAAACTCACTTGTGTTTACCTGGAGTAAAAGGGTGCATCAATATATTTTAAGTGAAGAGGGATGATTGGTGGCTATGTATATAGGCAGCTTTGTATAAATATTTCTTTTCCAAGGTAATACGCCACAGTGCAGGTAAAGTGGGCTGCTGTCTACTAAAAATTATGCAACATCAAGCAAGTTAATTTTAAAGGTGCTATGGGATACTCTGTTGTTGTTTATCTGAGAATCTCCTTTTCTTTATCTGCCAGCAACATGGCAGGCAGGTAGAATACAATTATTTACATTCAAAATTATAGTCTTAGAACCGCAGAGCTGGAAGAGACACTGTAGATCATCTCGTCCAGCCCTTGTCACGGAATCGAACTTCCAGCCTCTGGCTCTGCAGCCAGATACCTAAACCACTGGGCTCTCCAGAAGTTCTTTTGCCTTACAGTGAATATCTATGCACATTATATTTGGACAGTGCAGATGGCTGAGGGTGTTGTTCAGTCCATTTCTGATAACTTACCAAAACCTACACATTTCTCCATAAATGAAAGAAATAGAGATTTATTTCAAAAATGAATGTTGGAAAAAGCAAAATGGATTGATTGATCAGTCTAGTTAGGGGTCACGTTAATCACACTGAACTGATAATTTTACATGAATTAATATTAATAGGATGGTGCCAAGACATCCGTTGTAAGAGGTGACCTTAGGAGAAAAACCATCAGCACTATGAGTATGTTTATTTGTGTTTTGCCCTAAATGTTACATTGCAGCACTTTGACAGGATTAGCAGAGGCTGTCAAGGAGATGAGCAACTCACTGCATCATCAACATAACTCACATGTTCCTAGGGGAACTTTACAACCAGTATCTGACCTGATCCAGTCCTACTTAGCATATCAAGTGTGACTGAATCAGCATTGTATGGCTGCTGCTCCACAAACATTGACCAACTTAAATTATACATTATTTCTGTGTGACCCAAAGGACAGTCCTTTTCCTAATGCAACTGCCAACAGCTGCTTTAACCACATAAATATGAATTTTTCTGTCATTTTTCTGATGATCTCTCAGGTTTCCACGGAGGCATCTTTCCGTTAACCTAAAGAGGACTTTTCAAACAACACAAAATGATGCAAGCCATCTTTCCTTATACAGTTTAGAAAATGCTAGTGTTTTTTTAAACGTGTCCTAGAATGACTGATAAATGTTTTGCATACCAGTGTACATTGGTCATATATACTGGTGTGCTATTTTCCAATACATTGATCTGTATCCTGTTCCATAGCTCCACAGGAACATTACTGGTTGTGGCAGGTTGCTGCTAATGAAAAGGTTCTAGCTTTGATTTGAGGTTTTAAGTGACTTTGTCTAATTGCCTGAAAGTTATGTACAACCCAAAAGTGAAGCAGCAACTCTTTAATTAGAGAGTTACACAAAACGATACTAGCCAATAATTTATACATTGATTTTTACAAAGCTGGAAAAAATGTACTATGCTGGCAATAATTCTTATGACCAGCTTTGCAGTGGGCAGAAGTTGATTTAAAAGAGAACACTGACCAAATCGTTTCCCAGTCCAAATCCAATATTGAAGAAATAAGATCTGTTCCCAAACCATTTTACCCTTTACTTTTTCACACATCTTCTATTCATAAATTTTTGATGCCTGTTTCCCTAGTTGCATTGGTAGATGAAGCACAAAGTTCTTCATATGGTATTAATGGTCTTGATGGTCCCTAAGTGTGCATTACATGCTTAAGAAAATGTCACATGTGGAACTTTTGATACCAAGTAGAATTGCTACCTTGAAGTGTTATCTGGAGGGCATTACTACTGATTGGTGATCCATTGCATTCTAAAGACACCCACATGATCTCTGGGTTTTATACTGGCTGATGTTCCTTTTAGAATAGAATTGTGGATGGTTCAGCAATAGACAAAGAAGAGCCAATAGTTCGACCCAGTGCTTCCATACATTATATGCATGTATACATTACACTTTGGAAGTGATTTTCTAAATTAATAATGTTAAACTTCTGAGATTGAAATAGTGAAAGATAATATTGTATCTGATTTTTATTTCCACTTTCCATAATGACCCATGATGTTGAATTATCCTCTCTTGTCAAGAGTTTATAATTGTTTTAGAAAATCTGTTTTTTAACCCTTTTAGCCACAAAATGCTCTAATTGCATTTGTCTTTTGGGGAATTGAATATTGCCTGGCTCAATCAGTATTGTTTGGATTAGAAATAAAACTTTTGGTGGAATAAACATTATAATAATTGCAATTCTGCCAAGCAGTGACAGCCAGAGATATTTCCACTTTTAATTTTAATTTTAACATAGATACCTAATATTTTATGATTTTTTCGAAGTAGTTGATTTATGTCATTAGGCAAAATTGTTCCTATGCTGGAAAAGCATAACATCACTCCAGACTGTGATATTTTCCTCGTGGCCTCTGTTTGTTTCACCAAACACAGAGCTCACACTACGTATCCCACAAGCTGACACCAATTTGTCGCAATACCCACGTGTCTCCTGTTTATTATTCCCTCACAAAGGCGCACGTCACGTTCTCTTCTTGCTGCCACCAGTGGATTACTTCAATCCACAATATAAATTACGTATGTCAGAACACTTGTCTTGTGAACAGAAACAGAACTTATTTATTGAAGTGAAGCAGAATGAGTAATAACATACATTTTTCAGATATTCCGTATACACAAGCAATTCATCAACAGTTCCCTCAGTACATAGTTCTTTTTGCTTGCAATTTCATTACCACTCTCACTATCTATATCTGTAATCAGCTCTATCTCTCTGACTAACCCTATCTATCTGACTAACCAGCTCTATCTGACTCCTCCTGCTCCGGCCAAGCCTCATGTAGCTGCTGACTCCGCCTCTCCAGCCCTCTCATAGGTTCAAGCAACTCAGCTCATGAATATGAATGACATGAGTGACGTGGGCGGTCGCCACAAGACATATTCTGAATTTTATTCTGTAGAAGTAGTTGAGTGTTCATACATGGAAGTTCTGACTTAGCATAATTTTTAGCCATGTATATATTTGAAATTGTTCAAGTGCATCTTAAAGGACAAGCACAGCCCATTCTGTGGATTAGAAAGGAAGAAGAGAATATCATCAGCAAATAGGTTAATCAAATATATTTTGCCATTTCTTTTTACTTCTTCTGAATTTATTTGTATAAATTCCACAAAAGGTTCAATTATGAAGACAAATAGCAATAGTGAAAGTGGGCATCCCTGCCTGGTTCCACTATTCATTGTGACTGAAGTGGAGTCATATCTATTGGTATTAATAATGCTTGAGAGCTGGAAAACAATCTGGATATGAGATACAAAGGTAGTTCCAAAATTTAACTTTTGGTCAAGTTAAATTTTGGAACTACCTTTGTATCTCATATCCAGATTGTTTTCCAGCTCTCAAGCATTATTAATGCTTGTGTAAATAAATGTGTAAATAAATATTGCCATTCAATGCAGTCAAACATCTTTAAAGCATCAAGTGCTAATAATAATCATCTTTGATATAGATGACAACGGTGATTTACATTAAGTGCCCTCCTAATCATATTGGCAAGTTGGTGGCCAGGCATAAAGCCAGTTTGATCTCTGAATACACACACACATTATTCGCACTTGATGTTTTAGGATTGTCAAAATCCTGGTTTGCAACGAACTATTTGGTATAGGTCCCCCAGACGGTATATAAATTAATAAAGATGACAAGAAGCAATATCAAACCGGTATAAAAAATTCTATAGCATTCTGTTGAGAACCTATCTGTTGCTGGAGATTTACTTATTTTAATGTTTTTAATCACCTCCTTAATCTCTTAAATTGTAAAGAGATCTCTGTGCAGATCACTGAATAAACATAACTTTAAATATTCAATAAAATGTTGCATATTATATCATTTTTATCAGGATTTAACTCCAGTTTATATAGTTTCATACAGAAATCTTGGAAGGTCTTGTTAATATCTATATGGTTTGTGAACAGCCTGCCTCATTCAGATTTTATTGCAGTTATGCCAATTTTACTCATTCTCTGTTTGACAGCTCTGGATAACATCCTTGAGTTTTTCTTATCCAATACATAGTGCTGATGTTTTAAATATATTAGTGATGTTTGTATTTTACCAATATCCAAAGCTTTTAATTCAATTTGTTTAGGATCTAATTCAGATAAAACTTTCTGACTACCAGTTTCCTTATGATTATCTGAAAGGCAAGCTATATCATTGATGAATATGTTATGGAGATTTTTCTCTTTCTTTTTTAGCGTGTGATCCTTCTTGGACAAAGAGACTCCTAAGAATTGTTTTAATAGTATCCCACAATAAGGCAGTTGAAGTCTTCGAAGTGGCATTGAATGTATAAAAGTCCCTAATATCTCTCCAATTTTTATTAACGTTTGACAGGATAGGAGATATGTGTTCAGTCTCCATATTTTTTGTTTATCTTAATAATGATTTAATTCCCATATCAACATTGTAGGAGCATGAGAACTTACTGTGTTTTGGCCAATGGA
The DNA here is from genome assembly GCA_037013535.1 of Intellagama lesueurii. Classification (NCBI taxonomy): domain Eukaryota; kingdom Metazoa; phylum Chordata; class Lepidosauria; order Squamata; family Agamidae; genus Intellagama; species Intellagama lesueurii. Next base: position 144,065,256 of record JBAJHW010000004.1, read on the forward strand.
GACATCCACCACCGGGTTAATAAGTTTTTTTGAGACCAAAAAAATGATCAACTTGTATGTCTTATGGTAAGCTGAAAGGACAGTATGACCCCTTTGTTTGGGAAGCTTAGATCTCTGAGCATCTAACAAATTAGAATGAGCAATTAATTTAGTGATACCAATTGTATTCTTCTAAGAGCTAAGAGCTCTTGAGAGTCCCCTGGACTTCAAGGAGAACAAACCTATCAATTCTGAAGGAAATCAACCCTGAGTGCTCACTGGAATGACAGATCCTGAAGCTGAGGCTCCAATACTTTATTATCTAATAAATAAATATCTAATAAGTATAGTTAAAAATACTTCATAAATAATAGCAAGTCTTTCTTCTATAGACTTTCAGAAATATATTTAATCCACAATTCTAGATAGACAGCTCTTAGATTTCTTTCTATTCTGAGAATCTTTAACAACCAAAGACTCCTGAGTTGTTTTTTGTACAGAACATCATGTCTGTATGTGTAAAGACGATCCCTCAATCAATTATTTCACCAGTTGATAAATTTTAGCACTATTCATTGTCTGGTTGGGAGAAAATGATCATGTGAAATCAAGGGTATCCCATTCATGTGTTACTGTGTCCATCTCTAAGTCAATCAATGTGCCTGCTGGGCATTTCATATTGTTTTGCATATCCATTGCCAGATGTTGTACTATTTTTGTGTAGTGCCAGTATTGCATGACTAAGATGTATCTTAGAACAGAGAGGGAGACAGTGTGTTTGTTTAAAAAGAGTGTTTACCTCAATCCCTATTTTATATAATAAAGTTTAAGCTCTGGTATCTACTACTTGATGGTCAATATGTGTTATTATTGCTTTGACATTATGATAATCAAAAAATAGGTATTCTACATGCTTGCAACAATATACCTAACTTCTGCTTGCTTCCAAGCTTAAAGTAAATGGATTTTCCATTCAGATTGGTCCAACAACGCTCTAGGTTTAGGCTAATTATACAAGACTATTTGATTTCTCATTAAAACTAGAGAAGGGTATTGAAAAGGTCCTATATGTCTTATATGTTCTTACTGTACTGTTTCTTTAGCTAGCATTAACATGGCAAAGTCTTATATTTCTTCCTGTCCATTAAGGTCTTCACATACTGGGGGCAGGGAAGGAAGTTCATAATGTCTCTTTGTATTGTCTACCTTATTTTTTTTGTTCAGATTTACACTTTGTCCTTTATTAAGCCTTGTTTCTGTTTTTTGGGGTTTTGCTACTGTAGCTCTTTTTTTTCCCCCATAATTTTTTTATTTTTCTCCTTATAAAGGTAGGGTAGGGTAAGGGGCAGCTGGGGTAAGGGTACCCTCGGAGGGGGTGGATTTGAACGAACACATTACAAATCAATATTTTTCATAGTAATTCTATACATTCTCTTCTAGAAATAGTTCCACATATCATAAAGAAATATAGACAGTGTGCAAGAGGGAAAATCAAATACAGACAGATATTTTGGAATTCTAATTATTAATTATGTAGCTGATAGTATTTATCCATCATTTATACTATCTCTTCTGCAGCCATACAGATAACTGTGTATCAGTCTACTATTCTATCTACCTTGTAACCATGTATATAATTGCAACCAAATTTTCTGCTGGGCTTTTTTCTTTTTTGCATCCAGCCAATCTGACAGTATGTCCATTTCTGCGGTTTCAAGTATTTTACCTATTACTTCGTCTATTTGCGGTGTTCTAGATTCCTTCCAGTGTTTTGCAAAAACTATTCTTGCTGCTGTTATAATATGAATAGTTAGATATGATTTTTCAGAGTCTAGTATATCTGGCAAGATATTTAATAGGAATAGTTCTGGTATCATCGGTATTGAAGTTTCTAATATCTCTTGTAGTATCTGGTTCACTTTACTCCAGTATCTTTGGGCGTCTTTACACATCCACCACATATGATAAAATGTTCCTTCTTTCTGTTTACATTTCCAACATTTATTTGAAAATTGGGTGCTTATTTTAGCCAAAGTTGTGGGGTCATGTACCATCTGTAGAACATTTTGTATATATTCTCTTTGAATGCAACAGATTTAGTTAATTTTATATTTGTTTTCCAAATTTGTTCCCATTGATCCAGTTCAATATTATGTCCTACATTCTGTGCCCATTTAATCATACATGCCTTTACCACTTCATCTTGTGTTTCAAAATCTAACAGAAAATCATATAATAACTTAATACATTTTCTCTCTGATTCTAGAAGAATTCTGTCAAAAGAGGTATTTTCTAAGTAAAAGCCCTGTTGATTATCTTTAGCGAACCTTGATAGTAATTGTGATCGCGCCCACCAATCCATTTCGATGCCTTGATCTACTAACTCTTGTTGTCAAAACAAAAAACAAAATCAAAATGCTACTGTAGCTCTTTTATCCAGACATTTAAATCTCTTATTTTGCCCTTTTGAGCTAATCTCTATCTTGTATTCACTGCTCTTTGTACTTGTAATGTTTTCAATCTTTTTATTTTTATATTTAAACACTCCTGACCACGGCTAACAACCCTATTATGTTTATTATTTTTTAGCAGGCCTAGTAAGCCTTACTATTGAAGTTGATGAAACAAGAGATGGCATTTGATGAGAACAAATCTGAAAATTCTTGAGGCTTATATGTCTTGATTCTGTTGCCATTAAAGATCTAGTATCTAAAACTATGGATTGTTTGTTCTTTTACTAGTATATCTTCTTTTAGTTTTCCCCTGCTCTCTAATAGTTCACCTGAGCACAATACAAAGGAGTCTGAGCTTCACAGACGGAGTGTGTAACTATTGATGTTAAGTTTTGAAATGCTAATTTTAAATCTAATGACTCATCTAGTAGCATCTTCAGTAGCCACCCTTGCAATGCACATTGAGTACCAAGGGGCTCCAAGCCTGAACAATTAGCTAGCTTGTGACTGTCCAAGTAGGGAGATGAAAAATGCTTTAGCCATAAAGGTGGTTTAATATCTATATTTTGAGGGGGTATATTGTTTTGGTCAAAATAATTTTTGAACTTGTAGTATGTTAATGCTATTTTGGTCAGCTTCCAGTGTTTCCTCAGGTAAAATATCTTTTAATTTTACAGGTATTTTTTTACATGTTACATTTTTCTTCTGTACTGTAATGATTTTAAATTATACTCTGCTTTTGCTCTGAGTTCAAGTTTTCTCCTGTTTTTTGCTACTACAATATCTATGAATTAACTCAATACAATATAAAGATCTGAGATACTGAATCTGATATATATAGTACAAAATCTAGGTTATAAACTAAACTAAGCTATGGACATAGGCAGAAACTGTCCTAGAGTTAATTATTTAAAAAAGTAATATCCATGATATATCTGTAAAATAATCCTATGGCTAGTAATTATTCATAGTGACAATCAGTAATAGATAAATAATAACAAATTGGGTCTGTCTTTCTGTATATCAAACTAAACTTTAAATATCTAATATATGACTAATATAATCAAAATAGTTAAGATTAAGGGTTTCAAATTTATAGTGAACCTATTTATTAAAACTATTGACTAAAATTTAGTAAAATAATGGCAAAAGACTTAATTAAATCTCAGTTTAAACAATTCATAGAACAACCACAAAAATTAAATATATGATTATATAGTGAAATTTGCTTCACTGATACGGTCATAAAATCAGCAAGTCAATAAGACCACTAACGCCCCCTCAAGATTTGCAAACTGACAGATTAAGCATGAAAAGCAAACGTCGTTTAATAAGCTGTAAACTCCTTGTTTGGGGTTTTAGCTTTCCAAGCTTTGCACTTTCTTTCAGTAGTAAAGGTACAAACAAACTTAATGGTATTAATTGCTGTTGTCAACATTCAGGTCTTTGCTATGTAAAGCTAGGTATCCTTTCTCCTGCTGGCAGCACAGGTACAAGATTGTGCCCGCAATATTGGGCTATTTCCTGGCTTTTTGAATCATGGCCACAGAAGCACTATATTACACATTCATAAACCAGAGGTTTTTGGAAGATCTGAATTTAGTTATATTTCTCACTTGACTCCCTGGATGCTGTTGCTCCAGTTGGTTCCTCCATTTCTGCCTCCTTGCCCACCAAGCATTCTCAGACTCCTTCCTCCTTGTTTCTAGTAACTTCACACTTTGGTGACATATGTTTACTTTATGTGATTTACTTGTGATAGCCTGAGGGCAGACAACCAATGACTGAAGAAATAAAGCTAAGATGTTCCTTTCCATTTTTAGAAGTCTTGCTTAATCAAACTAATCAGAATTCCGGCAGTAGCATTCTTGACAGAGGTGGGGGGAAAAGGCTTCTGGAACAAGGGCTTGGCTGGAGGCTCCACTGTCACCATTCCTGTTGCTCTCACTGGCCATCAGGGTCATGGCATTCCTTTACTTTTTTTCAGATGAAAAAAGGAAAGGGATTAAGACATTAAAAAAAAATTGGATGGTCATTGTCCTTCATGTCAGAAGCTATCCAATGGTGTTTCTGGAGCGGAAGAAACAGCCATCAGGGAGCTGCCATTGCCCAGGGGATGCCTGAATATGTTCACAGTTTTCAAATTATTAGACAGGCTCCTTTCACGTCTCCCAGATTAAATAATAAAACCCTTTAAATTACACACACACACACAACATCATTGCCCTCTTACCCCGGAATAAATACGCGAGAACAGAAATATGGATTAAACACGGGCCAACACTTTATTGAATATAATCATTGTTGCCAATCATTTGGCAAAGGGGGGTCCTGCCGTACTGCGGATTCAGGTTTCAAAATGTATGACTAAACGGACCCTTCTAACCAACCAATGTGCGAGTCCCTGGCCCAAGTTCTCCCAGTCATGAAGACAGTGAGAAACTCTGCCAGCCCAAATTTGACCACCCCAGACCTCGAGCCAGTCTCTCCTTGTTGACTGTTGGTCCGGGTGTGGCCCCAGCGCATCTTTCCTCCCAAGCACTGTAATCGCACGATCCGCAGTGCTGGGAGTTCAGATGAGCTATAATTACCTGCTATTGCTACGGGACTCCCCAAATCCGCACTAACCGCCACAGCATAGGGACTAGCCAAGCTAAGTCCCATGCCCGCCATCGAGCTCACCAAGCTCCAGCAGCCGACCCCCCTTGATGTCTTCAATGAAGACATCCAAACCTCGTTCGGACTGATGTATACCATCTGACCGGAAAAATTCTGGCCTATCCATGCGGATCCTCTGGTGACCAATCACTGATCCAGGCCGCTGCAATCAGCTCTGCAGCATACCCTGCTAACACTACTTCATGCAGCGTTTGTGGGCCAAAACATGCCTCACATCCCTCCATACCAGCTGAGGGATGGTCATCGGTCATACAGTGTTTGTAGCTTGATCCGGTGCCTTCACCGATCTGAAGACTCTGGCCTATTGTGGATCCTCTGGTGACCAATCACCGATCCAGGCCGCTGCAGATAGCTCTGCAGCCTACCCAGCTAACACTCCTTCACGCAGTGTTAGCGGGTCAAAAAATGCCTCACATCCCGTCGTACCGGCCAAGGGATGATCATCGGCCATACACTGCACATAGCAGGTTACCGTGCCATCACCGATCGAAAAAACTCAGGCCTATCGTGGATCCTCTGGTGACCAATCACTGATCCAGGTCGCTGCAGAGAGCTCTGCAGACCACCCTGCTAACACTCTTTCGTGCAGTGTTAGCGGGCCAAAATAGTCTCACATCCCTTGCTGCGAGCTGAGGGATGATCATTGACCATAAGATGTCCATAGCAGGGTACGTAACCCTCAACCATGTGATGCCACGAATCACATCGAGGATCAGGCCTTTCCGCAGATCATGATCAGGTCCTTACCACCCAAGTGTGTTACCCACACATATGGGGGATGTTGACCAAGGCAGCCGCACTGCAAAGTTGTCCTCACAGCATCCCACGGTGTCCTTTTTATTCGATAAGGACTCTAGCTCCAAGTCCAATACTAGTTCCCCATAGGGACATGGCAGCATATTGAGCTGCCCAAAAAATAAAAATAAAATAAAACATAGCTGCGGCCCTTAATCATGCTGTACTTCCTTCTCTTCATCGCCATGGTATCTGCAAGATAAAACAAACCAGGCCCCTACCTAGATGTCAGTGGGTGCCTCGCTAATCGGCCTTGTATCGGTGGATGTGAATCTGCACTGTCTCGATAACTACCCAAACATCCTGCCATTGTAGAGCCGCTCCGGTTCTGTCTCCCCTTTCAGTGTCTACCTCCTCGCTAAACCTGATGGCACCGAAAGTTATTAAGGATACGGCTCTGAATAAAACAACTTCATAATCATTTCTACATATAACCTACCACTGCTTACAAATGCTTTCTACTAGTCCTAGTGATATAGGTACTCTTGAATCTTTAGATCTACCTCTTTCCTTAGACAAAGTTTGAAGAATAATTCTGATACCATGAACTGTAGGGTAGAAAGCCTAACTTTTTTTCTTTATTTGCAGCAGTGAAGCTATCCTGGCCTTAAGGTCAGCTAATTTTACTTCTAGTAGCTTGGACGTTTGCTGTACCGTGTCTAACTCGATACTTAAGAAACATTAAAGACGTAGTCAGCCCCTCTGTTTTTTCTTCCACCAGAGGTAAACCCAATTTGTCCATCATTGCACGGAAGGTATCTAGTATAAATTTACACCTTCCCATGTTCCGTTCACCACAAAAGATAATCATCAAAGCAATGGGCCGTATTTTTACTTCCCACTCCGCTCCTCAGCTTCCGCTCAAGAAAAGAACTGTAACATTCAAATGCTGCACGTGAAACCAATAATACCATTCCCTTCTTTCGGGGGCAACCTGTGATTGAGCAGCTTGCCCAAAGCCACCCAGGCTGGCTCCATGCGCAGGAGGCACAGTGGGGAATCAAACTCCCCACCTTTGGCTCCACAGCTAGATACCTAAATCACTGAGCTATCCAGCCTGCGAGCAGCCCATAGGTAATGCTCTATCTATATAGAAACAACCTTGAAAATAAAATCCTCACAAGTCAAAATCCTGTGGATGGACTGGCAAAATCCGAAATGCTGATTTTAAGTCACAGTTCGACAATTCTGCCCCTACACCATGCCCACGTACCTTGTTAACCACCTCATCAAAGGCGGTATAACGTACGGTACAAAGTTCCTGCGGGATGGCATCGTTAACCGAGCCCCCCTTCAGGATAAGACAGATGATGGATCAGTCTGAACTCACCTGGTGCCTTCTTTGATACTATACCTAAAGACGAGACCAGCAATGTCTCCAAAGGAGTTGTTGCGAATGGTCCCAACATCCTCCATTCGCATACCTCCTTAGCTATTTTTTCTTGAACAATCTTTTCTATGCCGTGTACTGATTTAAGGTTTCAGGCAAGGAATACCTTGCGCTCCCCAGCCGCTGGTATCCTAGAGCCTTCTTTAAAACCTTCTAATAAATAGTGGCATCATCTCTACTGGGATAATTGTGCAGCCATGCTTCTAAGACTAAGAACTTAATTGGGCTGGGCCCCTTTACCAGGGTTACCCCTGCCCCCATTGCGTCTCTTCACACTACTTGGCCTGCCTCAATGCACTAGCCCTAAAGCATGTGGTACTGGTATGCTGCCCCCCCCCACACTGTACACTCATGCCAAAACCTGCAAGTTTTTTTTTAACCCCCATCTCTAAAGTTGTACTCCCAGCAGAGCAGGTGGGACTGAACCCCTGCCCTGCATTTAAACAGGGGGTCAGATTTAGCGCAGTCTTCCTAATCAATTGCCCACTATCCGACCTGACACCTAAATTGGGTCTGGCTGTGGTCGTCGACTGCAGCCAGAGGCCCATCCAGAGGCTCATCCCAACATAAATGTGGGTGAATGGCACTTCTCGTACGGAACTCCTTGACATAAGAAAGCCATGCCTGCCCTGCAAAATCCACGTAAGCCCTATAAATAAGGTCTAAATATTGCAATTGGTACGATGCCCGCCAAGGCTGCACCCTTACTACCACCCCTGCGTAGATCAAGAAACCGGGCAGCCAACTGGACCACGTTCTGTCCGGCCTCTTGCGCCCACACCTCTCTTTGTCTTTCTCATCTTCCTTATCTAAATCCTCCTTTTTATGTTCCTGTTCAATAACTCGAAAAACTCAACGTACTTTCCCTTTCAAATCTTCTCCTTGGTCGTTTGTGTCAAGTGGACGCCCAGGGGCATTGCACGATCCCCAAATGGCAAGGCTTGTAGAGGCACAGTATTGTATCCCATGTCTGGAACTGAAGGGTACAGCCATACCCCCACATCAGCGGCCGGAGGTACCGGGGCTGGAACTGGAGTTTGTATAAATGGGGCAGCCCAACCGCCTAAATGGGCACTCCTGTAGGGCCATGATGTACTGAGAGCCCCATGTGCCTGTGAGTTATCTACTGCATAGAGGTTGCAAGTTAAATTGGTCACTACCAAGCCAAGGCCACGCCGGCGGTGTTGATGACAAGCCGGGCTTAGACGTTAAACTGTTGCCTATCCAAGGCCACACCGGAAATGGTATAGCCGTGTCTTGTGCATGTGTTCGCCCTGTGCTTGGCACAGGCCATGCAGGGAATTGTGATGAAGTGTCATGTGTATGAGGGGACTCACCTGACAAAGGCAAGGTGACAGGTTCATCCCTGCCATCTGTGTCATCCCGACAGACTTCCCTTGCTGTCTCCTGCTTACCCGAGGCCGGCGTAGCAGATGCTACTGTAGTCGGCGTGAACCTGTCACCATTGTTGTCCCTGCGTGTTGCGTGCCCCGACGTTCCCTCGGCTTCCATTCCGGCTGAACTTTCCAGCTGCTGCTCAGCTTCTAAAACATCAAATCTGGTCGTTAAATTGATGCCATTTTGCAATCTAGGTTTGCCCCTAGGCCCTTGAAAGAAAACCTAAACCTTGTTATCCAATCCCCTTATTCATTAAGTGACCTTAGGCTTACCTAAGTAAATCTAAGAAATGGATCTAGCTACTAGGAATCTACAATTGTGCAGTTCCTGTAGAGTCCTATACCAGTAGGAGTAATCCTACTATTGAGACCTCTTCCTATTATTATCATCATCATCATCATCATCATCATCATCATCATCATCATCATTATTATTATTATTATTATTATTATTATTATTATTATTATTAATTATTATTATTATTTATTTATTTATTTATTTATTTATTGCTTATTTTGATTATAATCCTACTATTATTGTTCTGACTTCACTTTATATTCTTCTTCTCTTTTTTAAAAAAAAATACCACTTATCTTTATAAGCCTCTAAAAACCCTGCCCATAGAGCTCAAATTAATTTATTACCCTATTCCCTGTAATCTTAATCAAATTCAGTTATACAACTAACTTAATTAATACTCTATAATTACAATCCTAGCACTTTAGTTGATTACTGAAATTACTCTAATGAATTAATTATCCCAAATTAATATCTAATCAATTATTCCTAATTAGGTAAACTAAAACCGGCTTATCCTAACTTATATACTTTAAACCTCAATCATCAATTAAAATTTATCACCAAAACAAAAAGTCTATTGAATAATCAATTTTGTTCTAACCACTTCCCCAGACTCGTCTACAGCCAATCACCTATTCTGATTCAGAAACAGGCAGCCAGCAGACGCTTGACACTGAAGCAAGGGGAAGAAGAAAAAAGGGGGTGTAGGAACAAAGGTGTGCTGCTCTTTAGAAGCCTAATGGCTAAGCGCGCTCCCTACCACTTTTTTAGTCAAGTGCCAACGCTTATCAGTGGAATTATTCTTAATGCTGAAATCCCCCCCCTTTCCCGCTTATTTATTTATTTATTCAAAATAAAATAGCTATTTAAAACCAGGAATGCCGGACGTGTGGCTGCGCGGCTCACGCAAGCGCCGCTGTCGCACCCCCCACTGTTTTAACGTGCAAGCACACAATCAATAATAAATAAATTAAAACAATACTCCTAATAATGCAACGAACTTCAAAGAAATTTAAATAACTATAAGTATAGCAAGCCAAACCGAGGGGGGAAGCCACTACTATCCCCCCCCCCCCGATCCACTGATGAGCTGCGAGGACCTTGCAAACCTGAAGCAGTTGATCAAGGTCGGAACAGCTAATCTCCTACTCTCCGCAAATGCCAGAAAGAAAGAGGAAGCGAAGAGGGGGGGAACAGCGCTTAAATAGCCTATTGTTCCCCCCTCTTCTAAAGCTGCTCACGCGAGACTTGACAGAGATCTCGCATCCTCTGGGGAAGACTGCAAAGGTAAGCCATGCTGCTGAAGCCGAGGCTCAGCAGCGGCTTCTTCACAATAATAACAACAAAAAGTTTAAAAGGCCAGTTCGATGTGAAGTTCTTAAGAACTTCAGCTGAATTGTTCATTTTTCTGAGAAGAAAAAGGAAGCCTGAGGTAAAGCTATTAAGTATCAAACACCTTTATTACGTATCAAGCACCTTTATGATAGTAAACTCTATTTGAAACACAGAGCACTCTGCCTGCAGAGCCCTTATGCTTTTGCCAACAGGATTCTGAAGTTCCTGTGACATCGATGATCTTAAGCAAAAGGTTTGCCCTCAAGTTATGTTAAATAAGGTACTTACAGCTCAGGACCCTGGCTATTGTTACCTTTGCCTTTCCTCACTCCCTGCTGAGTTCAAAGGGGTAGTACAAGTTATTAGAGGGATACCTATATAGTGAATGGAGAAACATGGCTCTTTGTTCAATGTCTCTCTCTGAGGAACAGAAGGGATTGAGTCCGGCTCCTCTCCAGAATGGGAGGGGGGGAGGATCTTGCAAAGATTCCTGTGACTTGTGAGTAGACCTTTCATGATTCTGGACTTATTTCCAGGTTAGCTTAAACTGATTAGGTTTGGGGAATCCTGTTTTATATGTTATAATCTATATCTACCTTTTAATAATGATTTTATAATTGTTGGACTCTTTTTGAAATATCTATTTTGTTCCCTTATTTTCCTTGTTTTACTTTCTTTTTAAATAAACTTTATAAAACTTACAAGCCTGGTCTGAAAGGTGAATTAGAGGGCATTATATTAATACCTAGGCCTTCTACTTGGTCATTCTACAGATTGGGAAGCGTTTTTGGGTTTTTCTTAGAAGGATCTGGTGGCAGCATTACCGAAAAGCAGTTCTGGGCAGTTTTGAAACCCCATACCTGTCATGGTGATTTGGTCCTGAGACAGGCCACAACTGTGACACTTATGAATATGTGGCTGATGATGTTCATGCATCCCCACATGTTTTGACAACCCTGATGCAGCTGAAATCAGATGGTGTGATGGGAACAAGCAATGTCTTTATTTTAAAAACAAAGCATGCAATGAGTTCACACCTTGTCTTTAAGTATTGTTGTACTCCCAGTACCTTTTCAGGAAGGCTTGTGCTTTAAAACTAGTTGCATTACCAATGTAGATGCATTCTAACAAAAAGTAGCAGCAGGACATGGCCCATGGTGAGTTGAGAAATTGGAAACATGGCCCTCTGACTCTGAAACATTGCCCACTCATACTCTGTTTTGTCCAGTCAGTGTCCAGTTCAAAGATGTTGTGTTGCTGTGTGCCATCAGGTTGGAACACATTTATAGCAACCTAATTGGGCTTTCAAGGTAAATGAGATATTTTAGGACTGGTTTTACTTGTTCCACACTCCCAGTGACCTTTCATGACTGAGCAGAGATTCAAACCTAGGCCTGCTGAGTCATAGTCTGTCACTGTATCCAGTTCACCACACTGGGTACCTGCTGAAAGACAGAGAACCATAAACAAGAGAAGTGGAGACTTGAGGTTACTCCTTAACAGTTAGCACCTGGATAGCAGGTTGAGCTAGCACAGTAGTCACCTGGATGCAATCTTTTCTATTGTGGAAAGGTGTGATATATCTGTATTTCAAATGCAAAATTTATTTCTAAATTTTCAGCTATTCATGCAAAGTGACAAGTGCAAACTTAATGCAGATCATATATTCTTTTGCCCCCCCCCCATTCAATGTTGCCTTTCTCTGTTTTGTTATGATGCTTAGATGGCCACTCTACTTTGATATGACCTAACAGCACCAGCTGTGGCAAGTGCCTTCCTGCTCTTATCCCCTTATTTTCTATTGGTAGATGGCAGAAGTGATGTAGATGTAATATATTTTGACATCAGCAAAGCTTTTGACAAAGTGTCCCATGATATTCTGATTAGTAAGCTAACTAGGTGTGAGTTGGATAGAACAACTGTCAAGCGGATACACAGTTGGTTATAGAAATATACTTAGAGGGTGCTTATCAATAGCTCTTTCTCAAACTGGGAGGAAATAACAAATGGAGTATCACTAGGCTCAGTCCTGGGCCCAGTGCTCTTCAATGTTTTTATTAATGACTTGGATGAGGGGTTGAAGAGAATGCTTATGAAATTTGCAGATGACACAGAGTTTGGTGGAATAGCTAATATCTTGGAAACCAAGCCCTGTGAGAACTACTGAAATAACATGATTAGCCTTGAGAAAAGAAGACTGAGGGAAAATGCGATTGCACTTTTCAAATACTTAAAAGGTAGTCATACAGAGGAGGGACAGAATCTGTTCTCAGTCATCTCAGAGTGCAGGACATATAACAAGGGGCTCAAGTTACAGGAAGCCAGATTTCGATTGAATATCAGGAAAAACAATGTAGTATGACAATGGAACCAATTATCTTGGGAGGTGGTAAGCGTCCAATGCTGGAAGCATTCAACAGAAAATCAGACAATAATCTGTCAGATATATTTGGATTTGGATTCTTGCATTGATCAGGGCATTGGACTCGATGGCCTTATAGGCCCCGTCCAACTCCATTATTCTATGTTTCTCTCTATAGAGGCTCTGCTTGCCTGTCAAAGCAGTGACATTGTATTAGAGCACTTATTTTCTGCCAAGGCTCTGAGAATGTTGCATGTCCTGGTTTAAGATGTGAAATGATTGTTCAGAGGTACGTAGTCAAATTTTTCTCCCTCAGAGAAAACTGGTTCCCCAATTGGTTCTGTTTGCCAAGATTGGATGGAGAGAGACAAGCAAAGTAATGAACTAGAAATCATTTAATTGCCCATGTCCAACAATGCAATGCTTTTAGTTGTTCGCGTATTGGAAAGCTTGAAGTAGGGAACAGTCAAGTTTTAATGCTGTGCAGGCAGACTTCCCCAAGAAGCAACAGATACCATTGGGAGAATATCTCTCTCTTCCAAACGTTGTGCTAGTTCAGGAATGGTTGAATCAGCACTTTAAAATACGCGATCAGCAAATTAGATAACAAAAACAACCACTTCTTGAAGATCCCAGTTCTGAACTGCCTCCCACATTATACATAATATTTTCTTAAACAGATTGTCTAAAATATATAGCCCAACAGGCATGATGAATTTCAAATGTTTTCCTCATTGCCTGTCTAAGTGAAGTTTTTGTGCAGCTGAAGCAAAACTGGATTGGCAAAAGTAATTCTTGGTAGTTAGCTGATGTTATGGTCAATAGTAAATCTGACTAAATAGCAATTCCTTGAGAGTAGTGGGAATTGCTTGATTCACAGAGAGGCTCAGAGTTTTGAGTACAGAACTTGCAGAGCTGCAATGTTACCCTCACTTCCAGTCATGCTGAAAGCCAGTCTTGCCATAACAAGTGTGAGTTCCTGAAGACATTTCATTGGCCATATATCAATGACCTCTTGTCTTTGGGACTGAGTTTCACTGAGCAAGGAGTTACATTTCATACAAATCTAAACCTACTTTAGACTTTGTCAATGAGCCCCATTCACATTGTTTAGAAACATACAGTATAATGTATCCAGCCAATGACTTTGTAGCACAGAAACCTTACTCTTCAAAGAGAGGAGCAAGGCAAGGAAAAGCAAGGTGAAGCAAAAGCAAAGCAAACACTAATTGTGAATAATTACATGTACAGCAGAAATCATACAGTATTTTCACTCTAGAGGAAATATGCATGATACGTGTTTTTTATACTGTCTGCCCAAGCCAGTTCCCCACCTTTATAATCTTTAATTCTTCTCAACTGTCCTGTGTTCCAAAGAAAATCCTATATATTTGTTTTAAAGAGGGAAAGTAATGCAGACAGAGGCATTCCCAAATAGGATCTTTTCCCCTGAAGGCAAAGGAAGGGTAACTTTCAATATACTTGCCTAGATGTGAACTTAGATTTATACTGACATTTAAATAACAATCTTCTTATGTGAGCTGTGGTCAGACTTCAGGCTTGTGAAATCTACTTAATTGTATTCAAACCCCAAGATCCACCAAGGGGTACTGGATGCAAAATGGTGTTTCTTTTGGAGCCAATTTGTCTACTGTCATAAGAACATAAAAAGAGCCCTGCTGGATCAGGCCAAGGGCTCATCTAGTCCAGCTTCCTGTATCTCACAGTGGCCCCACCAGATGCCTCTGGGAGCACACGAGACAACTACCGTGTTTCCCTGAAAATAAGACAGGGTCTTATATTAATTTTTGCTCCAAAAATGCATTAGGGCTTATTTTCAGGGGATGTTTTATTTTACAGTCATGTCATCTTCTGGTTGCTGCATAATGCTGCACAGTGGTGGAGGGCGGGGTTTCACTTAACTGGGGCTTATTTTTGGGGTAGGGCTTATATTACGAGCATCCTGAAAAATCATACTAAGGCTTATTTTCAGGTTAGGTCTTATTTTCGGGGAAACAGGGTAGATAGCTGTCTCCTGATACCACTCCCATGCATCTGGCATTTTGAGGTACCTTCCTTTTAAGCCTGTAGATTATATATCCCCATCATGGCTTGTAACCTGCGATGGACTTTTCCTCCAGGAATCTGTCTAGTTCCCCTATAAAGGCATCTACGCCAGATGCCATCACCACATCCTGTGGGAAGGAGTTCCACAGACTAACAACACGCTGGGTAAAGAAATATTTTCTTTTGTCTGTTTTCACTCTCCCAACACTCAATTTGAGTGGATGTCCCCTGGTTCTAGTACTGTGTGAGAGGGAAAAGAGCTTCTCTCTATCCACTTTATCCATCCCCTGCATAATTTTATATGTCTCAATCATGTCCCCCCTCAGGCACCTTTTCTTTAGACTAAAGAGCCCCAAACGCTGTAGCCTTTCCTCATAAGGGAGGTGCCCCAGCCCAGTCATCATTTTAGTTGCTCTCTTCTGAACCTTTTCCAGTTCCTCTATGTCTTTTTTGAGGCATGGCAACCAGAACTGTACGCAATACTCCAGGTGCGGCCTCACCAGCATTTTGTACAATGGCATTATAATGTTGGCTGTTTTATTTTCAATCTCCTTTTTAATGATACCTAGAATGGAATTGGCCTTATTCACTGCCACTGCACACTGGGGTGACACTTTCATTGAGCTGTCCACCAGCACACCAAGATCTCTTTCCTGATCTGTCACAGACAGCTCAGACCCCATTAGCTGATAACTAAAGTTTTGATTTTTTGCCCCAATGTGCATTACTTTACATTTTCTTATATTGAAACGCATTTGCCATTTTGCCGCCCATTCTCCCAGTTTGGAGAGATCCTTCTGGAGCTCTTCACAATCCCTTCTGGTCTTCACCACCCGGAAAAGTTTCGTGTCATCTGCAAACTTGGCCACCTCACTGCTTATCCCTGTCTCCAGGTCATTTATGTCCCCCTTAAGCCAAAAAGTAAGATGTGCCACAAATATGAATTTAGAGCCAAGTTACTGCAGATCAGAAGTCCCAGCATCCTAATGGCTGAACACATGGAAAGCCTTTTAATTGATGTTAGAGTAAATGCTTGAAAATGAGAAACCATTGTCCATCTATATAAATAATCAAGTTGCAGTTTTAGAAGAGGTAACCATGTTAGTCTTAAGAAGTGGACTTGTCCGTGAAAACACACATTAAGATACAAGCAGTTAGTCTTAAACTTTTTTGTCATCTTTATTTTTTAAAAAAAAAATCTTTTGTTTTTGCTTGACATAAATAATCAAATATTCTACTACAAGATCCAATGTTACCTTGCACTGCCCCCATTCTATTGAAAAGTGTTTGATGTGAAAAACATCTGGGGGGTTGTATGTTAGGCACAAACATACATATTTACTACTAATTAGGTATCATAGTGCTCTTTGTTAGAGTGGTAGATGGAACGTCAGGCTAGGATACAGAGCAGCTAGGTTCAAATTCACACCTGGGCTTGAAAATTCACTGGGTGGTAGCAGTGGTAAACCAGTTCCTGAACATCTCACATACCTTGAGAAGTCTATAAGGGTCATAATAAGCAGGAAGCAACTTGATGGCACATCACCCACATATGCTCTTTGGGGCTTACTTTCATTTGCTTGCCTTGTTAATTACATAGGACTTGGCTATACAGTACTGGAGATTTATTCCAGAAATCCCATTATCATGATTATCCCTGCACAGTTTGGGATTCCCACTATGGCTTCTCATGTCACTTCCTTGATGCCTTTACTATTTTAAAGCATTTTTAAGCAGGAGAGGAAATAAGATCAGAATGACCAGCATTTGCCTCTCTTTGGGGATGAAAATCTTAGCGAGAGAGAGAGAGAGAGAGATCAACTCCTCCATTCTGGGCAACTCAAGAAGACTATGGTACAGTTAATTTTCTCTGTATTTGGAATAAATCAGATATGAGACTACTTTTCATGAACATTTTTGGTAGCATGGAAAGCCATCCCCTTTGTGTGTTCTTTTGCGAAATCATTTTCACTATGAAATCATTTGAAATCTTCAGGAAATACTATTCCAACAGGCATAATTTGCATCATATTCTCAATCAGCTATACTCAACCATGTGACCAGTCCAGGGAGCTTTGCCAGCACTGTTGTATCACCTTAGTTTGTCCATGGCTTATAGGCATAGCCAACCTCATTAGCACTATAGCATCATAGAATGATCATGTTCACTATATAATTCTGGAATAACTGTATTTATTCTGTTAAGGGGAAAGAATCCAAACTGAGAGGGGTAGGTGGAGCGATGTTACAGAAACAATAAGAGGAACAGTGGCTGTGAATTAGCAAATATGGCTAATGTTGTTACAGGACAGGGGGTGGGGTGCTTCAGAAAACATTGTTGAGTTTCACAAAGCACCTTTTCATTCTGCAAAACAGACGCAAGTAAACATTCAGCACAGTTGTATATTTTTCTATAGCTACTTTAGACCAGTTCTGCTAAATGACTTGTAGGAAGGTTCTGGATTTTTTTTTCTCCTCCTGGTTTTAAAGAATGACAGCAGAAACACCTTTATCTGACATTTAGGATGATTAAATTTTGAAAAATCACTTGGCATATTCAGTACGACTCCACAGGGTGCTCTTGCTTTATAAGGCAATGGATCATGTTAGCTTAACTTATATTTAAGATTTGCAGGCCTGATATTATTGTGTTAGGCAGTACTGCTGGAATGGAAACATAAAATTTCTTTGCTATGAGATCAAGTCAGTGCCTGCCCTGTGCTATAAATTAGGCCCATAAAATTTTTAAAAGCAATATTTGTTTGAGTCCAACTTGTATTGTGACCCAGCAGACTCTGCCTAAATGTAGGAAATAAAACAGTGACTGGGTCAAACCACATGCTACTTTTATAGGCCCACTGTGTTGAAAGGCCCTCAGTCTTCATACACTGGGAAGCATAATGGGTAAATATAATGAAGTTCACAGATAGACTAGCTTCACAAAGATCAATAAAGTAAGGGGGGAAAGATCTGCATTCACTTGTGTGTGGTTCTTGTCTCAGTTGGGTGATAAAGCAACAGATGTCTGAGCAGAGTTATATTTCCACTGGGAATAATGAGCCTCCCTCTACATAACAGTGAAAACACTGATTGTAAAGAGGAGCTCTGAAGATGTTCCAAAACCTCTTTTGCAAATGGATATTCACTCAGCAACCCTATGGTTCCAGGGTTGTTTGTCTGTTTGGTTTTTAATCTCTCCATTCAGGGTGGAGAAAGAAGTTCCCCTTTAGAGGAGGTGATGAGACCTTATAAATCTCCTCAGTAGAGAGGGACACAAATCATTGGTTCAGCTGTTTGTGCTGGTTTGGCGGAGAGCCAAACAGGTGCCCACTCAGAGGCATCACCTGGAGGAGGTGGGGCAGGGAAGCCAGGGCACTGCTTCCAAATGGGTACCTGCCAGAGGGGATGGGTGCCAAACCATGGAACACCTGTTCGGCTGTCCATGAACTGTCAAACCAGTGGTTTGTGCCTATCTTTACTCCTCAGTCTCCACAAATGTTTCCATGTGTCCTTATATCTCTCACATCTGAGCTCTGATGTCAGAGCAAGGTGAAAAGTATCATACCTAGGGTAAATAAAAAGGTTTGCTGGGAGAGACTGTGAATCTGCATGCCAACAATTCTCTACTTTCCCAGTGGTAGCTCCAAACTGACACCTGGCCTATATCAGACTGGGAATTTGTTTGGATTAACTTGCTCCCATAGGTGTGGATGACAAGAAAATTGTGTGTAAAAATACCAGTTGAAGTGGGCAGCAGCAGAAATGCCAATAGGGATGCCACTGAGGATTTAATAAAAGACTTAAAACATGAAAAAAGCTTTCTTTTTAGTTTTCATACTCCTATTGATTCCTGAAAGAGAGCCTCTAAAACATGAATGATGTTTGTTTACAGAACAGGCATACACCAAAATTTCATGTTTTTTATTTCATTTTCCCTCTTTCATGTTATCTGTCTTTCATCCTTTGTCTGTCAAATCACCCAGTAAATTTTTTATCCAATAGTATCATGAGGGATGGTAGTAGTAGTCCATCATAATGTCCGGGAGGGATAAGTGGGAATTTTAAATCTGTAAAATGGCCTGGAATAGTTGGAATCCAATGAGAAGAGCTCTCTCTCTCTCTCTCTCTCTCTCTCTCTCTCTCTCTCTGTCATGCCTTGTGGGTATGTAAGGTAATGGTGCCCCCTGATTTTGATTGTACTGCGTGTCTACCTCTGTGTCTCTATCTTGGATCTTTGCATTCATCCTCCATTTTTTATATGTTGTATTTTAGTCATTTGGTTCCCTTTCCTTCTTTGAATATTTGACTGAAACAGATGCAAGAGGAAGTGATAGCTGATAGGTGATACCTTTATAAAAGGTAAAGGTCCCCCTTGACAATTTGTCCAGTCGTGTCCGACTCTAGGCGGTGGTGCTCATCTCCGTTTCCAACCCATAGAGCTAGCGTTTGTCCGCAGACAATCCTCCGTGGTCACGTGGCAAGCGTGACTAGACACGGAACGCCGTTTACCTTCCCACCAAGGTGGTACCTATTTATCTACTCGCATTTTTGCATGCTTTCGAACCGCTAGGTTGGCGGGAGCTGGGACAAGCGACGGGGGCTCACTCCGTTGCGTGGATTCGATCTTACGACTGCAGGTCTTCTGACCTTGCAGCACAGAGGCTTCTGCGGTTTAACCCGCAGCGCCACCACGTCCCTTTATAGACCACTATTTTTTTAAAAAAAAACATACAACATGAGAGTTTTCATGGGTAAATTCCACTTCTTCAAGGCAAAATACTAATAGTCCATGGCAAGATGGATTTTGACAGGCACACAGATATAAAGTTCAGAACTTCTTGGCAAGATGGATTTTGCCTGCCTTAACGGTGGGAGGGGGGCAGGGGGTGGCGGCTAAAGTAGGGAGAGGAAGGGGGCGGGGGATAGACTGTGGGGGTGGGTGGCTGGTTGTGGGGGTGGGTGGCTGCCTATCAGCTCGCCAATCAGCTGATCAGTGGGCCAGTAGGCAGAATGGGAAAGCCATAGGAAGAGAGGAAAGGCTAGCCTTCCTTCTCTTCATATGGGGACGAATAAAAATGGGGAAATATTCATCCCTTCGTATTCGTCGGGGTCTCTGGAACCCATGAATATGAAGGGATGAATATTTAACGAATCAGCGATTGTCTAGTGGTAATGTTGTTTAAAGTTACAGTTCAGGTTGCTGTGGATTGGATTTCACACCCCAGATCTTCAAACAAAGGGGCACAGACCATGTGCGCACACTCACCTCTCACCATTTGGCCCTTCTTTGAAACAGACATGTTTCTGCTTGGGCCAGGTGTGTGTATGATGCAGAAAACCCATGTCCTCCATCTGGCAATTATGTATAATTTAGTAAACTCACTACGTCTAGCTGGTCGGGGTCAGATTAAAGTAAAAAGAATATTACCTAGTGGTTGCAGTCCTGCTCTGCTGATGTTGAGAGTCCATGTGCCTTCTTGTTGGTGCATGGGGGAGGGGCTCTTTCATGGTATCCTCATAATTCCATTGAAATATAAAGGCCACTTACATCTAAGAAAGATTGCCTGGCAAAATCCATCTTGCCAAAAAGTTTTGGACTTCTAATACTTTGTCTTCAAGTGGAATTTACCCACAAAAGTTTGCATATTGTATGGTTTTAATTTTTTTTATTAGTGATCTATAAAGTTATTGCTCATTGCCTACTCTTGCATTTGTATTCTGTATCAACCACACAGCTCCCCACTTTTGATTTAAATGGCTGAAACAGGAAATCCTTCTGCAGAAGTATTTGTGTGTGCGTGTGTGTGCATCCTTCTTGGGTGTCACTGCTGGAGATGGAGATGGATGGATGTGAAGTCCTACTGCAACACCGTTCTCTGATGAAGCCTATGGAATCTTAATAAAATTGGGGGGGGGGGGAGAGGAATGAAGATATAAAAGGAAAGAAGAAGGAGACAAAGAGGGAGTAAGAAAAGATTAATTGCCAGAAGGATGGGAATGGGTAGGGATGGAAGATCCCTGGATGAAGGAGCTAGTTAAGTTTCAGCTATTTGGTGAAGAGGCGGAGAAGTGCAGAAATATAAAGGTTCCCTGAAAGCCATCCTATTAGTGAGGATGGGAGTTGAGAGAACAGGAATGTCTGAGGAGAGAAGGAAAGATAGCAAACCCTGAAGGGGGAAGGTACAGAGAATGACTGAGGTTGGAAGAAAAGAATAAGAAACAGTCCTGCATGTATGGAGTGAGACAGGAGGAGTAATTGAAGAAGGGGGAATAAGTAGAAGGGGACTGGGCTTGCCACCTTTGCTGCTGCAGCCAAGTGTCAACCCCTGAGAACTCCTACCAACAAAGAGAGGTATGGTGGAGTCCCACAATAGGGACAGAGTAAGAATAATGGTTTCAAGTTGCAACCTTGTTGAATGAACATGTTCCATTTAAAGTGGTGGTGGAACAACCACCTATGTTATTGAATAAACCTTTTGTAGAAAAATCAACTATCTCACTGCCTGTAAGTCAGGGACTGGGGGACACCCCCTAGGTTAAGCAAGGACCCCATCACATCCACCTTTCTCTATTTATTTCTTATCATTTTCTTGCTAGCAGTAGATCCCCAAGACAGGTCATTTGCAGTGGTAGGCAATCTACCTCTTTATTCTCTCTGCTTTGAATTATTCTCTTCACCATATAATGCTGTCAGTCTTTTCAGATTCTGTCCAACCACCCACTGCTTTTAGAGAGCAATTGTACTAATTTCTGTTTGTTTTACTATATCTAGGCCAATGGTTCCCAACCTTGGGTCACCAGATGTTCTTGGACTACAACTCCCAGAAATCCTGGCCAGCACAGCAAGTGGTAAAGTCTTCTGGGAGTTTTAGTCCAAGAACATCTGGGAATCCAAGGTTGGGAACCACTAGCACTATCTCCTGTTAGAAGTTTGTAAGTCCAATTTCCTGAGGTCAGTGAATTCACTCCAGGTTTTCACCTGAACTTTACAGGACCTATTCAAGAATCAGAATCCTTTAGCCAAATAGATTCAGCACACTGGATAGATCCTGTGAACCTAGAGGTGATTCATTGCCCATACCCACCAAATCATAGTCACTAGCCTCCACTGTCTGGTAGGGATAGGTGGGTTCAAAAGTGGAAACAACATGAAGACATTACTCCAGAGTCAGTTGCTGCTGCTGTTGCTCAGAAGAGTGATATTAGTGATGTTAGCAGGAATTTTTGGCCCCACAGCCACCTGGAAGTGCTGGAGCCCTGAGCGAAGGATGTGTTTTTGACCACCTGCAAAATCCAGCTGTGCTGATTATGTTCTTTCCGTTTACCAATTGACAGTTCTCTAGGTTTACATCTATTCCCTTCTAGTAAAAACAAAACAGTTACTCTCCTCTTGTGAATCCCATATTATCTTTCTTGTTCTGTTCTGCTGTGACCACAGTGGGAAGCTTCCCACCTGCAGTACCTGATTCTCTGTTGGCATGCTAGTGGGGGGGAAATGTAAGAAGTGTTGTTGCCCACCATGAAACCCTGATATGATCAACTGTTTTCAGATTTTCAGTTTGTTTACAGGGAGAGGGAGAGCCAAGAAACCTTTAAGGGAATAAAAAATGAACTTTCCAAAGAACACAGAAGGACTGCCAGAGCTGTTTTCAAGCTCAAGAAATGTTACACAATAAAAGGGATACATGAAGTTTTCAAAACAAGGAGGAGGAGAACAAGAAGGAGGAGAAGAAAGAGGAGGAGGAGGAGAGTTCTGCTATGCCCCCAAAACTAACAGGTTTATTTGGCATGAGCTTCATGGACTACTGTCCACTTCTTCAGAAGACCTCTAGAAAACTGGGCTACAGTTCGGGTCACCTTGTGCCAAATGGCATGTGTTGGTGTTGAAAGTCCCTCAAAACACTTTGTTGGTTTAGCTGCAACAGACTAATATGGCAATTCCCCCAAGGAACTGGTTAAATATAGACAAAGATTTATTTCTTTTTTTTTTTTTTTAAAAAAGGAAAAAATGTATTTTCAAGGCAAATATAGAGATCATTTTTTGACAGATTCCTCAACTTTTTAAAAAACATTCTGTTACATTAAAATCTAGTAAAAGTCTCATGGCTTTGTATTTACAGGGTGGGATTCAGACTTATGCTCCATACAGTTCTGCTGCTGCTGCTGTGGAAAAGAGATGGGGTGACAGTTGCTTCTCATGGACCCTTCACGCCACAAGTCTGTTTCAAAGAGCTTCTACTGCAAGATCCTTGTGTGGAAGGCTCCTGTTCCTCTCTTGTTTTGAGACCATCCAAAATTGTTGAAAGCTTATTCTCAAAGCAACAGGTAGTGCTGTGAGGTGACATTTTCCCCCAAGAGGG
The DNA here is from genome assembly GCA_037013535.1 of Intellagama lesueurii. Taxonomy (NCBI): domain Eukaryota; kingdom Metazoa; phylum Chordata; class Lepidosauria; order Squamata; family Agamidae; genus Intellagama; species Intellagama lesueurii. The sequence continues at coordinate 144,088,374 of JBAJHW010000004.1, forward strand.
TTATGACTGTAAATTTCTGAGAGAAGAAAAAGGCAGCTGGCACCATTCCAACCTTATTGAGGCATGAAAATCATGCTGAATACACAAATAAAGAGAGGGGACCACTCTAGCCCCACCGTCTCTGACATCAACCCCCTCTCCTTCTTCTGTGGAGAGCTCCTCCCCTCACAGTGAAACTCTTCCTGTTCAGATTCATTCGTCTCCGCAAGTAGCAGGGCAGAATTAGAATGCTCTTCTCCATATGTTTCTAAGTCCCTGAACAACACCTATCCTTGTGCAAGAGATAGCATTATTTGTAACACTTTAATTCTTTAATTTCCAAAAATGTCCACAGCCTGGATAATTCTCCAATTGCCAGAATGATTTTACCCCAAAAACTCCCCCACAATGAAAGGGATGAGAAGGGAACCTTCAAACCTTCACCATTCAAACAAGCACTGCCATCATGAAGCCCAGTGTTCCCTCAGTAGTATGTTCTATTGCATTCAGTAGAACTTACTCCCATGTAAGACAGCTTAATATTGCAGCCTTAAACTTAAAAACTCAAATGGATGGAATATTTTGCTATTGTTTTGTGACAGTCTATGTTGTTTTTTTGTTGGTATGACGGAAGGGCCCCTCCACCTTCAGGGCCAGAATAGAAATACAGAAAGAAAAAGGACAGGCCAGTGAACAATTTGGAAAAGATGTTCAGATCATAGTCAGAAGCTGATAGCCCATTTTCCCTCCCCACAATGAGATTTCTTAGGAGCAGTACATTCGTACTTACAAATGGAGATCTAGTTTACCTTCAGATGACGAATCACAAAGCAACGTTCACTGACATGCAAGTTGGAGAGCTGAGTGGAAGTGTGTGCAATGACAAACAGACTGTTTCAGAGAGGAGATTCAAATCACATGCTAACTCTTAGTCTCCTCTAGTTGGAGCCCAGGTGTCTGAAAGGAAAAAAGCCTGCCCAGCAAGAGACCTGCCCACTAGACACAAGGGCTTATTGCTCTGCTAACGGTGGGAGAATTCAGCCTCTTCACTCTACAAAATCATAATTTGTATTACAGTTGGTTTTGCACAGTACAGTTCAATGGATACTGCAGGAAAAAAAACATTCTGATTAAACCACCCATAAAAAAAAACCTGGACAAAAAAGGCTCAGAAAAAAAATGGCAAGATAAGTGCGACGTAAACTTAGTAAGAAAACATACCGGCAAAAGTAATAATGATATATATTGTTCTCTATCACATTCTGTATTTTTAATTTACCCCAGTACCCTGTTCCAAATCCCCTTCCCTATGATTTTCCCCTACCCAATGGAAAATGAAATAAAAATTATATATATAAAAAAACCTGAACAGAATCTAAATATGTCATTGTTGCAGTGTGAAGTCCATTGTGCTAGAAGTTAGACATTTTCAGCTGTAATGCAAGAGTAATAACCAATATTGTGGGCACAAAAGGTTGTGCAAGGGTTTGTGTCAGTGACTGCACAAAAGCGGAAACTATCTCGTATGTAACGGCTGAATCCCATGATCACATCATCAGCCATGGCATCTTTTTTTAGGAGAGGGCCCTTAAAATTTTCTGAGGCTCTCTGAGGCTCCCTCAAGATCCCTTCCATCATGGGGACAGTATTGGGGGCTGTTGTACAAGGCAAGTCTCTAATTGTTGTTGCCAGTAAAATCACGCAAGCAGTGGCACTTTTCAGATATTAAAGAAATCCTTACACACACACACCATGGCTGCCCCACAATGAATGGGATCCCTAAAGAGCCTAAGGACTTTCAGGAGGATGGATCTGAAATGTTTAATTTGCAAAAACCTGCCATGGCTGAGGTCATCATCAGTCTTATACTTCTGGCAACAGGATCCAAGTCAGTGTCTTTGCATAATTGTATAATCCACTACTAGTGGAGATCTTCACAAATTTATGTTGTGGTGGAGTGAAAGTAAAACAAAAAATAAGTAAAGTGCAATATTTGTAAATCCATTATGCCCAATTGACAGAAGCCCTGTTCAGTCATTATTAAAGTAGATACAATTACTATGGGTATAAAGGAATGTGCTAGTTCCATTCATTCATTCATTCATTCATTTTTTATCCCGCTCCCATTAGTGCTGAGACACTACTCTGTGCAGTTACAACATATATAAGAGAAAACAAAAATAAAGATAAAAACATTAAAAGCAACAACAATAACTGTAAAAACAGATGGCACCGACTAATCATATAAACTCAAAGTGGACAGAGGAAAAGGGGGAGGGAGGAAGAAGAGGGGAGGAAAGGGGGAAGAGTGTGGTCAGCTAGGGTTGGTGTGGAAAGAATCCCTGAAAAGCAATGTCTTCCTAAATTTCAACAGGGAGGGGGCTAGACAGAGCTCCTCCGGAAGCTGGTTCCATAAAGTTAAAGCCACCATGAAGAAGGTCCTACCTCTTCTAGAGGAGCCTCAACTGGGATGATCTCCATTTTGCTGTTCTACATATGAAAGATGATAAGTCTGAGGATGAGGGTCTCCACCAGTTGTGAGTGAGAACACTGATTTTCCAGGATCCCAATTTACATGAAAAACCTTCATGAATAATGCAGGCTTTTCTCTTCAGACTCGTCACTCACCATGAGTAGGATAGTGATAAAACTAGAAGCATAGAGGGACAGGGCTACCATGCTCCCCTCTATCCATGGCAAGTGTATCTACTTTAATAATGACTCAGTAGGGTTAAAAACATCCAGAAATAAATGTACATCAAGCCTGGGCAAGTGCAGCCTGGTGACATCGTCCAACTCTGTTAGAGATGGGAAAGGCCATAGGGCTGTTTGGAATGGCGAGGCCTCCATCTTCCTTAGCTCAAGGCCTGACTGTGTGAGTAAGATCATTCTAGTTTAGTAAAAGAATAAGAGACCAGTTCTTCTAGAGACCTTTAGCATTCCGCAGCTCTCGTAACAAACACATTCTCCCTGGATAAATCACTATACCACACTGTTAGTGCCATTTTTTTAAATGAAGAAGAAGTATGATCACTTATTCAGAAATGCATGATACCACAGAAGCAATGAATCAGTTTTGGCTTCTGCAAATATGGAAGGAAATTCTAAGGGCTCGGTCTTATTGACTTCCAGAATGACTCCGTGACCAAAATCCTATGGCACAGCTCTGCATGTGCAATAGTGATGATGAAAACAGCAGCAGCAAACCACTGTTTATTAAAGGCTTCCTTTGGGATTTTCAGGTTGCACATGACTTCATCATATTATGTACAAGGAGCTTGATCCCTGAAATTGCCTTTAATCAGTGCTGATGTACCTTTAATCACCGGCAATTTGCTTATGACATCATCCTGTTGTGTACGGAGAGATGTGCAACAGGATTTCCACCATCAGGTTTGGACTGTATGTTCCACTCATGGAAGATCAGCATTCAACTGGAGTGGAACCTTTACCAGTAACTCTCTTTTCTGGTGAATACTGAGTATGCTAGCTTTTTCTAGGCTGTTGTGACTCTATTTTAGGAATACACATTTGAAAAAATTCTTTTGATAATCACCATGTGATTTGTTTTTACATTACTACCAGGCTGTTATCTCAGAGTGTTAACATGTTCTGTAATATTGTTGACTCCAAAATATCAGGATTTGTATTTTTCTCTCCTTGTTTTTAGCTAAAAGGTTTCTTTTATTTGTGGTGTTATGTCTCACTTCCTTCTGTGCTGTGAAAACATGATTAGAATTTGCTAGCTTGAAATTCATTTCACCACTGACTACACTGACGCCCTTTTCTTTTGCAGGACTATTAAATGGCATAAAGGTGTAATTCTAGAAAATATGGAGCTGCTGTCTGAAACACTTATTTTTGCTTTGGAATGGAAGGAAATGCTAGAAATGTAGCACTTTTCTCTTGCAACGTTTTAGTGTTAGTTTATCTACATTACAGTGTGTAATGTATACCAGCTTCAATGATTTAACTTGAAGGCACCATGATTTCTGGATTGAAAGAATGTGCCAAAGGGTGATCAGAAACTACTTCTTGCAGGTACTGAAAACCACCTCGATTTAATGATGTTCTTCCTACTAACAAATGTCTTGTTTTCAGAATCTTCAGTTTTATTTGCATTCCTGATAACAGGTTTATATTGGGATGCTGGTGTTCATACATTTTTTGTCAATGAAGCTGTGATGCTGCTTTTAGCATTTGTATGTCATTGGTGCTGATAAACGAAAATTGTACCATTTACTGCAGACACTAGAATTAAACAGCAAATTAGGAAAAGGATTGTTAGGAGAAGCAGGCAAATGTTGTTGAGATGCAGCAGAAGATAGATGAATAAAAAGATACAACAAAATAATGCAAATGTTCAGTGAGGCATGTATTTTGGTAACTTTCTCGTCTTAAGAATGTAACAATCACCTGCCATTTTTCTCATCCTCAACAAAGAATGGATGTCTTAATACAAAGAGACAGGGCTCTGAAGGGCATTGGTTGATCATGTAGAGATCTTTCACTCCCACATGACAGGAAAAAGACCAGCAGATTTACCAGCATCTTGTCATTTAACCTGTCAACAGGGTCTCCTTCTCTTGGATTGTCTCTATCACCAAACAAGTCAAGCAGCCACTGTACCCTTTCACATGCTGTTTTAGCACTGTCATGGGTAAGGGGTGATTTTATGCTGCCCTTTTAAAAGAGGTAAGAATAATTTTGGTGCATCACACAGCCTTAGTTACTCTGGTGACACTACATAAAACACATGCCCCAGCAGGGACTAGCAGCAGGTATAATGTCTTGTAATATCTATCTCTGAAACTGAAAAATAAATAAATCTAATATTGATAATACTTAGAACTTCAGAGCTGGAAGGGACCCAAAGAATCATCAAGTCCAGACCCTGTCAAGATTGCACAATGGGGAACCAAACTCCAGACTTCTAGCTACACAGCTAGATACCTAAGCCACTGAGCTATCCAGCAGTTTATTACACATACACACACAGAGAGAGAAAGGTTTGGTGTCACAAGCTTTCTAGTTATTTACCATGTAGCCATACATCTGTTTACTTCCTTCTTTGTATTGCCCTCCCAACCCTGGAATAAAGACGTGAGACAAGAAGTATGGGTTAATAGCGGGCCACACTTTATTAAACATAATCAATGTTGCCATCCTTTGGCAAAGGGGGGTCCTGCCATAGTGTGGAATCAGGTTTAAGCACAGAGGTCTCAAAGGACCCCTTAAGCAACAAATGGGCGAGTCCCTGGCCCCAAGTTTTCACGGTCTTAAAGACAGCGATAACCCAGCCAGCCCCAATTTGACCATGCCCAGGCCTCAAGCCAGCTTCTCCTTGTTGACTGTTGGTCCGGGTGTGGCCCCAGCGCATCTTTCCCCCCAAGCACTGTAATTGCACGATCTGCAGCACTGGGAAGTCAGATGGGCTATAGCTTACCTGATTTTGCAATGGGACTCACCAACAAAACCTGTTATATCCGCACTACCCGCCACTGTGACCAATTTTCCACCTCTAGACATGCCAGCGCACCTGTTCCAGTGTGGGACAGGCAAAAAAATCCCCGCATCCAAATGCCAATCAGGATACAGGTCAAAAATTCCTATCCGGCCCCATAGGCGACCAGATACATTCACACTAGAATAAAGGGCAGGCGGGTGGGTGCCAGGAAAGGAAGAGGGCGGGGAGAGGGGGAATGTCCCTTAAATAACCTAACGTTCCCCCCTCTCCCCCTATGTCCCTCTCGTGAGACTAGGAGTCTCGCATTATCCAGGGAGGGAGGCAAAGGCAAGCCGCGCTGCTGAAGTCCAGCTCAGCAGAGGCTCGAGCATTGCCCTCCCAACCCCAGAATAAAGACGCGAGACAAGAAGTATGGGTTAATCACGGGCCACACTTTATTAAACATAGTCAATGTTGCCATCCTTTGGCAAAGGGGGGTCCTGCTGTAGTGCGGAATCAGGTTTAAGCACAGAGGTCTCAAAGGACCCCTTAAGCAACAAATGGCCGAGTCCCTGGCCCCAAGTTTTCACGGTCTTAAAGACAGCGATAACCTGGCCGGCCCCAATTTGACCACCCCCGGGCCTCAAGCCAGCTTCTCCTTGTTGACTGTTGGTCCGGGTGTGGCCCCAGCACATCTTTTCCCCCCCCAAGCACTGTAATCGCACGATCCGCAGCGCTGGGAGGTCAGATGGGCTATATCTTACCTGAGATTACAATGGGACTCACCAACCAAACCTGTTATATCCGCACTACCTGCCACAGCGTAGGGACTAGCCAAGCTAAGTCCCATTCCCGCCATTGAGCCGATTGAGCTCAGAAAGCAGCCCGCCCTTGTTGTCTTCCAAGAAGACATCCAAACCCAAATCGGACAGATGGACACCATCATTCCAAAAAAACTCAGGCCTATCCATACGGATCCTCTAGTGACCAATCACCGATCCAAGGCCGCTGCAGACCGCTCTGCAGACCTCCCGATTAACACTCCTGTGGGCAGTGTTAAAGGAGAAAAAGCTCCTGGCATCTCTCCATGCCAACTGAGGGACAATCGTTGACCATATAATCTGCATAGCCAGATACGTGGCCTTTAGCCATGTCAAATCGCGCAACACGTCCGGGATCAACGCCTTTCCATGATATCTGGCCAGATCATTGCCACCCAGATGTATTACCAACAAATCTGGTGGAAACTGGCCAAAGGCAGTCGCTCTGAATAGCTGACTCCAAAGCATTCCGCACAGCCCTCTCCATTCAACGTGAGCTCTGGCTCCAAGTCCCAGGTTGCTCCCCCATGGGGATGCAGCCACATATCGCGCTGCCCAAAAAATATAACTGTGGCCCATAATCAAGACGTGCCTTCGCCTTGCCATCACCACGGGACCTGAAAAGAGAAGTCAAAACCAGGCCCCTGCCTAGACATTAGGTAATGTTCTGATATATCTACGGTAATTGGATGAAGACCACCGACCCAGATGCTTAATTTCATCCACGTTATAGCCTAGGGCTGCAGTGGTAGATGCTGCACCAATCCTAAAGGAATGCGTGCCAAACTTCAATCCCCGCACCCCTACCTTGTCCAGCGCTAGGTCTGTCAACTTCCAGAACTGATACTTTGTCAGTGGTGAACCATCTCTATGCTGAAAGAAATATCCTTGTTCTTGTCCCCGGACTGCCAAATATGCATTAGTGGATCTTACTGGGCAAATGTTCTCTATGTGGCAGCTCGCTAAAGTAAGTTGAACGCCCCTGCCTATCTGGTCAACCTTGGATCTCCGTATTCGAATCTGGACCATCCCATCTACAATCCTAACATCCTGCCATTACAGAGCTGCCTTAGTTTTATCGGCCTTTCCAGCAGCAACTACTTCGCTAATTCTGAGGGCGCCGAAAAAAGTCAGCAAGGATGCTGCCTTAAATAAGGTAATTTCGTATTCATCCCTACACAGAATCTCCCACTGCGTACAAATGCGTTCTAACAACGCAGGTGATATGGGCGCCCTGATGTCTGGGGCCCTACCTCTCTCTTTAGACCACCCTTCAATCGTTTTTCTGATGCGATAACCTGAGGAAAAATCCTGATAACCGTTCACCCTAGCATGGAAGGCAATTGCTGACAACCTACCCTGTATAGTTCCCAGTGCTAGTCCCTTCTGGTTCAAATATACTATGAATTGTTGAAGGTGCTCCACTGGTGCCAGCCAAACTGGCTCCAGATTGACCATCTTCCTAAATTCCTGAAACTCTATACTCACAGCCGAGTACCCTTTTCGTGTCCTCGGTGCCAGGGCCAAGCCTATTGCTCTGTCCGCACCTTTGCCAGATCTCTGGGGGCAGAATTTCCGGGAACTCGTTGGCTCCTGGGTCTAGCTCCCTGAACAGCTCGATCTGTTGGCACGACAATGCATCAGCTAATCTGTTGTCTATACCTGGTACATGCCGGGCCTGCACTAGGACATTAAACTGCAAGGCCCGTAATGTGAATGCCCTTGTCGCGCACCCCCAGTGTCCCTAGTTTGTTTTCCCCAAACCCAGGTCCCACTTTCGGGCACGACTTTCTTAATTCTCCATACACCAACTGCCACCAGTGGATCTTTATCCACACTTTACCAATTATGCTGCCTGGAGACGAGTTGTCAAATATAACTGATTATTTATTGTGTAGTTGTTGAATCACATAAGTATATTGATAGATGTTGTATTAGGTTGCACTCATTACTTGGATATTACACACGTTTCTTTATTGGTATTACTTTTCATATAAATTACTGTGAATCACTGGAATACTATTTGATGACTGTCTCTTTATTTTACTTCTATCTTTTAACTATTCTTTAATCCATAAACCAACTATACCACACCAACTTTCCAATCTCTCTCATAAACCTCTCTAAACCTCCTCTCTCCTTCTCTCTCAGTTTCCAACTCTCTCTCTGACTCCGCCCTCCTGTCCTCTCATAGGCTCCAGCTCTAGAGCTCCACATGATGGACAGGTGGGACATGGGCATTCCGCCACAGCCCTGACTAATGTCATAACTCAATCTGAATGCGACGTAAGGTTGTTTATGATATAAACAACTGCCTGATTGTCACACCAAAATCGCACCACAGAGTTAGACCATTCCTCTGCCCATAGCCAAAGCGCGCCAACTATTGGAAAGAATTCTAGGAATGTTAAATCCCTGGTAATGCCGTTACGATGCCAATCTTCTGGCCACGTGCTGGCACACCATCTACCTCTAAAATAAATTCCAAACCCTAAAGAACCTGCCGTGTCTGAGTGGACCTGAAAGTCCGCCTTCAGCCCTATTTCACCTCTCCAGAAGGATATACCATTGAACCCTGCTAGAAACTGACTCCAAACCCTCAGATCCTCCTTCATACCACGAGTAATCCTAGTCCTATGCAAAGGACGCTGCAGACCCTTCATTGCATCGCAAAGCCGGCGCAAAAAGGCGCGCCCAGGCACCACAACTCTGCAAGCAAAGTTTAAGTGGCCCACAATCTCCTGTAGCAATCTCAAGGACACCTTTTTCCTCTGCAACAGTGAGGCTATCCTAGTTTTAAGGTCAGCTAATTTATTGTCAGGCAACCTCGACGTCTGCTGTACAGTATCTAGCTCAATGCCAAGGAAAGTAAGGGACGTGGCTGGACCCTCCGTTTTTTCCTCTGCTAGGGGTAAGCCTAACTCTTCTGCCATTAACTGAAAAGTGTTTAAAATAAAACTACACTTTCCTGTATTCCTTTCTCCACAAAAAAGATAGTCATCAAGGTAATGGGCCGTAGATTTACAGCCCGTCAATATAAAAAGCTCCCTGAAAATGAAATCCTAACAGGTCAAAATCCAACGGGTGAACTGGTAAAATCCGGAATGCTGATTTAATATCGCATTTTGCCAGCTCTGCCCCCACACCACATTTTCGCACCATGCGCACTGCCTCATCAAAGGAGGTGTAGCGCACAGTACAAAGTTCCTGGGGAATGGCATCGTTAACTAACACTCCCTCTGGGTAAGACAAGTGGTGTATTAATCTAAACTCACCCTGGGCCTTTTTTGGAACTATTCCCAGAGGCGAGACCCTCAAGGTGTCCAAAGGAGCCTTTGCAAAGGGTCCCAGCACTCTCCCTTCTTTAACCTCCTTCACAATCTTGTCCTGCACCACACTCTCCATTCCAAATACCGATTTGAGGTTTTGCGCAAATAATGCCCTGTGCTCCCCTACCGCTGGGATCCTAAAGCCATACTTGAAACCATCCAGTAAATAACCAGCATCATCTCTGTAGGGGTAATCACTCAGCCACGCTTCCAAAACTGTAACCCTAATTGGGCTGGGTCCCTTTTCCAGGGGTACCCCCGCCACTACTGGGCTTTTTACCTCTGCCTGGGCCCTTATTCTGTCTCTGAGCCCCAGCCCTGAAGCATGAGGTGCTGGGGTGCCGTCCCCCACATGCCAAACACTCATGCCTAAAACAGCATGGCTTCCTAGTGCAAGTGCCCTTGGCATTATACTCCCAGCAGAGCAGGTGGGGTTGAACCACCTGCCCCACTCCTACGCGGGGATTCTGACTCAGGGCAGCCTTTCTGTTCAGATGCCCACTATCAAACCTGTCCCCGAAATTGGGTCTGGCTGGCGTCATGTGCTGCAGCCACAGACCTGGCAGCGGCTTGTCCCACCTAAGATTTGGGTGCATTGCGCTCTGCATGTGGAATGATTCATCATAATGAAGCCACGCCTGCCCAGCGAAATCTACATACACCCTATATATCAAATCCAAATATTGAAAGAGGGATTGCGCAAGCCACGGCTGGGCCTTAACAACCACCCCAGCGTAGATTAGGAACCCCGGCAGCCAATTGGACCATGTCCTGTCAGGCTTCTTCCTCCTGTGTCTCTCCTTATCTTTGTCATCCTCCTTGTCTAAATTCTTTTTCTCTACATTTCTATTCCATAATTCAAATAGATCCACATATTCGCCTATTTTTTCCTGAGTTGCCGGGGTGAGATGATCCTCCAGGGGCATCGAGTAGTCACCGTATGGCAATGCTCGTAAAGGCACTGTATTAAATCCCATGTCAGGAACAGATGGGTATGGCCAGACGCCGAAACCAGCCGTAGTGTTAAACTGAGTTGGCAATGCGACCTGGGGGTATGGCATACCCCATCTACCGAATTGAGTGCTGGAACAGGGCCATGGAGTGTTGGGGGCCCTAAAGCACTGTGTGTCATATGGCGCATAATGTGTGGGATTAAATTGTCCACTGCCAGCCCAAGGCCAAGCAGGGATCGGTGAAGGAGTGCCCCATGCAATGTCCGACTCACCCGATGAAGGCGCCGCCAAGCTTGTCTCGTCCCTGCCATAAAGCCGTTCAGGGCTGACTTCATTCGCTTCATCCTGCCTATTGGGAACTGTCACTGCTGACTCCGACATTGAAGGGGTTGACAACCTTCTTCCCTTATCCAAACGCCGCGACCTTGGTGTAATGGTAGCCCCATCTGCATCACATCTGGGTGCCACATTGGGTTGCTGGTCCGCTTCAAGAATAGCAATTCTAGACATCAGATCATCCGCTATGGCTTTAAGCTTAGCCCTACGATGGCTTTTGGCCTCCCTAGCCGATCTGCGTGGCGGTGCCTCACTGGACTGCAGAGCCTGTCTCGCCAGCATTTCAGCCTCCAGTGCACAAATTTTTTCGTGTAGTTGTTGCCAAATCGGCCAGGATTCCTCGTCAGACAAAGACTGAGGCAGAGACACTTGGGGAACTGGCCTTTTCTTGGCAGGCTGTTTTCCTTTTTTATTGCCCTGACCCTTGCGAGACACCATTGCGTATCAGGCATTCAAGACCAATCAAGGGGCACCAAGTATCCCTAGCGGCTCCTGTGCCAATTCAAATGCTAACCCTTGCTCTGAGCATATAATAAAGGGAGAACCAGCTGACATTCAGCTATGTCCCACCGTGAAACAATGCAAGCCTTAGTGTATGAATAAGCAGCTAGTTAAACCAACCAATTGGTATCAAAAAAATTGTTTGTTTGTTTGTTAACTATCTTGCCACTCAAGCTGAATTCCCTGATTAATTAACAATAGGGACTGACTTAATCAAATAGCTTAAACTATAAAGTAATACCCTCAATTAATTTTGACCAGGCAGATCAAAACTCAACCCGAATTTCTGCTTGTGAAGTAATTAATGTTAATCTAAAATTCCTTCATTTAATCTTTGCCAATACCAATCAAACTAATTAATTCACTTTTAAGTATGCACTTAGTGTTGGCGTGGGTCCAACTCCAAAGGCGGATGTGGCGTTTGCCTCTCCAGAAGCTTGGAGTCAGATTTGGATAATGAAACTTCCAAGAGCACTCTGTTAGGGAAAACAAACCTTAGAACCCAAGATAACAAGTCACACAAAGTCTCTTACCTGGTAGCTTCAAATCCTCCCCTTTATAAGCAGAGTAAAGACGCGGACGTATAAGGAAAAACACGGAGAGAGTTCTGATAAGACTTATAGCATAATATATTAGACTTGATATATTAGCATTGGTCAGACATATATACATGGCATTATATACATAGGCATAGATCTCTCAGAGCAACATAACATTCACAGAAGTAAAGTAATGACCACCAGACTCACAAGTGGCAAAGTGCTGTTCTCACTCTCTTGCTTAAATAGTGAGAGCAGCCTATCACTGCAGACATAGCAGCTGAACGTGGTTAACAAGCATTACCTAAGCTTGTTCCAGCTGTATAACACCAGTCATCCATTGACTTGACGTTACAGGCATGACTTTGCATTCTCACTACAATATTAAATTTAACCCCTTGTTCACTTAAAGGAACAAATCTTGACACTCAATTGATTATCCCCTCTTATGTATATATATGAAATTTATTAAAAGATTTAGTAAACACTATTCTATTTTAAATTAATTATATTATTTATTATTAATTAAGTCCCCTTCACAGATTGCTGCCTTGTCGTGGGACACGACTTAATGACTAAACAACAACAACAAATTATTAATTAAGTAATTTAATAAATAATAATAATAATAATAATAATTGTCCGTCGTTAAATAGGCTAGAGAAAATTGCACGGCCAATTTAATTGCAGTACCTTGCTAAGCCACCAACTATCTTGCAACTACCACGTGGCGCTGTTTAAACTGTGCTCCACCTAGATGTACGAAACACCGACCGTTGGAAGAAATGAAGGTGGGGGGTTGAGGGTAAAATCGTACCCTAGCAGCCCGAGAGCCAAGCAGCTGGCTGGGCGCCAAAACGGTCGGAGCCCAAAGAGGCCGTTCCACACCTCAGCCGCCTCGCGCCAACCCGAACCTCGCCCAGTAAGTCTGAATGCCGACTCAAGCGCCAGCCCTACAACCGAGCCCCTGCGCTCAAGCCAATCCTTCTTCCTTCCTGTCTTTTTACTGCTTATTTCTTTATATATTATACAATTTATTTATTTATTTCTTATTACTGGGGGGAAAACTCCCAAAGCCCCTGGGCTCCAATCATGCCGAAACGTGATCCGCGCAAGCCGCGCAGCCGTGGATGTCCCCCCCACCGTTCCTTGCCCCTGCTAAGTCCTGGCAACAATAAAATATACAACAGTAACTCAAACTTCAATGAATTAACATCAACTGAACAAGAAATTCAAGTATAAGGAAAAACAAAATTGGTAACCAAACCCCGGGAGGGAGCCAATGCTACCCTCCCAGCCTCCTGAATGCTGTTCCTCGTAGCCTTGCTTAGTGACGCAGCTGGTGAAGAACTGAGCAGCGGAACTCTATCCTTGCCAAATGCCAGGAAAGGAAGAGGGCGGGGAGAGGGGGAACGTCCCTTAAATAACCTAATGTTCCCCCCTCTCCCCCTATGTCCCTCTCCTGAGACTAGGAGTCTCGCGTTATCCAGGGAGGGAGGCAAAGGCAAGCCGCGCTGCTGAAGTCCAGCTCAGCAGCGGCTCGAGCAGTTCAAACACACTCAGGATGCAATCAGATGGCCCTATAGCTTATGCTTTGGATCATCTGTGACAAGATGTGTGTTGAAGTATTTTCTGAAGATTACACAACATGCAGGAAACCCCAAATCTGCCTGACCTCTCCCTGTGCCCAGTCTGGACCTTTTTGATCCAGTGGCAGGGCTACTCTTTCTTTCGGCTAGGCTGGAATGACCAGGACCAGATTTCCTGAACATGGAAGGGTTGCTTTAAAGGAGATTGCATCGAGTGATATAGAATTGTGTTTCCAGCACAGTGCAATCATATAGCATCTTCTGAGAGAGATTGAGAGAGAGAGAGATGCAGATACTTATTTTTACACACATTCCAAGAACACAGCATTTTTTGCAGCTTCTTCACAAAAACATGCCATGGCCTGTTGCACATGTGCTTAAAAATGAAAAGGTTTCTGCCCATGGTTTTTAATACATAATGCAATGGCCCATATCCTCTTGCCTTATTACACTGGCATTACACAAATGCTATAACTTTGAGTGGCTAATTGTCTTTAGTAAACCAGTCACTGTAGACATTACCTGTTGCATGCTGTGTGTAACTAAGAATATTTATGGTTATTTCTTAACTATAGCAGTTTGCCCACAGAGGTTATGCCATTTGCATAGTTAATCCAAAGGATTTGGACCAATGTTTTTTGGATAAAAAAAGCTGCACATATTTTGCAGAAATGCACCAGTCTGCAAAAATTCCACAAAAGTTATCCTAAAATTCCCCAGTAGGGAGGAAACATATGATTTCGTTTCACCTGCAAAAAAGAAATAAGTAGATCTTTACATTCCCACTTCAGCTGTCTCAAATGTGTTGCCTTTAAAGCTGGTAATTGAAATAGCAATAAGTTGCATCCATGTTGATTGTCTGATATTGTAATAGAGTCTTCTAGTTAAAGCAGTTAAAGTCTTTTGGAAAGATTATTGCAAGAAATCAATTTTACCTTGTGAGCACTTCCTTGTTTCCAGTGTTGCTCACCGATTATATGAACTTTGGTAGCAGATTATTTGGTTGGTTGGGTTAATTCTATGATTTTATTTGTTCAGGGTAGTCATGTGAAAATTATGTTGGGGGTACATACAACACTTATAATAATGTTTACCAATGCCAAATAGAAAGTTTAAGAAATGAGCTTCTGAGCACAAACTTTCCATTGTGATCATATTCATTCAATTTCTGCTTAGCTAGTCTGTGAAGGCTTTCAAAAGGAGACCTTTGTCATGAGATGTCCAGCTTTTGACACTACAGCAGTCTCCTTGGCAGGGTAAGTGATCTGTCACTGTACTGGAAATGCAAAATGTTAAGAGTACAGTAGAGGAAAACCAATGGAATTGGTTCATCATGATATGCAGCCTTTCAAAAATCCTTTGTCATCTCATTTAGCCAACATAATAGTGCTTCTTGTTTGGTTGCAGTGGGCTTTAGAGTAATTATAAAAGGATAAACCTTTATTGGTAATCTATACCTTTCACAGAGCTGTGTTGATTTTAACTGAACCACAATGCCAAGAAAGATATTAGTTTCACCGAACCAAACATTTGCAATTAAATCAGAGGATTGAGAACAGATTAAGCACTAATGAGATGAACAGTATGGATTGCAAAAATCTACATTTTGTTCTATTATCTTCAAAATCCTTATAATTAGATAAAACAATGTTGGGAATTGCTAATGCTTATTAATTGTTGTACACAGAACATAATTTTATCTGAATACTTCAAGGGAGGAGATTTCCACCTGCTGTTGGAATAAAGATTACCTTAGAAATGCTGTCAGGCATCGTTTGCAGTCTTCTTGTCTACAACATAATACTTCCCCGACTCATTCAGCGTTGCAGTTGGATCTCTGCTCTGCAGCTGTGAAGCTGCTTGCAGGTCGCTTGGGGCTTCCACGGTATGGCCATGTAGTGTGGCTGCTGATGGAATCCTGGCAAACTTCATATCTGCCAGTGCTAATATACACACAAGTTAGCAAAAGCTACTGGTCTGCACTGGCACTGGAGAAAAGCGGAGAACAGCCGAGAGATTGCTTAGGGACGTGCATGGCAAAACCTTTTGGTTTTACTTCATTTTGTTTGTTTTTTATGGAGGGTGCCTCTTTTGTTTTTGTTTTTCTTTGTGCACAGTTCCGCATATTACACACAAAAGGCACCGGCTCTTTCAGATTCTTAAGTTGTGCCTTTCCCGATTCTGTCTGACACTCATCCAAAAACCCTGAAAAACCTATGAAAACTACCTCTTATAAGTGATAACCACCATCATGAATTGCATTTGAAAATGGCTTCGCCATTAAATGGAACCACCAGAGGCGGAGGAAATGGGGTTAAACTGGAGGTGTGTGTGTGTGTGTGTTTGTGGGGGAGGGGGAGATTAATGAAATGAAGGGCAACAGATATAGCTCAAAGTGGCCAAATCAAAAGCAGTTGGATAATAGCCATTGCCTGCTATTATCTTCTGGCCCTAAAGTTAGCTCTTTGTGTCCCAGGGGCCCAGGATGAGCTGTTGGGGAATTGGGTCCAACTGAGAGGTCTGATGATCATGCTCAGCAGGGTGAAGGCCAGATTTCACCAGCCCATGCGATTGCACCCTAAACCTGATCCATCTGTTTGGTCTTGATGGGTAAGACAGCAATTAAAATTGGTAACCACTTGCACCCTTAGTCTATGCTCCCAGCAAGAGCCCACATGGACCTGCTTGCAAAGAAACTTCAATGACACTTCATGAAATGATGGCCGTGTTTTGTGCATTTAGCTCTGTGTTACACACAAGATTGATTTTTCACATGTTTTGCCTATCCGATCCCGAGCTCTGAAGTTTTGTTCCAAAAGAGGTGTGTAGTGGTTGCTATCTACAATTGACTTTTGCTTAGTTTCACATGCACATTTGTCCTACGGACTTCTGTTCCTTAATGTTAACAGACATAGGTCCAGTTTTCAGTTGTTGTCAGAGCTGATACAATGCACTGGTTGAAATTACATAAAATTGTTGCTGTACTGAGTTCCTGTTGATTAGTGTGTCTCCTTCCATCAGGAGTAAAAGCTGCAGGCCAAAATCTTATCCGTAATTTATATCTGCATAAGTGAAATTGCATAGGTGGCAGTCATAAATTCCTGCTAGTTAACAAGACGGCAGTAATGTTCCTGGTTGTATGTCTGTCAAGTGACTGGGCAGGTAATTAGGAATGCATTTATCACCTTGTGAACTAGGCACAATTTCCAGCTGTGACTTACATAATTTCACTTTTAGATTTGTAAATTGCCAGTAGGATTCTGGCATTGGTTTTATAGCCTCTGCAATTGTAAAATTTAGCTTGCTCAAAATATTTTCACTCCTCAGAAACCTTAGTATCTAAATTCCCAACTCAGTGGTTGTATTTACCAGCTGTCTCTTTGCTGTCACCTAGTTTGTAGCACCCAAAAAATGAGAGGCATTTTATCTCCAGGTTCAGGTCTATGAATTCGACCAGAGGCAGATTTTTTGACCAGACTTTTAAGACAAGGCAAAGGAATTTATATTACAGTCTAAATTTCTTTCACTTCCTCTGCCTCTCTGCCAAGGAGCAGAGGAAGTGATCAATTTGTCGATATCCTGAAGTGGATCTCTTATTAAGCCACTTCACTATGTCAGAAATTTCAACTGGAAGGAGCTGGAACAAATAGGATCACTTGCAACGAGCCATTCAGTGGCAAGGATCACAACAAAACACATATTGCACTTTCACCCAACCCCAAGCGACCCTATTTAGCCCATGCCAGCCTGTTCCAAAATAGCCTGCATGATTGCACCCTAAGCCTCATCCATCATTTTTGTCTTGATGGGCAAGTATGACCAAGATTAGGTCCATTCTTGACTATTAACTGGGAACTACAAACACTTATTAAATTGCTTTTCTTCTAGTTTATTTAACAAAATGATCTCTGGGAGAACGGACATACTTTTAAATCTGAATTGCTCATTCCTCCCACCCACCTCATTACTCCTCTTTCAGTGGATTCCCCCTCTT
This sequence comes from Intellagama lesueurii, assembly GCA_037013535.1. Classification (NCBI taxonomy): domain Eukaryota; kingdom Metazoa; phylum Chordata; class Lepidosauria; order Squamata; family Agamidae; genus Intellagama; species Intellagama lesueurii. Next base: position 144,105,861 of record JBAJHW010000004.1, read on the forward strand.
CTTGTACCAGCCTATCAGGGATATTGTAGCAAATAAAATGATCCAGTCTTATGTAGAAAAATAGATCTGATGCAGTGATCTGAATAGATGTGATATGTTCAGTGTTCATAATGTTGCTTTGGTGGCAATGTATATTGGCATAATAACATCAATTAGAATCACACAGCAAATAGAATGACATCACTATATTCCAGAACCAATCAAATATAGCTACATGATTATATATCTTACAACAACCAGAAAGAAGAGGGCAAATGAAATGAAATGAGAAAGAACAAAGAGATGATGATTTAATAAAGAGGCAAACAAAAGATCCTTCAGAAAAGGAGACATTTAGACATTTAAATTAAATTAGGGGGTGGGGGAAAGAGAATCATTTTGACTCAGCCCTACCACTTTTGTTTGTTGCATCTGTTGCATAATATCAACATAACTAAAAAACCAAGTTCATCCCACAAATATTATTGTGAAATGAGCAATATTTCATGGTAATCCAGTGTAATGTAATGTAACATGAAACCTATGGAACTACACTGTCCATCAGGAGCCTGTAATTATTCTGTGTTGTGAATTAGCATGGTGCTGGTTAGCGACAAGTAAGGACCCTGAAATTTATGTTGCTTCAGAATTTTCCCCCCCTTGCTATTAAAATTTCATGCATAAGATTGATTATGTTTATAGAAATTGACGTTCTTCGATTGCCGTTTGCCTCAAGGAAGCTGGCTTTGCTTCAGCAAGAGAGAGAATATAATCATGAAAATATAATGAAGAGTTAATGAATGTGCGGCACATATTAAGCAGATCAAAGAATAGTGTGGTGAAATGAATTTTTTGGATAATGTGGGTTTTTCCTTGTTTTTCTCCCTCTGCTCATTATTTGTAAAGGTGCTTAACAGACAAAAGAAGCAGCACTGCATAATTAATTTACAAATGTAGCATCATGTACATGCTAAAGAAGTTGAAAAATTAGAATATTAATATATTTGATGGTGATTATGTCAAATTCTCTTTTATATACAAAACCATGTAATTATTTAATGCAATATTTAACTGTGACTAACACTGAGGAAAAGAAAACAGACATTATAGTTCTGTAAACTCTCAAACGATTCAAACTGTGTCTCCTTGCTCCCACAGAGATCCTCTACACCACAAAGTCATATGATGGTGAAACTGAATAAGTTTTAAAGGCAGTATGCAGTCCAATATGAATGTATAATTGACTTATAGAATATGTACAGTTCAATTGGATGAGGCTGTAGAAAGGGCACTTATGAAATTTGCAGATTACAGCAAGCTGAGAAGTTTAGCTAAACTACGGAAGATAACTTTAGGATTTAAAATGACCTTGATATATTGGAGCACTGAAATGAAACGAACAATACAGAATTCAACCAAAATAGATAGAATGTGCGCCCCCCAGCAAAAGGTGCAAACATTATAGGAGTATGGAACCCTAACTTCTTCTAATACATATGAAAACAATCTAGCAGTCTTAGAGGATCACAAAGTGAACAAAAGCCAGCTGTGTGAAGAGACTGCTCAAAAAGCCAGTGCGATTTTCAGCTGTATTGTATCATCAAGGGCAAATGTAGTGTTACAAGTGGATAGTACTGGACGGTGGCACTTTAGATTGCAGGAGGATGGTTGCTGATAGGTTAATCAATGGCAAAAAATATCTACATATAAGCTTTACATTTCAGTAGAAAGCCAATGTGGAACTCTTAGACAAACACATGGTTTTCTGCCTGCAAGGAAATTTGTTTAAAACTATGGGTGTAAATCCTGCCTTGTCTTGTGGACCGGAATGAGAAATAGCTTATTTTTGCTTCCTGTGTTTTTCCTCTCATCAAGATACTTCCCTGAAGCCTCAAAGAGAGTTCTAACATTTATGAGTACAATTTTGTGCTAATGGCATAAATTGTGCAAATGATATAAATTGCTTCAATTGCACAAGCAATGATTGCCTTGTTGCATAATAATATAATAATCATGTGCTGTCAAATCAATGCTGACTTATGGAGACCCTTTACAGGGTTTTCCAGGTAGAGAGTTCTGAGAAGTGGTTTACCATTCCTTTCTGAGGAGGGCACCCTGGGACTGTGCAGCTTGCCCAAGGCCACACAGGCCGGCTCTACTCAGAGGAGGCATAGTGGGGAATTGAACTCCCAACCTCTGGATCCACAGTCAGTTACTGAAACCACTGAGATATCCAGCCAGCTGCCTTGTTTCACAAATTAAAAGAACAGGATGTTGTCTATGTATTCTATTCTAACCGCCCAGAGTAGACCCGCTCTAGATGGGCGGTATATAAATCTAATAAATAAATAAAATATTTTTTTAAAAAAAGTTCTGTGCAATTAGTTTGTCTATCAGTGCTTGCTATGTGTCTGTGTGCACATGTCCTTTGCTTCACAAGCAGAAAAGAGAGCAGATTTACGCAGAGAAGTTTTGCACATGTTCTGGAAATCTTGCACACACAAAAAAAGAGGGGAAAAAACCCTGACTCATTAGTTCATCCCCATGCTAGATGGGAGAACTCTCACAGAAACTAGCAGTTTCTTGACAGACTTTCCCAATGTGTCAAGATAGGAAACCTTGCAAAAAACAAAACAAAAACAAAAAACAAAAACAAAGAAATCCAACCAAGTAATCTTGTCTGGTTTTTTTTTTTCAATATGATTTTTCAGTTTTACTGCTCTGTCAAAATCCAGACAATACAGCTGGCTTCATAGCAACAGCAGGCTCTCCAGATGAAGCCAAATTAATGAAGGTGGATTGGCCACAGTATTCTGTGCCTTAATTACCTCTTTATTAGCTCGTTGTAATACACTCTACAATGGTCTGCCTTGAAAAGTGTTTAGAAAATGCAGGTCCTTGAAAATGTAGCAGCCTAGCAGTTATTTGGCACGTGATTCATAAACCACATAGGAACCAAATTCACTGGCTTCCAAATTGATTCCAAGCTCAGTTTAGGTGCTGATTTTGATCTATAAAGCCTGAAATGTCTTAAGAGGCTAAATGTTCACTAGCTTCCAAAACCAGACAAGGTCAGGGTGTTCCGTCTAGTATATACAGCATATCCTCCCCTATGAGGCTGCCAGATGTTTAAGACCCTTAGTAGAGAATCTGTTGAGTGCCCCATCACTCCAAGAAGCCCAGTTTGTGGGTACACATGATGGGTCACTTTCTGTATCAGTTCCTTGATTGTTGAACTCTCTCCCAAATCAAGCTAGCTCCATCTTTATTGAGTTTCTATCATATAATCCGTTCTGAATTATTCTGCCAGACCATCAGCTTTTTAAAAAGTTTTTACCCTGTTTTAAAAGAATATTTCCTTTCTGTTCTGCATTAATGTGATTTTATCATACACCACATTGGAGTCCCCAGTGGGCAGAAAAACAATTTCTAAATGTGCTGTGTATGATGTGCCATCGAGTTGGAACCAAGTTATAGCTACCCAAACAGGTTTTTCAAGGTAAGTGAGATATTTAAGTACTGTAGTGGTTTTACCAGTTTCATCCATCCCGCCCCCCATGAATTTCCATGGCTGAGCAGGGATTTAAACCCAGGTCTCTTGAGTCCTAGTCCATCAGACTGGGTATCTGCAATTTCTAAATACTTCACATAAGTCATTAAAATAAAAATTGCATATTGAACAGAACAAGGGCTCTTTGTGTTTTAGGTCTTAGATTAGCAGAACATACAGTGGTGCCTCGGTAGACGATGTTAATCCGTTCCACGAAGATCGCTGTCTAGCGAAAACATCGTCTAGCGAAGCACGTTTTCCCATTGGAATGCATTGAAATCTCTTCAATGCGTTCCAAAGGGAAAACTCGTCGTCTTGCGAAATCTCCCATTGGGAAACCTCGTCTAGCGAGCGCGGGTCCCCGTCGGAATGCACTGACAGCTTTTCACCACTAGTCGGCGCATTCCTATGGGGAAACCTCATCGTCTAGCGAAAATTCCCCATAGAGAGACATCGTTTTGCGAAGCGCAGTAGCGATCGCAAAAAGGCATCGTCTAGCGATTTCCTCGTCCTGCGAGGCAATCGTCTAGCGAGGCACCACTGTATTTGGAATAATGTCTAGGAACACTGTATCCATGTGAGGATAGAGAATAGATAGACAGATCCTTATTTCAGTTTAAATGGCTAACTCTGAATTTGATTAGAGTTATTTCATATAAAATAGAATATAATTAAGCCTCCATTCCTCCACAAATAGTGCAAAAACTATAGGAGCATGGGGACACAACATAAAAAACCTAATCTTTGTATTGATATGCATCATAATACTAGCTGATAAGCTACAAGCCATGGCAATAGCAACTGGTGAAGCTCTGGAACTTTGAACCTTCAGTGGGAAGCTCTTCATCCCATATGAGAACCATCACTCTCTCTTGTTCAAGAGTTGCCAGAGCCAAACAGTAGTGGCACAATAAACTTTGAACTGGAAGCAATCATTAATCTTTAAAGGCAAACAAAAGGAAGGAAGGAAGGAAGGAAGGAAGGAAGGAAGGAAGGAAGGAAGGAAGGAAGGAAGGAAGGAAGGAAGGAAGGAAGGAAGGAAGGAAATCCAATAATGCAGACAGTTGATTTGTACAATCATACCAGCTCTCTTCCACCTGGAGAGACTCTTTGTGAAGCAATTGAGTCTTCCTTGCCCATTCATGACCAAACGAAACAAAATATTTCGCTTTACAAAACAGAGAGCTCACTCCAACATAATGTTGCTTGGCAAATCCGTCTCCCTCACCGTCCTAGCTATTCCTAGAATTACAGTAAAATTCAGACATGGAAGGTTGAGGAAGTTGTGGATAACATAAATAGCTGGTGTAATCAAATAGTTCCAGAACTTCAACCCTATGAGCGCTGTCTTCACTACAATACTGAAGTAAGCATATCTAAAAATTGCAATTCTATGAAAATATCCAAACCAAAGTGCAAGTATGAACTTAAGAGGGGGAAAAAAGGAGGAAGGCAGCATAATTTAGCTTAAATTGTTCTTTTTCTAAATCTGTGGCATTTGAAAGATTTCATGATTTCTACAATTTCAATGATTTACATTATTTCAATTGTGTGATTATTAAGTATTCATATTTTGCACCTCTTTCTGATTGTTAGTCTTTACTGTGTATCTAGCAGAACAAGCAAACAAACATCAGAACAAAGAACTGAATTAAAAGGACCATAATCAAAGCGCAATTTTTAAAAGAAATCTCCATAAATTAGGCTTATATGGAATAATTTAGATACAAATGTAATTGTTTCAGAAATATTTAAGCAAATTAGCTACAAAACAAAACGTGCTAATTGTGTAAAACTCAAAATCTTTTCAATAGCAACACTATATTGTGGGTTATTTCCAGACATTTATGAAAGCTAGAAGAGGGTTAAAATGTTAATTAGGAGTCATGTCTGTCAATATGAGGATGGAATATGATTTTTTTTCCAAGAAATATTATGAGTTTAAGCAATAATATGGTCTCTTATGATGACACATTTTATACCTCCTCCTCTGTAGGTGGACAGGGAAGATGATCAAGGAATGCATACAGCTCTTGGTCTTGGTTTAGCTATGAATCTCAGAATCTCACTTGCGTTGCTGCCTTTTGTTTGTATGTGAGTGTTTTTCCTTCCCACATGGAAATCTACACACATTTCTTGTATACATTTCCTGTAAGGCACTCATTTACCTACATGTCATAGTACAAGCATTGTACACTTTTCTCCATTGACCAAAGTGAGTTTGTATGTTTTTTCAGCTGTACACTTTTTTAAAGCCATTTTCATTTTAAAAAAAAGAGAGACCTATGCACAGGTTTGTGTCCATGCATGTGCCTCAGATCCCGCAAATGTGAGTTGCTGAAGGAAGACACACTTTAGGCCTATCTAAATGTGATTTCTGTGTTTCTCTGCAACATGCAAGCAAAGGAGGGTCCGGCATCTCTCCTCTCTTCCATTGCTTTCTCCATGTGGAAAGCTCTTGAACAGAGCTATAGCCTCTCAGTCAGTCTCAAGATATGTGAAATGGATAATTTCAGAGAGAACCTGAAATAAACATCAACAATCCTATATCATAACAGGATCCTGTAATTTCTTTCACATAAAAAACAAAACCCTGTTAAAACAAGCTTTTTCTCACAGACTGTAGTGGCTCTCTCTCTCTCTCTCTCTCTCTCTCTGTGTGTGTTAAATCATTTGGGGTTCTAAAGTGTCAGAGGCTCAAAATATAGCTTTCTCTTTCACCCTGTTCTACAATTAAGTTCAAAAGATTTGCTGAGTGACCCGTGAAAAACCTCATAAAAGATCTGTTCTGGTTAATTTATTGAGATGGTGAGTGAACATCTTCAAGCTACTAACAACACATTTGTTCATCCTACTCCTACAAGAAAGACAGACAGTTTGGAATCATCAAGAAAGATGATTCAACTCACTTGCGAGCTCGTTTATTGATCCCATTACCTGCAGGTTAACAGGGCAATCCCCAGTGTTCCAGATTTGGCTGGAATTCAAGCCTAACTTAGCACTAACAATATTTCAGGGTCATAATGCACAATGCAGGTCTATTCATATCTCCTAGCTTTTGCCACAACAGATTATAAGGATAAAGGATTTGACTGTTGCTGAATATTGGGATTAAAAGGCATGGGGAGTGCAAATGCATTATGGTGAGTTAGCCATATCTAGTACATGGAATGGAAGAATTGCAGGTGGGAGGGAAAGACAAATGGACAGAGAGAGGAAAAGGATGGAAATGAGGCTACATGGCATAGATGGGGGACTTATGGCCCTCTATATATTTTAGGGTGCATCTTCCAGCATCTCTTATCATTGGCCATGGCAGGTGGGACTCATGGGAACTGCAGGCAAAAAACATTTGGAGGACCAAAGCAGACAAAGAACTTTCTCTTCAGCCAGGCTTTCCTTAGTGACTGAGTGACTGTCTAGAACACAATAAATGGAATAGATTATATTTTGTTGCTTCTACATCTGTTTTTGGAATCCTCTTACCTAACAGTTTTAATATAATGTTATGAATTCTTCTCTAATATTTGAATACTTTACTAGTTTTAGCTTTTAATGTTGTGCTTTTAATGATGTAAGCCACCTTGGGTCCTTTTAAAGGAGAAAAATGGGGTAAAATATTTTAAATAAATAAATCAAATAAAGAAACTGTTTGTATGGTATCCTTTTGTGAATTTCAGTTCTGGATAATGTTTACATATTCTTCAAAAGTCTCAGAGACCTACATTTAAAAGCAACAACTCAGTGATGATCAGGAGAAAGTATCAAGGCTCATTTATTCATTTCAAGTCTAAACATCGATGTAAACTTGAGGATAAAAAAGAGGGAGGACAAGGAGAAAAGCACAAGCAATGAGCACGATTCCAGAGAGAAGAATTAAGCAACTGAGAAATTTTTCTCTTGGGAATCCTTAAATCGGCTGTTTTGTACCAGGGCTATATAACTGAGAAGGTTGTGGCATCTTCATAAAGCACTATAAAACAATGTGCTGAACCTGTTCCCATGCTAAATGAAGACATTTTTTAGCAGAGTGAGAAGCAGATTGGAGCTTCAGTGGTTAGCGCGCTTTGAAATAGTTCTTGAAAGAAAGCCTTCTCAAGGGCATGACTCTTAAAACAAAACTGCCCCAAACCAGGATGTGATATGAGCTTTGATACACACAGAAGTGTTGAGTCCCTATTCTGGTTGGTTCAGCTAGTGAGCAGGACATGCGAAGGAGTATGGGCTCATTTTTCCTTTACTCTGAAATAAAATTGCCATTTCATTGTCCAGAACAGATGTTTGGGTCACATGCCAGAGGATGAGTTTTTCTCTTTTTCAGTCCATGAGAAGCACCAGCCATCTTCAGTCACGTACAGTACTTGTGAGCTGAATGATCATGGACTTGAATTGATATGGTAGCCTCCAAATAAAGTAAACTTGCTGAATCCACAGGACTTCCCCAAATTCACAATCCAGTACAGTTCCCTCCAGCTTACAATCAAACTCCTGAGTCCTAATTCCTAAGACTACTCTCTGTGTTATATTTCATCCAGTTGCTTCCAACTCATGGCAACCCTAATAAGATTTTTGCAGTACATGCAACATTCACAATGTAGTTTACCATGGCTACCCTCTACTGAGTTTGCATGGCTGAGCAAAGATTTGAATCCAGGTCTCCCGACTCTTAAGTCTAACTTTCTATCTACTACACCATGCTTGCTCCAAACATTAATTAGCAATTTAAAAAGTATACTGGCTCGGACTAGTCTCTGGCTAGTCTCTTTGGACTAATGGCAACCTGTCCCAGGGTTTTGTAAGTAGAAAGTGCTCAATAAGGGATCATCCGTTCCTCTTTCTGGTGGTGCTCTGGGACTGTGCAACTAGCCCACACCTGTACAAGCTGGCTATTTTCCTAGACTCACACAGTGGGGAATAGAAACACTGACCCCTGCTCTTGCAGCCAGGAACTCCAAGCTACTGAACTAAATGGCAAAGATATTCCGTTAATTGCAGTGTGCCTGCTTAAAAAACACTTCCATTTTAGCTAACAGAAAGCATTTTCAAGCCTAATCATGGCTTAGGGGGAAGTAATTGGGGGTTGCAGATGGGGAGGGATGATAGCCCTTCTGTCCAGCTGTAATCTCAGCTGCTTGCATGGGAATACGTTTTGGAAACCACCACTCCCCCTTCCTTGGCTAAAATTGTAGCTGGTGATTTCAGACAGGTTTCAGACAGGGAGAAAGAGTTAGCCCTTACTTTCTCACTGGTGACCCACCCAGATTTCTTGTGTTAGAATTAGGCTTTAAAAAAAACCTTCCCAAAGCTCCAGCAGGAGGCTTTTTTCCAAGCCCACTTGTTATGAGAGGAGTGTGTAGAGATTTGAACCTTCCCACCATGGATATGCAGTTTTGGTAAAAAAAATTCATACGGGATACCTTAGAGGTGAAGAAATATGCCCATCTAAACCATGCAAAAATCTCATGCCATTCCGGTCTCACAAATACTGCTTCAGAATTTTCAGCTGAAAAAAGTCTGCCACATTTCATCAGGAGCAAAGCCCGCTACGAGGTAGAAAAAAAACCCAGTAGGCTGTAGCGGTTATACGACTAAAGTAAATCTGAACAAGATTTTGCACTTCAAATGCAGCAATGTTTAAAAAATACTTGTTTGCTGGTTCGATGCCCCAACATTTTATTAACTGATTCTGCACTACAGCAGGACCCCCCCTTTTTTTTTTCCTTTCAGGATAAATATGAATATTCAATAAAGTGTGGCCCATGTTTATTCCATAACAGTTGTCTCGTGTCTTATTCCGGGGTAAGGGGATAATGATGTGTTTGATGAAACCACCCGTTTCTCTTTCGCAAAAAGAAATGGGCAAGAATATTAATTATGGAGAGCCAAAATGCTTCATGTGGCGGAGCTGTATAGTCTTCTATCAGGAGCTCTTCTGTGCCTCATAAAGAGCACGTACACCGTGTGAGGTGGCAAATGCAACTACTAATGGGTATTTTTATTGAACGGTAGACTAAATAGGCACATAAAGCTTCCTGCAAAGGTTACTGCTGCCTTTCAGCTACAGTAACCCACTGGGGTACACTTTCCAAGAGAAATGTGGGGTCCAGAAGTAAACATACAAGGCTTTTATTCCTTTCTAGGCTTACAGCAGGACACTTTTCAAAGCTCCTTGTTTAATTTGCTCCACTGTGAAAATCCATTTACATGACTTCTGTGTGCACTCTCCCTCCCCGATGTGCCACCACCACTACTACCAAGGCAACTTCAGACTTAGTTCCACAGCAAAGTACAGGTTTATTAGTCTCCTGCAATACATGCTGATGAGAATGAAGAAAGTGCCATTGTATTGATTGCTTAGATATATGGCGAATACTACTGGAACCTTCAGAAAGTGCCAAGGAATGGGAAAGAAGCCTTTTCTCTGAAATCAGTTACAGAAGAAAGGTGTGTGTACACTCATAGTTCATCTATATCAAATATGAAAAGTGTACATTTATCTTAGGCTAGACATGACACTGAGATAGATTGCCCTGCCTTGAAAGTATCAGAGAGCTGCCAAAAAAAAAATCTAAGGTGACTCAGACCAAAGGCTGCTTTACTGAGATGAAACAAACTGGCTCTAAGGATTTGTAACTATCTGAGAGCCTTCTAAGGGTTTTGAAACTAAGCGAAACTAAACTTCTTTCTCTGATCATTCAATGAACTTATGAACATTCCTCAAAGATCCCCATAAATGGAAAAGGGCAGACAGAGAGGAAGGGGAGAGGTAATTGGGGGATGTAGTTCTATGACTGACAGCTCTAGTTTCCAATCATTTAAAAGGAATAACTGCAGCTGTCCTTTCCTTTCCATGCAAAATGCTCACATCCACTTTTCTCTTGAGTAGTTTCACACTCCGTGGCTTTTGAACAAACCTGGCAGAAAACAAATAGAGTGTTAGAGCCACAAATACAATTCTGAAGCATTCATAACTCCATAGCCCCTCTATCTCTCCTTCTCAAAGTTTGTAGAAGACACTCCTAGGGACATCTCTATATTATATGCAAATTTCCAATAAAAGTGCCAGAGTGGGAAGGGCATTTTCAAAGTTTGAAATCTGGGAACAAGTCTCAAATTTTAAATGAAGTTTAAGAAATATTTATTTATGTGCACATAAATAACATGGCAGACCTTCTCTAATTATGACTGATTCTTAAATGGGTGTGCCTCATTCTTTCAGAAGGCGCTAATATGCCCTCAGAGGTTATCTATTTCATAGATTTGTTTGAGGCACCAAGCTGAAACACCCCCACCTCTCCCAGAGCAAAGAATATCTTTTGGCTGCTGCTCTTTTCTTAGTCACGTAGAATCAAGGATCATAAAGGCAAACAAACTTACACCATGGGACCATATAGCTAATTGGATTTCACTGTGTCATGAGTGCACTGAGGATGAGTAAGAACAACTGTGAATTTGGATAAATGACAGACATTGTGAATGAATGAGTGAAAGTCTTCCCAAGAAGTAGCAGTGGGCGAACTGGTTAGCTTCACGTTCTCCCAAACCTGAATTGCATAAATGTTGCATAAATGCATAATTGCATAAATGATAAAAGAAACAAGCTGAAAAGGAATCCTAGCAAGGAGTAATACAACTTCAACAACCACCCAGAGAAAGCTTCAGGTACTGGTTGGTTCCACAGGCAGTGGAAAGCAAAGCACATCATAATACTTTTGTTATTGTTGTTGTTGTTGGAGTTTTTTCCCCACTGCTGAAAAGTACAAAAGAGAGAGGTTTTGGACAAACTGTAATTTAAAACGCATTCACACAACCACACACACCTTACTTGCTAGTTAAATATTCATTCTTTATATTATGCATATAAATGTGGAATAAAAAAGGGCATTACTAATGACATTCAAATATTTCCTATGTTTCCATTTTGTGCTTTTCAAAAATGCATATGTCTCTTGCAGTGGAATTCAATATTGTGATTGGAGGAAGGTTGAAATATTGTATGTAGAAAAGTTCATGAAAGGAATCAAACCATCACAGCAATCAGGATCTGGGTTTTGATGGCGTGGGGTGTGTAAGTGAGGAAGGAAACAATTACTAAAACCAGTGTTTAAAAGCTCCAAAGCTCTGTGAAAAGCAGTGGGTGCTTGACTGTGATATTGCTTCTGACTTTCCGTAAGTGAAAAGCAACTGGAACTTGACTCTTAGGGAGTTTTTGGCTTTTATTATAATCAGCATGCAGTTCAATTAAACTGCATTTGGGCTTAAAAGGTTAATGCTGTCTCCTTTTATGTATCGATATAGCTTCATCCTTATTAAATGCTTTGAGAGATTTTCTTTCTCCACCACATAGAGGGGATAAGTGAAGAAAAGAATGGTGTGGGCCAGAATTTGCAGGACAAACAGCTTGCCCAAGGAAACAGAGTGAAACCATTTTATTCTTTATTGCATTATAACCCTATTTGGGTTTATTTCAGTTGCTTACACTTGAGCCAACATGTTTTGAGATGACATCTTTCTTGTGGCTGGGAATACTTAGCTTTTTTCCCTCTTTTTTTTAAAAATTAGAAAAACAATATATTGGCTGAAAGCCAGTAGTAAGTTGCAACTGGAGTAAGGCCATTGAATCAGTGGGGATTAGGTGGATCAACTGCTCTGTAAATTCCATTGATTCAATGGGTCTCCTCTAGTTGTGGCTTACTATTGGAGTTCATTCCTTCACGGATTGCTGCCTTGTCGTGGTGAAGGGACTTGAGTAATTCAGAGAAGCTATGGGCTATGCCATGCAGGGACACCCAAGACGGACAGGTCATAGTGGAGAGTTCTGACTAAACGCGATCCACCTGGAGCAGGAACTGGCAAGCCACTCCAGTATCTTTGCCAAGAAAACTCCATGGACAGAAACAAAAGGCTAAAATATATGATGCTGGAAGATGAGCCCCTCAGGTCGGAAGGCGTCCAACATGCTACTGAGGAAGAGCAGAGGACAAGTACAAGTAGCTCCAGAGCTAATGAAGTGGTTGGGCCAAAGCCAAAAGGACGCTGAGCTGTGGACATGCCTGGAAGTAAAAGGAAAGTCCGATGCTGCAAAGAAAAATACTGCATAGGAACCTGGAATGTAAGATCTATGAACCTTGGTAAGCTGGATGTGGTCAAACAGGAGATGGCAAGAATAAACATTGACATCCTGGGCATCAGTGAACTAAAATGGACGGGAATGGGCAAATTCAATTCAGACGATTATCATATCTACTATTGTGGGCAAGAATCCCGTAGAAGAAATGGAGTAGCCCTCATAGTCAACAAAAGAGTGGGAAAAGCTGTACTGGGATACAATCTCAAAAATGATAGAATGATTTCAATACGAATCCAAGGCAGACCTTTCAACATCACAGTAATCCAAGTTTGTGCACCAACCACCGATGCTGAAGAAGCTGAAATTGACCAATTCTATGAAGACTTACAACACCTTCTAGAACTGACACCAAAGAAAGATGTTCTTGTCATTATAGGGGATTGGAATGCTAAAGTAGGGAGTCAAGAGATAAAAAGAACAACAGGTAAGTTTGGCCTTGGAGTTCCAAACGAAGCAGGGCAAAGGCTAATAGAGTTTTGTCAAGAGAACAAGCTGGTCATCACAAACACTCTTTTCCAACAACACAAGAGGTGACTCTACACATGGACATCACCAGATGGGCAATACCGAAATCAGATTGATTATCTTCTCTGCAGCCAAAGATGGAGAAGATCTATACAGTCAGCAAAAACAAGACCTGGAGCTGATTGTGGCTCTGATCATCAGCTTCTTATAGCAAAACTCAAGCTTAAACTGAAGAAAGTAGGAAAAACCACTGGGCTAGTCAGGTATAATCTAAACCAAATCCCTTATGAATACACAGTGGAAGTGAAGAACAGATTTAAGGTACTAGATTTGGTGGACAGAGTGCCTGAAGAACTATGGATGGAGGCTCGTAACATTGTACAGGAGGCAGCAACAAAAACCATCCCAAAGAAAAGGAAATGCAAGAAAGCCAAGTGGCTGTCCAACGAGGCCTTACAAATAGCAGAGAAGAGAAGGGAAACAAAATTCAAGGGAGATAGGGAAAGTTACAGAAAATGGAATGCAGACTTCCAAAGAATAGCAAGGAGAGACAAGAGGGCCTTCTTAAATGAACAGTGCAAAGATATAGAGGGAAATAATAGAAAGGGAAAAACCAGAGATCTGTTCAAGAAAATTGGAGATATTAAAGGAACATTTTGTGCAAAGATGGACATGATAAAGGACAAAAATGGTAGGGACCTAACAGAAGCAGAAGACATCAAGAAGAGGTGGCAAGAATACACAGAGGAATTATACCAGAAAGATCTGGATGTCCCGGACAACCCAGATAGTGTGGTTGCTGACCTTGAGCCAGACATCCTGGAGAGTGAAGTCAAGTGGGCCTTAGAAAACAACAAGGCCAGTGGAGGTGATGGCATTCCAGTTGAACTATTTAAAATAGCCAGAGAGTTCCAGAAAAACATCTATTTCTGCTTTATTGACTACGCAAAAGCCTTTGACTGTGTGGACCACAGCAAACTGTGGCAAGTTCTTAAAGAAATGGGAGTGCCTGACCACCTTATCTACCTCCTGAGAAATCTATATGTGGGACAGGAAGCAACAGTTAGAACTGGATATGGAACAACTGATTGGTTCAAAATTGGGAAAGGAGTACAACAAGGCTGTATATTGTCTCCCTGCTTATTTAACTTATATGCAGAATACATCATGCGAAAGGCTGGACTGGATGAATCCCAAGCCGTTATTAAGATTGCCGGAAGAAATATCAACAACCTCAGATATGCAGATGATACCACTCTGATGGCAGAAAGTGAGGAGGAATTAAAGAACCTCTTAATGAGGGTTAGGTCTTATTTTCAGGGAAACAGGGTATATATATAATTGAGTAGAACAATCCAGCCAAAAATGGCTGTCAGAATGTTGGCATTGCAGGGGGAAATATTTGGGTTCAAAATTTTGCAGGTATCAGAGGAGAAAGGAGTTTTAGTACTGGAGAATAGCCAGTTCTTTCCAGGTGCAATAGAGGTGCACAAGAATGCAGATGGCTGGCTATAGCTATTATTTGGTATGATAAAAAAATACAAGTTTGAGTTCTACATATTTAAAATTTCAAGAATTGCAGCAATCATCATTCCTAAATAGAAAGGAAATACAAAGAGGAATTTGTATTTTACTTTTCGGTCAAATTGCAAATTTTAATCTACAAAACCTGAACTATTGCTACCTAAGCTAACATTTTTTATGGTACTCAAAACAGGTATGGCTTCATGGCTGACATTTTTCAATTTATATTTGTGAGTTTTGAAATATTCTTTCCCAAACATATTTCAGAAAACATTGTGTCTCCTGTTTCTTGTCGGACTGCTATGCTTTAGTTCTGAAGCTCCCTCTGTGATTCTGCTGCTCCCTACAAAACAGACAGACCTGTCTTGTAGCTTTCCTACATCATTTCCTAAATCATGCTGGGTGTGGCACAGGGACCAATAAAGACTGTAGAACTCATGGAGATGAGTCCAGTAACATACCTAGGTTCAGAAACTGATTATGTTGATCTAGACTCAAGGACTTTAGGCCTGTAAATCTATGACTTTTCAGACTTGTGGGTTTCTAACAGAATGGTGGTGCTCAAGCCTGATACCTCCTCTGTAGGCACTACTGGTTCCTCAACCTCTGAGTCTATGCCTGTTCAAATAATTTGGAGCCTATAAATACATTCATAGGCATGTCTCCAATCACACTTTACACTGAACAGACAGATGGAGACGGAATAAGTGCAATCTTGACTCCACCATATACATGTGCAGTGTCATGTAAATAGGATTACAGCCATTCACCCAATCAACCATGCATGCATTTCTCCTTTTTGTAAAAACAAACATTCATATTAAAGGTTATCTAACATGGGGGAAAAATTGAATCAAAGATGCTATTTTTAAAATGCTGTGCCAGGACTGTAAAAGATGTATTTAGCATTTCACTAAGATGGAAATTGGTGGACTTTACCTAAGAGGAAACTATTCTGATCTAGATTGTAATGCTTAGTTTCTGAGTAATTTTGTAATTCATGTTCTCAGGTTTAAAGTAGGCCTCTGATCTTTTAGTCCTCCTCTTTCTCTTTCTAGTGAGTGTTATTTCTTTGGAGAAAGACCATCTGTTTGATAAGGAAAGTTTGAGAAATGCATATTCTGCATTAGGTTGGCTAAGAAATACCTGATGTCTAGTAATGGCTGCAATGGAAGTAATTATCTGTACTGTGACTAATTCATTTATTTTAATCCTAATCCATCAGAGTCGGATAAAATGGATTTTTCATTAATTCCCAGGTAATATCTTTTAATAAGATAATATTGTCTGGATGCAGGACTGGAAATCCACTGATGTCTTCTTGTTAGTTAACAGGCAGGCAACTAGCATTCCACAGTGCTTTAGGCAAATTCTTACCTCTGGTGGTAAATGGAAGCACAATCTAGATCCTCTGTTGCCAGAGATGGTTTTAGAAAGCTTCCAAAGAGGGAAGCCTGGCTTTTATTACTGATTATTTCATGACTTGCCGCCTTCACTATTTAAGTCTGCAATGCCATTCCATTTCACCAAAGAGGCAACAGCAAGGAGATTCCAGGTGGAGGAGAATTCACAGCAAGTTTCAAAGTGCCCAGGTTTACTAATGATATACCACACAATACTGTATGCCTCATTATTATTTAGTT
This sequence comes from Intellagama lesueurii, assembly GCA_037013535.1. Taxonomy (NCBI): domain Eukaryota; kingdom Metazoa; phylum Chordata; class Lepidosauria; order Squamata; family Agamidae; genus Intellagama; species Intellagama lesueurii. The sequence goes on from JBAJHW010000004.1 coordinate 144,122,152, forward strand.
CAATTTATAATCACATGATAGTCATGTGATTATAAATCACTGTTAGAATTCCCTTTTGTTTCAGCTACCCAGCTGATGGTGGGTGAAGCTGGGCTGCTGCAACGACCCAGCTTTGCCACAGGACACAGCAGCCCAGCTTCACTGCCCGTCAGCTGAGCAATGCACTGGAGCTGATCAAGGCAGCAAAGCTCAATGCTGTGTCCCAGCATGCAGAGCCACTGCTCTAGGTTGGCTCCTGGTGCCATGCCACAGCTACACTGAAGCTAGTTCAAATGGGATGGGGGAGAAACAGAGCAAAGAAGATGAGCAAAAAGAATAAAAATCTTGACAATCATTCTTGCTGCTGCCTGTGGCACAAGAAGATTATGTTGTAAAAGACAGATCCAGACCCCCAAAATATTACCACAAAACGACACATCATCTCTATTCAATTATTGACAATTTCTTCTTCTTCTTCTTCTTCTTCTCATCCTTCTCCTCATCTTCATTACTACAACATGTACAAAGGGATCACACACAGAGTGCAAAACACATATTTTAACATAACTATAACCCTTATCTTACTAATAAATATATTAGCCTCATTCTAACATTTCCCACTGTTTCTCAGTTGTGCATCTATAAATAGGCAGGTGAACAAGGAGTTGAATCCAACATTACATTGGTGGAAATTTTGGAACTTTCCTTCCCCTACCCGTATGGCCCTTCCACATCTCTCCAAAACCTGGGAAAAAATTTCTGGATCTGAATCTGCAAGGGCTTTCTCGGTTCTGTGCTTGTTTCTTCTTTCTTTCTGTTGCAGGAGGAGTGGCTAGAGGAGTGCTCAGGGCAGGCTTCTCCAGGCCCTTCCAGCAGCAACTTTTTGTGCCCTCCAAACTTTGGAATCCTCCGTCAAAGCCCTAGTCGCCTCACCCAAGTTATGGCTCTGTTCTTCCTTTAGCAACTGAAATCTGACATGGTGACTTTTCATGCCAATAAACTTCTAACTGTTGCACAAATACTCTGAAGGGCCCTGCGGTAGCACAGCAGAAATGCTTGTGCTTCCATGTATTGACTAAGAGTTTATACTGGCACAAACTTCATACATTTAATTGAACTAAACTTTGTGCTAAATGCTGCATGCTTTGGGGCCTGACTGACTTCTAGTTCCATTGAACAAACAGTACTGCAGAGCTGAGGAGAGGAGAGGGGAAAAACAAAGCACCCAGTTCTCTCCCCCACCTCCTTCCTTTTGATCTATTATGGGCAGGACAAAGGCTTTTGTAGGAACTAAATCTCTCTACTAGAGCTGTGAAAAATATGACAACTACATCAAATAGATTAATCCTCAAACTTTTAATCAGCAAAGTGTTTTTTTCATTTCTTTCAATTGCTCCGAACCCAAGTGTAGCATTCATGATGCCAAAAGCTTTCCCACACTTTTATTTTTATGCATTTTTTTAAAAAAATAGAGTATTCATTCTATGAAATCCTTTAATCTGAAAGCTTGATTTATGTAGGCCTAGTTTGTTCCATTTTATTAATTTGCACTATGCAAAACCCCAGCTGGGCTGAATGACTTCTCTTTTACAAAGGGTGCTAGGAGGGAGGTGAAGTGGTTTTATCCATAACTATTCTAAGCTTCTTTTCTCTTCTTTCGTTTTCTCTCTCTTTTAAAGAAAAGAATGAAAGTATTCTGGCTTGGATATACTTCAGTATGGTGAGGTACTGAAATCCCTGTCCAATCCTGATCTGAACGTTATATATCATTTCAAAGGTTTAGTTTTTTTAAAAAAAGAGGAAGTGAGAAAATACGAACGTTCACTCACTTTTTGCCACATTGATTTCATATGGTTACCAGTGAAATATTTGCCATAATGAATTGGGATCACCTAGTTCTTTAGCCTTGCCTGGAACTGAATATGGAACTCAAGACAATTTATAGCAAAACAGAATGAACCCTATTTTTAAAATGTGTACATTAAAAAAAAAAAGGAAAAAAGCTGGCATTTGAAAAATGCACACAAAAAAGGATTTACCCAGAAAATGCATACAAAAGATACAAAATGCTCAATAACAACCCTGAAGGAAACAAAAAAGATAAGTCTTCTTTTCTGTATTGGGAAACATGAACAAGAAAGAAAGAAAGAAAGAAAGAAAGAAAGAAAGAAAGAAAGAAAGAAAGAAAGAAAGAAAGAAAAGAAAGAAAGAAAGAACCTAGACTCCTTTTCCTTCTCCTTAGCCACTCTCTCTTGAGAGTGAGGTGCTGGCAAATCTGAAAAATGGCCCTTGGCCCCACTGAGCTAATCACACCATTCTAGGAGAAAACAATACAATGCAGTTAGACTTGGGAATTCTTTAAGTGCTAAAAGATTTTTGTTACAAAGCAGCTTGCTTTGTTTGTGATGGGTCATCAGGTGGTAAACACCAGCTTCATCTGAAGTCTGATTACTGAGGTATAAAGCCACGGAGAAATCACCATCCATTTCTAATAATCTCCTATTTTTATCATCTGATCTCACCCTATGTGTTGCTGCTAGTGTATGACAAGAAGGAAGTATGTTGAGAAATATGCCATTCCTCTATCCTTCTTATCCATTGAATGGCCATGTTGCTAGCAGAATTATAAAAACATAAAACATAAAATAAAATACATCCCACTCAAAAGTAAGGCTTACAGAGAGAGGAATGGGAAGAGAAGCATTTTTACTTTGCTGTTCTTTATGAAGGCAAGCTAAAGAATGTGTCTTGAATTCACATAATCTCTACCTGTACATCTTTTGTGGCCACTTAAATATAGCTGGATATGCTAAGAAAGGAATTTTTTTAAATAAAAAAATGTCATGAATAGAAAGAGATATTGAATGTTGTATTCCATCTACCTCTCTCTCTCTCTTTCCCTCTCTCTCTTTCTCCTTTATGATTCAGCCTCACTTATAGATTAGGAAAAATACCCCACACTTGCCCAAAGGATATATAAGTTACCTTATGAGGTGTTTTGGTGCAGCATGGCTACACTGTAGAGCAGCCATTATCAATAGGGAACCATATGCCCCCCTGGGGGCCCTGGCACATTTGAACAGGGCCACAGACTGGAAACAATTCTTCACACAACACCTTTTAAGGTTCATTATGCAATTTATGCAATCCTGATTTGACCTGTATTTCTTTCATATTGTGTTTATGTCCGCGACCAAAAAAAAAAAAAGTTTGAGAATGGCTGCTATAGAGCAAATACATCAAATTACCTAGCTCTGTCTTACCCTCTTGATTGAAAGTACCAATTTTCCTTGTCTAGGATGCTATGTCTGGTTCTATTTCACACAAAGGACTTTACAGTATATCCTTTCTTGGCTCAACATATGTTGATTGATATTTCTTGAATGAAGTCTATGAACTTTTCTTTATAACATCTTTAAGACAATCCTGTCTACTTTCTCAAACTTATGAGTGTGGTATTTGTGTTCATAGAGCTAACAAGAGGTCAGCTAAGAAAATGATTTGATATTGCACCGATTAATGCCTTAGCTTTTAGAAATGTGCACTCTACTTGCATCTAACAAGTCTTCCTGAAATTTCCTTCCTTCAATTTTGCCTGAAGTTGCCTGACAGGTCCTTCTCTCTCTCTCTCTCTCTCTCACACACACACACCCCAGTCGTTGGGAGTAGAGAGTAATATATTCTACCAGTGTATTTTGAGTTGAGTTGCAGATTTAATACTGTACACATGATTATCTCCATGTTAGATCCTTTTCAAACTCCTTTCGTTATCTTATTAACATTGTATGCAAATGAAGAGCACCTGGTGCTAGAAACAGTTGTTGCACCATGTGGTCCGTGTCACAGAAGTGGTTGCACTAAGTGCTAAAATCACCTTCTCAAAAACAGATTAAATAACTTTTATTATTCTGCTAAATTTATCAAGTGGATAGAGTTGAAAAGAAGGGAGCTGAAGCATAATGCTCCTACCCAGGACTGCTAGGAAAAGTTTGTTGGAACTCTTCACTCCACTTTCTTTGCCTTAGGCACACCATCTGTAAAAATGTGCATGTCACACCGTATTAAACCATCTTTATATAGTCTTTTGAGATCACTGTGTGAGGTGCACTTTGTAAATGTGTTTGTGTGTGTTCTGTGCTGTCAAGTTGGAACCAACTGATAGCAACCCTAATAGGATGTTCAAGGTAAGTAAGATATTTGAGGAGTGGTTTTACCAGTTCCACTTCCCCAGTGAGTTTCCATGGCTGAGCAGGGATTCGAACCCTAGTCCTAGTTCGTTACTTTATCCACTACATCACACTGGGAAACATCTTGTAAATGTATACTACTTTATTATTGATCATCATCTAGCCCACTAAAATGATGTAGAGATTTTATCTCGCCCTCATTTCTCTGCCCTGTTTAAGAGAACACTATGTGGCTGGTCTTTCCAGCATCTGTTCACCAACCAGGAAGAAGATCACGGTGTAAGGAAGTGAGTATTTGGCTACATGTATTTGTGATGTTCTCTCTGTAACAATGGAGATGTTGTTTGTTAATGTGTTTTTAGTACCACTTTTATCTGTGAGTTTTTAATATGGTGTTTGTTTAATTCTTCTCAATACTATAAAAATATTGTTTTTAGCTCTTATACTGGTCCTTTTTTTTAATACTGTAAGCTGCCTTGGATCCTTGGAGAAAGGCAGAGTAAAAATATTTTAAATAAATAAAATAAATAATAAAGAAATGTGTGCATCCATAAACAGAAGGCAACAACAGAGACTAGGCAAGAGTAGGGAAAAGTCAGAGAGAGGAATGAAATGCTCTCACACTGAAAATGAGGAGCTCACAATGTGAATGAAAATTTACCCACCCTCTGTATTTTGTATGATGAATAATAATAATTACATTGCTGGTGGAATAATATGCCAGACTGCCAGCTGGTGCTGATAACCTTGAATCATTAAAGGAGTTGTTTTAATCAATTATCACCTTTATGGGTAGACATATAAAGAGACATATTATAGAACTGAAGTCTTATTTTCAAAACAATTAGGTTTAGTGGCTTCTGTGTTTAATACTTATTTCACAACAGGTTGTGAAAATTCAGTGTATCAGACTCCAAAATTCCCACTATGTGTTTTTGAGCAATGAACTGCTTATTAATTGTCAGTGTTACCAAAAATGGGTTGTCTGCTTTTATTTTCACTTTCTAAAGAGCCATTAGTGCCCTTCTGGTATATTTTCCTCAGCCAATGGAAACTCAGAGACTAGGCCTGCTTAAACTCCTGTAAATTCATTCATTCCTCAGCCTTTTTGAGTCCTATCTTACATAGTTAAACCCTACCAAGGGTTGAAGTGTCAGTTTCTGTATTCCAAATCTCTTTCTTACCTGGCTGGATATTAAAGAGTTGAGGCTTGTCTTTGAGTCATGTGACTGGTGCATGATGAGGAATGCAAATCTTGACTTCTTGACTAACAGCGGTTCACTTCTGTGATTTGTACTGTTTTGACTTAATGCCAGTATACGTAAATAATAGAATTATGGCTAATAAATGTTTGATGAGACGAATGGATGTGGCTTGATTAAAAAAACCCTCTAACATCTTGAAGAGTTGCTACCACCTGAAGCAGAAAACCAGAACAATGGCCTGACTCAGTATGAAGTACCTTCACAGGTTCAGTATACCCAAACTAAATTGTAACCTATCCCATAGGCCTTCAAAGGAACAACTGATACTTTTGTTCCTAATTGTTGAAGCCAATGGTCCCCCCCCTGGAAATAAGCAACTCTAGAAGACCCAGAATGTACTCAGGATGTAAACCTGGTGCTAAGCTTCTGGTGCTTACTATGGCCCATGGCAATCACTTGTGTTTTAAGTCTGTTTGCCAGAGTTGTACATGGAGATTGCAGACTGGGCCCCTAATGACCTGGAGCTATGATAATCCTGTACAACTTGTGACCCTCAAGTGTGGTTCAGTCCTCCAGCCATGTATTGTGGCCTTTCACATGTTCGATCTCCCACCCCTCAACATAGTATTTGCAGCCCAAGGCAGGCAGCAAGAACAAAAATTTGCTCAAACCCTTGAAGCAAAAAGCTGTGGCTTGAAGGTCATTAGTTGTACAAGCCTTTTGTTTTTCTTTTTCTTTCTCTCTCTCTCTCTCTTTCCCCCCAGTTTACCTATCTCCATTCCCTCCTTTCCATACCCCATTCTATAAATTTCATTTATGTAATCCTGAATGAACTAAGTTATCCTATTTTTGAAAAAAAAAAATCAATAAGCCTAAGTGGCTTTATCTTCACCAATGCTAAGCTTCTTTTCTTTGTCTAGTTTTACAGGGGGAGGGATGTGGGAACACTGCCTCGGAGAGAGAAAAACCATTTTCAGATAGAATGCTATTCACTAGATAACAAGCAGATCACAGTCTAAATGTATGTGAAAAATGTACTTTGATATATGATACTTAACCTGACATTTAACAGTATAGGAAAATTGCTAGGAATTTTTGCAGAAAGCTTTAAAATCAATAGCAAAAGACAATCCTGCTCCCTTCCAGTATTTTGCTTCCCATGTGCAGTTCTGTTTACAAACAAATGGCTCAAAAGTTGCACTTGACAAGGAAAGAAAACTATATGTAGCTGGAGGGGAAAGAGGTTTAAAATCAGTCACATTTTTCCTAAGTTCATCATGTGCCATATTAAATTACCATATCATATTTATATAGCCTAGATTAATATTATTACTGTTATTTGCATTCCTTCAATCTTCTCAGATAATTGGACGCCAAAGAAACAACATTGCAGAACTCTGAGCCAAGTCAGACATGACATCCCGAGATCTCTGCATCTGATCTTCTGCAGATATGCCCACTTGACCCTGCTTCCCCTCCCCCTAGGTAAAGCAGTCATATTGGAATCAGATGAGGGCAACCAAACAGAGGGAAGGAGGAGTTGATCTTTTGTGCTTGCTCCATTTTCCTAAGTCAGATCCCTTGTTCATTTTATTTGTTCTCTGTGTGTGCGTGTTCGCATGTAGGTGTAGGGAGCACTATGACATTCAGGCTGAAATCCTGTTGGTGCATCTCTGCAGGCACAAGTCTGATGACTTCATCAGCCTTGTGCATGTGGTGTTGTGCCAACAGGATTTCAACTAGCCAAACATGTATGTTTTTTACCCATGGGACCAACAGTAAGTCTTAGTAGGCAATTTTGAAGAAGTTGCCCTGATTAGGTTCTCCTCCACACACACATATATATAATCCATCTGCAGCTCCTTTTTCCTTTGAAACCTTCAGGGAGGTTGATAATGCAACCTGTCTGTCTGTCTGTCTGTCTTCCTTTCTTCCTTCCCCTTCATTAAAAAGGAATTATTACTGGATGCATATCTTCTGTTATAACATCTGTCTTCTAGTTTTGGAGGTTAATTCTTTTCACAAGTTTTTACCAATATAAGTCAGTATAAAACTTGTTGTTTTAAATAATACAAGCAAAGAAGTTGTGTGTAAAAAGATTAAATATTTCAGATATTAAATATATGCTAATCCTTCCATATTAGGCTTTTCGTTAGGTTCAAGGGTATTAGCCATATTACATTCTGACTGTAATAACTGGTGAGTGGACAGATGTAGGGCAGTGCAACTCAGCCCAAGTCAGCCCTTGCCATTGCTGCAGCTGCTAGGAAGTTTCTATTGACATGCCACTCACTTCTCCAAGGACAGGCAGTGGTTATCTGAGGGAAAAAGAAGCAGGATTTTTGTGCAAAACAAAGTGAGCAACTCAGAAGAAAGATTCACACAGGGAGGGGGGAAAACCAAAGTCAGAGAGCTATGGGGCATGAGGTTGTCCCTCACATGACATGAGACAAAGCTTTGGCACAATGAAATGGCCAAAATGCAGTTGCTTACCATAGTAAATTGCACTAGAGTAGAACCAGTGAATTAATAGCGATTTGGAGAATCTATGCCTCCATAAGTTCCATTGATTCAGATGGGCCTACTTTAACTGTGACTTATTTTAGTAAATTGCAGTTAAAGTAGGCCCATTTGAATCAATGGAATTTACAGAGGAGTTGACTCACCAAATCCCTATGGATTCAATGGGCCCAATCTAGTGAGATTTACCATGGTAAATCTCACTAGATTTACACTAGATTTACACAGGATTTTAGCCTGCGAAATTCTTACAGTGAAGGAGAAAGCACCACTTAGATACGAAGATTTTGGCCGAATTCCACATGTTCAGGGTCCTGGAAGAGGAAGAAAAAGGAAAGAAAGACATTATTATTGCAATAGTAATAGCAATATAGCTCTTCCTTTTAAAATAAAGCCTTACTAAGTTACCTACAAAGATGAAACACTTCATATAATAATCAATAGAAATAGTTATGGTATCATGAAATACCATAACTAGAATGTTGTATTAAAATCACATCAATACTAATGATGCTTCCTATTTCTTTGCTCGCTATCTACTCACTCCCTCTTTCACACCCAGTTTTCATCTTTCCTGCATCTATCTACAAATTCCTAGTTGGAATTTGACCAACCCTCAAGGCCTTATCCCAAATGATTCAGTGTTTTCCATGTATCACAGAGTGGATGATTTAACCTGAAGCTTTTCATGAAAACTTGTATATTCAAAGGAAAAAGCCACTGACTGCAGCCAGCAACAGCTGGCAGGGCTTGTCTGAGGTCCCACATCCAACAGGGCCAGCTGAAGAATTTCGTTGCCCGAAGCAGCACAGCAAAGGGTGCTCCTACCACCACAGTCCAATTACATAGTGTCCAAAGCCAGTCAGGCGATTCTGACACAGAAGACAGAAAACCTCTCAACCCTCAATCTCCAATATGGCAGCAAAAAGACAACAATGATTTAGCAAATGGCGAACAATTTGCTGCCTTTTTGCTATACCCCAAATTTACAGCCTGACGCAGTTCCCTTACTCTGCTCAGGGTCTGAAACTCATGTACACAGCATACAAGAAGACTTTGAATGCTGCAATAGGAACATTGCCTGCACCATTATGGCACATGTTTATTTATTTATTTGAAATATCATTTTTTAATTATTTATTTAAAACATTTGCATCCCTTCTCTGCCAAAAAGACCCCCAGAGCATCTTGCATATGATCCACTGAAAACAACAACATCAGTCCCTACTCCCAGGTTTACCATCTACAAAATAAAATTAAAATCTAAATCTTTTACATATCGTTCCTCTATTTTACATAGAATATGTCATGTCCTTTCAGCACGGAACTCTTATTTCCCATCCTGGTGGAGGGAGGGGCAGAACCTTCACTTCATTTTTCCAGGCAGTGTTTCTGTGTCTTCCCTTCATTGTGTTTGTATTGTCCTTATTTAGAACTGGTGTACTACCAGGTGCTGTTTCATTCAAAATGTTTAAACACCCCAATTTCTTATGCACAACAACATGGGGAATCATGCATATGGGGGGCAAAAAACACAAATTCTTCTCTTCCATTTGGTCTTGAATATTAGCATTGATAACTATTCATATTTGCTAATATCATTATTTTTAACCTATATCTAAATTAGGAGAGGATTCTCTTGGCCACACATGTAGAACCTGTTGCTAAGCAACTAAATCCCATTATCTAGGGAATAATATTACAGCTTATTGAACACGGATACAAATGGTGAATGGTCTCAGAGGAATGCTCTCACCATCACAATTCTGTCACCAGCCTACCACTCCACTTGAGATGGTAGTAGAGAATGAAAAAACTTGCATTTCTGGTCTAATAGCTTGGCTCTCCATGTATCACTAGAGCTCTTGAAAAGATTAAATATTAAGGAGCCAAACCAAAAAGAAGTTTGTTAAATTTTGAATTCCTGTTACAGATAGAAGTTATTATTCTCTAGCCCTTGTCAGGTGTATGTTATGGGATGTTAGCAAATATCACTCGCAAGCTTTGTTCTTGACCCACAACTTTCATTAGAGCACAAAGAGAGTATTCACATGTATACCTGAACGTGTTGAACTCCCCTCCATGTATTCAGGAATCCTCTGTGGACAGGTCAAGTTATATCTGAGCCATAAATACAAGTTGCTTTGCTCATGCCTGTCCATGCCCACAACACCACCACACATGGAAAATGTTCACAATGAATTGAATTCATTCATTCATTCATTCATTCATTCATTTATTCATTTTCATTTCTATAGCACTCTCTGGGAAGTTCACAATATACAATAAAACCATACACTATAAACACAATGTAATAAATAAAAAAATTACAATAAAATACAATAAGCCCTGCTGCTAGTTAAACCAACCTTCAAATAAAAATGTACAAATTAAAACCCATTTCAACATGTCAGGATACTATTCACACTAGTAGAAGGCAGCTTTCTATTAGGGCTTGATCAAACCTGGCAAAAGAACCCCAGTTATACTGACCATTTTTGAGATCGTTTCATAAATTTCCGAGAACACTACGCATGGTCAAGAGTGACTCATTTTCTCAGCCAGCGTTTTTTTCCCGGTTTATTTCCTCCTCACCAGGAGGCTCATTTTATTTTGTAGCAATGATGAATCACTTCATTCTTTATCATTTCATCATTTCAACCTATGTAGATGTTGCTGTCGATTTATGTCCTTTGCAAAGGGGTTGGGTTTCTGGGCTCTGTGGCCACTTCATGGCAATTGTACTTGTACCTTTTTACAAAATTGTATTTCTTTTAAAATTATATTGGCCAGTAACAGCTGCTGCTGCTAGCAAAAACAACACGAGTACATTGCTCAGAAGGAGACAGCTCAAAGGATACAGCCTTCCCTCCTCCCTTGCAGGTGCTCTTCCAGGTGTGGTGATGGCAGTGCAGTGAAGGGAGACGGAACCTGGGCAGGGAGATGCCTCCGGGTCCCACCTGAGTCATGGAGGAGGAAGGCAAAAGGGGCAAAAAGGTGAGGGAGGAGAACTGGGGAAGGGGTGGGGGGTAGGGCAGGGTCCATGGGGGAGGTTTTTATTTGGACTTGAGGGAGAGGGGCTTTTCACTGAGGGGCCTTGAAGGGAGTGTCATTGCCACACTCAAAAATGTAAATTAAACTCAAGGTGCATTGACATTTTTTTCCTTCTCAAATTTTATCTGGTAAGGCAGATTTATAACCCCCACCATGATTATGTATTATTACACTATTATTCATATGTTTGGGTAGAACTATACTCTGAAAAATTTATTTTAATGTGTTTTCTTTACCCTATTATAAATACCCTTTTATGCAAATATGGCAGGGGAGTTGCAGGTTACTTTGCTACTATAAAAGGGGATCATGACTTCAAAAAGGTTGGGGGAAACCGCTTTAATCGGTCCAATGATCTTCCCAACAGTAGAATCTCCATCTTATCTGGATTCAGTTTCAGTTTATTGGCCTTCATCTAGTCCATTATTGATGCCAAGCCACACTCAAGGACACTCATAGCATCACCTAGAGATGAACAGAAGGAGAGATAGAGCTGTGTGTCATCTGCATATTTATGACAACTAACTGCGGATCTCCATATGATTCCTCCCAGCAGCTTCATATAGATATTAAAAAGCATTAGGGAGAAGACCAATCCCTATGGCGCCCCATAACAAGGGATGGACAAAACTTCCCCATCAGAAATAGGCCCTTGGGGAAGGGCTGGAACCACTAAAAAGGGAGCCCCTGAGCCCCAAACTCAGTAGCTGTCTCAGAAGGATACCATGGATGATACGGTAGTATCAAAAGCTGCAGAAAGATCCAGGAGGACCAGCAGGATTACATTCTCATGCAGTAGTTCACAGGGTGGTTGTACTGATAAAGTAGAGAAGAACAGAACCATCTATGCTACCTTGAGCTCACTGAAGGAAGACAGGTGCGGTATTAATGGAATCAGTAAATAAACACAATGGTTTTCAATGCAGTTAGTGGTCATGTTCATTTATATGTTACATTTTCATCATTTGATGTTCTTGCACTTAATTGCTTGATGTTCTTTGATGACTGGAAGCTGAAGGAACTATATAGAAAAACATTGTGCTCAATCTCAAAGTTTTGTCTACATTGTGACATCTTGATGGCATCACATTCAAGTCATCTCTGCCCGGATGCCTGAATTTGAGCATGTTGCCAACTCCATGTTCCATGACTTTTAGGTATAGGCACCAACTTCTTAACCATGGTTATCAGCACTTTGGAGCAACCAACCACAGAGTCTCAGATTCCCATTGCCAGTTTCAAAGAAAAAAGTGTATGAATATGCATGGTCCCGAGGAAAGAGAATCCACACATAGGGCTCAGATTGTATCCTGCAAGTCTTCTGGCTACCCTTGAAAAGTTCTGTGTTGTTGCCTTTTACCTCTGGCAAGGCTATTCTTTTCTGCCTCATTGAGCATCACCACTCTTTGGGAATGACAGATAGCTCTTTCTGATGCTGATGAAGAGCTTCCTTCCTCTTCAGACTGATAGCCCAACTTCTCCAGGACACTGGTTTCCAGTAACTCCTGAAGAAATAAGCTTTATGAGGACTCCAGTAAGAGCTTCTCTAGTGGGGCAAAACAATTCACTCAATGGGCATCATTTTTATAAGCAGTATCATTTTGTAGTTGATAATAGTGGGATCTTTTTTGTGGCCTCCTTTAACTACAGTGACACTCCTTTGCCTCTTTAATACTCCAGAAATGGGAAACTTTGGCTCTTCAAATGTTTTTTGACTATTGTTCCCATTATCTCTATCCGACCATGGTGACTGGAACTGAGCAGCCAGAGTCTAGCAGTGTGTCGAAATCCAGAGGTTCCTCATCCCAGCTACAGTCACATGATGGCTCACACATCGTCCCAAATGATATAGCCAGTGTAGGTTTGTACAGCTATGCTTTGATGATCCATAAGAAATTTAATGGAAGAAGCTGGAAAACTAGGGAAATTGCACATGTGCTGAAATCTGAATAAAGTCTAGAAATCAGAACTGAAAGAACTGAGGATTTCTAATGCATGATTCCCACTTGGGGTTAGTTCAGAACCCCAAAAGCTACAGAAGAATTTGCATGGGAAGAATTCAGTAAACATCTGAATATATAGATCATGACTGATGAATCTATGCCTTACAGATGTTTTGAGTCACAATTCCCTCAGTCCCTGACCACTGACTGTGTTGCACCTGTCATCTCCTGCCCAGTAAGTATATGAACCAATTATCAAATTATACCGTTATCTATAGAAATACTGTTTTAGCCAAAAGACCACTTTTGTTAAAGGAGTGATTTGCAGACTGTTACACACTTTACAGAGATGTTTATATCAATTCTAATTTCTCTGTGGACCAGAATATCTGCTTTGTGTTGCAATTGTGATTTTGATAGAAGGTGACATTTCCCAACACTGATGGGGTCACTGAAAGGACAATCTCTTTAAGCAAACAACATTTCTCATTCTTTTTTAACCTGCAAGGATGAACCCCTTAAGAAGGGGCAGGCTAAGCATAAAAACCTCCTACAGCCACATCAAAATTTCAAATATACTGACACCATAGCTTTCAACTTTCTTTTCTAATGGATGGTCACACATACTACTTTTACAGAGCAACGCAGGGAATCCACAATGTTATATTGATAGCACTGTGATAGTACTATGCAGCTTGAAGGTTTTCTACCTTGGGGCTTACTGGATTCTTCCTTCACTAGCCTGTACAATGAGATTGTAGGCAATCACAGTTTAAATGTGGTTGCTTTGAAAGAGCTTGACAGTTTAAATACTAAGTAAGAAATCTTCACAATCTGGATTTGTATCTGGAAGAATTATTAAATTATTATTCAAATACCAGTCTTTGACCGTAATAAAGTTTTATCTATCTACCATTCAAATATGGTTTGTCTCTCTGTGTTCACACATACACACACACACACACATATTTTAAAGTTGCAACCTGGGGTGGAAATGGAACAAAATATACTGAGGATTATTGCTGGGTTTTGTTTGTTTGTTTGTTTCTTGGGTGGAACACAATTTTTGGAACTGTTGCAAAAATTGATTTGTGTAGCCAATTACACCCCAAGACTGGAGAATCAGGATCAGAATATCCAAAACCAAGTGGGACTTTTTCAAAGGTTTTTATTCTGCAGAATAGGAGAGCACACCGGGGCTATTGCTCAAAGCTATATCTCTTTCCCTGATCAAAAGAAATACCCTTTTTTAAGTACACTGTATTTAGGCAGAGCTCATTAATCTTAAAACCAGTTTTGACTAAAACAGTTTCTGTTACTTCACAATTTATCTTACTATTCCAAGGTGTAGATTTATTTATTTGTTTTATTGATTCATTACCTTTATACCCCGCCCATCTAGTGCCTGAGCACTACTAAGCAAGACCAGTACTTAAACCACTACTTCCTTACTAAATCAATCTCTAGATTACACATTATCAGTAACATTCCAAAAATGATTACACTCAAATCAGCACATATACATAAGATTATACAGAAGTGAAAAGGTATTTTTAAAATGGTTACATTTTTACATACTAAGCATGAAACAAAGTTTAATTAATATTTATAACAAAAACTTTTAAATAAAGCTATTGATTCTCCATGTTTTCTAACCATGTCCCCGTTCATATTTCTACCTCTGACCATTTTATTTCTTGCAGTTCTGTAGTTAAAGATCAAAACTCTCTTGTGTAAGTTATGCCCATATAAGGGAAGCAATATCATCCCTAGCAGCAGATTCCAGTAAATTGAAGAGTCCTGCTTTGATTTCTCGAAGTTCCTGCACTTCATCTGGGTTGGGTGGATTTGTGTTTTTGGATTTTTGCATTATTTGCCACTATGTAAAAAGTCCCCACTTTGATTCTGGGTTGCGCACAAATCCACTTGGCTCATGCACAATGAGATTATATTACACAGTGAGAAATCAAAGTTGGGGACTCTTTAATTCTCATATTGCATCCTTCATAGATTGTTGGTGAAAGAGAAAAGTAACACAATAGCAAAACAGACATGTAGATTAGAAATGACTACAGACCATATTCTATTCTTTTCATAGTGTCTCCAGTGGACATGCAGGTTTGATAAAATGTGGGTGGTTAAATTTACCTCTCTTGTCCATTCAGTCGAAGTCTCATAGCCTGATTTTCCAGAAGAAATACAAACCTACAGGCAAACATTAAGATGGCCATATTTTATAGGGCTGATAGCTTGAGGTAATAAAACTATCATCAGAAAGTAAATACACTACACTATATTCAGGGCATGATACACGCTTTAATTAATATATTTGTGATGGGGGGATTTTTATTCCACCGCATGGCTCCATGGAGTCGTATCATATAAAAAAAAACCTGTTATGACTTCCAGCAAAGGCACAAGCACATCTTGTATCACTCTGAAACAAAAGCAAAAAGTTGTATACACGATGAAATCAGCCATTAAAGCACAAGCCAAGCAGCTAAAACCAACACCATAGGACATGTAAATAACAGCTGATGAAACAGCTATTGAAATAGAATATTTAAACAACATACTATTTCATATTTAGTTTTAAACAAACAAACAAACAAAAAAGAAAACCAATATTCTTCCTCTCCCTGAATTTTGATCATATGTGGGATTTGTCAGAAGGACAGAAAGTGACTGAACCTAACCAATCAGTGGCTGAAATCTAGGGATGAGATTTTAGCATTTTCTGGACTACAGTTGCCATCATCCTCCATTTTACCTACCCTGCAGACACTTTGCAAACACTTCAATCTGATGAGCCTGGAAGAAAGGCCTAAATTAAAAGGCTTTGCGGCATTAGTAAACAATTTATGCCTTTGACGCATAAATAGACAAATTAATCTTCCTGTTCCTGTCCCAACCTGGGACAGGAACAGGAAGAGTTTTCTTTATGAGAAGAAAGTGTGGGTGAATCTTGACCTAGCTAAGCCTCAAAGCATTTTAATTTAGGCCTTTTTCTTGGGGCATCACATTGAGATGTTTCTAAGGTGCCTGTAAGGTAGGCAGAGCTCCCCAAATGGAGAATTATGGTATTTATAGTCCAGAAAATTCAAAAAGCCCATCAAAGTCCTGTTGCTTAACATAAGAAAATTCATAACTTTCAGTTTATTCTTAGCCAGTGAATTAAAAAGTCTCTAATGTCATTATTGGGGGTGCATGCTGACATGGGGGGGGGGAATGTCTGCATACCCTGAAGATTTATAGCAGGGACTTTTATTTGCCAGCTAGGAACAACCTGAGTCTTGTGCATTTTTTTTATGCTGAGCAACAGGATTTCAGCCAGTGAGCTCAGTGCAGACTAGAGTCTGAATCTTCAGGTCCCATACAAAATCCCTCACCACTACCCTGCATTGGCTCCCAGAATACACTGATGTTCCACATTATGGAACTAAAGTTGCAACATAAAGCCATAGTCAGTCATGGAATGGAGGTTAAATGAACATGTAGGGAAGGGGAGCATGCTAGCTCTCACTGTGTCACTGTTGTTTCTATTCTCCATGTGTAAAACTGTCTGAACAAAAGGGTCTTCTCTTTGTTTAGAGGCTCTCTGTGTCATTTAAAACATGCATAAGGATGGCTCCCCCCCTTAGAAATTGTCTGTACATGTGAGGAGAGTGATGAAAATGCATGTTCACATGCTTGTTTATTCTTTATTCCATTTCAGAATGATTGAGTAGAGCTGCTGCCTCATGATTATATGACCCAGTTTTACAGAAGGATAGAAGAACCTGAATTCATGGTGGTTGCTTTTAGAATAACCTCCAGTATGACCTTAAGGTTAAATGTGTAGAGGGATGTGGTGGTGGTGCGAGTTAAACCGCAGAAGCCTCTGTGCTGCAAGGTCAGAAGACCAGCAGTCGTAAGATCTGTGAGCTCCTGTCGCTTGTTCCAGCTCCTGCCAACCTAGCAATTGGAAAGCATGTAAATGTGAGTAGATAAATAGGTACCACCTCGGTGGGAAGGTAACGGTGTTCCGTGTCTAGTCGCGCTGGCCACGTGACCACGGAAACTTTCTATGGACAAACACTGGCTCTACGGCTTGGAGATGGGGATGAGCACCGACCCCTAGAGTCGGACACGACTGGACTAAATGTCAAGGGGAACATTTACCTTTACCTTTTATGACCTTAAGGTTAAATGTGTAATGGTTTCCCAGGGAAATTAATGGGTGTATAAAGCATTTCACTTATGCTAGACCTTTTCTTATATTTACCAATCTGCAAGTCAGCTGTAGCATTAGTTTTGGTGACACATGTTGTGATTAGATGATCTGTAAAGGAGTGTGACAGTAGTTTAAGAGTTTCATTACACCAGTTGTTTTCATTAGATAGTAACTGAGATTGGAATAGACAAGGTAGGTGAAGAACCCCCTTTCTTTCTTTAAAATGGCTGGATAATTAAATGTGAATATATCTGAGACTATAAGGGTGCAATCAGACAGATTTGGTCTGCTGCAGGGACATGTTGGTTCACTTCTTTTTCTGGAGCTCATATAACATAATCACTGGAGCAAACCAACCAGTCCCCCAAGTGTTCCTACCCACACCTTTCTGGGCCCCTGTCTGGTGCTTCTACTTTTTTGGTGTGGGTAGGATCACTCAATTTTTATTGGTTTCCAGTATCAATAAACTGGGCGGGGGGGGGGGGGAGAAAGCAAGCTTGAAGCTCTCAAGGTTCCTTCCATTGGGAATTTCTCATATTGTGACATGGCTTAAGAGGACCGTCACTTCAAGATATTGGCAAATTAAATACTTCCTCTGCTCTATGGAGGGACAGAAGAGGCAAACTTTTTACACTATTAAGGCAGTACAGATGCCCTACAACACTTATAAATTATTTTTAAATAGAAAACTTCCTCCTAGAAGTGGGAGAAGACACAATGATAAGAACAACAAGGGGGGATTTCCACCCTTTTCTTTTGACTTGTTTTAGAGGTCGGATCAAAAACCTGCCCACAGCCAAATACACCACTAGCGTGTACTCAGTAGTGGATTTTGCTGTGCGCACATTCGTGACTCAGCCTTAAAGACAAATCAAAAGAAAAGGGGGGGAATCCTTCTTGTTGCCCCCCTCCTCTCTCTTTCCATTTCGAGGAGGAAGTTTTCTATTTTTTTATTTTTTACAAGTGATGTAGTGCATCTGTGCTTCCCTAATGCAGACCAAAAAGAACTTCACTTCCTCTGCTCCTCCATGGAGCAGATGAAGTGTTTAATTTGCCAATACAGTGGACCCTCGACTTACGGAATTAATCTGTATTGGAATGGTGGCTGCAGGTCGAAAAGTCTGTAGGTCGAGGCTCCATTGACCTACAATGCATTGAAAACCGATTAATCCGTAACCGGCCGTTTTTGGTCCATTTTGTTTGATTTTCTGGTCTGTAGGTCAATTCTCCAGCCACAAGTCGAACCTAAATTTTGCGGCCAGAGAAGTCTGTAACTCGAAAAGTCTGCAGGTCGAGCCGTCTGTAAGTCGAGGGTCCACTGTATCCTGAAGTGACTGTCTTCTTAAGCCACTTCACAATATGGGAAATTTCCAGCGGAAGGAGTTGGACCAAAGTGGGTCACTTGAAATCAAGTATGCCATTTGGATTTGAAGATCAAACTAAATGGCATACCAGACCTCTACCCAACACTAAGTGACCCTATTTAGCCTGCACCAGCCTTCTCCAAAAGAGCCATGTAGACAACTCCTGAGAAGCGGTTCATATTGGCCAATAGTGCATGGTGCTTCTTGATGACATCGCATTAAAACCATCAACATTGACATGTGCTGTGCTGGAGGGATGTTCAGGTGATATCAGACTGATACTGTCTTGATTAAAATATAGAATGCAAAACTTTGTGGAAGGAACATATGACGTATTCACACATAAGTGAATTTGGCTTGTCTACTATACCTTTGGTTTGTTATAAACTTTGTTGTTTAGCTGTTACATTTTACTAGGCATGTGCTTCAATGATAAGAACATATTTGGACTCTCCAAACTGGGGAGGTTGACTAGGTTAATTGGACAATGCCCTACTTCACATTGGATCTAAAGCAGAGCCTTGCCTTAGCAGATCCAAATCTCTTCCCATTGATGTAAAAGTGGAAACAGAAAAAAAGCTGTAACTTTCTGTGTGGATTTGGATGAAATCTCCCAGCACAGCTGCTTCTTGAGTAGAGATGTGATTCTTGTAGCCTCTTGCTTTCACAGAAAAACTTGGGTGTTGGGGAAGAGAGTGGCATCACACTTTCTCCATGGTGTGAGATTTTTCTGTGCAAGGTTTTCTTCTGAAGAAACCTCAAGGGAAATCTCATGGGATTTCTCAGATACTTTATGGGGGCTTGGTGGGAAGAGGGGGGAAATGAGAAGCTGTGCAGGGCTATTATAATTCTTGTATAAAATAGCATCTTCCCTGCATAGAATTCACTGGAAAGGGCATGAATCTACACAGAATGATCTCTCCGAAATGGCACTGGGTTGTCATTTCGGGGAGGCTTTGCCCGCCTGCACGGACACAAGCATCACGGGTGACGCAGCCTCTAGGGGGTGGAGGGACGGAGCCTTTAATAAGGCTGGGTCCCTTTAAGGCAGCCTCTTTTGCTGCCTTTCCCTCAAGGAGTCCGTGTTGGTGCGAGATTGAGTGCTTTTGCTTTCGCCAAGCACGGTTCCCGTTCTCTTCATTCGATCAGGAGCACTCATCAGCTGTTCAGCTTAAGTTTTTTCTTCATTTTCTTAATAGTTCAAGCTTTGTATTTGGTTATTGATTGGGGTTTGTTGTGGTTAGAACATTGGGTGGTTTTTTCTTTTTCTTTTTCCCTGTTGATCCTCCACCCCCCCTTCCCTCCGTTAATTCATTTGGCTGCTCGGGGGTATCGCTGTCGAAGTTCATTGTTTCTAGCTTACTCAGGATTTAGTTGGGTGTTTAATAAGGAGGTTTAATTATATTCTCAAGTTTATTTAGTTATAAGTTAATTCAATTCATTTATTCAATTGGTTATTTAATTAAGTAGAATTAATTCATTTAGGAAGACCAAGTGTGTTTGTTGTTTCACCTCCTTCCCTATCCTTCCCCTTCCCCCACCCCTACCCATTGTGTTCCTGTATGCTTGGGGGCCCCCCCTCATTTTAAAAACAAAATAGAAAAAGGAAAAGGCTCATATAAATTGATAAGGAGCCAGTATTTGATCTAAAGGCAGCGCCACCTGCTGGTGGTTTCATTTGATTATATACAATGTTTTTAAAAGGGGGGGCAAGCAGCAGAGCAGAGGTGGGTTGCAGCGCCCCCTGCTGGCTAGCAGGATAACTGCAAGTTAGATAAACAAAAGAAAGAGAGAGTTTAGAACAGTAATAATATCAATTATAATATTAATAAATAAATTGCCAAAATAGTAGAAAATAAAATAAAATAAAAAAATAAAAATAAATAAACAGGACCAGTACTAATAAATAATTTGAACTATTGTTCAATAATTGTTGGGACGTTTAATAAATAAATCAATTTAGTGTATTGCAAGTCAGCAGCTGCTGGTTCTCTCGAGAGGCTAGCTATTATGGCTTCAAAAAAAGGACAGGGTGGTAAGAAGGGCAAACAGCCAACAAAGCGTAAGACTCCTGCCAGAGTGGCCCCAGCGCTTTCTTCATCAGACGAAGAAGAGTAGCCCGACTATAGCGCTATCCTAGCTAAGTTAAGTGAGCTGGAAAGGAAGAAGGCTTTAGCTAGGGAGGCAGCTATGCCTAGGAGGTCAAGCAGGGAATCCAAAGCACGTAGAATGGCTGAGCTGAGACAACTGGGTGATGTAATGATGTCACGTATTGCTCTTTTGGAAAAAGAATGTTCTGCAGCTTTGGGAGTCAGGGCAGCATCCTCAGCACAAGGTGATCCGTTGTCCACACCCATTGGTAGTGAAGAAGAAGGCACACAGGAGGCGGTGATGGATGCCACGGAGCGGTCGAATGGCCGGCTGAGGAGGTCCTCGGCGCAGGATCGAGTAGGCAGCTCGGAGCGGACGCTACTGGCCCTGCTACCAGCCAGCGTGCGGATGAGTTATTTGCAGCCAGCTTGGCAAACACTGCGCTCATTCCTCCAGGTGGGTCACAAGTCACACAACACATGGAGGGAATTTGGCCTCGGGGACTAATTTACCCACTGGGAAGTTTCCTGCCAGTTCCTAGTGTCTTACCTAACAGTTTTGGGCTTAGCCCTTCTGCTCTTGGGGGGCCTCCTCCGGCTTCGAAGCCTTGGATGGCCCCATATCTTCAGAGTTTTTCGCCTTGCCAAAGGCCTGTTTTTGCTGATTTTCTCATCAGTTCAATAACCCTGTGATCCCAAACACAGGGTACAACTCTGTAGCCAGAAGTACACCGCCTTGTGGCGACCAGTCCTTACCTTTGGGAGGCCACCTTTTACCAGCCACCATAGAAAAAATATGGCGGGGTAAATACATAGATGTATTCGAACTTTTAAATAGAAAGGTTGAGGAGAAGAAAGGCAGCAAGGAGGAGGACAGAGAAAAAGAGCATTTCCAGAAGAAGAAGGCAGATAGGTGTTGGGCTAACTGGTTGCCAGGTTTCTTAATTTATGCTGGCACTATAGTTAAAGTATACCCAGACCGGGCCTTCGTCCTTCTGCAATATCTTGACCTTATTTATTGAGCTTATGTGGACTTTCCAGGCCCTACTTGGTTGCCTTATGACCAGGGTTTCAGGATGAGGGCTGCAATCAACCCTCAGATGCGATGGGATGTTCATCATCAGGAGCTCTGGCTGCAGCTAATGACCCCATCTTGCCCCATGTCAGGCAAGCATTTTGACAGTGGGTACTTGATTCAAAGATCAGTTAACCTTAATTCTCCCTGCGTTTTGGCAGGCCAGGGGGTTCAACCCCGCCTGGTTTGCTGGGAGTTCAATGTGAAGGGTTTCTGCAGCTGTAAGCCATGCAGATTCCAGCATGTGTGCTCCTTATGTGGGGGCAATCACAGTACCATATCCTGCTTCCAAGGTCGCTCCGGAGCAGGCGGAGGCAAAGATGGAGGCAGACCTAAGAGGCCTTCAGCTGGTCCAGCCCCATCTGCAAAAGGGCCCCCAGTCCAATTAACGTGGCAGTACTGGCTGCTTGGCTGCAGCTTTACCCTGATTGTGAAGCCGCTAGTTATTTGTTACATGGCTTTACATTGGGATTCAGAATCCCTGTGCAGGGTGGTAGATTTGCAACTTCCGCAGGTAATTTAAAGTCTGTCAGAGGTATGGAGTATGTAGTGAGGTGGAAGATTCAGAAAGAGGTAGCTGAAGGGAGGGTAGCTGGTCCCTTCGTGGAGCCTCCAGTCCCAAATTTGGGGGTCGTCCCTAAAAGGACGCCAGGAGAGTTTTGTTTAATTCACCATTTATCATACCCTGAAGGGGAATCTGTCAACGACATGATTCCACAGTAATTCTGTACAGTTCGGTACACATCTTTTGATGCTGCAATACGTATGGTCCGTGTCTGCGGCAACGGGGCCGAGCTTGGGAAAGCTGACATTAAGTCAGCTTTTTGCTTGCTGCCAGTTCATCCCGATGACTTTGAGTTATTGGGTTTTCAATTTGAGGGCCTTTTTTATATGGATAGGGCACTGCCCATGGGATGTTCGATTTCCTGCACTGCTTTCAAGTGCTTTAGTTCATTTTTAGAGTGGGCTCTACTGCGAAGGGCAGGCTTGACCCACATTGTCCATTATTTGGATGATTTTTTTATTTTGTGGGAAATCAGGATCAGGGCAATGTGAATTCCTCATGAGAGCCTTTCAGATCCTCACAAGGGAGCTGAGCGTTCCCTTGGCGGATGAGAAAACTGAGAGACCGTCTACGGTTATTACGTGTTTGGGGATCGAACTGGATACAGTTCAGCAATCTAGCAGGTTGCCTGAGTCTAAATTAACGGATTTGCAGATCTGAATCAGAAGCTTATTGCAACGTTTAAAAGTTACTCTGAAGAACTTGCAGGAGGTGGTTGGACACCTTAATTTTGCCTGTAAGGTCATCGCCCCAGGCAGGGCTTTTTTGAGAAGGCTCAGCAGAGCCATGAGTGGCTTAAAGAGGCCACAACATAAGGGAAAATTGTCAGCGGACATGAAGGATGACCTTCGCACATGGTTGCATTTCTTGGGGCATTTCAACAGCATTTCATTTTGGAGGGATGAACTTCGCTTACAAACTGACTTCCAAGTTCATTCGGACGCTGCCAGATCTTTTGGTTACGGCATTTGCTTTAGAGGCCGTTGGTGTGCCGGTCTGTGGCCCGAGGCATGGAGTGACTCCGAAGTCATCCGTGATCTCACATTTCTAGAGTTCTTTCCCATTCTGGGAGCCCTATGGCTATGGGCCGAGGTTTGGCCCAGCTCCTCAGTCACCTTCTGGTGTGACAATATGGCAGTAGTTCATGTAGTGAATACCCTCTCGTCCAAGTCACGGAGGGTTATGAGACTTGTGAGAGCCTTCACATTACGTTGCCTGGAGTACAATATAGTGTTTCAGGTTTGTCACGTACTGGGTGTTGAGAATGAGCTGGCTGATGCCCTGTCCCGCCAACAGATCAACCGATTCAGGGCATTGGCCCCGGAGGCTCAACTTCGACCAGAGATATTGCCCCAAGAGGTATGGAGCCTTGGAGAATTGAAGCCAACAGGGCCATAAGTTTAGCCATCGCTCCAAGTACCAGGCGCAGCTATGCAGCGGCATGCGAAGAGTTTTTTGCCGATTGTGCAAGTGAAGGCATGGGCAGACCATGGCCTATAACAGTGGACCACTTGCAACAATTTGCTGTTCACCTGAATTTTAAAGGTTTGGCTCCATGTACCATTCAGGGAAATATGTCTGCCCTAGCATTCTATACTAAGGCTCACGGTTACCCAGATCTGGCCAACGACTTCAGGGTTAAAAAGATGATTGATGGTTGGTCCAAGGAGAGGGGTAAGAGTGAAGACGTGCGCACTCCCATGTCCCTCAGGATACTTGTCCAGTTAGGCCAAGCTTGGAAAGTGGTCTGTGCTGACCAATTCAAGGAGAGTTCATTTAGGGCTGCTACGCTATGCACATTCTTCGGGGCCTTTTGGATTAGCGAGTTGGTGAGGGCATCAAAATTAGATAACTCCCGTTTGGATTTGCAGATGGAGGACCTGCTAGTCTCCGAAGACGGGGTCTTGTTGCATCTTCGCTGATCAAAACTGACCAATTTGGAAGGGGTCAAATTATAAGTCTGGGGCCTTGTTCTGTAAAAGAGCTCTGCCCAGTTAAAGCCCTCACTGAGTTTGTTCGGCTGAGAGGGGAATCCGGTGGTGATTTATTTCGCCACAGCGACGGTTCTCCCCTTACGAGGTATCAATTTTGGGCAATCACTTCATGAGGCCTTCGTGAAGCAGGCATTGTGGGATGGAAATTTGGAACTCATTCTTTCCGTATTGGCGCAGCATCTATGGCTGCTGCCTTGGGCTACGGTAAGGAGCAGATTAAGAAATTGGGGAGATGGTCTTCACATAGGTTTAAAACTTATGTGTGTTCCCTCCCAATATAGATGTGACTCTGTTTCTCTCTTACAGGACTCATGGCAGCTTTTGCTCAGCTACGAGTGGTTGTGTTTGGCCACTGCTACGTATATTCACTGGGCCATGAAGCATGCTGTGAGGACAGGTTGGGGATGCAATTTAGGTTTGGGGGCCTTTGCCACTCTCGAATGGAAAGGAAAGAGGGGCATGTTGTGGCCAGAGCTATTGGGATTAGCCCTATCAGATTTTGAGCATGCACCTCCCAATCTGATGGTGGTTCATTTGGGTGGGAATGACCTTACGATCAGGAAAGGCAAGTCTTTGATTTTGCAAATTGTACATAATCTGCAGACATTGAAGGATAGGTTTCCTTCAATGAGGATAATCTGGTCCAACATTATTCCTAGGCTTGTATGGAGAGCCAACTGTGTTCAAGGTCAGATAGATCGCTCCAGGCAGGGAGTAAATCGGGAGATAGGCCATGCAATGAGGTCAGGTCTAGGTGCAGTGATCCAACATCTGGACATAACCGTTCATTGGCCTGAATTATTCAGGGGTGATGGCGTTCATATTTCTGAGTTAGGGATGGACATCTTTCTGAAGGACATGCAAGGGGGCCTTCGAGCTGAAATTTTCGGCTTGGGTGGTGGGCGTGGGGTATATAAATAGCCCCATGTTGTGGCGGGTAGTGCGATAACAAAAGCTTGGGGGAGTTCAGGATTGACACATGGTGACATTTTGGCCATCTCTCTGTCAGGTTCTGACAATCGACTGTCAGATGAGAGGTGGCCTTTACAGGGTACAATCTCCCAACCAGCTGCCTGCTTAGGGTCACGAGGCTCCGCGGGAGAGTTGGTTGGGGGGTACCAAGTCACAGAGCACCTGAAGGCATGCTGTACAGCGGACAGCACGATTCAGAAATAGAAGCTCGCCCTGCTATAGGAAATGTCCGGAGATCGATGATTATCCGGACATTAAAGAATATCGCACTATGGTAGTCCCCCTTGCATTTTGGGGCATGACTTTAAATAGTTAATAAAGTTGTGGCCCAGTTTTAAACCCAACACCTGTGTCTTGTCTCATTATTTCTGGGCTGGGTGGGCAATGTGGTAGTTTGCTGAGGAGGACAACAGGCAGGATGAAAAAAAAGATCACCTAATAAAAGATAAAAGGAGGCTGAGGTCTGTTTTCCAGGAAGTCTTGGAGAAGAGTCTTGACACAGCAAGACTTGGAAAAACAACAAGAGCAAGGTACCTGTAAGTACTTGTCACATCACTGTAACAAGATACCTGCAACTACCTGTGACATCCCTATTCTCAGGGGATGAAGCTTCCGAACTTTGGACAGATTGTTGCAGGAAAGAACTGTGATAGGGGAATCTTTCAAAGTTTAAAGGAAAGTGGAGCACTTTCAAAATTGTTTTTAGGAGCAGTTAGTTTGAAGGCAAGTATGCTCTGTAGATTTATACCAAATGAGTAGTTGGTAACATTTCAGAAGGATGGGTACACTGAGCTTAAGGCATTGTGATGAATGGGAAGATAACCTTTGAGGCTTCCCTCACCCCACCCCCCCAGCCACCCATCCCATGGGTAGCAGCTGATAAACTCCTTCTAAATCCTTCCTAAAAGCCCTGGATTGGAAGTAAAAAATAAAAAAAATCCTATCAAAGTTACTCTTTAGTTGGACATTTAGAGCTCCCAGTCATGAATCTACACACCTTACTTTCCATGGATGTATAATGTAAACATCTGCAGGTGATAATTTACATTTCAAAAGAATTAGCGGTGCTATTGTTATAACTACATCCATAGTGTGATGCAGCAATAAAGGTTTTTTTTAGCTATGAGGTTTTTCATTCACTGACAATATGTAGATGTTTGCTTGTTTCTGGAATAGATTGGATGTAAACTACTCCATGGAACCAGGTGACAAATGGATGTACAATCTTCTCCGCTGATTTCCATTTACTTTCCTTCTCCTTTGCTTGCTATCTTCCTTTTCTGAAGATCTTGGAGTTGAGGTGTCATTAATGGTGGTTACTTTGTCCAGCATTTCTCTCAATCCTGCTGAAACAGAATATGTCTGGTCTGCACTATCCAGTGACAGTCCTTTGATACTACTTTAGGTATAAAGCCCCATCCTACTGAACCCTGGGTTTTATGCTTTGGTGAAGCACTTAAAATTCTCTTGTAGAGAACTCTGAAGTAATACTTCTCTTGAGTACACTTATGCTTTCTAGCAGAGAATTCTGTGACCTAAACCCAGCTACAGTAGACTCATTAAATCAGTTGCTCAATGGTGAGTCAACACATATGTAAACATGTGATGAATCCACTCAAGTTGAGACTGTCAATTCAATCCAGGCCTATCCCTCTCACCAAACTGAAAATCTCAGGATTCCATAGGATGGAACTAAGACAGTGTGCATGCCTCCATGGGAAGAGGTACCCCAAAAGGGGTCCACGACAGAAGAGTCAAAGTCCAGATTCCTTTTGCTCCTCCACTTTGCTGAAGCAGATAACAAAGTAACTACAAACTGTAACAACTATAAGAACTGTTAAAGCATCCTCTTCCAGCAGATTTCCCTTGGGTCAGTCCTTCAATCCAAAAGAGGGTCCTTTACCCTCCCCTTATAAGTCTTCTGAGTTCAGGACTTTCCCCATCTCTTTTGTCTGCCTCAAGAAGATGAAGCTATGTGTTGTATCGTGCTTCTCTCTGCTTCTAATTGCCAGAGGTGGTTAAATTGTCTCTGCCTTGTCAAAGCCTTGTCTCACCTTTGACAATGTCCAAAGTAGCCTGATTTGAATTTGGACGACAGCTTTCTATTCCTCTCAAGAGATCAGGGCAGCACTGATAAGACATATTGATTGTATTATCAGTATTTTGTGAGAGAGGTTGCACATTTGCTTGTGGTTCTCTTATAACAACAGCGGCTTGGCTGGTGACAAAAAGAAGAAGATGGAGCTTCTGAACCTTTATTAGTTGTGTAACCTCCCCAACAGAGGTTCAGGAAGAGTTATTAAGGAGGATTGCTCGTGGAATGGACAATTTAGGCTGATTTCAGTGAATATCTTTGAGTACAATCCTACGCTCATTTACCTGGAATTAAGCAACATTGAGCCTAGTGGAATTGTAAACAGTGTCAGGTTTGCACTTAAAGGTTTGCACTCTTCTGCATATGCAGGTGCTTTACATTTTATATTTTTGCATTCAGATCATTTGTATTATGTTGCTGACTTTTTTGCCCACAGGCAATACATTTCATTGACAAGCTTTATAGTGAGACAATGGATTTTTCTAAGAAGTTCCTTCCAAAGTATTTTATTTCATATTCACTGTTTTTTAAAATGCTTCTTTTCTTTTTCCTTGTATTACTGGTTTGCTGTTAGGTTTTGTATTACAGTGCTGTGGACATACTGAATGAGATAAATTTATGTGTTATCTTTTTGATCCCTTGTTATTTTTGTGTGGTGCATAGAGCTCAGTTTTGTTGTTGAAAAAGGAGTATACAAGTATCACATGAAACCCATGACTCAACTTCCAGATAACCTCACCTGGATGACTGAGAATTTTCACAGATATATCACATGAAACATACCATTTTGTCTTCACACTCCTGTAATGGGGACAGAGCTTAGAATTAATTCCATTTTACTGAAAAACAAAGTTTTGACATGACTTAACTATTAACAACAACTTTTTTTCCAGTGTGATGATTACCTCCTAGTTACTTTTACAATTACTGGAGTGTGGCCTTACTAATATATATATAAAGAACAGCATATGGTTCACATTGTTCTGCTTGCAATATTCTCGTATCTTGTGTCCACATGCTGAGGCTGCATTGTGAGCATTTCTCAGTCCCCTCTTGAGAAATCTCTGATCTGAATTTGATCAAGAATGACATCCCTGTTTCTGAGGAGACAATGGGGTAGATGGGAGGAAAGTATATTTTGCACCATAGACCAACAGTTCATAGCATCATTTTTATTTTATTTTTTTAGTAACTAAAAAGAAACAATTTTAGCTATATTTAAGAAATGGAGAAGTGTTACTTTTTTTTAAAAAAACTATATTTTTAAAAAAACATTTTTATTCTTAGAACTGCAGCAGTAGCTAAATATATTTGGTTCTTAGAAGTGCAACAGTAATTAATTACTTTTAAAGTAGCTTTCCAAGGTATGGTTAGGCCCAAGGTCATCTATCAACTGAGCAAGAAGTGGAGTTCTCAGCCCACATTTAACCCACTGTGCTTCAGCGGAAAGCATGAATTCTTTCTGTTGAAGAGTATTGGTAATCGGAAAACATACATTTGTAGTTTTGTCCCTGGGGTTGCCTTTTCAAAGAACTGGTCCTATGAATCTAGGAATGGATGGAAATTAGCACTGTACACCAAACCAACCCTTAGAAACACAAAAATGGAGCAGAATGTAATTTCTTTTTTAAAAATGGAAATGGGCAATAATAGCCTCTGCGGACTTGAGGGGACATCTGGTATGACAGCTCTTGACATCCTGTGTGTAATTGGTTTTGAATGCTTGACAGATTTCTATAATGGTACTGAGGCACACAGACCGGCAGGTAACTGTTGGGAATAGATTGAGTGGTGGTGAGGCCATTTTCATATAAGTCTTCCCTGTGAATCCTTTAGACACACTTGACATCAAAGATGTATTCTCTTTTAAGTCCAAGTACTTGTCAACTGCTACACCCTTTTTCATCAGTTCGATGATGAGCAGAACACCTAAAATTCAACCTTTCTACATTATTTAATTAAGGATTTTTTTAAGTCAGGAAAAGTTGAAAATACAGTTCTGTCGGAGAAAGCAAAACACTGCCTTATAGACAAAATTTTCTGATGTGCCCTCAGTTGCAGTTGCTGGATTTTTCCATGTATACAATGTCCCCATGTATAAGATGCCCCCCCACTTTTCTAACACCAAATTAAGAAGTCAATATTTTAAACATAAAACAGAATACCTTTTTATTCAGTAATTAGGTAACATTTACATACCAGTACTGTCCCTGTTGCATCTGAGCAGTGCCTACAGGCTCCACCTCCAACGAGGTGTGTTCCAATTGGCTTGTTCAGCATCAGCTGATGTCAGTTACATAAGGCTAATGATTGGAGGAAGCTAAGTCTCCTGACTGTAGGAAACTAAGCCTTGTGATTAGAGGCAGCTAAGCCTTGTGATTGAAGGAAGCCTGTTTGCAGAGGCAAGGTATGGGCAGTTTTGCAATCGCACAGTTCTCTTCTCGGCTTACTTCCATGTATAAGATGACCCTCAATTTTTAGTCTAAAGGTTTTAGACAAAAGTATCATCTTATACACAGAAAAATATGGTAATCTGTGTTTAGATGTAGACTCCCGTAATCCTGTTTCTGGGAAACTGCACTGAACTCATTTAGACTTCCTTCTGAGTAGCCATGTATATATGTTTGCTCTGTCTAGCTGCAATCCTGAGCATATTTGTGCTTAGTATATCTTGTTTCTGAGGAAAGGCAGCCATCAAAAATAAGCAAAATAGAGTAGAAAAATTGCCTGTCACTTGTGCTAACATTAGAACTAATCGCTATACAGTTATTCATATTTTCTAAATGTAGTGGTCTTGCCTTGAGATGTAGCAAAACTCATCAAAGAACCTGTGTCCATGACCCTTGGGATATGTAATTTTTCAATATATGGAAAATACAGGGTGCTGTATATAAACTATACACGGTATATATACTACACCCAGTGTGGTGTAGTGATAGACTAATGGACCGGGACTCAGGAGGCCCGGGTTCATATACTTACTCAGCCATGGAAACTCACTGGAGTAGTAGAACTGGTAAAACCATTCCTTAAATGTTTCATTTACCTTGAAAGCCCCATTAGAGTCATTGTAATTTGGTTCTGAACTGCAGTGGATAAAATGCCAGATTAGGACTCAGGAGTCCTGGGTTCCAATCCTTGCTTGTCCGTAAAAGCTCACTGGAGGATTTTTGAGGTATGCATGAAGTTCAAGGAGTTTATGATTCCTTGAACTTCATGCATACCTCAAAAATCCTATGAGGGTAGCTCTATGTCTGAAGTGACTAGACAGCACCAAACAACATTTACTGAACTGTTTTCTTCTTCTTCTTCTTCTTGATAATGTACTTTGTATAAGGAGGGAACAGGAGCAAAAACCTGCCAGTTTCAATTTCTCCTGTATTAAAACGTTTTAAACAAGTTCTGCTATTCTGAATATATGATTTGTGTACTTTAGCAAATTCTATGAATAGAAACTGACAATTTTTTTTTCACACATCAGATGCAGATCAGCTGTTTAGCCAGCAAATGAACCACACCAAACCGACAACCAGTGGTTCATGCCCATCTCTACTTATAATTGATTTCTTTTCACAATAACTAAGCCATAGATAAGTTACATTACAATTATACTGAAACAATAAATAACATTCAACATTTCTGATTTTGAAAAAGCAATAAATAAAACTATTCTCAAAAAACAATAACTAAAACTATTCTCAATCAATCAGTAGTCATATGCCTCTACCTGGGAAACCTTGGAAAGACTCAACTAATTTATGGTGACCCTTTTCCCAGGTAGAGAGTACTCAGAGGTGGCTTACCATTCCCTTCTTCTGGGGACAACTTGGGACTGTGCAGCTTGCCCAAGGCCACACAGGCTGGCTCTGTTCTGTTGTTGTTGTTGTTTAGTCGTTTAGTCGTGTCCGACTCTTCGTGACCCCATGGACCAGAGCACGCCAGGCCCTCCTGTCTTCCACTGCCTCCTGGAGTTGGGTCAAATTCATGTTGGTAGCTTCGGTGACACTGTCCAACCATCTCATCCTCTGTCGTCCCCTTCTCCTCTTTCCTTCACACTTTCCTAACATCAGGGTCTTTTCCAGGGAGTCTTCTCTTCTCATGAGATGGCCAAAGTATTGGAGCCTCAGCTTCAGGATCTGTCCTTCCAGTGAGCACTCAGGGTTGATTTCCTTCAGAATGGATAGGTTTGTTCTCCTTGCAGTCCAGGGGACTCTCAAGAGCCTCCTCCAGCACCACAATTCAAAAGCATCAATTCTTCGGCGGTCAGCCTTCTTTATGGTCCAGCTCTCACTTCCATACATCACTACAGGAAAAACCATAGCTTTGACTATGCGTACTTTTGTTGGCAAGGTGATGTCTCTGCTTTTTAAGATGCTGTCGAGGTTTCTCATCGCTTTCCTCCCAAGAAGCAGGCGTCTTTTAATTTCGTGGCTGCTGTCACCATCTGCAGTGATCATGGAGCCCAAGAAAGTAAAATCTGTCACTGCCTCCATAGCTTCCCCTTCTATTTGCCAGGAGGTGATGGGACCAGTGGCCATGATCTTAGTTTTTTTGATGTTGAGCTTCAGACCATTTTTTGCGCTCTCCTCTTTCACCCTCATTAAGAGGTTCTTTAATTCCTCCTCACTTTCTGCCATCAGAGTGGTATCATCTGCATATCGGAGGTTGTTGATATTTCTTCCGGCAATCTTAATTCCGGTTTGGGATTCCTCCAGTCCAGCCTTTTGCATGATGTATTCTGCATATAAGTTAAATAAGCAGGGGGACAATATACAGCCTTGTCGTACTCCTTTCCCAATTTTGAACCAATCAGTTGTTCCATATCCAGTTCTAACTGTTGCTTCCTGTCCCACGTATAGGTTTCTCAGGAGTACCTTTAAATACTGAAGATAAAGAGTTACATTTAATAATATGAGTAAAACTAAGAGGTTTTGAGGGAGAACATAGAACTGAAATGGCCACTAATTGCTTCCTAAAAGTAACTTACCACCTTCTGGATTTAAAATAAAATTTAAAATATATTTTATTTAAAACATAATCATAAATTATTTATAACTTATTTATTTACTGCACTTGTGTACCGTGCCAATTAGTGCTGGACACTGCTCTGACTAATTTACATCCACATAACAGAAGCATAAGATATATCACAAATGATATCTGAAAATATAGACCACGCGTGTACACAAATACTGCAGACAATCATCTAATAAATCACAAAATAACTGAAATGATGGCAAATGGGAATAGCTATTAGGCAAGGATACTAAATCAGACTATTATTAAGGTACTTCTCTAGTTCAGTGTGGTACACTCTGACTCATGCAGTAATTCTAAAAGTTTTATTTAACAAGCTGAGCCTTTCTCCCCTCCCTCATTCACCATATCTTCACTCATTTCGCATCCTCATCATCCTCATTCTCATTTTAGAACAGCAGTGCTGATATTATGCTGTTTCATATTCTTTCAGTCAACTTTTAAAATAAGGGTGAATAGTCTGGATACAAACAAAAACTACAATGGCCTTCATTTGTCTGCAGTCAGTGTGGCTCTGGTGGTTTACAGTCAAGGTGGCTAATTCACACCAATGTAATGGAAACATAACTTTTGCAATGAAAGAAGGCACACTGGGCTCAAAGGCTGCCTAGAAGCAATTCAGAAGATCTGTCAAAGTCTGTTTAGCTTGTGAGAACATCATGCATCTGCCTTCTCCCCAAAGACAGACATGTACCATTGCTATGCATCAAGCCCCCACATTTTTGAATTTCATGCTTTCCTGCTGTGATCATTTAAGAGACCTGATTAACATGTACAGCCGCCTGTAACAGCTATTAGAGCGGCAGCTTTTAGCTAACTAAGGATATGGAGACACCTGGCTGTAAAAGCGCTATAGGCAATAAACATGGCATCTTAGTGCTGTCTCTCTAGTCATTCCTGGCCCCTCAGTCCAAATATTTAAAATGAAAGATAATTAGCTCCCTTTAATACCCTCTGCCTATCATTGCTCAACAGGCAGAACAGCTAGACACCAAAGTCAGAGAATGACAGCAAACTGTAGCCATTGCTGAGTGTAAGTGTAGATGTGGGGGGGGGGGGGGGGACACCACTGCCTTCTGTGTTCTCTTTCTGCTCTGTGAAGCACCCTGCGAAACAGTTTAATGTTAGGGATTAAAAGTTTAAAAAAATCAATTGTGGCATTTGTGCACACAGAGATACATAAATGCAGAACAACATTTTGCTGTAGTTTTCAGACTCCCTCTGTCTCCCCATCTTCTATGTTGCTGATGTATCATAGTACACATGTGCGTTGAAAAATCACAGGACCCCAAGGAATCTTGGAGTGATCACACCGTAGTATTCCTCACTCACTCACTCTCTCTTTTTATCCCTTTTAATCAATGCACATTGGTGTAAAAAAGCAACGTGTGCTACTTATATACTGCTCCATAGCATTGAAAGCACTCTCTGGCTGGTTTATACCTAAATTGTGCAGGCTACACATTGCTCCCCCACCCCACCCCTCGGTGAGCTGAGTCCTCATTTTACCAGCCTCGGAAGGATGGAAGGCTGAGTGAATCTTGAGCTGGTTATCTGGGATTGAAGCCCAGGTCGTGAGCACAGTTTTGGCTGCAGTGCAGCAGGATACATGCTTATTTCTCTGCCCCAGAGGTGAGGAATTTTGGGGGCTGAAATATGCCTTTACTTAACTGGGAGACCCAGAAGTATCAAACTGCTGCACCTTATGAGCCCTAATAAACCTTTCTGAAATGCAATAAGGCATCTTTCTGTGAGGGATACCGGGACTGATGAGGAGCCCTGAGCACTAGTGGCAGAGTATGTTTTAACACAAAATGGCTGAAATCTTCCTGCATAACTTATCCTATGTACAGTTGATGACATCATCATCAGTGGCAATGTTTCAAAAATTAAACATTTCCAACTTCTCTCTTGAGGGCCCCGAGACTCCCATTGAATTCCCTTCATTGTTGAGAAGCCCTGGAAGTTATGAAACAGGAGGGAGAAGTGTTTAATTACCAAAAAAATGTAGCCACCAAGATGGTGGCAACTTTCAAGAATTAAAGTTACCCCTTTCCTGTCTCATGGCCTCCATGGCTTCCTGACAATGAAGGATATTTCAAAAGAGCTATAGGATCTTCCAGAGACAAATTGGATAAAAAAGTACTGCCTATAAAAAATTTCCATTGCTGGTGATGCCTTACATCGTGTAATTTATGTAAACAGAATTTCAGCCATTGTGCAAAACATAGATGACTCCTGTACCATTTAATGGACTTTAAAAAATCAGCAACACTGAAGGGGTTGTGTCTTATAAAAAAACAAACTATCCAGTCCTTCTGTGTTTCCTCTGTGTGTGTCTAAGTGAATGATTCTGTGTGTGTGTGTGTGTGTGTGTGTGTGTGTGCAGGTGTGCATGTG
The DNA here is from genome assembly GCA_037013535.1 of Intellagama lesueurii. Taxonomy (NCBI): domain Eukaryota; kingdom Metazoa; phylum Chordata; class Lepidosauria; order Squamata; family Agamidae; genus Intellagama; species Intellagama lesueurii. The sequence goes on from JBAJHW010000004.1 coordinate 144,156,845, forward strand.
CACATGTTTTTGCTTCTGAATGGGAAAGGACACTGGATTTGTGCAAAGAGGGCTTGTAGAAATTTATTTATTTATTTATAATATTTTTACTCCAATTTTCTCCATTAAAAGGACCCAAGGTGGCTTATATCATTGAAAGACAACATTTAAAATCTAAAACGGCACATATACAAATATTTTAAAAAGAATCAAACAAATACCACACTCAAAATGGTAAACCCAATTAACACCTAAACCAGATTCAAAGCAACAAGGCATAATGCCCCATTTAAAAGCTTCTTTGAGCCCGCCAATCACTATGGGAAATTATGGAGTCCTTGCCAGGGGTCTGGAATAAAAGCCTTGTCTCGCTCCTGCTTGTACAGGAGAAATCTCACAGGGCTTGAAAATGCCTCGCTGAGGTACCTCACTGGGTTGTGACAGCCTAAATTGGTGGGAATGATCACCCTCTCTGCTGCACTGTTCGCGCTCACCCTGGTGAATACACAAGCCCATCAGATTGTAGTTGCTCCAAAATGTCTTCATTGAATCAAGCTAGGGGGAAAAAATCTGCCTGAATTAAGCTTCTGGCCTACAGATCAATTAATATAATTTACAGCTACAAAAATACATTGCACCTACCTAGCAATCAAGAGTTGTTACTCAATGTTTGATTTATTATCCCGAATAGCTGTTGTTTAATATCAACATCTGCAGGGGCTAATTTAGTCTTCAAAAGAATGAGCAGTGCTATTGTTATAAATAAACTCTTGAGTGCAAAGCAGCAATAAAGCAGTTTTCTACCATGTGGTTTTTCATTCACAGAGAAAGTGTGGATACGTGTTTTCCTCGCACAGGCTGGATGTGATACTTTCCAGTGAGCCTGGTGATAAATGAAGATACAGTGTCCTCTAACGAGCACTCAGGAACTCCAGCGGCATTGGGGAGGAGGGCTGTAAAGATCTAGTTTGATGGGTCTAGCCAGTGTCTTCCAGCGAAGCACAGTTCACTGAGCTGTATCACCTGGTCGATTTTTCTTGAAAGTAGGGCAGCAGTCAAGGCTGGGTTCCCAAAGTTCACCCTGAAACAATTCTGCTGAAAGATGTTGATGATGGGGGCGGGCAGGAAAGATATATGCTCTCTGATCATCTCACACGGTGGCAGGAGATTAATAGAGTCAGGAATCCTGAAGAGAATTTAGGGGGATTGAATTTCAAAATGAGAAAATCTTTGTGAGGAAAAAATATGTATATTAAGATAGGAGCATAGAACTCTTAGTTCACCTAGTCCTATATTGTTAACTCTGGATGGTAGCAGATCTCCAGAGATTCAAATGGCATTTTTTCCTGGTACCTCCTGAAGATTCCCTGTATTATCCAGAGGTATCTCATCCAAGTACCATATTTTTCTCTGTATAAGACGCCCCCATGTATTAGACGCCCCCCACTTTTCTAACCCAAAATTTATTTCTTTGCAAAAAGCTGCTTTCCCCCTGACCAAAAGTGGAGGGGGAAAGCAGCTTTTTGCAAAGAAAGTGGAGGGGAAAAGCACTTTCCTCTCAAGAAAGTGGAGGGGGAAAGAAGGAATTGTTTTCCCCCTCCACTTCCTTGCAAGGAAAGTGCTTTCCCTGTGCACTTTCTTTGCAAAAACCTGCTTTCCCCCTCAACTTTTTGCAAAGAAAGTGGAGGGGTGCTTTCCCCATCCACTTTCTTTGCAAAAAGTGGAGAGGGAAAGCAGGGATCAAAGTGCTTTAATCCCTCCCCCCTCCTTACTTCCGTGTATAAAACGACCCTCAATTTTTCCTCTAATTATTTTAGGAAAAAGTGTATTTTTATACATGGAAAAATACGGTACTAACAGGATCTGACCCTGATTAGCTTCACAATATATGCCTTATGGCTTTTATAAAGCAGCATAGGGAGAAGGATGATGAATGAAAAGAAGGGACCCACTTTTCAAAGGTAAGGTCTTACTTTAATAAGTATCTAGCTGCAGCCTTCTACCTTTCCAGTTAAAACAAACTCAAGCAGCAGGATTGTGAGAGATGTTCTTTTAGAACCTTAGGAACCTCTTGGTAATTAGTGAAGACAGTATTCAGCCTGATGCAGCAGGGTTCTAGCTCAATATAAGGTAGCTTCAGATATTTGCCTGAAATTAAATCTTAGAAAAGTAATTTTTTAGTCACAACTCCAAGAATCGCCCAACCAGTGTGGCCACTGATGTATAAAAATACTGGATCACTTCGCACTCAGCATGACCTACCTCGCAGGGGTGTTGTTGTTTTAAAAAAAAGAATACAGTGGTGAAGAGCAAAGTATTATGATTGCTAGAAGAAAGGGACATTATGTTTTTATGTAAATAACTGGGTACAGCTACACAGCCAACTGTTATCAACACGAGTTTCTTCTCCCATTTTTTTAAATGATAAGCCATGAACAATATAAGTCCTGTTGGTTTTAATGATTCTATCCTAAACACAAATTAGACTAGATCCAAACCATTGCACTGTGAATGGAGCATCTTCTTTTCTTCAAGCTTCTTCATACAGTTCAACAACTTCTAATATTGGAAACATGAGGAGCTGCTTTTATTTTGAGTTAGGGTTTAATCAGGTGGGTGTTTGTCCTGCTGTTTGGTACACTGTGGGAGCAGGTTGGTTCACTCTTTTTTCTGGCAATCAGATGAGCTAATTACTAAAGTGAGCCAATCTGTTCCCAGAGTAGCCCTATCAACACCTTTTAAAGTCCCTGTCTGGGGATTCTACCTACTGGGTACGTGTAGGTTTGTTCTAGTTTGATCTAGTGCATGCAATCACTGGCAATGGATCAAAACTGAGACATACAACCAAGGCTCTTCCCATTGTCAATTGCCAGTTTCGTGAAGTGGCTTAATAAGTGAGCTACTTCAAGATATTTGCAAATTGAACATTCCCCTGCTCCTCTATAGAGAGGCAGGGGAAGGGATTATTATAATTATTCAAAAATACCAGGCACAGTCAATCAAAACTATAAAAACATTGACTGGTATTATATAACAGATACAAGATTTAACCTAAAACCTAAGTATCTGTTAAATATTGACGTAGTATATATGTTGTTCCTAATATTGCTGTTTTTTGTAGTTCTGGTGGTGTGATTTCTGAGATCTGCAACTCCTTATAATAGTGTGTGAAATTTCTTGATATTGTTCCCAAAGCTCCAATGATGATGGAAACCACTGAAATGTGTTTCATCCACAAGTGAGAAGTTCTGATTGCCAGATCTCTGTATTTTGTTTCTTACTACAATTCTTTATTTCCAACTCAGGCATCCCCTGGAATTGCAATGCCAATGATCCTGACATTTCTTCGTTCTATTACTATTATGTCTGGTATGTTATGTTCAAGGTGTCTATCAGTTTGGATCTGGAAATCCCACAAAATCTTGACTTCTTCATTTTCTGACACCTTCTCTAGCTGATGTTCCCATGGGTTTTTGGAGGCCGACAAGTTATATTTTTTGCATAAAATAGTGCACTAATTTTGCCACTCTATCATGTCTAACTCTGTAATCTGTTTGTGCAGTCTTCGGACATTCACAGATGAGGTGTGACACAGTTTCATCTTTTTCTTGGCAGAGTTGACATTTGCTGTTAGCACTAATTCCTTGGATCTTAGCTTTCATCATGTTGGTTTGGAGTGCTTGTTCTTATGCAGCAAAAATCAAGCCTTCAGTTTCTTTCTTAAGGGCCCCCAGTTTTAGTCATGCCCATGCTGAATTATGATCATAGTTTCCATCAATATTTCTCAGGTGTTGTCCCCGTAGTGGTTTATTTTTCCAACTGTTTAATTTATTTTCAAATTGTTGTTTCTTATATTGAGCCTTTGTTTCTGTTGTTTTCAAAATATTCTCCATTTTCACCGCCTTAAGTAATGTTTAGGTAAAGGTAAAGGTTCCCCTTGACATTTAGTCCAGTCGTGTCCGACTCTAGGGGGCAGTGCTCATCCCCGTTTCCAAGCCGTAGAGCCAGCGTTTGTCCGAAGACAGTTTCCATGGTCACGTGGCCAGCGCGACTAGACATGGAACGCCATTACCTTCCCACCGAGGTGGTACCTATTTATCTACTCGCATTTCCATGCTTTCGAACTGCTAGGTGGGCAGGAGCTGGGACAAGTGACGGGAGCTCACTCTGTTGCGTGGATTCGATCTTACGACTGCTGGTCTTCCGACCCTGCAGCACAGAGGCTTCTGCGGTTTAACCCGCAGCGCCACCACGTCCCTTCTAAATAATGTTTATCTACTTGTATTTATATAATCATGTACACTTCTTTTTTCCTCCTCTACTGCCTGCTGAATTGGCAGTAAGCCACAGCCTCCAATTTTTCGTGGTAAATATAATCTGTACATATTACTGTTTGGATGTAGTGCATGATGCATGTTCATTAGTTTCTGTGGTTTTCAATACAATTCTTCTAATTCATCATCATCATCATCATCATCATCATTTTGCCTCTGCTAAACCATATTTGATGCACTGAATCGCTTAGATTAAATAGTTTTTAAAATATTTATTTCCCTTTGTGTTAAGTGCTGATTAAAACCGCAGGTGCCGGTAGTTTCTTGATTTGCACTATATATATAATTTAATCTCAGTGATTTAATGCATCAGTGATGATCTAGCAGAAGGCTAGTAGTAGTGGTAGTAGTAGTAGTTATTTCACTTTCCCTTCCTCTCCCCAGAGGAGCAGGACAAGTGTTCAATTTGCTAATATCCTGAAGTGGCTCATTTATTAAGCTCCTTCACAATACCGGAAATTGACTACAAGGGAGCTGGACTAAATAAGGTTGCTTGAGATCTTTATGCCATTTGCATGTGAGGATTGCACCAAATGACCAATAGCTTCTCCCTCCAAACTCAGGTGACCCTATTTAGACCATACCATTCTGCTCCAAAAGGGCCAGTGTAGTTGTAGCCTCAGTTCATGGTTCCATCTTGGACAGTGCTATCATTGACTGAGCCTCTCTAGGATTTCAACCAGTATGCCTTTCTAGCCCTGCCAGTACATTCCTGGTGTTACTTGGTGTTTTCCTATCTGACTAATAACTAGACCTAATTCTGCTTAGTTTCTGTAATCCATCATGATTTGGTATGTTCAGGATGTTATGGAGGGTGGAGTTTTATTATTTTGTTAGTCCCATATTAACATATTTAATCACCTCCCTCCTTCAGATATGATCTTTGACTTGGCTCTATAAAAAGTTATCTTCCAGCAAAATGCTGATGCCACAGTGTTTAAATGATGTAGTGCTAAGTAATACATTTAGCTTTCAATACCATAATATAATCAGATACTTTTAGAAGGGGGGAGAAGAGGGGTGAATCAGTGCAATGTTTATATAATGTAATCAGATCTGCTGAGAGAAGGGATGGAGGAGAGAAATTACTGCAATACTTATGGAGACTTCTCATGTTGCCACTTAGTTTTATTGTTTATAGGAGTACAAAATTAATATCATATAAAGAAACAGTTGATAAATTAAATGCAGGTGAAACACTCCAGATGAGTACATGATGCTAATGTAATCAGATTCCAAAATATTTTATTTACGTTTGCGTGTACAGGAAACAATTCAACTTATGTTAAATGTACTATGTCAATTTCATAACCCATTTCCACTGATGTGTGTGTGTTTGTGTGTGTGTGAAGGCATATATGTGAGGGAATGCACACATTTGTTTTTTAGAAATAGTAATTGCATTCAACAGAAGAGACTATAATGCATTAGAAAACTGTCACTGTTTATTTAAAATATTTGTACCCCGCTAAGGGACGTGGTGGCGCTGCGGGTTAAACCGCAGAAGCCTCTGTGCTGTAAGGTCAGAAGACCAGCAGTCGTAGGATTGAATCCATGAGACAGATTGAGCTCCCGTCGCTTGTCCCAGCTCCTGCCAACCTAGCAGTTCGAAAGCATGTAAAAATGCAAGTAGATAAATAGGTACCACCACGGTGGGAAGGTAATGGCGTTCCGTGTCTAGTCGCGCTGGCCACGTGACCACAGAAACTGTCTTCGGACAAACGCTGGCTCTATGGCTTGGAAACGGGGATGAGCACCGTGCCCCAGAGTCGGACACGACTGGACTAAATGTCAAGGGGAACCTTTACCTTTACCTTACCCTGCCTTTCTTTTTCAAAGGACCCAAGACGGTTTGCAACAATTAAAAGACAATATTTAAAAGCTAAAAACAGTGAGTACAGAAATATTTTTAAAAGTTAAACAAGTATTATATTTAAAATGGTCAATAAAATCAATGCTAAAAAAACATTTAAAAACAACAGAGCACAATAATCCATTAAAAAAAAACCTTTGCAGGCTGCCAGTCACTAAGGAAAAGCCTGCCTAAAAAGAAAGGTCTTTGCCAGCTTACGGAAGGACGGTAATGATGGGGCCAGCCTAGCTTCCCATGGGAGGGAGTTCTAGAGTTGGGGAGCAGCGACAGAGAAGGCCGTCTTTCATGACCCCACTCAACGCAACTGTGAAGGTGGTGGAACCAAAGGAAAGGCCTCTCCTGATGATCTTAACTCTCAGACAGACTCATAGAGGGAGATGTGGTCCTTTAAATAGCTTGGATCCAAGCCATTTAGGGCTTTATAGATTAACACCAGCACTTTGAATTGTGCCCGGAAACAGATTGGCAGCCAGTGGAGCTGCTGTATCAGGGGAGTTCTGTGTTCCCTGTAACCAGCAGCAGTTAACAATCTGACTGTGGCATTTTAGGCACACTCACGTTTCTGAACACTTTCAAAAGGCAGGCCAACATAGAACACTTTACAGTAATCCAGCTGAGAAGTAACTAGGACATGTATCACCGTGGTCAGATCAGACCTGTCAAGGAACTGGTGCAGCTGCCACACTAGTTGTAACTGTGCAAAGGCAGTCCTAGCCACCGCCAAAACCTGGGCATCCAGGCTTGGAGATGAATCCAGGAGCACCCCCAAGCTGCAGACCTGTGTTTTCAGAGGGAGAGTAACCCCATCCAGTACAGGCAGCATCCCCATTCCTTGATCTGATTTTTGACTGACCAAGAGCACCTCTGTCTTGTCAGGATTAAACTTCAGTTTTATGCTCTCATCCAGTCCATTACTATCACCAGACTCTGATCTAGAACCAAAACAGCTTCCTCGGATTTAGATGGAAAGGAGAGAGAGAGTTGGGTGTCACTGGTGTACTAGTGACACTGAACCTCAAAACTCTGGACAACCTCTCCCAGAAGTTTCACATAGATGTTGAATAGCATAGCGGATAAAACAGGGACACCACAGTCAATGACCAGGGTATGAAACAAGAGTTCTCCAGCACCACCCCCTGGGTTCTCCCCTCCAGGAAGGACCAAAACCACTGTAAAACAGTTCCTCCAAGTCCCATCCCAGAGAGATGCCCCAGAAGGATACCATAGTTGATTGTATCGAAAGCTGCTGAGAAACTCCAGCTAGGGGATGCCTAGGAGTGATTGTGTCAAGAGCCCTTGCAATTTCCCCTTTCTAGAGGTCAACCAAGGCTTCAACAGAATCGCCTGCCAAGGCAACAGGAGACTCCACAAGAGCCATCAGAAAACTATTTGGATCCATCAGCTTTCTGAGGCGGGCCATCTTAATCATGCCCTCTCCACTCCTGAAGAAGCTCTGAGTTCCAGTGGGTCTAAAAACCAGAAGATGATAATCTGACCATGACAACAGAACTACAGAGAGTCCTCCACACCCAGATCACCAACATCTACCCTAGTACAAAAAAGCAGGACAAAAGTGTGCCCTGCAGCATGAGTGGAGACATTTGAGTCAGACCCATGGTCATCATGGAGAACATGAAGTCCTGAGTTATATCAGGCTTATTTTAATCAGTTGATGATGCTCCTGAAATTTGAAAACTCTAATGTAGAATGCAGAGGCAGGTGTCAGCTCCTCATCATTATTAGTAATACAGTAATTGTCTAATCCTCAGTTAGCTTCTGATTTTTCCAGGCAAGTTAGAGTGTGAGTACAAAATGAGGGAAATGTGAATTAACATTTTCTGTTGCTGTGCAGTTGTACCAGGATATTCAGTTCTCTTTGATATTATTGGCCACACAGGTGGAAGAGTAAAAGCATAATAATAATAATAATAATAATAATGATGATGATGATGATGATGATGATGATGATGATGATGATGATGATGATGATGATGGGCATGGCTAAAACTGGGGACTCTTAAGAAAGAAATTTAAGGCTTGATTTTTGCTGCATAAGAACAAGCACTCCAAACCAACATGATGAAAGCTAAGATCCAAGGAATTGGTGCTAACAGCAAATGTCGACTCTGCCAAGAAAAAGATGAAACTGTGTCACACCTGATCTGTGAATGTCCAAAGATTGCACAAACAGATTACAAAGTTAGACATGATAGAGTGGCAAAATTAGTGCACTGGTCATTATGCAAAAAATATAACTTGCCAGCCTTCAAAAACCTGTGGGAACATCAGCTAGAGAAGGTGTCAGAAAATGAGGAAGTCAAGATCTTGTGGGATTTCCAGATCCAAACTGATAGAAACCTTGAACATAACACACCAGACATAATAGTAATAGAACAAAGAAAGGTCTGGATCATTGACATTGCAATTCCAGGGGATGCCTGAGTTGGAAATAAAGAAGTGGAAAAACTAACAAAGTACATGGACCTAGCAATTGAAACATCTCACCTCTGGGAAGAAACACACTTCAGTGGTCCCCGTAGTCATTGGGGCTTTGGGAACAATATCAAGATATTTACCATTCCATTCTGGGTCATCCTGGGACTGTGCAGCTTGCCCAAGGCTTACATAGTCTGGTTACATATTCTCAGGAGGAATAGAACTCCTAACCTTTGACTCCACAGCCATATACTTAAACCACTGAGCTATCCAGCCAGCTACTAATTGCAGTTCTATTGCACCTGCCAGTATAAGTGCTTCTTAAACTGTAAAATAAATAAGTAAACAGGAAGCCTGCTCGCCCTGGGGAAGGTGTAAAAAAAAAGTATCTTGGGAGAGAAGCTTGGTGGAGAGGGATGAGTGCTGGTGCTGGTTGTGTGTTTACGTTCATGCCCAAGCAGACAAATACCTTTCTCTTGAGGCAGGCTTCCCCTTAGTTTAATTCTTTTTATATATCTGTATACTTAATGTTTTCAGCTTTTAAATATTGTATTTTTAATTATGTAAGCTACCTTGGGTCCTTTTTTTCCGAAAAAGGTGGAGTAAAAATACCTTAAATAAAGAAACTCACAATAAAGAAGTGTATGTATGTATGTATGTATGTATGTATGTATGTTGAAAAACAGGAACAGATTGAACATGGCCTTCTGGCTGCACAAACAAACAACTCTCTGTCTGCCCACAGGTCCTTTCTTTTCGAAGAAAATTACAAGAACATCAATTCATTTTTTAACAAAACAAAAATGGTCGTGAGGATCCTGGGTCCACGAACTTCTGTCTGGGGACCACCAAATAGCTTAGCAGTCATATATCATCCACCCCTGTATCAAATAGACTCCGATCTGACCCAATGGCTCTCATTCGATATCAAGGAAATCGAAGCGTCAAAGTGGAAATATTCCTCAGGACCACTGCAGGAGGCGAAAGGGTCCAGCTGTGTGAACCAAATCATTGTCAGCCTCTTCTCTCACCCCTCCCCCACACTACAGATGTCATCTACCTTTAAAAAACAAACAAACCAAATACCTACATGAGAAAACAAAGTCACATTTAATCCATATCTACTTTGACCCTCAGCTAGATAGCAGATCCGTCTTACAGTCTTTTGGTGTATTCACTTGTTTTAATTTAATTCGTATGCCCCTTATTGTTCTTGGCTGACTGACCCACTTCTGAAGTGTTTTTATTTCTCCCCCTCACTTTGGAACTTATTCTGTACAGCATACAGTCAAACTGCCTGCTCAGTTTAAAATGCAATCCGCATTAGTGGAAATGTTAAATGAGACAACCCTGTCTTTTTGGAATCAAATTAGGCTTTATCTCCATTTATAATTCATTTGGATCCCTCCTCCAAGCACCTCTTACGTGTTTATATTATAGAAAAATAAAAAATGCATAGATCTATGGAGCTGAACAATAAATCACTTTCATGTCTATCGCTTGCCAAGACAGACTATCCTGACCTTGGGAAAAGCTGTAATTCTAGTCTCTTTTTTTATAGGGATAAAGATGCAGCTGTGACAACTCTAAGTTAAACCCTAGATAGGCCAAGACGATGTAGTCATTGCTTAATCTTCTTAATATTATGGTAAGACAAATTCCATTCTTCATCTTATACCTTGCATATTTCAATTTTATTACCATTTTTAATTCTTTCATAGAGATTTAGGCATTTGGATAGACATACCAAGGAGACATACCAAGGAAAAATGCAACATGGAATCAAGGGTCCTTAACAGGTAGAGAATTAGAGCTCAGAATGAGATTCTCCTGAACAAGGGTTGCCAAATACAAACAAAGGATATTTATTACAGGTTACAAAACACAGTTTCCCCATCAAGGCTTATAATAATGGCTCTCTTGTTGCACACAAGGACCAGTTGTGCCATTAAGCCAATAAGGTTAAGGTGTACAGTCAAAGGTTTTGTTCTGATTTCTTTTCAAATGATCTAAATCAGAATTTTTTTGACCCAGCACCACATGTGACCATCAAGACAGTTTTTTGTGGTTTCCAAAATACAACACCGAGTTTTGACAGAAACCTGGATAGGTGGGGGACATCTTATACAATTATTTTTCTATTTTTAAACATGACATAGCTTTTTGTGGCATTGGTAGCAAAACACTACAGCACATTTAAGGCAAGCAAAATTCTTCCTTCACATGGAATTGCTGCCCATTTCTGCTGACTTTCAGCAATACGTGAGGTGTTCTATGGCAGGTCATCAGGGACAAGAATGGTCCCTAGACCTTCCAAAGAGAAATGGCATTCATTTGAGGCATTAATTTTGGAAGGCTAAGTTCCTCTAGACTGTGCACACACTTCTAGGAGACTCTTCTGTACAGTAGGACCACTCTATCTGCAGGATCAGTACCCACAATTTCACCTATCCACTGCCTGAAAATATTAAATAAAGAACTAGAAATGTGTGTTTCCAAGACATATTGCCAGAACTGGCCACTAGAGGGAACCAGAAATAATCCTATATATAGGGTTCACTTATCCACAATTTCTGGCATCTGCAGGGGAAGGGCTTGAAACTGATCCCACATCGATACTGAGCTCCTACTGTATCATCTCAGAAGAGAGGGTACAATTGCATCCATGACCATTGGCATCTAGATTGCTTACTGAAGGAAAAAAAATAGACATGGTGTCGAAATGTATCTTCCTATTTATCATGGACATTTAAAATCTGCTACTTGCAGCTATTGGAAGTGGGATTGTTAATTTCTAGATGCACAACAGGTGAGGAGGGTGGATAACTGAACATTTTCTTTCTTTCTTTCTTTCCATTGAAGCCCCTTACTGGCCATCCTTTATGCGAAATGCAGATGCAAAAGTAGCATCTCATTTGGTTTGGCTCCCAGTGCCCTTCATTTCTTCAGATAGTTCACACATGCTTGTACAGTGTCTCTCCTCTCACCCTGTCATTATTCAACATTCAGTGTCATGCAGCTGAATATGGCATTTCAAAGTATGAAAAGTGAGGGGAAATGGATAATAAAGGTATTCTAGCTCCTTTGGACATGCAAATACATGCTGGACCTTGTTTTCTTCATGTGATAGCTATGCATGTGCAAACCAACCAAGCATCACTAGTACTAGAAACCTATTCCAGCACTTTTATTTAGATAGACTTGTTGATGTAGCCACACAATATCAATAAGGATGAGCTAAAATTTCAGTTTCAGCCAATAAAATTTATGTTCAGCAAAGTACTTTCCTCCTCCAAGAAAACATTCTGATGGTTGAAACCCTGTTCTATACCTTACACCTATGACAGTCTGATGGTGTCATAGGCAGAGGGCAATTTTCAGTAATTAAAAACTTTCTATTTCTGTTTTGTGGCTTTTCCAGTATCTAAGTAATCATCACATAGAAGCTACAGGAGCCACAAACAGAAAGAGGAAGTTTCTAATTACTGAAATATTCCTCCTGTTGGTAGTATTGTCTGGAAGCAGTGATTCTTTTTTGGTAATTAAAGACTTCCTTCTCCTGTACTGTGACTCCCACAGCTTCCACACAATGAAATAAATTACTTGGGAGTTGGAAATGCCACCAGAAATAAGTAAAAAGCTTTTTAATTGCTGAAAATTTCACCCTACCTGTCACAGCATTAGCCTTCCACAGGTGTAAGTTCCAGTATATAGTATTAGATATTCAGAAGGATTTTAAATGTAGCCCACTCTGAATATGCAAACATGCTTACCTGGTCTTATTTCCCAATTGAGGGATGTTAAGAGCAAACATTCAGAATCAAATTGGCTGAAACTTGAATTGTGTTTACTTGTATCTTGAGGCAATGCTAACATTTGTAGATTTGTAGACTGAAATATTGCCTGCAGACCATCCGTTGATTCACAAGTATTGATTCACACATATCATTCACCTGTATGTCCTCTGAAATCACCATATAGTTAGGATGTAATAAATGTTTGCAAATGTTCTCAAACTTGACCAAAAAGGGTGTGTTGACACATTGAGACAGCCTGTTTGGGAAAATGCAATATTTTTCAGTCCTGCACAACAGCAAGAAGACAAGGGCTTACCAAGTAATAGCAGTTTCCAGCTTTGTTATTGTTTAGTCGTTAGGTCGTGTCCGACTCTTCGTGACCCCATGGACCAGAGCACACCAGGCCCTCCTATCTTCCACTGCCTCCCGGAGTTGGGTCAAATTCATGTTGGTCGCTTCGATGACACTGTCCAACCATCTCGTCCTCTGTCATCCCCTTCTCCTCTTGCCCTCACACTTTCCCAACATCAGGGTCTTTTCCAGGGAGTCTTCACTTCTCATGAGATGGCCAAAGTATTGGAGCCTCAGCTTCAGGATCTGTCCTTCCAGTGAGCACTCAGGGTTGATTTCCTTCAAAATGGATAGGTTTGTTCTCTTTCCAGCTACTTCCAGCTACTTCCATCCATTTCGGTGGGATCCATTCAGAAGAACATAGAATTATTGCTTGGTATCTTTTCTGTGTTTTTTTTGGTACACAGGGATGAAAGTGCATGTTAATTGGTTTCCATTTCAGTACAAACTCATAACCAAACAGAGATGCCTGAGGCATTGTTGTGAATTCCAGTATTAACCAATATGATCTCCACCTGTTGGATTAATATGTGGAACAAAAATTAACTGTCCACTGATTCTGGCATAATTCTGTGTTCAAAAAGTGAACTGAAGTGCATTTTAAAATATATACTTTGGGTAGAAATAAATGAGAATATGTAGATTGAGAGAAAATGTTATTACACATTTTTAAATCCATGTTTAAATGCAAATATTTGTGTGTAATTAAAAAAATGTGTTCACATAATACTGCGGAAATGGGATAGAATTAATTCATGGATGCAGAGTCAGAAACAGAGCAGTTTGCCAGTCCCTCTGCTTCAGAGTTCATCATTCATTTTCAGTTCTTCAAATCACTGCTAACGTGACTCTCCTGCTTCTTCCTAGTTGTGAGACTCACTGTTCTTCTAATTATGAGGCTCACTGAATGGACAAATTCATCTTATCCGGCTGAATGAAAAGGCGATTGCTACTTATGAGAGAATTACCTCTTTTTCTTTGAATATCATACATGGCATCATAAGTCAACATGTATCTATTAATGCAGGCAGGCTTTTAACACTCATAGCTTAGTCTATGAATGTCTTTTTTACTTGAGTTTTTAAAGTTTTAATTTTTATAATAATTCAATGTATTTTAATTGCTATTATAGTATGATTGTTTTTTTAATTTATAATTGTGTTTTCAATTCTATCTTTTTAACACTGTGAGCAGCCTTGAGTCCTCTTGTCGGGAGAAGGGCAGCATATAAAAAAATAAGCAAATAATGTGGTATCTTTGTTTAAAAAATGTTTGTGATTGCAAATTGTTGGGATTGTTGCTTTATATTGGGCTGATCAGTGGTGGGCATTGGCCCCTATAAAAAGCAGAATTCAGGAGAGTTAGTCTCTTCTGTCTGCTGCAGCCCCCCGCCCCAAGTAGTCCAAAAACTTTCTCTGTAGGCACATGTTTTTAATAAAGCTGCAAGAGAAAGAGGCCCAAACCCCAGGTATTACTATGAGTGTTGCATTAGATTTAGGCCTTTGCCTCTTACATAACATTAACATTCCTTCTCTTAAAATGTACATTTGTTAGTATACTTTCTCTTTTAAAAATGCACATGAACACGTGTTATGTATTGGGGGGTTTTGTGGGGGAGGTTGGTAGTGTGAAGTATGTTGCAAAGTGCAGCATGGTACAAAATCTGGCAGAAGGTAACATTTCACTCTGTATATTCATCCAGAAGATGTGGATCAAATTAGTTTGTCCTGGAATTCAAGGAAACTGAATTCCTCAAGTACCTCTAAGCGAACAACACTTGCAAGACTGGTGCTCAGTAGGACTGTCAAAAATATGTTAGTCTTGATTTGCCCTCTCTGGAGGGTCCACGTTACTCCTCTAAATGTTCTTGTCTTTCTAGAGTTAGGTCTGAACTCTTAAGGCTACCATCCTGTGAAATCTGATTTCATTATAATGGAGTACATGCCTTATTAAATAAAATCCTGCATCAATCATTGTAAGATGGTGACAGCAACATTTGTAGCATTCACATGCACAAATACTACTTCAAGCATTAGCTGTCATAAGAGCAGGCAACAACAGAACGCAGGCGAATCCACACGTAAACAGGAATTCAGGAAGCTCATTGAGGAGGGTCAACAAGAATCAGAACTGACTTGACAACACATGACATGCTCCCTGAGCTGATGTTTGAATGTTTATATGTTCCAAGCATATAGACTTTCAAATCATGTTTAAATTGCAGTGTATCTACAAACACTCATGCCAATACCCAGTTGTGGGGCCCTCCTTTGGGAGATCTACAGCCACAAGCCTTCATTATGAAATTATCATAAGACACACACTTATGAATTTCAGATTTGTTTTTTGAGGTCCTTAATACGTGGACTGTTGCATCTCCTTTCCACAAAAAAAAAATTCTGGCTCCTGCACAGTATCTTATCTCTCCAGTAAGGGATTATGGCTGCTTCCCTCAGGACATCGTGGCAGTGTAGTTGCCATATATATTGTTGAAACACATTTTCCATCATCCCTGACCATTAGCCATTTTGATTGAGGCAAAGGCAGATAATTTATCTTGGAAAATTATTTCTAAAAAGTAATTAGTCATAGCTATTGCCCAGAGATTCCTCTAATAGCTAGTTAATTTTAGTCGTTTCTTAAAAAAAAAAAAAAATTGAATGCTTGAAGTCACTGTTCTGTGGTAGGGAGCATATTCTTCTGCTCTCCACTCCTCTGGCAACCTGCAACTCTCCCCACCATATTTGTATCAAAATGAATTTTTAATGAGTTAAAGTCATTCCCTCTCAGAAAGGTCAAGGAAGAAATTGTAACACATATAAGGTGACCCATGTACCCCAGAAAACACTTTGTGGCCCCCTTGGGGGTTATGACCTCCAGTTCGGAAAACACTGCTCTAAGGAATGCTACAACAGGGCATGTGAACCTCTTTGAGCATCTGTATAAAATATATATGTGAAGGCAAGAGGAGAAGGGGACGACAGAGGACGAGATGGTTGGACAGTGTCATCGAAGCAACCAACATGAATTTGACCCAACTCCGGGAGGCAGTGGAAGACAGGCGGGCCTGGCGTGCTCTGGTCCATGGGGTCACGAAGAGTCGGACACGACTTAACGACTAAACAACAACAACAATAAAAATATATTCCTCCTTTGGCTAGTGACCATTTGCATATTTAGACATCCTGGTCTCTGAATTTTCCATTTCCCATGATATGCCATGCTGCTGAATTCATAAATACAGAAGGTTTCAGAGGCTTCAAACAGGATGTAACTCACACAGCATGGAACAGGCTAATCCTGTTGCCCCACTTCCAAATCAACTTTTACAAATGAGTGTCAGGTTGCAACTTTAATGTCTGCCGGTCTTGGAAAAACTTCGATTGTTTTTATTGTTACTAAAGAGGCATTTGACATCAGATAACTCTAACACTGGTGTGCTCTGGATCTTGAAAGTCAGGCTGAGAGGTCACAGTCTACAATGCTTCCAACCACAGTTGCATTTCTGGCAGCATTTCTGAAGCAGGAAGGAAATAAACAACGAAATGTTCTGGAGGTCATGCCAGTTGGAGTCCATCGGGTAACAAAGATTTGCTGCTTCATTCTCCAGAAAGGAAAATAAATGTATGGCTCAGGGCAGAGATAAATGAGATAAACTGCAGCGGCCCCAGAGTAAGAGGTTCCACTTCACCAGACTGTGTCTGTAGGCTAGGAGGCACACCTGTGGCTGAAAGGAAAATAATGGAGAGCTGATTTTTGAGGTATGAAAAAATGTACAAAAGGCATCAGTGAGCAGAGCTTTGAAGTATGCCAGATTTAGAAAACTCTGAGGCAAAACTAGGTTATTGGTTCAGTTGTATGATACGTTTGTTCATGTTTTCATAGACTCATTGATCTCATACTCCCATTTAAATATACTGTACTCTAATTCCAAGGCATTCTTCCCCCACAACTCAATAGCACCCACCTTGTCATTCAGGAAATACAGAATGTCCATACACAGAGATGTACTATATAAATGTAGCCTGCTGATGTAGAAAGACATGTGGACTGGAACACAAGTCTGACATTTATGATATCAGAAAATATCTCTCTGTATAACTAGATGACAGTTATTGCTCTCTTCCCCTGCCTTCTCCCCCCCTTTTTTTCAGAGAGGCTCTCTTGTATGTATCTGTTTGTCATAGGACATGATCTTCCTCATTTAATGCATCCTGCATTTAGTGTGTTTTGTTCTGTGAATGGTCACTGGAAAGTAAACATGGCCCTAATCTGCAAGTCTAATAGTTAAGGTATGTATCATTCAGAAATTTCTTTGTGGAATGGAAGGCAGGGTTACTGTAGAGATTATTGTCATTCCACTAGAAAAAAATATATATGGGCAAGACAACTTTATAGAGTACAATGATCTGAAGACAGGAGGTTAACCAAGCTAATCATGAGACCTGTAGGTAACAAGTAAGTTGCATTATTTGCATTAAAGCATTATGTGTGGTAAAGTGTAGTTTTGTGTGATTTTGCTTACTTTGCACACACACACAAAGTATTCTTCTCATTGTTTTGTAGAAAATGTCTCGACTTCAAATTTGAGAAGCATTGTCTTACTTTCAAGGAAGAAGCCCTAGTCTAAAGATACGAAGGGATGTGGGTAGAGATGGGCATGAACCACTGAACTGGTGGTTCGTACTCGGAGGCAGTGCCCCAGCTTCCCTGCAGTGCCTCCTCTAGATACTGCCTCTGAGTGGACGTCTGCAAGAGGAGGTGGGGTTGGAAAGCATGGAACATCTGTTCAGCCAAAAAACAAACTGGCATGAACCTCTGGTTCAGCGGTTTGTGATCATCTCAAGTTGTTGACATTTTTTGCCTCAACTGGAGAGGGGTTTGAGCATTAAGGTTGTCACAGAGTTGGGTTTTAAGAGCTCTGGGTCAGAGATCTTAAAGCAACCAGTATGGTGGTCTGTCTTGATTTTAACTGTCTTTATCTTATTGGGTAAAAAATTACACAAGGGAATTAACGCATTAAAGCTGGATGTTCTAATGTTTGGTATGATAGCATTGTAAGGAGTTAGATATGAATTCTAATGTAATACCTTTTTGGGAAAATTTTAAAAAAATTATCTAAGGTGCAGAGCTTTTTAAGCCACACATTTTAGACTATAAGATGATGTAGCTTGTGGTGAGAAACCAAGGCTTCATCTATCAATAGTGTGAGTGAGGTGGCCACCACCTCAAATATCAAGTTGAAAAGTACATTTTAGAGAGTTTTTTGTTAATGTTCTGTTAGTTGATATTTACTCCCAAGAGGGAGAAAATTTTGTAAGATTTTGTATTTCAGGTTTAGGGATAGAAACAATGCTCACTAAATTCTTATCAGCTTAGGGTGTCTCAACATGATGAGACACATAGAAGCAGAATTTTCAAGCCACAGAAAATTCCTCACCTCCAGAATGAGCGAAAAAGGAATGGTTTTGTTTCCATGTCAAAGTTTTTTTGCAGTTTTTACAGAATATTTCTTGCACAGTCTATGTAAAACTGGTGTCCTTTCCCGTTGAGAAGCAAAGCATACACAGAAAGCATGGAACCACTACCTGACTGTTAAAATAGATGCAAAGAACCTATTTGTTGCTTCAGATTTTTAGAAGTCCATGAAACAAACCTTCAGGCATCACAGTTTTGTGCAACATGCACAAATATACAGTTCCTGTAAAAGACTGAATCATTAGCACTGGGGGGAAAATGCCCTTTCATGGGGTAAGGAGGGAAATCTTGCTATTCCTTGTCTTTGCAAAATATATATATAAAAAAATATTATTCTATCTTACCATTTTTATAGTTCTCTTATTTATTAACTCCTTTTCTTTTTTCCTTCTCTCTTCCACTATATTGCACTTTGTGGTTGGTTGTTCACTTTTTCAGTCACCTTAACTTTCAGGAGAATATCGATAGCCTGCCACCCCAAGCAAAGGGCATAATGAGTTACATCCACATAGTTATGGGCAGGGGATGGTAGGGTGTTGGCAGAGTAGCTGGTTGGCCTGGCCCTGTCCTTAATATGCCCACCTGGTTACTCCATCCAACATCAGGGGAGACTGGAGGGAAGGGGGGAGTAGACATTGTTTATAAAAACACAAGACATGGGATATTCATATTCATATCCCTAAGGATATGAATATGAATACCAGCACCATAGGTGCCTGGGAAATTCAGCCCCCCCCCCCCATGATGGGAGGTCCAATAATTGGTAGCCGGCTGGCATTGTTCTCATTGTACCAATCATGGAAGTAGCCCGACCGGCCCTTCCCCGCCTATCCGCACAGCGAACCGTTCAAACAGCTGAGTGGGGAGACTTGTCATCCCCCCAGGATATGAATATGGATATCCTATGTCTAAAAAACACCTTAGAGGCTGTCAGGATCTCTGCTCTGGTGATTCTCGGCCTGGAGGCCCTCCATGTGTCATTGGGGATACATTCTTGTTATTGTTAGGATTTCTCAAGTTTGATTTGGTTCCATTAGATACATAATGAACCTCTTGAGGTAGTGCTTGCATGGAGAGAAACACACACACATACACACACACACACACACACAGAAAAGGAAAAGGAAAAGGAAGACACAAGCATGTAAACAGATTGCATATTTAGAGACAGTGAGCTGTTTTTCAAGGTCAAGGGAGACCTTTTTAATGCCATTTCCTTACATGACATTGAGAAACACAATGCAATCTTGCAATTGTGCAGTATGTAACTGAAACTTTAGATATGCAAATTAAACACACCACTTGCCAGTCTCTGTGTTCAAGATTTTAATTGCACAAAAGCATTTTTTAAAAGATGCAAGAAGATGGATACATTCTTTTAGGACCATCCAAATAAATAAGTACAATGCTCTTATCATCCTGTGGTAATTTAAAGAGGCCTAAAGCACAGTATAGAATGGAACTCCCAACCTCTGACTCTGCAGCCAGATACCAAACGCAGTGAGCTACCCAGCCAGTTGCATCCTCTTAAGCCAGTCCTTATTCACAAATCAGAAAGTCAGTAATCTCCAAGGGTCGAGCCAGTAGTTCAGTCCAAACAGATCAGTCACTTTCATGACAGGGAGCAGGCAGAAGCAAAGTCATCAATGATCCATTCATCAATGATTCTGGCAGTTTGGACAGGCAGCACAAAAAAAAGGCAAGAGGTGAATGTCCATGTTGTCTCCACAAAAGCTCTGCTGGCAACACATACAGAATTTACAACTCTCAGATGGCCGCTCCCTGGTGTCCAGCTGTTTCCAAAGACCACTAGGAAAGTGTTGAAATGCTGGCTGTACCGTTGCTCTAATCTTTTCAAGCTGCATCTCTCCTTGGGACAAATCGGCCTCACGTCTGCTGCACTCTCTTTACCTTGTGATCATTCTCTCTCAATTGTGCTGCTTCTAGAAGCTTCTGGAATAACACTGAGAGTTGGAGCACTAATTTCCCCTTCCACATCAGCCACCCCTGGCTATGTGAAGTGTTTTGCCTCTTCTGAAACTGACTCAGCAAGGTGAGGCATGACAGTTTGCAATTTACAATCTAGTGTAAAGTAACTTAAATGCCACTTATATTCCCAGTAGAATGCTGGGGGTGTGACCATGTATACAACCACTACTTTGTTAATTAGAGGCATTTTGTTGCTGTGCCTTACACCGTTTCACATACACACATGTAAACCACCAATAGGATTCTGATCAATGCATTTTAGCCTTCATCTTTGTGTGACTGAGGAATCTATGCTGCTCCCTATGAAATATGCATGTTAGTTGAGGATATTATGCTTGTAATTTACTGACCCTTCTTCAGGTAATATATCAGTCTAGACATCTCGTTAGAATAAGGAAAAAAGTGACAACTAGTCAGTTAGTATAAGGAAGTCATACATATGAGGCCATTCCACTTCACAAATAGAGGGTGAAAGTTTGGCCCATTCATCATAGTAACATATAGTAATCATAGCTATAATTTATGACATGTTTATTCTTCATGAATTTGTGTAGCTCTCTACACAAGAGGGAGATTTCTGCTGGGTAGATGATCCAAGCTTAGGATAACCATAGGGTACTCACCACGTGAAGGATTTGATGGCCAGTCCATAACATGATAGTAGTATCTGAGGCAGAAATGTGAAGAATGCTCATTAAATTCTTCATTCTCACTTAATTAGGCTGTCTCAATGATGCAAAATGTTTTGACAAGACTTGTGAAATTCTTTAACTCCAGCTGAAAGTATGACAAGGTCTCAGTAATTTCTGCAAAACATAGCTGTAGAAAACTAGTCCTTTCTCCTTGAAAAAAGCACACACGTATGCCTGCACACATACAGAGCAAGCATGGAAGAAAGAGGTGAACAACTCATCTGCTACTTAGAATTGTTCAATATCATTAGATACACCCTTCTGTTTCCACTTCACTCTTCCTCCAGTAAGAAGGTGCCCACTTCAGCTGCAGCTTGGGGTCTTCTCCTGCTTTCAAGCTTAGTGCTGCTGACACTTGGTGAAGTGTCTGATGGCTTCATGGAATTAAGGTAATGACTGGCGGCTAGAGCAGCCATTTGGATTCTTTGATCTCTTTGCATGCAGAGTGCAAGAAAAGTGCGTACTTTGATCCCCACACATTAGTGAGCTTAGAGAGGTGTTGTTTCATTTCTAGGTCATCTTTCTCCTGCTGAAGCCAACACAGGTATTGTAACAGGAGGGGGCCATATCTTCCCGGTAACTATCCCCAGTCAACAGTCTGGGTGTTTCATTTTTGAACCTGCTGAAGTTTCTGAACCATCTTCAAAGGCAGCTGCACACAGAGCATGTTACATTAGTCCAAGCAGGATGTGACTAGGCACATGCCACTGTAGCCAGATCAGACATCTAAAGGAACAGGGGTAGCAGAACACCAGTTCTAACTGTGCAAATGCATTCCTAGCCACCACCAAAGCTTGAGCATCCAAGCTTGAGAATTAATTGAAGAGCACACCCAAGGTTTACTGGGGTAATCCCATCCAGCAGAGTTGAATCCCCCATGTTCTCACTTGCCTTTCAACTGATCAGGAGTGCCTCTGTCTTGTATGGATTAACTTTCAGTTTGTTTGCCCTCATCCAGCCCATTACTGACACCAGGCACTGGTTTAGAATGTGTGTGTGTGTGTGGGGGGGGGTGACTACATGGGCTGTTCACTCCCTTCTGTAGGTTGGTTCACTTCTTCTCCCAGCAACCGGACACCAAACTGTCCCAGAGCATTCCTACTCTCACCTTTCTGAGTCTCTGCCAGCAGGTACTCTTTTTAGGTGCAGGCAGGGTCACTCCATTTTGGTTCCTTTCCCACCATGTTCAACTTCCTCTGCTCTTCCTTGAATGGGCAGAGGGAGGAAAACAAAAGGTGTGGGGGTTTTTTTTTCCCTTCTTATTTTTATTTCTGTATTTTTGGAGGTAGGGTGTGGATAAGGATAAGAAGAATGGGCTCGTCTTTTAGACATATGGCCTCTGCATTTTATGTGTCAGCCAAACAAATTTTACAAATTTGCCAGCAGCCCAGGAAAAACAGGAGTGACTGAAAAAAAAATGGTGGATTGTGTTTTTTTTCCCCTGCAAAGCCTCCTTATATCTGCTAGTGCCCAATTTTTAATAAAGCTTTTTTTAAAATGGAGGTATGGAGGATCCCTGTGGTCCTGGGGAAGCCCTTAAAGTACAGCATTTTTCCCCATGCTTGGGAGGCAGAAATTGGGCAGAGATGTATCGTAGTCATTCTTCCATGTTCAATATGCCAGGGAGTAGGAACTATGATCCAAGTAATTTAACATCTACTTAAATTCTAAGAAGTCTGTTGCAAGAGAGATGCTGGTTTTACAATTCAGGATGTTCACTTCAGAAAGAAGAATGACAGTTTCTTCAGTTACATTTGCTGTCTTCATGCCATGAGTTCATGTAAGATGACACATGCATTAGACAGGTAGGATATCTAGGAAAGAAATAATTGAAAGAGGTTTTTTCCCCCATGGTGGAAACAAGGGAGGGATGTGCTTTCTGCCCCTTTAGGTAATGTCATTCTGAGGTAGCTGGTACTACTCCACATCAGACATAATCTGTACAACGGCTATATTTTTATGAGGGGAAGTTCATCTTCTAAATACCAAAAAACAAAAATGTAATCCCTCATACTTTACTCATTTGTTTTTCTCATTTTTTACAATCAGAGCAGATTCCCAGCCATTGATCTCGTCTGCATCAGGAGACGGAAACAAAAAAACTGTTGATGGTAATTGTCTGTGAATGCCCAGCAGTTAGCACAGAGCGTCTCACTACATTGTTGACAAAAACAATTAAGTGAGAATCTAATAAAAATGGCTCCAACAAAATGAAATTGGTTAAATTAAATACAGCTCAGTGGAGAAAATTATATCTGAATATACTATGGGAGAAACAGTGGGCTTTGCTATAAGTTTAATAGCACACTCTGGTGTGTTCTTTAGAAGTAAGTAGCACTGTGTTTAAAGAGACGTACAACCAGGTATGTGTATACAATTCCAGCTTAAGTGGACTTCTTAATTATTTGTTGTGCTTAAATTTCAGAAACCATCCATCATTTTTTCATACTTCAGCAATGGAGTATGAATTTAATTGGTGGGCTTTTTAAAATACCACACAAAAATATTTGCTTATTTGCAAGATTGTTCTTACACTTAACTCCCCCTATTTTCCTGAAGTGATGTCATAATGTTGAGAAATATGACTGGTGGTATCATGATTTTATTTACTAATGTTTAGTAATGTCATTATATCACAGAATGGCTGAATCCACTAGTAAGTGGCAAGTAGAGTAGGTCCACTGTCATCATTAGAGATGGTACCAAATTAATTCGGTCTTCCCTGATGAAATTCATCAGTGCAGCGGCACAGATGCTGTGCATACACTTTTCCTATCCCCAGACCAGCTGGGCCACTTACCTTTCATTGCATGCCAGACTATCTGAGGGACCATGTCTCCCCATATAAGTCTGTCGAGATTTCTAGTAGAAGCCCTTCTCTTAGTCCCACTTCCTCTCAAGGATGTTTAGTGTAGACACAAGAGAGGTTCTCCTCCATGGCTGCTCCTAGGTTGTAGAATCCCCTCTCCTTCCCTTCTTGTCCTTCTGACAGCAGGTGAAGACTGTATTTTTAGGCCCATTTTTAACAGTCAATTGTGCAGTGAGAAGTTTTAATGTCGGGTGCTGAATATTATTTATGTATGTTTAAATCTTTCTTTAAGGTGTTTTAAACCATTTTAACTAATTACTAATACTAATATAAGTTTAATTGCTTTTTAATATAATAATTTACAATGTTTTATTTTTTCTGATATATATTTTTTATTATTATTATCAAATAAAAACAATGGTATAGGGTTAAGGAAAGGGAAGAGGGTTTTGGGGAAGGGTAAAAAAAAAATTACAGGGTGTGTTAGGAATTTCATACCTGCGCATCATTACTATTTTCTTCTCGCTATACAATATTTGCTTTATCTAATTGTTCTCTTTGATCCAGATGTAGATTGGCTCCCATTTCTTCTTATCTGTCTCACTCGTCCTATCTTTTAGTGTGTCTGTTAAAGTGTCCATCTCTGTGATTTCCAGGATTTTTTCCAAAAAGTCGCCCTTCGTTGGCGTCCTTGATGTCTTCCAGTATCTGGCATATAAAATTTTCGCCGCTGTCACAATATGGAGTATTAAATATATCTTCCCTTTATTGACTGAGTCTGGTACAATGTTTAGTAAAAAAAACTTTTGGTATCAATGGAATTTTAATTAATAGAATCTTCTGTAATATCTCATGTACCAACTTCCAATAATCTTTAGCCTCCCTACACATCCACCACATATGATAAAAACTACCTATCTTGTCATTGCATTTCCAGCACTTATTAGGTATATTTTTATACAATTTGATAATTTTTCTGGTGTTGAATACCACCTGTAAAACATCTTATATCTATTTTCTTTAAGACTTGTTGATTTTGACATTTTAATATTCCTTTCCCATATTTGCTTCCAGGCATCTAATTCTATATTATGGCCAATGTTTTGGGCCCATTTAATCATACAATCTTTGACAATCTCATCTTGCATTGTTTGATCTAGTAAGATATTGTACAGGCATATTTTTTTTCTTTCTTATCTAATAACCCCATGACATGAGCTTGGGTTGGCATGCATTTCTGTGTTACCAAAAAGCAAAACAGTTTAAGCAATTCAATCATTATTTAATAAGGAAAGCTTTAATATGGATTTGGTCATCAAGTCAAATACAAAATTATTGAAAGATACCAATCTGGGTGGCACCCTTAGAAGCATTTTCAAATCCAACACTAATGGAAAAAAGAAGAAGCTCTAGATACGTGGATGTTTTAGACAAAGATGTCAACTTAAAAGGAAAAAAGGAGTTATTAGAACAAGGTATCACTCTAGATTGGTGGTCAGAAACCCAATTAAAATCTAGATATGCGAAAGATAAAGTGTTAGGTTTTTATACCGAAAAAAAACAATATTGGATAATTTACAATGTTTTAAATGAGTTTGTCTTTTAGGAATTTGTGAGAAGCCTTGGGTCTCCTAATTGGGAAAAAGGCAGTAGAGAAATAATATAGATAAAATAAATAAATACTAATATAACCTGAAGATGCAAGATGCATACCATCAAGGTATGTCTGCAGAGGTATCTGCATCTGGATGGGAAGAAGTGACAGATAAAGTCACTATCCATGTCAGCATTAATGGGTGGAATTATTCTGCTTCTGAACTTGGGTAGTGCACTGGACATTTACTCTGCAGTTAGCATCAGATTTGGCGCAGAGGAAGTTGAATCAAAATTTAGCAACTACACTACATATAGTTCAATGCAGGGAAACCTGGTGGGGAATCATCTCTTGTTACAAGGGAATGGTCTTTTTTTGTTGAGCTAGCAGGGCTGATTTACATTTGCTCCAATCCGCTGGCATTGCTTTTCTCCTGCTTTGTGTGATAGCCTGAGGTGCTCATGGGGGGCTGTCAGTTCCCCTCAACTGAGTACCTGTTGATTCCAAGCAGTAGTTCTTCTTCTTCTGAGGTAAGTGATATGTCAGCTCAGTTGGGGAGCAGGAAGGCAAAGCGAAGGCATGCTCCCAGTGAAAATTGCAAGTTGACCCCTCCTCAAATCAAAGGCAGCTTCCACTGTTGGTGTTCCATGCAAACATTTGACAGTTTTCTCTGACTCTGCCCCTGCTGACTCCTGCAACTGCCTGCTTGTCATTCAGAGAGCTGCAGCAATTTCATCCACAAAAAACAGCCCAGACCCACTTTGAAAAACTGTGGATCAAAATATATATTCCCTGCTTTGTAGTCATATAGATGCTTCAGAAAGAAGACTGTCACTTGTGTGATGTAGAATTTATCATATATAGTGATGCAAGAGGGATATAATGCACAATTGTTATAGAGAACCTACATCATATCCTATCAAGCAATTAGGTCCTACAGTCCAGTAAATGTAATTCCCTGGAACGTAAGTGTACATTCCTTCCATTGAACTTTAAATTAATATATCTGCTTTATCTGCTCTGTTGTTTAATGACTTTTTAAAAAAATTGTTGAACCTTTGTTTGTGCTGTGGATGCTTTAAATGTGAGTAGAGATTATTTGTGTTGATTTGTTTATGGCCAAAACACTGGCAGTGCCCAGAAGAGGTAGGGTAGGGAAGCTGTAGAGCTGCTTCTGAGTGGACACCCACCAGAGGAGGCAGGGCTTGGAAACACCAAAAAGCCTGTTTGGGCAATAAACAAACCACCACGGATTGCCAAATCAGTGGTTTGTGCCCATCTTTAATTGAAAGTCACCCTGCCCATCTAGTGGCCAGTCCACTAGATGGGCAGGGCAAAAATAAAATAAAATATATTGCTGATGGTGATTCTATTACCTGGCCTGCTGATCAGGCCTGCTGATTGCTATCTAATGGGAATTTTCCAATCTTAAAGGCTCCTCCCACCCATTCCAAAGCTCTCAAAGGCTAGAGCAAAAGGGATCTTTAGGAAAGCTTGGAACCTGAGCAGGCAGATAGGAAGTTTTAAATTTAATTGAATTTAAGATTTCCGTTGCCAGGTGATGACTTCATCACTGTTTATATGGTGCAGTTGCACAAACTGGACTTCATCCACTATATAATCCCTTGCTTATATAATCAGATATAGACTTTAAACAGTTAGCATTTCATTTGCATTACCCGTATGCCTTAGCATGATTAATATAAAATGTACAAAGATGTAAATTATTAAAATCAAGATGATAAACTCATATACATCAGATATATATACTTATGCCAAATTAAGCAAGTAAATATATAAAAGGTTACTTTTTTTTGCCATGTTTCACAATTTTTTTATTTTTATTTTTATTTAATTACTTTATTTCTAAAGAAAAGACAATCCATCCTATTACAAATAATAAATACAAAGCTTAACATAATAAATAATAACAGTTTATTATGTTAGGTTACTTTTTAAAATCAGATTTGACCTAATTTTAATTGCTACTGTTAAAATTTAGCTGACTGTACCATTACCTGTTTATCTTGGTCCACGAGAAGAAAAGATACATCAAAATCAAATGAACGACCTGGCTTTTTAACTGACAAGGGGTAAATTAGCTCTTTGCACACCCCTCAGGGACATGGTGGCGCTGCGGGTTAAACCGCAGAAGCCTCTGTGCTGCAAGGTCGGAAGACCAGCAGTCGTAAGATCAAATCCACGCGACGGAGTGAGCTCCCATTGCTTGTCCCAGCTCCTGCCAACCTAGCAGTTCGAAAGCATGCACATGTGAGTAGATAAATAGGTACCACCACGGTGGGAAGGTAACGGCGTTCTGTGTCTAGTTGCGCTGGCCACGTGACCACGGAAACTGTCTTCGGACAAACACTGGCTCTACGGCTTGGAAACAGGGATGAGCACCACCCCCTAGAGTTGGACACAACTGGACTAAATGTCAAGGGGAACCTTTTACCTATAGAAAGTGCCAAACAGTATTACATGGACAAGCGTTTCAACACCATCACCACATATGCATATGCTATTTTGTAATGGAATTCCTTTGAAGGGACCCTTGAGGAACACTGAAGGCATGACAATAAGTCATGTGCATGAAGATAGCAGTACTGCATCATCTGCATATAGTAGGGCTGAAATGGATTTAGTTGCCAGTTTAAGAGCATGAAACACTGTGGATGACAAATGCTCAAAAAATATCATTCACATAAAAATTGAATAGGATTGGAGTTAAAACACAACCTTTTGTGGATGACATGAGATCTGTAAGGTGCCTATCGTTGGTACAGTGTAACCTCAACCAGGTATTATTATAAAGACATTTAATTAGAAAGAGAAGTCTTTTATCCATAGTTGTGAGTGATATTTTTTCCCATAGTTGTGCCCAACATATGGAATCAATGCTGCCTTAAGATCCATAAATGCTACGTACACCATAACTCTTTTCTTTTTTACATTTGGGCTAATAAAAAGCAATGATCTAGAGTGGATCACCCCTAACTAAATCCTGCTTGCTCTACTGCCGTAATATTTTCATCCTTGATCCAATCAATTTATTTATTTCAGAGATATTTAGATACACACAGTAAGCTGATTGGCTGATAATTGGCAGGATCTGTTTTATCTCCTTTTTTATATATGGGAACTTTTAGAGATGTGCCTCAACTCTCGAGTAGTAATCCTGTTTGATCAATGAATGAAAATAAAACTGCGAGCAAGGGGGCCCATCAGGTAACGTTGGATTTTATAAGTTCGGGGGGGGGGGGAAGGTCCGTTCGTGGTGCTTTGTTGCTTTTCAGTTGGTGGATAAGACTTTCAACTGCATTTGCTGAAACTGGTGAACAATTAAGGATATTTCCCATTGCTACTGTTGTTTGAGTATCCTGAGGAATATAGTCAGAGAATAATGCCTCATAGTGCTCCATCCATTCATTGGGACCTATAATACACTTTTGAACCAATCAGCCAATATTCATTAAACCTGTTATTGCATGCCAGAAAAGACCAGTATCTCTGTCACTGGAGGCTTTTATCAAAATTGGTCATGCTATTTAGTTTTTCTCTTTAATTAATAATTTATATGCTTGTCTACTGGCAACATACTCATCTAACAAAGACTGAAAATGAATTTCCCTGTATTTATAATACATTTTCCTCATTTGATTTTTGGCCTGCTTACATTCACTATCAAACCAACCAGATGTTTCTGAAGCTTTTCCAGAGGCAACTTTGGTTGACTTCATTTTTAGACAGCAAGAATGGCATTTCAGACATTCATAACCAGTTTGATTATGATGTTTATATCATTGTTATTTTAAAATTGTTTTATTTTATATGCTGTTCGCCGCTCAGAGTAGTCTAATGACTAGATGGGCGGGATATAAATTCAATAAATAAATAAATAAATAAATAAATATTTCTCAGTCCTCAGTAGTTGATTTGAGTCAGCGCAAAATCCACTACTGGTGACCATTTAATTCTTTGCTACCAGTCACTTCTAAATCTTTGTTGGGGTAATATTATAATTCTAATTGAGGATTACTATATGTTGGGTGTGTTAGCATCAGTGTCAGGGGTAAATGATCACTTTATGTATCATTACCGATTTCAAACTGAGCAACATATTCATATGCAAAATGCGAGATTGCTATATAGTTGATCACACTGCCACTCCTTTAAATGAAATAAGTGTATTTTCCAAATGAATCCCCATTCACAGAACCCTTTAATATTAAGATATCTCTCCTTCTTGTGAACTGAGTAAAGCAATACCCTGCATAATTACATATTTTATCTTTGAAAGTTTGGCAACTTTCCCCCAATATATAATCATCTGAATCCAATACCTGACAAAAGTGGTTATGTAAGCTTTCATCATTAGCACCTAAGCATGCCTAAAAATCCCCTGCAGTAATGAATACTGCCTTAGGATATAAAGATTCAAGATGTTCTATATAGTTATCAGTAGTAACCCAGATACTATTAATGATTATGATCTTGGAGCAAAGTGTTTGCAAACATTATATATCAACAAAGAAAATTCAGAGAACAAAACATGTTAAGGAATTACATAGAAGTTACAGGAGGTCACCAGAGAGATTGCAATAATGCAATTAAGCTGACACGGCTAGCTCAAAGCTTAGTAGAAACCAGGATCCCAAGGTCTCCCTTAGAGCAAGCTCCTCTAGATTTAGGATTAGCTTTTAATAAATAACTTACAAAGCCATCTCACTCCAACTCTTCCCTCATTTTTATCTAATGGTCCCTTAAAAGCTCAAGTCTGTTATGTCATTTTGTGCTTCATAAGGTAGAGAATGGAAAGAGTCTAAGAGGTTATTCTCTCCCAGTTCCAAAGGTTCTATGGGTTCTGTTGCCCTCTCCATTGGCTGCAGTGGATCCTTCTCTACCAACTCCATAGCACTTGGATTTTTTCCTGATGGAGATTTCTCCCCAGTAATGTCAGTAATATCCAGATAAATTAAATTAGTGCTATGGTTTTCTATCACTTGAGGGCTTTTAACATAATCTGGAGTGCAAACTCCCAGTGGTAGAGGCGGAGCAGAGTTCTCAAAAACTCACCACAGATATGCCCATCTCAGTCAGTGCATCTTTAGATTCATACACCCATTCAGCTGAACTCCTTTTTGTGAATGTGACCACTGCGTGAGCACAGGGACTGTTGAAAAACAACACTGATATCGTCAGCTAAGGTAAGAGCTCTTGTAAAAGCAATTTCTAAAAGATTTAGCAAGTGCAATTTATTTTTTTATAGAGCTATAAACTTCACTGGTCTATGAAAAGTTACCAAAACTAGCTTTTGTCCATTCAAGACTAATTTCCAGCTATAATCTATCACGATCCTGTCCTGTAAGGGTCTAGGTTTCTCTGAGACATGAGCCTGTGAGTTCTGAATAACACATTCCCGTACCTGAACTGATGTTGGTACAGGAATTTGGGTGAGAAGTCCCTCTGTATTGACAGAGAGGTGAACATATTCTTCTGAGTTTGCTTCCTGATTTACAGTTGGGTTCTCAATATGATTAATGCTTTTCTGTGCTGAGCTACTATCCAGTAATTTAAAGAGTTTCTCAAACTGCATCTTTGTATATCAAACTGTATTGGGATTTTTAACATTTTTGCTTCTTTTTATTCATGATCCCCCTTTTAGTAACCTTTTTTCACATGCTTTTTTACATGTCATAAAAGTAGTAGCAGCTAGGTTTGCACAAGTTCTGCTGTTCATGCCCTCTATATCAGATTTTAGCCATGGCTTTTTGCAGATGCCCACCAGGATAGTTAAAAGTTTATTAGATTCATTTAAGAAGGATTGCATATGCTGTACATCCTCCATTTAGAGAAGCCAGGTTTCAATTACTAAAACATCTCCACCTGGTATTTGAACTGGAGAGTCTTCTTTAGTTACCTTCCCTCTGCCTGGAGTCAACAATGAGGGTTGCTTCTTCAACTCCTGCAACAGATAAGTCTTATCACAGGATTGCATTAACACTTGTGGTGTCAGATTTTTGGCAAGAGACAGTTCAGGGGCCGAAATAAGACCGTCAAACTTCTCTTTGTAACAGTCAGGTTTCCTTTAAGGTCCAAAGACCAATCTAGGCTAGAAGCAATAGGGTGTAACACCCTGTTTTCCTCCCCCATTGTTGTTTGTACTGTCCACCATCTTAAAGGGGAATTCACAATTGGGGACAAGAGACAGGATTTGTAGCCTCTTCTAGTTAAAACCATACTCTCACCCAGAGTCTTCTCCTTTCTACCTCAGGTCCACTAGCTCTACATCCAAGAATGCTCTTCTCAGGAGACTGTAAGGTAATATCATTGTCTTTTCTATTTCCTTCTCAAAGCCTCATTATCCCCTTACCCCGGAATAAAGACGCGAGACAACTGTTATAGACACTTTATTGAATATTCATAATTATCCTAAATGAAAAAGGGGGGTCCTGCTGTAGTGCGGAATCAGGTTCTGCAGAGGGGTCTCAACGGACCCCTACCAAATTATGGGCGAGTCCCGAGCCCCAAGATCTCGCAGTCATGAAGACAGCGAGAACCCGACCGGCCCAAATTTGACCACCCCCAGACCTCAAGCCCCCTCCTTCTTGTTGACTGTTGGTCCGGGAGCAGCCCCAGCGGATCTTCTCCCCCAAGTACTGTAATCGCACGATACGCAGTGCTGGGAGATCAGATGAGCTATACATTACCTGTGGTTGTGAGGGGGACTCACCGAAACCTGTTTTATCTGCACTACCCACCTGTGTGACCAAATTTGACCACCTCTAAATATGCCAACGCACCTTGACCAGTGTGGGACAGGAGAAAAATCCCCACCTCCAAGGCCAATCAGGATGTGGGTCAAAAATTCCTATCCGGCCCCAAAAGGCGACCAGTAAAACTCACACTAGTATTCAGGGCGGGTGGGTAGGTTGTCCGAAAAGAAGAGGCCCAAGGTAGGTGGGAAGCTTCTTTAAATATATTACTCCTTCCCCCTCCCTTCTCAGGTCGCTCTTACGAGATTGCATGGTCTCGCGCCATCCAGGGAAGGAGACAATGGCGGCCCACACTGCCGAAGAGCCTCGTCAGTGGACTGGACAGTAGTATAGCATTGAATACTTTGATGCTTCTTGACTTTAAACATTCCCTTTACAATTTGTTTTGTATCCTACAGTTAACATGATGAGCAGCCAAAGATCTTCAAATGGCAACACACAAACAATGCAAGAATGAAACATAAGAACCCATCCCACCCACACATGACAGACGTCTTATTATTCTCTTCCCACCTGCAGCCACAACATATTCTGCCCTAGCATTATGCCAGACCTCCCCACAATCTAAGCATCTTTTTTACATTCAATAGCATATTTTATTACATTTAACTCTGATCTTACACAGAAAGTTACAGACATGGCAAATGGGGGTTTGGGGGAAGCCTTTTGAATAGGTGGAAATATACATTTTCTGTCAGTTCATAGGTGAAATCACTGATTGAAAGCTTGCCAATTGAATTACAGCATCACTGAGGGCCCTTTGTGGAGGGAGAGTAGATTTATTATAGCTGCTCTACCTATGTTATTCTGCACCAGAGCAAATCAACATTCTACGAGGCAATTCTAACAATGGAAGCAGCCCCCCCCCACACACACACACAAATGTGACTTTGAAATTGGACTTCAGATCAGTACCAAATCTGGCACACAGGTACCAAGTAATCTGCTCTTGATTTGTGCCAAATTTGGGGAGCTTGGGCAAAGAGTTATCAAGTTATTCTAGTCTTCAAAGCGGAAATGAGGACAAGAAGGTATCCTATAGACCATCTTGCTGATGTTGATGTTGTCAACATTCAGGCTGCCCTTTGCTATGTAAATCTTGGCATCCTTTTCCTGCTGGAAATGTGGGCATGATACAGGGTGCAGCAATATCAGGGCATTTCTGGGTGTTCTGAAGAATTTGTGTTCCAATACTGTAGGCAGAAATAGGCAGGAGTAGTTCTACAGCTGGTACTCAGGACATCTCAACAAACTAACCTGAATCTTAACAGTGTAGAATAGATTGGCCTGAGGATGTCCTGTACCATTTTGAAGAAGAAAGGCTAGAAATTTAAAGTTCAAAGTGACTTTCAGTGGTTTAACTGTTATTGTGTAGGTCTTTCCAAAGACTAACAGGGTTGGAATTGTTGGCTGGTTTTTCTATTTAAGCAGCAGGAAACAGATTGCTATTTTAGATGAGATAGAAGATCTAGTAAAGGAAGTACTCTAGCAATCCTACAAAATGTTTGTAATTTTTATTGAAAATGCCATTTTGTGGGCCACATGGACTTCATAAACTGTTTATAGGATGAGAGTAGCTGTGCCTGGTTATCAGGGGAATGGTAGAGAATGGAGAGGTGGAAGCATTTTATCTCAGAGGCAGACTAGAGAATTTTAGAATATTTTGATTCCTGTTACTATTATTGAAACAAGCTAGTAATGTTCCAGAATTTTGAGAAAAACCCAGCAGTTTGTTGGTTTTGAAGCAGAATCCATTATAGTAGTATTTGAACACACACACACACACACACACACACACACACACACGGAAATATGTGTATAGTCATACTTCCAGAACCAGCATCTGCTATACTTTGAGGAAAGTTGGTAAAAGGGAATTGCTATGGCAAATGATTTAGCAACTTCCAAAGAGGGATAAATTATCAGTATACTGTAACACTGTATGACTAATTGCCAGCCTATGAAGCCAACATTAGCTTCCATCTGCAACAAATTTGTGATTGGGACTGCTTTGGTATTATCATTTTGGGACAATTAGGCCTCAGTTATTTCCAGCTCTTTCAAGGGCCCTGTGGGCAGAAAGTTTGGCAACCCCTGGTTGAACGTGTGGTGCTAAATAACACCAAGAATGTGACTTCTTTAAAAAAACCACTTTCTTTTTCCTCCACTCTGGTGCTTCAGATTATTTTCCTCCCCATCTTCTTCTCACCCTAACGAATATGAGCTTACCTGGGGATAATGATATGATAGATACTTGCAAAATTTCTCTTTCTTGGTGACTTGCTGTGTCTCACCATGCCTAGAATCTCTGACATGACTTCTGCCTGCATCAGCAAGGTTTCTTGACTTCTTGTGAAAACAAGACCCCAGTCTTGTCTCACTGCCCTTTCCCATTTCCCATGCTCATTGTTCTGCCACATTCTACACAACTTAATGCCCTTTCGAAGAACCCTGCACAGGAAAGATGGCATTCTGCACAGGTATTGAAACCATCCCATGCAACTTGGCATTTCTTCCGTGGACGCATTGTTATCCATCCTGTGTAGCTTGCTGTTTCTTCTGCCTTTTACAGGAAACTACTGCACAGGAAAGGTGTCATTCTATGCAGGAAATGTAATAATACTGTGCATCTTGGTAATTCATTCACTTAAAAAAAAGACTTCATAATTTCCAAATTATCCTGTGAGATTTCCTGTGGGTGGGTGGGGGGCTCACAACAGAGAAATCTCACTGCAAGTAGGAGCAAGTGATTCCCTTTATCTTCAGCTTCTCTCTGAGAGTGAGATCTGTGAGATTAACATCCTTGTTTGAGAATACATCACCTTGAAGTGAGTGGGGATAAATTCTGAGTAGACATAAATAGGACCACATTTCCCTTTATGAGCCTGCTTGGGTGTTAAGACCATAAGGAGAGGCCTTTCTCTCATCCCACTACCTTTATAGGTGTGTTTGGAGGGGACATGGGAGAGACCCTTCCCTGTCACTGCTCCCAGACTCTGGAATTCTCTCCCACAGGAGGCCAGGCTGGCCCCATCTTTGCTGTCCTTCTGCAAGCAGGGAAAGACCTTTCTCTTCAGGTAGGCTTACTTCAGTGATGGACTGCTTGAGTGGAATTGCTAAACAGATTGTTGTGCCTCACCACTTTGAACGTATTTTTAGGTGTTTTTCTTTACCGTGTTGCCCTGTGTTGACCCTTTTTTAGTATTTGTGTACTTACTGTTTTTCGCTTAAAATATTGCCTTTTAATTATGTAAGCTGCTTTGGATCCTTTTTAAGGAGAAAGGCGGGGTGAAGATATTTTAAATTTAATTAATTAATTAATTAATTAATTAATTAATTAATTAATGGGATTATGATGTGTGTGGCTGGTTGTCAGCACAAATTAAAACTGAATTCTTAAAATCCAAACTAGCAGAATTAAACTATCAATTGAAAATCAAGTACTAGACATATAGAATGAGAATATTTTTGGTATCCAGCTAAATGTCATTAGGAAAGGTTCTAATCTCACTTCTTTGGTGGTGGCTTGGGATTCCATATTTGGGATATTGCCCTGTTCTACATTCCTATATTATCTGAATCCCTTTTCTCTGATCAGACAAGTAGCAAGGTTC
Source organism: Intellagama lesueurii (assembly GCA_037013535.1). Taxonomy (NCBI): domain Eukaryota; kingdom Metazoa; phylum Chordata; class Lepidosauria; order Squamata; family Agamidae; genus Intellagama; species Intellagama lesueurii. The sequence continues at coordinate 144,192,567 of JBAJHW010000004.1, forward strand.
TTGTAGATGATTTCAAGGTAGCAGTACAAGTTCTAGAAATATATATTTTAAAAAATGAATTACATTACTTGATGGAAAGCCAATTAAAACATCCAGGAGAATGAATGCAAGTCTCTCTCATGATGTTAGGTTTCATTTTTAAAAACGCATCTTCCTCATCTGAGCTCTGTAGTCCCACAAAACCTGTGTTCCTGAATAGCTCAATCAATTTATAGCTAACCTCAGGGTGGTATAAATCTCACATGACCTCAGCCAATATATGTTCAGAAACTCATGTTGTAGGGAAATAGCATCCACCCTCATATAAAAATAGAGTAGGTGATGTAATTCTACCTATACTTCCTTTTCTCTCTCATTCTTCTCTCTGTATTTCTCACCACCTACATCTTCACCTTTGCAATGTATAGTGCAGGGTGGAACTCAGGAGAAACTGTTAACTACATGACTGCTTTCATAATTTCTTGTCATGAAGACATTCCATTTGACAGGTGTTAAGTTGTAAATTGGAAAACAAATACTCATTTTTGGGCAGTTCTCGCCTCCCCCCAGTGCTTTGGATTATTTTTGCTGCTGCCTGCCTGGCCAGCTTGCTGCTACCTGCTGGATTGAAACAGAAGACAAGAGAAGGCATGCAGTACTGGGAAGAGAGAACTTTCTCCATATTCTAGTAGCTTTGGTTGGCAGAGATTTGGTCACATGTTTTGCTTTTATTGGCCTGCTTTTCTTGGTTTTTGGAAATGTGGGCTCTGTATGTTTGCTATTTTGCTGTTTTCCCCCCTGCTTGTTTGTGGATGGGTGCTTTCCCTGTTTAATTTTTTTTAAAAATATTATTTTGTCAATTTACTATATATTTATTCTACCAACGGTGTATATTTTGGTGGGTGTTGGGACTGTTTTATGTTGTTCTTGTTTACTCTGGTGTGTTCCAGACAAATAGGCAGTGCCTGGTTAGCTGGCTGCTTCCTTGCCCCTATTTTACTGCCTAGGCCAGATGGTCTGTTGGGTGAGGTGGGTGGCATTGCCATTGAACTCATACTGTTTTCTCTTTTCCAATTTTTGAGTGCAAATGCTTTGCATTTTTTAAATCGGTTGATAGGTGAGTAAGGGATATTTTGCTGTATGCATAAGACTGCAGGGGGATACCTTGGCTGGAGGAGCATATTTGTATGGCCTCTGGCAGTGGTAAGCACTGAGGGATAGGCACTGCCATAGGATTTCTTTCTTTGTAAACTAGTGCCTGCATAGAACTGATTATGATTTTTCTTTCCCGTGCAATATTGCCTGCTTTCAGAGTAGATTGATTCTCTGTTGCCTGCCCCACCACTTTTTGGGTTTAGCTTATTCGTGTTCTTTACTGCTTTTAGATTGTGAGAAAACATAAATGGGAAACCTGAAATGAAAGAACCTGAAAGAGACTTTCTTTTTGTGTTAAACAGAACGACCAGCACAAAAGAAAAAGAAAAAAGAAGCATTTGAAAACCATAGAATCATATAATAATGAAGTTGGAAGGGGTCTATAAGGCCATCACGTCCAACCCCCTGCTCGATGCAGTAATACAAATCAAAGGATATCTGCCAGATGGTTGTCTAAATTTCTCTTGAATGCCTCCACTGTTGGAGCACTCACTACTTCTTGAGGTAATTGATTCCATTGCTGTATGGCTCTAACAGTTAGGAAGTTTTTCCTGATATTCAAGTGAAATCTGGCTTCCTGTAACTTGAGCCCATCGTTGCATGTTCTGCACTCTGGGATGATCGAGAAAAGATCCTGCCTCTCCTCTGTATGACAGCCTTTCAGGTATTTGAAAAGTGCTATATCTGCCCTCATCACCCTCTGAGTATGATTCTGTAGCCAATTGTGTATCCACCTGACACTTGATTTATCCAGCCCACACATAGTTAGCTTGCTAATCAAGATAACAAGGGGCACTTTGTCAAAAGCTTTGCTGAAGTCAAGATATACTATGTCTACAGCATTTCCTCTGTCTAATTGGTTACCCAATTAAAAAATGAGATCAGATTAGTCTGGAAGGATTTCTTCTTGACAAAACCATGTTGGCTTTTAGTTATTACTGCTTTGTTTTCTAGGTGCATGCATAGTGACCGTTTTAGAATGCAAGCACCTAAGAAACAAACCTGAAATGAATGAAATAAGAAAACTTTCAGCAAGCACATCCCTATTAAAAACTTTAAATCAACAAGGACTGAATGGGAATACTGAGTTCTTTAATTAGCTGTTGAAATCCAGCACATAATTTTATTTTTGAGGCACTCGCTGGATGCCACAATCTAGTATGGGATTTTTCTTTAAAGACACTGTTGTTCTTTATTATGATGGCAGAAGTAACACCTCCTATTCTCACTATATAGGAGTATTGTCTTCAACCCTACTTGATTCTTCAACATTGGATTGTGGTGGGATTATAAGTAAAGATGGGCACGAACCTTGATTCAGAAGTTAATGCCAGTTCGTATGCATGACAACACTGGTGTTGTGTGTTCCCTTCTCCCACCTCCCCACTGGATCCTGCACTCACCAACCAGTATACACTCCTCTCCTTGGCTGTTCGACCAGTTTCTGGCAGGAGCATGGGCTTCCCTGGCCCACCTCCTTGGCTGATCAATCGCTCAACCAAGGAGGCAGGACTGGCAAACCTGTGCTCCTGGTGGGGATTGGTCAAACACCTGAAGAGGAGGAGAAGAGGGGCTTCCACTGGCTGGTTAGTGGGTCATTGGCTGAGGGATGGGGAAAGGGAATGTGCGGCACCTGTGGTGCTGTGCTTATGAACCGGCATGAACGTCTGAACCAAGTTTCATACCCATCTCTAATTGTAAGTAATGGCTGAAATCTTGTCGTTTAGCGCAGTACATTGCACTAGAGCATGTCAGTGGGATCCAGTTGTAAGAAACAACTAAAGTAGGCCCATTCAAATCAATGAAATGTGCAGAGGAGCTGACTCATCAAATCCTCTCTGATTCAATGGGTCTACTCTAGTGTGAGTTGCTATTTTAAGCAACAGGATTTCAGCCACTGTTTCTTTTGATCACTACACATTTTTCACATTTGTTTTGAAAAAAAATTGATGTGTTATCCAATTGTATTTTAATGATTTTTGATATTTTCAGTTACATATTAGAATTATTTTAATATTTCACTGTAGCTCCTGTTGAGGGCCCTAAAAATAACAGAGAGCTGAAACATGTTGGGCTCTACAGAACAATAAAAAGAAAATGAAAAGATAATTGCTCCATTTTGAAGTTTTTTCTCCTTCGTTTACAAAACATAGTGCTTGAACAGCAGCATAGAAGGGAGCATTAACTATGTGCCTATATGGGTGATAGGACTAATTCAGGAGAAGGAGTCCATATTGATAGGTTCATATTGCAACCCCAAACTTTTTGGGTAGCAGTGCGCACAGGTAGAAATGGTGTGTGAATGTGGGTAGAATAAGGAGGTGGAGAGCTGCATTTAACTCATTGAATTAATGGAATTAAAGAATAAGTGAATTAACTAATTAATAAATAAATATTGTTTTACAGTTGCACTGTGGATAGGGTTGGGGCAGCATTATCATTTACACTTTACATGCAAGTCTGTACTGTTCCCAATACTGTACTACTCTCATTTTTAATGCAAAAAAAAATTATAATTGAGGCAAACATTTTAAACCAAAAAAGGAAAAGCAAAGTGTGCTGCTTCTATACTGCCCCATAGTGCTTAAAGCATCCTCTGAGTGGTTTCCATTTTTTTAGTTGTACAGGCTACACATTGCCCACCCCCAGCAAGATGGGTACTCATTTTACTGACCTCAGAAGGATGGAAGGCTGACCAAGATCAGAGTTTTGGCTGCAATATTACAATTTTGCCACTGTGCCACGAGGCTCCTCTGTTTTTAAAACTCTTTTTGATATGCAATTTGTACTATGACTAGCATCACAATGCCTGGGAACTATGAAAACCATAGGATAACTAAATCCTGGACCCATTGGTCCAGAAGGCTTTATGGCAGTTCACACCAGAACTTTTTTTTAAAAAAAATCTAATTCTTCAAATATATCATTGTGACATAATGTATACAAAAGAAACTCAATTGTTCCATTGCATATAGAAGAAACTCATTTAAAAGCTCTTGAATTCTGTTAAAATACTTTAAAAATGAAAAATAAATAAATAAACCTTTGCCAGGCTACAGCAAAGAGCACATTTTCTGCATTGCCTTACAAAACTTGGCATGTTTGCACAGATATCTTATAATTCTATTTCATCTGTTTCCTCTTAAACCTCATGGTAGTTTGAGAATCAAGCAAAATGGTGAGGAATACATTTCTTTCTCTGAGGTTTCAGAATTGATTTCTGGTTCCAAGGGCCTGCTGTTGCTGGAACTACCAAATGGTCTTAGACATAATAACCAAGACATGACAGAGACCTGTCTAACATGGATAGCTTTTTATGAACAGGAATACAAGTGAAAATTCTGTTCTTCTTGCTCTCTGCTGAACCACGGTGCCATGGCTTTGTGTGAGGCCCAGTTGATACAACTATTGAAAGTTCAACTAAATTGTTTCTCACTGTGGAATACACAATACTTTAGAATATGGCATGCGACAGGGTGAATATCACCCTTTCTGTGCCTTCTGTCAGTAGAGAACTTAATTTTTGTTGATATACAGAATATGCCATGTTCCTTGAGAAAGGTCTCCCCAAGTGTAGAGCTTTGGAATCATCTCTGAAGGTGGCCTGTGCCTTTAGGTGAATGAATAAAGCTCTGTGCCACTAACCTTATATTATATTGATTGCCCTTCCACTGAACTCTTACATTAGTTCTATTTCCAGAATGTGCTGCGTATTTATACATGAGTTGACTCACACTGTAATACAGTGTACATTTTCAAAACAAGCACACCCTCGTTTGTGCTTGAGGGAAGCTTCTCTACTCATGTAGGGAGATGTGGGTTTCTTGAGGGCCATTGCAACATCTCATGGCCTTGACAAATGGTATCTCATACAGTAGATGGGATGAGTCTGCTGAAGCCTGAGGCAACACAGGCAGAGCACTTTTCCAAACTCCAGTGCAGATACTTTGGGGAATACATTTTAAGCACTGTAATTTTACAAGATGATTCAATTGCCCTATGGCTTATTTACGACATGTTAAAATGTTAAATACAATTAGTAAAAACATCCATTCTCTAGGGAGGATTCGCCTTTTAGTAGTGCTTATAGTCCATGTTATGCAAGGTGCATGAGGGCTTTTCAACTCTGTTTATTTCAAAGACCACATGCTGCATGAGGAGATAAGAATAGGTCTCAGAGGCCGTACGCTAACAGTATGAATTTGTTACTGCTTTCCCCTTACTAAGTTTCATTTATTTACCATATTTGGAATCCTCCCAGACATTCAAAGCAGTGTACATTGCAATTTCCACTTTCATAATTCCTTGAGAAAACAGAAGTGTGTTAAGCAGACGCTGGAGTTGTTGCTCAGTTTTGTGTTAAGCAAAATCTCAAAGCACATTTTGGGATTTTTTGTATTGGAAAATGAATTCCAGGGATTTTGAAAAAGTGAAAAGAGATTCAGATATTTCATGGCTGTGATAGTATAATAGGAATTTTGAAAAAAAAAGCAAAACGCTTTCCAAAATTTTCTGGATAAAAGGGAAAAGGTTCCTACCATTTCCAATAATATATTGCCCAAGACCATGAACAACAATTTTATACTTAACCACTCAGAAATAAGTCTGATTAAATAAAAGAAAGTTTACTGTCATGTAATCTTTATTGGGACTTTAGCATTTCCATTTGCTTATTTAAACGATAAGGTACAATCTTAATATAAAGCCAAGAGTTTGCTGCCTCTGAGAGGGTTAAGAGTGTAACTAAATGGCCCAATTATACTCACCTGGTTCAGTCTAGATCTTACTAAATTGTGTTGCTGTGAGGTACGGTATGTCATTTGAGCCAATTCCTGCATCCACATCCAGAAACAACTGACCATCACCAGTTGTCACCTTCAGCTGCTGAGACCACTCACACACATCATAAATGATCTTCAAACCATCCTTGATACTCTCCCAAGCCCTTGATTGCTGGTAGAGACGGGGATATTTGTATTCGTAAACGAATACGAATATCCCCATCCCAGCTGGACCTAATGTGGGTCCAGCCCCCGGGACCGGCCCATCCACTCATGCATCCTGGTGCCTTAAAGTTTCCGCTCTTCCCACCAATGGCGCCAGGAGCTTTGCTGTCTCCCAACTCAGCTGGCCACTCCAGGCAGGGGGTGGGAGGATGTGTCTCCCCACACAGATTCAAGTGGCCAGACGAGCAGGGAGACAGTAGAGCTCCTGGCACCATTGGTGGGAAGAGCGGGACCTTTGTGGTGCCGGTACACGTGAGTGGATGGGCTGGTCCTGGGGGCTGAACCCTCATTAGGTCCAGCTGGGATGGGGATATTTGTATTCATTTATGGATACTAATATCCCCATCTCTAGTTGCAGTCCTATACTTGTTTACTGACTACCCCTCAATCTCAAGCAACTATAGTATTGTGTAATGGACTGTACATCACTGATACAGAGATGGGGACTAAACCCTGCTACAAACTCAGAAGCCAGCTCTGTTCCCATATCTACTCTGGCCACAGAATTATAGGCCCCAACAATATCACACACAACATCAGGGGCCTGTTTACTTGTTCCTCTACTAATGTGATTATGCCATCCTTGCCAACAGTGACCTTCTATACTCTACATGGGAGAAACAGGACAATCTTTGCATAAAAGAATAAATGGACATAAATCAGACATCAGGAATGGCCACATGCCAAAACTTGTTTCTGAACATTTCAGTCTACCTGACACTTTTTGAATAACCTGAAAATCATTGTTCTGGAGGTTGGGGGGGGGGGGGGAAAGACTTGAAAGAGGAACAACTGAGATAAGGTATAAGTGGATGCTGGTTACATATTTAAAAGGAATGACTATCAATCAAAAGTTCTTAAATCATTATGAAGTGTGAAATCCTACATTAATTTACACAGGTTGCAACTTGTGTATAGTCATTTACAACCTGATATTCTATTCCTTTACTAACAAACCATTGCCACTTTGTTTATTATCTATATCTCCACATAGTCATGTAGAAATATGACAGTCGTATGATCTAATTCTTCTAACTGAGAAAATGGACTTGATTATTAAAATATAGTAAATAGTCTTTACAGTGCCACAATATTTTGTTTTTGTCTTTTCTTTGCTTTGCTTTTTGTCTTATATGCTTGCACAGACTTACATGGCTACTCCTCTGAAAATTCATAGAATTCATGAGCGGTTCATCAGCACACATGCAGCCTCAAAGCCCATCCACAAGTGGAAGATTCATACACCAGTGTTATAAGAACTTCTTTTCTGCACAAAAACTAATCCATCGCTCGAGCCGCTGCTGAGCCAAACTTCAGCAGTACGGCTCGCCTTTGCCTCCCTCCCCGGATAGCGTGAGACTTCTGGTATCACGAGATTAGTATAGGAGGAGAGGGGGGAACGTTAGGTTATTTAAGGGCCACTCCCCCCTCTCCTCTTCCTCTTCCTTTGCTGGCACCCACCCGCCCACCCTTTATTCTAGTGTGAGTTTATCTGGTCGCCTATGGGGCCGGATAGGAATTTTTGACCCGTATTCTGATTGGCATTTGGATGCGGGGAATTTTCGCCTATCCCACACTGGAACAGGTGCGCTGGCATGTTTAGAGGTGGAAAATTGGTCACACTGGCGGGTAGTGCGGATATAACAAGTTTTGTTGGTGAGTCCCATTGCAAAATCAGGAAAGCTATAGCCCATCTGACCTCCCTGCGCTGTGGATCGTGCGATGACAGTGCTTGGGGGGAAAGATGCGCTGGAGCCACACCCGGACCAACAGTCAACAAGGAAAAGCTGGCTTGAGGCCCGAGGGTGGTAAAATTGGGGCCGGCCGGGTTCTCGCTGTCTTTAAGACCATGAGAACTTGGGGCCAGGGACTCGCCCATTTGTTGGTTAAGGGGTCCTTTGAGACCTCTGTGCTTAAACCTGATTCAGCACTATGGCAGGACCCCCCTTTGCCAAAGGATGGCAACATGGATTATGTTTAATAAAGTGTGGCCCATGATTAACCCATAATTCTTGTCTCGCGTCTTCATTCCAGGGTTGGGAAGGCAATGCCTTCCTGTGTAGCATTTTCAAGAAGCTCAGGAGACTATCAGGGGGAAAGACTGTTTTCTCTGTCCCAGTTGCATAATTAATAATAACTGTGTGCCATTACATCACTTCTGACTTATAGTGGTTTTTTTTTTTTAGGGTTTTGTAGGTAGAGAGTACTTAGAAGTGGTTTACTATTCCCTTCTCCTGGGGACATCCTGGGATTGTGTAGCTTGCCCAAGGGCACACAATCTGGCCCTTATCTCAGGAGGCACCGTGCAGAATTAAACTCCCAACCACTGGCTCTGCAGCCAAATACCTGACTCCCTGAGCTGAGTTGTATCTTAGCCAAATGTACTAAGAAGAAAAAGAGGGAGAAGTAGGTCAGCTGAATGGATAAGATGGAGAAATGTGAGTAGAACTGCTCTTACTTTGCCTCTCTTTTCTACCAAAAGAAAAACAGTGTTCAACTGGACAAAAATATAATTAGTGTTGCTGTGATGGACTGCATCTCAGTACAGGAAAAGAGATGGTGTGGAAACACCTAGCCCCTTTAAATGAATTCAGCTCATTAGAGTCAGATGAACTGTATCCAAGTATAATAAAGGGAGTAGCATTTGCAATCTGATATCCTCTGTTTGTAATCTTTGGGAATTCCTGGAGAAAATAAAGTCGTAGGAGATGGGAGGCAAGTGAAAGTTGTCCTCATTTTCAAAAGGGGGGGAGGCTCTCAGCAACTACTGAGAGCTTGCTTATTTGTTTGTTTGTTTGTTGTTCGTTCGTTCGTTCATTCAGTTTGTATCCCACTCCCATTAGTGTCACAGCACTACTCTGGGTGGGTTACAACTTGTAAAATAGAAAGCAAACATGGAAATAGAAATACTAAAACCCATAACAAAACAAACAAACAAAAAACCCATGATGATGATGATGCCAGGAAGGTTTGTAGAATAGATCACTAAACAGTCTGTGAGCACTTAGAAAAAAATCAAAAATACTGTGTCAATGACTAATAAGAGCTAGGCAGCACACATTTCTTAAAAATAAGCCATGCCAGTCTAATCTTCCTCTCGCTCTCTTTCTCTCTTCCTCCTTACAGGCTTGGTAGAATAGGGGGATGCTGAGGATATAGTGTACAGTATCTTGATTTTAGCAAGGCTTTCAACAGGGTTCCCCATCATATCTTTGTGAGTTAGCTAGTAGAATATGAAATAGAAAAGGCTACAGCCAGGTGAGTTGAAGCTAGTTGATGGAATGTATCCAAAGAGTGTTCACCAATGGTATCTCATTGTCCTGCAAAAAAAAATGTCAAATGGGATCCCAGTGGGTTCTGTTCTGGACCCAGTGTTATTTATAAATCTTTCTGCATGACTTGGATGAATGACTAGCGGGATTGTTAATCAAATCTGCAGAAGGCATCGAAGGGGAGAAAGGATAGTTGATACCAACCCATGATCCAGGATCATCTTAACTAATGTTGGCTCCGCCAGCATCATAGGGGAGCGCGGCTCCTTTGCCTTCCCTCCCGGGAGTAACGCGAGATGTGAGCTTGCATTAGTTATCCTTGGGGAGGGGGGAGCATCCTTAAATGGAAGCTCCACCATGTGCTTAGCCTCTTCCGAGGCTTTCATTCCCTGCAGCAGAGGGCTTGTCTTGCTGTGGGAATTTCAACTGCGCAACAGCGCGCTGAGGATATACGATGGGGGAAGGGGGGCGCATCTGTGCTCCCCAAGGTTGGAATGTTGTTGGGGATCAACCTGATCCTCAGTGGGCCTGTTGCCAAGGGCATATAATTTATGAAAAAAAGAGAAAGAGAGAGAGAGAGAGAGAGAGAGAGAGAGAGAGAGAGAGAAACAAAAGTTAATTAAAGGGGAAAAGGAACAGCAACAGTGACGACGACAACAACAATAATAAAAATAAATTAATTAAGAGACACTGAGGAGGGAGAAAGTAATTCATCAAGGGGCATCACCCCTGTGGTGTGGGAGGGGTGAATTTGGGGCTCGCTGGTGTTTTTTCCCCTCCCCCCACGTGTTGAAAAGAAAAGAAAACAACTTTATAGAGATTTAAAAGAAAGGAAATATGAACTAAATCATAAGATGGAGGTGACACCGTTAGGTTGAGTGGAATAGCTATGTGTGTGTATATGTGTATGTATGTATGTATGTATGTATATGTATGTGCATGTATATGTATGTATGTATGTATGTATGTATGTATGTATACGTTTATATATTTATAAAAAGAACAAGACTTTGGGATAAGAAAAGGACATTTTCTAATTAATATAGAAAAATAAATAAATAAATAAAACAAATTAAGATAATACAATATAATACAGTATTGCCACTAATTAATATGTTTTTGCTTACAGTTTGGGTTATGCCCCAAGTCATGCAATTGGCATGCAACTAGGTATGAAAAAGGCAGCCTGATAACTCACTGCCACAGTTCATATAAATACACTTACGCCAGTGTGAATCTGTAGTTGACTCTGGGAACAATTGTACCATAATAATAATAATAATAATAATAATAATAATAATAATAATAATAATAATAATAATAATAATAATAATAATAATAATAAATTTGAGTGTGCTTCGCAAGCACAGGGGCACGAGCATACAGGGGTTGGCCAAGCATGAGCTCATGACCAATTTGGTGGGCCCTTGGGGTTTGTAGCGCCATGGGTTCTAAGAAAGGTCAGGGCGAGACTGCAGGTAGGCAGCCTGTGAAGCGCAGGGCGCCTAGGCCTTCCCCACCGGCAGTATCATCACCATCGGATGGGGAAGGCTTGCCAGTTTGGGAAGAGCTTCAAACAAAGATAACTGCTTTGGATAACAAAGGGCAGAGCAAGTAGGAAGGGCCACGGTTGGGGAACAGCCTAGGCGTTCAGCAAGAGAATCCAAGGCACAAGGTGTGCTAGGCTCAAAGCACTGGCTGACAAACTTTTATCTCACTTTGCAGCGTTAGAGGGCAATGTACAGGGTGCAACAGAAGTGACTGGAGCCTCACGAGAGTGGTGGCTGGCAGCCGCGGATGATCCACTGGCGGAACACCCACTGAGCCACCAGCAAAGAAGGCAGTCCAGAGGCAAGATGTGACAGCACACGCCAGGCCAGAGGGGGAGACGGCCACAATGAGTGTCATGGTCCCAGCTCAAGCCAGGTGAACTCGCTGTCGCACTGGACACCAGTAGGGACATGGTGGTATGGCCTTGGGGGTTAGGATCACATCCACAATCAGTCAGGGATTCCACCAGTTACAAGTCAGGAGGGCTTGAGGGTCAGGCACCCATTCCAGGGCCCTGTGCCAGTCTCTGGAAGGCATCTTACCATCCAACATCCGCACCACTGGGGGTATCCACTGGGGTAGGCGTATGGCCTTACCCCTCAGTTCCAGATACAGGGTATAATCCTGTACCCCCTCAGGTCCCTGCCATGCGGGGACTACTCCCTCCCATTAGATGATCATCTGATGCCAGCCATGAAAGAGCAGAGTTGGAGGGGTGATTATGTAGATGTATTTGAATTACTGAATCGGATAGTGGACTCCAACGGCTGGAGAGGAAGACGATGCTAAGCTAGAATGTTCATGGGCTAACTGGTTGCCAGGCTCCCTGATTTCTTCTGGAATCATAGTCAAGGCACAACTATGGTGGGCTCAGTCATTGGTCCAGTACCTAGACCCAATTTAGAGCATATGTGGACTTTCAGGGGCATACGTGCTCTTATACGATCAAAATCTGTATGAGAGTGTCCATACATGCAATCACACGAAGGGATGAACCACACCTCAGGTTATGGCTTCAAGCCATGACACCTGCCCGGCCAGTTCAGGGCAATAGATTCGACAGTGATCACCTCATTAGAAAGTCAGGGCAAATTAACAATCCCCGTGCAGTAGAGGGACAGGTGGTTCGACCCTGCCTGCTCTGCTGGGAGTTCATCTCACGAAGGGACTACAATAGGAAGTATGGCCACTATAAACACAACTGCTCCACTTGGGGGGATACCATGCTAGTTCCCGATGTTTCAAAGGAGGCAGTAGAGATCAAAATAGTGACAAGAAGCCTGACGGATCTGCAGCTGCAGCCAAAGGGGCCCCAGCCCCATTAAATCTGATGTGCTGGCAGGTTTGCTGGCTAGATGCCCAAAGAGAGACGATGTTGCTTATTTGTTATCAGGTTTTCAGTTTGGTTTTCATATTCCAGTTATGGTAAGGAGGTGGTAGTCGGGAGAGTGATAGCCCCCCCCCCTTTCTCAGCCACCGGTGCCTCATCTCAGGATGTCACCTTTAGGTTTAGTACACAAGAAGGTCCCAGGAAAGTTCAGACTAATTCACCACCTTTCATACCCGGAGGGTGATTCAGTGAATTATGGCTTACCTCAGGAGCTTTGCTCTGTGCAATATACATCATTTAACAAGCAGTGTGCATGTTTCGCACCTGTGGCCTAGGGGCAAAGCTGGCTAGATGTGTGTTAAATTGGCATTTCATCTCCTGCCAGTTCATCCAGAAGACTTTGAATTGCTGTTTTTTTTCGTTTGGAGGAGTTTTTTTACAGGACAGAGCTTTGCTCATGGGATGCTCAGTGTCCTGTGCAGCCTTCAAGTGCTTCGGGTCCTTTTTGGAGTGGGAGCTGCAGCATGGGCTGAAGTTAAAGACCACGGCACATTATTTATATGACATTCTTGGGGATAGAACTGGACACCCAGCACCAATATTGCTGGTGTCCAGCTAACAAGCTGGTAGACCTGCGCACAAAAGTATTTCATTTTGGAGATCAGTGATTCAATTAAGGACATAGCTGCAAGTACAGGCGATGCAGCCGGGCTAACAGGATTTAGCATATAATTTGGGGATGCTGGTGTGCTGGAAATTGGTTGGAGGAATGGCAGACCACAGGTTTAACAAGACACCTAACATTCCCCAAGTTCTTTCCCATTTTAGGAGCCCTATGGTTGTGGACAGACGAGTGGGAAAACTCGGTTATTAGATTTTGGTGCGTTATTTTGGCAGTGATACATGTCATAAACACCTTATCTTCAAGATTTGAGACAGTGATGAGGCTAGTTCAAGCATTCATATTGCACACCTTGCAACATAACATCATTGTGCACAGTCGACACATTCCCAGTTTAGACGATAGTATAGTGGACGCCCTGTCACGTCAACAGATTGAGCAGTTCAGGGCATTGGCTCCAGGAGCTTTTAGGTGTCCTGAAGTTCTTCCTCAAGAGGTATGGCTAATTGGAAGAGGGAGGTCTTGACAGCGATAGGATTGGCACTCACCCCAAGTACTTCATGGGGTTATTCTATGGCCTGCAAAGAATTTAAGGAATTCAGAGTTAATGAGGGTCTGGAGCTGACATGGCCTATACCAGTCAAGCAATTAAACCAGTACTGCATTTGTTTATTTGGGAAGGGTTAACGCCTAGTGCTATTCAAGGAAAAATGTCAGCATTGGCATTCCAGGCAAAAGCAATGGGGTCGCAGATTCATCAGCTGACCTGAGAATACGTAAAATGATTGAAGGTTGGAGCAGAGAAAAGGTTAGGACACCAGACGATACGTCCCAATTTACTCCGGCCATCTTGATAAGATTTAGTCAAACCTCAGGTATCATATGTACGGATGCGTTTGAAGCATCCTCTCTTCATGCAGCCACACTATTAACATTCTTTGGAACATTGAGGGTCAGTGAGGGGTTGCGGCAGGCAAAAGTGACACATCACAAGTCGCGTTACAGCTAGCGGATGTGGCATTGGTAGCAGGTAGAATACAGCTGAATATACGCAGATCTAAAAAAGACCAGTATGGGAGCAGGACAAACATTACATTAGGGACATGTTCTGTCAAGGAAATACACCCTGTTAGGGCATTGGAAGTGTATTTGACACAGCGAAGGGCTACACAAAGTTATTTGTCCCGTCACATGGATGGAACTCTGATGACAAAATTCTAATTTTGAAAGGTCACATGCCTTGGGGCAAGTTGGTCTATAAGGATGGCATTTTGGAATCCATTCATTCTGTATCGGGGCTGCGTCAACTGCAGCTACCCTGGGATACAGTCCAGAGGGGTTAAGAAAGTTGGGAGATGGTCATCCAACAGATACAGGCTGTGTGTTTAAAACCTGTCACAGTTTTAGGCGGGTTCCTGGCTCTTTGTGTTTTGTTCTTTTTCAGGAGATGGAGGGCCCAAGTGGCAACTGAGGATATGGCTGATGGGACACAGCTTTATTTACTGGGCAAGCGTGCATGCTGCCATGGCTTTGGGCCATGTTTTGGGTCTTGGAGCCTCTGCCTGACTGGATTGGAGAGGGCAGCGAGGCATGCTTGGAAAGAGTTCAATGGAGTTGTCACTTCAGCCTTGGGTGCACCTCCAGACCTGCTGTTGTCCACTTGGGTGGAAATGACTTGGCCAAAAGGAGTGGCAAGTCCATAGTGCTGGATATTTTGAAGGACCTTCAGAATTGGAAGGCCAAGTATGCAACACCAAGAGTGGTGTGGTCCACAGTGATTTACCAACATGTTTACAGGGCAGAATACGATCCAAGTTGTTTAGATAGGGCCTGTAGGAAAACCAACAAGGCAGTATGCAGGGTGGTTATTAACAGGTTGGGATTGGTAATTGGACACCCGGAAATCCATTTGGACTGGCTGGAATTGTACAGAGGTGATGGGGTTCATTTATCAGAGATGGGATTACAAATATTCTTGAATGATTTGTACAGGGGCCTGCATGCCGAGTTTCTCGGCTTAGTGGGGGGAATGGGGCATAGCTAGGCTAGCCCATTCTGTGGCGGGTAGTGCGGAAGGAATGAGGATCGGTGAGTGCCCAGGGAATACAATGGAAGTGATAGCATGTCTGACCTCGAGGTGCTGCAGATTGTGAGGTTACAGTGCTGGAAGGAAGGACGGGCTGGGGCCTCCACCAGGCTGAGGGCCACCAAAGAGTGGGGGCTTACAGTCCCAGCAGGGGCTTGATATTTCTCCAGCCGGGGTCATGTGGTCTTAAGGACTGCGCAACAACGGGGCATGGGACTTGCCCATATAAGGTTGGGGAGGGGGTCCCGTGAGACCTTCGGCTCCAAACCTGTTCCCGCACTACCGCAGGCCCCTGATTTTCTGTGGGCAAGAATCTACATGAGGTGTTTTAAATAAAGTGTGGCCCTAGTTTACCCCATCACCTGCATCTCGCCTCTTTATTCCAGGGTGGGAGGGCAAAGAACCTTGCCAAAACAGGCAAAATTAATTTTAACAGGGAAAAACTTCTACTTTTAGGCAGGAAGAATTAGATGCACAAATAAACAATGGATGGCATTTGCTTTGGCAGATATTTATTTATTTATTTATTTATTTATCGCACCAGTCATAGACCATAACAAGATAAAACAGTTGCAATCAGCCAGCCTGCCCTAAAATAACAGTAAAACCTGCGAAAATTTGGGAGAGAGACATAATAAATATACATGCATTTTTGGTACCTTTAATTCAGTACTTTAGACACCTTTGAATCAATACTTTACTTGTGAAACAGATTAATCAGTTACAGGTGGTATTTGATTGTGACTATATTAGGATACACTAAAATTAGTGAGTTTATCAGATTACATTAATGCAATTATATTTTGGGGACTCAATACTAGTTTTAGTCCAGAATCCTTTAATTTCTCCCTGCATCTAGTCTCCTTTATCGCAAATAGAGTCATGTTTTGGGTCATGTATTGGTTTGTCCCTTGAAACAGAAAGTCCAGTTTATCTTTCACTTCCGGGAACTTCCTTTTCTTCAGCAAGGGATCTACATAGGTAACATTCTCTGATGTCAATATATAACTGACAGTCGAGAACATAATGAGTTAGATCTTCCACAGCTGGTGCCCCATGGATACACCATCTGTCTTGTATTGGTATACCATGAAATCTTCCCAGTTTCATCATAGATTCCATTTGTTCAAAGCATAATCTGATAAAGGCTTTCTGAAGTTCCATTTTCATTGGATATGGGAGATATTTTTCAAATCGATGCAGATATTTTGTACCTGTTAACCATTTGACATTTTTCAGGGATCTGCTTATACTTGTTTGTTATCTTTTCCCCCAATTTCAGTTCCAATAAACCCTGTTTTATCCCGAGTCTACTGACTGTATGGAGCAAAGGATGGAAAGTGGACCCCCATTGAGTGAGCTAGGACTGGTGAGGCTCACATCTCTTATATTATTATATGGTTATAATATCATGTGACATTTCACTATTGTTCTATTTGTATTTATAGTCTTTTTTTTCTTTTTAGAAAAATCTGTAGTCTTTTTTTCATAAAAAGATGGAAAGCAATATATAAAAATGTTTAATGCTTTCCACTGCCACATGATGGGAAGGTACTTTCAGGAAATAGGCAATTATCAGTCTTAAGAATAATAGTTATACATTGATATTGTTAATGATCCCAAAATCTTATTTGGCAAGAACTTTTCATATATTACATAACTCCCCTCTTGACATGTTCACAATTGCCCTTCCCAGGGGCTTTTTCAAGAATTAACACTTTCTTATAAAATCTAAAATGTGTCAAGCACTAGTGCTGCTCACTTTGGCGGGGGAATTATGGTCTGTTCAGATTCCCCGAGGCAGGAAAATGGAATGAATCTCAAGTGGGATCATTACTAGACCCAAGCAAAAGGTCACATCATTTATAGCTTAACAGTTTCTAGTATGTACTCTGTGTTACCTGTTGTGTCCAAATGGTTCAGTAATTTGAAAGTTTGTGAAGTGCAGATGTTTGCCGGTCCATAAATGAATTGTATTTTTTTTCAGTGTTTGCCTCCCAGGAGAAAAAAAAAATGTAATTGAACAAAAATAAATGTGTTCTTGGTGAATAATTCTTATATATTTGGATTGCAACCATTTTCTCTAAATATTGGCTGCACAGAATATCAGCTACAGGTCTTTGAATTATTTGACTGAGGACAGGGTGAGGTCATTACATTGGTAGTGGTTATTCATGCAATTGAAAAAGAAGCGCAGCAGGGGAAATTTGGTGTTTTTAAAGCACACTATTATGGTATGTTAATTGAATGTGCAGATATTGGAAGATGGAAAATGCCAGTATTTAAAAAACAAAGGATTAAAAAGAAGTGAGCCCTATGAAATCTTGCCAGGTCTTTCAGCTTAATTGCACACTCCAGCTAAAATTAACAGCAGGGTCTTGAAATCCAACCCCCTCCTTCTATTCCACTCTTCCCCCCCTGTTTTACATCTTATTTCTTGCAGAAAAATCAGTATTGGTTTTCCAGACCATTGTTTCTTTCAATATGCTTATTAATTTGTTTATTTATTTACCTCCCAATGCTATCAAAGTGGAAGTAGGAAGAAACAGTAATGGACAGATTCTATTTTGCATGAGGAAATATTGTTCCCAGTGTCCTCGCCCGTTCCCCTTCAAATGGTGGTCAGAGCTGATAACAACAATTGCATGCAATAGATACAGACTAAGTTAAATTATGTCAGTTCCAGTGCCATAACAGGTATCAGACAACCAGGGTTTTGCCCCAGGATACCAGAATAAAGCAGAAACACCCTTTCTCCAGATGGCAGCCAGGTATACTGTCACAGGAAAAGATGGCACGAAACTAACACGTCAGGGCACAGTGCCAGTTTTCCGCTAGCCGAGCAGAGTGATGGAGAGGTGGTTGATGTACCAGGCCTTGTCAAGGCAGCACAGGGAAGTCTGTCAGGAGCTCTGCAAGACCATGCCTCTGACCCAGAGAAGAAGGAGGTGGTGTCCAGATAGATGGCTGGTTTGCCTGGATCGTGGATAGAGCAGGTCTCTCTTATTGGAAAGGAGGTCTACCTGGGGTTTGGCACACTAGACCTCTAAACCAGACAGTACATAATGGACATTAGGTCCATTCTTATGCTAAGCAAATACATAGTCAAGATGATATATGTATATTAAGCATGCTTTTTAAGGGGAGATATCTCAGACAGTGCTGCCGATCCCCTGTGGAGGAGAGAGGATACAAGCAAGGTGTTCAGTGCCGTAATTACTTCTTGCATTATTCTCAAGTATTGAATAACAAAGTTAAATTTGCGAGGTGCACTTTGTGCTGCTTGCCCCTCATGCCAAAATGGTTAGTCACAGTTATGAACACACACCCCTCTCCAGGAATCTTCACCAAGTATGCAATACTTGTCATAGTGCCAAAGCAAATAACGGTGTGCTCCCTGACAAGTACTTCTGACAGAAGGGAAAGGCAATGCAGATTCCTATTTTGCAGGAACAATTGTTCAACCCGTTGTTCAACCAAAAATGTAAGTAGATATGCAACCAGCTGTATTAGCTGTTTAGCTCTTGCCATCTCAGCGCCTCTCAGCCCCTACTCACTCTCTCTTCTGTACTTAATTCCAAGTTGTTCAGCCCAATAGTAAAAGAAAGGTCGCTTACTAGTAGTGTTTGTCTTTTTTTATATATAAAATAGTCTTCTACCTTCCTCTCTCAGCAGCCTCGGGACGTTGCCATCTTTTTTCAGGCTCTACCAGGATTTCGCCAAGGAAAATTACTAACTCTGGGGTAAGGGGCCACTAAACAGGCCTCCCTTTAAGAACCCCAGGTGCACTAACCCCTTCGGATTTTACCACCTCTCCTGAGGGTATAAATCAGGCTATCTCAAGCCCAGAAAATTCCCATCAGCAGCGGTGGCTAAAGGGATCCCCCTCAAGACACAGTCATTGTCCGTCTTGGCTCCTCCCTCCTCAGTCAGGATCATGGCCATTTGCCAATGTTAAGCCTTTGATGTGTTGTCTGAGTCTTTCTTAACAATCAGCCAGTTCATGTGGGCTTGCTGTGCATGCTTAGAGAACTTAACAAATTCTTAGTTTCACTATGAGAGGACCCCATAGTTGTTTGGGACCTCAGCCACTAGAGGGTTTGCTTTTATCCATGGTTTTCAGCATCCATGGGGTGGAGGTGGGGGCTTGGAACCAATCCCCTATGGATACTGTGGTCCTACAGTATAAATGAATAACCACAATAAAGGAGTTCACTGCCATTGACACAATAGCCAAAAAAAAAAAAAAAAAAAAAGAGTAAGCATGCAGTGTTACAGGATAGTGTTAATTTGTGGATTCAATTCCTTCAAACGTGGAATGCTTACTGGAGCACCAATCATGCAAATGTTTCTTTCCAAGAAAATAAGAAAAGCTGTGTTAAAGAAATACACTTAAGCTGGCAAGGGAGGATCAGGCAGGCAGGGCAAGTAAGGGGGTAGAGAAGTGAGTGAGCATGCTGGCAGCAGGGGAATCAGGCAGGAATATTGCACATGTATGGAAAATGAACAAGTATGTTCTAGCAGCACATTATGTGCTCACAAATTACGCTCACATGCCACAAAGCAAACTACTTCCCCCCCAATTCCTATGGATGCCCTTTGTATTGAGTGATACCCGAGAATTGCAAGTCTGTGATGTTTAATAGCACCCCCACACCTAAGCCTCTTAATTAGAGATTGATACCTAAATACATGCAATAACAAAAAACTTAATACTCTAACAAGCAATCAAGGTTTAAATAAGCAGAGCACTAGGGAAACAGATGGGATAACAAAATGATCCCTGCTTAAATTTAGGCTGACAAAAATTCTTGATTACTTCCTCATTGAGGTTCCAGCATTGAGTTAGTGATTTGCCACCAAACCCCAGTGGCAAATGATGGCCTTTTGAAACCACTTTTCATGGGAGGTGGAGGCACTAGGGATGCAAAAAGGACTTAGAGCCATACTTGGCTCATTCCAGTATCTAGCACAAGAATAAATAAAATTCAATGGGCCTACTCTAGTTGATTCCCAGTGTGGTGTAGTGGATAGAGCAATGGACTAGGACTCTGGAGAACAGGATATGACTCTTCACTTGGCCATCGAAACTCACTGGGGGAATGGAACTGGAAAAACTATTCCTTAAGTATCTTACTTACGTTGAAAGCCCTATTAGAGTCACTATATGTTGGTTCTAACTTGACATTCCCAGTCTGTGGTGCCCCCCCCCCCTCGCTGGGCATTTTTAAAAACCAACTTAAGACCTGGTTATTCAGACAGGCCTTCCCTCCAGGCACTACTTAATTCTTTTCTTCCCATCTTGAACTATTATTTTCATTGTATATTGCGGTAAAACTGTCACTATATATGAACTGTTTTTATCTTGTCTGTTGTGAGCCGCCCAGAGTAGACAATGTCTAGATGGGCGGCATATAAGTGCAATTAATAAATAAATAAATAGTTAAGACTAAGCTTATGAAGAAACAGGATTTTAGCCAGTGTAACTAACCCAATTTAAATTAGTTGTTCTTACAATGGTAGAATGATTTATATCAAGATCAAATATGAACAGGTGTTTAAGGCCTTGAAGAGTTAGCAAGTATGTTCTTATACATATGTTTTAGACATCTATTTGTGTACGCATAACTTCATTCTTCACTCTCTGATTTTTATTGCACATATCCGAAGAAGTGCTTTAAATGTTTCCAGGCCGGTTGTTTTTCTGTATCATATGTGCTATCATTCCCCTCTTTTTATTCTTCAAGGGTATTCACAAATGATGGGATTTATTTTTATTTTTATCTCTCTTTTTTTAGGCAGTAGTCCATTTGCTCCCGCAGTTTATGCCTCACCTGGAGTAATAATCCTCTGTTTTGATGCACTCTAATCTTCTCCACAGAAACCAATTGTGATGTCACAGACAAAGGATTAAGATTTCAAAGAGAGAGAGAGAATCAGGTTCTATGTAGGAGAAAATGTGCATGAATTGAGAAGACATTTTCTTCATTGTTCACAACATTCCTTTTCTTTTATTGCAAGTGGGACTTCTATTATTTTCATCCTGGGGAAGCAGACTTGCAGTTGATGCTGCTGAATTCCAAGTTTCTAATGTTAGTTCTTCTAGGAAAAGTCTTGTCTATGATCACATATGGGAGAGAATAGGAAGCGGGGAATGTTGATGATAATAGTCTTTGAGCATTAGAGGGTGAAAGGAGCTTCTCTACATGAGCTTCAAGGGTTCCTGGCCTATTTGTATAAAATCTGTCTTCCTTGAGGGCTAAACAGATCATTTATACAACAATGCAAATTTCTTCAATTGTAGTTCCACTCAATTTCTTATTTTTCCAAACTTGTCTGACTTCTTCAAAAGTGTGCATGGAAATTTTTAGGCATTTTTATAAAGGTTTTCCTAATGTATACAGTCTTGTAAGCAATTTCCCTAATACAGCTGTGTTCTTCTATATGATTTTCAGCAATACATTTCTCTCTCTCTCTCTCTCTCTCTCTCTCTCTCTGTGTATTTCCTCAACACATGTACTCTTGTACACTTTTTTGATAGGAGAACAGTTCTATTTCAAAAGTCTTAGGCATCAGCACAGAAGCAGGTTTCAATTCTCGGGATGCAACAAGTTCAAACTGGATATCTTTGTTACTAAAAATCAGACAAACAAATTAATTTCCCATTCCTATTTCAGTTTTTCCATGAGACTTCTTAGGAAGCACGTCTTACCTCAGTATCAGTTCTTGCAGTACTATGGTACTAGAGTTTTGAAAACACCTTTCAAGTAAGTTCCTCAAATTAATTAGTAACTGTTAATATTACTTCTCAAAAAAGTAACCAATTCCATTAATTTCCCAATTATTCAATACTTTTTGTTTCATTCTTTTTCCAATACTGTACATGAAAAAACAACCATCTCAGGACTGATACAAGAATGGCATAAAAGATGAAAAGCTCTACTTAAAATGGCTCTAAAAAGACCTTAAAAACATGCTAGAAAAGGAACCAGATGTTATTACTGTGTATGTTCTGTGCTGTCAAATCAGAACTGACCTATAATGACCCCCGATAGGGCTTTCAAGGTGAGATATTTAAAGAGTGGTATTATCGGCTCCATTCCCACAGTGAGTTTCCATGACCAGGTGGGGATGTGAAACCTGTTCAACAGAGTCCTAGTCAGTTTCAGAACCTTTATTGGCATACAGTACAAGAGAGTGAGATATGGTAAAATGTTAAAAAGCATATATGCCATATATGCCAGGGGATACCCAGATGGCATCGTTAGAGTTCAATGGTGTGTGACAGCATAATGTGACGCCTTTGCGTGATGGAATGGTTATATCTGGCTGTTGTCTGGGTAAGTTCCTTATTAGTGCTACTCAGCAGGTGCTGGATTTTATCTGGGTCGCCCCAGACAGAGTGGGAGAAAAGGAAGGGGCTCAAGTATTGCAGGAAGATATCCTGATACCACATACAATAAAACAGCATGTGCTGCAATGAGTCCTAGTCCATCACTCTATCCACTACACCACACTGGGAAACCTCCTCCAAATGTTTCCACTCATCACTTGTTTTTGAAATATGCATAGGTTCACTACACCACTGTTACAAAACAACAAACAATAATATGCTCTTTCCAAGTCACATCCAAGCTTTGTTTTATGTTGGCTACAACAGCCAGAGTCTGCTAAATTGGTCTTAACAATAGGCAGCAATTTCACATTTACTACTTCAGCCTGTGTGATTAGATTCTCAGTGAGCATAGTTTTTTAGATTGAATTAGTGGAAAGTTGTCTAATTCCTTTGAAAAGCCACAGTAACTTTGGGACCCATACTCTTGTCTTGAGCACCTTGTCTTTCTTGGTCCTAAAGCAGAAGAGGTAAAGACAGGCATGTGTACAGAGCATCCAGCCCAACAAAGGATATACGTATGGACGTCATCTTTGCTTGATTGAGGTGCAAATATGTAACTCTTTACAAATACGTAACAATATGACTGTGCAATTTGAGAAGTTTTTTAAAAATTTATTTATTTATTTATTTGTGTAGATGCTTTGGATGACAACTCCAGTTCTCCAAAATGTTTACCAGAATTCTGCCTCAAATGTGACTGCCTTCTGTATGAACTGGGTTTCTGTAGCGTTTTCATATACGCAATTTTAGCCAGTTTCAAAGATCGTATTTAATACGCTGTTTGAGAAAAGAAAATCCCAGATTTATTGAATATGAGTACGGGTTCACCTATCGGCCATAAAGCTGTTTTCATTATTTTTAAACTATCTTTCATTAACCTTAAAGAGCATGTGTGTAAGGACTATACTTTATGGCTTTCCATTGTTTCAATTAAATTGTTCTGAGATCAAATCAAATAACATGGGGATTTGCTGAGCTGAAAAACTGCCTTCACATATGGATTGCTAGGAGATTATCCCACTGGGGGTTTGCTATCTGGGAAATTAAAATAAAGATATATATCCATGTAATTTTTCCCCCCACTAAGAGAAGAAACATCCAGAATAATGAAACCGAGTCTATTTTAAAATGCTAGACCCCCTCTGGAAGATAGTGCCAAGTGCATCACAGGAGGGGGGGGGGAGAGAAACATTGAGCTCTAAACATTGTGCATTATGATTATGAAACTGGGTCTGATGTAATCCATTGGTACATTTAATATTTAAAGACTCTTCCTAAACCATTACTCAGACACAAGCAAAAACCTGTGGATTTCAAAAGATTTTTTGAAATAACACTGATAGAATGAATGATAATTCGATCATCTCTCCATTGTTATTATTAAAAGCAAAATCTAGAGGTACCTCTCATCTTCATGTGTATGCAACCCAGTGTCTATAGAAAATATAAATCATATCAGAATTTTTATTTTTTGAATACTGAGATGTACAGAGCTGATGACTGCAGAAAAATTAGGTTATGATCAACTTCTTTTCTTTCTAATTATAACTAAGGTAGCCGGTCACCATCTTTCTAATAGTGGAAGATTCTTGCTATGAATAGAAATGTTCCCTCCTTATTGAGGCAGGGAGGACACACAACTGGAGTTGGTTGAATAGAAGCATGCACAGGAAAGTTCTGAATCTGAATGTGAAGAATACTTACGAGTGTCTCCTTTCTTGGCAACACAGGCTGTTTTGACACATGAAACGAGTCCATAAAAGATTTCCAGCCACCTTGAGAGTTCTCACCTCCAGCATAAGAGCAAGATATCAAGGTCTTTTTTCATATATATATAAAAAATCATAAATCGCATCGTACAAAATGTCTCTAGCATCTTCCCCCCACATACACACACAGAGCGAGTGCAAAAAGGTAGGCAACCCATGTAATGCTGTTACTTTGAAAAAGTCCATGCAAGAACAAGATTTATTCTTTGGGGGGGGGGGGGGAGCAGTCTTCCAAATGCAAACATTCTCTATTTTTTTAAAAAATGCCATCTTGTTGTAAGGAGAAAAATTGCACACAAGGACAAACTTAAGACACAACTTGCTTCCCTTCGTCCACCCATTCCTGGAATAAAGAGATGAGACAAAGATGATGGGGTTAACAAAGACTACAACTTTGTTAATTCTTAACTATTAACCCTCCTCATCCTGCAGAGGGGACGAATGTAGTGCAGATACCTGGGGCAGGCACTGGGGTACAGGTTATCTCTGCCCTGTCCCTCAATGGGTGAATCCCAAGCCCTGGGTCCATGCTGTCCCATAGAGAGCCCATATCTGGCTGGCTAAGACTCATGAGCTTCGGTGGACAGCAGACAAGGGCCAGTCCCCCATCCACCCTCATCCCACAAGTGAATCTTGGGATCCTAGTTGCAACAATATGGGGCACAATAGCACTCCATGTACAATGGATCTTGGGAACTCACCACTACTCCCTTCTTAGTCCACACTACCTGCCTGTGTGACCTACTTAATACAGCATCACCCTTGATCAGCCCCACATGCCCTGTAGTAATCAGTGTGGGATAGGCAGAAATTGTCCACTTACCTTTCTTCAATATACCAGTCAGGTGAGACAGGCCCAAAATTCCTATCTGGCCTCAAAGCGAACAGTTGCACTCACTCTGGACCCCAGAGCAGGTGGGTGGGCTGTTCCAAAGCAAAAGAGGATTGGCTGGGGTCAAGTAAGCCTTATAATAAAGGACTCTGTTCCTGCCTCCAGCCAGTCTTCTGGGGAATGCTGATAGGTGTTCCCAGCTGTCCATTTCCCTCCAGTGAGGAAGGCAAAGAGTCCCTGTCAGCACAGGAAGGTGCATCAGCAGAGCTGATCCATAAGCCAGAAAGATGAATTAATAATATGTTGAAATCACTGAGTGGCTCCCTGGTACATGTACCTGTTATCACTAATCACTAGTAGCCTCTAACTATTTCTTTGCAGTATAATTGTACACCAAATGGATAGTGCCTATGCGCCAACAACTCTAAGAAAGAACACACAATTCACTTGATTTACGTGACTTCTCTTTATAAAGCATATCAATGCTACCTCAGAACTATAAAATTTGAATTTGGGCCGAAAACCATAAAATCCTAAGGTGTCTCTTTAAGATAAATCACTTCTCTTCTAAGTATAGTTAAGAATGTTTTGTACTTTTCTTCCACTGAAAGATAAAGCTCTCTTTCTGCCTGGTTCATTCTTAAATAACAGTGTGCTAGTATTGCATCCTTAACTTTCTTTGCAGAGTGGAAAAATATGAAAAGGAGCTTGAAAGAATCACAGTAAAGCTAGTTTGAGCCACCTATGCGCTTCTGCTCAGCTGGCTCTTGAGAAACTCAGATTAATTGAATACAGCACTCACTGAAAAATTAACTCTTCCGGAACTGTTAACATTTCCTCACTTGGCATATGAACACCTCCCTCAATTTTACTGTAGCTATTGGTTTACAGACAAGAGACGAGGTGAGAGGTCTGATGAGGGTGTTGTCAGAGATGCTGCTTGGGCCTAGTACATATTCCACTCGCCAGCTATACTGTTTAGAATGTTTCGCTTTATGGAGAGAGACTACCAATGGAGCATATCCATGTTATTATTATTATTATTATTATTAGTTTTAGTTCCCTGTTCCTATGGCACTCAGCTAGAGACTGTTGAAAAGGCATGGAGAATGTTCTTGTGGGGACAACCATCTGTGCAATGCAGTGTTTGAAATGTGTCTCCTCTGAGTGGTGGATGGGAGGAACATTTGATCTACTTGCTCTTCTTGTTCTGCTATCTGAGGCAAGGAAGCATCCTGCCTCGTGGCAAATCTCACCCTGTAGCTTTGTGTTGGAACAGACTTCCAGCTGTGGTTAGCTTTTCGACAACTGTAGAGAATATCTTCCCAACCTTCTGTTATGCCACTGTAGTCCTGTGATACGTTCTCCACAACATGGTTTCTCGTAAGCCTGTCAAGCAAAAATAAATAAAAAAATTAAAAAAATAAAGAAGACAAAAACATTGTGGCACCTTAAAGCTCACCTTTTAATGTGAGCTTTCATGTCTGAAGAAATAGACTCGTCCATGAAAGCTCACATTAAAATATAGCAGTTAGTCTTTAAGGTGCCACAACGCTTTTGTCGTCTTTATTTTTTACGTTTTGTTTTATTGTTGCCTGACATGCCAGCACAGACTAACATAGCTACCTCTTCTAAAACTATGCATAAGCCTGGAGCCTCTACTCTGTGATAGACCTCAAAACCCAGACAGCATCATGCCCCAAATCTAAAGGAACTTTATTTAGAGACTTTTGAAAAAGAGGGGTGTAGATTTTAAAAATAAGAAATAAAACGAAGCAGGTCTGCTTTCTGCAGGCTACACCTACACAGGCCTCAGATCTTCCCACCCTAAGATGTTGCTCATAAAGACAGAGCAGCACATTTTACAAAACTGTTCCATTCTGGCTAGTCTTGCTGCTGGCTACCAATTTCCTGCAGTCTTTTTGGCACTTTCCCCTAGCTTACCATGGCTTTAATTTAATGGGGAGGGCAGTTATGACAGTGAAAATATATAAAAAGCCATGTGGTCTGAAATCAGATTTCCATTTAGAGAATTAGGGTGGAGTTCTAAGTGGCCAAAATAGCTGAGGGTGAGCTGAGCTAACAGTAAGACAGCTGAGGCTGTGCTGAATTCAACCCCCTCCTACCCTTACTCTGGTCTTCCATGTTGCTGGCATAGTGCCTGTGAGACTGGGATAATAGAGACTTGGATCTGGTATAATTCAGTTGATTCCATGTTCCACCTTTTCTCTACTCTTTTTTGGCTCTTCTGCTTGCCCATCTCAATCAACATAGCAGGTGAGCTGGCAATTCCAGTTATGCTGGCAGACCCGAGATCAGCCTGTACAAGATAATCGTGCTGGCAAAAAGGCAGTTATGCTGGCATAAGTGTCTTCTGCCCATTCCAAATCTGCTACAGACAGCATATCCTTGAGTATGGATTGCGCTGCCTAACTGGTTGGCCACTGTATGAGTATTATGTTTAAATGGACAGGCCTTTGATCTGCTCCACAATGGCATTTTTAAATATATTATTTGACGTTTCCCTACAATCTTGATCTTTATGCACTGACAGCTACCACTACCCATGATCATGATCATGATCTTTGCACTGCTTTTATATTAGGAGTGAATATGGGTTAAAAGATTCAGTTGAGATCCCAGTTCAGTCAACAATCCAATTTGACCCAGACACTAAGCAGGTCTGACTCAAATCCTGTCCAAATTTGAATCATGATTTTAAACGGCTATTCCTTCAACAAATAGTTCTAACTTTTTTCCCCCCGATTGTAGTATCTAGATGCAATTTGTAGGCAAGACTGCCTTTTAGAGCTTTATTAATCCTGACAGATTTCTCACAAATCAGTGCCTTTTTATTTCGAGGCAGAACTGTATGTAGAGAACTGGGAAGAAAAGAAGTGGTCCTTGATAAGAAACAGAGTTGGGCCTAATAAAGAAACTTGCACACTTTCAGAAAAATGGGTTTGGGTAGAGGGGAGTTTTGAAATTTGGAAAAGAGGGAATTGTTTTCCCCAATGGATTTTTGTTTGTTTGTCCCCTCCCTCCCTCTGTTTAATCTACCTATGTATTTATTTATTGCCAATTTATGAACATGGCATATATCTCACAGGCGTCCCTCAGGAAGTGAGTTGCAAAGTTCCAGAAGGACAGGGAGCTACTGTGAGTAAACAACAATTTTAAAACTGTTTTGTTTTCTGTTTAGAATGATAAGACATCAACTACAAAGGCAGAAAGACCTGAATATCCAACATTTTCAAAGCAAGCATGCCCTGCTACTACCCGCTAGGTCCTACAGGCTCCAAAGAATAGTTTCAACATTTTTCCTCTTGGGAGAGAGAGAACAGACAAAAAACAGCGGAAGAGTGTTATCTTACTTCAACATACTTCCTTTAAATTGCTTGGATTAGAAACTCCTGACAACCATTCAAGCTGGCTGGATAACTAAGTGAGTTATCTAGCTCTGGAGCGAGAGGTTGCGAGCTCAATTCCCCACAGTGCATCCCAGAAGATTCAGCCTGTATGGCCTTGGACAAACTGCACAGTCCCAGGATGCCCCCAGAAGAAGGGAATGGTAAACCCCTTCTGAGTATTCTCTGCCTAGAAAACCTGGAAAGGGTCACCATAAGTCAGAATTGACTTTAGAGCACATAATTACTAATAATAAAACCTGTGATTACCAGCTAAAAACAGCAGTCACAAAATTATAATACCCCCTCCTTCTCATCTTTGACATCTCCTTATATGAAGAGCTTGAGAAATATATCTGGTTTTAGAGACACACTGTGTCAGAAGACCAGCAGTCGTAAGATCGAATCCACGTGACGGAGTGAGCTCCCATCGCTTGTCCCAGCTCCTGCCAACCTAGCAGTTCGAAAGCATGTAAATGCAAGTAGATAAATAGGTACCACCTCGGTGGGAAGGTAACGGCGTTCCGTGTCTAGTCGCACTGGCCACGTGACCACGGAAACTGTCTTTGGACAAATGCTGACTCTATGGCTTGGAAACGGGGATGAGCACCGCGCCCTAGAGTCGGACACGACTGGACTAAATGTCAAGGGGAACCTTTACCTTCACCTTTATCTGTGTCTCTGTGACTGTTTTACTAAATTACTAACTATATTCAAAATGCATTCAGATTCAGATTTGTCAGAGGAATCGTGCTCCGATCTGGACATCTCCAGAATCTGTCCAAACTTAAACCATTTTGTTATGGATTCTGGATCTATTGAATCCAGAGCATTTTATGTTTTATTTATCACTTTCATTTGCTTGAAGCTTTTATGTCATATATTCATAGTGACATTTTGTTTCCTTTGTCTCCCCATTTTGGAACTCCTTCGACCAATCTAATATTTAAATAAATACATGAGCCTATTGAATGCTCAACCACACGGACTGGTGTGCTCTCACCACTTAGCTATCCTATCATTCAAAGCCTTAATTGTAATTAGACATTTATTCTCACAATTTGTTGCAGCCATTTTGCACTTGTCATCAGAACAGTTCCAGTTGCATGCAGCTGGGCACAGCACAGAATAATTTGATGACAGCAGAAACATGTTTAAATCCATGTTTAAATTTCATTGAGATTCTCTATGAACAATCAGAGCAGAGAAGAAAATTGTTTTTATTTTCACAGTAGGCTATTGTCAACGGTGACCATTTGGAACAGTGCAATGTTGCCAAATGACTGCACAGAAAAGACTATTATATTGTCAGTAGGTGCTCCTGTGTAATGCTCCCCACAAATATTATTTAACACACCAAGGGAGAGAGAGTTTTCCTGGAATGCATTATATTACATTCCAGTAGACAATAGTGATAAGTAACTCTTAGCTGTCCCAGAAAATGAAGGAATGGTTATGCCAGTACAGTCCCAAATGTCAAATTCCGTTATTAAACACATAAGACTAGAACCACATAAAATAACTTATATTTGTTTCTTGATGTCTTTTCAGTATTGTGTGGGTGAATTTTACAGAAGGAGAGACACTAAAGAGAGCCCATCATTAGCAGCAGAGTTCTCAGCTTCCTCTTCCTCCTCCTGGAGGCTGGTCTTCATGGCTATTCTAACTTTGGATGTAACATCTCTGAACAATTATGTTGTATGTTCTCCTTTGTTTATCTCAGTATGAACTGCCTCAGCTCAGCAGGTTGCAAATTAGCTTGACTTTATTTGGTGATTGGTCATCAGGAAATCAGCACAGGTTCCATTTGCAAGCTGATTCTAGAAAGCCTGCAGTTACTATATTAAATTCAAAGTATTATAATAAACATATTAACATATTATGGAATAACGTGCACGCAAAATGATGTGCATATTTTGAAATGTGAACAACTAAAATGTACATAATTGAAAGAACATAGGTAAAGGTAAAGTCCAGTCGTGTCCGACTCTAGGGCGCAGTGCTCATCCCCGTCTCCAAGCCGTAGAGCCAACATTTGTCCGTAGACAGTTTCCATGGTCACGTGGCCAGCGCGACTAGACACGGAACGCTGTTACCTTCCCACCGTGGTGGTACCTATTTATCTACTTGTATTTGCATGCTTTCGAACTGCTAGGTTGGCAGGAGCTGGGACAAGCAACGGGAGCTCACTCCGTTGCGTGGATTCGATCTTATGACTGCTGGTCTTCTGACCTTGCAGCACAGAGGCTTCTGCGGTTTAGAATGTGAGAAATACTTGTCAATGCCTTCTTCTCATGGAGCTTGGTTGTGTTGACACTGCAGGACACCTCAACAAGGAATCTGGTAGCCCTTCAAACCTTTTCCACCTCCAGCTGTGAGCAGAGGGGCTTTATCACATTAAAATACCTGTAAACACACACAGCAAGCAGAGAAGGACAGGTCAGTTGTTGAAAAGATACAAACAACCCATCCAGATTTTGAAAAGTAGCAGGTGTTGACAAAGCAAAGAAGGGGTTTGCTTTGCTTTATTTCACTATTGTTTCATTTGGTGCCCAACAGGGGGGAAAATAATTGCATAGTGAGGAATGTTTCAAAAGATTCATGAAATCACTGACAGTCTTCACAGGCAAGAAGAAAAATGTGATGCCTGTATATGCTCACAAGCAAGGCTGTTTTTTTGAGCATGCAGTTGGACACAAACTATGAAGTTAGGGGGGAACTGTGCATGTGGAAGGGGTGGGTGTGCAGGGGGGGAAATGCATTGTTGGGTAACACATTTTATGTATGAGTAGGAAGTGCTTGGTTTCCTTTCTTAAATCAAACTGCCCAAAACATATTTTTTTAAAAAAACATTTATTTTTGATCTGGAACCTCCTCTTCCTCACCCTCCATAGTCCTGAAAGCATGTTGGCCCTATATAGCAATGTAGCAGACACTAAAGCAACCACTCACTCTGAAGATTTATATTTGGCATTTGGGGAGGGGTCTGATTGGGTCTTTGTGCATTTGAAAAATCTGCTGTTGTTTCTAAACAAAAAACAAAAACTGCTGCAAGGGCAAGACAAATGTGGATTTACATCCCCACACTTTAGACAATGGGGGGAGATTGTATAAATTAGACAAATCCACACATTAGGAAAATGAACTGACGTAAGAATTTAAGTGCAAGCAGAAAATACAAACGCTTGCAGCTTCATACAAGATATGGTTGAGAAGAAGATGGAGACGGGATGGAGAATCAATGAAATCAGAATTGAAAGATTTTTGCATCCTTAACAAAAAGATAGGTTGGGTTCCTGCATGCTGTTTCTGATGGCCTTTGCTCTGTTCTGATGCTTTTAGCCAAATACCTGCTGCCTTCTCCAGAGAGAGGGGCAATTTCACTCACTGAATATTCCTGGTTAAATATTTCTTTCCGTCTTGCTCTCTTTCCCTCCTGTGGTTTCTGAATGTCTGCTTGCCTCTTCAGAATAGCAACTATGTTTCTTCTGAATTTCTCTCTTCAGCTTTTACTTGTGATAAACTTTTCTTATTTTATTTCCCTTGTTCTTCACAACCTTTGTGGGTTGCTTCTGAATTTTGCTGACAGAATCCATATAATTACCTCCTGGACTTTTTGGAACTTTTTTTTTTTTTTTACTCTTAGGGTGCGATCAGAGAGCTGCAAAGGTGTGCACCTAATCACACCAGAAAGGATCACTTTAATTGGAGTGAACTTCCTTAAAGGAGCCCTTCCACTTGTTGGAGAATTGCTCCATCCGGGTCCCAAAATATAGAAGGCCTACAGCTGGATTTTTTTAAAAAAATCAACCTTTGGCACAGATCAAGGTCATGTTGGAGTGCATTTCCCCATACATAGTTTGACTGCAGGGAAATAGATTGCACTAAACCATACCACAAGCAGTCCAAATTGTGACCTGTTTCCCTGTGTGATCACACCTTCAGAAAACTGCTGGATAGCTCAGTGGTTTAGGTATCTGGCTGAGGAGCCAGAGGTTGGAAGTTTAATTCTATTATTATTATTATTATTATTATTATTATTATTATTATTATTATTATTATTATTATTATTATTATTGTTGTTGTTGTTGTTGTTGTTGTTGTTGTTGTTGTTGTTGTTGTTGGTATTGTTGGTATTGTTGGTATTGTTGGTATTGTTATTATTATCATCATCATAATCAACAACAACAACAGTTTTTTTAAGGAGTTGCTTTCTGCAGGAATGAGCAAGAACTTGCTTTTCTTTGCTTGTAACAGCCATGGCTGTAATTTACTAGTTTTCCAATAGAACTAGAATTCCTGTTACTCATGACTGGTTTGGGAAAAGTACCAGTACTGGATGGGGCAGCAAATATCTAAAGACTTTGACACACTTCTCCCATTTCCATGACATTTCAGAGCAAATCTCCTGGATTAGTAATTCTCTTTCTCTCTCTTTCTTACACCCTCCCCCAAGAAGCAGTTAAGAAAAACAAGAAGTTTTAAAAGGGCAACAGGTTCTAGGGAAATCATGCTCTTCCTCTCTGCCTGGGACCCTACGTTTCTTCCACCCCACTCCTCCTCTTCCAAATGTCTGGTCAGTAGCAAGCACACGCATGTGAGATCAATGGAGAAAAAAGCAGTAGCAGCAAAAAGGGAGCTTTTTAACAGGTGGCACAGTCAGCTGGACTTGGCTAGGATAGGCTAATTAAATCTAGGTGTCTTCTGAAAAGTGGGTTTTGCACCGTGAAGTTTCTATACCTGGTTCATGGCTCATAGAATATTTTTCTGTAGCATTGTCTCCAAATTAACAACCCTGTGTTCTACGATGCTGTGATACTGTTTCTGCTGTTCACTTGATGTGTAGAATCCCAACCATCCTCATGCTTTCTCAATATGTTGGGCTACACATGCTGTCTCATCTTTGCTTTGTCAGGTGTCTTTCACAGTATTTTCATGTGCAAGAAAGAGAATTGGCTGATGGAAGGAACTAGCAAACATTTTTGTGGATTTTCCAAGGGTTGTACCAGGAATTTGAACGTTGGTTCAAGTTGGTAATGAGGAACATGAGTTACTCTTGTAGATGGTGTAACAGTAACTGTAAAAATCTCCTTACAAAGTAAAGAATTGGGTCATGATACAAAACATCTCTCTCTCTCTCTCTCAAATAACATTCTGAATTGTATACTAAGAATTCTTGTAATCAATATGCATTTCTCTTATAGCTGGGAATTTAGGATGTTTGCATTAATTAGGCTGGAAAGGATGCTTAAGTTAGAGTTTAATATCAAATACAATTTCTTCCATTTGCCATCTCTTATATTTTGATTAGTGAATTTGATTATTATCATTTTATCTTTGCCTTATACAGTGTAACTGCTTCAGGCGTTAAGCTTTAATTACTTCATTACTATCATTTGTAATGCAATGTATTCTGTATTTTCACTCTTTTCAATAATATCCATGACTTCACCATTTTGTCTGTGATTTTAATACATTTTGAATTTATTTTATTTTGGTGCATTTTTTTGGTTTACGCTTGCTGAAAGAACGTAAAATAATGGGAATAAAAAATTCAAACTAATCTGCTATATCGTTGCCTGTTTCTTAGTTGGACTTTCACATACAAAAAGCAGCAAAAATTGTAGAATATTAGTGGAAAATTTGCAAGACTACTCATGAACTGTTGCTCTCCTCTGGCCTTTAAATGATAAATGATGTTAACAATTGCATTTCAGCCTGTAGAAGAAGCAGTGTGTTTAGCTGGAGAACAAGTATTGCCCTTGTACTCTTGTCCATCAAGAGATCTGTGTGCCCTGGAACGTGACAGTAAATTTACATCTCTTTTGTATGTGAACCGATTGCAGTGATACAGACACTTTCTAAGCTAAACTTCACCATTGTCTATCCAGATGTTTGTAGATGGAATAAGATATATGTTGTTTCTGAGTAAACCATCTGAAAATGACCCAGATCATCCAGTGATTGAGGTTTATTATCTGAATGCTGTTCAATCACTTTAAATGGATTGCCATCTGAGCCCAATTTATGGAGGACAGATGTTCCTACTGCAGACTAAAGCAAATGCCAGCTGCCCATTAATATCTTGCCGACAGTCTCTGTGGAGAAGACAAGGAGGGAGTAGGCATCATGAATGGAACATTCTCACCTAGTCTTATGGGAACCTTGGCCTCTGTGCCATAGTTGATAATAAATCATTAGCAAACTCTAAAGCATACCTGGGAATTTTTAACGAGATAGTTTCACTCTATAAACAGATGGCTTTTTCATTTCAATCAGTGGCCAAGACATTAATGGCCAAGTCCATTGACATTAACTTCAGTTTTGGGAGAAAGTGATTCTTGCTGTTCTCTTCTACCTGAATCTTCCTCTGATGTGATAGCTCTTTCCCCACCTTTTGAGGATCTCGTTATATTATTCTCTTCCCTCAGCTGAATGTGACATTCATCACTTTCTATCTCTCTTCAAAAAGTGTTTCATACCTGTGGACAGTTTGATTTCTTGCTGTACTTTGCTTTGAACTCTTAAATCAAACATTTAATGAGCATCCAACTTATTCTGCTTCAACAGTGGTAGGCTATCACATCGGCTGTCATCATACTGGCTGGATTGTATTGTCCCATTACTATGCAAAAGCTCTTGAAAGCACTGTTACAATGTCTTCAGTGCCAAGCTATGAAAATTCAATAGGAGCCATTCCAAAGAGCTGTCCTGATCAAAATCTGTGTTATATGGCTAGATTTAAATGTTTCTTTGTTCCCTGGTTTCAGAACAATTATCATGAGTCGCTTTCTTTTATCCTGTAATTTGCAAGAAATTAAGGATGCACCAAACGTTAGCCTCTTTCATAATTTAGAGCAAAGAGGGGATATATCCGGCCATTGAGATCTTGTTGGAGTGCAAGTTCCATTAGCCCTTGCCATTGGTTATACTAGGGGACATGGGAGCTGCAGTGTCACAACCTCCTGAAGGTCATCCATTCTGAATCTCCTGATTCACAGTTACTTCTATATGTGTTAATACTACCTTAATCTTAAATTTTAACTTATTTTAAACTTTAGCTGTGAATATATTATTACTATCCCTTTGGAGGTATAGTTGTTCCATTCCCTCATTTCCTTCCAATGGCAGGTGAAATGATTCATTACTTCATTACTATCCAAGGCAGCTTACGAAGAAACAACGTTAAAAGCTAAAATAACAAATTATTACAATATAGAAAAAGAATTAAACAACTATATAAAAACATAAATAAGGCAATAATAAAAGCAGAAATAAAACAATAGAATACAAAATCACCATCATACAAATGATTATGTGACTGTTTCCACATCGTAGGAAACTCAAGATGCGTGACAGACAAACAGCAGTACAGGCGGGCTTTCTGGTGTGATTGCCTACTTTCCCTGCGTGTTTGATAAGTGACTTTGAATTTCGTCACACATGGTCCCAGGAAAACTGGATTTGGCTCAAAGGATTCTGACTCAAGTTCTTATACGGTGCTCATAGCAGAAACCCAGAGTGTAAGAAATTGTTTGGCATGTAATCTTATTAGCAGTGCAGCAAACATGGCGGGTTGGATCCTTCCTGCTGAAAAATATCAGTGAATTATATTCAAGGAGAGATTTTATAACATGTTGAGCATGACATGAACCAACGTGGCAGCTGTAAATATGAAACATTTTTATTTGCCCCATATTCTTCTATGCTATTTACTGGTTATTTACCTTTAGCTCACTGTGTTCACCAGTAGCTTTTAGCCTAAGCTACTCTCGAAAATCTGTTGCTTAGGGGAAGGTTAATTTTTTTTCTACATTAAAAAAAATCACATTAATTGAATTTTTAAAATGATTTTATCTAGTCTGATGCTCTTAAGGAAAGAATAGAGGTGTCTTTTCCTTTTCCCAACTTTTGGAGGAAATTCTTTAAGCCTCAAATTCTCCCCTACCTCTACTTCACATAATACTGCATGCCTAAAAATTCATATTTTAAAAACATTGCATAATCTTGCCTTAGTCAGAGGGGAAAATCCCTAAACATGACAAAAAATGATTAACAAAAAAAGTGTACATTAGGCCTGTTTCAAAATATGCTCTTTCATGTGGAGTGGGTTAAATGTGGCAGTTGGCAAAAGTGTAGGTTTTCACATGCTTCTTATCATTTCTTGTCACTACTCATTCTGGACAAAATATTGTATTGTATTGTATTTGTTCCTTTTTAAGGCCAAATTGTATTATTTTCTTAACTGGATTGTTTTCATCAGGTCATCCTTGTGTTAAAGATATATATGCTAGATCTCTAAAACTGACATCTTTTCCAGGCAAGCTAGTGAAGATGCTTGACAGTTATCTGCTGCATCAGAATACTTTGAGCTTGAAGGGACTACCTGGTCCTGCCCGGTGCCCCTCCTACCTACATGCTTCTTATGGGTTCAGGAACAGAGAGAAAACCTAGGGCATAAGAAGCATTATTAGCCTGTTGGGCATTCTCCTTATCGTGAGTAGCCAGCTAATGCTCAAGCAATTATAACAGAAGACAAAGAAAAGGCAGAAGGGCTCAAATTCTATTTTAGCTCAATCTTTTCACAAGGGACAGACTATTACCTTCCAGACAAATGTGAAGTGCAGGTGGAAGGGACAAGATTGCAGCTGGAGATTGATAAATAAATAGTCAAGGAATACCTTATTTCCTCGCAGGAGTTCAAATCTCCAGGACTGGGTGAACTGCATCCAAGAGTATTGAAGGAACTGGCGGAAGAACTCTCAGAACCACTGCCTATTATTTTCTTGAAATAATGATTGGAGGAGGATTAATGTTGACCCTGTCTTCAAAAAGGGCAAAAAGAAGGAACCTGGGAACTACAGACCAATCAGTCTGACATCAATCCCAGGGAAAATTCTGGAACAGATTGTGAAGTGGTCACTATGCAAACACCTAGAAAACAAAGAAGGAATAATTAAAAGCCAACACGGATTTGTCAAAAACAAATCCTGCCAGACTAATCTGATCTAATTTTTTGATCAGGAAACGTCCCTGATAGACAGAGGGAATGCTATAGACATAGTATATCTTGACTTCAGTCATTGGATAAAGTGCCCAATGATTAGCAAGTTATCTAGGTATGGGCTGCATAGAACAACTGTCAGGTGGATGGCTAAAGAATCGTACTGAGAGAGTGATGGTTAATGTCTCCTTCTCAAACTAAGAAGCAACAAGTGGGGTACCCCAAGGCTCAGTCCTGAGTCCAGTGTTATTCAATATTTTTATTAATGACCTGGATTAGGGGATACAGTGGTGCCTCGCTAGACGATGTTAATCCGTTCCGCGAAGATCGCTGTCTAGTGAAAACATCGTCTAGCGAAGCACGTTTTCCCATTGGAATGCACTGAAATCTCTTCAATGCGTTCCAAGGGAAAACGCAGTCATCTAGCGAAAATCTCCCATAGGGAAACCTCGTCTAGCGAGTGCGGGTCCCCATCGGAATGCACTGACAGCTGCACTGACAGCTTTTCACCACTAGTCGGCGCATTCCTATGGGGAAACCTCATCGTCTAGCGAAAATTCCCCATAGGAGACATCGTTTTGCGAAGCGCAGTAGCGATCGCAAAAAGGCATCGTCTAGCGATTTCCTCGTCCTGCGAGGCAATCGTCTAGCGAGGCACCACTGTACAGGGAATGCTAATCAGATTTGCAGATGACACAAAATTGGTTGGAGTAGCCAACACCCTGAAAGACAGAAACAAAATTCAAAATTGTCCAGATAGCCTTGAGCACTGGAATGAAAACAACAGAATGAAATTCCACAGGGATAAGTGCAAAGTACTGCACCTAGGAAAAAGAAACCAATTACAGTTACAATATGGGGGATACCTGGCTCAGCAATACTACAAGCAAGAAGGATCTTGGAATTATCATAGATCACAAACTGAATATGAGCCAACAGTGTGATGTGGCTACAAAAAAGGCAAATGCTATTTTAGGCTGCATTAAAAGAAGTATAGTTTCCAAATCCCGTGAGGTACTAGTTCCACTCTATTGGGCACTAGTTAGGCCTCATCTTTGAGTGTCCAATTCTGGACACTACACTTCAAGAAGGATGCCAACAAATTGGAACAAATTCAGAGGAGGGCAACAAGGATGATCAGGGGACTGGAAACCGAGCCCTATGAGGAAAGACTGAAAGAACTGGACATGTTTAGCCTTGAGAAAAGAAGACTGAGGGGAGATATGATAACACTTTCCAAATATTTGAAAGGCTGTTAGACAGGGGAGGGGCAGGATCTTCCTGCACTCAGGGATCTCAATCATCCATGAGTGCAGGACACGCAACGATGGGCTCAAGTTACAGGAAGCCAGATTTTGGTTCAATATCAGGAAAATCTTCCTAATTGTTAGAGAAGTAGGGAAATGGAACCAACTACCTCACAAGGTGGTGAGTGCTCCAACACTGGAGGCATTCAAGAGAAATGCAGACAACCACCTGGCAGATTTTTTTTAATTTGTATTCCTGCATGAAGCAGGGGGTTGGACTTGATGGCCTTATAGGCCCCTTCCAACTTCATGATTCTATGATTCTATTATTCTGTGACTTTGTTGTTGTTTAGTCGTTAAGTCGTGTCAAACTCTTTGTGACCCCATGGACCAGAGCACGCCAGGCCCTCCTGCCTCCCGGAGTTGGGTCAAATTCATGTTGGTAGCTTCGATGACACTGTCCAACCATCTCGTCCTCTGTCATCCCCTTCTCCCCTTGCCTTCACACTTTCCCAACATCAGGGTCTTTTCCAGGGAGTCTTCTCTTCTCATGAGATGGCCAAAGTATTGGAGCCTCAGCTTCAGGATCTGTCCTTCCAGTGAGCACTCAGGGTTGATTTCCTTCAGAATTGATAGGTTTGTTATCCTTGCAGTCCAGGGGACTTTCAAGTGTCTCCTCCAGCACCACAATTCAAAAGCATCAATTCTTTGGCGGTCAGCCTTCTTTATGGTCCAGCTCTCACTTCCATACATCACTACTGGAAAAACCATAGCTTTGACTATGCGGACCTTTGTCGGCAAGGTGATGTCTCTGCTTTTTAAGATGCTGTCTAGGTTTGTCATCTCTTTCCTCCCAAGAAGCAGGCGTCTTTTAATTTTGTGGCTGCTGTCACCATCTGCAGGGATCATGGAGCCCAAGAAAGTAAAATCTGTCACTACCTCCATATCTTCCCCTTCTATTTGCCAGGAGGTGATGGGGCCCGTGGCCATGATCTTAGTTTTTTTGATGTTGAGCTTCAAACCATTTTTTGCACTCTCCTCTTTCACCCTCATTAAGAGGTTCTTTAATTCCTCCTCACTTTCTGCCATCAGAGTGGTATCATCTGCATATCTTTCTTCCGGCAATCTTAATTCCGCCTTGGGATTCCTCCAGTCCAGCCTTTCGCATGATGTATTCTACATATAAGTTAAATAAGCAGGGGGACAATATACAGCCTTGTCGTACTCCTTTCCCAATTTTGAACCAATCAGTTGTTCCATATCCAGTTCTAACTCTTGTTTCCTGTCCCACATATAGATTTCTGAGAAGATAGATAAGGTGGTCAGGCACTCCCATTTCTTTAAGAACTTGCCATGGTTTGCTGTGGTTCACACAATCAAAGGCTTTTGCGTAGTCAATGAAGCAGAAGTAGATGTTTTTCTGGAACTGTCTGGCTTTCTCCATAATCCAGCGCATGTTAGCAATTTGGTCTCTAGTTCCTCTGCCCCTTCGAAATCCAGCTTGTACTTCTGGGAGCTCTCGGTCCACATACTACTTAAGTCTACCTTGTAGGATTTTGAGCATAACCTTGCTAGCGTGTGAAATGAGTGCAAGTGTACGGTAGTTGGAGCATTCTTTGGCACTGCCCTTCTTTGGGATTGGGATGTAGACTGACCTTTTCCAATCCTCTGGCCACTGTTGAGTTTTCCAAATTTGCTGGCATATTGAGTGTAGCACCTTAACAGCATCATCTTTTAAGATTTTAAATAGTTCCACTGGAATGCCATCACCTCCACTGGCCTTGTTGTTACCCATGCTTTCTAAGGCCCATTTGACTTCACTCTCCAGGATGTCTGGCTCAAGGTCACCAACCACACTATCTGGGTTGTCCGGGACATCCAGATCTTTCTGGTATAATTCCTCTGTGCATTCTTGCCACCTCTTCTTGATGTCTTCTGCTTCTGTGAGGTCCCTACCATTTTTGTCCTTTATCATGTCCATCTTTGCACAAAATGTTCCTTTAATATCTCCAATTTTCTTGAACAGATCTCTGGTTTTTCCCTTTCTATTATTTTCCTCTATATCTTTGCACTGTTCATTTAAGAAGGCCCTCTTGTCTCTCCTTGCCATTCTTTGGAAGTCTGCGTTCAGTTTTCTGTAACTTTCCCTATCTCCCTTGCATTTGGTTTCCCTTCTCTTCTCTGCTATTTGTAAGGCCTCATTGGACAGCCACTTTGCTTTCTTGCATTTCCTTTTCTTTGGGTTGGTTTTTGTTGCTGCCTCCTGTACAATGTTACAAGCCTCCATCCATAGTTCTTCAGGCATTCTGTCCACCAAATCTAGTACCTTAAATCTGTTCTTCACTTCCACTGTGTATTCATAAGGGATTTGGTTTAGATTATACCTGACTAACCCAGTGGTTTTTCCTACTTTCTTCAGTTTAAGCTTGAGTTTTGCTATAAGAAGCTGATGATCAGAGCCACAATCAGCTCCAGGTCTATGACTAGGCCTCCCAAAAATGATGCCATGCTGAACTTTGGGATCCTAGCAGCTTGATAACTGAGAATATTAACCTTGAGAATAGAAGACTGAGGGGAGATATGATAGCACTTTTTAAATATTTGAAAAGTAATCTTAGAGAGGAGAGGCAGGATCTGTACTTGATCATTGTGCAGGTCACATAATAATGGGCTAAAGTTACAG
Organism: Intellagama lesueurii; assembly: GCA_037013535.1. Lineage (NCBI taxonomy): Eukaryota > Metazoa > Chordata > Lepidosauria > Squamata > Agamidae > Intellagama > Intellagama lesueurii. The sequence continues at coordinate 144,233,906 of JBAJHW010000004.1, forward strand.
GAAGCCAGATTTTAATGGGATATCAGGGGGAAAAACCTAACTGTCAGAGCAGTATGACAATGGAATGAATTACCTTGGGAGGTGGTGAGCACTCCAACACTGGAGGTATTTAAGATAATATATCTGTTAGATATACCGTATTTTTCCGTGTATAAGATGCTACTTTTTACTAAAATCGTTAGACTAAAAATTGAGGGTCGTCTTATACACGGAAGTAAGCCGAGGAGAAAACCGTGCAGTTGTGAAACTGCCCATGTCTCTGCAATTGGTTTCCAAATCAGATAATAATGCAACACCTGAGGGGCCAGATCTATTTTCACATAAAAAAAGGAGTAGCATTCTGATTCAGTAAACCAACTTTTTATTTTGTTGCTAATTACATACATACTCAGCAACCAGTCTGCCTCCAGTCACGAGCGAAACTGCCAATAGCTTGTCTCTGCAAACGGGCTTCCTCCAATCATGAGCCTTATGTAAATGATGTAAGCTGATGTGGAGGAGAGCATGTAGGCAGTGCGACAGTGACCGGTAAAGATCACTGAGCCCATGAAGATGTCAGAAAATAAAAAAATAAAGTAAGTGAATGTCTTACCCTTCAAAATTCAAACTGAATATAATCAGTTATGCAAATGAGGCTGAATGAAGTTATTTGCTCAGCTAAGTGTGATGCATAATATCTTAGAACTGGTATGTAAAAGTTGCCTAATTACTAAAAATGTGTTCCTTTCTAATGTTTAAAATATTGATTTCTGAATTTTGGGTTAGAAAATTGGGGGCGTCTTATACATGGGAAAAATTGGATTCTTGCTCTGAGCTAGGAGTTGGACTTTGTGGTCTTATTGGCACCTTCTAACTCCATTATTCTATGAGTCTATGGTTCTATGATAAGATGTGCTAGTTTTCTCTGTGACAGTCAGCCGATCCATAACTTTTTACAACAAATGTTGTATCATACAAGTGGCTGCATCCTTTCTCAGGCATTTCTCAATCTGTTTATTTTGCAGGACCAATTTAGATGGAGGGGGACAAAGTTCCACAAGGCTGTACTGGGATGAAAATGTTTGTGAGCTTCCAAGAAACATGACAGAATTGAAGCTGACAGATTATCATACCCAATCTCAGATCCCCCATGAAACTTGTATTATTATTATTATTATTATTATTATTATTATTATTATTATTATTATTATTATTATTATTATTATTATTATTATTATTATTATTATTTTCAACTGCAGTCTCTCCACGAAGCATTGGGGGTTGCTGCCGCTCACAGATGATAGAATGGAGTGCAGTGGATTTTTGTGTGGCATGTTCAGTTCTTAACCTCTTCTCTTTAAATCATCTGGTATTCTCTTTTATCATTCCAGTTCTGCATAATGTTGGAGAGACAGAGTTATTAGGACTATTCCTTGCAAGAAATCTTAGTTAGACTGTAATTCTTGCCACCATAATAATGAAGTCAGCAATCCAAGTGATGTAAGACATCTATCTTCTCAACTGTCATGTGTGGTAAAGTTAGTCAGATCAATACTCATAGCAAAGGCAGCATCTCTTGCAGCTGCATTTCTCTAATTTTTCAGTTCCTTGGTTTCACCTTTAAAGAAAACATCTTTCTGGATGAATTCCGTAGTATGGAATGATTTATGGGCATCTGCCTTTCATAAATGGAGGCTCCCCTGTTGTTTTAATATTTATCTAGCACTTCTTCAAGATATCATTTATAGTCACTATTAGTCTATTTTTTTTCCAATGCAGGTGACACACAGCTATACTTGACATTTCTGATTCAGGGACTATGCTCTCCTTCAATCTTATCACATTTTAGGACATTTATCATTCAAGGGAAGGGAACTGGCTGTGGTTCAAGATGGGGTATAAACAACAAATCGTAACATGCTGACTTCTAGCATAACTCTGGCAAATTTACAGATCCCCACCCCCTATAGATTACTGTGGTAGAATCTTCAGAGACTGGATAATGCTGTATTTATTCATCTGCTGAAATATATTCAGAGGAGAGGAAGTTCTCTCATTCTAATCCATGACACATGGCTAGTGTAGATTCCTTCTCCCTGACATTTTGGAATTTAGCTAACCTATCTCAATCACCACTGGGGATTTAACTTCTGCTAGAAGGCAGACATACAGTATAGTGCTAATTAAATATAAATACACACACACACATGCACTCATAAACATAAGCAAATTCAGCAACCATAGTTGTCTCTTTAGCAACTGAAAGCTGGGAGGATCACACTTGCTTTTATTATTTTAGAGCCCAGTATCTGGGAATCTTAAAGCTGAAGATCTTCAGACTTTGCTAAAGGTAAGATTTTGTAAAAGCATGCATTTGGAAGCAGGTAAACACTCAACCTACCTGAACGTACCATCTATACTAATGCTTCCAGTTGGGAATGATTATAATAATAGAGACTGCATGAAGAATGGATTGTGGATTTCACATCTGTTTGGTAAAACTGACTGGCTCTGTGGCACTGAGTTCCGCTATCTTGTTTTTCACCATTTAGCTCGGTGCACCTTGAGGCAGAGTTATCTGGATATATGTCCCATAGACAAATCAGTTTCAAAATCCTAGGAAATATAAAATAGCCTACAGCAGCCAGCAAACCTTCTACCTAATTAATGGTTGAAGGCATTCTTCCTATTTCTTTATGGCAGCATAAGGTTGTTCGTCTAAGTCTAAAATCCTAAGCGTTATGTATGTACTAGAGAAGCAACACAGATGAATTTAGTAGGTTTGGAGGAAAGCCTAATTTGATTGGCTAAAGAGGGTCATCCAAGGGTCTGCCCAACAGAGTATAAAGTATAATGTGTTCAGGTGGACACATTATCTGGAGACTCAGCAGGTTATGCTGCTGGTAAATTTGTACTCTGCACTGATTGAAGAAACATTGATAATCAGGTCTTCAGTGTTTATCACGGGTGGAGTGGAAATGTCTAGCCATGTATATCATCCTTTTCTCTACTTTTAGGAAGATGATGGGTTGAGTATTCCAGGCAACCAGGGCCAGTCCCATGTCACATACTGGCTGGCCTGTGAGAGCTCTAATGTCCTGCTTGGTAGGTATAGGAACATTTCACAGAACATTTGGCAGTTCTGTCCCCACCAGCATCATCTTCCCTGTGTGCCATTGAACTGACATCATTAAAGGGGAAAGTTACAACATTTGATTTCCCATCTTCCTCCTAAAATGCATTTAGTCTCAGCTCACTAACAGATGTTGTAAAACCACAAAGTGGCATTGTGCTTGTTGGCAGAGTCTAAAGTTAAAGGAGATGTCCTTTATTCATTAATATTTTTTCTTGGCTTCTTAGATGAGCAAACTTCCTAATTTTTCATAAGAGTGAGAGTAAATGCAAATGTTGCATATTTAATACTGTTCCCCCTCCCAAAAGCTGAAGCATTAAAAAAAAATAGATTCTTGTTTGTCTCATGCCCAATATAATGTACCAATACAATATGATCTCCATTATAATAACCTACTTTATGAAGATTAAATGGTTTTGCAATTCAAACAAGGTAAAATTGGTTTAAAGCAAAATCAAACACTAGTTTGCTAGTTCAGGATTTGAATAGTGGAATGAGAAATCTTTTTTTATATTGCTATTGTGCACTGGTCAGCCAAGAAGTAATTGCTTTTTATAAGGCAAATTTGCTTTTACTTTTCTAAGGTAATGAAATGAACCTGAAACATTTCCTTTGAAATCAAAGTCACTATCACTCAAATGTCACCGGCAGAATTCCATCATATAGTTTCGGCAAATACATAAAGAGGATGCTGTGCACAGAATTGATTGACAGAATTCTATTAGGAAGCCTTACAATACATTCACCTATATAATTAGCTGGCTTGTAAATCAACAATGATTTGCTATCCCTCCCTCCCCATATTTATGCATTACTAACATGGTGGGACATGGTGAGAACAAACCAAGGAATAATGCAGCCCACCCTTTCAAATTAAGGAGAGGCAAAGCTTCAGATAGACAGGACAGTTGTCTAGAAGATGAGAGTCTGTCATTGCAATTCTATGCATGCTGCCTTGGAGATGACTCTCAATGAACTGAAATGTCTTATTTCTGAATAAGCCTACATAAGATTGCATTGTAATCAATTATTTGGCTTGATCAATTAAAAAGATGCCAGCAAGTATGCACACAGTAAACATGTTTAAAGAGCTGGTGTTTATTTTCAACCCAAAAACCTACAAATTTGCAAATAGTGGGCATTATCTTAGCATAGGCACCCATTCTCTCTCATGCAACATTCTTTCTTTGATAGTGCCAAGTGCAACATGTATGTACATAATCTCCAACACATAGTGGAAGTTCATTTCCAAAACTGGAGATCAAGTTTTGATTAAAATCATATGCTTAATCTATTAAGATTTCAATAACTGGGTATCAGTTCTGTTTTATATAAAACCAAATTTATCATCTCCAACAAACAACTGATAATTATTGATTAGGAAGAGTGACAGAAGCATTTACACATCTGTTGCTTGCACGGATGAATAAATCAAATGGGCTTGATCCAGTAGAATGGTGATTCTTTTCCAATTGGCTCTGTCCTGGAGCCAATTCAGTCAGATTCATACCATTGGATTGTGTCCATGTTATAGACTAATGTAAATGTTCTCTCAGTCAGGCAAGAAAACGTAGTTCTTATGCAGTTGAAAGCCACCAGGAATGGTTCATCTTCTAACAGGTAATTATAAGTCTTCCCTGGCATATTGGAAAGTTGCCAATGTTGCATCATTTCTTTAAAAAAAATGGTAACAGAAGAGAGTCAGGAAATTAGAGATCTTAATGAATGCCCTAGGTAACCTGCTGGAAACCATTATTAAAGTATATAGATTTAGCCTTGCCTTCTGCACAGAAACATCCTGTCTTGTCAGCATTTCAGAGTTCTCTGGGTATCAACAGACATGCCGATGGCATTATCCAATACATATCTTATATTTGGATTTCCTGAGAACTTTTTGACAAAGTCCCTCATCAAAGGCTCCTGAGTAAATCTCGCAGTCACAGCATAAGATGACAGGGACTCTTACGGATTAGTAACTGATAAAGAACACCAAGCAAAGCGTAGGAGTAAATAGACAGTTTTTGCAGTTGACGGAAGTAAGCAGTAGGCTAGTGCTGTTTAACATTTCAAAGAGATAGCAGCATTAAAACAATAAAAGTCCTGTGGCACTTTATGCCACTAAACACTACATGAAAACTGACATTACAATAAGTATCAAATGATAGGTATCGGCGGAACACTGACCATGCTGACTGAAAACCTCTGACAGGAAATGTCCAAAAAACCTCTTTTTTTTCTTTGAGATATACACTGAAGTTTATCTATATGTAAAGAAGAACTTGGTTTGCATGTGTAGCTCAAATAAAATTTAAATTAGGTGGCAGAAAAAGATGCATTCCATATCATGGCTTGCTATAAAGAAGATTAAAAACAACACTGTCAGTAGTGTAATGTACAGAGAGAGAGAGAGAGAGAATATTACTGTATTTGGAATTCTATACAAAGTTTCCCATCTCACAAGAACAATTCTTGTAAAATTTTGACTAGCATAATTAAGAAGTTACAACATCATCCCTATATTTGCATCTCCATTAATATGCATATGCTATATGTGTGTTTATTCAGAAAGATGTCCCATTAAGTCCAGTGGGGCTTACTGTCTAATATGTGTGTCCAGAATAGCACTGGTTTTGTCACTTTAGTGGATGCCCAAGCACAGATAAACAGGGAGAAGGTGTCTTTGTTGGTTCTGCTGGACCACTTTGTAATTTTCAATACTATTGATTCTCTGAGATGGGAGTCACAGGCAAGGTTTTACAGTGGATCCCATATCTCATGGAGGGACAAAAGTACAGAAGTTGGTGCTGGGAAATTCCTTTCTGACACTGGCTATTACTTTATGGGGTTCCCATTATGTCTGTTCTGTCACTCATGCTATTTTGGATGAAAATCCTTCAAGACATCACCAAGGGTACTAAAGTTCAATGAGAGCTGTATGTCGATGGAAATCAACTCTAGTTCTCCTTTCCCTCTAAATTTGAGGACACCGATGTCCAAGGTAAGTAATGAAGATGAACCAACTGAGGCTCAGACCAAGAGCTCTTGATGTGTCGAAACACGGATCAAGGGATACGGAATCAGCCTGTACTTGGTGGAGTTACATTCCTCCTGAAAAATCAAATTGCAGTTTGGGTTTACTTTTGGGTGCTCGGGCTTTGGTGGTGACAGGAGTGTGTTCATTAATTTAAAGCTCCTTTTATCAGCTGCTTTCATTCCTGAAGAAGTCTGATTTGGCCATGGTGGAAACATATCTTAGTTGCATCCTATATTATAAATGTTCAGAATCTTCAGCAGGTCTAAAATATGCAGCTATTCCATGGGTTCCCAAAGCATTCACTGCTGCATCCGAGGGTGCTGCCACACCCAGCCAGGGGTGCTGCAAAATCCTCCGTTTCTTCACTGAGCCTTCAATGCTGGTGCCGGTGCTGCTCCTCTGGCTCCGGCTCCAGCTCTTTTGAGCTCCTTTGCCTCCATGTCCACCCCATGCCCCATGCTCCGTTATTGCTGCCACTGCTCAAGGGAGTCACAAATGGAAAAAGTTTGGGAACCACTGAACTAAGCTATTGACTGGAGATAGTTATATTGAGAATAGGAATTCTCTAATATAACAGCTTCATTGGTTGCCTGTACATTTCTGGCCACAATTTAAAGTGGTGGTGATACTGCTGTCCGAAGGACCATATTTCCCCCATATGAACCTGTTCATATCTTATGGTTTTCAATAGAGGTCTTTCTTTCTGTCCCACATCTGTCACAGGCATGTTTGGTGAGAACAATAGCTGCTCCCAGGCTACACCACAATATTCTGAAGGAGGCTCTCTCCCTCCCTGGTGTCCCTCCATTAGCAAACAAAGCCATGTTAAATTGCTCTTTAGCTACTGATTAGGATCTTTTGTTTTTGTTTTTAAATCTGATAATCTGTTTAATACTATTTTAGCATTGTGATTTATTGCAATTTTTACATGGATCTGCCTAATACATTTGTGATGTAAGGCAACATGAGCCTGCAAGAGAGAAATATGAGGCAGAAATGTAAATAAATAGAAGGAACTACATTTGTCATTCTTATTTGTTTTGTCTATTTTGACATGACAATACACCAAAAGCCATAGAAGTTTCCTTGCCTCCAGGCCGGAGTGAAACAAAGCACTCTTTCCCCCTTCAAGATTTATTTATTTATTTATTTATTTATTAGATTTATACCCCGCCCATCTAGACCGAAGTCTACTCTGGGCGGCTAAGATCTCCCTGATTTGCAGGAAACATCAATAGTCTCCTTTCCATTGGAGAAACAAAGCACTTATTCACACAGCAAGACTAGAAGGGCTAACTTATTGTTAAGAAAGATGCAGATAATCCTTTTGTTGCCTGGAATTCTTCAATAAAGTAATTATCATCCTAATTTGAGGAATTCACACAATTTGTGCAATTCGGGAACTGCACAAATTTATATTAAAAAGTGGTATTTTCCCACAAAATGTAATTATCATCAATATAAGAATTCTTGCATTGAGTGCCCTTGGAAATTCGTTGATACTCTCATTGGTAAGGACAAGAATGCTGCAATTCTTCATCTTGACTTGCCAGTACAAGGCAACTAAAGATTTACACCCCTAGTCTAGAACTGGGGCCTTCAATTTTATTTAAGTGGATGGTTCAGGATGTTTTTCCCAGTTTATTTCTAAGGACTGAAGCTGGAGTAGCATTTCATATGTAAAATGTGGTACAATTACGATATACAAGCCTTTGTGCAATTGATGAGGAAAGCTCCCAGCTCTTCAGGTTACAGTTACGTTGAAATGAGCATAGGCTTGGTTTTGATAAAGAATAGCATTTACTCCAAAGTGGTTAAGAATTCTATTTTGTCACTCAATCACATTTTTGTGCGTGTTGCAATACATACCGGACTGATTGGTGTCAGGACCTTTCCATTCTCTTTAACCAATTTAGTCTGCACCGTTTTATTTGAATTTACAAATGAAAGAACCTGCAGAGAGAAACACATCATAAATGCATTAGCAATAGCTTTAGAAGAACATGCTAAAGCTGTTTCCATTAGCATTTAATTGCTCCTTTAGCCTAGTTCATGTGTGTATGTAAATTTTTATGCTCTGTAATTCTCAATAAAATTATGTTGTGCCAAAGGGGTGATCTGAAGCAATTTTGTAGTTAATTTAAAATTGTTAAGAATGCAAGCCCTGTAGTGAATGAGGTCCAATATTTCATATAAACTTTTCTTCTTAGGAATTGATCAAAAGATTTATGTGCACCAAGCCATTACAAAACCAAAGGGCCAGTTTTTAAAATTGTGTGTTCTTTCCTTTTGAAAAACAAAGCAAACACAATCAAAACGAGTACAGAATGCCATGCTGATTGTGTGTGTGTGTGTGTGTGTTTTAAAATAAGATAGAAACAACCTGTCCAATGCCTCCAATCCTTCAAACTCCATGTACCAAAGAAGCAGCCAATGTTGTTCCGCACAATATGCAATATTGGTATTACCATACTATAGATACCATTTTGTTTTGTTTGCACAGTGGCCAGAATGCTGTTGGAGATTTATGACAGTGTAAGTGAAGCTGTGGTGTGGGTGTAGTGGATAGAGTGCTGGACTAGGAGTCTGGAGGACAGGGTTCACATCCCCACTTGGCCATGGAAACTCCCTGGGTGAGTGGAACTGGTAAAACCACTCCTTAAATGTCTCACTTATCTTGAAAGCCCTATTAGGGTCACTGTAAGCTGGCTCTGACTCAATGGCACAGAACACAAGTGAAGCTGCATAAACTTCAAAAACAACCTGCCACAAATTTGTGAGTTAATGCCTATACTTCTGGTCACATGCCAGCTGTTCCACTTGGCATGTAACGAAGGGTACCAGTGGCAACTTGTTAAATAGTAGCATTTTGCTGCTGTGGTTTGCACAATTGCAATTACATCATTGTATTTCCCCAATAGGATTCTAGTCAATAAATAATTCTCATTATTTTCCCTTTTCAAAAGCAATACCTTGACTTCTCATGAATCAAGAAAAGTAACTTTGTGATTCCCCCTTCTCAGCTGCAAGGATGAGACAAGCAATGTTTTACATTCCTGTCACTTCTCCCTCTTCTTGGTGATGGTGACTTTAGGTATACAAATAAGTGCACAAAAATTGAAAGGCTAATTTCCACAGTAGCCTTCTTAAAGTAGAACTACAAGAGGTTACAAGGCCACATGTACTGACCCAACTCCGTCTGTCACTGACTTTCCTGTGCTGAGAAAAAATTTCTGAAGACAGAAACTATAGTTGCAGGCCCATAAGCAATTAAAATTCAATCCAAGAACTTGGTTAAGAATTCAGCTGAAGAACTTTGTTAACTAGGAAAAGAAAAGAAAAGAAAAAAAGGGAAACTGAGCAAATCTATGCCTTGGTGTATTCCATGACATGCTGAGATTACCCACTATTAACTTATTCACAAAGGGCCGTCAGAATATTGAAGACTCTTCTCCTCAGCTTTGTTACAGAGTGTCATATATGAAAGTGCTATCATTCAGGGCTCTCTGCTGTTTGTCATTTTGCCTTTAGATTTTGTAATTAATTCTCCAGTTTCCAACAAATGTTCTATAATTAGATATATGACTTTTCATGATACGAAATCATGCAAAAGTTCCTCTTTGGGACAGCAAACTGTCTGGAAGAATTTCATTATTTACTTAAAGACAAGTTTGACTGCCAGCGATTAAAATGCAGTGGATTTTGATCAGACTTAAAGTTTGAATCTAATACTTTCTGTCCTAGTTAGCCAGAGTTAAATGTGCCAGTTAACTCAAATGATCTTGTGGGCATACATTCCCTTAGTTATATGGACTATATCATTTTTGTTTCTTTTTTCAAAGGTATTCAATCAAATACCCTGTTTAAACTACTTAAGAAGAGAATAAGTACACATGGGCCTAAATCCAATAGTTGAGAAACACAACAAAACGAAGACTGACAGATTTCCACCATCCCTTGATTCCATTGATTGCTCCAGCTAATCTTTAAAGGCAAAGCAAAGAGTGCTTCTTATATATTGCCACATAGCGCTTAAAGCACTCTGTGAGCTGTTTACAATTTAATTATGCAGGCTACACATTGCCTCCCCCCAACAAGCTGCATACTCAATTTACTGACCTTGGAAGGATGGAAGGCTGAGTGAACCTCAAGCTGGCTACCTGGGATTGAACCCGGGTTGTGAGCAGAGTTTTGGCTGTAGTACTGCAATTTAATCACTGTTCCCTGAAACTCCTAAAATAAATGAAGAAAGAAGGCCAAGCAGGAGATGAACACCAAGCAAGGCTGAAAATCCTTGGAGACAACACAACATTGTTCTTTATTGCTGCTGCATTTAAACCAAGAATAGCCATGATGATGTCCAGCTTACTATGGGAGGGAAATGAGAACAAAATTCACATAGCACCATCTCTTTGGACTCTTTGGTATCAGACAGTGACCATTTTATTCGCCTTTTAAAGAATCGGAGTCACAGCTTAGGTTTTTTAGCTTGAAATCTGCACTTCCATTCTGTTTCATTGCATGTCTTTTGTGGGCCACTCAGAGAAATTTGGTATGTGTTTTTTAAAAAAAGAATAATTAGCAAATAACAACCCCCTAGATTTTACAGTTTTCCTAAATCTGCAATGCAATTCTCTGCATGTTACAAGTACAGAAAGATTTTAAAATGTTTATTTTGGGGAAAAATATTCTTGGAGATATGTTTTGAGAGAAAATACATTTAGAAATGTATTTTTCATTATATTATGAAACATGAATTTCATGCTTTAAAAAAATAGTTGCAAATTATTGTGGACAAGGTTCCCTCTAAGGTGCACACCTGCATGTGCACAATTCCTCCTCCCTCTGCACAGCTTTCCTCCTCCTCCACACAGCCCTTTTGGTTCTGGTCATGACAGAACCTCCCCCCCACGCTTGGGAGAGCAGAGTTGCGCATGCACGCAAGAGGGAGGTTGCACGAAAGAGAGGTAGAGCCCCGCCCAGTGGGGCTGAAAATTAGAGGGTACATTGATTGTGGAAATGGAATGGAATGAATTTATGGGTTAACATAGATGAAACAGCCATGGGATTGGAACAGAACCAAATCCAAACTTCTGGATAGAATATTACTCAGGGGCCAGAAACCTATTATGAAACACCACACTTGAAAAGGAAACTGAGAAGTAGTTTTCACAATTTTATTGTCATCTGTCATGCATCCAGGCTCACAGCTGAGTGGTGCAACCTGGGTATATCCAAGCAGGCAACAGATAAAAATTGCACACATTGGCTACACAATTTCTGTTGTGGAAGCCCAATAGGATTCTGGCTATGGTCTTCTTTCCTAAACTAAAGGCAAATTCAAAGCAAATTTGGATGATCCTACACTGATCCTACACTGCCTGCCAACCTAGCAGTTTGAAAGCATGCAAATACAAGTAGATGGTACCACCATGGTGGGAAGGTAACGGCATTCCGTGTCTAGTCGCGCTGGCCATGTGACCACGGAAACTGTCTACGGACAGAACGCTGGCTCTACGGCTTGGAAACGGGGATGAGCACCATGCCCTAGAGTCGGACACGACTGGACTAAATGTCAAGGGGAACCTTTACCTTTACCTACACTGATATTATTTGGGAAGTAGGGTTAGCAATAAAAGAAACCTACTCAAGATGGCCAACAATATTGATGAATCAGAAATTTAAAAAGCAAGAAAATTTAAAAAGCAAGAACAAGGTTTGCCCTATATAAAATCTGATATGAATTGTAAGGATCCTGCTCAGAAGAAAACCTTAATACATCTATTTTGAGGAAAGACCAGCTCATGAGTGTCTAGTCTGGTAACATCAAGCAAAATATACAGACCTAGTTGTTTTTAAATGTATGGAATGAGAAAGTTATATCTATGCTATTCCATGAAGTCCTCTCACAAAACACTCACGAAGATTGTATAGTGAAGTGTGACTCTGCATTGCATAGTGAGAAAAAAACCCATGAACAATGGTGATATAGGCTGAAGCATATTAACCCTAGTCATTTGGTGAGTGAGAAAAACACTCTTGAAAAGAACTAAGATGAGGCCTGGTGCCAGAGTTTTTGCAACTGGTAGCAAGTCCTGTGGTGCAGTGGTTAAACTGCAGTACTGCAGTAAAGCCTTTGCTCATGACCTGAGTTCAATCACAAAGGGTTCAGGTAGCCAGCTCCAGATTGACTCCGCCTTCCATCCTTCTAAGGTAGGTAAAATGTGTACCCAGTTTGCTGGGGGGCAAGATGTTGTTTGCATAATTATGTTGTAAACCATCCAGAGAGTGCACTAGCCCAATGTGGCAGTATATAAATCAAAACAACAACAAAAACTTTAGATCTGACATTATTTCCCCTACACAACATCAGGTTGGGAACTTTTCCCTGGGTTGCAAACAGTCTTTTGGTGAGTGGAACAGGATTTCCCTTAAGAGAAGTGTATACAGTGGTGCCTCGCTAGACGATTGCCTCGCAGGACGAGGAAATCGCTAGATGATGCCTTTTTGCGAGCGCTACTGCGCTTCGCAAAACGATGTTTCCCTATGGGGAATTTCGCTAGACGATGAGGTTTCCCCATAGGAGTGCGCCGACTAGTGGTCAAAAGCTGTCAGTGCAGCTGTCAGTGCATTCCTGTGGGGACCCTCACTCGCTAGACGAGGTTTCCCTATGGGAAATTTCGCAAGACGACTGCGTTTTCCCTTGGAACGCATTGAAGCGATTTCAATGCATTCCAATGGGAAAACGTGCTTCGCTAGACGATGTTTTCGCTAGACAGCGATCCTCGTGGAACGGATTAACATCGTCTAGCGAGGCACCACTGTATTTGGATTCAAATGGTGGCTTGTATCCAATGGTATACAGATGGTAATCTGGGTTTGCTAAAATATATGTGTCAACAACAACAACATATTGGTTATCAAATTTCACATAGTTTTATCTGGCTTCACTTGTAGCTTCATTCTTATAGTCTTATGAGCTACTTTCACATTAACACAGAATTATGAAACAGTTGCTATGAGATGTCAATCATTAACATGCAAACAGCATTAATGTTCCTCTACACACATACTATTTTAGAGGCCCAGAAGGAAAGAAGTAGGAGGCAGAATTCTTGGAAGGTGATTTGATAAATGTGTGCTGTCACTTGGAAACACTCAAAGGTCTGGTGATGGTGGGGGCGTCATATGATGTAATGTTATAATTTTAGTAAACATGCAGTACATAACAGCACACTTGACTTGACTGGGATTTTTTGAGTATTAAAGAGTTTGCCATAACTCCCCAAAGCTTACCCAGGATGAAAATGATTCCTGGGTGAAGGGAATAGGCAACTTTTATTTCCTCCCAAACTGCCATGGTGAATGACTCCATCAAAGCTGTGTGGTGCAAAGTTGTGCAACAGGATTCTGCCCATCATATATAACAGCAAAAACAATCCTACAGAATGTTTGCAGTCCAAATTTGTGACCATTTTGAAAAAAGCTAATGCATAAAATGTGATGCATATAGAATAATTAGTTCAATGAGCCAAATTTTAAAGCTTTTTCTTCAAATTATATACAAGAGAATTAAAGTAAAATGTGATAATATTAATAAAACAATATAAAGTTTGGATTTAGGTTAGAAATGTGCACAAAAGAAGCACTGCTAAGTTTTGTAGCTTTAATGGAAAAGTTCTTGGATGTACCGCAAGATACATGTATAATAACAAACTTATACTGAAGAGCCTTGTGGCGCAGTGGTTAAACTGCTGTACTGCAGCCAAAACTGTGCTCACGACCCAGGATTCAATCCCAGGTAGCCAGCTCAAGGTTGACTCAGCCTTCTATCCTTCCGAGGTCAGTAAAATGAGTACCCAGCTCACTGGGGGGGCAATGTGTAGCCTGCATAATTAACTTATAAACCGCCCAGAGAGTGATTGAAGCACTATGGGGCGGTGTATAAGCAGCACGCTTTGCTTTTGCTTTGCTTATACTGGGAAAAATAGCTAAGATTAAAATAGATGGAGAATTAATTAATGAAATAGGAATTAGAAAAGGAGTCTATCAAGGATGTATCTTGTTGGCAGTTTTGTTTAATATTTATTCAGTAAAGGTTATTAAAATGTTCTTGCAGATGGATCTAAGGATTTTAAGGTAAATGGTGTACTTTTAAATAGCAGAAGATATGCCAGTGACACAGTTCTGATAGCTGGAAGCCCAATTGACCTTCAAATACTGTTAGATTGGTTCATAGGAGAAATTAGGAACATGGAACTGTCAATCAATGCCCCCCCCCTCCTCCAACATTGGTGATAAGTAGGGACGACATCAATATAAATATTATGTGCAACAATTCACACATAGACCAGGTAGACAAATCTGTGTATCTGGGATGTTTAACTCATAACCACATGGACTACAATATAGAAATAAAGTGAAAAATTGAGATATCTCAATTATATCTCAATCATTATGACACTGAAGGAAAAGCTTAATATATTTTTGTTACTGAGGATGTTGAAGTGTTACATTAGAGTCAGCCATCCCATATGGATGTGAGGTTTCGACTATTAGGAATGGATGCTTTGGAAATGTGAACATACAGAGGAATTCTTCACATCCCATAGATCAGGGGTCTCAAACATGCGGCCCGCGGGCCATTTGCGGCCCACCGGACGATAGTTTGTGGCCCCCGCCTTGCCTGCCCCCCTGAAGTGCCCACGCGTCCTCTGCTGTCAAGAGTCAAAAAAAGCCTCACCTCGCTCGCCGGCTCTCTCCCAAGAAAGCGCCTCTTGCACCCTCCATCCGGAACTGCAGCCTGCCAGCCCGCCCTCCTGTCTGCCGGCTGGCAGGCTGCAGTTCCGGATGGAGAGTGCAAGAGGCGCTGTCTTGGGGGAGAGCCGGCGAGCGAGGCGCGCTGCTGGCCCTTTTCCCTGAGCGCCTGAGCCACCGCCGAGTGATGCCTGAGAGCGGAGCTCGCTCCCGGCCCGTCCTCGAAGAAGAGCGCCTCCAAGCCGCCAACAGCAGCTGCTGCCGCCGCCTCTTCCAAGGAAGCGGCTCTCTGGCTCTCTTTCTCTCTCGGCACCCCCAGCACCAGCCCAGCCAGCAGCCGCCTCAGCACCCGGCGGTGCTTCCTCCTCCTCCTCTTCGTCCTGCTTCAGCCGCCTCGGCTCTGGAGGCTGCCTGGGCTCGCCTCGCAAAGTTTGCTCCTCTGCTCCTCCGTGTGTGTGTGCGTGTGTGTGCGTGCGTGTGCACCTGTGGGGGCCCCCGCCCCGTTCTGTTTAATTTCGCGGGTACCCGTGGAGGCTTTTCTCCTTTGGCAAGGCGAATTCTGTGAGGTTTTTTTTTAATTTTATGTCGTGCCCTCCTCCCCCCGCTAGGCAGTCGCCGGCGCTCCCTCCCTTCTCCGCTTCTTCGTCCTGCTGCTGCTGCTGCTGCTGGTAGTGCAGGAGGAGCCGGAGGGGGTCGTGGCCGGCGACGAGGGCTCGCGTGCCCCTCCTCCTCCTCCTCGGAGCCCCAGCCAGGCTAAGGAAACTCCTGGGCGGCTTCCTCGGGCTCTTGCTCCGCTTGGCGGAAAATCTGATGCGGCCCAGCCTCACCCAGACTCTGCCTCCAGCGGCCCCCAGGTAAATTGAGTTTGAGACCCCTGCCATAGATTGATAAAATAAAGAATGAAGAGGTGTGTCATCAGACAGGAAAACAAAAAGAAATAGAGTTGATTATTAAGAAACATAAGCTATTGTATCTTGGACATATAATTCATCATGACAAAGATAATATGCTGTGGTACATCACTGAAGGGGAAATTGAGGGTCAACACGGGACAGGTAGGATTTCTTGGATGGGCTGCATTAGGGACTGGCTGGAGCAGAATAGAAAACAACTGATCCACATGGCAAAAACTAGATGGAGATATGCCATGTTGGTAGCCAATCTCAGCAACTTAGGAGGTGATCAGAAAAGCATATAGCTCATCATTTGGTTCACTTTTTGTGTGGTTTGGTTCGGCCTATTTTCCAATGACCACATGTGTTATAAGTAAGAGTGATCCATCCTGTCCCTTTGTGAGCTGTTTTGGTCTTGTCTGGCACAGTGCTTGAGCTGCAATTTATTTGGTGGAATTGGGAGTGCTCCTGATTGTCCAGTTCTGTAGTCTGTGTGGTTGCTTAATTTGCTTTTGGTTTTCCAAGACACAAGAGAGGGCCTTCTCAGTGGCTGCTCCCAGGCTTTGGACTGCCCTGCCCTGAGAAGCCAGGTTGGCCCCCTCCCTCTTGCCTTCCATTGTCAGGCAAAGACCTTCCTTTTCAGGCATGTTTTTAAGTAAAAAGCATGTAGGAAATGCTCAATTTTTTTGAAAATTTGGGATATTTTAAGATTTTTAAAAAATATTTTTAAAATTGTTTTTAATCCTGATCAATGTTTACTTGTTTTTTTAATATATAGTTTTTCATGGGATTTTTAACTTGTTATTGTTGTATGATTTAAATTGTTGTGAGCTGCCTTAGTCCCCTTTGGGGAGAAAAGATGCATATAAATAAAATAAATAAATAATGAATAAATAAACAATATTTCAGATACAAGGGAGTATCCATGCTAGGTTGATGTATTACTGTAGGGCTGTGCCACTTACTAAATTAAACGGATGATCTGCTACTTCATGACCCAGTAAATTCACTTCCAGAAGCCACAAATCTAGACCTCCTTACTAACCTACAAGCTGAGAATTGACTGAATAACTTCTCCTTAATTCCTGAAAATAGAACCTCATTTAAAATTATTTTGTGGAATGTAGCAGGCTGGAAGGGTAAATATAAAGATAGCTCATTTGTGAATTACATAAAAAATTATGATATTATACTATTACAGGAAACGTGGGCTGTAGACCTAGTATTGCTAGGAGGGTATAAGGTGTATTGTGAACCTGCAAATAAGGTCAATAACAAAGGGAGAACAACTGCTGGCCTAGCTGCAATGGTTAAAACTTTCTTAAATTCAGAGTATATTGAATTGCCTATCTCCCAATGTCAACTATTGGCTATTAAGATTTGTACTCCTAACAAAGTATTGATTCTAGTCAACATATACATACCCCCGGGTCTTAATAATCTACCGCGGTTTCAACAGTGTAACTCCTTAACCAAATGCATAGAGGACCTTGAGAGGAGGTTCCCACTGGCTGAGTTCATCTTGGCAGGTGATTTCAATGCCAGGGTGGGAAAAGATGATCGGATATTTCTGAAAGCATTAGATGTGGACTGCGATACTTCCCTTCCCACCTGTTGCACCTTCAGCAGACAGTCCATGGACCATGTCTGTAATACAGCGGGAGTCTCATTAGCTAACCTGTGCATCCGATTCAATTTAATTTGGCTAAATGGTTTAGCAGAATTCCCGGATGCAGGGGAATACACACATATAGCCACTCAGGGTTCCAGTGTCATTTTAGACTGACATTGTAGAAAGAGTCACAGATTTCCTTGATAATATTGTTAGGAGATGAACCGTTGTCCTTTAAGGATGTCTAACACTTTTCTGCCCTCTTGATGCCTATATATGTAGCTACCTAACAAACCACCATAACTATGTCCAATTTTTACTTATGCCAATTAAAGGTTCTATCTATCTATCTATCTATCTATCTATCTATCTATCTATCTATCTATCTATCTATCTATCTATCTATCTATCTATCTATCTATCTATCTATCTATCTATCTATCTATCTATCTATCTATCTACTAAATTAAACCAAAAAGAGAGAGAGAGAATTTGCCATGGCCTGCAGAATGACAACCATGGCAAAAGGCAGGGAAAGGGGGTGGAGAAGAGGGCATCAATAATTGAAAGAAGGGAAACTGGTACTAGCGAAAGTGGTGTCTGGATCCTTCTTACAGGAGAGGAAACATCCCCCATGTGAATTGAAGAATCTATTAGGTGTGAGATAAAATAGATTGCATCAAAGATAAGAGCCTTTTAAATGTAATCTGGATTGCTCCAAATTCTCCTCATGAGGGAATGGAGGGGGAAGGCTTCCAGCTGCTTTGCGGGGGCAATGCCACTGGGTGTGTGAACCGTCCTTCATGTACAGGCACACTTGATCTGCACTTGCTCTGTGCCCGGTCTTCTGCTGCTCTGCTGGCTCCTTCATCAGCTGGATGGAGGGAAAAAGGTAGGTACTGTAGTTGTAATGCCAAACATATTGATGAAGTGATGCAGCGACAAACATTTTAAGAAAGAATTTTTAAAAAATAAAATAAAAGGAAAAACAGTGGTGCCCCTGCCACCCAAAACCCACACAGGCATAAATTAAAATGACAGCAGTGTTCACATCCACAAAACGGCATTGAACTGAATCGATTTTAGAAGCAAGGACTTCTAAGCCCCTGCCAGCCATTTGAAGAAGAAGAAAACTTGCTTTGAAGCCCATTGAAATCGTTTTCACCCTTGCATCATGTGAACGATAAAATCTAAATTGATTTAAATGACACTTAAATGCAGTTCTTATTGACAGTGTGACCACAGTCTAAGCATGCCTATTATTTTTAAAAAAAAAGATTTCCGAGTTCTGATTCCACTCTTAGACTGCATGCTAACATGTGTTTCTGTGACCTGGGGCCATTAAGGCAAACTAAATGAAGAAGTATTTCAAGGCGGACCAGAGAGAGAGAGAGAGAGAGAGAGAGAGAGAGAGAGAGAGAGAGAAGACAAAGGCAAAATATAGTTTAACTCTTTCTTTACCTGCCATGTCTTTGCTTGAATCTTTTACTCAAAAACACATGCACACCCCATGGCTTCCCTCCTCCTGTGCATGGTATTTGTACATCCTGTATATTATTTAGTGAGTAGTGGAACAACAACTAACGAACCATCAAAGCTGAGGGCGCACTGTGGCAAGACTCCTCAATTGGGAATGACGGATTGTTAATCTATTTTTGAAACCATAGCTGTGCAGGAGGTAAAGTAAGTATCTGTACATCAGCCACAGCATCTAGGAAATCTGGACTAGCAATTTTATTTCATGTAGGGTATAACCTTTTTGAATCTCTCATCTGACTTCTCCTAGGGACTCATTTGAGTACTGCCCATGGAGAAAGAATTGTCTTGCTCTGCAGTGACTATCATTCAGATTCTAACCAATCCGATTGTGTGATGTTCCCCCCTTCTATCTTTCTTTTTAGTGGTAGCAGTCACCGCACAAGACCATATGAAAATTGAAAGCTCCACTTGAATTTAAATGGTATAGTTTGCTTTTGGAATACTTTTATTTTCTTAACTTTTTAATTTGTCCCTCCCACCCTCATGAACTTTAAAGGAAAAGGTGGAAGTGTGAGAGCTTTTGCTAGTGAATCTGTAATCAGCATTAATACTGATGATCACCTTCCCTTTAAAAAATTTAAGTGCATTATGCTCATATAATGTAATTTTTAATTTGGGGATTCATAATCTTTGGTTGATTAGCATATGATCTTTCAGACCACTACTTCAGGTTCACCATTTCTTAATAGACCTGGATTTTTAGGCTTTCCTTCCTCTTGATACAAACATGGACCATCTAGCTTCAGTCATGTCAGCGTTATGTGGAAGATACTCTGTGCACTTACTTTCTGCCAGGAAAAAACAGCAACAACAAAGCAGCCAAGCAGGACTTCTCTGAGCTGATACCACTGGTTCCAATGACAGTTAGTGAGTGGACAGACTGGGTTGAAAAAGGGCAGTGGCAAGGAGTGAGTGATCCAGCAAAAGTGGGCATTGCCAGGAGAAATAATGAATAAGATTGGACAATTGGTGGAATCAGGTGGGAGGGTGACTGGTCATCCAGAGCTGTCATGTTGAGTTCCTGAGTTGTTTTGCCTCGCTGGTATTAATCTTTCAGAGTGTGGGGGTGACACAATGTTTGTTGCCTGGTACAGAGGGATTGCTGGCTTATTGGTTGTAGCTGCAGTAGCTCTGGTGGGAGGCAGAGGTGTTTCAACCCTCATGCCTCTTGTGGCATTTTTGGAACATGAGGACAGATCCAGATGGTAGTGGGAGGGCCCTGTGGTGTGGACCCTCTTGGTGGGGTTGGGGTGAAGAGGTGACATGAATGCCCAGTTTGGGGGGGGGGCTGTTGCATGCTCTCCACTCCTGTTGGGACACAATCAGGGCTATGCAGTGACTTACTTCCATATAACCTTGAATCCTTCTCCTTCGGCAGCATCAGACACCAGACAGACTGGCTGATGGGGATCCATTTTTGTATGCTAGCATCAGGGCTATTGGCAGCTGTAACCAATAAAATTGTTATTAATTTTATTTGTTGTTGTTGTTTAGTCGTTAAGTCGTGTCCGACTCTTCGTGACCCCATGGACCAGAGCACACCAGGCCCTCCTGTCTTCCACTGCCTCCCGGAGTTTGGTCAAATTCATGTTGGTAGCTTCAGTGACACTGTCCAACCATCTCGTCCTCTGTCGTCCCCTTCTCCTCTTGCCTTCACATTTTCCCAACATCAGGGTCTTTTCCAGGGAGTCTTCTCTTCTCATGAGATGGCCAAAGTATTGGAGCCTAAGCTTCAGGATCTGTCCTTCCAGTGAGCACTCAGGGTTTTTTTTAATACAAAAACTTAAAAGTGTCTGTGTGTGGTTATTTTGTACTGTGGCCCAGAACCACCATTAGGCTCACTGACAAATAGCTCTACATTGCAAGGGTCAGGGGAAAACGTTAGCATACTGAAATGGACAGAAGATACTTCAGAGAGAATGTGAAAGGAAGTAACATCAGCCTAAGATTTTTCAGTCTAGCCTGAAGGATAGTCAGTGTAGGTCAGAGCAGTGTGTAAAGGACAGTTAGAGTGCTAGTTTTGTGCAGAGACAGTGTAAACAAATTTCACAGAGAAAAAAACAGCAGCCCTTATTTCGCTCTCACCTGAAGCTGAAGAAACTTATGGGGCTTGGGAATTCCTTGCTGTGGTGTCCTCTTGAGTCATGACAGCCTAAAATGACAAGAATAAAGAACTGGGCAACTATTCTTCATATAGTTAATAACAAGCAGAGAAGCACCTGCCTCTGTCTCAATGAGGATTGATGGGCCCAAGTCTCATAACCCCGTCATACAGCAAAATCTTGAATGAATATCCTTTTTTTCCTGGGGAATTTTATTATTGTCCAATGTTACTAGCCAAAAAGAAACAATGATGTCATCTTTTCCACATGCCTGAGAATTAAAAGAACAAAATCAATGGAGGGGGTGGGGGGAAAGATATCTGCATAAAAACTTCTACTGACCTTCTGGTACTTGCAGTTATATTGAAATCAGTAGCAGAGGATATTTGCAGATTTTTCACAGTGTCTGTTACTGTTTGTCTGTGAAGATTTTTTTCTTTAAAATAATAAGATGGTTTGATTGTGGCTTATTATGAATGAGAGTCTTGATATTCATATTCAGTTATGCAAATGTTCTAATGCAAAAAAATAATCTGAATTTCATTTGTATCAAAGTAACCTATATTTTGTCCCTGGAAAAGGGTAAATCATCTTTGAGATCAAACCAGCTAAATCTGTATTTCAGCTACGGTGTATTTAATTCCATCAATGAATAGTTCATATGTGAAACTTCTGCAAGTTTTAACCTTCTTTTAAAATGGGCCCACAATGCAGTAACCAAATATGACTTATGTGCCTTTTTCCAATTAACATATGTTTTTGCTTGATTTCAAAACCTGGGCAATAGAGTATAATCAGCAAACATTTTTTTTAAAAAAATGCATTAAAGGACTAAATAAGCCTTCTGGTCATCTTTCTTTGTATGATTTAGCTCTACAGACAACATTACCAACACTGCCTTTCAGTTGATAGCTTTCAAGAAACTACATAATGTTTATTTCAAATTCTTCTTATCTTGAGAAATACATGTTGCTTAATAGCATCACATATGCCATGACACAAATCAAACACCTCCATCTCTCTTGAATCCTTTTGTGTGTGTGTGTGTGTGTGTGTGTGTGTGTGTGTGTTTCCCTATATTCAGCAGATAAATTAAAATGGGAGGGGCAGAATATCTATTAAAGTGCAGCTGATGGTCCATCAACTTTTCTGAATGGGCAATTTATTTAAAACATTTTTAAAAGGAAGCGATACCCAAGATATATAAAAATTGTATTTGAAAAATACCAGCAAATTTAGCTTCTAGATTTTCCAAGTGAGATTCCTTCCGACTCTCTTCTGGGGATGGAAAAAGGAATTCCCTGAAAAAGGATGATAAAGATAAACATCTTTCAATGTTTCATATCAAGTTTTGAACATGACAGTTCATAATCTCACAGCCCCACAAAGTCAAAGATCAAGACAAAACCTGTGTAATGTGGTAAATAAACAACAGAAATGCCACATAGCAATATACAATATACAACACAGCTTAAAAATGGAATAAAAGTTTTCCCAAGAAGATGCACACACCGACCCAAATACCATGTGACTACCATGTGACTTTAACCTGATTTCAGAAATGGTCCATCTCTCTGTTTATTTTCATAGTGTAACTATACCCTTAGTTTCATGTAGATCAGAAAAAGGGAGGCAAAGTTAAAATCATACTAAACTGTTTTCTCTTCTGTGATTCTTAAGAGACAAAAAGTGAGAAAAGCATTGAGGGGTTCTTTCAGAACAAAACAGAGAGAAAGAGACACAGAGTAGGATATCTCTGGTCATACGCAAAGCTCATAGTCCATGAGCCATCTAGTGATGTGATGAGATGGTTCTTCGTTTTCTCATGGGAGTCAATGGCAGCATGTCATTTATATTAGTGAAAGGAAAGGTGTATACCACTGCCTTCTGCCACCATTGCTCTTCATACCTCAGACAGGATTTGATTCATTCTCAGGGCCAAAATGTTGCTGTCTGAAGCAGAGAAGCAATGATACCAACTCCCAAATTGCAGCAGATTACAGCCACATTTTGATATCCAAAGCAGAAAATCACAGGGGAGAATAGACTGTTTTCTTTCCCAGACACAGAAATACAGTAGCTATTAGATAAAGTTGCTGCTTTTTTTTTACATCCCAAATCAGTTGCTCATGATAACCAATGAGAGAGACAGCCCTGACTACCTGTAGCTGTGTTTCACAATGCACTCATTTGTTTGGTATGTAAAAAACCCATTGGAAACACTGAGAGTAGAAGTGCCTCCTCAGCCTTTGAGTGGCCCCATTTCCAGTCTGTGATGAGAAAGAAGTGGTCTCTGCATGCTCATTGCTGGGCACCAGCTGTAAAGGGCATACTAAAACTTGGATTGGATTCCCAGACCTTACAAACCTGGAGGTGCCACTCTTGCTTTCTTGTGACACGAACAATCATTTACTATTTCAGATGACATCAAGGTAACTGTTTCTCCTGAAATGCATTACGGGATGAGATGAATGGTCCAATCCTGTGGAGATGCTACAATATTGGAGATGCTACAATATTTTCTGTCTTCAGTCAAGGCTGATTGGAAGAGTACAAGGGGGATGTGAGTCCTCTGGTGGTTTCAATGTTGAGCTCCAGGGGCCTCCGAACTTTGAGGCCCAGAGAAATAAGGGCTGTTGTACCCACAATGAATGCAAGGAATGTAGTATATCAGCCCTCACTTCTGTGGATCATCCCTCTTCTCCAACACCTGCCACTGTTCCCCTTGCTGATGACAGAAATGAGCCTTCTGGTGTTGTTGCCTCCAGTGCCACAGCTGTGTTGGGGTCAGCTCTCCCTCTGGGCTCCCTCCAGAGGCCTGTAGTTGAAGTCAGTTATGGATTTCACCCCAATAACTGGGGTGAGGAGGTGGACAAGGATATGGGTGTTTCAGACCCTTAACTCCTATGACTCCCCTGTCCAAGGATCTTCCTTAACAACACAACTCCACTCTTAGCTAGGTCCTATCTGCAAAGTAGGCTTATTCGAACTCCTCTTTTGCATCCCTGCAAGTCCGTTCCTCTTCCTCCACTTCCTCTTCTGTATCCTTTGCCTCCATTTGCCCTATCAGTCCGTCTCTCCATATCCTCTAACACTACTTGTATTGTTCCCACACCCCATATTCCCGCTGCCTCTGTTTTCTCCCTTACAGGTTGCTCTGAGGCTAATCCAGTGAGCCATGTTCCTAGGTCTTCCTTGCTTGATTTGGCAGGAACTGGCTCTTCTTTGCACAATGGGTCCTGGGGCCACCTCAAATGATGCCCTCAACCAGGCCTTAGTCTGTGCCTTTGGCTCTAGCTTGCTGGTTGTCGTCTCCCCCAGCAGGGCATGTACATTGCTTTCCTAGGGCCTTGGGCCCAGGCTATACAGCCTGCTGGAGGCATCTTTGCTGACCTCTCCCTCACAATAGGACAGTAAATTTGTCTTTTCTTTTCTTTCTTTTTTAATGGTGTGCTAAAGGGCATGTGATGACAGGGAAATCCATAAATAAAATGAAGGTCCTTGGCAGCCTGCCATTCTGACAGCATATTTTGCAAACAATCATAAATAACACTCACTGCGCCCTATCAGAGACAATTATACTACAGTATCAGCTCCATTGTTTTGATATACTGAAGTCTTTGAAGCAAAAGAAATAGCTACCTGTCATCTCTAACAGCAAGACGTTCATACACTTGATTCTTACCCCTCCCCAAGCCTGGTTTATTATGTTCAGTTCTTGTTCCTTTTATTTGTATGCAGGTTTTGGGTTTCAAACTAGAGAAAGAACTGACATATTGGCTTGAATAATAAAAGAGGACAGATAAATCCAGTGGTGCTCTCCACACAAAGCAAAATCAGGACTGCATTTGGATGTCCCTGCTCAGGTGACCTGTCTGAGGAATTTGGAGGGAAAATCTGAAGTGCTTTGAAAATATTAGCAAAATGACTTCATTCTGCACGTCCCTTGTTTACAGCTTGTGATTAAATGAAGGAGGTGTGAGCTAAGAAATTCTCAGCTCAAATTGGCTCTCAGCTATCAAGTCACTGGAGATTAATCCTGTCACAAAAATATTGGTTGGCATTAGGGAGTACTGAGAAAAGATCCCATGTGGAATGCTTTGAATGCCCAGGACATCTTTTGTAAATTCTATTATTATTATATATTATTTAATTTTGGAATGTGTTCTTCATAAGAACAAAGCAAATATAACCCTACATGTATAATCGACACATGTAATTCTGAAATATATTCAATACACACACACCCTTGCCCTTGCTTCAAGCTAACCATAGGATAAGTTATAATAGTGCAAAGAACAGGGTTGGTCTCAGGTAGTTGGCTGTCCAAGACAAAGGAAAAGCTATCCTCCTCCTTAATTCCTCAGAATAAAACTGACAGGAATGTGCAATTAATTTGTACTTCCTCAGTAGCAATGGAAAGTGTGATTCAACATATCCAGACAAGCTTGGGGAATGTACAGCAGACTACATGGCATCCCTAGTTTTATCCTTCAGCAACTTGCTGCCACCTCATAGAATCTACAGACTGAGGTGTGCACATTTCCCTGTTTAATGGTTGGGTTAACATTTATTTATTTATTTATTTATTTATTTATTTATTTATTCATTCATTCATTCATTCATTCATTCATTCATTCATTCATTTATTTTCTCTACCACCCATCTGGCAACCCGGGCGGTTTACATAATACCATAAAACAAAGTATAGAGACAAACAATACAAAAACGGACAATAATATAATATAATATCAACACATGAAAACAATATCCATAGAACATTAAAATTAAATAAAGAAAGCATGGCGGAGGTTGAACATTAGCAAATTCTGTCATTTTAGCGCTATTAATGTCACAGAGTCATGGAAGAAGACGTAATCTAGAGAACCACCTGCCTTGTTCTGAACCTATCTCGGTGTCAAGATCATCAGGAGAGGCCTTCTTAAGAATACCAGCAGCTGCAGTTTCTTTCTTGGCAGGCACATGGAAGAAGGCTGTCTCTCACATCAAAGACACAATCAGATTTGCTCTCTCATTGTTTTCAGGAAGGACTTGAGGACATATCTGCTTAATTGAGCTTCTAACGCTGCTTAATTTATTTTGATGTTTTTAACTAGTGGTAGATATAATGATGGTAGTGATTTTTGTGGTCATGTTTTGCTTTATTCAATTCTAATGATTCTATTATCAAATTGGTTTTACTGATTTTTATTATATTTTATGATGATTGGAAGCCACTTTGAGCACTACCTTGTAGTCAAAATGTGGGGTAGAAATGTTAACAAGGAGGAGGAGACTGTGAGTTCACCAATGAACAGTTTATTCAATGCTTAGAAGAGCAGTAAATGTAAATATCTAGGCATCTAACAAAAATCTCAATATGAATCACAACAAACTTAGATTGTTATTCAGTACAAGTACTTTGACAGTGGGAAGGCTGTACTCAGAACAAATCACAATGAAAATGGAAAAATCACTGCTGTCAATAGCTGGGCAACCCCATTATTAACACATTCTTTTGGAATTGTGGACAGAAAGTACCCTGATCTTGATGAATTCAGGAGGAAAACCTGACTCCTCCAGTCAAAATACCAGTGCCATCATCCTAAGTTATTTGCCATGTACCATGGTCAGGTGCAGGCTTGTGAAAATTGAGAATATTTTGAAAACAATAGAAACAAAGGCCCAATATAAGAGCTAATGTCGACTTTGCCAAGAAAAAGATGAAACTGTGTCACACCTCATCTGTGAATGTCCAAAGATTGCACAAACAGATCACAAAGTTAGACATGATCGAGTGGCAAAGTTAGTGCACTGGTCATTATGCAAAAATTATAACTTGCCGGCCTCCAAAAACCCATGGGAATGGGAACATCAGGTAGAGAAGGTGTCAGAAAATGAGGAAGTCAAGATCTTGTGGGATTTCTGGATCCAATCTGATTGACACCTTGAACATAGCACACCAGACATAGTAATAATAGAATGAAGAAAGGTGTGGATCATTGACATTACAACTCCGGGGGATGCCAGAGCTGAAAATAAAGAAGTGAAAAAACTAACAAAGTACAGAGACCTGGCAATCAAAACATCTTGCTTGTGGATGAAACACACTTCAGGGGTCCCCGTAGTCATCGGGGCTTTGAGAACAATATTTGCCTGGCATTTTTGAATAGCAGCAGCAGTAGCAGCAGCCCACATGTATAATTGAAAGTAGCAGCAGCAGCAACCATACAGTTTAGGTGCGGTTACCATACAGGACCAGTGAATGCTGCAAAAATGACTCCGGGGAGGTGGGGATTGCACACACCTGCATCCGTCTGCTCCCTTTGGTTTTCATTCTCCAGAGGTTCAGACAGGACACTTTTCCAGCCTTCCATATAGATGCAAGAGTTAATCCTGGGATGTTCTGCATAAAGCATGTGTTCCACCATTGAATTATGGGATTTCAAGCTCCTCCATTAAACAAAACCCCAGTAATTACCTATCTTGATTATAACTAGGTAGTTATAGAAAGAGCTCACATTACAGAGGAAAAGGAAGGGGAAAGGCGGGTTTGGGAAACTCCATTCTATCTACTCCAAATCCCACTTTTAGCCAAACCATGACCTCCTATAGCCTTCAAAGACAGACTCTAAGGTGTCTGCCTCTTACAATTCAAGCTCAGGTTAAAGAATGTGGAAGAGAACTAAGCCAAGTAAGCTAAAAAAGATGCCTTTAATCCTTAAGCCGCTATCTGTCCTGCTGTTTTGGTTTTTAAAGCTGCTGTGTTCCTCGGCAAACTTAATATTGTTAAAGTTTTAGTTGAAGGGCTTTAGAAAAGTGCAGCAATATATTATTTTAAATTGCACAAGAAAAATGGCATTATGAAGATCTTTAGTTAGAAGACATCTTTACTGGAAAATAAATTACATATGCTTCAAAGCAGAATTTCGTTAGAAAAATATGACCTATGGGGAGTTTATCTAAGCATCTTTATTGTTTATACTTGCTTTTGTTTTAAAAAGGGAGGTAAAAGGAAGGGATGATTTTCTGTCTTCCAGGATATCTGTTGCAGTAAATGGGCCTAATTCAATAAATTAATGCAAATAGATTAGTCCTCTGTGGTGGCCATCTGGAGGAAAAGCAAAAAAAGCTACTTGAGAAGCTTCAACAAGTCACTTTTAAGATGCTATTTGAGTGGTGTTTTATAGTGTTGGTTTGCTGCTCAGCTTTTCATGCTTTTCACATTAGCTCTTTCTACTGTTATCATTAATGGCAAGGCATATGTTTACTTGTAATAATAGCTCCTTCGGGCACTGCAAGATGGAGTATCATGGTCTAATCCAGAGTAAAGAAAGAGGTGCAAACCAGGTAACTTGATGCCATCTGATTTTACTAGTAATACAGTAAGACCCTTGCATCCGAAGGGGATCCGTTCCATGATCTACCACAAATGCTTGAAACTGCAGATAGTAGAGAACCCTATATAAAACATACAAAGAGGTGGGACAAAGGCCACAAGGCCTGCCCCCTTGTATCTTGTATATAGGGCTGCGGTAAGCCACGGATAATTGAAACTGCGGATACTGATTCTGTGGATATGGCAGTCATAGTGTATCTCACCCAGCTACTTCCCTGGATGAGTGCAGAGAATCTTCAGTAATCTCTCACCTTTTTCTGCCCATGCAAGTTGCTGAACTCATCTGCCAGTTCCCTCTGCTGGCTGTGCTGTAAAGGAAGATGTTTGTACAGCAAGCTGCCACCCATTCTGCTAAGCACTTAACCCTTATCTCATGTCCCGCCAAGCCTTCTCAGGACATGAATATATAGGGAGGTTGATGCTGTTTGAGCAGGGGTTTTCTGTCCCAAGATGCTCATAGTTTCTGCTGCTGAGATCACTGTTGTCATTCACACTGCACTAAAATCACTGTAATTAGCAGCCAGAGTAAAGCCCCCCATTCAATTAACATTGTCCTCCTCACCCCTTCACCCCTCCTCTTCACCTGTGGGCTTCTTTCTTTTTAAATTTTCTTTTGTAAATTGACACAGTGCTGAATTGACTTAATCTATCATCCTAGTGTAATCTCCTCATGTGAAAAAAAGAAAATGACTTGGGTGGGTGTGCAAAGCCTCTTGGTGAGAGGATACAGTGCAGGGGGCACCCAAGCTGAGGGAGGCACTGGAGCGAAGCTATTTTTCTGGATTGAGTCTGGGCTTCCTCATGCTTAGCTTTATGTTGTGTATTTGTTGGTAAATACTTTGATTTCAACCCTGTTAATGCTGGTGCAAACTTTGGGGTAAATTGCCAACATTGCACCCTCAGTCTAACCACCTTTGCTCTTTTATGTTCTGATTTGAGGAGCTTTTGGCACTGATTCGCTATGCCAGTATTCACATAATTGACTTCTCAGGTGGCTTTACCATGAACTAAAGGATATTTGAACATGGGGTATACATCCAAAGGTCCTTCCTGTAATCTTGTTTTTCTTAAGCTATAACTTAAGTCAAATTGATCAGAAAATATGGATAAAAAGTGACCACTGAGCTCATGAGTATATAGCATCCTCCCGATTGGGGTGAGGGGAGCTCGTACTGTCCTGGGAAACATTTGTGAAAACATCAATTCAAAATTAATTGTCATACGTTTTCAAGAACATTTTTTTGACTTTTTTTTAAAATACAGTAGGACCACATTGTCCATGGGGGATCAGTTCCAGGCCACCACCCACAACAAAAAAACATAGAAGTATCTAGCACTATCCATTGCATGTTTCTGAAGTCCTCTAGTGGTCAGTTTAGGCAAATACACCCTGGGGATTTATTTAGTATTTTCAGGCAGCGGGTAAGTGAATCAGTGGATATTGATCTCACGATAGGTGAGTCCGAGTGCACTTTTTCAGTGATAGCGTACACTTTATGATTTGATAATTATGCATAAAGACATTGATGAATTCTGGAGATAAAATTCATAGCATAGAGATATATTCCATGTATTTGGATCTGTCTGAAAATATTTTATTTTAATTATCAGAATCCTGGGATTGAGTTCATTAATGCTACATTAGGTAGTAATGCACCACTGAATTCTAAGGAAAATCTGTTGGATTATTAAGTATAGTGCTCAAATGACTATAGCAATAGAGTGGAAATAAAAATGCACCACACCTGTTTTAATGACTGGTTTAATCGTATCTGGAACATTACTTATTAACTAAATTGATATTTAAATTATTATATTAAATTACATTGAAATTATTTGGAAGATAGAAATATATTTTATGAGTTATGGGCAATAGTTGTTGCATATTAGGATAACAAAGTAAGAAATGGAAGGTATAGGGGACATTCTTTTGTTTTTTTATGAATTGTTCCAGAACTTTGTATTAAAAAATTAATGAAGTTGGGGTTGGGGAACACAAAGCTGGTCAGGTTGGGCAGCACTCCTCTCTCTCTGGCCATAAGAGATGGCTCAAGGACATTAAGAATGATCTGGTGGATTGGCTGAAGCAGATTGGGCAGGTTTCAGGGCTCACTATTTTCAGTACTGGAGGTATCCCGTCTTGTTCCTTTTGAACTGAGTTGGAGTTGTGTGGCAAAAAGGAGGATCAATGCAATTCATGTATGCCATTGTGGGCCCTGGTAAGTTTGTCCCTGACAGCAGTATCTGCAGCAGTAAGCCTGACTAGCAGGCAGTTGGTTCCATGATTGGATCAAGGACCTATGCCACACCAAATCTATACAAGCTGTAGCAAATAAAGATTGTGACCAATTTAGCCCAGTATCTGGCCATGTGTGGTTACTGTCCCCCAACTCTCTACTCAGTCTCCGATGAGCACTGTGGCAGCAATATGTTTATTGTATGAAAGTTGCGCAATGATGTTTTCAACACAGGTTTGACACAAGTCCACTTGAAATTTTTGTATCTTTCTGCAGCACTTGAATTTTGCTTAACATCCAAATACAGAACATATAGGCCACATCACTGATCATGAAATGGTGAGTTTCAAATGGTAGAAAGGTGTACAATTTTCAGAATAATGTGGACTAGATTTTCTTTTTCATAAAAATTGGAGATCTGGTTATCTAGAAAATAGAGGAAATGAAATGTTTGTGAAAATAAAAACATGCCAAGTTACCTGTTTCAAGGTATTAGCTTTCACAGCTCAATCTTTATATTCTTTCTCTCTTTTTAAAAAGTTAACAAGGAACTCCTTTCTTTTAGATGCTATCACATCTCTATCAAGACTGTCCATCTCCCTTCCTCTCCTTTATGGAAATGTTTAGTTGACTGACAAGCCCTTCACTGATAGGAAGACATCACCAATGTATCATTTCAGCAAAAAGCAAAGTAGAAACTAGAAAATGTAGCTTTACATTTTAATCTCCCTCTGAAACATTGTATCAAAATCACTTCATGCTCCCTACCTCACATAGGACAGCAAATTCAAAGTCAACTATGATTAAACCCCTTTTGCTTATGCACAACGGCAGTATAGAAGGGTGGTGGAGAAAGCTACTGCACCTACATTCATCGGTATTTATTCTGTTTACAGTCATCATCTTCTTAGACTGCAGAGCTGGAAGGGACCCTATGGATCATCGAGTCCAGCCCTTGTCAAGAAGCACAGTGGGAAATTGAACTCCCAACCTCTGGCTCTGCAGAAAGATGTCTAAACCACTGAGCTATCCAGAAGTTAATGTCAGAGAGTACAGACATGACTGGGAGTTGTGAATAATTGTATGTATAAATATTTTATATTATGTATTTATTTATTATATTTAGTTGCTCCAGGGAGTTCAAGATGGCACATATGGCTTCCCATGTGTCTTACTGGCCCCAGAGCAAACCCATTAAGTTAATAAGCCTGGAGAGTGATCAGAGATGGGATAAGTCATGTTTTCAGACTACAACCCTAGGGGCTGTTCCCATCTCTGGTAATGGATGGCTCAAGGAATGCTCTGTGAATTCCATGGTTGAGGAGGGATATAAACCCAAATTTCCCCAGCCTGGATACCCAGTGTGGTTTAGTAGATAGAGTGATGGACTAGGACTCAGGAGACCTGGGTCTGAATCCTCACCCATTCATGAAAGCTCACTGGAGAAGCTGCAGCACAGTTTTGTTCTTTTTCTCTGCATTTTCATTTTTTGCAACCTCAGCAACAACAATGAAAACTGATTTGGAAATCTCCTTGCCAACATTTTGCTTTCTCTGCAATGCCCTCTAGGGTGTGGAGGTGGTGGTGGTGAGGCAACCACCCCAAAATGGTGGATTTTAAAAAGAAATAAGGCTGCCAAGTGCCCTTCTATTTCTAGAGCAGTGAGAAAAAATAACTGTCAAAATCTTTCTCTGAAAAATAACTTTTGAGAAATTTTGGATCATACTTGTTGTCATTCTTCTGGGTTTCAATTTTTCTTTAGGGTCTTCAAATATCTTTTCAAGAAAGCATGGGAATAGTTTTTATTTCTACCAAAGATGTTCTCTGTAAGCCCTATAAGAGATATCTTATTGCTCCCAGGACAGAAAAAAGGCTAGGCTAGTGAAGTGAGGTAAGTTGTGTGTGTGTGTGTGTGTTGCTGGTTGCCACAGAGGTTGTATAGTGAAACACAGGCCATGCACATACTCCCCTCAGCTACCTACCACATAAAGCACGGGCTTAAGAAGTGAATTTCATCTTCTCCAACATTTCTCCTCCTCTGAATTTTGTTTTCCAAAGAGAACTTCTGTTTTATCTTATTGAATGAGAATGGCCAAAATTAGAGCCTCCAGGACAGATTCTGGGTTTCATTGGGGTTTTGGCTGTGATTCTCCTTCTACTTTGGTGTGTCTTCCTTTTGCTGCAGCAAGAGACACTTAATAGTTTTGTTCATATTTCAGCATTTCTAACCTCCACTGGAACAAATATTAGTGATTTCATTCCAGGTGTGAAAACCAACCCAAGGACAATTGAGGACTTCTTGAACCATCCTATAGCTCATTTAGAAATGCATGAATATCCCTATTCTGCCTCGTTTGGACACTTTTCTCCAAAACTGGGACACATCCCTAATTGTAATGAAGTGATTGTGGACTGGTGACTAAGAATTAAGGAATAAAATACTGACAAGCAATCCTTTTTCTATGGTATGATATTTTGCTCTACGCTCAAGCCCTTCTTGCCTTATTAACTCTTGTTACAATCACAAGAACGTTAGCATTTCTTTTCAGAATGAGTAAATACAATTTATTTCTCAGTATAATAATATTATGACCCCTTCACGGATTGCTGCCTTGTCGTGGCAAAGGGGCTTGAGTAATTCAGAGAAGCTATGGGCTATGCCGTGCAGGGACACCCAAGACAGACAGGGCATAGTGGAGAGTTCTGACTTCCAAAGAACAGCAAGGAGAGACAAGAGGGCCTTCTTAAATGAACAGTGCAAAGATATAGAGGAAAATAATAGAAAGGGAAAAACCAGAGATCTGTTCAAGAAAATTGGAGATATTAAAGGAACATTTTGTGCAAAGATGGACATGATAAAGGACAAAAATGGTAGGGACCTCACAGAAGCAGAAGACATCAAGAAGAGGTGGCAAGAATACACAGAGGAATTATACCAGAAAGATCTGGATGTCCCAGACAACCCAGATAGTGTGGTTGCTGACCTTGAGCCAGACATCCTGGAGAGTGAAGTCAAGTGGGCCTTAGAAAGCATGGCTAACAACAAGGCCAGTGGAGGTGATGGCATTCCAGTGGAACTATTTAAAATCTTAAAAGATGATGCTGTTAAGGTGCTACACTCAATATGCTAGCAAGTTTGGAAAACTCAGCAGTGGCCAGAGGATTGGAAAAGATCAGTCTACATCCCAATCCCAAAGAAGGGCAGTGCCAAAGAATGCTCCAACTACCGTACAATTGCACTCATTTCACACGCTAGCAAGGTTATGCTCAAAATCCTCCAAGGCAGGCTTCAGCAGTATGTGGACCGAGAACTCCCAGAAGTAAAAGCTGGATTTTGAAGGGGCAGAGGAACTAGAGACCAAATTGCTAACATGCGCTGGATCATGGAGAAAGCCAGAGAGTTCCAGAAAAACATCTACTTCTGCTTCATTGACTACGCAAAAGCCTTTGACTGTGTGGACCACAATAAACTATGGCAAGTCCTTAAAGAAATGGGAGTGCCTGACCACTTTATCTATCTCCTGAGAAATCTATATGTGGGAGAGGAAGCAACAGTTAGAACTGGATATGGAGCAACTGATTGGTTCAAAATTGGGAAAGGAGTATGACAAGGCTGTATATTGTCTCCCTGCTTATTTAACTTATATGCAGAATACATCATGCGAAAGGCAGGACTGGAGGAATCCCAAGCCGGAATTAAGATTGCCGGAAGAAATATCAACAACCTCAGATATGCAGATGATACCACTCTGATGGCATAAAGTGAGGAGGAATTAAAGAACCTCTTAATGAGGGTGAAAGAGGAGAGCGCAAAAAATGGTCTGAAGCTCAACATCAAAAAAACTAAGATCATAGCCACTGGCCCCATCACCTCCTGGCAAATAGAAGGGGAAGATATGGAGGCAGTGACAGATTTTACTTTCTTGAGCTCCATGATCACTGCAGATGGTGACAGCAGCCATGAAATTAAAAGATGCCTGCTTCTTGGGAGAAAAGCGATGACAAACCTAGACAGCATCTTAAAAAGCAGAGACATCACCTTGCTGACAAAGGTCCGCATAGTCAAAGCTATGGTTTTTCCAGTAGCGATGTATGGAAGTGAGAGCTGGACCATAAAGAAGGCTGACTGCCGAAGAATTGATGCTTTTGAACTGTGGTGCTGGAGGAGACTCTTGAGAGTCCCCTGGACTGCAAGGAGAACAAACCTATCCATTTTGAAGGAAATCAACCCTGAGTGCTCACTGGAAGGACAGATCCTGAAGCTGAGGCTCTAATACTTTGGCCATCTCATGAGAAGAGAAGACTCCCTGGAAAAGACCCTGATGTTGGGAAAATGTGAGGGCAAGAGGAGAAGGGGACGACAAAAGACGAGATGGTTGGACAGTGTCATCGAAGCTACCAACATGAATTTGACCCAACTCTGGGAGGCAGTGGAAGACAGGAGGGCCTGGTGTGCTCTGGTCCATGGGGTCAAGAAGAGTCGGACACGACTTAACGACTAAACAATAAATAATATTATGAAGATAAGTTTATAATATAAGTAGGTCACTGTATTATTTGATACAATATACTGTATACAGAAGACCTGCTGCCACAGATAAGTTAATTTATGGCAAGAATGTCTGGTCTTCCTTTCCCCTGTTCCATGTTACTTCCATTGTTCTAGGGATCAACTTCCCAATGAGAGTGGAGCTAAAGTGAGAATATATTCAGGTGAAAATTCAAAGGAGACAGTGGAACAGTCAGAGGTATAATGTTTACAGGTTTGTTGTGGGAGTTACCAGATAATGGTAGCAGATCAAGGTCCTGAAATCAGCTCTTGGAATGCCAATTAAAGGATTTTAGATAAAATGTGGGAAAATGTAGGAAACGTCCACTGACTGTGGCCCTGGATAGCCCTCAAATTTTCAACAAATTTCTAAAGCCCTGTTTGAGGTCATTCAATTCTTACTTTCCTCACTCAGTTTTTTTTTAACTCACCCCTATTTCCCCTTTCCCCTGTTAACTTTCCTCTTTCCCTCTGTCATCCAAACACTCGCTTTCATTTTGCCTCATACAAAAAGCAGGGGAAAACAATATTGAGGCAAGAAGAGAAATTCCAAAATCCACATTGTCGTAAAAGCTCTTTTAGGACAACCAAAAAGACACAAAAATATGTGCAAGCTTTCAAGACCTCCAGACAAAATGATAAAAAAAAGGAGACAGGAAAAGTGGGGGTGGGATATGATACCTTGCATAATTATCTTATCAACTGCTGTTTGTGATGGTTGCACAAGTAATAATTTTGGCCTGAAGATCAATACCAATAAGATGGTGGTGATGTACCAACCTGCTCCAGTTGTGCCTTATGAGGAATGGGTTCTGAAGGAATATGAACACTCACTTCCTACATTTGATAAGTTCATGTATCTTGGCAACTGTCTTCCACTGCATTCTCACTGATGATGAAGTAACTTCATGAATCTCTAAAGCTCTGCCTTTGGGAGACTTTGAACCTCTGTGTAGAATTGACATGGAATTAGTCTTTCTGTTAAGCTAAAGATGTACATAGCTGTTGTTTTACCCTCTCTACTTTATGGTGTGGAGACTATCTATCAATGCCATGTGAGAAAGCTCAATCATTGTCATCTTACCTGTCTTTGGATAATTTTTTACATCAAATATCAGGATAAAGTCCCTGACACTGACGTCTTGCAGCAAACACAGGTGACAGTCATTGAAACAATGGCAACTTCAGTGGGCTGACCGTGTTATCAGGATGTCAGATGAACACCTCCCAAAATGTATTTTCTACTGAGAGCTTGTTACAGGTGCTGGGCTGTGTGGTCGACAAAAGAAATGATTCAAGGATACTCTGAAGAAAAGACAACACTGGAAGAATTTAATATTGACCATAACAGTTGGTAAGCTCTCACTTTAAACTGGAAGGTCTAGGGAAATGTCTTTAGCTGTTGAATAAGGGGATAAAGAATTTAAAATGAAAAGAATCAAGGATGAACAAAGGAAGAAAGAATTGAGAAGGCAAGGATGTAACATCTCAGCAGTCCAGCAAGTGCAGGATTAGCTAACCTGCCACACGATCCTGTTTCTGTCGTTAGTCCCCTGTGGGTATATCAACATGCTACTGCTCAACTTTAACTACTAAACATCCCCCCCCCCATGGTGAAACTGATAGAGATGCTCTTCTTTGAAAACAAAAGATACACTATTAATATTATTAGATAATAGTGAACTATTACAGCTAATAGAAACATAAGATTAGATGTATCCTCATCCATTTGTGAGTATACAGTGCTTTTCAAACACCACAGCATTTCCTGAAGGATCCATATGAAAAAATGTGCCTGCTGCATAAAATGTGACTTGCCCCTGCTATGAGGTAATTCAGGCTGAAGACAAAGGGACCATTCTTGCATTTCGTTTTCAAGACAAGTCTTTGCTAGGCTTCATAGCTGAACCAGGCACCTCAACATTATCTTGGTGCTGGAAGGTAAGTGAATGGGAACATGTTAACAATGGACCTTGTAGTGCGGATTTCTGAAAGAAAGGCTGTTATTATTTCACCTGGACTTTTGCCAAGATATCAGGGTTAGCAACCCTGTGCACTCGCACAATGGCTTGGGGAATCTTAATGACTGCAAGTGTTCAGGACCTTGTTTTAGGTCTCATTTAAAGATTGCACGGCCTTCAGCTTACTGACCTTTCAGGCCACATAGGACCAATCAGTCAGTACCTCACTTAGAGGGAGCTGAGGCCAATATCATAGAAATATATATATATATAACCCAAACCATATTCTACATTACTCCTTTGTCACAGCTTTGTATCAAATTTTCTACAGCGCTTTCACCATGCCAGGCTTCAGAGGAGGGGACAGGAAGAGATATTCTTCCCCTTACTCTCAAAAGGTTCCCATGAGCCACCAATAAAATGTGATGAAGTATTATCTAGTCAGTATATAATTAAATACCATTATATGCTTAGTACAGAATTAACAACCAATCAATTCCAGAGTTTTCTCATAAAAACTTACATAATGAAAGGAATCCTACAATGGGAATGAGGAGGCAAAAGGCATAGGTGACTCGGTTCCTGGTTGGAGGAGAAGCAAAGTCCACAGACTCTAGTATGGAGCACAGCTGGGGAAAGAACCAGTCCACACTCTAAATTGCAAAAAGATATCCCATGATTTTTTTTCCTATTACTTTCTTCTATATTTGTTAATGATTATAGCTGGAGGCCAGGATGATGCACTGGCTTCAGTTTTATCCTGAATTAATGACCAAATAATTCTAATGTGGACTGATTTGTATGTGGTCCAGATGTAAGTGGAATAGTTGAGTTTGCTTCTGGACAGGAGTATATTGATTTATAAATCAATGTGGATCCCGAGCCCAAATTGGATTGGATGAAACACAAATTGCTTCACCCTTCCATGTGTGGGGGTGGGGGTGGTGGAGGGATTTTTAAGCTGCTTAGTATGATAGCCTTGAAGCTACCTGCCTGAAATCTGTCGGGTTTGTCAGGCCAGAGAGTCTCATGCCTGATCATCCTCTCAAGAACCCTATTGAAATTTATAGACCTCTCAGGGGGACGGGACCCAGAAGTCTGTGTTTGTCACAGCGGACATTTATCCCACTTAAGGGTTAATCTCAGAATGAAATCAGACAGTCATTTCCAATCATATTATTATATTATATTATATAACTGTTTTATTTTAATTTTAATTGTTCTAATGTTTTTATATTTAATGTTTATGGAACCCGCCCTGAGTAGACTTTGTCTAAAAGGGCGGGATAAAAATCGAATAAATAAATAAATAAATAAAATAAATATTATATTAAAATTCATATGGGTATCAAAGTATAAGTCTTTCCATTGTTGCAATAATTCCAGCCAACATCATTTTGACTACAAGCTTTATTAATCTACATTGTTTCTGTGTTCCATACGTGCAATAATACTTCAAAGTTGTTGTAAAAATACAGGCATCTTACAGCTATGAAAACATTGTAGGTACAAACAATATATATATGAAAACTAAATTTAAGTTGCTGGCAAATAAGTCAGAATTCAATCCAAAATACAGGAGCATAAAAAGTACAATAAAATACCAAAAAAAGAGAAGTTGTAATTACATTCTAAAAACACAGAAAACATAGCATAAAAAGGCAAACTGGGGGGGGGGGGGGGAAGGAATACATCACTAAAATACCAAAGTTCTTAAAAGTAGGAATATATTTTTAAAATGACTTTCTTGGCATTTCAGCATATTATAAGTGACACACAGAAAATTATTCTCGACCAGCCAAGCCAGTTTGAATCTATAGAAGAAAATCCATGTTGTTCTTGTTTGTTGCTGCTGTTTACGCTACATGAACAGTGTTGATATCTGGTTTGTGTGGAGCAGCATGTTGTTTTGATACTCCTTCTCTAGCTATCTTTCTGGCCATTATTTATACCCTTATCTCTTCTTCACCAATTATCCACAATTCTTTCTGTAAGGCCTGAAGGTCCAGTGGCCTGGTGCACCAAAAGAAATTTTATAATAGGAACTTCTATTATCCCTGCAGCTCCTGTAACTACAAGGGCTTGTAACTCAGAATCAGGCAGGCTGCTGTTATGATGATTAACATCATAGATGTGACTAAAATTTGCAATGCCTGGAGGAATAAAGGCTTGTAAAATAAAGAATTTGGTGCTCCAAGGTATTGTAAAACTAAAGTACTGTAGTTCCAGAAAGTGTAAATTGTAGGACCTACAAACACCATCTCTCATCCTATTAACAGATTGCAATCTAATATAGTCAACTTATTTCAATATCCTTTCAGTTCTCTCTTGTGTTTATGATTTGTTATCATTTGTAAAACACACTCAACTGTGAGGATTGTTATGGTATCATGACTTTGCTTGGTTAGATTGCTGGTTGACTGATTTTAGTAAACTGTTGTTTAAGCCTCATTTTTAAAGCCACTTTCATTTTCAGGGCTACCTTTTCCACACACCCTTTAATTATTTTAACACTCTGCATTCAAAATTTCACATCTTGGCAGATTTACTTTCATCTTCAGGGTTTATCATGTCTGCAAGATGTATGTATATCAGTGCCAAAACAAAATAAGCTACAGCCATTTTGGTTTTCCAGTGCAAGTTAATGGAAGGCTTTTCAATTTGAATTCTGGACAAAAATGAAATCAAATGGGGCAGAAAATCACTCCTGACCAAATTGGAATCTATTCTGAAGCCACAAACTGACCTTTGAATTCAGTTGGGGAACCTGCACATGGAACTTTTGAAGAACACCTTGCAGCTTGGATGGTGTCAAAGAGCAGAAAGTGCTACCTCAATCACAACATCAGGACTATAGCCATGGGGAGAAGGGGGAGGCATAGAGGCTTCATCACCCCCAGTTCCTTCCTTTCCAGAGAAGGGCAAGAATGGTCTGCAATCTTGGGTGCTATACTTGCCCAGTTTGGTGGCATGTTTATTTCCTGATGAAGGATGTGAATCTGATGTCAACGATATACCGTATAATGTCTTACATACTTCCCTGAGAAAATTCATTGTGGAAACAAGCATACAGAGTAATATATATCCAATTTGGATCCATGGAGGTTACTCTGAGTCCACTCAATATAGGCATACTACTCAAGTCCTCCTTCTGAGTGTACATGCTAGCCCTTCTCTTTTAATATGCCAAAGTGGCAACCTGAAGGAAGAAAGGCTATTCCATATATGCAGGGATTTCACATGGGGTTCTAACTCGTGTGGAATGCCTTGCAAAAATCCTAGTGTGCTCCTTTAATCATCTACACTCTCCAAATACTTTCCAAAGACGTGGATAAACCTCTTTCATGGGTTATCTTTGATACCTGTGTGTCTATATAGAAGCAATATATGCTGCACCTCTTTGTTCACAAAGCTGCCAAGGGAAAGACATTGAATTTGCTTCAACCTGCAGCTTCATTGGCAGGTGCTGAAGCTGGAGTACTAGAGTCAGTGCTGGATCATACTAATGGATCCTCAGATGACTTCCTAGTGCCCTCATAGGGGTTATATATTGAAAAGCAGCATTTGGATTTGTTTGTTATATTTCAAGAACAGGTTAATTGAAGACTCTCCCAACCTGTAAGGAGCCTCAGTTGCTCTTTCTAGTTTCCGCTCAAAACTGAAGACATTCATTTCTATTTATTTATTTATTTATTATTATTATTTATTGTATTTTTACCCCGCCTATCTGGTCAGATGACCAACCTGGTCTGCACGCATGGAGGCCTTCTAGGTTTGCCTCTTAAAGAGACAGTACACATTACTGAACACACTCAAGTCCTGAACAAGGCTGTGCAACTGGGAGTGCTGTTTTTAAAAAGTGGTTTTCATGTTACAATATTGAGAAAACAGTGTGGCCAAAAATCCTTTATTTATATTTCTCTTGTTTGTTTCATGTGGCAGTTAAAGGGCGGTGAGCCTTTGCAATCTGACTTGATCACTAATTGTGGCATTATAATACAATTGTTAAGCTAATTGAATTGTCTGTTTGGAACAGGATTGGGTAGAATTTGTTCTCATTAAAACCTTCATAGCAGCCAGCCAACGGTTGCACTGGAGGGAGCCATATCTCATCTTGTTCACTGGAAATAAAGCTGCTGTAGGCCATTATAAGAAGCATGTATGATGTAAACATAAATTATTTATCAGTATAAATTTGGCAAAACCTTTTGTTTCTGTGTTAACAGATTGGCATGATATTGCAGAGACCGTTCAGCTCGGCATCCCTCAAACACATTAGTTAAACTATTCCAACAGGTGACCTACATTGCTGAAGTCAACTTATGCCTTTCACAGAGTAAGCCACGGCAGGCAGTGTGGAGAAGTTATCTAGAATATTTGGGAGGGCACAGAGACATTAGGGTGTGATAAACTTTCAGTCTCAGTTTCACTGCATCCCTCCAAATCTCTCCTGCATTCTCATCCCTTCATATCAGGCTGTGAGACTATTTTTCTTCCCACATGGGAACACACATGAATTTCTATTTAGGCTGCATTAGCAGAAGTATAGTCTCCAAATCCTGTGAGGTGGTAGTCTCCCTCTATTCAGCACTGGTTAGGCCTCACCTTGAGTATTGTGTCCAGTTCTGGACACCGCATTTCAAGAAGGATGCCGACAAATTGGAACAAGTTCAGAGGAGGGCAACAAGGATGATCAGGGGGCTGGAAACCAAGACTTATGAGGAAAGGCTGAAAGAATTGGGCATGTTTAGCCTTGAGAAAAGAAGACTGAGAGGTGATATGATAGCACTTTTCAAATATTTGAAAGGCTGTCATACAGAGGAGGGGCAAGGTCTGTTCTTGATCATCCCAGAGTGCAGGACACGCAACAATGGGTTAAAGGAAGCCAGATTTTGGTTGAATATCAGGAAAAACTTCCTAACTGTTAGAGCAGTATGACAGTGGAACCAGTTACCTCGGGAGTTGGTGAGTGCTCCAACACTGGAGGCATTCTAGAAAAACTTAGATAATCACCTGGCAGATATGCTTTGATTGTATTCCTGCATTGAGCAGGGGGTTGGACCTGATGACCTTGTAGGTCCCTTCCAACTTCACATTTCTATGATTCTATGATTCTATACGCATTCTAATAACAACCTGGAATCCAGCATTCTATGCAAAGTTCTGGTTCCATGCAGACACATTCTTATCACCCACTCTTCACTGAGGACCAGATTTGGACAAAGCCAGAATTACTAACTGAATCAGCCTGATTCAGATTATCTATATGATATATGGGTTGAAGCAGAAAGGCCAAATGTACACATGATTTTGGATCTGGAGGACAAATTGAATCAGAGAGGGCACCAATTACTTCAGACTTTTTTTAAAAAAAGTCTTATTTTGCAGCAAACTTTAAAGATGACTAGGGTGTAAATCCTTTAAGTTAGCTGTTTTTTATTATTATTATTATTATTATTATTATTATTATTATTATTATTATTATTATTATTATTATTATTATTATTATTATTATTATTATTGGGTCCATCATTTCTTCAAATGTTTATTTTATATCTGCGTTAGAACAAAAATTGGTTTGGGTTTTCCAGTGCAAGTCCGTGGAAGGCTGCAAACAGTAATCTTCTACTGGGGATCTGGGGCACAAATTACTCCAGTCTGAATTAGCATCCATTCTGCAGCTTCAGACTGGTCTCTGAACCAGATCAGAGGATCCATCCACAGCTCTGCTCCCACACTGTGTACTACAGTATCTACCTCTGTCTCCATACCATGTTCATAGAGTCTAGAGCAGTGGTTCCCAACTTGGGGTCCTTAGATGTTCTTTGAATTACAACTACCAGAAATCCTGGCCAGCACAGCAAGTGGTGAAGGCTTCTGGGAATTGCAGTCCAAGAATATCTGGGGACCCCAGTTTGAAAACCACTGGTCAGAGGGTACCATGTAGAAAATCATGTACAGTTCTGCAAAATATAAAGTTGTGTCCCTCTATGCTACTGAGACAATATCAAGCAATAAATAAATAAGAAATACATAAGCATAGAGCATAAATAATGTGCTTTGCTTGTTAATAAAGGAGAGGCTGGTTTTAGGCCAACTATAAGAGTGTGCCACCATGCCAGATGTACACAGCATGATTATCTAACTAATAGGATTAGCTAAATAGCAAGCCTTGGGCTGGTGGCAAGTGTCCCACTGCCAGCTCTCTATCCCCTCCAAGGATGGAAACAGTAGCATCTGTGCCTTAATTTGTTTGAACTACAAGAACCCCACCTGAAAATCCTCTTTAAAAGCCTTTTTAAAACTTTTGGATGGAAGGATTGTTGAAGTAATTCCTGTGTCTTTCTGTGTTCCTGTTTGACTGCCAACTGAGAAAAGCTTTGGGGGATGTTAAACAGGGACTCTGTAGCTGATGATGGGCGAAAAAGGAAAGAATGGCATCCACTTTTT
Source organism: Intellagama lesueurii (assembly GCA_037013535.1). Classification (NCBI taxonomy): domain Eukaryota; kingdom Metazoa; phylum Chordata; class Lepidosauria; order Squamata; family Agamidae; genus Intellagama; species Intellagama lesueurii. Next base: position 144,277,551 of record JBAJHW010000004.1, read on the forward strand.
TTTTGGCAATAATGCCAGATTGCCTAATCTGAAGTAGCTGGCCAATTTCAAAATGGAGGCCAAAACGTGCATATCTAATATACAGCATTTGATTTAAATGAATAGGCTAATATCCTGAAAAGGAAAAAAAATGAATTAAAATGCAACTTGATGCCTAAATAAATAAACGTTCCATTGTGTTACAATTATAAATTTCCTTCATCTTGTTCCATTTTTGTGTGTGTGTATATTTCTTGAAATTTTACATTTCTCAGGAAAATAGAGGTGTTGAAGCAATGTTTCCACCATTTGGCTTTCTATTTAGACATGTTTATTAGACAGACTGGATTATGTAATATTGATTGCCTTTCCAAATAATACCCTCCATTCCAAAGTCCCAGATATACTGATAGATGAGAGGAGTACATATGTAGTATATTTCATCCCTTATGTCAGTTAAACATTAATGGAAGAGACACCCCCTAACCTCTATGTGGAAAGAGAGATTCTGTCAAGATAGTTGAATAACAAGCTGTTCTGAGTATTTATAGGTAAAGGTAAAGGTAAAGGTTCCCCTTGACATTTAGTCCAGTCGTGTCCGACTCTAGGGGGTGGTGCTCATCCCCGTTTCCAAGCCACAGAGCTAGCGTTTGTCCATAGACAGTTTCCGTGGTCACATGGCCAGCGCAACTAGACACGGAACACCGTTACCTTCCCACCATGGTGGTACCTATTTATCTACTTGCATTTTTACATGCTTTCAAACTGCTAGGTTGGCAGGAGCTGGGACAAGCGACGGGAGCTCACTCCGTCACGTGGATTCGATCTTATGACTGCTGGTCTTCTGACCTTGCAGCACAGAGGCTTCTGCGGTTTAACCTGCAGCGCCACCACGTCCTGTGGTGTATTTATAAGTCAACAATAAAACCTTACATTTGGCTCAGTAGCACCTAGGCATGTACCAATTTCCTCTAATCTTCTAATCCCATTACTCCTACTTCTGTTGTCTAAAGAAATCTGAGTAACTTGATGGCTTCTTACCACATAACGTCTTGCTTTCACTTTCTACAGTACTAGTTTTCAGTGGCTGGGTTCATCTTGAGATCTTCCGGATTGAATCAGTTATACCAATGTGCCATGCCACTGTGGTAGAATTTTCTTCAGAAAAGGACCCATTGCATCTAGTAGTGACCATCAATAACTACTTGAGGCCAAGGTCCAGGATGAGCCTGGGACCTCCAGGTGGATGGCTGAGGGCCCTCCTACCTGTAAGTGCACCAGTACTTAAAAATACTGGCCAGATTTTTCATGCCTAGAAGATGTGCTTAGCTGCAGCAGATCATTCCTACTGAGTATTTTAGTCTTTATGTGTAGTGGTCTCCTCATGAGGAAGACTTCTCCCAGAAGAATGCCATGCACTGCACTGGAATCTCAGGTAGGCATTAGGTAACTAATGTTTAAAATCTTTTAAGAGCAAATGTAATGTTAAGAGAAGTGCATATTCCCCACTATTGAAACATTTTCCTCCCAGCAATGGGATTTCCGGAGGATTGTGAGCCTTACCAACCAGATTTGAAAAGTAGGCTTTTGTTTATTTTCCACTGACCAATGCCAAAATAAAGCATATCTAAATGCAAGGTACAGAGGTGAAGAAAAGCTTATATTACTGTAGACTAGTGCCTTCCACCACTTCAGGGAACAGTACTTCTACATGCATGCTAAAGGTATAATCTAGTTTAACCCTAATGCTTCAGGAGGTTATAGAACAATGTTTAAGTGGACCTTGCTGTTTTATCTGATGTCTGTAATTCAGACTGTGAGTTCCTGACCATGGACTCAGTTTGATTTGGCTCTTGGAATTTGTACTTGACTAGTTCCAAATTCTTGACTGTTGTTGAACTCTGGCTTTGAATCTCCCTTACCTACTTTTTCATTCACTGGTAGGACTTTGTATGACTCTTCTTTGTTTTCTGACCATTAAATCGTTAAAAAAAACCCTCAGTTTTCCCAGCATCTGGCTTTTCATTCTGACCAAGGAGATAGTTGTGTACCTTGTGTAATCATATATGAAGATCAGCATATATCTATTCACATCTGGTGCCTGAAATGTCATAGATCTACTGATGACTTTCTCTATCTGCTCTGGAGAGCACTATATTTCCATCTCATTCATTTTATGCAGTGGAGGTCTGGCCCCCTTTAACTTCTTCACAAGCACAGGCACTTTGCTTCCAATCCACACTGTGCATTTTCAATCCCTGTGCCAAATTCCCTTTTTAAATTCACATATAACACGTGTGCTTATGTGTCCCTTTCTATTACGTTGTAGATTTGAGCATGGGTCACTGAGGCAGTGCCTGGTGCTTCTGGCTTGTTCATTCTTGCAGTCCAACCTTGAGCAGTTCTTCCCTCACAGTCTCTTTTATAGGCACATCACCTTCCTAGCTGGCTAAGCAGTGATTATTCTTTAACTTCGCCACACACCCTTTATCTATGAGACATTAAACCTACAATAGGTTTCTGCCAAATTATGGAAGACAAGATATCTTTTATGGTTATTTTCCTATGTCCAGCTTCTGAAAAGATTGAAAGCGATTAAGTGCAGAAATATATAAACTTTATGTTAAAAGCAGTTAAAATGAAACCAGAAAAAGAACCAATTTCATGGAGTAAACAACAAAATGCCACTGGGGGGATGGTGTTGACCATAGTAACATACACCATTTTCTTCTACTGCTTCCTTTGAAATTAAATAACAACTAAATGTTTAACTTATTGGCTGAAACCCTTTTGTGTAGTGAAGTAAGTTTCACCAGAGTAGGTCCATTGAATCTGTGGGGATTTGGTGAATGAACTTCTCTGTAAGTTTCATTAATGCAAATGGGTCTATTCTAATTGTGACTTACCGCGCTAAAGCAAGCTGCTACTAGAGTAGACCTGTTTGAATCAATGGAACTTATAGGGAACTTGACTTACCAAATCCCCACTGAGTCAATGGGCCTAGTTTAGTGTGATTTACTACTCTAAGCAACAGCTCAACTACTACTTACCTTAACTTCAAAATTATCGAAAAAGGTTCATCTAAATTAAATTAGCTTTCAGGATTCTTTAACTAAACTCATGACAAAACAAACATTTTGTATGAAGATTTCATGCTCTGTTTTTGAGAGAAAACATATGTATATGTGTGTTCGTGTGTTATATACTTATCATATGCTTGTATGTGTGATGTGGGGTTAAGGTGACTTGAACAGCTAATGTACATATAAACTGGCATTGTGTTTATTCACCAGACCTAATGAAGAATGGACACATTATCTAACAATGAAAGGGAAATTTATATCTTTTAAAATATATTTAAAACACTTATAAACTGTCTCACATCACAGGATCTCAGGGCATGTTACAGAGAACTATAAAATGATTTTAAAATACAAGATGCTTAAAGCAATTTAAATCAAACCCCTTAAAACACAAAATTAAAACATCAAATATGTTGTAAAACCTGCATAGGTGATGATCTTTAACCCCCATAGGCTCTAATAAATATGTTTTCACTTGGTGCCAAAATGATGCCAATGTTGGTACCAATCAACCCTCCAGGGGGAAGGCATTTCATCGACAGAGTGATGCAACCAAAAAGCCTTTCCCCACCTCATAACATGAACTGTTCTCAGTAGTGGGACACAGAGGAAGGCTTCCCCAGAAGATCTTAATGGTCTGGCATGAGGGAGGCATTCCTTCAGATATTCAGATCCTAAGCTGTTTTGTGCTTGTAAGTCATCATCAACGCATTGGACTCTGACCAAAAGCGTATTGGCAGCCACTGCAAATCCTTCAGAACCAGTAGCATGTGGGTTCTGGAAAACATTCCTGTTGCTGCATACTGCACTTGCTGTAGCATCCATGTCATCTCCAAGAGTAGGCCAGGGCATGTACTACGGTAGCCAAGTTATGCCTCTCTAGGAATGATAGGAGCTGGTGTCAAAGCTGGCCCTAGGCTCAAGTGAGGTCAAGTGAGTCTCCAATGACAAAGATGAACCCAAGATTATCCCTACGCTATCTACCTGCTCCTTCAGGGTGATTATGCTTCTATCCAGAACAGGTCTCCTATACAAATCCCAGCCGTGGGAAGCACTGAATCACAAAGCCACCACTTGTCAGGATTCAGCTTCAGTTTATTGGCCCAATGTATGTTGCTGACTGTACATTAAGAACATGCAAAATGTGGTGGTCTACACACTCCATAAGGCCTTTTGGAAAGTATGCAGATTGTGTGGAGAATGTGCACAGCTCTTTATTCTCAAACATATTCTATGTGTGTATTGTCAAAGATGTATGATGAATGTGCTCAGTACCTAATACACACTAGACATGGGGATGAATATAAAAATGAATCGTGATATTCAACGAATATCGCTGATTTGTCAGATATTCATTGCTTCATAGTCTTGAGGTCCAGAGACCCCGACGAATATGAAGCAACAAATATAACCCTTTTATATTTGTCTCTTCGTCTATCCCTATCTGCTTATGCCCCCCTGGATCAGCTGTTCCTCGGGGGCATAAGCAGAGAGGGCTTTCCCCTTCAAGCAGCTTGCTAAAGCCTGCCCGAAAAGAATCCCACCCCCCTGTTTACAAAGACAGGGGGGGATAGCTTTGCTCAGGCTTCCCCTGTCCTTCTATGCACCTGTGGCATAGACAGGGGAAGCCTGACCAAAGGAATTCTCCCCGCTGTCTTTGCAAACAGTGGTGGGAGGATCACTTCAGTCAGGCTTCCCCTGTCTTTCTATGCCTTGGTGGGCATAGAAAGACAACAGAAGTGGGATCCAAGCGATCCTCAACTCTGCTGTCTTTGCAAAGACGGCGGGGGGTGGGGATAACTTCTGTCAGGTTTTCCCCATCTTTCTATGCCCAGGCGGGCATAGAATGAGAAGGAAAGGGGGACCCAAGCGATCACGTTTCCCCTGACTTTCTATGCCCACCCGGGCATAGAAAGACAGGGGAAGCCTGACTGAAGCAACCCCCCACCCCTCTCTCTGTGCAAAGACAGCAGGGGTAGGGGGCATTTGCCTCAGTCAGGCTTGCCCAAAAGGAAACCCTCCCCACTGTTCCTAGCAAAAGCTAGGCTGCTGGAACTGAAACTGTGATTCCAGCAGTCTAGCTTCTGTTTTGGCGTAAGCCACCATGGAGCAGGAGGAGGCAGGTGGGCAAAGTAAGCAACAGTGGGAAGGAGGTGTGGGCATGCTGTAGGGGGGCTTTTTTTTTTTTAATGGTTAATTTTTTTTCATGGTTCGTTGGGCCACTGGGGGGCAATTTGTGGTTCATGGGTCATCAAGGTTGACAAACCATGAACCAAGACGAAGCGCCATTTTGGTGCTTCATCCCCATCTCTAACACACACACTAAGTTTTCTAATCCATGTGACACCAAACACTTATGCAGGGTTTTATATTTCTGGGGGAATATATTTATTATATATTCTCATGTGCCTTCCTAACTACAAAAAGAGGGGCGATCCATCTTTAGTTGAGAACTGAGGTTAAAGCAAATGCATAATGATTGTAACATAATTTAAAACATCCCTGCAAAGATTTAATTTATTCATTTCAATAGTTCTGCTAAAGGAAATGTGAAAGAAAGGGAAAAAAAGACTTTGTACAAAAGACAATCTAAGGTTTGGTTCTTAAGCTAACTTTTTAATGACTTCCTTTCCCCCCTGCCTATCAAGCAAACACAGGGAGCATATGCTTTGAGGTCAGATAGTTCTGGGGGGGGGGAGAGAATTACATTTCTGTTTAAGTTTACTGACTGCAAACTGTTAGGAAGACAAAAATTCATTTTGAGAACTGTCTTTTAACTGGAATTTAATTATGGCACTTGTTACTGCTGAGACTGTAAAGATTCAATATTGTGGCCTTAAAAGACCAATAATGAGGCATTAATAAATGGAAGCTCTGAAGAAATATCATGGTAAAACACATTAAACAAAATGAAAATAGTCCAGACTTGTGAGTGTATAAAAAAAGGGGGAATAGAAATAGAAAGGGGAACATAGAAAATCATTTAATGCTTTTTGACTGAGCTTTTATTGAGCTCTTATAGCCTTCCAAATATGTCTACAAAATTATTAGTTCACACAACCCAAAAAAATATAACTTAGCCCGCTTGTTTACATATGACGTATGAGACAGTTATTTGAGGCTTAAAAGCAAAAGAATGTTTGTCACTTAGGGAGCCAATGAATGTAAAGGCAATTCCATCTCAGACAGGAATGGGTTAGAGCGGTTCTTCCCAACCTTGAGTAATCCGGGTTTTCTTGGACTGCAATTTCCAGAAGCCTTCACCACCAGCTCTGTTGGCATTTTTGTATGCATTTTTTTTTGTAGTAGCCACATTTTTCTTTGCATTTTTTACTAATATTTTGAATCAAGGACCATCTTGCAAAATGCACAGAACTGCATTGTCCAAAGGATAACTGCAGACTAACCTGCCTATTAATCCAAGTCATGCGCATTTGGTCAGTTTCCTTAAAAATATGGAAGAAAGGAAGTTTGCCCCATCCCAACCAATAGCACCAGGCTTAGAATATTTGTTGTATTTCATCTGGGGAATGGTCCTTCTCTGATATTTCTCCAGGTTCCAGATCTGTGTTTGTTGGGACCCTATTGGCTTTGCTTTTGTTTGCCACTGAACTTACATCTGTGATGGATCACACTCATATTTTTCATTTAAAGGCTTTTGCCTTCCTTTACCCTTTAAACTACAATTTTAATCTATCTTTTGTCCCAAGCTCAAACTTTAATATGTTCTGTTCATTATTATTAAAATTGCAATAAATGGTTTGATAGCCATTTTAAGTTCTGGCAAACAAGAATGCCCTTAACTTACCAACCAAGGTTTATAGTTTTACTACTGATTCTTCATTCAGTATCTAACTTGCAAGGGTGGGAGGCACCCTCTTCTGAGATCTATGCAAGAGGCATCCTGATCAACAGCATAATGCAGATGGCCATGCTATGAAAATAGTTTTAATGATGGTGACTGGACATATGATCCAACATGTCAGCAAATAAGGGTGTGGGACTGCAAGTATGGGCTGCTCATCTATGCCATGGCAAATCAAGCCAATTGTGGATTTTTCAGCAGTGATTCAAACTCTCCCTATTACTTGATACTGAGCTTACCCCAAAGAAGCAGAGGTTCACATGCATTCAGGCACTTTTCCTCCTGAGAATTGCTCAAGCAGATGGTATCCCCCCCTTCTCATTTAACATCCAGAATAAAGTGGCATACCCCCAATATTTGCTGCTGCTTTTCTCTTCATGCTCCCCAAAAGCTTTACTGGAGGCTCTCAAGGGAAAGAAGTAGGTTGCATTAAGAGAAGCAGTCCACAATCACAGAGTTGTGTTCACCTTAATCCTGCTTTCAAGAATTTGATTGTTGTGTTAATCTAAACAGGTAGCAGCAGAAAGCATGATTGGGGAGCTCCTGATGTCACAGTGCCACCTCCTCATCACTGTCCATTCCTCCTTCTCTGCTGTAAATCTCCACCTCTGGTATTTGGGGTTTATTCCACCTCCTTGTCATGCTGCTTCATGTGAGGATGTCTCAAATACTAAGTTACCCATAAATGATAATTTATTAGATGGAGAATGTGAGGTGAGAGAGAAAAAGGAGCTGAGGTTGCCTGCCACCCACAAGGGGAGGGGAAGGTCATTGGCAAGGTGGGAGTTTGTGGAGAACCCATGCAAATCAGGAGCCTGACCTGATGCTTGTATTTGCAAGGAGCCATGCCTTCTTTCTGGGAGGATAATTCTCCATTAGAATGCCTGACACAGGACAGTCTTCCTTGTGGAGATGTTCTCCATGTGAAGTCCAGTCCATGTCTGAATAAAGATAAAGAATCATAAGGAAAGAGATTGAAGGCCTTAACATTCACCATCTGCACTTAGCATCTGGACAGAAGACTTGGAGGCACCCAAGTTACCTGGTTGTTGTCTTATTCGTTGGACTGAGGTCCACTATAATTCTGTTTAAATTATAAAAATAATTTCTAATTTTGCATCTGTATGTGAATATTAGCATATGTAATTTTATGCAAATCAGTATCCTCTTTTATGTTTCTTTTTGGTTTGTGTATGGGTGTGATTGCTCAGGTAAGCAGTATTGCATTGGATCACCTGCTTTGCTGGGTGTGATCTCATTTAAAGTGACCTTCCATGCAAACATAACCAGGTCACCATCACGTCAACTCAGCTCCAAAAACAGCACTGCACTGAACTAAAAAGGTCTCTGCACAGAATGGGGTCAAGCTGGTTTGCAGTTCCTATACATCATCTTGTTGCTGGAAAATAGATCAAGCCTGACCATGCCAAAAGACGTCCAAAACATGGGCTAAATTGCCATCTGATCACATCCTATGTCCTTCTATTTGGTGATGTGGCTACCCTACCTTAACAATTGCTCAAGACATCTCTGCCAGATACAGTTATGGTAGGTAAAGCCATTTCACATCAGAGTGGACCTGTTTAGTAAGGCATGTTGGAGCACACCTCCAGATAATGCACATCCAGCCTTGGGGTATCTAGAAAGTCCATAATATTGGCTGCATATTTCATGTATTGAGATAATTTCAAAGGATGTAGTGGAGTAAAGTAGACTTAATCTGCTTCTAGTATATAGGGATCCTCATGTATATGGACAAGAGTAAGATCAGTGCAAAGATCAGAAGATCTCAAAAACATGCATATATTCCGTACTCTTTTTAGTTAGCCTAATAAAGGTACTATCTTAAAGTGATTTTTCTTTTCTTTTTCTTTTTTTATGGCCTACATGGCAACTTCTGTTTTTCGTACGATCAGGAGAATATCAAGTGAGGGGCTAAGGTGGAAAAAGAGAGTTTTATACTACTTAAACCAGGGACAAAGATTATCTGATACTTCATCCTCCCCAAGTACCAGCAAAAGGTATTCTGTTTGGGCTTAAAAGCAAAGTGCGCCCGCCAGGCTGGGTACTCAATTTACCAACCTTGGAAAGATGAAAGGCTGAGTGAACCTTGAGCCTGCTACCTGGGACTGAACCAGGGTTGTGAGCAGAGTTTTGGCCACGGTGCTGCAGTTTAACCACTGCACCACAAGGCTCCTTAATGGCTTTGATAGGCAGACAAGAATCTAAAATTATCTCCAAATCTTTTAATGTCAAGATTGCTAATTCTTTTCTGTTTTTCTCCACTAAAGGAGCATGTAGGCTTCACCCATGATGGAGATGGTGGTCTCAAGGCATCTACACTGAGAAGCACTGCTCCTGACAGAAGTAAGCTCTCTTTTTTGGCCAATAATATTTGGGGATTTTTTCATTGGAGAGCTCTGGGGTGACCTTAGGAAGTGCAGAAATGCACCTAGGAGCTACATATAGCCTATTCTTGCTTTAAAGACTAACTGAAATGTCTGCTAACCCTTTCTTCTCCATTCCATCCAGGACTGCATGCAGATGCCCCAGCTTGAACATTATTAATGTTTTCCATCTGTTTCAGAGAGCGTCTCATATGATGAAATGATCTGGAGATCTCACAAGCTTACACACATCTTGAGTCATTCTGGTTTGGCCTAATGAAGATGTATTACCCTGACACAGGTTTGGGATTTGTTTTGCTTTTCTTCTGGAGAACCACAATCACATCTGCTATTGCTACATAATAGAGATTGGGGTATTCGTATTCATATATGAATACGAATATCCCCGCACAGGTGGAAATAATGAGGGTCTGGCCCCATGGGGCTGGACTGTCCACTCACGATTTCGCCGCTGCCGTTGGCTCCGCAGCAGCTTCCTATTGCACTGTTCTCTGCAATAGATTAGCCACTCTCCGACCTAGTAGAGAGGCTTGTCATCCCGCCTCCTGCCAGGACTGGGTAATCGATTGCGGACAACGGCGCGATAGGAAGGCACTGTGGAGCCGGCGGCAGCGGCAAAATTGTGAGTGGACAGTCCGGCCCTCATTATTTCCACCTGTGCAGGGATTTTCGTATTCGTATATGAATATGAATACCCCCATCTCTACTACATAACATTCAGTATGCCACCACAGCTGTGGTTAAAACTATGGGTTCAGATGGGACTGTGAGTGAAAGAAGAGTTGCATGTTAGCAGAAACAGGAAACATGAGTACTACTGTGGGCAAGTATCCATTTTCATCTGTGTATCTGTTTATTTTGAATGCCTAGCCCCCAATCCCACAGATGATGCAGGCACCAAAAACATGCTCCCCCTCCTGCTTTGCAAGGTATAGAGTCAGCTCTGCAGTCCTTGCAGACATCTTTTACAAATAAAGGAAGAAAGTAGAAATCCTAGCGCTATGAATGTCTTATTTTATTCAGCTTGACAAACACCTCTGAATAAATCTGTGTAGCACCTGAGTATTTTATCAGTCTGTGGAGAAAAGCTCTTGAGATCCAAAAGGACTTATGTTCCCCGCTCTTGCCTGAGTCTGACAGATATGTCTCCTTATCTTTTGCCACAAAAAAGTACTTAAAAAAAAAAGACCCTTTACAAATTACTGTAGTAAAATATACAGTGCTGAAATATAATTCAATTTAATAATATTGGCCACAATCTCTAGCAAGCCAAGGTTAAGCCCTTTTAAATTTCATTGACTTCAGAAAGAGAGTTAAGAATAGGGTTCATTTTCACCCAGAAGTCAGTGAAAATAGAAGTACTCCAGTATGGCTTTATTGGTTTCTAGTTACTCTGTTGAAATAATTGATGTACTGTATTGCATAGGACGGCTGACACATGGTAGGTTCACTGCTGGAGACCATTTGGTTATGTACTATTCTAGCCAAAACAAAACAACAAAATGAAACAAAACAAAACGAAATGAAATGAAACAAGGACAGGACAGACATTTCCTAGGCACTTCAAGGATAAAGTCACTCTTATTCACTGAAAATTGGATGTTGCTGTTGTGGAAGTGTGTGGGGAGGTGTCTAGTTAGGCTCCTTGGGATCAATTTTGGTCATTGGGGTTTGATGATATGGACAAAACACTTGAATATTTCACTCCTGCTACATGTCGGCTTGAGATTTGCCCATTGTGGCTCATAAGAAGTCCTAGAGATGCATTAGCTGTCAGTGTCTAGGGACTGGTTTCTCTTTCTTTCTTTCTTTCTTTCTTTCTTTCTTTCTTTCTTTCTTTCTTTCTTTCTTTCTTTCTTTCTTTCTTTCTTTCTTTCTTTCTTTCTTTCTTTCTTTCTTTCTCACTTACTGTCTTTTTGTCCCACTGGCACAGAACATAGGGACAGGCCATTTCCCCCTAAAAGCAGGCAAACCCCCAAAAAGCATAGAAGACACCTTGGTTCTCTTGTTCCTTCTTAAAGAGTTTCTTTCTTTCTTATCAATAGTTTACCATCCAGTCTTATGTCTTCTTCTGGAATGGAGATTCATATAGGGGCCTGTTTTCTGAAGCTGTCTTACCAAGGGGCCTTTGCCATCTTCTGTCTATCCCCAGCTTTGTAAGCATTTTTTGAGAAAAATGAAGTGGGCAAATGGGCAGATTCCACTCCTAATTCCTCAGGGTGTCAGTTTGACATTCACACAGCCCTGGTTCCATCTTAGCCAACAAGCTGGTCAAACCTTCTTAGCTGGACTTGATAGATGCCTAACAGCCGGCTGATTACACGATTGTGTGCTAGCACTCCAGGCCTCAGTGCGAACTTAGAAAGGCCCACCATCTGGGAGCTTTTTCAGGACCTTTCAGAAACTTTGATGATAGAGATAATTTCAGTTCTGTTCATTTTCTAAAAGGCTTTTCATTTTGAACACCTGTACAGCAGATAGATACAACATGGTTCTCTCCATGCTATGAATAGACATACCTATTGAATTTATCTATGCACATGGTAATAATTTAGTTTCATTTTATATTTGGAACAGAAAGAACTTGAGCTTTTAAAGGTAAACGTATGAGAAAACAGATAGGTATTCTTATTTCTATTCAACGGAGTTAACTAAGCAACGGAGTTAACTAAGGAAAATAAGACATTTTCCTTAGCCAATGGGCTCAGCTGCAGACCCTCTAATGTACCCTATAAATAATAAGGTTCCAGAATGTTTTGAAATGTGGTGAAAACTTTAACAACTATTATTCCTTAAAAACAAATTCACTTTAACCATAAAACCAAGTGCTGCATTGCTAGCCAGTAGCTTTAGGCATAAAGACACCCAGTTGTTCGAATGTTAAAGAGGGAAGGCAAATGAAAAAACTTCAAAAATGGAGCCTGCTCTAAGAACACTAAAATTCCTATTTCCGGGGGGCATGGCACTGCAGCATCATGGGACAGAGCTGTACTTAATGTGAGGCAATAGGAGTTTGATCCAGGGTGCCAAAATTAATGGGGCAAAAAATTGGTAATGGAAAGATGCAAAATCATCTGCACCAAGTGTGAATGACACCAAAAGTTGCTCCTCTCTGGGCAGAAAGATACAAACCAGGTTGAATCTTACATACTCAGACCAAGGCACTCCTTCCAGTTTCTCAGTCCTCTTCCCAACCTCACATGACCCAAACTTAATCAATAGGGCAAAGAAATCCCAGGTACTCACATTGCTACTCAAGGGTCAGCCAAGGGCACTTCCTAATGCTGTCACTAGAGTGATCCCATACAAAGACTGTGATGAAATTGGGAATCTACATTCTTGTGTCTTTTCTGTAGCTGCTAGAGAGCAACAATCGTGGACATTTGTACATGTTGTTCTCAGTAATGCAAGAGTGGGTTTTATTAGACCCCAAAGTGTCTACTAGAAGAAGGAAAAGATCAAGAAATTTACTACAGCTACTACTAGTATGCCTCAGTAGTAGTAGTAGTAGTATTCAGGCAGTGGTGATTTGGCAGGTTAAGCAATTGAAGCAGGAATGAGTGACATTTCTTGATCTCTGCCTTTCTTTATATATTTATAAATATATTTCTGTTTTCACTCTTACGACATGTCAAGCTGAGGCACACATACACACTCATAAAGTATGAGGAGAAAGGTATTATTCATTACTGAGCAATGCCTGGCATCTTTGATAGCTGTCTAATATGTCAAAATGCTTGAAAATAATTACTGAATTTTACAATGGGTTGGATCCAGATTTAATCATACCCATGATTTCATGGACTTAATTTATTCATGATTAGGAATGCAATATGAGGACGTTTAATATAGGCCAAACTAATTTGCCTTTCCCAAAACTGTGCATTTACTGGAATACAGCTATCCCTCTATCTTTTTACTTCTCAGAGTTTTCTTGTACAGTCATCCAGTCCAAAACCGCACACAAAACTAAGTATAGCTGCATACTTTGAATCCACACTGAGGTGATAGCTTTTTTAATCTAGTCCAAAACGAACGAACAAACAAACAAACAAATAAATGTGTGGCACCTTAAAGACTAACTGCTATATTTTAATATGAACTTTCTTGGACCAAGGAACTGAGGAAGTGGACTTGTCCATGAAAACTCGCATTAAAATACAGCAGTTAGTCTTCAAGGTGCCAAAAGATTTTTGTCTTCTTTGTTTTTTATTTTTCTTTTGCTTAAGCCTGATATGCTAGCACAGACTAACATGGCTATTTCTTCTTTAAAAAAAAAAGTCTACAAAGCACAAAACCCTGCAAGGTTTTAAGAACACATTCAGGTCATCTGGCAAGATTTAATAAGTAAGTTGGATGAGGGAAAAGCAAGAGAAGGGAAAAACACTTGGGATTTGTCAGCATGTTGGATCTAAATCTTTGTTGTCTGCATGTTGCTTCAGAACAAAATGCAGGAGGGGGGCTGCAGATTAAGAAATGGATCTCATGAGGCGATACACTGAGGCCAGATTTCATCCAGGCTCTAATCCATAGACTCACTCAGAGCTAGAAAAATAGAAATATTTGGCCCTTGGTTGATCCAGACAATATAGTGAAGCTTCAACCATCTTTTCTCAGTGAGTTAAGCAGGCCCTCTTTGCACTGTTAACAACTGAGTTAATTTTAAATGATGGATTAAGAAAAGGAAGTCAATGTAGACAAATCATGTAGTGTTACCTACTGTATGTTACTTAAAGGTTTCCAGTCTTCAGTGGAATAAATGTCCCCAGCGTCCCAATACACAGCTAAATGAGTCACACATCAAAGCAGGAGTAGCCAAGTTGGTCTGAAACAAATTTCAAAATCTATGCAGAGGTAGTATCTTTATTAGACCAATTAGAAAGCTGTAATAAAGCATGCAAATACAGAGAGAAAGAGAGAGACTATGCAAGCTTTCAGGAATACAACCTCTTCATCAGATTGATACTAAAATATATACTCATGCAGGTTTTTAAAAAATTCTGGGCAGCTGCTGTGGAAACAGACAAGAGCAAGTTTGTGCTTAAAGATACAATAGCAAAACTGAAAGATCCATCCATCTTCAGTCATGACTGATCTCCCTGCTACTGATTTAAATGGGTCTGCTCTCCATGTATGGCTGATTCTGGATGCAAACCAAACAATGCAAATTCTTTTGAAGCAAACCAATTTCCTGAATGTAAAAGTGCATGCTTTGCCTTAGGCATTTATCTGTTCTAGGCATTGGGTCCTGTACTCTTCATCTCAGAACAGAAAATTTAAAAGAGTAAAATGATAAAATTATGAAAGCATAGCAGAACATGTAACAGATAAGAAGAGAGTTGAAATGCCAAACTAAAAAGAACACTAAATATATCATTTAATGTTGCATTATTTATTTTTAAATAATTAAATCAGGAATGGGGAGGAGGGCAAATTTCATTAAAGATACATAGGAAGGAACTGTTAATAGCACACACCCAATTGCAGTGCTTACCCCCACCCCCTGCCAATCATTTCCAATACCCGCTGGAAGGAAGGAAGGAAGGAAGGAAGGAAGGAAGGAAGGAAGGAACTCATTGTACTGTGGTGTAGTGATTGGAGTATTGAACTGAGATGTGGGAGATCCAGGTTCTGGTCCCCACAAAACTCACTGGGTGCCCTTGAGCCAGTCCCAGTCTCTCAGCCTGACCTACTTCACAGATTAATGTGATGATAAACTGCAAAAAAGAAGAGCCATGTACACTGTCCTTAGGTTGATCTTGCTGAACTACAGCTCTCATCATTCCTCATCATTGTCTGCACTAGGTAGGACTGATGGGAGCTGCAGCCCAGGAACATCTGGAGGGCCGCATGTTCCCTATTCCTTTATCACATTAATCTGTATGTTGGCTTCCAGGTCTTTCACTGAAGATAATCTTATAAACAAATCATTAATGAATTTTAGAATGCTGTTATCAGAAATCGGAACACTGTGGCCAGGGGACCCCTTCAGTCCACTTTACCAGATGAATATATAAAATAGGTAAGACACAATAAATGCACTGGGAACCACCCTGGGGATGGGGAAGTGCTTTAAAATTATGAATTATGAAGTGCTTTAAAACTGCAGTGCTTGTAATCGTCAGTATAATCTGTGTAAGATTCGATCACTGAAAAAACCTTTGGTTTATGAATGTGGGATATTGTGCTTCTCTATCCACAATTCTAAATGCTAGGGAATGGGCTGATATTGCTGCACTATATTGTGCTCTTGTTGCCAGCAGGAAAAACATGCCAAATTTTACCTGGCAAAGGACAGCCTGAATGGCAGCAGTCAAGATAGTCTACAGCAGCCCTTCTCAACAGGCCATATGGTTCCCTGAAACATTTGACGGAGGCCACAGACTGGAAACAATTCTTCACACACCACCTTAGAAGGTGAATTATGTGATTTATATAATCCTAATTTAACCTATATTTCTTTCGTATTGTCTTTATGGCCATGACCCCCCCCCCCCCAAAAAAAAAGCCCTTGAGAATGGATACTTTCTTGTGTTCACTACCATTCACCAAGCAGGGGAAAACCCCAGAACCTGACTCCTTACCCCCCCCCCCCCCATCAGTTAAGTACTTTTCACTCCAACACAAAGCTATGGGCAGGGCTGTTTTTCAAGTTCTCTTTAAATCTGAGGATGTTCTGGGTAGCAAATTTCTGAATGGGGGTAAATTATTTTATGCTTTAAAAATCTTAACTTGGAAATCTGTTGTCCAAGCCACCCTAAATTTGGCACAGAGCAAGAATAGACTATTTGCTTAAAAATATACCCAGTGTTGTGATGATCTGAAGCCCAGTTTCAAAGTTATATTTTTCATTTGTTTGGGATACCCCCATTGTTAGAATTGCCTTATAGAACATTGACATAACAGAACTGCTGCATTCTCATTCAGCCAGTATAATGAAACAGCTAATTCTCAGGATGGCATTATGGTGATCCCACCATGCCCCTCTAGAAGTGGCTGCCAAGTTACCGTATATGCATATATGTACACGTGTATTCAAATACTTCTTCCCTCCCCTATATCAATAGATCTTAGAGCAGGGTACAATCCAAAACATCAATTAAAAGAAACAAATAAACTTAAACAATTGAACTTTGTAAAATGTTCACTCTGCCAGGTGCGGAGCTGCCATGGCAGGGACGCTTTGCCCACCCGCCAGGAGACGGCGTCACAGTGTGGTGATGCCGCTCTCAGGGAGGGGAGGAGGGACGGAGCCTTTAAGGCACAGCGTCCCTCTTGCCCAACCTCTTATTCGATTGGCCGAGCAAGAGGGAAGCCACGCTGCTTGTCCGAGCAGTTTTGATTTCCCTGTATGCGGCTGGCCTAGGGAGCCTGAAGTTTCGGGTCGTGCAATGGTGTGGCCTGCGGTTTGGAGTGTTTGGGGCTACTAGAGGGAAAGGAGAAGGAGAGGGATCTTTTCCCAAGCACAGAGTGTAGAGATAAATAAATACAATTTATTATAATTGGTTATATAATTAGATAGGGTGAAAGGAAGTGGCAAAGGGCAGATTTGGGCAGTTGCCATAGGGGGGTGAGTTAAGAGTTAGAGAGGCAAAGTGAGTGATAGAGGGGGATAGGAAAAGAAAAGGGAGGAGAGATTGAGAAAGAGGGAACTGGAAATAAACAGAAAATAAAATAAAATCATATGTGTATGTGTGCATATATACATATATTATTATTATTATTATTATTATTATTATTATTATTATTATTATTATTATTATTATTATTATTATTATTATTAATAATAATAATAATAATAATAATAATAATAATAATAATAATAATAAAGGGGTTAGAGTGAGTAAGTAAGCAAGCAAGTAAGTAAACAAACAAACAAATAAATAAATAAATACATAAATAAATAAATAAAAAACAATTCTCTTTTGTGGCACACTGCCCCCTGCTGGGCACAGCTTATTGCTGCCACATTAAAAAAAATAAGGGTGAGGACAAACTAATAACAATTAGATAAGAGGATAGATCAAGTTGAGGATGACACCAACAGTGCTTTATAACAATAACTGGCAATTTAAATAAGTAATTAAAAATAAAATAAGATAAAATAATTAAAACAAGAGACAGCATGGGGCCAAAAAGGGTCAAGGTTCTGGTAAAGGCAAGCAGCCTGCAAAACATAAAGCCCCTGCAAAACCACCACCGGTGATCTCTTCATCCGAGGACATGGAGTGGCCAGATTATAGTGCCTTACTGGCAAAGTTGAGCAAATTGGAAAGGAAAAGGGCAATGGCTTGGAATGCAGCTAGTACTGCTACACTGAGAAGGTTGCGTAGGGAATCCAAGGTGTGCAGGATGGCAGAGTTGCAGCAGTTGAGTGACGTAATGTTGCGTATACCTCTTTTAGAGAAAGAGCGTGCTGGTTCTGCAGGAGCGTCTTTGGCAGAAGGAGCGAGAGGCAGCCATCAGACCACCCATCCTGACACAGAAGCTGACATGAGTTTTGAGCCCCAGGCCATCGAGCGCACTTAGAGGGAGGAGGTGGTTGAAGAAGAACAGACCCTCCAGGGTGCAGGGGCGCCGGCTGGCAGGCAGACTGAGGCTGACTGCACCCCAGCAGGACCCAGCCTTCAGGTGCTTTCCATCAATGCTGCAGTGCCCGCACTGCCAGTAGCAGGTGAGTTAGCAACCACATCACACACAACACAAATAGAAGGGATGTGGCCTTGGGGTGAAGTTAGCCCACCAGCGTTGTCTCAGATGACATCTGGATTAATGTCTGGCAGCATAGGGAGGGGGTCACCCACATTGGGAGTGCCTGTACCGGCTTCGAAGCCTTGAACAGCATCTTACCCACAGTGGTCCTTACCTAGTCAAGCGCCAGGGTTTGTTGAAGGTTTACAACAATTCAGTCACCCCACAGTATCTGACACTGGATACAACTCTGTGCCTAGGAGCACCCTTCCATATGGGGATCAATCCCTACTATTGGGAGACCACATTCTCCCAGCTACAATAGAGAAGATTTAGAGAGGCGAATACGTGGATGTATTTGAACTCTTGAACACAGAAAAGGGAGAAAAGAAAGGGGCCAAAGAAGAGGATAGGGAGAAGGAGAGATTTAGGAAGAAGCCAGAGAGATGCTGGGTGAACTGGCTCCTGGGCTTTTTGATATATATCGGAACAATAGTGGAAACGACCTTTCAAGGGCTTTTGCCTTGATACAATACATGGACCTAATATATAGGGCCTATGTAGATTTCCCGAGGCATGCGTTGCTCTATGGGGTTGCTCTATGATGAGGGTTCCATATGAGAGTGGCGATACACCCCGAGATGCGCTGGGACGTACATCACCACAGCTTGTGGCTGCAGTTAATGACCCCTTCTCGCCCCGACCTAGGAGACCATTTTGACAGTGGACATTTGATTCAAAGGACTAACGATTATAATAGTCCCTGCACTTTAGCAGGCCAGGTGGTTCAACCCCACCTGGTTTGCTGGGAATTCAATTCAAAATTCAATGCCAAGGGGTCCTGGAACTGAAAGCCATGCAGATTCTGACACCAATGCTCAGTATGCGGGGCGCCCCATGGTTCAGCCATGTGTTTCAGGGGATGCCCTGGATCGGGTGGCAACAAGGAGGGAGGTGGTCCCGAGTGGCAGCCACCAGGTCCGTCTGCTGCTTCAAAAGGGCCCCAGTCCAATTAACCTATCTACACTAGCTGGCTGGGTGCTATCGTGCCCGGATAGAGAGGCAGCCCGTTATTTGCAGGATGGTTTCACGTTTGGTTTTAGGACCCCGGGGAAGGATTTTTGGGGACACAGGAGTGGAAAAGGAAGCTTGGATAATTTACATAGCCCTCCACTAAGGACATTAGCACTGCAGAATAGCACTGAATATTTTGTCTTGCACCCCCCAACACACACACACACACACACACACACACACACACACACACACACGCAAAAACAAAACCACTTAGATATCTTATTAGAGCTGGTTGTAAGACAGCCATCCTTGAAGTCAAACGACAGATTATTTAATTTGTGATGTATGAAATACACAAAAAAGCAATATTGACTAGAAAGGAAGTGCTGTCAGCCATTCATGTTCACATACCAAGAAAACTCTGCTTGGGAGAGGGGCTGTGCAAATCACCTAAGCTTAATCTTCCATCTCCCCCCCCCCCCAAAAAAAAAAGATTCAGAGGATGGCTTTGCTTCAAATTCAAATTTCTGATACTATTTTTGCAAGCTACTTTACCCTTGAGAGACTGGAAAGCACTAGTTTTCAACTGTGTAACTATCCCACCAACATAGTGGAAGTGACAGGAAAATGGTAACTGTGTTGTGAAAGAGCCACGCAAGGGAGCAGGTCAAGACTTCCCTAACCACTTAATTGGTATACCATCTGCGGTAGTTTCCAAAGCACAGTGCTTAAGAAATCTGTGTGAAAGTGGAAAAGGAACTCTTTGCCTTATATAAAGCTAGTGTGGCAAGTACTATAAAGGTCTTCCTTTGTAGATGAAATTGTACTTTGTAAGGCAGGCAACCCACACTTTTGTTTTTCAGACATATGGTATCCCATCATTCCCATTTAATAATTGCATTATGGGATTTGTAGTCTTAGAAGTATGTGACAAACTGAGGAAAATAATTTCCAAACTCAGTAAATCCAACTTTTTGTTTGTTTGAACTAATGATGTAAATAGTGAATGAGTACTGCTAACACAGCACGTTAAAATTTTGAAGGAGTGAGCACATTTGAGCAAGCCAGACTATTTTCTGGGGACATTTCCTCTCAACACTTTTCTTCCAGAGGATCTGGGAATGAGTGTCTGCTGAGCAAGAGTTTCCAGCTGATGCAGGGTAGAGCTGGACAAGGAGTCAGGTGAGGGGAAGGGAAGAGAAGAAGGAAACAGGTAGGAGCTTTGTCTACATTAAATGCTGAATACATTCCCAAAATTGATGGCACTACACAGTGCCCTCATCCCATGTCATAGGCCTTTGTTTCTCCTCCCCCCCCCCCCTTAAAATTTGGAACTACATAAATACCTACAAATTCCCAAAAAATCCCAAGAACAAATCAGTTTGTGCCACTGACAAATTAGCTTTGGTCAAATTGGTTTGTGCTGAAAATATTTGTATCCAAATAGGATCAGATGGTACTTACACCCCCTCCATGCAGCTTACATTAGAACACAGCTTACATCTTAGAAGCCTTATATTTGGTGACTTGACCATGTTGGCAAACATGTCACTCATTTCTCTGAAAATATCAACTACAAAAATAACACATTTGCCATTTTCCCACTCTCTTTCCCCTCCTGAACGTCACCACAGATCCAGAGATCTAGCTATAATTTAATAGGCTTTCCCAGAGGGGACTAACATGCAATGAATTTTTCATATGACATGCTGAAACTTGATGCAGAATGATGAAATGGCAGATCTGATGGGTCCTACAAGAAAAAGTTTAGTAACAACAATGATTTCTAAATATCCCAGCTCTTTTAAGGCAAATGTTCTTTCTCTGAGGCAACTAATCAACATCTAAATTAAGAATATAATTCTCTGAATCAATCTGCTTTAAATTAATAACTTATTCTACAATTGTACTTTTGTAAAAAAAAAAAAGTCATTCAGAGTTACTGATGATAGATTCTTGTCTTAGTGATTTTACAAAACTTATTTCCTCTTTCTTTTTCATCCCAGTTTGTTTGTTTGTTTGTTTTTTCAATGTGGGATGAATTTGTATATGTTGATTTTGCTTCAGTGTGATGCATATGTGGGTAGGAATGAATATAGGACAGCTTTCTTGCCTAACCTGTTTTGGGCCAAGTAGGTTTTTTGTTTCAATGGTCTTGACTACTGATTTTATTTTGGTGTGTTTGTGGGGGCAAATATAGGGGAGGAATATTTTTCTTTCAATCCGAGTTGGGTTTGCAGTGACTTCTGTCGCTGCACATGACACAAGACCTAGTGTGGTTTAAAAGCAGCACCAATTCACATAATTTAAAACTGCAGTCGGGCTTCTGCTGCTAGCTGGCCAGTGCTGCAAGGCTTCCCAGCTACTGACAGCACTGGGGATGGGACAGCAGAGTGCTTGCTACCTCAACATGTGGTGAAAACAGAGCCACTAGAGGTGCCCCCTTGGGCAAGAACAACATCATTGGCTGCCTGTGCTGGGAGGCTACCTGATTACATCAGCACTGGCTGGCTGGCAAAGTTGTTCTTGCTGGGAAGGGGAAGTTCCAACAGTTCCGTTTTTGTGCGTATTGAGCAGGCGAGGACTCTGCTTCCCTGACCTCAGCACTGCCAGTAGCCAGGAAGCCTACTCTACACATTTAAGGTGAAGAATTGCATTAAAACAGGACATGTTCTTTCTGCGGTTTCCTACCTGTGCAGATTACCTTCAAATGTATAGGCACTGACATTCAACGGGGCTTACTCTCAGGTAAAAGGGTTTAGGGTTATTGTTTTGGAACCAGTTTTGAATACATTAGCATTTCCTACTTCCGCATTAACCTTTGTAAGGTAAAGGTAAAGGTTTCCCTTGACATTTGGTCCAGTCGTGTCCGACTCTAGGGGGCGGTGCTCATCCCTGTTTCCAAGCCGTAGAGCCAGCGTTTGTCCGTAGACCATTTCCGTGGTCACGTGGCCAGCGCGACTAGACACGGAACGCCGTTACCTTCCCACCATGGTGGTACCTATTTATCTACTCGCATTTGCATGCTTTCGAACTGCTAGGTTGGCAGGAGCTGGGACAAGCGACGGGAGCTCACTCCATCGCGTGGATTTGATCTTACAACTGCTGGTCTTCCGACCTTGCAGCACAGAGGCTTCTGCGATTTAACCCACAGCGCCACCACGTCCCTATTAACCTTTGTGGTTTATGATAAATCACGTGGTAGCACTAAGGCTGAATCCATCTATTTGATGGAAGGGATCTAAATTCAGATTCTAGACTTACTGTAAATGAAAACACATGGAAAAACAAATGAAAATATATTGTGTTCACAAACTAATGCAGAGTTAAGTATGTGTGATCCAGCAGTATACAAATCTTTTGTTTCAGTAGGCACATCTGGAATTTTGAGAGTGTCATCAGTGTTTTCACAAGTACCAGCAAAGTGTGAAGGAGTGATTATTCATAATAGTAGGTGTGATCAGTGGCACAATAGTTTTATCCAAGAAGGCAAATGGGTGAGACCAGAAGAAAAATATTTTCCTCAAGAAGCTATTAATGAGCAAGAGTAGGGTGGGGCTCCGAAACACACAACTGCTCCCGTGAACTGCCACAGCACACAGCTAATAAACAGCAGTATAATAGGCTGACAGACAAGTAACTCAGCCAAGAAAATGAGCATATAGCAGGTATAAGAGGTCTGAGCCCTAAATCCCCATTAGAAATCGGTCCTCACATCACTGAAGTCAAACTGTGGATGGTTGGAGAAATCTACACATACGAAAAACACCCATCAGCACCACACAGCTATACCAAAACAAAACCAAGAAAAATATCCCTTCACACTAACCATTTTCATGCAGAAGACACACCACACTGAACAAACAACAAACATATAAATAAACAAACCAGAAAAAATACATGCACATTGAGGAAAACCCATATTAAACCAAGAACAATCAAAGGAACACAAAGCAGCCTAATGAACACCACACCAACACCAAAACCACGAGGACGCATGAGAGAGAGAGAGACCACAAGCCTAATTAGTGGGTTTAAATGAGCTTGTCTCTGTATAGTACCTTGTTGAAATATTCCCCTGTTATAAAAATGTGACCTGGGAATTGGCTTTAAGAGATTACTGGAATTGTCTCTAAAATTGGACATGGGGAAAAAATAAAATGAAACCAAAACAGCCCTCAATAGATCATTAGGTGGATAATCTTGAACTGATTATCATACTGAACAGTGTTATTTGCAAAATGAGTGTCAGGAGAATACTGCTTGTTTCTGAAGAAGACGTTTGAGGATTAGCCAGCTGATCATGTAGGAATACTGCAATGCTACATTAAATTAAAACACATGTACATGGACGCTCTTGATCATGTCCTCCCTCCCACTGCAAACAGGCATGGACTCTTGGGGCAACCCAATTCTAACCCCCCTCCCCCATTAGTTTATTCTGCAAATTCATCTAGGACAGCTCTGCCATGCAAAGAGCTTTTTGATTTGACTCTAAGCACCATCGCAATTTCGCTGCCGTGCCATGTTTCAAATAGTATTCTTTGTGCTCATTTCATATTACAAAGATATTACAAAGCACAAGATTATTCTTCAAATGATCCATGGAGTCTCAGTGTCTTTTTGTGAGATGGCCATGATAATGTTCTCTGCGTCTTTCAACAGGAATGTATGTGCTGAAACATCAAGATTGGGTTATCTATACAGTATGATATGCTGGCAGCAGAATCTACAAGCCATTTTAATAATTCAGAAACAGTCCTAGAGGACTCCTTGTTTGGATACAGAATAAAGACTGGAAATCTGTATTATTTTAATTGAAGTCCAGTGGCAAAAGGTCAGTTACCAGTGCTCATGTCCCTTTAGTGCATAGGCATTAACTCAAGGGTCTTTAGACTGGAACCTTGCCAGGGCTGTCTACGTACAGAGTACTTAGAAGTGGTTTACCATTGCTTTCTTCTGAGTATGCTCTGGGACTGTCCAGGTTTCCCAAGGCCACACAGGCTGGCTATTCTCTTGGGAGGCACAGTGAGGAACTCCTGACCCCTCATTCTGCAGCCAAATGCTCCATTTTCGTTAGCTGTCAACCCAGCTCTCTCTAATTAGCCTCTCTCAGGACAATTAGAGTGACATTATAGTTTTGTCTCGAGCAAATGGAGCAGAAGGGCTTTGTCTAGCAGAGAAGAGGGCAAGAGATGGCCCTCCAATTCTTACTGGACTGCAACTCCCAGCATGCCTCACCATTGGTTATGCTGCCTAGACTGATGGGAGCTGCAGTCCAACAAGTTGTCCATCCTCAGTCCAGTACCTCCAATGAGAAAGTCATGATCTATACTGAGGCAGCTGTGTGTGTATGTACATGTATGCACATGAATGTGTATATGCAGCCCAGAGCACTTTTATGTCTTCAATCGGGAGTAAAAAATGGAAATGAAGTGCTCTACTATTTATGCACAGAGAGCCCAATCTTGCTTTCATTACTCAAGCAATACCTAATTGATTAGTAACAAATTTCTAATCAGCAAGAGACAAAAAAAAATCAATAGAAGTATTTCTTGATTTAGGAATGTCAGGCTTGGACTTAACAGTAAGTGATTCCTGGTGGGAAACCAAGCCATCAATTAGTTTTGCTTGGAAGATTCACACATCTTAGTTCTTTCCCAATAAATTAAAACACACCCTTTACAGATGTCTCTGTGTTCCTAATGGATCCATTAGCTCAAGCTGTTGGTGTGGGCAAGATCGTGGCCCCTTTTAATTAATTCAGGTACTGTTTCTTCACTTTTTGGGTTCACAAAGTAAAAGTCATGTAGGGCCATTTTTTTCCTTCGGAATACATTTCTATTCTATAAGAAGTTTTATTTTGTAAGGTGTTATGCAACACAGATTCATTCCATTTAAAATAGACTGCTATATTTTTTTTTTTAAAGAAAGAAATGAGTAATAGTAGAATTAGAAGTAAATGCACCATCAAAACAATCTGGTAAATCAGTTAAAATGCAGAGAGAACAGAGAGAATGAACAAATTTGCTGATGGGTAGGTACAGTATCTCACTTTGTTGATTTTTCTAATAAGAATATATAAAGGTGGACAAATTTCTTCAGAGGCAGGATGAAAAGAACTGTGAGAGGACCTGTGGGAAATAGATCCATCTAATCAGACAGAGGGCTTTGGTTTGCTTAGCTCTTAAAAGTGTGAGTTTCAAAAATTCTGTGCCTTCAACAATGGTTGTAGAGTCACCTTTTTTCCTGTCAACCTTGTCCCTTCTTTAACAGCTGCTTGGAAGGCAGCTATGATGTGATCCTCTCCATGTTGGGGATAGCTCTTCCTATCAAGTTGAGCTGTTCACACAGGTGAATCCTGTCTCTTCTGTCATCTCTCTAACAATGGAAATATGACTATTGAAGAGAGACTGTTGTGGCTCAGCAGTCTTTCTATGTGAAACAATTTTTGGGGTGTTTTGGCTCTCATGGAAAGGGTACCTCAGACGGCAGGTTTTTTTGTCTTCAGACAATTGTGTTTCCATGATTGAGAGGTGATAGATGAGGTGGGGCTAGCATACTTCCTTCAACATATGTAGACTCTGGCATGTGCACACACACACACAGGTTATTCCAATACTAATTAACAACTTGATCCACCATTTTGTGGTACGAGTGGCAAGTATTGTTTACAACGTGACTTGAAAATCTGGAGGCTAAATGATGTTGACAGACCTAAAGCTAAACTTTACATAACTTTATATCGGTCCCTGCAAATATCCTTCTGAGACTGCATCACTCAGGCTACAAGCAAAATAATAATAATAATGTATAGATAATCCATTGAAGTGAAAGGGCAGCTACTCTATTAAAAAAACCGAAAATCACTAAGAGGACTGTATAATGGCTAGATATTAAGCACAGAGAAACTTTACCTTCAGTTGGATCATTAGAATCTGATTCTTAAATTGTGAATTGAACATGGTCTGGTTATATGAAGGTACTTGTGATACAAGCCCAGTCTAGGCATCAATAAGAGTTCTGACTTATTCTGAGAAAGCAAATGTGCTGGCATATGTTTCCAGATTGGTGTCTTTTGGCTCCTTCTGTCAGAAGGAATATTAAAGAAGCCAAGGACTGTCCACCCATGATTTATTCAATATGTGACACAGAAACCCAGACCTTTGGCTCATTGCTCCCTTCGGAAGACACAACCATAGACCAGGATTAGTTTATGATTCTAGCTTTTTAGGGGACCAATGAGCCAGAGTTATGGACATTACACTGTACAAACCATGTACAGAGTGTCTTGGCTTGTTTATTCTTTTTAACTGGCAGGAGAAGCCAAGTGGGAATGACGGAGTGAAGTCTACCTGCATGCTGACTCACTTGCAGTAAGCCAAAATTTTAAAAACTTCCAAGCACATACATGTACACACATTCTCACACACCAGGAATATCAGACTTCATTACTAGGTCACTCGTCCAAATATCAGGATTGTCAAATTGTCCCCAAACATGTTGACATTTCATAGAGCAAGACTCATAATTTTTACAGATCTGAACAAATCTTGTCCAGAAGGGATTTTCTTATTTATCTATTTGAATAAGATTGATGAAAATTCTGATGGGAGACATTTCCACTAGGGATATGGATTTTGGATTTATTTTTATATTTATTTTTTTACTACAAATCCCTTAGAAGGAAGCTTCCCAGCAATCATCAGGGCAGTTTTTTCCCCAAACAAATTCACAATAGCCATTCCTGTTTTTCATCACAGTGTTAGCATTAACAGAAATGACTATGTTCTTTGAGAGTGGGGCTTGGGAATATGCATCCTTCTAGATGGTGTTGGACCACAGCTCACATCACATGTAGCCAACATAACCAGTCTTGAGAGATGATGGAGATTGTAATCCAATATCTGGACAACCAGACATGTCCCATTCCTGCTATACATATTCCCCATATGGTGAATGCTTCCATAAGCAAACATGGCAGAAGTCTACATTCTTTTGAAACACCCTTGCTGGATACTGCCCAGATATTTTATGACTGCATATCTTAAGCTTTTGTCCCCTTTCTACAAAGAAGAAACTTGTGTATTTACTAGTATTTCTATCTCTTTTTTAATATAATTTTGTGCTACAGAGACCTGCTTGAGTACATACTCTTTAATTACTTTCTGTTATGCAGTATTGACAGTTTCACTGAGTATGCATCCATTTTTATGAATCATCTCATACTTGCTTGTTTTGCTGGATGAACCTCATGTTGCGGTATGTTTTTTTAGAGCAATAGAGCTATTCTGATTTACCATGATCAAGGCAACTTAGCTTGTGGCAACTTTTCTTCAGCTGAAATGCAAACAGGTTTTGAAATGAACATTACACTTGAGACAGACTCCCCCATTAGACAAGCTGAGTTGCCTTACGGCCCTACAGAATATGTTCTTAAAAGACAGAGATGGGAAGCTAGAAGGCGCTGTAAGTCACAGGAGAATTCGGACTGCAAAACATCTTCAGATTTGTGAAGGAATTCAGGAAGGTAGTGATGTTTTAAGTCCCTGGAGGATGTTAGCTAAGAAGCTGTAGCCAGTGGATTTGCACAAATATCAAATATTTGGTGCTCTTTGATACTCTAGATTTGAGCTAATAGCTGCAGGATTGCTGAGGCAACAAAACCAAAGCACCATGAATGTATTATAGTTGCACATATTTCTTGATGTATTTTAAATTGGTAAAATAAATAAACAGCTTCATGTCCCAATCTGGATGATGACTATATTGTAGCAGCAGTACATTGCATGGGTCACAGCATATCTGACAAAGGGAGAGACTGCACTGACAAATAAGGCAGGAAATGCTCTGGGTTTGGGACAGTCAGATTTGCATAATTTTCTGTTGACTACACAACACAAAAATCAATGCAAATGAGCTCAGAGTTTTCCCCCTACAATCCATAGGTTTTTTTCCTCCATCCCTGGGGCTTCTACCTTTTTGATGGCAAATACATTTGCATTGGTTCAAATGGCATGATTGTTCATGCCCATGCAGAAAGCATCTGCCATTGCAGTTTTCAAAGAGAGTTTTAGACCTGGCTATAATAAAATATAATTTTGCTTCAAATTGAAGGAATTGAAGAGCCAGAGTGGTTAAACAGCACTACTGCAGTCAAGCCTCTGCTCAAGTTTGACTCAGCCTTCCATCTTTCCATGGTTGGTAAACTGAGTACCCAGCTCACTGGGGGGGCAAGTTGTTGTTTGCATAATAAAATTGTAAACTGCCCAAAGTGTACTTTAAGTACTTTAAATGCTATGGGATGGTACAAAGTCAAAACAACAACTTGCTTGTTTTCCTCTTTCCTTCCTGTTCCATTTCCAATGGCACCATTGTGCTAAGGCACCTAGAAGACCAAAAGAAAAAAAAAGTTGCTAATGAGTAACACTGTAACTCTGCTGTAGCCGTTGTTGTTGTTTAGTCGTTAAGTCGTGTCCGACTCTTCGTGACCCCATGGACCAGAGCATGCCAGGCCCTCCTGTCTTCCACTGCCTCCCGGAGATTGGTCAAATTCATGATGGTAGCTTCGATGACACTGTCCAACCATCTCGTCCTCTGTCGTCCCCTTCTCCTCTTGCCTTCACACTTTCCCAACATCAGGGTCTTTTCCAGGGAGTCCTCTCTTCTCATGAGATGGCCAAAGTATTGGAGCCTCAGCTTCAGAATCTGTCCTTCCAGTGAGCACTCAGGGTTGATTTCCTTCAAAATGGATAGGTTTGTTCTCTTTGCAGTCCAGGGGACTCTCAAGAGTCTCCTCCAGCACCACAATTCAAAAGCATCAATTCTTCGGCAGTCAGCCTTCTTTATGGTCCAGCTCTCACTTCCATACATCGCTACTGGAAAAACCATAGCTTTGACTCTGCGGACCTTTGTCGGCAAGGTGATGTCTCTGCTTTTTAAGATGCTGTCTAGGTTTGTCATCGTTTTCCTCCCAAGAAGCAGGAATCTTTTAATTTCGTGGCTGCTGTCACCATCTGCAGTGATCACGGAGCCCAAGAAAGTAAAATCTGTCACTGCCTCCATATCTTCCCCTTCTATTTGCCAGGAGGTGATGGGACCAGTGGCCATGATCTTCGTTTTTTTGATGTTGAGCTTCAGACCATTTTTTGCGCTCTCCTCTTTCACCCTCATTTAGAGGTTCTTTAATTCCTCCTCACTTTATGCCATCAGAGTGGTATCATCTACATATCTGAGGTTGTTGATATTTCTTCCGGCAATCTTAATTCCGTCTTGGGATTCCTCCAGTCCAGCCTTTCGCATGATGTATTCTGCATATAAGTTAAAGAAGCAGGGAGACAATATACAGCCTTGTCGTACTCCTTTCCCAATTTTGAACCAATCAGTTGTTCCATATCCAGTTCTGTTGCTTCCTGTCCCACATATAGATTTCTCAGGAGATAGATAAGGTGGTCAGGCACTCCCATTTCTTTAAGAATTTGCTATAGTTTGCTGTGGTTCACACAGTCAAAGGCTTTTGCGTAGTCAATGAAGCAGAAGTAGATGTTTTTCTGGAACTGTCTGGCTTTCTCCATAATCCAGCGCATGTTAGCAATTTGGTCTCTAGTTCCTCTGCCCCTTCAAAATCCAGCTTGTACTTCTGGGAGTTCTCGGTCCACATACTGCTGAAGCCTACCTTGTAGGATTTTGAGCATAACCTTGCTAGCGTGTGAAATGAGTGCAATTGTACGGTAGTTGGAGCATTTTTTGGAACTACCCTTCTTTGGGATTGGGATGTAGACTGATCTTTTCCAATCCTCTGGCCACTGCTCAGTTTTCCAAACTTGCTGGCATATTGAGTGTAGCACCTTAACAGCATCATCTTTTAAGATTTTAAATAGTTCCACTGGAATGCCATCACCTCCACTGGCCTTGTTGTTAGCCATGCTTTCTAAGGCCCATTTGACTTCCCTCTCCGGGATGTCTGGCTCAAGGTCAGCAACCACACTATCTGGGTTGTCCGGGACATCTAGATCTTTCTGGTATAATTCCTCTGTGTATTCTTGCCACCTCTTCTTGATGTCTTCTGCTTCTGTGAGGTCCCTACCATTTTTATCCTTTATCATGTCCATCTTTGCACAAAATGTTCCTTTAATATCTCCAATTTTCTTGAACAGATCTCTGGTTTTTCCCTTTCTATTCTTTTCCTCTATTTCTTTGCACTGTTCATTTAAGAAGGCCCTCTTGTCTCTCCTTGCTATTCTTTGGAAGTCTGCATTCCATTTTCTGTAACTTTCCCTATCTCCCTTGCATTTTGTTTCCCTTCTCTTCTCTGCTATTTGTAAGGCCTCATTGGACAGCCACTTTGCTTTCTTGCATTTCCTTTTCTTTGGGATGGTTTTTGTTGCTGCTTCCTGTACAATGTTACGAGCCTCCATCCATAGTTCTTCAGGCACTCTGTCCACCAAATCTAGTTCCTTAAATCTGTTCTTCACTTCCACTGTGTATTCATAAGGGATTTGGTTTAGATTATACCTGACTAGCCCAGTGGTTTTTCCTACTTTCTTCAGTTTAAGCTTGAGTTTTGCTATAAGAAGCTGATGATCAGAGCCACAATCAGCTCCAGGTCTTGTTTTTGCTGACTGTACAGAGCTTCTCCATCTTTGGCTGCAGAGAACATAATCAATCTGATTTCGGTATTGCCCATCTGGTGATGTCCATGTGTAGAGTTGCCTCTTGTGTTGCTGGAAAAGAGTGTTTGTGATGACCATTGGTTCTCTTGACAAAACTCT
The DNA here is from genome assembly GCA_037013535.1 of Intellagama lesueurii. Classification (NCBI taxonomy): domain Eukaryota; kingdom Metazoa; phylum Chordata; class Lepidosauria; order Squamata; family Agamidae; genus Intellagama; species Intellagama lesueurii. The sequence goes on from JBAJHW010000004.1 coordinate 144,308,365, forward strand.
ATTAGCCTTTGCCCTGCTTTGTTTTGAACTCCAAGGCCAAACTTACCTGTTGTTCCTTTTATCTCTTGACTCCCTACTGTAGCATCCCAGTCCCCTATAATGACAAGAACATCTTTCTTTGGTGTCAGTTCTAGAAGGTGTTGTAAGTCTTCATAGAATTGGTCAATTTCAGCCTCTTTAGCATCGGTGGTTGGTGCATAAACTTGGATTACCGTGATGTTGAAAGGTCTGCCTTGGATTCGTAGCCGTACCTTTTGCAAATCTGTACAGCTACAAAACAGCTACCTTAAGAAACAAGGCTGATTACTAATTTTCTGCTCTCTTCTCTTCTGACTCCTGCAGGGTTTGCCAAAGTGAATTCATCCAGGGAAACCCAGTTTCCAGGGTGAAACTTCACAGCAGATCCATGCACATTTTTCTTGCTTTGTAATCACATGCAGAGTTACCATAGTAAAGACAATTAAATTTGTTGTAAATTCACCATCAGCTAAAATGCAAACAGTTTTGAAATTTACTATTCTTAATAATAATACATAGGACAAAATACTCCCATCAAAAAAATAAAATTGGCAAATGTAATTCTTTAATATATTCTGATAATACAGTGATCTAATTCTGTTGTTGTACTGAGCTACTTGATGGTTGTGTTATCCTTTTCTAAAGTTAGTGTTTTCCATTCAGTGCCAGCTATTGAAAAGATAGACTTAGATGCTGTGATACTTTATTCCACAAAAAGTTTTTAAAATAGAAGTGACCAACCCCTTAGATTTTGTCTGGGTTTAGAAGGCAAAAGTTTACTCCCACTACCCAACAAAAAATATGAATAAAGTGCCTCCTTTTCCACACAGAATGGGTTTGCCTGCCTTTTCTGCCAAATTAAGGAAGAGAGCTAAGACGGTACAGTTGCTAACAAGAGTATGTTCTTGCCAAGTCTCTTTATGATGGGCCATTCACCCTTCACCAGTTCCCTGGTAAACCCATCTGTTTTTCAAACAACAGTTTAAAAGGCCAAGTGAAATAATCTTTCTCTGTCTTCCATAGAAACCTGTGCCATGTTGTTCTTCCTTCCCTGCAGCATCTCACCTTTACACCCCTGACATGTTATGTTCTTTTACTTTGTTTCTTACCTTAACTTCAGAAGGGATTTTGCCTCCCTTCATTTTTTATTTTGTTATTATTATGGAAAGGAGACCTGTGTGAGAGAAACCACCTGCAAATAAATCAGGGTAACTGTAAAAGGCTAAAGGAAGCAAAGGGGGAAATGGCCTCTACTTTCCTCCATCCAGTCAGTTAATTTATAAAGCAAACTTCCCTTGTTCCCACCCTGCCTTGGGTCTTTCAAAGTGTGATGCCAAACCTTTAGATTGGAATTAAAAAGGAGGTGCAAGTATTCACCTTCACAAATCAGTAAATTGCTCAGGGACTCCTCTTTACAGGCTTAGAGGATCAGTGCATAGAGGACATATTTTAGAAACAAGTCTAGGTGATCCAGTGTTGTTGCAAACTCCATAGTAAACCCAGTCCTTCTGGGCCTAGAAATGAACCGGTTTGTGTTTGTCTATTGGAGACCTCCATATGTCAATTCAATCTTTGCTTTCCAGTAAACATTGAGCCAACTTTGCTGTGGTGTTTTCCCAGAAAGGCTCTGCTGGCATGACTTTTGCTTACATGTCCCTGACCCCACCACTGGAAATCAAACAAGCAGAAAAAGTGCAGGGAAACACAAGGGATGCTGACATCATAACAGGAATCAGTGTGCCTAAAGGGGAGAACTCAGAAAGGAGCTGCTGGTTTTTTGCACACCGTATCAAGAAAAAGCTCTAAAAGTGGAGATTTCCAAGGAATCCTTAATCAGGCAAATGACTCAATGAACCGAACATCTTCAAACCTCCATCAGATTCAGTTAAACTTGTGACCTATTAATTGTGCATAACAGATTATTATATACAGATCATTGCTTTTGCTGTCATATAACTTATTTGCCATTCACATTGTGTCTCTTGTTTTGAATAGACTATTTTTTGTTCTTTTAGGGGTGTAGGTTTTCTTGCTGGTGGTGGCGTACATGCAAGCCTCTTGTATGAATATTAAACCATAGAGGTAGCGATAGGGATAGTGCATTCTGTTTCCTCTTACATATTAATTTATCTCTCTACATTTTTATTGCTGCAATGTGTGCCAAGCTCTTTTAAACCTGGTTTAGCGGATATATTTTTTTTTATTTCTTCAGGGAGCAGATAGCACAGATTTATAATACACTGCACAAGGCATCATTCATAACATTGCTACCTATCACATTCAATGATTGTCCCAATGTTCTTGTGATCTGCATATACAGTGTTGTGCTGCTCTCTTCCCCTTGTGGATTTGCCTGAAATTTGTGCTTCTGAAAGGTAATTGAGAACTCTCTCAGCTGTTGTACAAATGCTGAGTGCATGCTCCTCTGAGGCCTAACAAGTTCTTCATCTGACAATGAAGCTGAATCAAAATAAATTAATGCTTAAAGGAGTTCTGCAGATTAACTGAAGATTGCTCATTTTAAGGATGTTTTTAAAAATGACTATAAATGACATAATTTTCTGCTCTCAGTCAATGAAATGTTGGGCTCTCTTGACAGCACTTAACAGAATATCTCTTTTAGTAAGTGACTCTCTTGTCACTTTGATACTCTGTATGAAATGCTGTAAGAAGGCTAGCAAGCGGTGAGGACTGTAGGTTGTATTTTATTGCCTGGGCAATTGTTTGATGGTTAAAACTTCTAAGGCAAGTTCTGACCCACAGAGTACAGGAAAAGTCTAGGTAATGTCCTCCAGCTGAGACTAGGAAGGCCTGTGGAGAACACAGGTGAGTATGTTCAAAATGATTATTTTTTTCCAGTTGATTAACAGCAGGATGGGGGGGGGGGCGGACAGAGTTCTGAGCTGTCAATAAGTCCAACTTAGAAGGAAACATCAATGGGAGGCAGGAATTTTAAACTGCTCTTTTCATTATTGCTTATATTGGTTTCACACTGTTTCTCCCAAGGCACTTGGGCCTGGGGTTGAAGTGACTATGTGCACAAATTTAAATCCACTGGATTTCCCATATTTAAATCTCAAAGTGATACTTCAGAACAAACTTCAAACATAAGACATGGAAATAGCTTATTTTAGAAATTATGTATTCAAATCAAAAGATATAAAAGAAAAAAGAGGAAAAAATGAAACAGTCCTAGGTGTATACATTAATATAAGCTAACCATATGTCTGAAAAATATGTCATGTAGAGTTGGCATTAGTGCAATAGGGTAACCAGTGTGGTGTGGTGTAGTGCAGCCATTCTCAACCTTTTTTGGGGGGGCTACATCCCTTTTAGGAGCTCTTCTCAAGTTCCAGGGCCCCCTGTCAAACAAGGATACAACAGACAGTTTTCAGAAACTTGTCACATTCTTCAGTCCATTGCCCCCTTCACATGTGCCAAGGCCATATAACGCCATTGATAATGACTGGTGTAGTGGATAGAGTAATAGACGAGGACTCAGGAGACCTGAGTTTAGTTCCTGGTCTCCCATGGAAACTCACTGGAGGGTGGAACTGGTAATACCACTCCTTAAATAACTTATTTATGTTGAATACCCTATTAGACTTGACATAAGTCAGTTCTCACTTGATAACACAAAACAATAACAATTAGTGCAATAGACATTTATGCACAGCTAAAATAGATCTCCTAACCATTGAATGGTCGATGAGGTATGTTCACCTTTACACTCTTGAAGTACGTGATGGTAACAGACCGTAAAATACAATCATACTGACCACCAATTTATTTATTTATTTATTTATTTATTTATTTATTTATTTATTTATTTATTTATTTATTTATTTATTGCATTTATATGCCGCCCATCTAGACATTGTCTACTCTGGGCGGCTCACAACAGGCAAGATAAAACAGTTAATATATAATAGCAGTTTTACAGCAAAATACAAAAATAGCAATAACAATAGTTCAAGATGGGAGGAAAAAATAAATTAAGTTCCAAGAAGCAAGGTCCAGGTTGAATGTAGTGTTCTGGAATCTGTCTGCCAATTTGGACTTGGAATTACAATAGGTTCAATCACTATAGAATCATAAAATAATTGCATTGGAAGGGGCCTATAAGGGCATCAAGGCCAACCTCCTGCTCAAAACAGAAATCCAAATCAAAGCAGATCTGACAGATCAGGGATCTTCTACCAACCTTCCTCAGACTGAAGAAGCTACTTGGATGAGTAGTGAAACGTTTCAACCTAACAAGAAAGAAGTCCAGTTGCCATAACTCAACTTCCAGATCTGACAGATGGTTATCCAATTTTCTCTTGAATGCCTCCAGTATTGGAGCACCCACCACACCACAAGGTAATTGGTTACAGTACTGCTCTAACGGTTAAGATGTTTTTTCCTGACATTCAGCCTAAATCTGTCTTCCTGTAGTTTGAGCCCATTGTCATGTGTCCTGAGCTCTGGAATGATCGAGAACAGATCCTGCCCCTCCTTTGTATGACTATCTTACAAATATTGGAAAAGTGCTATCATATCTCCCCTCAGCCTTCTTTTCTCAAGGCTAAAGATGCCCAGTTCTTTCATTCTCTCCTCATAGAGCTTGCTTTCCAGTCCCCTGGAAATCTCATAGGGCTTGGTTTCCAGTCTACCAATAGACTGCAGAAAGAATTATGTTTTTTTAGAAGTTCCAGAGAAGTCCCAGTGCTATTGTAAAAACAATTACACCCTTCTGCCTACAGGAAGAAAATGAACAGTATTGTTCTCACATGCAATTTTATCCTTCACCTGAAGACAGGATGACCAATTGAAAAAGAGAACATAGTGACTGAAGTTCCATGGTTGTATGGAAGAGGACATTTAGCAGGTGTACCTTACTGTCCTCTTTCTTCAAGTTGTCTTCCTACTTGAGGACTACAACAAGCAAGATACTTTAAAAGCTTACAAGTTCCATCTGCCCTAGTGCACTATTTCTCTCCTTCCAACTGCCCTAATGGTTTTTCCACCACCAGTTTTTTCTCCGTTTCCCCTCAGAAATCTGAGGCTGCTGGTTTTACAGTTAAATTCATGCAATTATTATAGTAAAAAAAGAGACACAAAACCAAACAGTTATGTTCATTCTGTAATATTTGTACAGACTTTTTTCTGTAACAACCCAGACCGGTTGTTTGAAATATTGATTACAATATCATTGTTGTGGAATAAAATAAATGAAAAAGACTTAACAAAAGCCTAGCAGATAACAGCCAGACTACTTAGTTCATCGTCAAAGGGAAAATATCTTGCAGTTTATGTGTCATGCTTAATAGAAATCAAAACCTCTGATCAGGCACTACCAAAAGCTAGCTACCAGAGACCCCAACTGGGGCTCAGATGGAACAGATTTAGGGATATAACCAATTCAAGTATTTAAGCTGAGAACCAATTAATATCTATGCAAATGTATTTACTGCTGGCTATTGTCCTTTTAGACTGTTTCAGGAAAACAAACAAGCAAACAAGCAAACAAACTTTTGAATATATTTATCACTAGTTTGTAGCCAGGGGGGAAAGATTTGGTAAAGTTCATCTGACCCACTTTACAGAAAAGGCCAGCAGATTATTATGATTGGGTGCTGATTATTGGTCGGTCCAGCTGGGATTTCAAGGATTAAGCTGGCAGCTCAGTCATACTTGCACAGACTTTTGTGTCTCTAGTTGTTACCATCTCAGGGCATTTTGGGACAAACGAGCAAACTTTGGAAAACATTTCTAAGATAAAGCTTCATAGATAGTTGCCCAGTTCTTTTTAAGTTTCATGGCAGTTCATGACAAATGAAACTTTTTTTGGGGGGGGGGGTGCAAGACTTTGTAGTAAAAAACCTATATAGTTATGTCCTTGGAAACACTTGAAGACTGACATCGTACTAGCCTTTCTCCCATTCCAGTCTCTACCATATTATTCCTACCTCATTGTGTGGAACAGACTGATATAAACTGGACTGCTTTTATGAATACTTGATTGATTTGACTATGGGAGAAATTGTGTGTGCTCTGACCTAACCCTCAGAGAGACTAATGCATGGTTCGGAAAAACTCAGTGATCCACCAAAACACACAGTTTCCAAACTCTCAGGTCCCTATATATAGGTGCATTAATCTAGAATTTTTTTTAAAAAACTACATACAAAAGTTATCATTTTAATAAATATCCTCAGATATACTTTCCCTCAAAACATGCATTTGTTGATGCTTATATGTAATATCTGAATTTAAAAATTGAGATTAATGCACCTATGAAACAGATCAGGTAAGGAAACATGCAAAAGTGAGACAGACTGGAAATAGATTGATTTGCCCACTCTAGCTGCTTGGAGTAGATTTTAATGGGAAGTAGTTGTTATCACCATTATTTTACAGGCTAACTATAATATGTGTGAATATGTATGTGTAGACCCTGTATAAGCATGTAGAAACAGTCAAATATCATTCCCATAGACAAGGGATTTAGCTTTTTTCTGAAATAAATCCAGGCTTATTGCCAGCCTTTTAAGAATCAAAATATGTGTGGAGCATGGCATGACAGATAACTCCCTGCGCCTAACCAGATCTTCATGGAGCATGCTTATTGTGGATCAAAATAAATGCCTTACGGACACCTTCCACTTTAAATTAATCTCCAGGATTAACTGCAGGGCTCTAAATAACAGGATGAATATGATTAAGATTTTAAAGAAGTGATTTAAAAAATAAAAACAAAAAAGCCAAAGAGAGACTTGTGCTTCTGAGGAGCCACAGAAGCCTTCTCATTTTAATGGAGATCACACAAGCAGGCCTAGGAGGAAGCCACAGAAGACATATTCCTGACTGATACACTTCAATTATACTGGTAGATTGCTCAGGATAGGATGGTTATAATTGACCAGTGACTCATTTAATATTCTCACACCCAGCTGAGTTGGAGACTGTCTGAAGTTTCTCGACTGCCTTTCAGACAAATTTCAGCCTGTGCTGCATTTTGATACTTGTCTTGGAAATTGTTTTTTTTTTTTACTGTCACCTTGAATCCCACAAAATATGGCCAGAATCCTGTTAGTGATTTACATGTGCATATGTTAAAGTGCGTAACACATCTCAATAAATTGTTGTCCACTAATGAGGTATTAGTTACATTACTAGGTGTGTGCCTGTTGCACAGTCAGGCAAACACCTCATAATACAATCAGGTCTTCATTAGTTATTGGTGATTTGCCACAGTAAGTTATGTAATGCATATGTTATATCTGTTAGCAAGGTCTGGGCTATGTTTTCAGCTTTCAACATTATAGTTATTATGGCCAAAGTTCAGCCATATCAGATATACAGAACTAAAATACAATAACACATCATATATTATTTACAAGCAATACAAACCAGACTAAAATTCAAATTGCAGTTAAGTGTTAATTTCTGACTACTGCTGTGATTTAATCATATGTTTTCTTATACTAGCTACTGCACAGAATTTTGCAACCTTAGATGTAATTTCACCTGAGGAATCAGAGAGGAGAAAAGATATGTAAAACTTATCAGGTCTTCCTGGACAATGTTTTACAAATGGGGAAATAAATGGATTGCACCGATCTTTATAGAATGTGCAATAAAGTAGGACATGTTCCACAGTTTTCACCATCCCAGACTGGCAAGGGCAAAGACATTGATCATAAGTGATACATGAGTGTCTTCCCTCTAGAATGGCTAAAGGCAAAGCATTGAAACATGTCAGGGTGAAAGTTCTCCGATGTCTCACAGGTTTGAAGTTCTGAAGGCAATCTGCTGGGATGAAGATCTTCCTGTGATTTCCAGCCACTGAGTAATATGGGATCCGTGCTCTGTTGACTTGGAGGGCTGTATCTCAGGTCCACTTCCTAATATCCTCTTTGGCTTTCATAAATCCCAAATATAACAAAGCTGAATAACCCACAGGATGGCAATTTTCCCTCCGTAGCTTGGCCCATAGCCTACGCTGGAGGATGCTGCCAAATGCTGACTTAAAAATCAACAAAAGCAGTACAAAGTGCCCCATGATACCCGTTGCTATACTTTTCTGGGCTGTGTTTTCAAGATCAGTCCAATTCCAAAAAAAGTGGTTGACAGAGTCTATGGGTCAAACAAAAACATCCAGTGCAAGCAATTTGTCACCTTAAATTGCACAGAGCAGGTAGAAGCAGGTTGTCAAACAGTCTGGGTTGTAAACAGTCTTGGCAAGATGAAGATGGGCACAATAAAGAGGCAGTTTAATGAGTCTCCAACACACTAACAGCCTGAGCTCATAGGATTTATTAGCCTTTCCAAGACATACAGCTGTTTCCAGTTAGTTCCAAGGGCCCTTGAGACACTGCTGTTGCTCTTGCTTGAAACTTCTTAGTCTTCCTTTTCCTCAGGCAAATGGGCTTCAGCTCTCCCAGGTTTTTCTCATCATTTGACACCTCACTGGCAGAACTGACAGTGGTTCTTCTACCCAAGAATTCCCTGAGGGTGCTGTCAGCCGGACCACTGAGTTCTTCCTGTTCATTGCCCCTCTCCAGCTGCAAGATACCATCATCCCCTTCTATCGTAGGTTGTCACCTCTCACTTGGCAAAGTGAGGCATGACAACCTATGATAAAGAGTATGATTAAAAAATAAAATGGCCCCCAGTCCATTCAAATAATCTCTTCCAAATCAACATTGTTAAAGGAATGAACAATTGTACTTGTTACACAATTTCACACTCACAGTACATCACCCAAAAAAGTAATACAAAAAGTATAACATCATTAATTGTGACGCGCTATTTCCAAATTATAGTGTTTTGTGTCTGCCGATCTGATATTTCTTGATTAAGGTCCTCTGGCATGATCTTAAGGGAGGTGGTCCTTTGTGTGACTTAGTCTTGAGCAATTTAGGACTTTTATGATAACTCTCACTCAAAGGCCAAATTGTTTAACTAGCAGAAACATAACAGCTGCTGCTTCTGCACACCTTTATTCCAGGGAAGTAGCACTGGCAAAGGGAAAAGTCTGGTCCATTGGCTGATAGTTTTACAATGACAATTGCATATGCATTAAGAGATCGCTTTTGTATGTCATATTCCTGGGAGAACTGGGAATCTGACTAGTTTTATCCCTGGTTGGAAGATTGTAAGTTTCCTTCAAACCATTTCTCCCCCACCTCTCTCTTTCTATCTTCTCCCTTTGGTCTCCGCTCAGTTCCTGCCCATCGCTGGTGGCACAGTTCGAGAGTTGGAGAAAGTGGGCAAACTCTCTTTGAAGCACAGAAGAGATAACAGTGTGTTGCAATAATAGTCCTCTGGGGGCATTCCACCTCCTTTCTTCTTGTTGCAAGGAGATCTCTGTTTATACTGCCTGTACTTCACAGCAACAGAGGAGGGCCAGGGGAATATACAGGCATGTCTCACATTGCTTCTTAAGCACAGAATTTCTTGTTCATGGGTTTTATTATTCAATTTTTGTGGCAGAAAGAGAGTTATAGTATAGAGCAGGGAATTGAGCTCATGTTTATTTATTTTTCTGTTATTTATTTTTTTTAAAATGCTTCTGCATCACCTGCGTATCAAATACAGCTTCTAGTACTACTCTCCCTTTCTTAGTATTGCATGTATAGGCATGTATCTAGCAGATATTATGAGAAGCCTTTCTGAAAGTAGAAAGAGGGGTAGTTCCCTACAGAGCCATCACTAGCCGTGATGGCACCCAGGACAAACGGCACCATCACCCTCCCATTTTGCCCTAAGACATGGGCATGGCCCACCACCACGAAGGAGGAGGAGGTAAATGTCATACCCTCAGAAAAGAAAGTTTTTTTCTAAACATGTGAATTGATGGGACAAACACCAGCTATAAAACTACTGCTTGCCAGATGCTAAAGGTACATGAAACCTCTTTATAAGACTTTGGCAGACTTAGCTGCATTATTTACAATAACTTATGTAGTTATTATGAGCTCACTGGATAGCTCAGAGGTTGGGAGTTCGCTTCCACACTGTGCCTCCTGGGAGAAGAACCAGCCTGTGTGGCCCTGGGCAAGCTGCACAGCCCCAGGCGGCCCCCAGAAGAAGGCAATGGCAAACCATTGGGTATTTTCTACTTGGAAAACCCTGAAAAGGGTCACCATAAATCAGAATTGACTTGATGGAACATGATGATGATGATGATATTATACCTTATTCTACAATTCAAGAAGCTGAGATCTATGTTTATTTTTCCTTTTTCTTCCTGGGCATGGGGGGAGGGGAGGGGTTTTAAAAATTATTTTATAGCCTATTGAAATGAATGGAGATCAAGCCAGACATGGGGATTAGTAAGAAGACATTAAGAGAAACACTGACAAAAAGCTGCAAACAAGATTTTACAGAAAAGAACAGGTCAACTGAATTTGTGTTGTTCCCCCCCCCCCCGCCCCTTTAAATAATCACAACTCTGGATTTTTTCTCTCTCTTAAATAAAGCAAATATGTTGAGTATGTCTCAATATTTAGTTCCCTTGGTTGTCACTAGGTTTCATAGGAAGTTGAAACAGAAGTTGGATGTTCCTCTTCAGTAAAAGTATCTAAGAAATTCTGAGGAAAATAAGGAAAAGTTTACTATTACTAGGTCCATTTTTCTGAGCATCCCTAGGTTGTCACAGTATTTCACTGAGAGATTTACAAAAATTAGATAATGTTAATGGACATTTTGTAGAAACCTTTTGCTCACCTCTAACTGGTAGCCGTAATATGAGGAAACATTTATTTGTTGAAGGGATTTGGGATTTCCTTATTCCCTTTTAAGTGCAGAGAAAAGCATGGGGCAATCTGCCCATTCTCACCCTCTCCCTTGGAAAATAAATAAATAAATAAAAAAGTTTGCTCCAGATTTTTCTTGGTTAAAGGAAGCAACAACAACAACAAAACACACACACATTTACTTCCAAGGGTTTGTTCTTTAATATATGTAATGTGGAACTACATCTCCACATTTCTATCTCTGGAGAGCAGAAAATGGAGGCAAGAGGAAAGGCACTTAGCAAAGAATGCACAAAGGCATGGTCTCAAGGACTCTGAGCTTTTAAGCAGAGTCAGAGCATACTCCCCACTGACACCCAGTGTTAAAAAGAAAAGCATGCAAAGTCATAATTTACGACATTGTAATTGGTCATAGGTTATTCTCCATATAACACTCTGTCTAGTTATTTCACTGTGCCTCAAGAAAGTAGCAGAGTAATAAGAAGAATAAAAAGAATAAGAAGAATAAGAATAATTAATAAGAATAAGAATAATTTTACCACAAAAATCAGAGGTGGTGGATTACTGCAAATACAGCAGGTAGCAGAGGAGGAAAAAGGAAGCCTAAATGATTATATTACTACAAGCAGAAAAAAATTACTTCAGGCAGTGAAAACGAGAATATTTTGAAAAGAACAGAAACAAAGGCTCAATATAAGAAACAACAATTTGAAAATAAATTAAACAACTGGAAAAACAAAACACTACATGGACAACACCTGAGAAATATTGATGGAAAGCATGATAATAATTCAACACGGGCATGGCTAAAAGTGGGGGTCCTTAAGAAAGAAACTGAAGGCTTGATTTTTGCTGCACAAGAACAAGCACTCCAAACCAAGGTGATGAAGGCTAAGATTCAAGGAATTAGTGCTAATAGCAAATGTCGACTCTGCCAAGAAAAAGATGAAACTGTGTCACACCTCATTTGCAAATGTCCAAAGATTGCACAAACAGATTACAAAATTAGACATGAAAGAGTGGCAAAATTAGTACACATTATGTAAAAAAATATAACTTGACAGCCTCCAAACACTGTAGGAATATCAGATAGAAAAAGTGTCAGAAAACGAGGAAGTCAAGATCTTGTGGGATTTCTGGATCCAAACTGATAGACACCTTGAACATAACACACCAGACATAGTAATAATAGAACGAAGAAAGGTCTGGATCATTGACGTTGCAATTCCAGGGGATTCCAGAGTTGAAAATAAAGAAAATAAAGAAGTGGAAAAACTAACAAAGTACAGAGACCTGTATAAGCAGTTACAGATCTCAGAAATAACACCATCAGAGCTATATAAAAAAAGCAATATTAGGAACAGCATGCATACTGCAGCAATATGTAAGAGATACTTAGGTTTCAGATTAAAACATGTATCTGTTATATAATACCAGTCAATGTTTTTATAGTTTTGATTGACTGTGCCTGTTGTTTTAAAATAATAATAATAATAATAAGAAGAATAATAAGAATAATAAGAATAATAAGAATAATAAGAATAGAAAATTGTTTCTTTCCTCTGGCCTCCCTATATACTCTCAGTGTTATTATTTGCTTGGCTTATTACTGAACTATATCAATAAAAACCAATCCTGCCATCATGGCATTTTCCAACAGTCTGAAATATTTTCATTAGAGTAGTTGGTACTCCTTTCATTTCAGGAGGTCTTATCCTTTGTTTGACTGGAAATGTGATATGATTTTTTAAAAAGTTACATTTTTATTTTAATTCTACTTTCCCCATCTCCAGTTATTTCTATAGTCATTTTACAGGACAATCTCATACATGTCTTTTCAGAAATAAGTCACCTCATATTCAGTGAGACATACTCCCTCTTAGATAGATCTAGAATTGCTGTCTTCTGCTACTGTGGGCATGAGACATTCCTCTTAACTGTTAATCCATATGGTTTTTTCCCCTCAGAACAATGGGTCATGTGAGTGAGCAACATGGGGGTGGGTGGAGTTGCAAGACATTCCCTGTTAGATGCTGAGAATATTTTCTACCTGCAGATGAATTTTTTAAAAAAGTTTTACTTAAAAAGGATTGTTTATCTTCTGAAGGGACTGCAGGAGGCAGCTTTGTGGAAATGGTATAGCTTTTCAGGAAGTGTTTTTAAAAGGCTCTCCTCTCCTCCCCCCACCCCTTCTGCTACTGGGGCTTTTTCCTACTACTTTATTTTATACAGAAAGAAATCAGTTTAAAATAAAAGAAAAGGACTTTCAGAGGTTTTATATGCAGGAGCTCTCTTCTTCCTCACTTTTCATTTCTTTTCATTTCTTATTTATCTGTTTGTTTTGTTTTCCCTTCCAACCCAGGTGCATTGTATGGTCCTTGGATGCTATCAGAGAAAAGCTCTGGTGTGACCAGTCAAGACTAGGTCAGATGGTTAATGGGAATTAGATTGAGACTAGATTCCTTGATTATCCTGCCTGCTTTGCATTTATATAAGGTATTTTTGAAACGCTTGTTGTCTAATTGCAAGTCTGTTGACATTTGACGTTTTCTGGGGGCTTCTGAGATAATAACTGGTTTTTTATTCCTACTCCATCCCCAAATATACATGCAAAGAATATGATTTTTCCAAATTGCTTTCTGCCTACTAGCCTTAGTGACCTCAATGAATCTGCTCTGCAGGTTGCATTTCCAGAAATCATCCAGGCAACTGGATCATTTTAACTAATTGTGCCTCTAATACTTCTACATTATCACCAATCATTTTACTGAGAGGAAAAAAATGTTTTCAATAAACTCTGCAGTGTTTTGGAACAACACTGTGTGAAGGCTTTCATTAGATCATCTGCAGAAGTAGTACCAACATGATTGAGTGAATATTAGATGTAATTAGGAAGTGCCGTATATATATTCCTGTAATGCTTTCTAATTGATCTCTGCCAAATGAAATGCAAAATGAGGTGCCAATTACAATCTCCCAATTACAGATGCATTCACTGCAGAGACAAACACTTTCAAAAATGCCATCGTGATGACATACTCATTTGATAAGATTATACAGTTGACGTTTCACACACTAAATATTTTCCAGGCTGGGCTGAGATCCAAGTAAGGCAAGACTTCAACCTACGAAGATGGAATCTGACTTTGAAAAATGGTAAGTCTTTGCTTCTCATGCCCTAGTCCCAGAGAAGTAACATGTCTTCTAGAAGCAGGAGGTTGGTGTCTGTTTTCTTATCAAGAGTCTACCTCTCCCTTATTACTGGAGCATGGGCAGAGAACTTGTAGCCCTTTTGATGGTGCTGAACATCTGCCATCAGTATTAATTGATACAGCCAATGGTGAGGGATCATGGGAGTTGCAGTCCAGGAACACCAGGAAGGCCATACATTCCCCACACATACCAAATCAACAGATTTAAACTAGAGATAGGGGTATTCGTATTTGTATACGAATATCCCCGCACAGGTGGAAATAACGAGGGTCCGGCCCCATGGGGCTGGACTGTCCACTCACAATTTTGCCGCTGCCGCTGGCTCTGCGGAGGCTTCCTATCGCACCATTGTCTGCAATCGATTACCCAGTCCTGGCAGGAGGCAGGATGACAAGCCTCTCTGCTAGGTTGGAGAGTGGCTAATCCATTGCGGAGAACAGCTCGTTATTTCCACCTGTGCGGGGATATTCGTATTTGTATATGAATACGAATACCACCACCCCTTAACGGATTGCTGCCTTGTCGTGGTGAAGGGGCTTGAGTAATTCAGAGAAGCTGTGGGCTATGCCGTGCAGGGACACCCAAGATGGACAGGTCATAGTGGAGAGTTCTGACTAAACACAATCCACCTGGAGCAGGAACTGGCAAGCCACTCCAGTATCTTTACCAAGAAAACTCCATGAACAGAAACAAAAGGCTAAAAGATATGACACTGGAAGATGAGCCCCTCAGGTCGGAAGGCGTCCAACATGCTACTGAGGAAGAGCGGAGGACAAGTACAAGTAGCTCCAGAGCTAATGAAGTGGTGGGGTCAAAGCCGAAAGGACGCTCAGCTGCGGACGCGCGTGGAAATGAAATGAAAGTCCGATGCTGCAAAGAAAAATACTGCATAGGAACCTGAAATATAAGATCTATGAACCTTGGTAAGCTGGATGTGGTCAAACAGGAGATGGCAAGAATCAACATTGACATCCTGGGCGTCAGTGAACTAAAATGGACTGGAATGGGCCAATTCAATTCAGACGATTATCATATCTACTATTGTGGGCAAGAATCCCGTAGAAGAAATGGAGTAGCCCTCATAGTCAACAAAAGAGTGGGAAAAGCTGTACTGGGATACAATCTGAAAAATGAGAGAATGATTTCAATACGAATCCAAGGCAGACCTTTCAACATCACAGTAATCCAAGTTTATGCACCAACCACCGATGCTGAAGAGGCTGAAATTGACCAATTCTATGAAGACTTACAACACCTTCTAGAACTGACACCAGAGAAAAATGTTCTTCTCATAGGGGACTGGAATGCTAAAGTAGGGAGTCAAGAGATAAAAGGAACAACAGGTAAGTTTGGCCTTGGAGTTCAAAACAAAGCAGGGCAAAGGCTAATAGAGTTTTGTCAAGAGAACAAGCTGGTCATCACAAACTCTCTTTTCCAACAACACAAGAGGTGACTCTACACATGGACATCACCAGATGGGCAATACTGAAATCAGATTGATTATGTTCTCTGCAGCCAAAGATGGAGAAGCTCTATACAGTCAGCAAAAACAAGACCTGGAGCTGAATGTGGCTCTGATCATCAGCTTCTTATAGCAAAACTCAAGCTTAAACTGAAGAAAGTAGGAAAAACCACGGGGCTAGTCAGGTATAATCTAAACCAAATCCCTTATGAATACACAGTGGAAGTGAAGAACAGATTTAAGGAACTAGATTTGGTGGACAGAGTGCCTGAAGAACTATGGACGGAGGCTCGTAACATTGTACAGGAGTCAGCAACAAAAACCATCCCAAAGAAAAGGAAATGCAAGAAAGCCAAGTGGCTGTCCAACGAGGCCTTACAAATAGCAGAGAAGAGAAGGGAAACAAAATGCAAGGGAGATAGGGAAAGTTACAGAAAATGGAATGCAGACTTCCAAAGAATAGCAAGGAGAGACAAGAGGGCCTTCTTAAATGAACAGTGCAAAGAAATAGAGGAAAATAATAGAAAGGGAAAAACCAGAGATCTGTTCAAGAAAATTGGAGATATTAAAGGAACATTTTGTGCAAAGATGGACATGATAAAGGACAAAAAAGGTAGGGACCTCACAGAAGCAGCAGACATCAAGAAGAGGTGGCAAGAATGCACAGAGGAATTATACCAGAAAAATCTGAATGTCCCGGACAACCCAGATAGTGTGGTTGCTGACCTTGAGCCAGACATCCTGGAGAGTGAAGTCAAGTGGGCCTTAGAAAGCATGGCTAACAACAAGGCCAGTGGAGGTGATGGCATTCCAGTTGAACTATTTAAAATCTTAAAAGATGAGGCTGTTAAGGTGCTACACTCAATATGCCAGTAAGTTTGAAAAACTGAGCAGTGGCCAGAGGATTGGAAAAGATCAGTCTACATCCCAATCCCAAAGAAGGGCAGTGCCAAAGAATGCTCCAACTACTGTACAATTGCACTCATTTCACATGCTAGCAAGGTTATGCTAAAAATCCTACAAGGTAGGCTTCAGCAGTATGTGGACCGAGAACTCCCAGAAGTACAAGCTGGATTTCAAAGGGGCAGAGGAACTAGAGACCAAATTGCTAACATGCGGTGGATTATGGAGAAAGTTCCAGAGAGTTCCAGAAAAACATCTATTTCTGCTTCATTGACTATGCAAAAGCCTTTGACTGTGTGGACCACAACAAACTATGGCAAGTTCTTAAAGAAATGGGAGTGCCTGACCACCTTATCTATCTCCTGAGAAATCTATATGTGGGACAGGAAGCAACAGTTAGAACTGGATATGGAACAACTGATTGGTTCAAAATTGGGAAAGGAGTACAACAACGCTGTAAATTGTCTCCCTGCTTATTTAACTTATATGCAGAATACATCATGCGAAAGGCAGGATTGTATGAATCCCAAACCGGAATTAAGATTGCCGGAAGAAATATCAACAACCTCAGATATGCAGATGATACCACTCTGATGGCAGAAAGTGAGGAGGAATTAAAGAACCTCTTAATGAGGGTGAAAGAGGAGAGCGCAAAAAATGGTCTGAAGCTCAACATCAAAAAAACGAAGATCATGGCCACTGGTCCCATCACCTCCTGGCAAATAGAAGGGGAAGATATGGAGGCGGTGACAGATTTTACTTTCTTGGGCTCCATGATCACTGCAGATGGTGACAGCAGCCACGAAATTAAAAGACGCCTGCTTCTTGGGAGGAAAGCGATGAGAAACCTAGACAGCATCTTAAAAAGCAGAGACATCACCTTGCCGACAAAGGTCCGCATAGTCAAAGCTATGGTTTTTCCAGGAGCGATGTATGGAAGTGAGAGCTGGACCATAAAGAAGGCTGACCGCCGAAGAATTGATGCTTTTGAATTGTGGTGCTGGAGGAGACTCTTGAGAGTCCCCTGGACTGCATAGAGAACAAACCTATCCATTTTGAAGGAAATCAACCCTGAGTGCTCACTGGAAGGACAGATCCTGAAGCTGAGACTCCAATACTTTGGCCATCTCATGAGAAGAGAAGACTCCCTGGAAAAGACCCTGATGTTGGGAAAGTATGAGGGCAAGAGGAGAAGGGGACGACAGAGGACGAGATGGTTGGACAGTGTCATCGAAGCGACCAACATGAATTTGACCCAACTCCGGGAGGCAGTGGAAGACAGGAGGGCCTGGCGTGCTCTGGTCCATGGGGTCACGAAGAGTCGGACACGACTTAACGACTAAACAGCAATAACAACAACAAATACCCCCATCTCTAATTTAAACACATCCTATTCCTAACACTAAAGGATAGATTATACATTGTCCAAAAGTGTTATGTCTGGGTAACATCTGCAAACCCTCAGGTTAGAGAAGAAGGATGTTGTCTTAACTAGTAGCAATTGCCTATTGTGTATTTTAAGCTTCTGGTAGGGGGGAATCACATAGAAAAAGCTTTGTGGCTGTACTTCCAATGTGCAGTACAAGATACAGGCTGGAGTGTGCATTCACTTTGTCCACAGCGCTGCTGCTGAGATTTGTGTCAGGAATTATAAGATCTAGCTACACCTATCACTAAAGCTGGAAAAGAATCAATTTTGTGTGTGGGTGGGAGGAAGGGTTAGTTACACAGCAAATCTTTTAATTGCCTCTGAAATCTTGTAATTTCATCTGGCTTTTGCCCATATGCATAGGCCATCAATCCTCAGAGACCCACTGTGAAATGTTGTGCTTAAGTGTTGTGTAGTACTAACAGATTCCTTATCTAAAGCCGCATGACCATACTTTTCTAGTACACCCACTAGTATCCGTATTTCAGTGAACCACTGTTTTGTAGCCAATCCCCTGTATGTGTTAGCAGTGCCACAAAGTGCTAAACTGTCAGAACCTTCCCTTCCCTTCTAGTATCACTGCTGCTTTTACAGCTCCTGGCTTGATGGATTATCTGACCCAAAGGCGGGAAGAATCATGACTCATTTGCTGCTGGATAAATACAGGTCTTGATGTCATCAACATCTGCTCTTTTGATTGTGTTGCATGATAAACGTAACACTTGGATCCGGCTACTCTATTAGATCCTGGAGATTGCAGCTGTTAACGTTACCAATTGCATGTTGCTTTTTTATTTATTTATGTAATTTATTTATTCAGCTTTGCAGTTGTTTCCAAATGGCAAGTGCAGGGGCTGCTGCGAAAGACCTCACAAATAATCTTTGACATGCACCTGGCGTGCTCTCTTTACAGCAGGAAAGGGACAGCAGTGAAGAGAAAGGATTTCTTTATAACCCCATGCTGGCTCAAGAGCTTCTCTTGTATTACGATGCATAATGTCGCAATAAATTTATTGCCAAAAACACAACAGAAAAAAAACACCTCACCAGCTACTGATTCTTTTTAAAAGAAAAATTATAAACTTGTGTCTCTTATGCTTTGAAGTTATTTTAGCTATATTGCTCTTCTGCTGGGATGTTGGCAAGTCTTTGGGTCTGAGTCCCAAGTTCGAGTTTGAGTCTTTGATACCAAGTCCCAAGTCTGATTCCTATTAAAAAAAGCATTTTTAGTAAAAGGCGAAAGATTTATTCGATCTGAAGAGAAACCAGAGTATAATCCAGAAAAAAGGGAAGGGTGAGTGGGTTCCAAATTGCTAGTTGAGTCTGAGTCATTAAAAACAAACAAACAAACAAAAACAAAAAACAAGTCATGTCTGAGTTACCAGTGTGACATAAGTCTGACTAGACAGCGAGTCCTGTGAGTGAAGTACCCATCCCTGCTTTTCTGTGCAGGAAAAATGACAGACCCAAATTCTATCTAGCCAAAAGTTCTATCTGACTGAGGAACAGAGACCGAGATGCATACAAGACATTTGTTTGTCATTAATGCAAACCTGTTCTTCCCATAGAAAGTAGGGAAATGAAAGTACATTTGGGCATGTAGGTGGCAGAGAAGTTGTGTTTGGGTTATATGGTGAAATTCAGCATTTGGATGACCTTCAGCATTCCGTAACAGATGCCTACTTCAGCTTTCTTCTCCTTTCTGTCTCCCACCACTCCCCAAAATGTCCACCAGAGTTAGAGGGCATGTGAGGGAGGAGAACAACTCCTTTTCCATCCTTCTGGCAGAAGCAATTCTGTCAGAATCTTATTGGGATTTACATGGGGCTCTTGAATTCCTTTGTGTAGAATCTCTTTCTAGCACTAGCCTGCTTCATGGCACTAGAACCGACTTGGATCCATTGCCATGAAGGGAAGCAAGAAAGTGAAAGGAAGTTGAGAATTAAAATTTAAAATTGTAATGCCTACCAAAATAGCAATGAGTGCAGCATGAGCAGTTGATTTTTCATGAGGTAATCACATGAGAAAAGTCAAGAGAAACCAAAATGAATCATCAAAATATTATGTCACACCCAGTATGATGTAAAGATAAGCCTAAAGCATATCTGTTGACTTTACGACGTTCTCAGTAGGATGAGAAAAATAGAAATTTGATCTAGTGTAAGTTGGAGACCCAGTGTGGTGTAGTGGATGGAAGTATAGACCCTCTGGCAAACTCCGGAGAGCAGGGTTTAAATCCCCACTTGACCACGGAAACTCACTGGGGGAGTGGAACTGATAAAATCACTCCTTAAATATCTCACCTTGAAAGCCTTATTAGGGTTCAGCCTAATGGCACAGTACACAGCCAAGTGGGAGATAAAGTCAATAAATATAGCATCGTCGTCGTCATCATCATAATTGTTATCATCATATCAATTTATATGCTATACAGTATTTCTATGGAAAAGCCATATTCAGAGCAGTTTACAGTGACATAAAAAATTTAAAACCAATCATGTTTTCAAAATAAATCAACAGCAATTTAAACACTCAGTTTAAATAGTCATACAAATGGGTAAAACGTCTAAAAAAAAACACACAGGTGAACTATTATCCATAAGCAGTCTACTAATAATTAACTGCAAAGCCTAGTAAAAGAAATATACCAAAGAAGTAAGAAAAAAGAAATCCAGACAGCATCAGAAATGATACATTATATCCAAAACTAGGTGTCACCACAGCTTCCAACCCTAAATTAGAACTTTTAAAAAAGTAACCTTTTTAGACAAATTCTCACAGCCTGCAAACCAGCTTCGCCAAGGGACAAAAAGCTGGGTGTTCTTGTGCCAAAATAATGGCTGCAATTCTCTTGCTTAACATAGCAAGTCACACTAGAGTGGACCCATTGAATCGATGGGTATTTGGCAAGTCAACTCCTTTGCAAGTTGCATTGATTCAATGAGTCTAGCCTTGTTGTGACTTACTACACTAAAGTAAATTGCACCTAGAGTAGTCCCATTTCAATCAATGGAACTTATGAAGGAATTGATTCACCAAATTCCAAGTGACTCGATGGGCCTATTCTAGTGCAATGTACTATGCTAAGCAACAGGATTCCAGCCCATGTGTTCAAGTCTTGCTCTTAAGATGACCCTTAAGGCATCCTGAACAACAGCAATATCCACTCCCTCTGTAGCAAGTCAGGGCCCCACCTCCCTAGTGCAGGTGGATATGAGCCAGAAGGAGGAACAGTAGCCAGCCATCTTACAAATCTAACAGCTAGATTGTCTCCAAATACATAGTTTCTGTTCTTGTTTCTGAATAGCAAACTTGCATGAACCCACTTCACATATATCTGTGTACAGTGCGTCTCTCCTCTGCTGTTAGCTGCTTTAAAGTTTTGAAAGAACTGTTAAGGCTAAAGTCTTTCATGGAGGGACTGTGTGTGTTTGAAGAGCAGCCATGTTTTCCCCTTCTGGGTATTTATACAGTACTAAACTATCCCCAAGCTTCTTTTCCCCTCACATGAGAAAAGATAGAGGCAGCAGTCTCCTTGGGCGATGTCCACTTTGCCCACAAACAAGAGCAAATAATCCACCTCCACTTCCCATTGTCTCTGATCTCCAATACAATCAGGTTCCCATCTGCAGCAAACGTTAACTGCTGGTAAATTTGGAGGGAAAAGAGACTGAGGCTTTAAAAAGGAATCATATGCAATATTTAGTATGATGGTTTTCATGATAGAGCATCTAGCAGTATTGCTAAGTATTAAAATTATGGAGCAGCTTCTCTCTTTTTTGGTTAAAACTCAGCAGTGGATTATGGTTGTCTTCACTGTTTTTAGGTTCCAGTCGTTCAGCTCAGCAGTCTTTTGATTTTAGTAAACTACAAGTTACAACACAATTTCTTGCTGAGAGATAAAACAAGCAATCCTTTTAAAGGATCTGGAAATTACAAGCAATCCATCCCGACTTTGTTTTAAGCGATCTCGTAAATTCCTTTATTTATTTATTTCTAATGTAGAGAAGCTTGGCATGGAAATGCGTTAGGGTAAAAGGAAATTCCGGGAGCGGTTTGTGCATCTGCATTTATTTATTTTTTTTAATTTATTGGTTTTTACAGACTTTACTGTTGATCTTTCAATGTCAGTATGTGCGATAAAATAAAACACAGCAAAATGGGAATGTACGCAGCGCTCACTTACGTGAATCATCACCTTCAAACAGTAGGGCTTCCTAGTCCTTGTAGGTAAACGGAACAAAGACAGCTTCAAGAAGGGCAAAAATTAAATACTTGTCAGAAAAACAAAATACCTAAGATCCTAAGTGGATTTTTTGTAGGAGGTCAAACCATGCTTGAGCCATCAAATAAAGGACATCCAATAACAACAGTGAAATGAACATCTGTTTGTTTTCAAAAGCAAAGCATCAGCTCCCCCTTGACTGTTGGGAAGTGAGCAAAAGATTATTCCAACTCCTGGGGACATGCACAGTCTTATGTTTATTTCCATGGATATTTCTATCATGCCAAACAGTGACCTTACATGTTAGAGATATTTATCTGCAATGTGTAATTTATTTTCGTAAAGCAGAGTTTCAAGTTTTGCCCCTGGCTTCAGAGACATATGTCTTTCAGTAACAATTGGATATGATAAGTGGACTTTCAGAGGTTACGGCTCATGATAACTAAATGGAAAGCCAGTGCAGTGCAGTGGTTGGAGGGGAATAGAGACTCAGGTGACCTGGTTCAAATTGCCACTTGCTGTGAGAACACTTTAGATGACCTCAAGCCCTTCACGCACTCTCAGTTCAGCCTAACTCAGAGGCTGATGTGAAGATAAAATGGTGCAGGTGGGGAAAGGCTTACATGGCTGCCTTGAGTTCATTGGAGAAAAGCAACATAGAAATAACAAAGAAATAAATAATTACTTTTTTTTTTAGAAGGGTAGGATTTGCTGAATGATTAACAGGCATTGTGCCGTTACACCCTACCAGAACAGCACACGAGTCCCTGTTGAAAATTCTGAGATTTACTATTATGCATTATTAAACATGCATGTGTTGCAGGACTCTGCATTGGCTTTGGTCACAGCCAACGTTACTAACAAAACTGGACTCATTTAGATCGTTTTGTACGCAGTCTGGATTGAAGTGGAATGGCCAGATTTGCTTCTGGGTCGAAACGAAACCAATTTACAAAATTATTTGGATTCAGGACACACTTAAATTAGATGAGACACTTTTTTTTAAAAAAAGCTGATTTTAAAAATAGCCGGTACACAAATCCCTGAAGCTAGATGTCTGAAATCTGGCATGTTTATTCCTCTCTTTAAGATTTGTTGTGTTGCATTATTTCACATAAATCAGCATGAGAAAGAAAAGAAGTCTGCCATTTTGGTTTTCCAGTGCAAGTCAAGCTGGTGATCTGAATTTACAAATTGACACAATTTGGGATACAAATGAACTCGGATCCAGAGAATGATTGGCTCTAGACTGAAACAGAATCCATCCCAAAGCCTCAAAATGTTCTCCAAATGGAACTGGAGCATCTATGCAAGACCTAAGACATTCAACACCCAAGCAAAAGCACCAAATACCGGAGGGGGTAGGGAGTTAATGACATCTCCAAGTTGATAGAAAAACACTTCCTGAGTTCAGAATGCATGATGCTAAACCAGGGGCACCACTTGAAATGTTTCTTTGAAAAAGTAACTTGTTGAGCTATGCACTGCAGCAGCAAATATACAAGGTGATGCCCCTCATTGTTACTTTGCTCATATCTCCTTACCTTCCTATGTATGGTAGCCCAGAGGGAGGGAATATAGGGGTCAGCCTTACTCTGAGAGGGATAGGATCCTCTCTGTTATTCTAACTATGACTTTACCATAGTCAGAGAAGGATGGGAGGGACCTTTCCTGCTTGGTGCTCTGCTAATGGGCTGCCTCCACAACTGCTGAGTTTTTGGAAATTGGAGTAACAGACAGGGACTTATTTTCTAACTAAAAAAGGAGCGGGACCTGCCTCCTGTACACTGCATCTAAGGAAGATAAGCAGCAGTGAATGATATTGATGAAGGATGTTGCAGGGAAAACACTGCGTTATTACTCCTGTTAAATACATTATCACTGCCCTGAATGTCACAAAAATTATGAAGCATCAATGAGAACGTTGCTTTCCTGTGCCTTACTTTCTGACTTGTGCAGGAGAGAGCAAATGGGGGACTTTGGGGACTTCAGATATTTTGGGGTTCAGCACCTACAAACCGGTGTCACTGGTAATGCTCAGGTAGGGTTGATGGGTATAGTACTCCTAAACATCTGGCAGGACAAATGTTCCCCATTCCTGCTCTAAGAGCTAATGATGAATCTATGCCTTTATCTGAAGCAGGGAGAAGTGATACAGGTCAAGCAACTAACAAGCCAAGGGTGGTGTGAGGACATTTACGAAGACCTCCAATCAGTGCAATTTCTCTTTTTATGCATTAATGTGCTGTTTGCTTTCATTCTTAATGTGTTCATGCAGCAGGCTGGATGCACTTGAAATCCTTTTCCTCGCTACCGAAAAGCAGCCTTCTTTATTGCAGGGCTTGACTTATTATTGTTTGATCCTGCAAACCCCCTAAGGCCAGCATTAACAGCTGGTGTCAGGAAATCCCAGCTGCCAATGCCAAGGGGTTAATTGTATTTTGCTGTTTGATCTTTCTCTATCCACTTTTAAATGCTGCTTGACCCTTTTTAAAAAAACCATCAGAAGGAGGTGCCGGTGCCTCGTTGGCCTAGTTCCTGAATCTCCTCATGGCTTTCCCTCAAGGCTGACTCCCTGGTTTCACTACCTTTCTCAGCACCCCCTCTAAATGAAAGCTGACCTATTTTTATTTCTTCTTCCTAAAAACACACTCCTTCACATGCCCAGAACCAACACTAGTAAATAGTTTAGTGGATCTTTCTAGTAACTGCTCCGAAATTGCATAATCTTACAGTTAATAGTGTCACCAGATCAGCAATATGCCATTTCCTCACATTTTGGGGTCAAAGCCTGAACACTAGGTGCACGCCTCTGTGATAGGAGAGGGATCCATGAGGGGAAATTACAAAATGGTATTGTCTATGTGTGACATAGAAATGAAAATGAGCAAGGTGTTTCTCAGCAGTGGGAGCATCCCATTCCCTGAGGTTTCAGGACCAAAGCATGGGACCTCAAAACCTGAGACCTGTCCACCCTAATCAGTTTACAGCTGGATCCTAAGTATATTTACTCCAAGATAAATTACAACTAAATTACATTTAATAAGATGCATGCTCAACTAGTGAGCACAGAATGAGACCCTAAGGCTGGATTCAGATAGGGAGGTACTGAGCTGTGGAGCTTGATCTTGTTGATGTTTTTGCAGTGCTAAATTCATTTCGTATTACCATTCTAGCTAATATTCTTCACTATCTGTCTGTCAGCCATGACTGCTTGATGCAACATCCTGGAACTGTGGAGGTCCAAGGTGCCAAGGATGCAAAGCAACATCTGGACTGCCAAGAACACAGTAACTGATTCTGCCACTTGCAGGGTCCCCACCCATACCTCCACATCTTGAGGAAAGAGAGAGAGGGAGAGAAAAACTATGGCTCTACTGCTGTTAATGGTGAGTTCAACCCCACAAAAACCTTTGATAATTTCTTCTCTCCTAGGGGAAATTGGATAAAGTGGTGCCCCAATTTCTTTGTCCTCAGAGAGGACAGAGAACACAGATAAGTATTGAGAAAGGAGATTACAGAACTGATCTTTCAGTAAAGTTGTTAAGAGTGGCTCTACTTCCTAGGTGTCATCAGGGGAAATGCTAAGTTAAGAGTACTCTGTACTCATGATAAACATGCACATAATCAAATTTGCTGGAAAGGATTTTCTCCATTAATACAGTTCTAAATACAACTGCAATACAATCCTATATGTGTTCACTAGGAATGTAAGCAAGTGCAGTATTGTGGATAGAGTATGATTAGGACTCAGGAGACCTGGGTTCACATCCTCATCAACAACAAAAATTCACGGGGGGGGCATTAGTAAAACCACTCCTTAAATACCCCATATACCTTGGAAGTCTTGTTACAGCCACCAAATCAGAATTGACTTGATGTTAGTAATACATATAGGGACGTAAACCCTTGCTCATCTCATCCTCAAAGATAAGGAGAATGGATTTCAAAATCGTTCATTTCATCTGTGAAAGGAAATATATTTTGTGATGCTATCAACTCAATTTTTGATAATTCTGTAATTTCCACAAATTGTGTAACTTGCACAAAAACTACAATGGCTGCTATCTTCTTTCATGAACTTTCAAAAATCATAAGCATTGCATAGGTTGTTTGCATCTTTTAAACAATCAGCCAGTTCTTCTGTATTTGCTTTAGATGTGTGCTTTGCTTCTGAGCAAAAAAAAGGCACCTGTTTCATGCAAACTGGTGTAGAGTCATTTTGTGCAAATTGCGCAGCTTTAACAAGGGAAAGCACTTGGAGGTGGGGAATCTTGCAGAGTTTGGCAATTCTCTATTGGAGTGTCTCATCATGTACATCGAGCCTAAATAATTGAGAACAAGGAATTTAATGAATATTTTTCACAGCCCTAGTGTCTATGTGGACATAAGTCACATTGAGCTCCGTCTGGGTCACTCCAATTTAAATGAATATAGGATTGCTGGCAGACTCATGAGAAATGGCTACTGAATTCGGCAAGACTTACATTAGAGTGAAAGCACATGGTGTTTAATCATTATTTGCATTTAAAAATAATTAATTATATTCTGTACTACATTTGCTGGACCATAAAGAAGGCTGACCACCGAAGAATTGATGCTTTTGAATTGTGGTGCTGCAGGAGACTCTTGAGAGGCCCCTAGACTGGAAGGAGAACAAACCTATCCATTCTGAAGGAAATCAACCCTGACTGCTCACTGGAAGGACAGATCCTGAAGCTGAGACTCCAATACTTTGGCCATCTCATGAGAAGAGAAGACTCCCTGGAAAAGACCCTGAGGTTGGGAAAGTGTGAGGGCAAGAGGAGAAGGGGACAATAGAGGACGAGATGGTTGGACAGTGTCATTGAAGTGACCAACATGAATTTGACCCAACTCTGGGAGGCAGTAGAAGACAGGAGGGCCTGGCGTGCTCTGGTCCATGGGGTCACGAAGAGTCAGACACGACTTAACGACTAAACAACAACAACAACATTTGCTGATGTAGCTGTATAAAACATGCACACACATACACAAACTGTAAAACATGATATCAAAAGCATCCATTAAAAATCAAGTAGCACAAAAGTTTGGATACCCAAATTTTTATAAGTCTTAACAGAAGTTATTTCAGCATTGGTCAATAGATATTAATTAAAACTTACTGGCATGCAGCAGAGATCTACAATCAGGATGAAAGTCCTCAAACCCAGAAAGGCCTTCCTAAAGAACCATATTTTTTAAAATAGCATTGAGCTCCAGGCCTGCAGTTCTAATTATATGTATTCATTTCTTTGAAGTTCCTGGAATGTATATTTACTCAAAAACGTTTAGGAAATGCCTTCAGGTAAAGAGATGCACCTGGCTCCTCCTCCCTCTGAATAATGTTGAAAATATTGCTCCCGATCCTACTTTACACTTCCTTGCCCCAGGGGGACCTGCAACATCAGCTGGAATTTGGGTGTGATGGGTGCTGCAGCTCTCATATAAACTGGTGCTGGCAATAGTTAACATTACATGGGCCAATTTCTCTGTCATTGCCCCTCTGGGAATACCCTCGAAGTATTCGCTCTAGGAGAATACTGGGATACACTGCAGGAAGGAGAAGCAGGTCTTCAGAAGCATTAGAAAACATCAGTGAAATAATGACAGGAGGTTTTGTTTTTTGTTTTCTAAGAGTTTGATGTATTCAAGAGCTAAGCTTCCAGGAAGCAAAAGTATGTGGCGCTGTAATTTATAGGGTTCTTTGCTGAATGCTTGCATTTACTAGAAGTCTTCACATTGGCCATTGGGGAAATATTGACAGAAAGGTCAAACGTTGAGTAATGACAAATGAGGAATAACAGGTTCAGGTTTTAAACAGGGAAAGGTTGTCTTCGGTATCAATTTTTAGTGCTAGTGCTTAATGAGCTGAGAGTGCTGGAGGAGGCACTTAGCTCACATTTGCTGTCAGGTTTATCCATTCATCAAGTTACCTGGTTACAGGTAGGCCATGCAAGAGAGAGTAAGAAACATTACCGCTATTCCATTGCTAGGCCAAGGTCCATCTAGGAGACTGGGAAGGAGGTGAACTCGAATGGGGAATCTCCAGCAGTGAAGGGCTTGTATGAGAGTAGATGAGGGGAGTGCTCACGTTTTGAGCCTGGAGCACCACCAGTCTGGTGTTGGGTCTAGCAAATAGACTTGCAAAGCAATCTTAAGTGGGGGAAAGGAGTTGTGAGGCAAAACAACCAGCACTTCCAGGCCTTCTTCCTCTTTCTGGTTGGACAAATGTAGCCGTGTTTTAGTTAACTAACAGGCAATCAATGGATGGATGGTGTATAGGCAAAAGATTGGTGGGATTGGTATTCTTGGCCTTTCTTTTGTTTCTAAGACACAAGTGCTTCAACAAGGAGGGGTGTTTTTTCCTCCCTGTTTATGAGGAATGATGGGCCCAGAGTGCCATCTCCTTAATGACTAACAGCATACATCCACACATGGAAACCAAATCCAGGGCCTTCTGTTTAGATTTGGTTTGTTGTGTTCCACGCTACCCTGAATGGATTTTTTTTTTAATGTAGAACCAAATGCAAGGGTATTTTTCTTTTCCTTTTTACCCAAACATGAGCATCTTGAATTACTTCCTCTATTTTTTAGCTATAAAATTGCTACCATATCCTGCTGCACCCTATTAGCATTAAAACGAAAATTAACAGTTTTCCCCTAGTAGTTTAGTTATATTAAAAAAATTCTTTGTTCCACTGAAACTAATGAGAAGGATATTTTCTCCACTACCTCATGGTAGACGACAACAGGAATGCAAAAATCTGTTAATTTTATATTCATTGTGTTTCCTGGCATCACACCAACATTTTCATCCCCTCAGAGCTCCACGGTATGTTCTAAAATTATTATTATTTTCTTCCCACAGAAAAACATGTGCTTATTTGGATATACACTTTGCCTAACTGATGCCTTTGACACATTGAACCCATTGACTATAGAACGTGTTGTGCATAATATTCAAATTTACATTATTCTGTGCATTTACTTCCATATCATCTGAAGTGGTTGGGGAAGGAAGATCGGACACTAGCTGTTTCCTTCTAGTAATGGAGAACCAAAAACTGCAAGCGTACTTTGGATAATAATTTTGTACCCCAACAATTTGATACATTTGTTGAAACATCTTAGTTATGAGATTCCCTTCCAATACTAGCTGAAAGGCTGAATTTGAAGGATACTTACCCACTCACTAATGTATGTGTGGACCAAATATGACCCTCCAGATGTTGTTGGGCTCCAGATTTCAGCAGCTGTACCCAGCACAGCCAGTGTGGAAGTATGCTAGGAGCTGCGCTGCAACAAGGATACCTGTCCTTGCATTCTCAGACCTCCCTGCCTGTGTCCCTGAAACACCCCATTTGGGGACTCTGCCCTGTCAGAAAAAAATGTCAGTGGTTAACCTGTACCTGTGGAGCTTTCTGTGGAGTCTCTGGGACATACAGGCTGTCTGATGAGCAGAGGTCCTCTCCACTGTAAGAAACATCCTTCTGTCCCTTTCTATCACAAGACTCTCATTCAGCAAGCCTTAAACTGGGATCAAGATAGTTCTGCCCATTCAGATGCAAACTGAGCTTTTACTTTAAAATCATTCCAAATAATTAAGCATTAAGCATTAGTTTCCAAATCTTGTACATTTCCCCCTCAGAGTTAACACTTCACATTTACATTAAAGTAGATATGCGTGTTTCATTTTGGACTGTCTCGTCATAGGGTTTTCATGGTCAAAAAACTTCAGCAGGAGTTTACAATTGCCATCTACCGCGCAGTACTAATAAAAGTTAGTTTGAGTGTCATTATGGTTGCCTCCTCCACCAGTGTCACTTTCAACTACCTCTGCTGCCCAGTAGCTGCCTTGCGAGGGTGGATGCATTTTAGCCTGCACTGGGGTACTGTGTGCTCAGCAACTTTTAACGTTGACAATGAATAAATTGAAATATTTAGATACTTTGTATACTTTGGTTCAACCATAAATCCAAATGGAGAGTGCAGCCAAGAAATCAGAAGAAGACTGAGACTCAGAAGGGTAGCAATGAAGGAACTAGGAAAGATAATCAAGTGTAAGGATGTGTCATGGGAGACCAAGGCCAAGATTATCCCCACTGTTGCATTTCTGATCACCAGGTATGTGTGTGAAAGTTGGATGGTAAAGAAATCTGTAGTGGACACAGTGACGGATTAGGACTCTGGAGAAAGGGATCAAATCCCCACTTGACCCTGAAAACTCACTAGGATAAAACTACTCCTTAAATATCTCATTTACTTTGAAAGCCCTATTAGGGTTACTATAAATCAGCTCTGAGCTGATGGCACAGAACAACAATAACAAAGAAAGCTGATGGGGGGGGGGGGAATGTTTAGTTTGAGGTGTGGTGCTGGAGAGAGTGCAGATGTCCCGGACTGCCAAAAAGATGAACAAGTGGGTCCTAGAGTAAATCAAGCCTGAACAATCTCTGGAGGCAGGAAAAAAGGAAACAGGCTGACCTACTTTGGGCACATCACAAGAAGGTAGGATTCCCTGGAAAACACAATACTGGGAAATGTTGAAGGCAGCAGTAAAAGACCAAACATGAGATAGATTGACTCCATAAAGGAAGCCACAGGGTTGAGTTTTCAAGAGCTGAGCAGGGCTGTTGAGGACAGGACATTTTGGAGATTACTCATGCATAGGGATGCCAAAGGTCCGAGGCAATTTGACAGAACATGACAACAACAGATATGCTTACCACTGGTATCAACTTTGTCCTTAGAAAGAAGCAAAAAAACTCCCTCCTTTTTTACATTCAGATGGAAGTTTGAAACCCCTGTTAGTCCAGAAGGCATTTTACGATTGAATTACTGTGATTTTAATTAAATAACCCTCTCTTTTCATTTGCTGTTTTTAATGTTTGTGTGTTTTAAATGTTTATTTTAATGAATTTCATTATATAAGGATATAGCATATTTTAAATTTTTGAATAGTAGAAATTGGGGGAGGGAAGCATAGCTGTGTCAAGCTGTGGCAGCAAAAATTAAACTATTTTGTTGCCTTTAAATGTGGTAGAGGCCAACACATTTTATTTAGCATAAATGTTTGTGGACTTCAGCCCCTTCATCAGGTGTGACAGTCATTTGCAGTCTGCCGAAGAACTACAGGAAGTTCCAAGGGAGAGGCCTTCCTCTTCTCAAGAAAACTACCATGTTGTTCAAGGCTTCTGTCTGAATCCAAATAACCCTGAAGCAAGTTGTCTATTAGGAGATATCCTTGTCACTCCTTCTTCCAGCAACAGATTGTCAGATGTGCTTCAGGCATTGGTAGTACAGTAAAAAAAGGAAAGTGGGGGAGCTGCTCCCCTAAGGATTTTTTTAAAACACCCATGAATCTCTTTTCCACTATAGTTTTATACTTTAAGCTCTAAGGAGGAAGGAAAAGGCTTAAAAAAATTGTAGGTACTGTTGTTGCTTCTATTAATATTACTATTGTTAGACGTGCACTAGTGCACCCCCCCTCTCTTGCAGATAATGGAGAAAATGTATTAGAGCATGAAGTGATAAGCATGCAATGGAGGAGATACATCGAGATATCCTGTAAGTCTCTCCACAGATACTGGAAAATTATTCTCCTTGCTCCATGTGCAGGCAAGGTAATTTAGGCCACTCCTGAAAAGAGAGTGGGGAAGAATGTCCATGTGTGTACACATTAAACAAAATTGCCCAAATGATATAATATAATGCAAATAAAGCTTTAACACCAGTTGTGCAAAATTGACAATGGCTGCTGCTTTGCTAAATTGTGTGGGGTTTTTTAATTAAAAAGATGTTTGTCTCTTTTTAAACAAGCACCCCAGCCATTCTCTGCCTACTGTATGATTGCTTTGTTTCTCAAAAGGAAAGGACACCTAAACAATTTTGTACAGAGAAGGTCTGTGCTAATGATGCAGATCTGGATGAGCAAAAGTGGCATTCCTTGCCCTTCTTTGTCCTTCTTTACCTGGAGACAAGGATCCTTGTGGGATCTGGAACCTTCTTGTTGAGATAATTTGTCAAATTGAGACCGTTTAAGTCAATGAGAACAAGCCACTTACTATTCTTTCTGTACCTAGTTTTATTAAAAGATGCTCCTAAGTGTTAGAACTGAACATGATAATAACTCTAACATTAAGAAATTATTTCTCCCACAGCATCCCCTTGTGGTGCTAAGAAGCTAATCCAGAGGGCTCCCCAACCCTCCAGACCAGATGCTCCAGATGGGGAGCCGAAAGAGGGATAAAATCTCATTTCCCACTTGCATTGGTGAAAGCAGGTAGGGATGGGCCTTTCTTATTTTAACAAAAGGAGAAAAAATGAAATAGGCTCCTTTCCCATTTTCATGTTCTTCATGTTCCTCTAAAACACAAATGCTGGAGCCGCTGCCGAGATGAGGCTTCGGCAGCGTGGCTCGCCTTTGCGCGATAGTTGCTTGAAGAGGGGGGGAACGCTAAGTTATTTAAGGGGCGTTCCCACCTCTAGCCGCCGTCTTCCTTCTCTGGCAACGGATAAGGAGAGAGCTCTGCTGTGAGAGAAAAACCTATTGTGTCACATCGGCAACGGACTTCGGAGGAAGGGAGGGTAGCATCAGCTCCCTCCCGGGGTTCTATTTTAATTCCTTTTATTGATTCTTATCATTATTTACTATTATTTTAATCATGATTACATTAGAATAATTTAATTTTAACATCTGAGGACTGCGGGTGGGTCAGCAGCAGCGGCGCGGACGGCCTAAATATATTGGGGGGGAAATTAATAAAAATAACATAGAATAATACTTAATAATCCTACAATCCTTACGGTTTAGGCGGGGGACTGGCTGACCCATAGTGGGTATTAGTGCAGGCCGCTGGTGACGAGGAGTTTTAGTGGCAGAGGATCGGCTTGGGCCTTCGCGCGCAACGGTTAGGTGCAAGCATGCTTCGCAAGGCTCCCGGGCCGGGAACATTGCTGTTTTTGAATCCCCCCCCCCCACCGTTTCTCTCTATTGACGGCAGCCTCAAGTGTTCCCTCATAGCGGGCTAGGCTGGTGACAAGGCCGTACGATACAGGGCCTAGTAAACATAATAGACTTCCCCCCCCCAAAAAAAAAGTAAAATAAAATACATAAATTATATATATAATAATAATAATAATAATAATAATACAGGCATTGTCCGAGGAGCTCAGAGTACCCCTGGCCAAAGAAAAAACTGAGGTACCAGCCACATCCCTCACTTTCCTGGGGATAGAGTTGGACATGATGCAACAGTCATCATGGCTGCCTGACAATAAATTAGCGGACCTTAGGATCAGGATAGCCACATTATTGCAGAAGCGAAAGGTGTCCCTGTGGGAGCTCCAGGAGATCATCGGACACTTAAACTTCCCGTGTAGAGTGGTAGCACCTGGGCGCGCATTCTTGCAACGATTGTGCAATGCCATGAAGTGTTTACATCAGCCATTGCACAGCACCAGGGTCACAAGTGGAATGAAAGAAGATCTATTAGTATGGAGTCGGTTTTTGGCTGAATTTAATGGGACCTCCTTTTGGAGAGGTGAAATTGGGCTGAAGGCAGACTTTCAGGTTCATTCGGATGCAGCAGGTTCATCAGGGTACGGTATTTATTTTAGAGGAAGGTGGTGTGCCAGCACGTGGCCCGATGAGTGGCACCGGAACGGCACCACCAGGGATTTGACATTCCTAGAATTCTTCCCAATAGTGGGAGCACTTTGGCTATGGGCTGAAGAGTGGTCAAACTCAGTTGTACGATTTTGGTGTGACAATCAGGCGGTTGTTTACATTATAAACAACCTCACGTCACAGTCAGAATGCGTAATGTCACTAGTCAGGGCGTTTACATTACGGACACTGCAGTTTAACATACTAGTGCATGCCCAGCATGTACCAGGTTTAGAAAATAGGATAGCTGATGCATTGTCATGCCAACAGATCGAGCTGTTCAGGGAGCTAGACCCCAGAGCCAAGGAGTTCCTGGAAGTTCTGCCCCCGGAGGTCTGGCAAATTGGCGTGAAGATGCATCAAGAGCGATAGGTTTGGCCCTGGCATCGAGGACAAGGAAGGGTTACTCGGCCATGAGTATAGAGTTCCAGGAATTTAGGAAAATGGTCAACCTGGAGCAGGCTTGGCCAGCACCGGTTGAGCATTTGCAACAATTTATTGTACATTTAAATAGAAAGGGATTGGCACCTGGAACTATACAGGGAAGGCTGTCAGCACTGGCCTTTTACGCAAAAATCAATGGCTATCAAGATCACTCAGGGGATCATCATATAAGAAAGATGATTGAAGGATGGTCCAAAGAGAGGGGTAGAGTCCAAAGTACCAGGGTTCCTATATCACCTCCGTTATTAGAGCGCATTTGCAAACAGTGGGTGCTCTTATGTAGGGACAATTACGAAAGGGTCCTATTTGAAGCGGCGTCATTAATGACGTTCTTCGGGGCCCTTAGAATTAGCGAGGTAGTTGCATCTGGAAAAAATGATAAGTCTAGGCTAGCCCTGCAATGGCAGGATGTTAAAGTTGAAGAAAGGAAGGTGCAAATTCTCATTCGGCGATCCAAGGCCGATCAACTAGGCAAGGGTACCCAAATCACCCTGGGGTAGTGTAGCATAAATAGCATCTGCCCTGTGAAAGCCTCACAGGCATATTTAAAAATTAGAGGACAGGACCCAGGTTATTTCTTTCAGCATACTGATAAGTCACCTTTGACGAAATATCAGTTCTGGAAATTAACTGATTTAGCATTGGACAGAGTAGGTGCCCAAGGCATGAGGTTTGGCACACATTCATTCAGGATCGGTGCAGCTTCCACTGCAGCACCCCTGGGTTATAGCTCAGAAGAGATCAAGCGTCTGGGCCGGTGGTCGTCATCCAGTTACCGCAGATATATAAGAGCACTACCTAACGTATAGGCAGGGCCCTGATTTTATTATGTCTTCACAGGTCCTATTGGGTCGGTGAGGCGAAAGCACATTGTGATTATCGGCCACAGTTATGTACACTGGGCAGAGCGTTATGCTGCTGCATCCCCATGGGGGAGCGACCTGGGTCTCAGAGCCAGAGCACACGTCACATGGAAAGGGCTGTGAGGCATGTTGTGGAACCAGCTATGCAGGTTGGCGGCTTTCAGCCAGTCTCCACTGGATGTGTTGGTGGTACACCTTGGCAGTAACAATTTGGCCAGGCATCCTGGTAAGGCGTTGATCCTGGACGTTATACGCAACCTGAAATGGTTGAAGGCCAGGTGCCCAGCCATGCGGATCGTGTGGTCCACGATCATTCCTTGATTGGCGTGGAGGGACGCCAGGTTTTTCCTCAACGTTAACACGGCATACAGGGGTGTTAACCATGAGGTCTGCAGAGTGGTCTGCAGTGGCCTTGGAACGGTGATTGGTCACCAGAGGATCCGACTGGATAGACCTGAGTTTTTTCGGAATGATGGAGTCCACCTGTCCGATTTGGGTTTGGATGTCTTCTTGGAAGACATCAAGGGGGACCTGCTTGTTGAGCTCGAGTGGCTCGATGGCGGGCATGGGACTTAGCTGAGCTAGTCCCTATGCTGTGGCGGGTAGTGCGGAAAAAACAGGTTTTTTCTGGTGAGTCCCACTGAAAATCAGGTCAGCTAACAGCCCATCGGACCTCCCAGTGCTTGGGGGGAAAGATGTGCTGGGCCACTACCGGACCAACAGTCATCAGGTAAAGATGGCTCGAGTTCCGGGGGTGGTCAAATTGCGGCCGGCCGGGTTCTTGCTGTCTTTAAGACCGCGAGAACCTGGGGCCGGGGACCCGCCCATTTGTTGATTAAGGGGTACTTGGAGACCTCTGTGATTCACCTGTTTCCGCACTACGGCAGGCCCCCCTTTGCCAAAGGATGGCAAATTTGAATTATAATCAATAAAGTGTGGCCTGTGTTTTAACCCATACTATTTGTCTCGCGTCTTTATTCCAGGGTGGGGAGGGCAATGATGCGTGTGAAAGAAATGGTTCATGTAAGATCTGTGTTTCTTTGGAAAACCTTTCTTTCATCCTTTGTATATCAAATTGACTGGTTTTTTTTCATCCAATATTGTCACAAGGGCTTTCATGAAGATAAGGTGGTGTGACCTATGAGAGCTGTCACCAGCCAATCAGAATGTTGAGGGAGGAGGGAATGAGAATTTTCAATCTGTAGGAGGGCTCGGAACTGTCCTAGGTGTCTCTTTGTGAATGGTAGCTTCTTAAAAATATCTTTTAAAACATATTTTATGACCAGACACAGAATTTGTTTGCCAGTACCAATACCTGTTTGGCCATGAAGGAATTAAAAAGTTCTCATTCTGAGAGTCATCTAATTGAGTCCTGACTGACAGCTTCAGAATAAAGATGGGCACAATTCAGAAAAAATGGTGATTCATTTTGATTCGTGAGTCATCAAGGTTGACAAATCACAAATAACAAATTTATGATTTTTTTTCCTGATGAACTGATGAATCGATTTCTCAATTCATTTTTGCCTTTAAAGCCTGATTAAAATGCCCCCCAAGCACCTAGAAACACAAAATTGTCCAGGAAGCTTCTTGTGACTCTTCTCTACAAGCCCTGCAAGTTTGGGAAAGTATGGGTTTTGGACGTCCATGTTATACAACCACAAAGTGGGTCATCCCCCCCAGGAAAATGCCTTTTAGCAGCTTGCTTGGGAAAACCCAATCTTCACCAAACTTGGAGAGAAAGAGAAAGCTTCTCTACAATTTTGGTGTCTCTAGGTGCCTGGGAGCCCATTTTATGGCCCAACAAAGAGACAAACCAAAAATTGCTAAAAATCCATTGAGTCGTATTTATTGAGGCACTGATTTATATGAATACGAATTGGCAAATTAGCAATTTTTGATGAATTTTGCAATTAGTTTTTCAATTTGTGCCCATCTCTAGTTCAGAACTTCAGATTGCTCCAGAACTGGAGCTTTTTCCCCCTTTGAAGACCTGCGTCAGGAGAAATCCTGAGAGAATCTTTACTGAAAGCACTCAGCGCAGGGACAAACACAACTGCTATATGCTTATGAAATGCAGAAATATGTTGAATATGCCTTACAAAATTAGATGTTAATTCCTTGAAAATATATGGCAAAATGTTCCTTTCTGGATGACTGTCACTCTAAGAAAATCTTTCTTTTTACTTTTCAAAGAAAATCTGTCTTTTGACTGCTTCTGTGATGTTTCATTGCCCTCCAAATATCTCTCTTTCCAGTCACAAAGCTGCAACAATGTATCTACTTTGCAGCACTCTTGCTGGTAATCCTGTTCCACACATACTCAATAAAGTGTTTGTTTTTACCTTTTGAAAGGCCTTTTTGAAGATCAATGTTTCAACCCCCACAGTTTGGATTCTTTCCAAATAAAAAAAGCAAGAGGTCCCAGCCATGCTTTTTTAAGATAACAAATATTGGTCTTT
Source organism: Intellagama lesueurii (assembly GCA_037013535.1). NCBI lineage: Eukaryota > Metazoa > Chordata > Lepidosauria > Squamata > Agamidae > Intellagama > Intellagama lesueurii. The sequence continues at coordinate 144,345,818 of JBAJHW010000004.1, forward strand.
TAATTTGTATGAGTTATTTTAAATCACGGTACATTTGGAGTTGCTTGTTTCTGCACAGAGGGGGAACATTATTTTCTTTAAATTGTAACTCCCAAAGCCTTTGTCTAAACTTTCCCAAATTTGGCACAGAGCAATAGTGGCCCATTTGCTACATCTGTTCCAAATTCAGTGCTGTTCTGAAACCTGGGTTCAAAGTTATATATTTTTTTGTTTGGGATTCCCCCATTTTTAGAATTGCCTGGTAGAATGTTGTTATGTTCTGCTGCACAATAGCACAACTGTACTGCCATGCAACGATAAAGCTATAAACATCTCCTCATAGTGCCAATAAAAACAAATAGGAAACCTGAAATGAAACAGCCCCAAAGAGGCTTTTGCTATCCTGTAAAACAAAAGAACCAGAAATGAAAGAAATTTGAAAACTTTTGCTGTACTCATCCCTAAACACTACTACCAGTGGAAGCATGATGTTGGATAATACCCTATGTCTGCAGTAATTTTGGGTTAAGATTGAACCTTTTTTCCTTCTTTGTTTTTCTTATTTAAAGTCTATGATGAGACCACACAATGGACTTTTTGAACATTATTTTTGTAGCTTCTTCAATCCCCTCTCAATTACTTTAAATGGTAGGATGTGTGCCAGTCACCAAATGCCCTTGGTATTCAAAGAGACCAAATGAAGGAAGCAAAATTAGAGTGGCTAATTAAAAATCTCTGGGGCTGACATCTGTTTAATATATAAGCTAATGCCATGGCTTGGTTACGGACTACCTTAAAAGTGGCAAAGGTCTAAGTTATCCTGTTTAAACAGAGTAATTATGAAGTACAGAGATATAGATGTAGGTTTGGAACCTTTCCAAATGGAGTCATAAAATGTGCTAATTGGGCCTGAGAATTAGAATGCTGTAAAAGTCAAATTTACAACACAGACTGTTTTAGAAAGGAATTAACTTGGTGACCCTAGAGCTTTTTAATGCTCCTAGCCAGTAGGAGGAAAGTCACTACATAATGGCAATCTTCGATGAACACCATGAGAGAGTGACAGATCTACTTCCATTGGTGTAGATTAATATAACACGTACAATCTAATTAACAAGTATTTAGTTAGCTGAGAAGGTCTGCACAATGTTACATATTTGAGTAAATGAGAAACACCTATGGTCTTGATTGGGAACTCTTTGGAACTATACCTGAATCCGAAATAATAGTTTAATTAAGTAATTTACTTGCTAATAGGTCAAATTATAATTAATTAGTTGTGTCATGTTTACTTAATCTAAAAAGACGGAGTTGCTTAATAATATTAAATATCTGCACAGCTCTGGAAACGTAAGGGAGTCTAATACAACCGCCTGTGCCAATTACTCTGTTCATGTCAAAACATCTCTATTTTTTTGCCATCTTAAACCATAGTTGTCTACAGTGAGTATTTTTAAAATTTAAACATAGCAAGCTTCAAACCCATAGTTTTAAACTAAAATTAATATCCATTAACTATACTGAGGGCAGCTACTGGGCAGTAGCAGTAGTGGAAGATGACACTAGCAAAGGATCTTTCATAGCCAATGGCACTGATACTCAAGTACACCCTTGTTAGTGCTGCACAGAAGAACCACTTCTGATTATTTACAGCTTCAGCAACCTATGATGGAATATCCAAAATGAAAAAAGAGATAGTGCTGGATGTTGAGACTCTCGGAGCAGAGAGAGCAAAGGGTATGTGTGAAAGGTGCTTTTGCTAATGAAGCAACTTGACTAAAGCCAAAAGACATCTGACTGCTGGTAGGCAAAGAGACAAAAGGAAAATCTGATGGGGCATGACACATATAATTAATGAGGATGATGGCTATGATGGTGAGTGTGTTGCCCATCCCTAACATAATGATCCTGTGTAGCGATGACTTAATCTTTTGGGAAGTGGTTACCAACCTTGGGTCCCAAGATGTTCTTGGAATACAGCTCCCAGAAATCCTGACCAGGACAGCTAGTGGTGAAACCTTCTGCAAGTTTTAGTCCAAGAACATCTCGGGAACCAAGGTTGAGTCTAGCAGAAAGCAATGTTTATTTTGTGGTGGCCTAAGGATGTATCAGAATCATGTGGTGGTCTTCCTAGCTCCGCACATAGCTCAGTGGTTTAGATATTTGGCTGTGGAACCAGAGAGAGGTTTGGAGTTTAATTCCTCACTGTGACTCCTTGACAGGGGCTGGACTCAATCCATAGGGTCCATTCCAGCTCTGCAGTTCCAAGAAAAATACTTTTCACTAGCACTTCTAGTAATACATGCACCTCTGTAATACATGCATATGACTGACCCATGAAATGGTAGGAAGGCTCAGGCATTCCTTTGTCCACACCAGAGACCTTCTTTTCTTCATGCATGATCCAAAAATAGCACAGAAAAAGGGTACTTGAATACTTATAGTTCATTTTTCTTTTACTGTTCATGCAGTAGAACAGCCAGTGGTTTGGATTTCTCCGCTAAGCTGGATAGCGCTTTTCCTAGATGTGTCATAATGCTCATAAATAGAAATGGGTATGAACCACCCTGCCCTGCTTCCTTGGGGTGCTACCTCTGAGTGGGCATCTCTATCAGAGGAGGCAGGGCTTTGAAGCATCAAAACCTCTTCAGCCAATAAACAAACAGGCAGGAACCACCAAACCGGTGGTTTGTGCCCATCTCTGTTTATGAACATCACTGCATCACTAACACGCTGAAATTTAGGAAACCACCTTCTTCATATATTCCTGGATGTTGATAGCACATACAGTGTTGCATTACATCTAGGCACTGCAAAAATAGTTAGGGTCTAGGAAGAGTTTTGAGAATTTTCTCTCCATGTTTTGTGGTCTGCAGTGATGCCCTCTGTCCTTTTTAACCTGCCTGGAACTGCAACTGCTGGGTGGCAAAGCAGCCAAGGCTTCCTTTCACATACGTACATCTCTTGGAATATAATCTTTCCTTACAGTTACAGGATGCTGTAAAATTTGCCCCTCTTACTGAATAAAGATTACCTTAGGTCTTCTAATACAGTGGCCAGTATCCTGCCATGTAGACTCACCGTTCCCAAGTTGTGGCACTTTCAGTCTCCTATACTGTGGCAAAAAGGCAGAAGTGTCATCTGTACTTACGTTGAACTTAATTTGGTCTTCTCCTATGTTGATTGAAGTAGACCACACATCTGTTGTGACCAGAGATGGCTCCCAGGTAAACTGTTTACATGCGCCAAGGGTGATATTTTTGGTTAATCACTGCCACTTAATGGTTTGAGTGGCACAACACAGCTTAATGTCCTCTTTTGGTACATTTCCTGCATGCTGTATCTTCAGCACGGCTTACTTGACACACCACTGGCACTGCTTTGTAGCTTTGCCATGTTTGTTTCCTTTGCTCCCAGTCTTAGCTGACATTCATGTGTCTGTGGGTAGTGTCTTTCTTGCTTTTGAGGTTTCTTATTCACACGAGCAGTGGCTTCAGTGGTGATCCACTGAACAAGGTGGTTCCTAAGTAGAGCTGGTTGTGTGAACTTTGTGGACATAGGGCTTGGTAATAGGAGATTAGAACTAGTTTGCAGGGTCTCAGACAGGCAGCTGTCCAGAAGCTCTACTGCAAGCTTGCCTCTGGTTAGTTTGTTGTGCAGTTTCACATAGTCATAGCACTGAATTAGATCATATGAGGCTGTAACAAAGTGAGAGACAGATTTCCCTTGCTGGTGCTGGTGACAGTGGGATTGCCCCCCCCCCCCCAAGATAAGAAATGCTTATCTAGCTTTTCAACGTTTTTGAACTTTTTCATCTGGGCTTCAGATTCCTCTAGAGAGAATGACAGGCTCTGCTGCAGGCCTCATTGTATATAAAAGTGTTTTTGGTTGCTTTTGTCTGCTTACTGATTCAGGCCAGAGGTCTGAAAGAATCGCTTTTATCCAGAATGACCAGGTTTCAAGGTCCTGGAAATCAAATTCCATTGGGGTGGCCATTAAAAAACGGATTGGAGCTGAGGTGGCCTTCTGCGCAGTTCAAAGCATTTTAAGCTCCTTTGAAATGAGCCATGGTTCCCTCTCAGTACCAGGTCTCTCTGTTGTTTGCTGCTGTAGCAGTGGCCGGCAGAGCTAGTTCTCCAAGGGTCTCCATTATTATTTTCTGTGGTCCCTTGCCTGTTTGAAAAGTATTCTGCTTCCTGCAGAAGTTCTAGTTGATCTCCCCTCTGACACTACGGAGATTGAACAGAAAGTCTGAACATGACGAGGTAAAAATGAAACTAATGCTTTTTATTCCCACCTTTCACTTACTTCTTTTCTTCCCCTAGAGCACATGAAGTAAAGTCCCAGCACCCCCAGTGGGAAAGTGTTGTTATTGGATCAAGTTCCACCAATAAAATGCATTTCACTGGTGTACACTGAAGCAGATAAGTATTCTTTGCTACCCAGGACACTGGGATCTAGTGCAGTGCCTTCCCCACCAGGAAATCATGTTCTGCAGCTTGGTTTTACTCACAAGAAATTAAATCAGGAAATCTCTTTTCACCAGCTCCTGCTTTTAAATGCTCACAATATCCTTAAGTTCGTGGTCTTGTGCTTTTTTATTTTTATTATTTTTAGAAAATACAAATAGAGAAAGCAATGACAATTCTTTCAAAATCTTATAAATCCTAGGATGGTTTTTATATGTATGAAAAATAATATATCCATTATGTAAGAGCTGAATATTTTAAAATCTACCTTTGTACTGTGGAAAAATAAAATAATACAAATAAAATACAAGTGCATGAACAATTCACAATTCACAATAGAATGTGTAGAAGTGGCAGAATGTAAACTATATTGAGAAGAAGGGGTGTTACTGTACTATCAGACAACATCTGTGAAGCAATTGCCCTTTTTAAATTTAGTTATAAAATTGCTGGCAAGGAAAATATTACAGCAACTCTATTACAATGTTTGCTAATTTAATAGCTGAATCACTAGCAGCTGCTCAGCAAAGCACATCTTTCACTGAAAAATTTTCTTTCATTTTTTTTCTCCAAAAGAAAAATGGCAGAAATGACCGAAGTGTCATGTACATTATTATTATTTTTGCAAAATATGAGCATATGTTTATTTTGAAAAATTATTAAGCTATTAGAACAACCATAGCTTTTGCAGACGTGTTAGTTAGGTATCTGGCTGCAGAGCTAGAAACTGGGAGTTCAATTCCCTACTGTGCCTCCTGCAAATAAAGCCAGCCTGTATGGCCTTGGGCAAGCAGCACAGTCCTCAGAAGGGAATGGTAAACCTCTTCTGAGTATTCTCTACCTAGAAAACCCTGGAAAGGGTTGCCAAAAGTCAGAATTGACTTGATGGCACAGAACAACAAACAAATTAAAACACAGCGCACTCTGATCTTTTTAAAAAGTATGCATGCATCTTAATACTCTATAGCTAACTACATTCATTAATTTCAAAACCAAGGGAAAATTGAACTCAATTTTTTTCATTTCAATTTTTTTCTGAAATGACTGAACAGGGTTATGAATATATATGACTTGTATTCACATATATTCATACAATGCACAGGGTTTAGATAGCTGATCTGTTCTTAGGCAGGACTGAGGAGCTGAGATTGATGATCACCAGAGCTTTTTCTTATGTCACATATAGTTCATTCAATGGAAACAAAATGGCAGCCATCAGGATCAGCAGCTGAATTCAGTTCAAAACATAGATGGGGAAGACAAACTCAAAGATTATTAGGAATACAACAGCACTCTTGCCAAATTAACTATCAAACAAATTTTTTTTTCTGAAATAATAATGAAATGAATGTGATCCTTGGCAATGAAAAAGAGTAAAAATGGGTGTCAGTGATGAAAATGAGTGAAAAACAAGAGATTTTTATTATTATTTTTCCTTATTTTTATTTTATTTCGCACACTCCAGTCTTGGGAAACTATAAAATGATTCATAAGGAGTATGACAAAGCATGAGCTGCATCCCACATTTTGTGCTTCTTGGAGAGTTCTATGCAGTACACACTTGCTGGTCTGCCTTATTCAAAAAGTGCCAATGACTTCATATCAGGGGGAAAAGTAAGGCTACACTGAAATTACCTGATATGGCTTACAAACAGCTCGAGTTGGGGAAAAATCCTCCTTGTATCCCACTTGCTCAGAAATCAGGGCAGCACAAGCTCTTTGACCAAATGGTAAGTGTTCACTTTCGTAATGGAAATGTGGGTCTTGTTCTCACTGAGAAGGTAAGCCACCACCTGGACTATACAACTTTAAAACACAGATGGGCTTGTTAGGAAAATTGTGTTTGACTTATTCAGAGAAAAGAATGCCCCGTAAAAGCGGGCCCAACCCCTCCCTTTCTTTTTGCTTTTCCCCTTGACTCAAGGACTAATGTTTTCTGAAAACAAGAAGGTCCGTTTACTGAAAAACAACATGCTTTGTAGTAGATAAGAATGGAATGCAGGGGCCCCAGGGAGAGAAGAAGGTCCGGTTATCTGTTCTGCGCATGTTTGAAAGGTGTTTTTACTAATCCAATGAATTTTCGCCAACTAACTTTCTGACCCCTTTAAGGAGATTGTGCGCCCACCCCAAATCGCCCGGAAGGGACAGGCTATAAGAGATTGTACCACTCCTTTTGTTCTTTGGAGAAAAGCCTTTGCCCTGCGTGGTAAATTGTTTTTCTCCCCGCTTTCTGCAGCAGGCGTTTTCCTTTGCAATAAAATAACCTCACAAGAAGCCTTCGTGTCTCGGTCTAACAGTTTTTTTGAAGCTTTCTTTCTTGAGAGAAACCGGATAACAGGCTCTTATAGATTGTGTGCTATTCTCTTCCTATAAATTTTCATCATGCAGCCATGATAATGGGTTGGATCCAGACACAGCCATTCTTACAGTAGGCACAGTGAAATCAATGAGACTTAATTTATTCACGTCTTAATGTTAACTATAAAATACCTGCCTCAATAGTTATAACAATTATTTGAAAAGGAATACTTTTTTTTTCCTGGAGGTATGTTCAGTTGTGAGCTGCTACACACAGTTTGACATGGTGCAGCCCATAAAATATGTTCACAGTGGATATGATACACTAACATATACTACAAAAAGAGAGTGAGGAAGGAAGGAAGGAAGGAAGGAAGGAAGGAAGGAAGGAAGGAAGGAAGGAAGGAAGGAAGGAAGGAAGGAAGGAAGGAAGGAAGGAAGGAAGGAAGCCAGGGACATATTCACAGACACACTCAGACCTACAGCTATTTAATTGTGAATATAAATAAAATTAGAGTCAGAATAGATATGTGTGTGGTAGGAGACGAAAGGAAGTAAGTGAACAACAGTCTAGACAAATGGAAACAGACAATAGGAAGAGTAAATAAAAATGAGACTGCAGAAGGAATGGCATTCTAGGAAAGGACTGAATTAGTCTGAAGGTGAAAGGGATGAAGAAATGTTTTGGCCACACAAGCCAAAAATAATAATCTTCAGCTTCAGCACAAACTCCTTCAGTATAGTTGCTCACAATAAAAAGAGCTTGCAGAAAAGCACAGCCCAATCCATTGAAACAACCTCTAGTTTTGGATGTGACTACATTTGCTGTGGCTTGATTCATAGTCTCTTTTACAGTTGCATTAAGCTTAGGTGATCACATGAATACCTGAGATTGTTTTGGTGTTAGTGTCCACACAGGTCTTCAATCCAATGTGACTTAATAAAAGCTCACAGCCCATGACCCCCTTCCTTTGAGGCCACTCACCTGGTGATCCCAGGCTCTCCTTTCTTATCTCCCCTCCCCCCCGCTGAGGTGATCTAGTGCTAAACTAATGTATCAATGCAATGTTAAAATGGCCTAGCACTGAACACGGTAGTTTGTTTTTAAAAAATTCTTCAGGGTGACTTGGGAGAAAGATCACAGGGTGGATGTTCCCGCTGTCACAAAACATCTCACTAAAGCTAACACTGCCCAGAGTCGCATACCCCAACATTTTGTAGAATGAAACAAACAGGGAAAACACCATTTGAATCATTCCAGCCTTAAAAAATAGAGGCTCCCAGCAGCAGCGGGAAAAACTCTGAATCAGAAGCAAAAAAGGGCTGGGCTGATTTTCATTGGCCTTTGCATTGTGTAATCATTGAAAAAATACTTCCAATTCACCCATGCTAATTGCAGAGCTAATCCCAAAGTATTTGGCATTGTAGTCACAGCCTATATTAAGTCAGCATCCCTCCCTACACTACTGTGATTGGAGAGACATGAAGAAGAAACTCCCTCATTGAAAGCTACCGCTGTCAGTAGCAAAACTGCAGTCTCTCACTTCTCTCCCTCTTGCCTAGCATTTTCTGGTTATGGACCGGAAAATATAGCAATTGGCAGGGGTAGAAATGTGTTCACAAGCAGCCCATTTCCCTTTGGAGAAGGTCCATTCATCTCCAAAGTGGTCTATTTTCAGTTTAGTATTCAAGCAACATTGGAAGCAGATGCCCACCCTAGAAGACCCAGGAAGTGAAACATCATGTTAGAGTATCACTATTAGCTATGGGAACAAAGGATTTGGAAGAATGTGGAAGATATGAACTTGTGATGTGAAATATAAGACCAAGTACCTCCTTGGTCTGTATGTATACATATCTTAAACCTTAATACAAAGTCAAATATTTGTTCAGTTTTATATCGCATCTCTGTGCTTAAGCTACTTATCTAGTTGCAAAGCACAGCCTGTGCATCTGGAGAAATAATGCCTGGTGGGGAAAGAACCCTCTTCCCTTTTCTATTGTTCCTATGTCTTCTGACCTTCTCATGCCTTTTTAGACCTCCTTCCCCCACTGAGTTTAAAGATAATATTGCATAAGGATTATGAAGCAAAATTCTAGAAATGAATGCAAGATGAAATCATTTGCAGAAAACAGCTTTCCTGTGTATTTAACCAATAAATTGGGTGCAGAAAATATAACAGTGAGGAAGTTGCTGTAAAATGCCCTACAGCAGAACTACATGATTGGCAGCAAAGAGGACTCCCAATGCCATGTTTGCGGCTTGAGGCTAGAGAACATTGTCAGGAAGGAAGCAGGGACAGAATACACAAGGGAGAAGCCACAGATGGGGGGGGGGGGATAGTTTAACCCATATTAAGGATGGCTTTGAAACCTGGAAGATCATGAGAGTAGTTTTTGTTGTCCTGTTGGCCACCGATGACACTGTTCATCATCATGTAATATGGCAAAAATGGCATAATCGAACCAAGGATTATAAACTGACTCAAGCAATAGCATCAGTTTTACAAGATCACAGTCTTTTCTTTAACATTCAAAGGGAACACAGTTGATGGAGGAGTCAAAGGAACTGTCTATCCCAGGACAGTATACTAACTCTCATTTTGCTTAACATCTATATCAACAATCAACCACTTCTTCAAGACACAAAAAGTTTTATTTCTGCTGACAATCTCACACTTGCTGCTCAATCAGACAGCTTTCAGATGGCAGAACATATTTTAATAGATGCATCAGAATAACTTGGCAGAAATTATGCTATAAATCAACTTAAACCCAACCCTATTAAATCTCAGACATGTGCCTTCCATTTGAGAGACAAGCAGGCATCTTGGAAACTCTCAGATACATGGAAGGGCATCAAACATGATCATTGTTTTGCCCCAAAACACCTAGATGTTATTTTGGATTGCATGTCATTTTGGAAACACTGCCAAAATACAAAGTGAAAGGTATGTACAAGGAACAATAGTCTTCAGATGCTATCAAAAGCCAGTTGGGGCAACCAACCACAAACACTAAGAACTACAGCCTTGGTCCTATGTGCCGGGGGGAAAAACCCAGCTCAGTGTATTTTAGTTCAGCCCAAGCAAAACAGGTAGACGTAGCACTCAATGATAGCTGTAGAATCATTACTGGATGCCTGAAGCCACCTATTGACAAAAGCAGCTATCCAGCAGACATTGCACCCAGTGACATATGAAGAGAACCAGCAACTAATAGTGAAAGACTCAAAGGATCTACAGTAAATGCACACCTGCTTTTCAGTTACCATCCGGCGCCCATCCTAGATTAAAATCAAGGCGATATCTTTTCAGAACATCTGTGAATCTTGATGAAATGGAAAAGAATGTCAAGACTGTAATGTGGAAAGAACTACCTACCTCTTTAAATGGATGAAACCCCTGGAGACTAGTCCACAGCCACTCAGAGAATGGGGTTACTTGGAAGTCACTTAATAGACTACTGATCACAGCTGGCAGAACTAAAGAAAATGGAGGTGCGGGGGTTTGCCGTGACACAGTCCTTGCAAATGTGGAGAAGAACAAGCAACTTCACACCTATGTCAGTGTACTCTGTGCCCCTTAACATGTACCATGGAAGACTTGATGTTAGCTGCCCCAAATGTCCTTGATGTTGCCAATTATTGGAAAATAAAATCTGATATATTTAATATTTGTACAGTAGTGCTTCTGACAAAAAGACTCTTCCCTTGTTTATAAATAAGGGTTGAGCGACGCATGTCCCTCCAGATGTTCTTGCCCCATTGTTCCCAATCAGCATTGCTCAGTAGTTCCCAACCCTGGGTCCCCAGATGTTCCTGGCCTAAAACTCCCAGAAGCCTTCACCACTAGCAGTGCTGGCCAGGATTTCTGGGAGTTGTAGTCCATAAACATTTGGGAATCCAAGGTTGGGCATATTCCTTTCCTTTGGAACCATCCATGGATAGAACAAGGCATGCCAAATGAGGGTGGAGTGTGCATGTGTAGTGGTTGGCATGCAGCGTGGGGCAGGGGCAGTGTAGATGGAAATGGTGGAGAAAGGAACACTCTTTTCAGCAGAGGTAGGATCAGACCTCTGCCACTGATTCACTGACAGGCCTTATGCTCAGCATTTCTCTTCTGAGTATGGTTCCTATGAACATTTTGGTATGCATCTAAGGACAAAGAATACAAGTGGTGCATGTCATGAGAGCCGTGGAATGCTGGCCCTGTTTCCCCTGAAAGCCCATGTGCTCACAGATGAGAATTGGGGAGTTGGGGAAGAAATGTAGGCCGGAAACTGGCTTGTTTCACTGTAGATACAGCAGTGAGGCATGGTATGTTTTGGGGTGTGGATGGGTGTTTAGGATGAGGCTTGTTGCCCCCAGCTGTTGTTCAGAGAGCCCGAAGGAGCAGGAGGGTGCTGGCCATGGCAACTAGGGAGTATGTGAAGAATATAAGATAATGTGTTATGTTTCGTTTTGGGAAGTTGTGAAATGTGTAAATGCAGATGGGTGGTCCCTGTTAGAGTCTTTCCTTTCCTTTCGGTTGGTACCATAGGATGAGGCATGCCTCAAGCAACAAGATCTCAAGCACCAAGGTGCCATAGAGATCCTTTGGCTTTTGGGTCATGCTATTTTTTCTGCTCTGTGCCCATGACTGCTCCCTTATGCTTTGATGGAGATATAACCCTGACAATTGTTTATGTTTGGATGAGAAGTGGTTAACTGATGAAACAGGTTCTTGGATTTTCCCCTGCTAGGTGTCTCTTTGCGAATGATTTGGGAGCACAAGAGGATATCCAGTAGACCTTTGGTGCTCATACGAGTGTCGTCAACATTCAGGCTGCCCTTTGCTATGTAAAGCTTGGCATTGCTTTTCCTGCTGGCAACATGGGCACGGCATTGAATAGCAATATCAGGCTATTTCCTGGCATTCTGAATCCATAATAATCCTAGAACTGCCAAGCTGAGTGGGACCCTATGGATCATCGAGGCAAGCCCCTGTTGGGAAGGAACAACGGGGAATCGAATTCCCAACCTCTGGCTCCACTGCCAGATACCCACAGTAATAAATTGGAGGATATTGATATTGATATTGATTTGAAGAACAGAATTCTTTTCAACATGACGGACGTAAGTCACTGGCTGAACTCCTGTTGCTTGCTATAGTCAGTTGCATCTAGAGTACACCCATGGAATCATTAGGGATTTAGTAAGTAGGCTTCTCTGTAAGATGCACTGATTCAGTGGGCCTGCTCTAACTGTGGCTTACTCCATTAAACAATAGGATTTCAGCCCCATGTGAGACCACTTTTTTTGTTCATATCCATCTACCAGCTAATTCTTCTGCTTTGTGTCTTTCCCATTTGCACGCCCTACTGCTTCCCGTAAGATTTACAATCAGATATCAGACGAATGGTCCATCACCTGGGTTGCTTACCTCTTAGTCTGCCGGTCACTAGGCTTGCTAACTGCATTACATTATCAAACTCAGTTTTACTATTGACAGGCACATCGATTTCCTGATTAATGCACCTCTCTTGCATAGCTGTTTTCTACAGGAGACATAATTTTAATGTTTCTATGATCAATAGCTCCATCAGCACCAAGGATTCCGACAGTTTGCCCACATGAGTCTAACTGTAGGGAGTTGTATATTTTTTGACAAATACAAGAAGGAAGTTGTAAACATTATACAACCAAAGAAAAGTGATGGGCTGAATGGATTCCTATTGTGTTTTCCCCTTGGGAGATAATGCAAAAAATAAAATGAAATTAAAAAGAAAAACAATCTCATACACAAGAGGAAGTGGGAATCTTTCAAGTAATTCTCCATGGAGAAAGAAAAGCAGTGGCCACTAACAGTTTAGGCCTGAATATAAATGCATTGTATGTAATTACTTTTAGAATTCCCGTTGAAGTCACTTGTGTAAATACTCATAACAGAAATTATTTTTTATTCCATTTTAGATTATGAAATGACATTTTTTAGAACACACACACACACAGAGCCTGGTTAGTTAACTTTGTAAGAGTAATGGAATTCTGTGGTTGTCATGGGTGTTTCTAAAGTTAAGGCAATCCATAAATTACATAAGGCACCTGAAGGCAGCTGCTTAAAATGCAGATAAAGTTGCTTTTGTTCTTTGAATTGTAATGTACTTTTAAAAAAAGTGGGGGGGGGGGGAGAGAAGGAAAAATACCTGCATTTTGCCAAATAGTTTACTTTTTCTTTTCTTTTTTTTAAATAGAAAGAATGGAGGGAAATGGTTCTATGCACACAAGATGGAAAGAGTTCTGGAAAACTTTTTCCCCCCTAAGGAGATGATCCATACAAATGGATTCCTGTAATTTTAAGGGAGTTCCACGTTACCATAGCACTTTCCCCAGAGAAACCAGGATATTCATTTGTGAAGCATAGAACTCTAGTCTCAAGTAATTTTTGCACTATGGGGATGCCTAACACTCTACATAGCAGACAAACAAGCATTTGAAGGACGGTTGAAGGGATAATTCTGGTATTGGTAGAAGGAAGACCGCTTTAGAATGCAAGACTGGAGCCCTAACTACAGCAGGGCAACTTGGACTTTGACCAAGGGCACCAATGTTTAAAGGGTGCAAAAATTTGGTGCTCGGAAGATGTAGACCTGCCCTTTGGTATGCGCTGGTGGAAGGGTATGAATGCGCCCATGCTGCACATGCATACTGCCTTTTCCCTGGGTGGAAAGAAACACAAAACAACCTCTTCTCTCTGAGCAGAAGGAAACAGGTGGGCTTAGCTCAGATCCTATAGGACCATTGGAAATTCACACTCAGAGATTCTTCCCCATTCCTCTATCCATTCCTTGTATAGGCCAATCTGATGTGACCCAATAGGAAAGCTAAACCCCCAGGTGGCAAAATTGCTAGCTAGGGCTCCACACAGTACTGCCCGGGTGAGGAGCACTCAGTTTCTTCTCAGTTTTATTTATTTATTTATTTATTTATTTAACTTATATGCCGCCCACTCTACCCAAAGGTCTCTGGGCGGCTTACAACAATTAAAACACAATAAAAAAGATAAAGCAATTAAAATTAAAATTAAATTAAAATATATACTCTAAAAATTGCCATCAGGACCCACAGTTGATATTATTTCAATTAAAAGCCTTCTGGAACAGGAAGGTTTTGACCTGGTGCTGAAATGTCATCAGCGTCGGCGCCAGATGAATCTCAATTGGGATGGCGTTCCATAGTCTGGGGGCAGCTGCCGAAAAGACCCTTTGTCTACAAGCCATCCCTCTTACCTCCTTGAGGGACGGCTCTTTCAAAAGGGCCCCCTGGCTAGATCTTAACTGCTGGGTAGGTTCATATGGAAGGAGGTGGTCCTTCAGGTATCTAGGGCCCCAGCCATTTAGGGCTTTATATGTCAAAACAAGCACTTTGAATTGGGCCTGGGCAGCAACTGGTAGCCAATGTAATTTAAACAGAATCGGCTTGATGTGTTCCCTAGCGGCCCCACCACTCACCAGCCGCGCAGCTCGATTCTGGACCAGTTGCAGTCGCCGGACCGTCTTCAAAGGCAGCCCCACGTAGAGTGCATTGCAGTAATCTATGTGAGATGTTACCAGTGCGTGTGTAACTGTCATGAGACTCCTCTCATCCAGGTAGGGCCGTAGCTGGTATAATTTCCGCAGCTGAAGGAAGGCGCCCCTGGCCACCAAGTCCACCTGGGCTTCCAGAGTTAGACTGGGGTCCAGGAGCACCCCCAGTCTGCAGACCCTGTCCCTTAGGGGGAGTGTAACCCCATTCAGGGCAGGGAAATGGCCCTCCAGCCTGTCTGGCGAAGCACCCACTAACAGCACTTCCGTCTTGTCTGGATTGAGTTTCAATTTATTAACCCTCATCCAGCCCATTATCAGGTCCAGACAAGAGTTCAGCACAGAAACCGCCTCACCTGGATTGGTGGAAAATGAGAGGTAGAGCTGAGTGTCGTCAGCATATTGCTGACTCCTCAGCCCAAACCTCCTGATGACCTCTCCCAGCGGTTCCATGTAGATGTTAAACAGCATGGGGGACAGTATCGACCCCTGAGGAACTCCATGACAGAGCAACTGTCCCCCAGCACCACCCTCTGGACACGGTCAGCTAGGAAGGAGTGGAACCACCGTAAAGCGGTGCCCCCAACTCCCAATCCAGCCAGCCTATCCAGAAGGACACCATGGTCGATGGTGTCGAAAGCCGCTGAGAGGTCCAGGAGTATCAACAGGGTCACACTCCCCCTGTCTCTCTCCTGGCAAAGGTCATCGTACAGGGCGACCAAGGCAGTCTCCGTACCAAAACCCGGCCTGAAACCTGATTGAAATGCATCCAGAAAATCAGTTTCATCCAGCAGCACCTGGAGTTGCCTGGCCACAACCCGCTCCAACACTTTGCCCAAATAAGGGAGGTTCGCCACTGGTCGGTAGTTAACCACCAGCCTTGGGTCCAGGTTAGGCTTTTTAAGGAGTGGACGAATTACCGCCTCTTTCAAGGTGGTAGGGACCACTCCCTCTCTCAAAGAGATGTTCACGGCCTCCTGGACCCAGGTGCGAACCCCCCTGGCAGATCTTCCAATTAGCCAAGATGGGCAAGGGTTGAGCGGAGTGGTGGTAGAACGGACAGATCCAAGCACCCTGTCCACATCCTCAGGTCTCAACAATTGAAACTCATCCATTAATACTTGACCTAAGCACGGCACACTGGACACATCCTCTGATTCTGCAGTAATGGTGGAGTCCAACCCACTGCGAATCTGAGCGATTTTTCCCTCAAAATGAATGGCAAACTCATCACAGTGAGCTGATGAGCAATCCGGGACCTCCACCGGATTTCCTGGTTGAAGAAGATACCAGACCACCCGAAACAGCTCTGCTGGACAACATTCTGAGGAAGCAATATGGCTGGAGAAATATTGCTGTTTCGCCAGCCGTATTGCCATGAAATAGGCCCGATAATGGGTTCTAAGTCCTGTTCGATTGGACTCCCAGTGGGATTTCCTCCACCTGCGCTCCAGCCGTCTCCCCTCTCACTTCATCACCCGCAGTTCAGAAGTATACCAAGGAGCTGTCTGGGCTCTGCGTGCAGGGAGAGGGCGCTTAGGCGCAATCATGTCAACCGCCCGGGTCATCTCCCTATTCCATAGGGTGACCTGAGCTTCGACAAGAGCACCAACCATATCAGACGGATAATCCCCCAGAGCATTCAGGAAACCATCCGGATCCATTAGTCTCAGAGGGCGGATCATCTTAATAGATCCCCCACCCTTGCAGAGGGGAGAAGAAGCTAATAGACTAAACTTGACCAGGAAGTGGTCTGACCATGACAATGGGGTCACAACCAGCCCCTCCACATCCAAACAACCATCTTCCAGTCCCGTTGAGAAAACCAGGTCCAAGGTATGGCCCTTCTCATGTGTCGGGCCGATGACACATTGAGACAGCCCCATGGTTGTCATGGCGGCCATGAAGTCCTGAGCCGACCCAGTCAAGGCAGCCTTGGCATGGATGTTGAGGTCCCCCAACACCAACAGTCTGGGAGTCCTCAACACCAGGTCCGAGACTACCTCTGTCAGCTCAGGCAGGGAGACTGTTGGTACACAGCAGAGTGGGCGGTACACCAACAGAATCCCCAATCTGTCTCATAAGCCCAACACACAATACAGGCCCTCAAGACCTCCTCTCAAAGGGATAGGAAGCCTGGTCAAAGAGATAGAACTCCTATAGACTATAGCAACTCCCCCTCCCCGACCCTCCGAGCGACATTGGTGCTGGACCAAGTACCCAGGCGGACACAGCTGGGAGAGGGGAACACCACCCTCCTCTCCCACCCAGGTCTCAGTAATGCACGCCAGGTCAGCACCCTCATCCAGAATTACATCATGGATGAGGGCAGTCTTATTTTGTACTGACCTGGCATTCATCAACAGCACCGTGTGGCTCGAGGGTTTGCTGATATGGTCACCTGATACCATCTGGTTGGGGGTAGGACTAGAAGAGGGGATAGATGTAATATATCTAACCTCTCTTCTCCTACGTGGGCATGTTCTACCCCCACCGCCATTCCTTCCCCTACCCAGCACCACCTCAATGGCTGCCCCCTCCAATGCCATCCCCCCTTCCTGTTCCCTCAGATCCACTGTGGGTCTCTATGTAACCTGATGGCGATCACAATTTAAAAAAACCCTTCTAAAGCCCCTTCTCCCCCCCAGCCAGGTGGTTGATGTTGAGGATGGGGTGGGGCAGCCAGAGGCAGCAAGGGCCCAGTCCTGCAAGGCCGAGGGAGTCCAAACCAAACTCCCACAGGAAGGCTTTATGTTATCTCTGTTGCAGAGACGGGAACACACACTCCAACCACACACTATTTTAAGCTTTAGAAAAATGCAGTATGTTTTTGAAATTCCACTTGTTCACTTTCCACATATTTCTGAATACATGGAGGGGAATTAGGATAAGTCCTGCTGCCTCCATGGCAACACCTCAGTTCTCTCTGGCCCATCCTTCCAACCTCCCAACATATGGCAGAATCTCTAAATGGAGAATCTAAAACTAATTGTTTGGGCCTCACTTTTAAAGTTAAATAAAAGGGCTGTTTCACAATTCCTGGTCACAATTAGCATATATATATATATAATTTATTTAAATACTTTTAGCCCACACTATATCATAGGCTCTCAGGGCAGGTTCCAAAGCTGTATAAAAATAATTTTAAAACATAAGATTTTAAAACAATTTAAAATCAGACAACTCAAAATTAAAATACTCAAATGTTAAAAGCATTGTACTAAAAGCTGCTCAGGCCACGATCCTCAACCCCCAAAGCTCTAGTAAATAAGTACAGTATATCACAGAAGTGCGTACACCCCCTCACATTT
Source organism: Intellagama lesueurii (assembly GCA_037013535.1). NCBI lineage: Eukaryota > Metazoa > Chordata > Lepidosauria > Squamata > Agamidae > Intellagama > Intellagama lesueurii. The sequence goes on from JBAJHW010000004.1 coordinate 144,363,438, forward strand.
CATAAATATTTTAGTATACCTTTTCATGTGACAACACTGAAGAAATGACACTTGACTATAATGTAAAGCAGTGAGTATACAGCTTGTATAACAGTGTAAATTTACAGTCCCCTCAAAATAAAGCAACACACAGCCATTAATGTCTAAACTGCTGGCAACAAAAGTGAGTACACCCCTAAGTGACAATGTCTAAATTGGGCACAAAGTGTCAATATTTTGTGTGGCCACCATTATTTTCCAGCACTGCCTTAACCCTCTTGGGCATAGAGTTCACCAGAGCTTCAAAGGTTGCCACTGGAGTCCTCTTCCACTCCTCCATGACGACATCACAGAGCTGGTGGATGTTAGAGACCTTGCGCACCTCCACCTTCCGTTTCAGGATGCCCCACAGGTGCTCAATAGGGTTTAGGTCTGGAGACATGCTTGGCCAGTCCATCACCTTTACCCTCAGCTTCTTTAGCAAGGCAGTGGTCGTTTTGGAGGTGTGTTTGGGGTGGTTATCATGTTGGAATACTGCCCCGCGGCCCAGTCTCTGAAGGGAGGGGATCATGCTCTGCTTCAGTATGTCACAGTACGTGTTGGCATTGACATGTTTACTATATATCTATATCTTTTAAATCAACAATTTCTGGCATTATATTCAGCAAGAGCATTTCTGGTTTAAAGGTTTTTTTTAATTGTGTAATTTCTTGTATAATATCTTTTTTATCTGTCTCCAAAATCATTTTACTCTGTCAATATCCACCACCTATACAAAAAAAAAGTCCGAAGTTGCTGACAACTTTTTTAGCATGAGTTTCTAATCACTAACGTCCTTTTTGCCAGTTTTAAAATGCCATCTATAGAACATCTTTAAAACATTTTCTATCAGGTTTACTGATTTAATCCATCTATAGTTATCATTCCACATTCGAATCCCATCATCTGTGTCTATATTATAGCCAAAATTTTGTACCCATTTCATTATCACTGCTTTCACCCTTTCGTCCTCTAAATTATCTTCTAACAAAAGAATATACATTTTTTGTATAATCTTATCACTAGTATAAATCCACAGCTCATCCACCTGGACCTTCCTCTCATAAAAGCCCATTATTTTTTTCTTTCTTAAATCTTGATTCTAATTTTAGCATTGCCCACCAATCCATCAATAGACCCCTTTCCTTCTTCTGAGTATTTTTTGATTGTTGCTCTTTTTCTGCTGCTCCCACTGCTTTGGTGAATTGGTCTATCTTCTGAATATTTCGTTCCACGTCCTCTTTAAGTCCTGAAGTTACTGCCTTAATTTCTAGAGTCTGGGCTTTCATCTGTTCTGTAAGTTGGTTGATAATGTTTGTTTGAATCTCCTGCATATAGTTCTTAAAAGAATCTTGAATTATTAATTTTGATACACTTGTACCTTGGCTAAGAGCTGCCATTTCTATTTCTTGGGTATAAATTTATTTTAAGATGACAATTTCCACTGAGAAATAAAACCTCTATTTACTCTTTTAGCTTAAATTTATCCCTAAGATTCTCAATTCACAGAGAAGCCTAATTATATTTATATCACAAATATACCAAATACACAGCAATAGCTTAATAATTCAGCTTTTTAAAAGTTCAGGTACTTTGATGCAGCTTCTTACAAATCCAGCAGGACCGCCTCTACTTCCATCTTCTCTCCAAATCGCACCACGTCAACGAAATCCATTTTTTTCCCCTTTACTCCCAATTTAGTCAAGGACCATAGAGCAATAAAACCATCAACCAGTCAGTCTTCGTGTTAAGTGGGTCAGTCCAGGCCCAAACCCCCACTTAGCACATCTATTTTGTATATCTGAATTCAGCAAGGGACAGTTTTAATTTATAACCCACCGTTCGCAGATCACAGCAAGGCCGCTTAAGGGGGGGTTTTCCCCCTTTTTGTGTATAAAAGTTAGGTTACCCACCTGTAACCATGGTTCTTCTAGTGGACCTCTGTGAATTCACACAAATGGGTTTATCCTGCACCTGCACAGGACGTTCGGAAGATTCTAGAGCTTTAGGAAAAGAGAAACAATTAGTCCCCCCCTTCAGGGTATGAGCTCCGCCTCCTCAACCTTCCTTTCAGTTCCCCTAGTCCGCCGTTACCATATAGAGTAGGTATTTAAATAAAGGTAAACGGTACCGTGATGGACAGAGGGGAGGAAGGGAGGGATGTGTGAATTCACAGAGGTCCACTAGAAGAACCATGGTTACAGGTAGGTAACCTAACTTTCTTCGTAGTGGCTTCTGTGAATGCACACAAATGGGTGATTAGCAAGCTTACTCACCGGATGGAGGGCCGTCATGGAAGAAGAGATGACAGGATTGCCCTTCCAAATGCAGCATCATTCTTGGCTCTGACGTCGAGGTGGTAGTGCTTCGCAAATGTCAGAGGGTTAGACCAAGTAGCCGCTTTACAGATGTTTGGAATCTGGATGCCTCGGTGCAGAGCGGTTGACGTGGAGACAGCTTGGGTAGAGTGTGCCTTGAGGTGGTCTGGTACCGGCTTGCCTGCAAGTTGGTAAGCCACTTGTATCAATTGCACTATCCATCTGAATATCGTCTGCAGGGACACGGGAGCACCCCTGTTGGTACCGTGGTAACATAGGAATAGACGTGTAGAACGCCAAAAGGTGCTGGTTCTATGAAGATAGAAGGCAATGGCTCTTTTCACATCCAAAGTATGGAGCTTACGCTCAAGCGGTGTGGATGGAGATGGAAAGAATGTTGGAAGTACGATGGCTTGATTTACATGGAATTCCGATACCACTTTGGGTAGAAAGGATACATCGAGGTAGAGGGTGACCTTATCTGGGTGCATTTGAAGATAGGGAGAGTCCAATCTGAGAGTGGATAGCTCACTGGCTCTCCTAGCTGAAGTGATTGCTACAAGAAATGCAGTTTTGAGAGAAAGTAACTTCTCATTGCAGGTTGCCATCGGTTCAAAGGGAGGCTTAGTGAGTGCCTCAAGAACAAGCTGAAGGGACCATTGAGGTACAATTCTCTGAGATGGTGGGCGAATGTTCTTTAAGCCTCTGAGAAATTTTTTAAGTGTAGGGTGAGAAAAGAGTTTAGCGGAGCTGGATCCAGGAGGTTGGTGAGCTACTACTGATGCGATGTAAACTTTAATGGTAGAATGTGCTAGACCAAGGTTGAAGAGATGTAAGATGAAGGTAAGCATAGTTGAAAGAGATGATGGGACTGGGGTGAGTCCCTTAGATTCCGTGAATTTTAGAAAGGATTTCCATTTATTTCTATATAGGCGAGAGGTGGATGGTTTTCGAGCCTGATTTAAGGTTGTAGAGAATTCCGGGTTATCCTCCACGCCGTCAGGTGCAGGGACCGAACATCGGGATGGAGGACAGCTCCGTCGTTCTGGGAGAGGAGAGACGGTATTGCCGGTAAGTGAAACAGTTCCTCTGTTATCTCTCTGAGGTGAGCGAACCATGGCTGTCGTGGCCACCACGGGGCGATGAGGATCGCATCTGTTCTGCATTGGATTATCCGGGTTATTGTTTTGAGTAACATTGGTATCGGAAGGAAGAGGTAGGTAAGTTCTCCGGACCAAGGTATCATGAAGGCGTCTCCTAGAGATGCGATGTCTGAGCCTGCTCGTGAGCAGTATCTGGGGCACTTTGCATTGAGCCGGGAGGCAAAAAGGTCTATTGTGGGTTGACCCCATCTGCGGCAGATGTCTAGGAAGACAGTGTCATTGAGGGACCATTCGTGCATCCTGGTGGGGAGCCTGCTTAGGTGGTCTGCCAGGAAGTTGTCCTCTGATGAGATATGGATCGCCTGAGGGACGATATGGTGGGTGCAACACCATTCCCAAAAGTCTATGGTGAGGTGAAGGAGGGGTAGTGATCGGGTTCCTCCTTGTCGGTTTATATAGTACATGACAGTGGTGTTGTCAGTTACGAGTTGTACAGCTTTTCCCTGTAGCCTGGGAAGGAAGGACTGGAAGGCTTTTATGATGGCCAGTAATTCCAGCTGATTTATGTGAAGGGTTCTTTCCCTTTCTGACCACAGTCCATGGGCCCGGAGCTCTTGGCAGTGAGCTCCCCATCCTGAGGGGCTGGCGTCTGTTGTCACTTGAATAGACAGGGAAGGAGGCGTGAATGCTCTGCCAACTAGGAGGTTGGGGGCGAGGGCCCACCAGGTAAGCTGGTGTGCCACATATGGTGGTACCCGTATCTTCTTCAACGGTGTGTCTGTTGAAGGGTCGAATTGGGAGAGGAACCAGGATTGGAGTGTGCGTAACTTGAGCCTTGCATGGGGAACCACTGATGTAGTGGAAGCCATGAGTCCCAGCAGATGTTGGATGTGGAAGGCGGTGACAGTTCCGAGAGGTTGGAAACCTTGTAAGGCTTTGCCGATTTTTGCTATTCTTTCTGGCGGTAAGAAGGCTCTTGCCTGACTGGAATCTAGGTGTACTCCTATGTAGCTCACGCGTTGAGATGGTACCAGGTTGGATTTTTCTCGATTGATCTGCAGACCAAGATTGTGTAGGACACGGAGAGTGGTGTTTGTGGCTGTTATGGCGCTTTGGTAGGTCTTGGCAACCAGGAGCCAGTCGTCGATGTACGGGAAGAGCTTTATCCCCTTGGTACGGAGGTATGCCACAACTGGGGACATGCATTTTGTAAATGTCCTGGGGGCTGTAGAGAGCCCGAATGGGAGAGCAACAAACTGGAAGGTGGTATCTTGAAACCGGAATCTGAGGAATTTCTGATGGGACGGATGGATGGAAATATGGAAATAAGCATCCTTCAGGTCGATGGTGACAAACCAGTTCCCCTGAGATAAAAGAGGGAGAATGGAGTCAAGAGTTAACATACAGAATTTTTGGTAAAGTATGTATTCGTTAAGTTGTCTAAGGTCCATGATGGGTCTAATACCCCCATCTTTCTTAGGGACTGCAAAATAATGAGAAAAGAAGCCCCCGCTTGAGTCCGAAGGTGGTATCAAGACTATTGCCCCCTTTCTCAGTAGAGATGAAATTTCCTCCTGTAGAGGTAAGGAAAAAGGGGTGGGCCTGATGGAATTTGTCGGGTTTTTTTTTTTTTTTGAAAAAACTCAATGAAATAGCCACGTTCAATGATGGCTAGAACCCAATTATCTGTTGTTATCTTTTTCCATTCTGGAAGGAATGGGTACAATCTTGTGGTGGTACCAGGGTATTCAAGAATATTGCTTACCCCTGCATTGGGGTTTACGAAAAAGCTGTCTGGGAGCTTGGTATTGTTGCTGCTTAGGCTGTGCTGAGGTAGACTGAGGCGGCTGGTAAGCGCGCTCGTGCTGTTGTTGCTTGCTGTACCGAAAGGGCTGGTACTGAGAGGGCTGGTGGTAGAATGGCTTTTTGTAAGGTGGTTTCTGGTATCTGTAAGGCTGATATGGGATGTAAGACTTGGCTGTTTTTCTCATTTTATGAATGTTCTCCATTGTATCATCAGTTTTAGAACTGAAGAGTCCTGTACCGTCAAAGGGGAGGTCCTCAATTTTGAACTCAGACTGGAACATATTGGCAGTCAGTGGTGTCATGTGGGTTCTAAAGGATGTTCCTGTTAGCAGTCTAGCTGTTGCATACTGCACTTGCTGGAGTATCCATGTCATCTTCAAGGATAGCCCTACAAAGAGTGCATTACAGTAGTCTAAGCGGGAAGTTACCAGGCCATGGACCACTGCAACCAAGTTATCCCTGTCAAGGAATGGTCATAGCTGGCAGACCAGCCAAAGCTGAATCCAGACACTCCAAGCTACTGAGCTCACATGAACCTCCAATGACAGAGGCGAAACTAGGAGTAACCCCAAACTATGCACCTGCTTCTTCAGGGGGAGTGGAAATCCACCCAGAACCATACACAAACACACCTGAATATATATGAATATACGTGTATATTTATTAAATTGACTAACAAGAGATATAGCAGTATGTTATTTGAAGACAGGTCAGTTTCTGCCTTCTTCAGTTGCTGTGAATACTTTGCTGAAACAGAACTGGCCTTGAAGAGCCAATTCCACTGTTACATTTTGAATCCTTGGAGTGAAAATTTTATGGAATCCCACCTGAATGATGTAGATGAAAACTGTCTTGGGAATGGTTCATCCATGTAACTTTTACGCAGAACTTATCGTCATGCAGTGTGGCTGGATATATTTTTTTTTAAAGAGCAAACCCCACCCAACCATTAAGCACTTCCTCCATCTCTAAATTACTAACAGCCTGCTACCTCAAAACTGCTTTCTGAAGTGGCTCCCTCACTCTAAGTAATGGCCAAGGTATTAATACTGACCCAAGGTGGTCAAATTGCTCTGTCAACTCTTTGTCATTTTCTCATGTGTTCACCAAAAGGTCTGTTGCACATCATTTGTGAATTAGCCTTCATTCTTGAGAACACATACCTTTAAAGATTGTTTGATCCAGGACATGCATTTATAAACAGATTTTATTTTATAATATACAACAGATTTGGATACCTTTTGGACCCATGAACTGCAATGGAAATCCAGGAAACAACAAAGTTCCGGTCCCAACATTAGCTTGGGAGAGAGAGGTAAAGTTCAGTTCAGTTCATACTGAAATCTGAAAATATCAATTCTCTCAAGCATCCCTAAAACCTTTCTTCCATTTCTTTTGTTCAGTTTCAAGCCTGAGTTCCTTACTTCCTATCCCCATCTCAATACCAATGCTGTTTTGACTTCTCTTAGAAGGAAAGGCAAACCTCCAGCTATCAGATCCCAAGCACAGTGTAAGAGATTCTGTTCTTCTCTGAAATCAGAATCCTCCTTTTACAAATCTAAATAAATGGCTGCTATCACACAAGGCATTTATTTAGATGTGTCTGGCTCAGCCTGATGCACAAATCATGAACCAGAGGCAGAGGCAGATCTGTTGTGATTAGCTGTCACAGTTGTGTGCTCACAAATAACTTCTGTGCTGTTCATCTCTTCCATCTTAGGAAGTTTTGTTACCCTTTGTTTTTAATGGAACAGATGAAATCAATGTCAACTTGGTGGTGGCCAAATGATCTATGATTTGAACAGCATGGGTTTGATGAATACCCTTTCTAAGGTAGATATCTAAAGTTCAAAGCAAGTCATAAAAAAGCAACGTGCATTCACAGAAGAAAGAGAGTGTGTGCAAGGATCTGGTTATGTCAAGGGGGTATTTTAACTTGCTTTCCTCACTGAACCTCTCTTTCTCAGTTTGGCCCCCCCCCCCTTTTTTTTTTTTAACATGAGTGATTGAAATTGATTGGGAAACTTTTAAGAATAAACAATGTTTGAAAGTTTCAGGCATGATTTGGTGTTACCTAGGTAACCACTTGTAATTAATTTTAAGCACCAGCTGCTTTGTGACAAACATGAAACCTGACAAAGGTTGTGAGAAGCGCTGTTTATCTATTCCATTTCCTTAGCTGCACTCAGAAAGAATCGGAATTTCTTTCAGCACCACAAGCAGAACTACAAACAACACCCACAACAAATAAAATGTTGTGGAGGGCTTGTGAACCAGAAATCAGGAAGAGAAAGAAAACAAAATTAGGAAAAATAGTGTTGCTCACCATATTTTGTAAAAAAAAATATAAAAAAATATCACAGTATGTATTTCAGGATGGAAGCATTTTCTGTTGGATCATTGGGCTTGATAGAGAGTTAGCTTTGACTGGAAGGAGATTGCCAGTGTTTTGGGCTAAATCCTGCCTCCAGTTAGTGCCTTAAGATACTTTAAGAAGTGAGGGATGTAAATCTTTGCTTGCTTCATCTTTGTCTGAAAGAACAAAATTATTTTCCTTGCCTTGCAATGTGTATTACTGCACTCTGGTCAAGAGAAGCAAATGAGGATGAGTTTACAGAGGAGATGCAAGGAACATCTGGGGGGTAAATAATTTTACTGATAGCATCAACAAGGGGGAAGAAAGGTGCCCACTATCCAACATATTCCACCATATCCTGGTATAAGTCAGCTGAAGCCTATGGACTTCCTGAATATACCCCATGAGAAACCTAGACCCTTTTGCTCTCCACAAGGTTCACTCCCACATGACTTTCACTGTTGCCATGAGTCACGTGGCAACTTTATTTAAAGTCCATTATCCTCCCTTCCTCCAATCCCATTCCTGCCCTCCTAACATGACCAATAAGAGCCATGCAGTGCAATAACAAGAAAATAACATGGTAAAGAATGGATGGAAGAAGCATCCAATGCATATAATTGCAATTAAACAAGCAAAGAGGTGAACCAAAAAAGTCAGGGAGGCAAACAAAGATCTGGCTCCATAGGTGCATCATTGTTGCATGGGCAATGACTTTTTACTCGCTTTATTCAGAGGGAGACGGACAGCTGTGTGCACCAATAGACATGGCCCAAACACACTGGCTGAGAGCAGGTACAGGTGCCTTTATGTGGTGGCCCCACCCTCAATCTAGTCCCGTTTTGGAGCAGAACTGGGAGACAGTGGTGGCTGTCTGATTGGTGGTGGTCATCCCAGCCATGTGGCAGTGGTCCACAGCAGCCTCTGATGGACTAGGCTGCAGGAAGTAGAGTAGTACAGCAGTGGTCTTGCTGGCCTGAGTTCACCATGGCAACAGTGGTGGTGCAGATTTCATGGCAACATATCAACATTTGCCGCTTAGCTACAGGCCCAGCTGCCTCTGAGTGGGGGAGAATTCAGAAGCCCCATAGGGCTGCAAGCTGGACTATGAAATGGGCCCAGGTTTGCAGGCAGTGACATGAGGTTTGTGGGGCTAGGAAAGGTGCAGTGTGCACCCAGAGTGTATTTTTTGGCTGCATGGGTAGTGTAGCCTAGTGAGTTTGGTGGTGGTCTGGTTTGCCCACTCCCCACAGAATTAGGGCAGTTGAGGTTGATGGAAGTAGGGGACTGTCAGGCCTGGAAGCATTGCCCCCTGACCTACTCCCCTTGTTGTTCTCCCCCTTTGCTTTAGCCCTTTGCAATCAAGGAATTATCCTCAATTCTCAATTCTTCTTAGTTTACGGTAGCCCTTTGAGTTGGGACTCTCCCTCAAGGAAAGCCAGAGTGAGCCAATGCTAATACGGAGCCTAAGAAAGGAGTTGGCACTAGTAAAGGCAAGCATCCTGAGAAGTTCAAGGCACCTCATTGGTCATCCCTGGTAATGTCCTCTTCATTTGAGGATGCAAATCTCTCAGACTTCACCACCATTGTGGCTAGGCTTCAGATCGTAGCTTGAAGAAGGAACAAATAGGACGCGATTTCAGAGGCACCTGCATTTGATGATTGTTTTACATGGATCAAGCCCTGACCACGGGGTGTTCAATCTCATGTTCAGTGTTCAAGTGTTGGCTGGGTATTACTTGACCTTGCAATTAGAAAGACAGTCCATTTTTGATGAAGTGTGAAATATCTTAATTCTGCCAGCACCTAAAAGCGCAGGAAACTCTGACTTTTAGCAGATGCCGATGAAATAAATCCCATCTTTACTGAACTCCATAATATGGTCAGGATGGAGTGTATGTGTTGCATGTCCTATAGTGTATTGTTTAGAATGACTGAGGTGTTGTTAATAACAACGAACGCACAACTGTTTGAACCTCACTGTGAGAATATACTCCATGACTAAACACAGCTTTCAGATAGTTCTGAAAATTTTGAAGGATAATGTTTGAGGACTCAGAGCATTTGCTGCCTCAGGCGATGCTCTGAAATAGGCTTGGCGTTACTCTGCCCGGGAATTCACAAAACTGTTCTAAAGAATCTTTGGGGAAGAGGAAAAAAGCCTGCTTAGAAGTGTTTGACTTTTAGTATTTCTGACTACACATAAGATGAAAAGTATTAAAATGGATTATTACCATATCTAAACCAGTTCTGTGTCTGTTTTACAAAATCTCTTTGGGTTTGGGTTTGGGTTTTTGTAAAAAAATAAACTTTAATAAAAGGAGGATATCAGGAAAAGATATAGGCAGAAAGAAATACAATCACCACATTCAAACATAACAAGTGAAAACTGGTTAGAGTTGATTTTGGATTCAGTAGTTTACCTGAGGATGGCAATAAAAGCCGCTCTAATAGGTTACTTTCAAATTTAATGAGACGTGCAGGTGAAAAGAGAACATTATGTTTGATTACGGAGAATTTATTTATGCAGCTGAGATGCATTTCTCTCCATATTTGGTTTTTAAGCATATTCCTGGCAGCATCGCTTTCTTTTCACCTAGGAGGCTTAAACAGAATGCCTCTTAATTGCCCACTGATTGGAGTTGTTTACTGCCAGCCATCAGAAACCCACTACAGGGCTAGGGAGCCCAAGAGGAAGAAAATCTTTCCAGTCTGCAAATTCAGTTCCTGGGCACTTCATACATCATCAAGTATGCCCAGAGACTGTGTAAAAATCAGCATTTCAGTATTAGCAAAAGTGGAAGAGAACATCTGTGAACTGGTACCTACATCCATCTTTAATAGTAGAGCAAGCTGATATCCTTCAAAGCTGCCAATGAATTAGAGCATTTTTAGTTGCAGGGTACATTTAACCAGTTCCAACATGTACCATGGCATACTAATAACATGAACTGGATCAATGCATGTGAAGTTTGAAGCCACAGATAACAGGAATCAGGGGTCTCTCACACTTGCCCTATTTTTCCTATATCTGAGGAGTGTTCAGTCAAATTACTGATGATGGGGAGCTGAGTATCCAACTCTCAACCTTTTGTTCCAGATCTTTCTGTTGGAAATTGAGCCCAGATACATGTAACAAATGATCTGTACTACTGGGATGAATGCAGATACACTCAGAAGGGCCCATCTGTTTCCCCTCTCTTTTATTTTCTAGATTTATGTATAGATTACTAATCTTAGGTTTCCTTCCTTCTTCCACCTCTGAAATCACTTCCTATTTGTTCCTGCTTCAAGATGGAAAGAGACAGTATTCCATGGCTTCCCCACAGTGGTTGTCAGTTGAAATTAGCAAGTTTAATGTCTGCTGTTCTCTCCATGATATAATCTCCTAATCAGTCTGAGGTAATGTGGACCAAACCAGTCTGGACTCATTTCTGACATCTATGATTCATTTTATTTAAATTCACCATAATTCACTGTGGGATACTCTAGAATCTGCCACACAATCCTATATCCAATGAAATCTTTAGACTTTAATGTAATTTTTTTCAGCTCACCCGAGACCACTGACAATGCAGTTTCAGTCCTTCAGATCAACTTATTTTGAGCCTGCAACACTCTTTTGATCTGGCTTTTTCTGTGTAACTCCTTTTCTGTATTGAAGTCCACACCCTTCAGCTTTCTGCTTCATGCACTGACCCATGATGCAATAACTATTTCTAGACCTAAGAGAGCCATATTCCTATGAAGGCAAAGTGGCTAAACAGTTAATGCATAAACTCACTTACTGTGTTCTTCCAATTGCATGTGGCAAACCTACAAGAGAGCGTTAAAGGCAATGGATATTGCTCTATGACAGCATGAAATTAGTGAAAATGTGTATTTATGTGTCCATATATTTGAAAATTAGCGGGGGCAATGTGGATATACAGGTAGTGTTAGACTTGACTTTCATCAGTCTCTAGCCAATGTTTAGGGTGGTGAGTAAAGATGAGCACAAACTGCCGGTTCAGTGGTTTGTGCTAGTTTGTTTCTTGGCTGAACGGTTTTTGGCACTTCAAAGCCCCACCTCCTCTAGCAGGTGCCCCGCCTCCTCTAATAGGTGCAGCAGCCTTGCTTCCCTGCCCACCTCGTGAGCACCCACCAGAGGAGGCAGGGCTTTGAAGCGCCAAACACCTGTTCGGCCAAGAAATGAACCACCGAGCCAGTGGTTTGTGCCCATCTATAGTGGCGAGAACTTGTAATCTTAAGGCAACACATTGTCCTTGAAAAGGAGAATAATTGTTACCATCTAATTGTTACTCTGCTAATTGTTACCATCTGGTAGGTGGTATAGGATAATTAAAACAAAGACAAATAGGTTGAAAAACAGTTTCTATCCCAGAGCAGCAGCTATATTGAATTCCACTGTATAGTGCAATATTAATGTGTTGTGCGATGGGAAATTGAATGTGAAGGATGTGGATGTGAATGAGAGGGATGTGTTTTATGTGCAAGGTGCTATGTTTTCATGTTATGGATGCTATGTTCGTGTGTGTTTTATCGTTATGTGTACCGGAGATGGCATTTAATTTCGTTGTATGGAAGGACGGGACATGGACTTACCAGGTCCTGCGTTGAGGCCAGAGCAGTGACTGGGATCCCACTGGAGGCGGCCGGAAAAAGAAGATGGAGGCCGCCATGTGGTGAGTGGTGAAGAGGGGTCTGGGAAATCCAGCACTGCCTGCCAGCAGACCTGAAGGATGGGGTTTTCAGTCCGGTCCGCCGGCATGTTTAAAAAGGAGGGTGAGCTGAGGCATGGAGCCTCAGTTTGCTGGAAATCAAGCCCCCAACAGCACCCGCAAGAAGCAGCTCCGGCGATGACACCAGTGATGGCGGCGGCCAAAAAACCCCAAAAGGATGGCAGCACGGGAAACAGCGCCCAGGGCCTCAACACATTTCGGCTGACTGCAGGAGAGGGGAGGGAATCGCTCATGCAAGCAGCGCGTAAATTCAATTGAAAAAGCGAGAAATGTGTCATATTCTGGTTAAGAAGCTTCTCCACTTATTTTTCAGAGTGTCTCATTATAAAGTACTATCTTAGGTGTGACAGGAGTATTGTGGTTCAGCATTTGTGACTCTTTGTATGAGCTGAGTGACAAGAGGCATCCATTAAGTTCCAAGGAGTGGTGAACCCTGGAAAAACAACCCCTTCTTGTAGGAAATTTGAAATTCTGCACGAAAGTGCCAAGCCTTTAACATAAATGGACACTTAGGGATTTTCTAACAGATTGGGGCCCATCCAAAATCAGGTTCATTATAAAGTGTAGCAGAGTTCTTCCCAGCCACAGCAATACAGAGAGATATAAGGCTGCTTCAGTGATGAGAGACACTAATATAGTCTCGGAACAGGCTGATGTTGTTATTCATATCTAACAAAAGATTGTAACCTTTTTTCCTCTTCAGCACAGAACACGGCACATCTTGCTGTGTACTCCTTTTACTTGTTTCATTTCCTCACACATTGCCCTGAATGCAAGCTGGAATAAATGCAAAAATAGGCCTTAGCATTTTAATGCTGTGGCTCCCTGAGGAAGACAGACTGGCAGGCTGGCTGGGTGGCTGCCAGGTCAACCGGCTTTTGACATCCTTGTGCTCAGTGGGTAAGAGTGATTGTATAAAGAGCTTTATGCAGCACACACCATCCCTCCACTGTCAAAAAATACATGGTTCAAATGAAGAAGCCTTGCAAGTGGGAGCAGAAGGTTGGCGAAAGGAAGAGCCCTATTGATCATTTTTAATTGGGGATAAAAGCCAACTGACATGGAAGGAAGGGTCTCTGTGAAGGGAGTTCTCCTGCATTTTCTCTCTCTCACTGGGTCTAATGCTGCTTCATAATGCATAAAGCTAACAGCTGGATATGTTTTCAAAATTCCTTCCTTTGGCTGCCTTTGGTGTGATCCCCAAAACCTACATGCCCCTTGCTATGATCTAGGGAGCACTTTTGATTACTTTGTTTTATGCAGTTAATTTAGTGAGATGCCAGCATTGGCAGCACTGCATTACATCAAGCTGAGCTTTGTTTACTTCTAGCTGAGCTGATTCTGGCTGATTCTGACCCATCAAGGGAGAGAGGCAAGCAATACAGATCTCAGTATTTACATTGGAGCAGTAAAGCTCAACCCTGAGCACAGTCTAGTTTATATAAGTTCTTTTAACTTCCTAAGTCCCACCCATCTCAGTGTCAGAGATTCAAGCACATACTTATTTCGCCCATTAATTTTAGACATAAAATTGTGCAACTCTAGATGGCTGATGCTTATTTATCTCATGAAGTACAGTTATGTTAATATTTGTTGTTTTTTGCTCAGATAACCATCGCATTGATCTCTACACAATTTTAAAAAAACCAGACTGGTGATAAACAACTTAAATATTCTCAATATACATTTCAGAAAATTCAAGTTACCAAAGAAAAAAGAATGGGCAGGTCACAATTTTATATGAAATTTCACTTAACAAGAGGTAAGTTTTTATTGTGTGAGAAAATAATCTCAGCAGGGAAGGATGGAAGAATACACCTTGGCAATGAAAAACAGTTTAAGGAGTATAAAAGTAAATGGGTAACAGCAAACAGGAAAGATGCAAAAATCTGGATAAATGTAGAGATTATGGAGAGCATTTTGGCCCTTCCATGAGACAAGGGTGACACTCATGCCTCTAAGAATTCCACAGAACCTTTCTCTGAAGGGGTCTTCACCAAAATCAAATATTGTGTATGAGATGGCTTTGGAAACAGTCATTGCCCTGATGACACTGGTAAACTCCATAGACACTTTGCCCACAGTGCCTTCATCTGAGGAGGAGCCCCTCAGAAAAGCATCAAAAAGGAATGCGGGGAGCATGACATCACACGTATCCCTCCAAGTAGTGAGATATCTTACACTGTCCCCTATGACAGAGATTAAAAAGTGAGAGTAGCAAGAAAGAAAGAGGAATAATGAAAAGCGGGTTTATGAGAAAAGCATGGCTGCAGTGAGTACTTTTTTAATCATTTAACAAATTCCATCAGTTATCTGTTCTGAGCATATTAATTTATACTCCTGGGGTCAACATACTCATATGATGTGGAAAAAAAATTGCATAAACCCCTTTCTCTATAGGACTGAATTAGTAATTCACCAATCTTACTTTATATTTGTTGACATTTCTGAATATATTATTGATAATGAGTCATGAATGAGAGACTGCAAAAATATAAAACCTTGGGAGGGCTGCTGTGTAGTAAACATCATTTGGTATTCCTTGTAACAGTTTCGAACTGCTGTTAAATTTGAGGTCTACACACAATAGCATTAGGATAATGAAATGTTTCTAGAGAGAAACAGCTAAATGGTGACTCGGTTTAAAATTCTTTCAAACAGTTGCTATATTTGTCATTATTATTATTATTATTATTATTATTATTATTATTATTATTATTATTATTATTATTATTATTATTATTTATTATTATTATTATTATTAGTAGTAGTAGTAGTAGTAGTAGTAGTAGTAGTAGTAGTAGTAGTAGTATACCCTATGATTGTTTTACTGCACAGCCACAAACATTTTTCCTAATGTAATCTGAAACAAACCCAGCAACAATTCAACAGTATAGGTCAAATCTTGTCATTAGAGATGGTCACAAACTGCTGGTTCAGTGGTTCATGCCAGTTTGGTGGATGCCAAACACATGTTCGACTGTTCAGTGCCCTGCCCCCTCTGGTGGGCACCCATTCAGAAGCAGCATCTTGGCTTCCCTGCCCTGCCTCCTCCAGCTGCTGCTTCTGAGTGGGTGCCTGTTAGAGCGGGTGGAGCATCAAAGTGTAGAACACCTGTTCAGCCATTCACCGAACTGGCAGTTTGTGCCCATCTCTACTTGTCCTTAATAAAGTAGGTTTCAAAATGTGGCCCAAAGATAAGCATCTGTTGAAGTCTAATTTAGGAGACAAACTTCCTCTCCTAAATTTTTGGGTGAATTATTTGTTAAGCAGAAACTGCGGCTACTATTGCTGCTGTTTTAAAAAACTAGAAAGAGCAGCTGAAACATTTCTGCATGACAGGTAACTCTGTAATAGTAAAACACTGGACCAAACAATGGAAGTCATGTACTTGAACAGATCTTCCTTGAAGTAGGAGCCCTATGTCCTTGCGTAAGTGAGATTTCAAATGCAGGAAGTAGTATCTATTTATCTGTCTGTCTGTCTGTCTATCTTTTCATCTGTCTGTCTATGCAGTGATTTTATATTATACGACAGAATTCCTGTTTGTAGTATAAGCCAAGTCATAACTTTCAATCCATTCCTCTCTGGTAAACATAGTATCTATGCTGTTGGGGCATGTTTACAATTGGTTTGTTGTATGACCTCCTTTGGACCTGCAGTGAGGATGCTTTCTTTACCAAGGAGGAATGGGCTGAAAGTTAAGACTTGGCTTACTGTCTGTACAGGATTATGCTCTCACAAAAAGGTCCCCCACTACATAGTGGCAGGATGCTCTAGAGATGGCCTTCTTCCAGAAGTTCATTGCATCATTGCAATAAACACTTATTTGTAGATATAGAAACAGAATATAACTAAATGCCCACTTCCTCTCCCTCCATACTGGTTCCAGCACCAGAAAATAACAAAAGGAACTCAAAAAAGGGGGAAACTGTAGTCCCAGGATGTAGAAAATATAATGTTCTTTATTCCGATATAAAATGCCCAACTCATTTTGGTCTCTTAGTTCTTTTTCCGTTCATTAGGGTTTAGTAAACATTTATGGATGTGATGTAGAATTATGGATACATAAATTTATTTATATGATGTTGCCCCCAGTAAGTTATAATTATGTAACTGTGATTCTTTTTATGTTATATAGCCCTTAAAGAAGGATAATAGGCCGAAACACATCAGGCATTTTATACTAGAATAAAAAGCATTATATTTTTTACGTCCTGGGACTACAGTTTCCTCCTTTTTGACCTAATATCCCAAATGATATTGTAAAGCCCCATGAAAGGGTGAGTTCCAACAGAGATTGCCTCCATACCACTCTATTATGGGAATCCAGATAATAAAATGTCTCTTGAACACTGTTTTGACTGCTGTCTAGAGATGGACACAAAACGCTGAAATGGCAGTTTGTCTTGATTTGTGGTTCATGGAATTTATGAATTTTCCCAGATGAACCATGAATCGGGTTGTTGGTTTCTTTGGGATTTTTTTTTATACAGCAACAACAACAACAACCCAGCTGCCTTCCCACCCCACAGCCTGCCCCCACCCCATTCCCACTGCCCCATAGCTTCCCAACCTTCTCCTGACTCTGACTCCTCTTCCTTCACTGCTGCCACCATCTTGAGAGCCCCGCCCAGGCTGGTGGCCTGGGCTCATGTCCATGTCTCTCAGCTGGGATATGGGCACATGTACAGACATGGCCAGCTGACAGGTGGGCTAGCTAACTTCATCATCATCATCATCATCATCATATTATTATTATTATTATTATTATTATTATTATTATTATTATTATTATTATTTTAGTTAGCCGACCTGTCATCCGGCCAGGGGCCATCTGTACATGTCCTCGCCTCTCAGCTGGTAGGTGGGGACATATGCAGATGGCCACTGGTCTGTAGCAGGCTTCTAAAGATGACAGCAGCAGCAGAGAAAGAGGAGGCAGTGACAGCAAAAGGTAGGGAGGCAACAGGGGCAGTGGGAAGGGGGTGGGGGCAGACTGGGGGGGCAATGAACCAGACGGTTCATAAACTGCCAAAAAATAATTGGTTGAGGAAAGTTCAGGTTCTTCAGTTTGGTTCAGGTTATTCCATTTGGACGAACCCGAAATGATCCGAATCAACAAATTTGTGATTTTTGACAAATTTCCTGGTTTGTTTTTAGCTTTGTGCCTTTCTCTACTGCTATCATATCTGAGACATGGTAGCTATGTCACTTTGCAGATACAGATTTTATCTGGGAGTGAAATCTGGTGAGGGAAGGGTTGGAAAAGGAGGTAAAACCTCTACTCCTCCAAGTATAGATGTCTTTTCTTTCCCAGGGCATGAAGAAATAATAGGAGGAGCTTAAGACAGCACAGTCACAGACTCTAAACAGAGAAGACTTAGTAGCAATACTCTATCCATGATATTTTGGCCCTAGCCAGTCTACCATCTTCATTCCAGATGTGGTGCAGGTATCACCCATTCGTATTGTGGGAACTACTTTCCATGAGCTTTCATGAGAAATTATGACAGGTTGCTCTTCATTATGATATTTCCTTATAATTTAATTAAACAAGGCTCCAGTGCATCCAGAAGTTCCCCCTCCAGCCCAAGCTCCCCTGCTGGAGTAGAGCATGAAGAGAATGTTCCAATCAGTGATCAGAGATAGTAGAAAGTCCCTTCTTGTTTTTGCTCCTCTTCTTTCTTTCTGACATGAAGAAAAGGAAGAGGAAGAAGGAATCAAGACAGTACAGAGGAGACATTTGTATTTAATGGACTTCTATCCCCATATTTTGTCAGGAACTCCCCAAGCTGAATTATGGAAGTGAAAGCCTCAAAGCAACCACTCTGCTGCTTTGAGGCTTTACCTCCACTTTACCTCTATTTGCTTGCTTCACCATACTCCTGGTCAGCAAAGAGAAAAGCACTCTCCTGCTGTTTATGAATCAGAGATTCTCTGGGACTTGTAAAGCCCCATGAAAGGGTGAGTTCCAACAGAGATTGCCTCCATACCACTCTATTATGGTAATAGAAATCTATTAAATAAGACAGTTCCATCTTTAGAAGCCAGTCATGCTCTGAGACTAGGGACATAAATCCTTGCTTGGAACTGGCAATGTTTTGGAAATTAAAGACATGTCCCATTCTGCAACACCCAACAGCTTCCTCCATAGGACTCTCAGGATCTTCAGTGGGAGACAGGTCAGAAAGTTTTTCATTCTGAAAATTTTCCATGGCTGATGATGTGCTTAGCCTTCTGCATAGTAGCTTTGTGAAGAGGATTTCAGCCACTAAATGCCACAAGGCAGAAAAAGGCATTTTTAAGTAACAATCATTTAACAATATACCCTTTTTCTCTGCAGGTTTTACAGCAAAATCCTATGGACATCTGTCTACTCTGAAGTGGGAAAGAGTGAAAATTTAGTTGGATTTAGTTTTCAAAAATAATCTTGAAGGATTTACAAACTTCTTCATATGTGTGAAAAGAACTTGAGGTACTAAACAAAAAAATCAGATGTGGATGAGAAAGAAAAACTGTCAGATTTGCAGAGCCAGGTGGAAGACTTTGCATGCTAAGCTTTAAGAAGTATAGATTTGACTTCCTATGTGTCTGAGTTTGTGAGTGCTAAATTGCCACCTCATTTTTCTCTGACAAGCTTCTTATATCTGACCACTACATGGCAAGCAGATACATCTTCCTCCTCCTCTTCATGTTGGGAACAGCCGTACTTTCTTCAGTCCTTGAAATTCGTTCACATCACTGTTTGCAAGAACTTAATAACTTTTGCAATGTTCTCAATAGATGTGATAGGACAAACATAAGCTTAAAAAATTTTAAATCTGAAAGAAAGGAAATCCGACTGTTTCATCCTTTTTTAGAAAATTAAGATTCATTGGCCAAAATCATATTGGATACACACAAGAGGAATACGAGTAACAGTAGTTGGCAAAGTGCAGCTAATTGACAAGGTGCCAGTTGCATGCCAAGTAAGTGCCAGATTTGTGATTGGATGTATGATCAGGCACATAACTGGCACAGAACTAGCATCTTATCAATTAGCCGCAGTAACATCTGTGAGTGCTCTTGTGCAAGTATAAATATCCAACGGGATTCTGGCCATGTGTTGAATAAGCTACACTGTGCATTTATCCTGTTGATAACTACAGTATTCCCATTGTTTCACATCCAGTTCTTTGATTAACAGTGGTCTTCAAGCAGGCTACCAATGTTGCAGAATGGGGGTGATATAATGGATGAACCTATTTGGGCTTGGTCTAGACTGGAAACAGTAATGATTAATGGGAGCAACTGGAAAACAACTCAACATTTTCTTCCTGACAAGAATTCTCAACCCACTCAGAAGCCCTATTCGGTCATTATTAAAGTACTTGCACCTACCAAAGGCAGAGGAGAGCACTCTTGCTCTGCCTCCTCTCTTTCCCATTTCGTTCCTTTTCTGCATGTGGTGGTGAGGCTGAAGATGAGAGTCCACACTATCATAGGGGTTCTCTCTGTGAATTAGGATCCTGGAAAGGCAGTGTCCCAATTTCAACTCCAGTGTCTCCAACATGGAGAGTCCCCACAGATAGCAGAAACTCTCTTCTTCTTCGCCCATTGCTTTCCGCATACAGAAGACCAAGAAAACCAGAAACAGAAGTGTGAAGGTAGTGTATTCCTTTCTACTCATTGTGGATGTACCTGCTGAATAGGACTTTATTTGCACCCTGTGAAGCAAGACCACCTCAGGCAGCAGATGATGGGGACAGCACCCCTCAATGGTTCCTCCTGTGCCACTGACATTTTTCCAGTATTAGAGGACAGACCTATTCATGCCACATAGCCTGTCCTGGGCCTCCTATCCTTGCCTACTACCCCAACTGGAAGTAGAAGACAGGATGCTGTCACAACTGTTGAAGATTCAGCAGACCATATGGTTCTTTGCTGTGTATGGAGTAGAGAGGCAATGCTACCTTTTTCTTTACCTCAGGTAACAAAACGTTTTGGCCTGGTACTGAGTTCTTAATTCAACCTATATTGGCTACAGCTCAGTTGCTCTATGTTTCATCTTTCTCTCTTAGGGTAATTTGAAAATGTATTCCTCCCGCAACCTTTCTAGTTTTCTGTCTCTCAGGGCTTGGTGGTAACTACTTCCTCTTCACATAGTAGAGGGTGGTTAAATTTTCTAGGGAATCATTAACATTCTAGCCCTCTCTGCTGTGGATGACTTCGGAGGTGATGTAATTGGGAGGTGGTAACTCAAGGAGTTGTAGGGGAAAGAAGCATATGTGATGCAATCTCCAAAAGATTCTCCGTGCAGCATTCCATTTTAATCTAAATCGTGTGTGCCACTTGATTAAAAAAAGAGAAGGGAACGTTGGATGGATTTTTCTATGGGAGAGCTGCAGTTATTGTGGCTCATTGTTCTCATCAAGGAAGTGCCTGCTTCCCACGGGAGCCCAGATGTTCAAAGAAAGAACAGTGCAACCTGTTGTAGGTCAAAAAGGCAATAGGCTTCATTTTGGCTCCCTACCCAAATAAAATTCTGATTAGCACTCTTTTCATAGATTTATGAACAGTCACATAGGATTCTGGCATTTCTCCCCCATGAATTTTTAATAGCCTCCAGAAAGGGGAAAAAAAATAAATGCTTGAACTTGTACCAGAGAGGCTTTTATCCTTGTGCATTAATATTTTCCTTCCAATAAAATGGAGAGCAAAAGGCAATTATGCCCCTAGTTGGTAAATATCATTGCCTAAGCCTATTATAATAACTCAACAAAGGTTTATTTTCTGATGAAATTCAATTTAACACTTGAAGTTTCTTCTGGCGAGTCTGTAGTTTGGGACGGGAGTATTTGATTTTGTCCTTTTAATCTCTGTCACTGTTTTCATTATTACACATCCTGTTACCTGAGAAACTATGGAAATCTCTGATTAAATTGAAAAGGTGAAACATGGGCAAACTTATCAGCCCGATCTGGGAGATCCTGTTAACTGAAACACCCATTTCCCTGGCCTAAGCCGACATTTTAAAAATTTAATTAAAAATAATGCTGTGTGGTACACTTCTTTCCCAAGCCTTAACAGACGTGAACCAAAGTTTTATGAATTTTGTTTTTGTGGTAGGTGGACAACCCAGATGCGATCTTGATGGAACTGGTATTGAGCAATGTAATGAGAAGCCAAGTCTTGAAAATATGCTTATCTTAACATTCCAAAAGCTAGATTTCTATTTGTTATTGCTTATTCTGCCTAAAATGTAAATTGCAAATAGTAATATATCTAGAGAGTATGATTGTGAATAGTAGATAAGAAATGGAATTGTACAGGTAAGGGGAAGAATTACTTTTTCATTTTCCAAAATAGTGTTAGTGACCAACTGGTTTTCGTATTGAACAACTCTGAAAAGACAGAAAGTATTCATCCCATAAATTCTTGACTAGAACCAGTTGGACAGCGTCATTGTACCTCCTGTTCCTACTACACTGCGGAGTGAGGAATATCCATAGGGTGGTGGGTGGAACTAGTGCTTGCCATCACCACTGAATTTTGGTGGTGTTGAGGTAGTGGGCAGAGAGAGATACCTTTTTACTTTGGAACAATGTGCTGGAAATGTGATTTATCTTTGAAAAGAAGGTTGTGCTCCCTGCACACCTTGTTTTAAAACAGAAATATAATTTAGTCCCACAACTACCATCGGAGCAGAGCATCAGGCATCTTAGACCATCACTCTACCCACTACACCACACTGACTCTTGTCAAATAATACAAATATATTATTGTAATGTGTTTCAAGAACCAGCAGCATAAAACAATGTTAAAAACAGACAACAAATGTAGCCAAGCACTATGTAACAGGCAGTCCGAGTGGCATGAGGCACCTGACCATCTCTCAGTCTAGACTTCCTTACAGGATTGGCCTTTCACTGGAAGGGCGGTATAAAAACTGAATAAATAAATGAAGTGTTGTGAAGCTGACAAGTCTTGATCACTCAGCTTTTTGGAATAAGGACAGATACCAATATAATACCTCAGATATAGCTAGATGAGCTCATATTTCCACTGGAGGAAGCATATGGAAAGTGGAGAAATTACACAGCATATTTTATTCTGTTTCTGAGAGGATTATTCAAGAAATTATGCAGACCACATTTTGGAATTTAGCTTTCAAAAGAATATTGTCAACTAATAGGTAATGGTAATGCAGTCAGACTGGAAAGAAGCCTTTTCTTGATTGGTAGTGGCAAGCATTGATGTTGTAAATTTGCAGCTCTGGAGTTTCAGAGAACTAATTGTTACCCTGTGAATTGCTTTGCACGCTAAGTAGTACAAGGTTACTGCAATGTTCTCTCCCGCTCAGGGAAACTGCTTTAAAGGTCATCCTTCCTTGCCGTGCATGTCAAGTTGAGAACTTGACTTTCACAGTGGCTTTGACACCTAACTCAGCTAGCAGTTCAGAGAACTTAAAATGTCTCTCAGAAGTACTTAATGTTACCCAAGAGCAGAGTCACAGGTTAGTTAGGAAGGTATAGATAGCTTTATAAGCATATTGGCATGGTCCTGCCTTAATTCTGACTAGATTTTTGCTTTGAGCGTTCAAACAAATATGAATATGTAAATCTGTCAAAGTTGCTGGCTTAGCTCAGCAGTATAATATTCCTGTGCTATCCTCCCAGGAAATGTTAGTAATCATCTAGCTTTTCCTAAAAATTTCTCTTGAGAAAAGATTCCTGGGCATCTCTGCTTCTGCATAAAGCAATAAGAAGTGTATTTTTTAAAAAAACCCAAAACAAACAAACAAACAAAAAACAACCCACCCCCAAAGTACTCCATCTTAGCTTCCTTCTTGTACGCCTTTAGCAAACCCCGAGGATATAAAGTAGAGATTGTGTTATTTGTTATATAGTGTGAATCATACTAATATATTCAATCACACACATTAATATTGCCTCATGTGGCTTCAGTTTTCTAAACAAACCTTACTACAGTTCCCTGCACCTGTTCTTCAAAATGATTCAAAATAAATACCCCTGATTGGTAGTTTTTCTACCTTTAAACCAGAGGTGGGAAAATGTGTTGTGTCCAAATCACAAATCAATCAATCAATCAATCAATCAATCAATCAAAAGAAAATGCCTTACAAAACCAAAAGGTGGATGGAAGTCCACCTCTAGTTTTTGAAAAAAGGGTTCTTTAGTTTTGTTGCTGTGAAACACTACAACAAGTCCATTTCCACCCACAATTGAAAGAGCTGATTTCAACCTACAAAGACCTCAGTAACTTGGTCCAGGCAATCTGAGGGACTGCAAGGAGACCTTCAGGAGACTTTTCCCTCAATCCTTTCACCTTCATAGGTATGTATTTCAGTGACTTCTCCAAGGCTGTGCAACTCCCTTCACAGAAGGCCAGGCTGTCCAACTTCCTCCTGTCCTCCCATTGGGAGACAAAGACTTTTCCTTTTATACAGGCTTTGAATGAGCAAATAGCTGTTAAATAAGAGTTTTAATGGAGGGGCTTTGCCTTTTAAAATGTATCTTAAAATTATTTTAAATGGGCTTTATGCAATCCATTTTTCAATATTGTAATGTATTGCATGTTTAGTTGAATCAACACTTGTTTCTTAAAATTATGTGTAAGCAAGCCACTTTGGGTACTTCCATTGAGAAACAAAGTAGGGCATATGACAGACACAGAGAGAGAGAGATGAGATGAGATGAGATGAGATGAGATGAATCACCATTTCTGGAGTCTTCCAGGAATAGCAAATCACTTTTTTTCCTTGGAATACAGGATCCATGAGATAGGTGTGTGCAGCAAAAACAGGCTTGGGGGGCACATGAACCCCACACCTGCACTTTGCCCACCCCTATCCTCAAGTGACAATGTGTAATAACTTTGGGGTGGGGAGAGATGTAAGGCAAGGATTCTTTGGATGACAGAAATTTAAAATGGTGTGTTATTCCAGATTTGCAGGTGAACCATTCCAAACCCCTTCTGTATAAAAGTCTTCCCTCATCCTAAATTACACCAGTGTATTGGCTTGAATATTGCAGGTGCAAAAAATAAAATTAATTAAACAGACAAATTCACACAAATCCAGTAAAACATGTTTCACAATCAAAAGCAGCAACGGTGCTAATGCCTCTTAAAAAGCAACAAGAGAGTCCCCTGAGCAATAAAATCAACAACCTATAAAACAGCAAAACCCCGTAAAAAAGCAGAAGCCAAACGCAAACCAGAAGCAGGAGCAATACACTAAGAGCAGCAACACAGAACATTTGTGTTATCTGTGCTCTGTGCAACAAAAGTATCAAATTCAAACATCCCATAGCTTCTTGTTAGAATAAAAATGTCTTCCTTTACCTGCAAAAAAGAGTTCCATGGTATTACAGCAGCAATGGACAAGACCTCATTCTTTGCCTTTGCTGATCTATCTGCTCCACAAAGTCTTGGTGCTTTTGAGAGCAACTTACGGGAATTCAGCTGGTGAACGAATGACTGTACTCATTTATGTCATATTTGTCTCAAACTTTCTTCATGGTTTTTTAGAGTGGCATGCTTCAATTCTCAGGCAAGGGGCTGAATAGCAATAGAGTTCAGCATCTTTCCCTAGGTCACCCTAGGGAAATGTTACCCACTTCTAACGATACTTGCCGTACCTTTGTTGTAATGCATCACAGTTAGGTGGTATATATACCTGGATGAATGTCCCAATGTGTTTTAACATTACCAATTCATTTTCTTCCATTTGAATCATTATGGCCGTCTACACCATGTTACTGATTTATTTTCTCTCTTATTTTATGGGGCACTGCAGCCCCTTAACTCTTATTTTTTTTAACAAACAAAAATTAAAATGATACATTGAGATGTCGGGTAGTGTTGGGTACAATTTCCTCTGTTGCACCAACACCTCTGGAAACAATGCATTGTACTCAAAGGGTTCAGCACCCCCACCCAGGGATGTGTTGCTTGCCAGCCAGTAGATGGAGTGATGCAACACCTACCTATGCCTTGAAAGCTGTTGATATAAGTTTACCAATGTATTGTAACTCTGGCTGCAGATTTTTAAAATATATATATATAGAAGGGTAGCTTTGCAGCAGTAATGGTGGACACCTTCCCTGGTGAATTTGTTTTTAAAAAGTATTGCTAGGATCATAACACATGCCATGCTGCTAAGAAATATATTGTAACACCATGGGAACAAAAACAAAAACCAGAAGCCTCCTGGCAAGTGGTAATTGAACCACGATGACACCTCTGGCCAGTAAAATGAATTGCTAATCGTCCATCATGTGACCTGACCTCAAATTTATGCTATGATTATTTAATTTGGGAATAAGTAGGGAACAATTCCCTCATGTGACGGCGGCCTTAGACAGTGAGGTTCGTGCCCATCTCTAGTAGCAACAGAAAATAACCATTTAAAGCAAGTACGTTTCTTTCTTCCTTCTCATCGATATCACATTTTAAGATGACCAATAAATATTACTTACTTAATCCTTCTCCTTTAGAAACTTCATTCAAGTGCTTCTAGCTCTGGAGAAGGGATTTTGGGACTTGTAGACCAGAATAGGAACTTTTCCATCTATGTACTAAATCACACACCAGCATACAGGACACCAAGGTCTACTGTTTCATTCATGTAAACGTCCAGTTGGCCAGGTTGGGATGTGAACTCAAAGGAAAGCCAGGTCCAGCCCTTTTATTTGGTAGAGTGTGCAACTGCCTCAGGTGACAGATGCTGGCAAGCAGCACTGACAAACATTTCTTTTCAGTTTCCTGGCCATTCCTCTTTTCTTTGTGTGTCACGTGGTCTGTTCCACGCACACAACTAATTTATGGTCCTTGACGTTGGTGGTGAAAGCTTTCCCATTGCCAGTGCTAAAATAGGATTTAAGGGGCAACATCGTTTGCTTCTGCCTGTGAAATGGGATGGAGCAGGGACATCACCATCCACTGTTTCAGGTGCAAGAAGTCGTGACCTGGCCTTGAAGAGAGTCAGAAGTGGTATAGCATCTAACACTTTAGTTTTGAGTCTCAGCTGATCCATGGGCTAATTGCTGTGCCTTAGACACACCAATTTTTGTTTTCCTGAGTCTAATAATAATATAATTAATAATTATGTTCTGCCACATTAATCCTGACTCATGGGGATCCCTCCAGGGTTTATAACATACTCAAAGGTAGTTTACCAGTTCCTCCTTTTGGTGGTACTCTGGGACCATGCACCATCCCCAAGGCCAGAGGACACATAATCCTGCCAGCCACACCTGCTCCAGATGTTCTCAGCTGGATGCACCTCCTGGAGGAAGAGCATTTGAGGTTGAAACACACAACCCCTGACTTTGCAGCCAGGTGCTCCAAACCAATGAGCCAGACTGGATCTTATTGAATAATATGGAGATAATACCAGCCTACCTTAAGTGGTTGCTGTAAAGTCTAAGGTAAAGGTAAAGGTCCCCCTTGACAATTTGTCCAGTCGTGTCCGACTCTAGGCGGCGGTGCTCATCTCCGTTTCCAACCCATAGAGCTAGCGTTTGTCAGCAGACAATCCTCCGTGGTCACGTGGCCAGCGTGACTAGACACGGAACGCCATTTACCTTCCCACCGAGGTGGTACCTATTTATCTACTCGCATTTTTGCATTTTGCATGCTTTCGAACCGCTAGGTTGGCGAGAGCTGGGACAAGCGACGGGGGCTCACTCCGTTGCGTGGATTCGATCTTACTCATGATCAGGTACTGAGTTTTAAACTGCTTTGATTTGTATTCATCTGAAACTTGTGAAGTCTACTTTAAAAAAACAACAACCCACAAAATAAAGTTCAATGCATTGTCCCAAATGTAGTTACTGCCCAGCTAACCACACACATTAAATAAGCAGTTTGAGGCTATATGTTCTTAAGGCAGAAACTTTCTGTGGTTTATAAAATATCAATAATCCCAATAATAAATGTTTTATATTATTAGCACACATATTCCCACATAGATATAAAAACGAAGGGCTATGAGGCAAACATAACTCACTACAAATACATCATGTCATTTAATATTTAGTGAGTGGCTACAGTAAAGCATAGTATCTTCAAGACATTTGCAGTGTAATTGTCCTCCATCTGCTTCAACTATTGAAAGAGGTGAAAGAAAGAATAATAATCATATGCTGTCATGTCAGTTTTGACTTATGGTGACCCTTTGCCAGGTAGAATACTCCGAAGTGGTTTACCATTCCCTTCTTCTAGAGGTGCTCTGGGACTGCGCAGCTTGTCCAAGGCCACACAGGCTGGCTCTATTTATAGAAGGAATAGTGGGGAATCGAACTCCCAATCTCTGGCTCTCTACCCAGATACAGTACTTAACTGACTGCACTATCCAGCTAGCTGAAAGAAAGAATAATAGATAATTTTCTTTAAAAAGATTAACTTTTTTTCCCTTTCACTGGCACTGAAAGAAGAGCAAGACAAGATTACTTTTCTGTGTACAATTCCTACAGTAACATGTCAGAAGTTATAATTAAAGGGATTATGATTTCAAATCTTTCTATGAGATCCCTAGAGTGAGATGATTCACACAGAGACAGACACACTCGCACGGAATTGATTTTCTTCTGAATCACAATACACTAGAAGGAAAAGCCCAGTTATTTAAGAAAGTACCTGTTTAACCATAAAAAAACTATCTCACAGAATGCTTTGCTCTTGCTTTTTAGGAAGTAAAAACAGAAAATGGGGGGAGGAACCCTGCAGCTGATTCAGACTTTCACTGGAGCATGTGAGGAATCTGTCACAGTACATGCTCACAAAGACTAAGAGGGATGTTTGCTCTTTGAAAACATCGCCACAGCTAAGGTGCTTTATTATACAGGAAATCTAGCCACTACACGGTTATAGCTGACAAGGGGTTCCCATCTTGTTTACAAAAGAGTATGATGGACTCTGTGCTTCCTCATTTCTCCCACAGTTTTCTTTATTTTTCTTCCCATGTTTCTTCTTCTTCTTCTTCTTCTTCTTCTTCTTCTTCTTCTTCTTCTTCTTCTTCTTCTTCCAGAGATGGGACATCATCATCACTATTCTGACATGGTCACATCTAAACCATCCTCTAAAGAAGCATCAGTGTTCATCCCTTATTTACTTGTCTCCTTTACCCAGGCAGCCAATGTAGAATGGTTGAAAACTGCAGTTTTTTCTAAAGCCATCCTTCCTCAGAGAGGACTAGCATTTAGTGAGGCACTTCTCACCCTACAATGTGTTTCTAATTACCATGTGAGAGAAAACTGAAGAACACATCAACACCTGAGAGGGGAGCATTTATGATTAAGAACTTACAGATTTTCTCAAGCTGCCAGAATGAGGAGATCTAAAAGCCATAGCCATTTCTGCAGAGCAAAAAATGATGACCAATGAAAGCAACAGCATGTGACACAAAAAGAAAAGGCACAGAACTCTGGGAAAGAGAGAGAGAAGTTTGTTTTACAGAGTTTTGAATTTTGGGTTAAATTCCTCTAGCTGCACAGCAGATGTGTCAGGATTTACAGAGAAGAATAGCTTCAAGTACCCCAGATTAGTTCACCCCTTTTTCTCATCAACTGGCAAATATAGTCTCAATAACTCACTCTGAGACATTAGTAAGAGAAATAATATAATGTTTCAGTGAACAGATAACAGCAAGCTAAAAACATGACTGACTGCTTCAACAGACTGTTTCCAACAGACTAAAAGAGAGAGAAAGAGATTCAGAGCAGAGAGGCAGGGCTCTTTTTGAATTCAGAGACAGGGAGGGAACAATTAGCTAGTGCTGGACAGACTGACGGTTATCCCATCCCAGAAAGGTCCCTCCCAGCCACACCTTCTCCAGCAGCATGTGAAATTTTAGAACCTCCAATGGTTTGTCCAGACTGAGAGAATGCACAGCAGCTGGCATTGAGAAAATAACAGGGAGACATGGGACTGGAGGAGACATGACCAGAAGAGTAGAAAACAGCAGAAAGAGACAGGAAGGACCTAGTTGCTGGCTGGGGGGGGGGGGGGGGAAATATGATGGATGGGCAGGAGAATATATTTAGAGTTGTGAACTTACTGATATTTGAATGTTCTGTTTTCCCCTTACCTTATGGCCACTCTGCTGACGAGAGAACTTCGTCAGGCGGGGCTTCTTTGCCCTCCCTCCCGGGATAGCACGAGACAATGAAGTCTTGCATATGCGACCCAGGAGGGGAGGGGGAAGGAGCACCCTATTTAAGTGCACGTCTCCCCTCCTTTCGGCCTCTTTCGAGGCTTGCAACCCACCCGCCTGCCCTCAATACTAGAGTGAGTTTTTCTGGTCACCTTTAGGGTCCGGATAGGAACTTTTGATCCACTTCCTGATTAGCAGTTGATGGTGGGAATTTTTTGCCTATCTCACACTGGCAAACGAGCAAAGGCTTATTAAAGGGTGGAAATTAGGTCGGTCACACTGGCGGTTAGTGTGGAATGAAGATGGTTCGGTGAGTCCCCTTGCAATCACAGGTAATGTCATAGCTCACCCAATCTCCCAGCACTGCGGATCATGAGATTACAGTGTGTGGGACGGAGGATGTGCTGGGGCCACACCCAGACCGACGGTCACCAAGGGATGGGGACTCGAGGTCCGAAGGTGGTCAAATTTGAGCCGGCCGGGGTCCCACTGTCTTCAGGACCAAGAGACCTCGGGGCATGGGATTCACCCATTTCCAGGAGAAGGGGTCCAGTGAGACCCCAGCTGCAAACCTGATTCTGCACTACAGCAGCCCCCCTTTATTTATTTGGAAGTTGACAGTTGCTATAATGGTTAATGATGTGTGACCCACAGTTTACCCATAACACTTGTCTCACCTCATTCTTCCTGGATTTGTGAAACACAGACTCTCTTTCCAATGCTTATAACCCCAAAAGCATGGAAACTGGGACCACTGATCAAGCCCTATCATGTTATTTCAAAACATAGGCATGTTGCTTGAATGTGCTCCCTATCATTAACTAAAGAATATTTATAGTCAATCAATCAGTCAGTCTTTATTATACAGTCACAGACCCAATATTTATCTTGTGTTCCAATATTTATATGCATTTGAATATGCACCTTGTTTTCTAAATGTCCTTAGCTACAAATGTCCAAAGAGAAAATTGTGTCTGTTTCACAGACAGCCTGGGAAGTAAAGACTGAGCAAAGTCTCTGAAAATAGTCACCAAAGTGGCATATTTACATATGTGCCTACAGTCTACTTCCCTTTGTGGTGGTTATATGCTGCTTCCGAATTATGGAAGCCCTAATAGAGTTTTCAAGGTTTATGAGATCTTGAAGAAGACATTTACTATTGCTACCACCACAGTTAGTTTCTATGGATGAGCAAGGATTGTAATTAGAGATGGGCACAAATCAGAAAAATTGTGATTTGTCAAGGTCGACAAAACACAAATTACGAATTTACAAAAAAATTTCTGAAGAATTGGATCAATTCAGCAATTTGGTTTTACCTTTAAAACCCTATAAAATGCCCCCCCAAGCACCTAGAGACACCAAATTCACAGAGAAGCTTCCCCTGAAACTCCTCTACAATACCTCCAAATTTGGTGAAGATTGGGTTTCAGACATCCAAGCAGCTGGCTTGAGGAAACCCAATCTTCACCAAACTTAGAGGGATTGTAGAGGAGCATCAGAAGAAACGTCTCTGCAATTTTGGTGTCTATAGGTGCCCGGGGGGGGGGGGCATTTTATAGCCAAATGAATTGACAAATAAAAAAATCACTAAACATTTGTTGATTTGTATTTGTGGGGGGCATTGATTCGTATGAATCCAGATCAATGAATTAGCAATTTTTAAACGAATTTGCTGATTCTTTTTTTAAGTCATGCCCATCTCTAATTGTAATTCATGTTTCCTGACTCCTGGTCCAACTCTATATCCATTACACTACACTGTTTCCTTAAGTCACTGTTTATATTTCTGGACATTCTTCTGGAGATTCTCTCTTCTCTGGAAAAAGACAATCCAATGCCAGGAAGCACCAGTGGCCACACATAATGGCCACACACACATGTAGTAAGAAAAATATGTTGCTGGAGCCATGCTGTGTTTAATATATTCCACCTGAATTCCTGTCTCTAACTTCTGCAAAGGCTTCAGCTCATATGCTTCTTAAACTACTCATATCTGAGTTCTGACCGCTCAAGAAAGGTGGAAATAATATCCCTGTTGATTTGCTGCAGGCCTCCATGCCATGTGACTTACCCAGTTCAATGAACTGCACCAGTCAGGTATTACCGCTGCCAGTTTCTTTATAATTTGCCTTATTTTTTTCTATAGCCTCTGGCAAAAGAGGTGAGGGGCTCGGTGTCAACTCAGTAGAAGAGTGCATGCTATGCTTGCTGAATGCAATTTTCCTGGTCATTGTACAGACCAAAGGTGAGCAACCTCTTTCAGCCTAAGGGCCAGATTCTGTTCTTGGGATGTTCTCAGAATCCAAATTCCATGGGTGGGGGAGGGCTATAGGTGAAAGCGTGGGAGCAAAAAGGAAGCCTATCTTTCCTTCAGTCTCTAATGACCAGCTTGGGAAAAGCTTTTCCTTTCAGAATTGGGAAAGGAAACACAAAACTGGAGAAAACTTACAACTGTTCATTGGAAAGCAGGTGTAGCCACCCTGGAAACCCCAGTACTGCATCGAGGAGGACGGGATTTAGCTTCAGGGCCTGCAACTGAGGGGTTGAGAATCTGCCTCGATATAAGGCATACTTGATTTGTCAGTATATTCACTCCCATTATTCATTTAGATGTTGGGAGCTGAAGCTGAGAGACGACGGCTTGCCTAGGGTTGCTTTTCTTTCCCGGGATCCTTCAGGGGCTGCACAGACCACCAGATAAACAAAACCCAGCAGAACAGGCTGAAAGCCTGCTTCTGCTTTTGGAAAAAAAATCACATTTTAATTTGTTGTTGTTGCTTTTCAGGTGCAGTGCTACATTTCTCTTGCATTCTCTTTATCTCTAATCTTATTATATTCTGTTGGGAAAAACTATTCCCCCCCCCCCCCGGGGTGCTGCAAAGTCCAATGGGTGGGCCAGACACCACAAAACTCCCTTGTTTTGTGCAGTTCCAAAGACATCATTGACTTACAGTGAACCCAATGAGCACCTAGACTAGCAGACTACCATATATGGTTAGTGGGCTGAGTTCAGCATTACACATTCTTTTGTTGTAAATCAGAGCTTGGCAGTTATCCTATCTATCTTTGGTTTCTGGACAGAAGGCCCACATTGTGAAATAATTTCTTTGGGACACAGAATTAATGCCAGCACTAGTGCAAGGGGAGTTTTCCCTTCTCTCCTCCCTTCTGCAATCCACTGCAGCTCTCAGAAATTTCTATTGCCTTCCAGAGGAGATTAGGAGTGTGCATAGAGGCTGTGGCAGCCAAGGAGGAAATCATCCAATTTCAGGACTCATTTAGGGAACAGCTTCTGTCAGTCCAGTCACACTGTTGGATTGTCCATATGCCTTTTCCGTTATCATTTACTGAAATATTTCGATTCTGGCTGCATAGTACAAATGTACAATAGGATAATTTGAAATCCAGGACAAAAAACTGACTTTTGACTCAGCTAACATATGTCTAAACAGAAATAATACTTAACTTTGAACTCATCTCTAGTCAGTGTCTCCATCATTATGTCTTCTTGAACACACAAACACAATACAACATTGATGAGATTTTCCATATGTTAAACACCAAGCTGTTCCAGTGTTTTATGACATTACAGATAATATTCTCTTCAACTGATTTTGCACTTCATAAACATCCATACTGCAATGTTACGAAGGACTACAGATTATGCTGGGCATTTTATGCTCTGTTTGTATTTCATTCGGTCTCATATTCATATCATTCACATAACTTGTGGGGGTAGATGCAAAAAATCTTTGTACATATGTTTATTGTTTATTATTCTTGAAGCTACAAACAGCAAGACATTGTCAGTACAACAACTCCCCACACTTGCAGCCTAGGTGGTTCCCTGATGACAGCTGGTAAGTGAGCAGTTGTCCGCCAGCTCCCATTTTCCCATTAGGCTCAGTATTCAAATTGAGATTTGGTTCCTGGAGAATTCTCACGTCATGTAATTGAAACTGCTGGTGTCTCGTCCCTCACATGTCCTCTCTCATGCTTGCTTGCAGGGCAGTCTTCTCCAAACTTTCCTGCCTCTTGACTACTCCCTCATACCTTCATTTTCTTTATTGTCTTCTGGGCACTCCGTTCTAACTTCTGCTCTTTTCTCTCTTCTCCCTCCCATCTCCACAGTCCTGTCATCATGTTCAGTGATGTAAACATCCCAGTTGACAGTGCCAGTCATGATGGTGTGGGGAGTTAAAAGGGGGCATTAGCGGGCATTGGAATGGTTGCAAAAGCAGAGTTAGAAAGTATGCTAAAGTCAAGGTCCCAATAGTGTGTATGAGAATACATCGTGTAGAATTGTTCAAGCTTGTATGGGGTATATTTATCACTATTTTGACATACTGTTTGTATTCTGGAGGATAAAAAAAATAATCAGAAGAACTTTTGGATGTACCTTCTTATTTCCTTCAGCATTTCTTTAGTTTCACCTTTGAAATCTTCCCATAGAAAAGTTTTCTATGCTGAACTTTTTTTAAAAAAATTTGCAAAGCATTTTTAAGAACTATAACAAGAGACTGAAGTTCAAACAGAAATGTAAGTCATCTTCTACTTCACTGGAGTGATAAAAAGCTATTTCTGATTATTCTGGCTACACTTCAGTTACAGGCATTTCACATGATTCCTCCCCCGCCCCTTCTAACATCAACCATGCATCCCATCCTGTGGCACATATAACAGAATTCAACATATTTCTTTTCAGTGACTGAAATACTGATAAAATTGAGACCGTAAATGGAGTCATCTATCACTATTTCAAAGCCAATCACCAAACCTAATGGTGGCAGTTCTTGCTTGTCTGTATAATTCAGAAAGAGTTTATCCTAGAAGTGGCCTATATATGCATTTTTATATATTTCATAATATCTGCCTCCTTGATACTTCTAATTTTATTCTTACACCATCTGGTTGTGTTTTATCCCCACTGATTTGTTAATAAAGAGTGCTGAGGAGAAAGCCGTACGTAAATTGACATCTACAGTGATTTCAACAGCTCTGTGCACTTTGCTCCATCTAAGGCACTTTGCCAAATTCTTAATAGAACATAGTAAAGTAAAATGGCTCTTTCAAGAATAGTTTAAATTAGAAAATTACTTCTTTTACTTGAGAACTACAACTCCCAGAATCTCCCAGCCAGCCTGACCATTGTAATTTTCCCAAGCTTAGATAATACCCAGCAAAAGAACCATGGGGCTTTTTATTAGAACTTTATGTCAAGAAATATCTCTCCAGTGAGACAGTTCAACAGATTTTGATTTGCAATAAAAAAACATGGGGTGGCTGCTATGAAAACAGATCAAATGTGGTGTTTGTGTGGAGAGGGATGCTGGCTTATTGCTGACTTACTCCTAATTAAAAACATAGGCAAAAGGCCCTTGTACCCTCTTCTCTATGCGAACAGAGATGGTCATCTGACCTTGGCTTACAAATCTCAAACAGAGTCAACCAGTGGGAGCCATCCTTTCCACTACTGAATAGCTCTTGCTGCCATGCAGATCTTCCTAATATCTAGTCAAAATCTCCTTTCTCTTATTTCTCATATTCTTAGCCCATTACTTTGGGGTCTAATCATCTGGAGCTACAGAGAACCAGTTTGCTGTATCCTCCACGTGACACCCATTCAAATATTTGGAAGATGGCTATCATTTCATGTCATTCTTCTCTACTTGAGGCTAAATACCTCCTAAGCCCTGCATAGGCTTGGTGTCTGCAACCACCCTGATCACCTTCCTCTGGACACACTCTAACTTGCAGATCTCCTTCTTAAACTTCAGTGCCCAGAGCTGGCCACAATATTCTATCTGAGGCCTGACAAAAGCAGAATAGAGTGGTACTTATATTTCCCTTCTGTTGATGCAACCTAATATTGGGGTGCTGGATCAGACTAAAGTCCTATCCAGTCCAATGTTCTATTCATTCAGTGGCTAACCAGCAGTCTATGGGAAGCCTACTGCCTCTGATATTGGAGAGTATATGTAGCCGAGCTGACTAATAGCCACTGATGACCTTAACCTCCATAAAATTATCTAATTTCATGTTCATGCCATCTAAATTGACAACCATTTCTACATCTTTTGACAATGGATTCCACAGTTTAACTATGTGTATTTGTCCTTGGGAGAAAATGGCAAAAATGGAGTATAGTGTCTGTGTGTCTTCTAGTTGGGCTGTATTTTCTTTGTAGTCCCTTCAGACTGAGTATCTATCATCAAATAAAGAGTAACAAAGAAAGGACAGGCCTTTGCCTGTGGTAGGTGTTACATGGAAACAAAGCATTTGAAACAAAAATGGGTCAACCACATGGTGTTGATTGATCATCAGCAACCAATGAAGGTACAGATCACTGTTGACATCAGTCTGTCCAGACTGCTCCTGACCATTTGTTTCTGCTGCCATCATCAAGCACCCATCCCGTTCAAACTCCATTCAGCAGCATTGACTACTCATTCTCCTCTGCCACGTCTCACTATCCATTGATGCTGCAAGAGGGAGAATTAGTCCCTTGTAATTAAGAATGTCAGGAAATCTCAATAATATATAATTTCTGAGTGAGACATGCTGCCTAAATACACTGAGGCAGCCTGCCAAGGTTTCCCCAGTTCCTGTGAGAGTTCTTACACCCAGCACGAGAGGAAGATGACAAAGACCTTTTTCATTATGTTATTCACATTTTGTGCAAATGTGGGCATTTTTGTGCAGCAGCTCAAAAACACATACACAAAGCAAAAGAAAATACTAAGCTGGTCAGTCAAAATGGGCAAAGCTATTATGTGTTCTGATTCACACAAGAAAGCAACACTTAATTACATGTTCTAATAACACACATTTGTCAGAAATTTACACAAATCAGTGCCTCAAAATCCCTCCAGCAAGATAAATCCTGCCATCTCTTAATGAAGAGATAAATTCTAGAGAATTCTTGTTTGCAAGAACAATTACCCCTCCCCACCCCAGAATAAAGACACGAGACAATTGCTATGGAATAAAACATGGGCCACACTTTATTAAATATTCGTTAATGCCTTCAATAAAAGGGAGGGTCCTGCAGTAGTGCGGAATCAGGTTCTGCAGAGGGGTCTCAATGGACCCCTAACCAATATAATGGGCGAGTCCCAAGCCCCAAGTTCCTGCGGTCATGAAGACAGCGAGAACCAAGCCAGCCCAAATTTGACCACCCCCAGACCTCAAGCCCCCTTCTCATTGTTGACTGTTGGTCCGGGAGTGGCCCCAGTGCATCTTCCCCCCCCCCCCCAAGCACTGTAATCGCATGATCGGCAGAGCTAGGAAATCAGATGAGCTAAACCCTACTTGTAGTTGCAAGGGGACTCACCAAAACCTGTTGTATCCGCACTACCTGCCACAGCATAGGGACTAGCCAAGCTAAGTCCCATGCCCGCCACACAACCCCTCAAGCTCCAAAACCAGCCCCCCCTTTAGGTTTGTTAAGAATATTTCCAAGCCCATGTCTGAAAGGTGCACACCATCATGCCGGAACAGCTCAGGCTTATTCACTCGGATCTCTGGGTGACCAATCACCGATTCAAGGCCATTGCGTACTGCTCTGCACACTTCCCTATTAACACGTCTCCTTGCCATATTAACGCATTGCGCCTGTCGTTCATCCCACCAAACCAGCCGTGGGATGACGGCTGACCAAGCGCTTAATGTCTTCAGGCTCGTATCCAAGAGCGGCTGCAGTTGAGGCAGCCCCAATTCTAAACGAGTGAGTCCCAAACTTGAAACCTTGTATCCCTACTCTACCTACCACTAGATCCGTCAGTCTCCAAGACTGATATTTTGTAAGAGGAGACCCATCCCTGTGCATAAAGAAATAACCCTGTTCCTGCCCCCGAAGGCCTAAATAAGCACGTATTGCCCTCACTGGACAGAGCTCTTCCAAAGAGCAAGATGTCAGACTAAGACTAGCACCCTTACCTTGTTGGTCCGCCTTGGATCGGCGAATATAAATCCTTACTAAATCTCCATCCAACCGTACATCATGCCATTGCAAGGCGACTCTCATCAAGTCGCCTTTACCTGAGGCTACCACCTCACTAATCTGTAAAGCTCCGAAAAAGGTCAATAACGATGCAGCTCTAAATAACGCAGCCTAGTACTCGTCCCTGCAAAGAATAATCCATTGCCAGCAAATTTGTTCCAACAATGCTGGGGATATGTGTTGGCTAGTTAGCAATCTTGATGTAAATTTCAAGATATGGGAGGAAGGGCCTCCATCACAGACTAACTTGTTTGCTTGTTTGTTTTGCATGCTAACTAATCAGAGGGGTTTGTTTTTGCCGGGCTAGATAAACTCCACCCTTGTTTCTTCCCTTCTCCTCCTCATGCGTTTTGAGAGACTCCATTTTGTCTCAGACCCTTTTTCACCTTGGAAGATGCTAGATCTCCAGGCTGGATCTCTGAACCCTAGAGATCCTCCCAGCCACATGGGCTGAGGAAACAAACCTTATTTTTACTATTTTCCTTTCTATCAACTTTAAGCCTAACGAATGCCTGTTTTAAGTGAGTAAAATACACAAAATCTTTAATACTTAAAGATTGCCTCCTGAGTCTTATTTTCTAAAGTGCTAGGCTTTGGTGAGGGTGGATACCAAGAACAATTGGGTAAAGAAGGGGACTTCTACAGCTAATTCTAATCTTAAGGAGCTGGCCTTCTGCTGT
The DNA here is from genome assembly GCA_037013535.1 of Intellagama lesueurii. Lineage (NCBI taxonomy): Eukaryota > Metazoa > Chordata > Lepidosauria > Squamata > Agamidae > Intellagama > Intellagama lesueurii. Next base: position 144,401,627 of record JBAJHW010000004.1, read on the forward strand.
GCATTTCACTGGAACTTAAGCAAGTTCCCAGAACTCTCAACAATATGGGGGCCCTGGCATCCTTAACTCGACCTCTTTCCTTCCTCCAGCCTTCGATCATTTTCCTAATCCGATAGTCAGATGTATAATCTGCATACCCCTGAATTTTAGCGTGAAAGGCTAGAGCCGACATCCTACCTTGAATGGAACCTGGCACTAAACCCTTCCTATTCAGATGTGCTATGAGCTGTTGAAGGTGTTCAACAGGGGCAGGCCATATCAACTCCAGACCAACTAGTTTCCTGAACTCCTGAAATTCTATACTCACTGCCATGTACCCTTTTCGCATCCTCGGGGCCAAAGACAAACCTATCGCTCGCTCCGCGTCATCCCGCCAATTAGCCAAACCTCTGCAGGCAGTGTCTCTGGAAACTCGTTGGCTCGTGGATCTAACTCCTTGAACCAAGTGATCTGTTGGCGTGATAGGGCATCAGCTAAAGTATTATCCAAGTCTGAAATATGCAGTGCTTGGATCAAAATATTATACCTCAGGGCCCTCAATGTAAAGGCACGTACCAGTGCCATCATGCGTTCAGAGTGTGACGTGAGGTTGTTTATATAATAAATAATATATATATTTTTATTATTATATAATATAATAAACAACCAACTGATTGTCACACCAAAAATGCACGGCTGAATTAGCCCACTCGTGGGCCCACAACCAAAGTGCACCTACAGTTGGAAAAAAATCCAAAAATGTAAGATCTCTGGTAATGCCTAGCTGATACCACTCCTCTGGCCATCTCTCCGCGCACCATCTTCCCCTGAAATAGATGCCAAAGCCTAAGGAGCCCGCTGCATCTGTTTGAACCTGAAACTCAGCCCTAAGGTTCATCTCAGACCTCCAGAAGGACACCCCATTGAAATCAGCCAGGAACTGTCTCCAAACCTGCAGATCCCGCCGCATTCCCCTTGTCACATGGGTTCTGTGGAAGGGGCGAAACAAGCCTTTCATTGCATCACATAGTCGATGCAGAAATGCTCTTCCTGGGGCAATTACTTTACACACAAAATTTAAATGACCCACTATCTCCTGCAGTTCCTTCAATGACACTTTCCTACTACCCATCAGCCTGTCAATATGATCCCGAAGGGCTTCCAGTTTATCATCTGGCAAACGAGAAGCCTGATGCACAGTATCCATCTCTATTCCTAGAAATGTAATAGACGTAGCCGGTCCCTCTGTTTTTTCCTCTGTGAAGGGTAATCCCACCTCACACACCATTGACTGGAAAGTGTCCAAAATAAATTTACACTGTCCAGTGTTTCTACCTCCACAAAAAAGGTAATCATCGAGATAATGGGCAGTGTTCCTGCATCATACCCTACGCCTGACCATCCACTCCAAAAAGGAGCTGAAGCGTTCAAATGCAGCGCATGAGACAGAACAGCCCATGGGCAAAGCTCTATCAATATAGTACGAACCCTGAAAATAAAAACCCAACAGCTCGAAGTCCTGAGGGTGGACAGGAAGAGTGTGGAATGCTGGCTTAATGTCGCATTTCACAAGCTCCACCCCCACTCCACATCTACGAACCATGTGCACTGCCTCATCGAATGAGGTGTACCACACTGTACAAAGTTCCTGCAGAATGGCATTATTCACTGACTCCCCTGCTGGGTATGACAGATGGTGAATGAGCCTGTATTCTCCCTTACTTTTCTTAGGCACCACTCCCAACGGAGATACCCGTAGGTTCTCCAAAGGGGGGTGCGAATAAGGCCTCACTACTCTACCTTCTGCAACTTCCTTCTGAATTTTTGCCTTAAGAATGCCCTCCATTCCTTGTACAGACTTTAAATTCCTTGCAAAAAATGCCTTACATTCGCCTAGCACCGGAATTCTAAACCTGCACTTGAAGCCATCTAGCAAATACTGCGCGTCTACCTCACTCGGGTAATCCTGTAACCATTCCTCCAATACCAATATCTTAATTGGACTGGGGCCCTTTATTAGCGGAACCCCCACCTCCACCTGACTTCTTGTTCCCTCCAATGTCCTTATTGTTACCTCTCGGGGCCCTGGCTCTGAAACAGGATGTACTGGGGTGTTGACCCCCGCAAACTGAACACTCATGCTGGAAACAGCATGGCTTGCATGTGCATGTTCCCTTAGTGTTGTAATCCCAACAGAGGAAGCGGGGTTGAACCGCTTGCCCTGTGCCAGCACAGGGATTCTGCAGCAAGCAAGGTTTCCGAATGAGGTGCCCGCTGTTGAACCAGTCACCCAGGTTCGGCCTAGCAGGTGTCATGAACTGCAGCCAGAGGCCGGGCTGCGGCTCATCCCAGTATAAATTTGGATGAATCGCGCTCCGCATACGGAACGATTCATCATATAAAAGCCATGCCTGCCCAGCGATGTCTGTATATGCTCTATAAATAAAATCTAAGTACTGAAATAAGGATTGAGCCCTCCGTGGCTGGGCTTTCACCACTACACAGACATAAATCAGAAACCCAGGCAACCAATTTGCCCAAGTTCTTTTGGGCCTGCGTCTCCTTACTTTCTCCCTATCGTCTTCCTTGTCTACATCCTTTTTATCTACCTTTCTATTGAGTAGCTCAAATAAATCTACGTAGTTACCTTCTCAGATCTTTCTTTAGTTGCTGGAGTTAGGTGATCTCCCAATGGCATAGCGTGGTCAGAGCCTTCAGCGGGACCAAATTATAGCCTGTATCTGGCACCGATGGATAAGGCCACACCCCAACCCTGGGTGTTGATCTCAAAACTGGCTGGAATGGAACCTGGCAGTAAGGGGCAACCCAGTTGCTTGTTGATGAACTTGGACCGGGCCATGAATCAAATGACACACTATATCCCTGCATGTCAGGTGTTGCACAGAAAGGCCAACTAGCCTGCCCAGTGCCCTGCCAAGGCCAAACTGGAACTGTGTTGGTAGTGTCAGGTGTACTAATCAACTCACGTGCCAGTATTGGTGGTGGTGTTTCCTGCTCCTCGCTGTCAAACCGGGCATCAGACAACTCTTCCTCCCTGCCAACTCGGCAACCTTGCCATCTCGCCGTGGGCCTTTCCACTTCTATCACACTCTCCCCACACTCTTCCTCATCCTCTTGACATTGAGGAGTTACCATTGCAGCATCTGTCTCCCTTCTAGATGGCAGCGAATCCTGTCTTTTGTTCTCTAAGGCAGCAAAACATGACATGAGGTTTTCAGCCATAGTTTTAAGCTTAGCCTTTTTTTTTTTTTTTTTAACTTTTAGACTCTTGGCTTGATCTGCGCGGTTGGGGTTCGCTTTGCTGCGCCGCCCTTTCAGCTGCCCTTTCAGCTTCCAAGGCTGAAATCTTCTCTTGAAGCTGCTGCCATATTGGCCATGCCTCCTCATCCGAAGATGACTGAGGGGGTGAAAGCTGGGGAGCAGCTCGCTTTCTGGATGGCTGCTTACCTTTTTTATTCCCTTGGCCTTTCATGGGGGCCATTGCAATAGCTCAATATAAGTGCACTATGCAAATGTAAAAACTTAAACCCTGTCTCACTGCGAGACAGTGGAAGGTTGCTATGTCACTACTTCTCTTTATTTATTTATTATTTATTTCAAGATACTAATTATTAATTCCAAATTATCTGTATTATCAATTAATACTACTAATAATCAATATTTATTATCTATTAATTCTTATTATTATTTGTTAATGAATTAATTAATATCAATATAATTGCTCAGAATAAGAACTAAAACTAAACAGTAGATTAAAATTAATGATATAGAGAACCCCCAATTACTTATTTATTTACTTTACTAATTTATCTATATTTATTTTAACTTAATTAAATTTTTTTATTTTTATCTTTTATTTTATTTTATTTATTTTATTTTATTTTATTTTATTTATTTTTTATTTATACGACTTATCACCCCCAATGGAATTATCAACCAGCCAAAATCAATATAAATAAAATTTATTTTGAGATTCTAAATTATTTTACCCTAACTTTCAAACTGAACGGGAGTGGGGGGGAGTGGGGAGGGGGAGAGCAAGCCCCCTCAATGCCCAAATAACCCACACACCCTTGCTTGAATTAATTAGCCTGCCCAAGCACACAACTGCTGTATAAACTTGCTGAACCAAGGTAAGGAGGGACTCCTTATGCTGTTGCGCGGTGTCCAGGTCGGCTGCGGGTGGCTCGGCCCACAGCTGCGCCCTGCCTGCATTACTCTAGTCTCCTTTTTCTTTTCTTTTATTTAGTTTCTTAATAATTAAAAGAATCAAGTGATAATTGCAAGTGCCCTCTGTCTCCTAAGGGGATCCGGTGCACTTGATCCAAACCGTGGGGGGGGGTGCCAATGCAATCCCCCTAATCTCCAATCAGCAAGCAGTGATGCAGTTTGAAAATACGGGCAGACTGCGAGCTCCGTCATCCTCTGTAGCCAGAAGCGAAGAGGATGAGAAGAGGGAGGAGCCTCTCTTAAATATCAAATTCCTCCCCACCCTTCTTGGGTTGCTTACGCAAGACCAGTGAGTCTCGTGCTATCTGGGAAGGAGGATAATGGCGGCCTGCGCCGGCAAAGGAGCTTGCCAGCAGACCGGACAATATTTTTAGTTTTACTGAAAAACACTTTGTTACTCCTTCCTCCATCCTTCTCTGCAAACTGATTCAAAAATAACACTGATTGTCACAGTCTCCTCTGTGTCTCTACCACCTATGATCAGGGAATGACAAAACACTTCTGGTTGGGGAGAATACTTCACCTGATTTTTGTGTACCATACAGAAATAATAGGCCACATTTGTCCTACTGAAATAAATCTGCCCAGCATTTTCAGGCAGGCCTATTTATCTGTGCCTTGTTCCATGTTTCCAGCAGAGATTTATGCAGCTGAAGGAGGAATAGATTGATTTTATGCTTTCTGCTGCATAATTGCCAATGTGTGAGGTTATAGTCTTAGCTTCTGTAGTTCCTGGTGTCTTTGTTTTGTATTTAGCATATTCAATTAATATTCTAAAAGACAGTCTCTTTTTCTCCCTTCATACCAGTGGAAGAAAATGTAACAGAACTAAAAAAATCAGACATTTTTGCTTCAGAGAGTTATTCCCCTGTCTAGTCCCCCTCCTTGCCACCATTCTGCAAAGCACAGTTTGAACAAGAAACACATACATTTAATTCCCTGACAGATTCTTGAACTGTGAAGCTCAAGGTCAAACTACACATTGTATTTATTCTATAGCATACAGCTTCAGGAATTTCTTTATTTAAAAGAAAATATTTAAAAGAAAATATATCAAAGCAGGTCCTTAGCATATGAAGAGGCCCCTTGCCATGCCAATTTGTGCCTTGAAAATATACCCCTCCACAACAATTACAAGGAAGATATTGGAGGGTTTGGTTTGATTTTTATTTTTAAATTCTTACATGAGATAGGCATTTGGGGCACTAGGGTTAGGAAGAAAAAATAAATAAAAATGAACCTTTCCTCTTTATGGGCTATGGTCCCAAACTGTAATGGGAAAGTTGCCACAATTACTCTGAAGTAAAAGGGGAAAAAAACCAAGCAGAGTTGGATGCGACACAGGCCATGATCACACCAGCAAAATGTCTCCCTGTGGTTATGCAACTTTTAATCGTGTTCCTGTCGTGCTTTGAGGTCACATGGTATTTATTCTACGATGTGCATCCCAATGTCTTTTTGGGTGATTAAGTCATTTCCTTCCAGTTCAATAAGAGCCTAGAGCTACTTGCTGACACCATTTAACAGAAGTTAACCCATGCATTGACACAAACGCAACAGAAAATAAAATTAAAAAATGAAAACATTTTAAAAGGACATGCATGGTGACAGTAGTTCAAAAAGGTTGCGATGAGATCATTCACACACGCAGCAACGCAACATTTTTTTAAAAAAAATATCTGCAATTAAAAAAGTAGAAGCCTTCTGCCGAGCAAGAAATGGTCTGCGGTTAGCAAGCTTGCCAGATAAATGATTCGCTGATAGCTGTGCATCATGTGACTGCAAATTTAAATTGCGAAATAAAGGAGGAGAACTGGAAAACATTTTGTTGGTGTGACCATCGCCACACTCAGCAATATAATTCAACTCTCAGTTTGACCATTTCTTTCTCACTTTACAAAATTCAGATAAAACCAATACAGCAGATAAAATAGCAGTTATAGTAATAATAATAATAAAAACAATTAACAAAAAAATCTCCCAAGTCAACATAAAAGGATAAAGCAATCATTAAAAGTGAGAGAGCTGAAACCAAATCACTAAGATGACAACCAGCGCATAATCAGTGTTAGCAGAAATTGATAATAACATGAGAAATCTATCAGAGAAAGAGCGAATCGGTTACTAAACTCCACAGTATTCTGTCATACACACACACAGACACAGACACAGACACACACACACACACACATACATATACATATATACACATATACATACATACACATATACATATACATATATATGATTGTTGTATATATATATATACACCAAATGTGGGCAAAATGGCCACATATCCACCCCCATTTTTAAGAAAAATGCAAAAAAAAAAAATCATTTTCTGCTCCTAAAATGTGGTGGAGAGCCACCCAGTCACCAAAACTGCACTTCCCAACATGAAACTGAAAATAGAATCCGAAAAACATTGAGTCTGATTTGTTGTTTGTACTTTTAGAGGTTGGTACAGCACCTATTAGAGCCTGACATTGGAAAACTGGTCCCTGGGTCCGTCTGCCCCCAACACACACACATACACACACAAACACACAGCACACACAGAGAGACTCATGTATGTGTGTACACACATGTACAGTAATGCTAATATGCTAAGTTGCATGCAGGCTTAAAATGGCTGACAGTGTGAAAAGCAGATGAAATTAATTCCTGAGTCCAAAGTGAATTTGTAAGCAAGTGGATGAGTAAAGAACAGTCAGATATAGCATCCTGACAGGGAAGATTAAATCCCACTGGCAAATATCACCAAGATATTTGCATAGATCACATAGGCTGGGAGTGGGGGGAACAATATGCTGCTAGGCAGGTGGTGTCAACTTGGATTCTTAGCCGAAAACAAAACTGTTTGAACGTTCAGTTTCTTTTCATGCAGCTTTTCACAATGAATATTTGGTGTTGCATTTATTTTCTGCATTTTTATGCCACCTTTCTCTGGGCAAAGGGACTCTGAGGAAGGAACAGACTTGAATCATTCTTGTTTTAGTTCTTGTGATTCCTAAAAAGAGCTTTTAAAAATTGCGGCCTCACCCTGCCTCATTGTGCCTGATAGTAAGGCCAGCTTTCCTTTCGTATCTTATTTTCAGTTTCAGTTTATTTTGCTTGCTGGTCTTACTTTGCTGATTTTTTTTTGGGGGGGGGGAAGTGCAGCCTGTAGGCCACATGCAGCCCTGAAGGGCCCAAATGCACCTGCCAGAATACCCGCACCTTCTAAAATTTCCCTGAGTGGGGTACTGGGTAACTGTACCTTACTGCATTGAATGTGTTTTGGTGTAGCTTCTATTTTTTTTTCCTATTGGATTCATTGATCCTTTCAGTATTCTATACTCATTTTTACTAATTTAAATACTTTTGATTGTTGTAAGCCTCCTTGGGCCCTTTTTAAGGAGAAAGGTGGGTTGAAAATATTTTAAATAAATAAAAGTCTCCTTGCACCCTCTAAGGAGTTTAGGAGGCTTTGATTGATTGATTGATTGATTGATTGATTGATTGATTGATTGATTGATTGATTGATTGATTGATTGATTGGGGAAGCAGCCCTGCACCCATTTTTTAAAAGTGTTAAGTACAGGGTATGAATGACTTTTTCTGCATTAAAAATGAGGCTTTTTAACAGATAAATATTTTAGGGTGAGCAGGTTGTAGGAGTGAGTGCAATCCTGAGAAATCATTGCCCTCCCACTCCGGAATAATGAGGTGAGATGCAGGTGATGTGTATAATTAGGGCCAGACTTTATTAAATCAACAATCATCTTACAAATTCTAAAGTTCCCTGTGGAATCAGCTACTCCAAGGGCCTTAGTCTGGAATGCCAATGGTGACATCTTGCCCTGAATAGAGCTAGGTGCCATGCCCTTTTGAAAAAGAAAAATGCCGAATTGTTGTAGGTGATCAACTGGTATGGGCCATGCCCGTTACAACTGCTCGTGAACTCTAAATTGTCTAAACTCTTCGCAAACTGCAATGTAACCCCTCCGAGTACTCAGGGCAAGAGCCAGCCCTATTGCTCGGAGTGCCTCCCGCCTCCAATCTGCCATACCTCTTGTGGGAGGACTTCTGGCCACCTGCAAGCTCCTGGAGCCAACGCCCTGAACCGCGCCATCTGTTGACGGGACAGAGCATCAGCTATATTGTTGTCTATGCCGGGGATGTGCCTTGCATGAAATACTATATTAAATTGTAAGGTGTGTAATACAAGCGCGCTCACAAGCCTCATGACCCGTTCAGATCTGGATGACATGTTATTAATGACATGCACCACTGCCATATTATCGCACCAGAATCTGACTACTGAATTGGCCCATTCCTCAGCCCATAACCAAGTGGCGCTGAGAATGGGAAAAAACTCCAGGAATGTCAAGTCTCTGGTCAGGCCTGACCTTTGCCACTCCTCAGGCCAAGTCCCTGCACACCAGCGACCCCGGAAATAGATGCCAAAACCTAATGACCCTGCAGCGTCTGTTTGAACTTGGAATTCCTTCTGGAGGCGTAATTCCACTCTCCAGAACGAAACTCCATTAAAATTGTCCAAAAATTGTTGCCACATTTTCAGATCTTGTCTCATGCCTGCTGTAATCCTAGTTCCATGGAACGGTTTGCGGAGACCCTTCATGGCTGCACAGAGTCTGCGCAAAAAGGCCTTACCTGGGGCAACTACCCTACAAGCAAAATTCAAACGGCCCACTGTCTCCTGTAACTCTCTTAGGGTGGCCTTCTTCTGCCTCAATAGACACCCCAATCTGGCCCGCAAGTCAACCAGCTTTTTGTGAGGAAGCTTGCAGTATTGGTGACAGGTATCCAACTCTATACCCAAGAATGTGATGTTAGGCGTTGGCCCTTCCGTTTTCTCCTCAGCCAAAGGAAGCCCAATCTCCTGAGCCAATATCTCAAAAGTCTCCATCAAGTGCCTACAATTCCCAGAATCCTTTGCATCACCAAAAAAAAAAAAATCATCTAAATAATGGGCCGTGCTATGCAACCCCACCCTACGTCTAAGTTCCCATTCCAAAAAGCAGCTAACGCGCTCAAACGCTGCACAGGATACTGAGCAACCCATGGGTAATGCTCTATCCATGTAAAAGGCACCCTCAAAGGAAAAACCTAACAACTCAAAATCCTCTGGGTGAACTGGCAGCAGACGAAAAGCTGATTTTACACCAGCCTTGGCCATCTCTGCCCCTATGCCAAATGCCCTAATCATGCGCACTGCCTCATCAAATGATGATTATATGTGCATTATATGTTATACGTGCAAAAATACTTTGCATGTATAACACACAGTGCAAAGCTCCTGTGGTATGCTGTCATTGACAGAGTCACCTTCTGGGTAAGAGAGGTGATGTATGAGCCGGAATTCACCTGGGGCCTTTTTAGGTACAACCCCCAAAGGAGACACCCGGAGATGCAGGACCGGTGGCTGAGCGAAGGGACCTAACACTCTGCCCTCTCGGACCTCCTTATCAATTTTTTGTTTAACTATTTCCTCCATCCCTTGAACAGACTTCAAATTTTTGGCAAACGTTGCCTTGCGTCTCCCCAAAACTGGGATACGAAAACCCAACTGAAACCCATCAAGTAAATATGCTGCCACTTCCTTTAAAGGGTAGTTAGCCAACAAAACTGTAAGCACCTCCGATTTAATAGGGCTGGGCCCCTTTTGTCGCACCAGCTGCTCCATCAGGCTTCCTGTTACTGCCTTGTTCTTTGCCGACCGCTTTTGGTGACCTCCTTTTAAAACATTTCGAACTGGAGTAGGCTCCACCACAGGTGGCACACTCATGCCTGTATCGGCATGGCTTCCTGGAACAGGAACCCCGTGTATTGAAGTCCCAGCAGAGCAGGCGGGGTTGAACCACCTGCCCCACTCCAGCACGGGAACTGTTAACCTGCCCTGTCTTCCTGATAAGGTGGCCACTGTTGAACATCTCACCCTGCAGTAGTTGGGCAGGCGTCATGGTTTGAAGCCATAAGCCTGGGTGAGGTTCATCCCAACGCATGTTCGCGTGTATTGATGCTCTCGTGCGGAAATTTTGATCATAGGTCAGCCATGAATGACCTGGGAAGTCCACGTAGGCCCTGTATATCATGTCCAAATAGTGAAATGAAGACAGCACACGCCAAGGTTGTGCCTTCACAATTATATCTGCATAAATCAACAATCCCAGCAACTAATTGGCCCAGGTGCACTCTGGCTTTTTGTGCTGCCTCCTCTCTTTCTCTACCTCATCCTCCTTCTTCCACTCCTTAGTGTCCATGTTTCTATTTAGTAATTCAAATAGATCTACATATTTACCCTTTCATATACGCTCCTTCATAACTGGTGTCAAGTGATCACCTATAGGGAGAGCTTAGTCTCCGAAAGGCAAAGCCCTAAGGGGAACAGAATTATACCCAGCGTCAGGTACAGAAGGGTACGGCCAAACTCCAACTCCCATCAATGCCCCAGTAGGGGTGGAGAAAGGTGTTGGGGGATAAGGGCCCCGCCAGGCACCAAAGGATGGACTAAAAGGCACCTGACATGCCGGCCCACCCTGCACACCCATGTTGAACTGCTCCTGCACCTGTGCTCCCAGCCACCATGGCCAAATTAGCATGGCTGGATCTGTGTCCAGTGCAGCGGCAAGCTCACCTGACACTTGAGCAGCGGCTGCATCCCGGCTAGTCAAAGGCCTTTCACCATCCGACCTGCTGTCTTCACCCGCTTCCTGACTCTGGACTCCTTTACATGCTGGACGTGCACATGCACGTTCTGCTCCTCAACCTGGCTGATCTGTTCCATTGACTGGCGTTCCCTTGGCAAATCTGCAACTCTTGACGCCCCTTGCACACCAGCCTCTAAGGCAGCGAAACGAGACAAAAGAGTATTAGCAATGGATTTCAGTTTAGCCCGTTTGTGTGCCTTGGACTCCCTTGACGAGCACCGCAGCTGATTGTCCTTAGCCCCTTTATCCACTTGACCAGCCTTCTGCTGCTCCAAAGCCGCTATTTTGGCCTCCCACACAGGCCACCTTTCTTCATCCGATGATGATGATATAACCAGGGGGGACGCCCCAGGAGCCCTGCGCTTCGCAGGCTGCTTCCCCTTGCTATTGCCCTGACCCTTCTTAGGGGCCATGGCTGCCACCCAAAGCTCTTAACTAAATGAACCACCAGCTAGCAACTCAGCTAACCCAAACCTATGTGCATCAATGTAACACCTTTAGCTATCCTAATATTGAGTTATTATTTTAATTTTATTTTATTTTAATTAATTTTGTTTTTGTTTTTTAATGTGTGTGTGTATGTTTGTGTGCATGCCGCCCCTAATTGAAGTCAGAGCACACAACAGACACACCACTACAATTAACTGAATGTATGGGGGGGTATTGACTCAACCCCCGAACTACTGCTTAATCCAGGGCAAATCCCCGTGGGGGTATGTCCTCCCCCTTAACCCTAAGACTTCTTTTTCTTTTCTTTTTTTATTTATTTATTTTTATAAATATTCATATATAGAAGAAATCCCTTGGCTGCTGCGCAGCATGGGCCATGGCTGCTGCGCAGCAGGAAATTCCAGCAGCACTACAATTCCACAGCTGTTGCTAGGGACACAAGCCTCGAAAGAGGCTGAACATGTGGAGGAGCATCCTTTTAAGGATGTTCCCCCCTCCCCTCGGGTAACTCCGAGGATAACGCGTCTCATGTTATCCTAAGGGGAGGGCAAAGGAGCTCCGCGTGGTGACAAGTGCCGGCGGAGCCGACAGTGGTGGAGGTTTGCTGCCTTCAGAACTGTGATTTTCCTCATCTCTGTATCTTGCATTTCATATGCACTGTCTCAAATCTTCTAACCTAGACATGCTAGTATAGTACATTTAAATGTGAATTGCCTGAAGTTAAGAAATCACCATGGACATTAACAGTTGCATACTGAATAGAGAGAGAGAGAGAGAGATCTAAATGTAAGCTCTCTACTCCCTCAAACAATTCAGATTTGGCAGTCTCAGCAGAGCTGTCTCTGAACATGTGCCCCTTTTAGTGGGAGAAATGAGTACTTGTTGTAAGCTCTTCTTGTAAGCGTTACTTACAGTCTTCTTTCAAGCAGCTCTTAGTGCTCTTCTAAGAGCACTTACCTCTTACCCCAAGAGGATTTCACAGTATCAAATTTGGCACAGTTTCTGGTGGCCCTGATGTAGACGTATCTGGGAGATGTTTCAGTCTCCTTATTCTCAGCATGTACCAGCTTCCAGATATATATCTTCTGACGTGTTCGTGTGATCAGGGAAAAGCAATCAATTACATTCGTCTCAGGAGTGGGCCTTCCAACCTGTATTTAAGCATTTTCCAAGCCATTCAGGCATTGACAGGTGACATGTCATTACATGTTTCTCAACTGATCACAGAGAGCTCAATCAATTTGACCCAAGACATCTTTTCTTTCTCCATGATATGTGTCTTTCATAAGAATGCTTGTTGTAAGGGAGACATGGTGAGAAATAGCCATGTGAAATAAATCATAGTTAATAATTTCCTGAATGCGATAAAGCCATACATTTCAAAAAAGTTAGTTATTGTCAAGATCCAGTCCACACAGAAACATGCCAATGTTACTGGTGTGATGCTAAATTACATTAAACAAGATTTTGTTTCATTATGTGTGTGACGATTCATTTAATGGTAATGATAAAACCAAATGATTTGGCCATTCTGTTTCTATGAAAAAATAAGAATGATTCATTTAAGTTGCATTCCTTTTTTGAAACATGAAAGATGTGATCTTATTAATTCTGCTAACAAGGGCCATCATTTTATATTAGAGGCATAGGATATGGCTCAAAGGAATATGCTGACATCTTTACTTTCGAAACATTTCTTAAGAGAGAGATATACTGCACATTTTTCCTTGTAAGAGACCTGCTTTGTATGAATGGGTGATTATGTCACACACAAAAAATTGACTATTAAATACAGACATTATATTAGACATGGCTTGCAAAGCCTAAAAGGCCAATTCACATACTCATTTCAGACATGATAAAGTCAACCCCATTTCCTTTCTCTTATCATGACTGGGGTCTGCAGTTGGATCAGCAGAGCACCATATCTAGCCAACATGATTTATTCAAAGACAGGACCAGTGGAAATCACATGGAGGAGGAGCCATGTGAGTTTAGTGTGGCAATACAAATCTGCTTTAAATATCAGTTTATGAGATAAAGTGAGATTATACAAACTAATCCAGTATAGAATGTATATTAAAATGGAGGGGAGGGGTTTTCATTCAGATTCAGAAGTATTCAGAATTCACCGAATAATGCCATATTCAGATACCGTGTTCCTGAAAATAAGACAGGGTCTTATATTATTTTTTGCTCCAAAAAATGCATTAGGGCTTATTTTCAGGGAATGTTTTATATTTTTCATGTACAACAATCTACATTTATTCAAATACAGCCATGTCATCTTCTTCTGGTTGCTGCACAATGGTGGAGGGCGGGGTTTCACTTAACTGGGGCTTATTTTTGGGGTAGGGCTTATATTACAAGCATCCTCAAAAATCATACTAGGGCTTATTTTCGGGGAAACAGGGTAGTTCCGAATATATCCGAACATGAATTTGATAACTCTGAATATCTGTAAAAAGAATTCCTAATATTTGGAATCCCTTTTACTGCTATAGGTTAGAAAGCAGAAGGTTAGATTTCTGCTTCCTAGATTAAGACATTAAAATAATACCTAATTCTTAGGCATCCTGGAGTGATTTCTTGAGAAATGAAACTTAAAGCACTCTGGTGCCAAAAACAGTGGGCGCAAAAAACTCGGTATCTCCTGATTGGGGTTGCTATGGGTTTTTAAAGGGAGGGGGTCTGATTTAAGAATCTATAAATGATGTCTATCTGCACCAATGAAATCTAGAAGGCAGCATAAGACACCAGAAGGTTGTGTTTTTTTTACATTGGTTCATTCCAATGGAAAGATGGCCATAGCTGCTTACAAATCCCCTGAGAATTTGCTATTAGGATATGCTCTGGTGTAAGCCTGCTCTGAGCAGTTTTTTCTCTGTCCTTTAATCCTCAACTTACATTTACATTCTCAAAATCTCATTGTATATTGTCTGCTTATATAGTTGGGAGTAAGATATAGGATTAGTAGATTCATATGTTATAAATCAATAGGGAAATGATAGATTAGATTTAGACTCCTTTGGGGGTATATGATTTTGTTATATATAGACTGATATATTCCAGATTTTGAAAATTCTGAATCTGATGGGCTGTGTTTCTGAATTCTGATTCCAAATTCTGAATCTGAATTTTGGAGCTAGTGCATATCCCTAATTATAACATGACCCAGTGGCAAGGAAACACCCTTTTTATGTCACCTACAAGGATAGCCCAAAACCCATGTTGTGGCAATGCCTTTAGTAGGCTAACAATCATCTGTGCAAGCTTAGATAAAGCTGAGAAATGGGCAGGAGGTTTGTTATTAAAGCTATATTATCTGCTTGTTGTTCTAAAATGTAGTTTCACCCATATGTTAAGATAGCATCCAGACTACATGGATTTAACATGAAGCCTTCCACCTACCTATTTTTATGACATATTGTATGACATATGTGACCTGAAAACCTTGCACAGAAAATGTTGTGCCTGTGACACTGGTCTAATACATTCAGTACTGCAACATGGGTTTGAGAATCTGTCTTATATAGAAACCTGGGTTATTATTTTGTATGTATTTCCCCAGCTAATCATGAATTTTTTTTCATTTGATTAATGTATATTTCACATTGTACAATAGGATAGCTTCTCTATTGACTAATGTCCACTCCACATAAGATGTCAAGATTTTGAAATATAGTCATATCTTGCCCCTCACGAGCTGGCACTGCAAGACCTACCTGACCTAATTTAGAAAGCAAATGTATAATAAGGAGGAGGTCAAGAGAAAGAATGATGGATTAAGGAATAGCTGAAACCCATAAAACTAACAACAATAAATCCCCTGTGGAGGATTTATTTGTGGAGCCTTTCCTACAGTTGCTTCACAAATAAATGTTAGCCCTGATTGGGAAGTACTTGCAGCTTTTGAAGACACACAAATGAACATGTGGAACTATATGGGTGGGCTTCAGGTCCACTGAAATCTATGAGACAAAGTTAAATGTACTGGAATTGGATCAACAATGAGATGTGGAAGAACATCAACCTAACTTCAGACATTGAATTATAATGAGACAGATGACAGGCAAAGAGACACATGCATGGATACAGCATTTCTGTGACATAAAGTTCCCCTCTCTGCATCATCATAATGAGAACCATTTCATTACTCATAAATGCAGCAACATTGGTGTGTAACAACTAGTACATGATTGAGGAATGGGTTATGTGGGCAGGAGGACAAGTTATATTTTCACTCAGTTGGAATATATAGAACATATATGAAACACCAACAAGAAGGGTGACCAGATGAAAAGAAGGGTAGGGTTCCTATACCTTTAATAACCAAGGAAGAAATGTCAGCAGGTGTATTGTGCATTAAAAGCTGCACCTGCTTAAATTTTCTCTTCTAATCATCTGTTAAAGATATAGGCACCCTGCTCTCTTTTTCCATCTGGTCATGCTACTGAAAAGTTGACAGGGCAACCAATGCTCTCTCATGCTGCTCCTGGGCCCCACAATATAAAGGGCTAGGCATTAATTTCCTATCTTATCTATTGGTGTAATGGCATTTAGCAATTTGGGGAGTGTTAACTCTTTTTTTTTTAACTAGCTTCTTTGGACTTTAGAATGAAAGTCACAAAAAATTCACAAAGCAGGCATTATGCATGTTAGTGATTATGCAGCTGGTAAACTCATAAGATTTTGGGAAATACTTATTCAGCATTAAAAATATAAACTCTAAGGCAGTGGTCCCCAACCTTTTCCCAACTGCTGACTGTTTGGGGGGGTGTGGCACGCTTGTGTGGGCGTGGCATGCCCGCAGGGGGGTGAAGAACGCTTGTGCGCATGCATGCAGTGGCGCTCATGGGGGGCCACTTGCGCATGCACACAGCGCGCTCGCAGGGGGTGGAACACACTCGTGCGCATGTGCGCGGCAGCACTCATGGGGGGCTCGCGGGGGGGGCAGGAGATCTGTGTCCACGGCCCGGTCCTGCCTAGGCCGCGGACCGCTGCCAGGTCGCAAACCGAGGGTTGGGGACCTCTGCTCTAAGGCACAAATCAGTCAATTCTTTCTTGAAGCATCCCACTAACAATTCCAGTTCATATTAATAGGACAAATCATTACAGGGTTAAAATGACAAGCAGCTTGAGTACCAATCTGATTTCATAAAACCAAAACATTGCATTTTACATGTCTTCGTGCCATGCAATTATCAGGCTTCCCAGGGAGTCAATGCCCAGTATGCTAAAATTATCTGCATGAAAATTCCATTGTTATATATCTTCTGTATAGCCGCAAAATATTCTAGTTTTTCATTGGGTATAATTCAGCTCGTTATCCTTAAGGCACAACGACACAAATGCCATGATATGATTAAAAATTATTGGAGCTTTATATCAGGTGGAACACATCATTACGGTATCCAGCATGCAATCATTCTGATTTTTATTGCCACAAACTGGCTGTCATTTAATCGTCTTGCTGACACGTCAATGGTATTATGGCAGCTGTGTCTAACAACATCTCTTCTGATAAGCAGGTATTAGATGATTAATATTACACCCCTTGCATTGCTGTAGTGAACTCATGGTACAAAGTCACAAGGACACAACTGCTGTTCATATTCTCCTGTGAACATGTCCAAAATCTCTTTCAAGCTGGCATAATGGTGTTGTGTTTTTTTCACAGAGACTTTTAAAAATCCAGTCCGACGTTTGAAGCTGCCCTGTGTGACCGTTAAGAAGAGGATAACGGTTTCCAGCGGTGAAATCTCTAGATAATTTGGCGGTAGTCAAAAGTTTTCAGTTTGTGGCTTCAATGGAAAGTGAGCTGAAATGCAAAGCCAGAGGACACACTGATCCACAATGTGTAGCTCCTTACAACACATGTGCATTGAATAGGAAGCAATTTCCAAGGACAGCAAACTTCCTGGAGAACTTCATTTTTGTCCCCCCAAGAAGGAGAAGGGGAGAACTTTATTGTGTATAGGAGAGTTCCAATATCCACAAAGCTTCTCCATGAAGGGTCACAAAAATGCAAGTCTAGACTAAGATACAGATATTTGTAATGTGCGACATGTAAAGATTATTTTCTTGTCCTTGTGTCAGTAGATTTTTTTTTATTAATGTGTTGCTAGGCAGGAGAAAATACAATAAAACATTTCTACAATAAAACCTGCACTAAGGACCAACAAGGCCTTGGGTCCCTTGTTGGGAGAAATGTGGCATACAAATAAAACTACTACTACTACCAATAATAATAATAATAATAATAATAATAATAATAATAATAATAATAATAATAATAATAATAATAATAATGATGATGATGATGATGATGATGATGATGATGATGATGATGTGGATGAAATTAATGTGTGTATTTCTGTAATGTCAATGGGAGCCATGGGGAGAGTTTTGGGCAGCATTGGGACCATGGCAGAGGAGGGGGAGATTCCACTTACCTTGTGCTGGATCCCCAACTAAATATAGGGGAGAAATTATTGGTGCCCAGACAGTGCTTCACTGGATGCAAATAGCAGCTGTGGGATTTTCACCTGATTATGCCAGGTGGGGGGCAACACTGACCTGTCATGGGCAACACATAGCCAAAGCATGTTTTCTGATATTCATTGGCAAAATTTAGCACCACAGCAGCCAAAATTTTGGTCTAAAATAATGCTTTTAGGGACTATGCATCATATATTAAACAAGTGGACTCCTGGAAGCTTCTAGGAAGTATGACTATCATTTGAATTACTCCCCAGACACCTCAGTTTATGGAGGTGACAGTATGGTGAAATTATCCCCTGGACTCATTTTGTTGCAGCAAATTGTTTAAAGAAGTGTTAATGGCTTATTGCAGCTTGCGCTTTTCTGAGTAAGTGCTACTGAGCAAATGCTTATGTACAAGGTGTGGGGGGAAAATGGCTAGACTGATTGTCAGGAACACAAAGAAGTCTATTTTGGAGTTTGCACTGTTGTCACAGAAGCAGAGAGTGGAGAGAACACTTTTCAGCTACAAATGAAGTCAGACTAAGTGGGATGAAATACAGTATGACCGTGATATCCTAAGGTTTCAGACCCCCACCTGTACCCCACTGAAAAGGGCAGATATAGAAACCCTATATATAGCATAGCCTTTGGGTCCCACTAGTGGTCAGTGCTGGTAATACACCTTGGAAAGGCATATTTCTGGGTTTTTTTGTTTAATATTTTCAGGCAGTGGATTATTTAAACTGCAGATACTGATCCTGCTGATATCATGGTCCTACTGTACTTCTCACTGTACTAGATAGACTCAAGTAAGAGACTGCTGGTTAAGGCATTCCATTCTTCTTCTTCTTCTGACTCCAATGCCATGATTTTGCCAAGAATTTTCCAGGCAGAATTCTGGGACTTCCAGCCTACAAATACATATCTACAGACATCTTTGTTTCACTCACCTGGACAAGGCTGGTGTCTCCTTCTAGGCCATCATTTCCTGCTGCAATGCTTCCTGCAATGGGAAGAAGTGGCTATAATGCTTCCTCAGGTGTGTAGTATTCCTCAGGAGGTGCCCTTTGTAGAGAATAAAGGGCAACAAGACTACCACCTCCACAAAGCATTTGTACAGCTTCCTCCCAGGAGGCACTGTGGTGGGGAACAAATGCCTAGAACAGTGTTTCCCAACCTGGGGGGTCATGACTCTGAAGGGGTCAAACAGTGTTTTCTGGTTGATCAAGGGTTACCTTATATGTGTTGTAGCCCTTGTTAAACAATTTCTTCCTTGACCTTTAAGAGCGGGAAATTAAAATTAGTGTGTATGTGTATGTACAGTCAACCCTCGACTTATGAACTTAATCCATTCTGGAAGGACGTTCTTAAGTCGAAAAGTTCGTAAGTCGAATCAGCATTTCCCATAGGAATGCATTGAAAACCAATTAATCCGTTCCGGCTGTTTTTGGTTCTTAGGTTGAGGGGCGGTTTGTAAGTCGAAGCATTAGTTCCCATAGGAACTAATGCAAAGCCGGTTAATCCGTTCCTACCACTAGGGGCAGAATTTTTTCTTTTTTTTTTCCTTTTAACCTAAGATGACTTTTCAGTTCGTAACTCGAAGCAAAGTTCGCAAGTCGAGGCTATATTTTTCTATCAGAGCGGTTCGTAAGTCGAAATGTTCGTAACTAGGGCCGTTCGTAAGTCGAGGGTTGACTGTATTAGAAACAGGCTGTTTGGGGGAGAAAGAAGCCTCTACTTTCTGAGAAGGAATGCCTTTATCCCATTTAAAATCCCTTTTTATGCAAACGTGGTGTGTGGCTGTATCACAGGATACTTGGCTATTATAAAAGAGGGACACGACTTGAAAAAGGTTGGGAACCACTGACCTAGAAGGACAGAACATATCCTTTCCTAGCAGAAAGAAAGACAAAAAATACTTTTCTTTTGTAGGATAAATGAGTTTGAGGGAGAGGGACAGGAAGAGCACTGTGGCTTTGTTAACTGCTGATTTTAATGGAAGGTATGGTGGGTGAAAATAACAGGTTTTAAAAGTATATATTCTGTAGAATCAATGAGTGTAATATGCATTTATATTGTACTGTACTGCTCAAAGGAGGGGGAATTTTATCTCATACTTTGAGATAACCAGACTTTGAGAAGGCCAGGACCTGAACTCAACAAAGTCTGAAGTTGCTAAATTCTCAATTCTTTAACTTTTGAGTTTCTTAGAAGCAGAGAAGTCCAACTGTTGCTGAAAGTTTTGTTTTGATTATGTCCAGAACTAGGTATATAAATATAGGGAGATTACACACTGTTCTGGAATCGAGAAAGACACATGCTTTGTTTTCATTGAGAAGGGGAGGAAAATCTCTGACAGGAGTGGGTAAGAATTACATAATGAAATGTGACTTATTTAGAATGACTAATGCTCTGCTATGCCATGCTTTTGTATTTGAAAATACTTTCACGAAATAGATTTTAAGTAACTTTTTAAAGTGATTTGTATGAGAGTTTGTGTATTTCTCTTTTTTAGACATTAAGAATGTATCTTTAAGCATTGTGTCCTTTGAATATTAAGTTTAAATTTTTAAACTATAGTAGAGAAAAATACTGTTTTTGTTAGTCACAGTTATTTATTTTAGACTGAATACTGCCTATACTGTATAAGAAAACTGTAGATTTTGAAATATATACTTATCTATTTCTTATATACTTCATACAAATATATTCCTGCAATTTTATGCTTTTTATAGACATGCTTACTTACTAAATAAATTTTAGAAAAGAAGATTGATTTCTTAACCTTCAATTTGTTAAAGATATCAAGGGGATATCCAGGAGAAAGAGTTGAGTTAATATTAAAAAGGGTGCAAAGACTACAAATAAATTCCTAGCCAGTTGAGCGCAAAACATGAGTCTACAAGTCTCTCATGGGGAGTCTGCAGAAATCTGGAGCCCTATGAAGACATTCAGATAGTTCCCAGTGAAATCTGACAGTTATGTTGGGTTTTTCCACAGTGGTGGTGGTAATAATGGAGGCAATAGTGGCCAGGAAAGTAATCTTGGGGTCATTTCTAGAACTGTGGGCCATGTACTGACTTAACAGCCTGTACTGTGCAGTGTAAACAGTGACATCTTACTTTCATTGGATGCTGGAGACCAATCAGCATCATGTAATTGGCCGGGCCACTCCCTGTCAGCACTGCTGTTGTATAATGCCTGTTTCTACAAGCAAAAGCCTGCTCCCTCTTCATCTTTAGTGATGGTAGCTGCTCATTTTGAAGAGACTGCCAAGAATATACGGCTCCACTATTGGTCCAGACTGCATAGATACCTCCACCCTAACACTTGAATTAATCTCTGCCACTTTGTCGCAAGTATACTAGCCCATACTTCAATGATGAAACTTCTAGTCCTGTTATGTGTACAGACTTAGACCTGGCCCTGAATAGCTTGCTCCAGTGCAGAGCCATAGCTGTAGAACTACTTGAAAATGTTTTAAAATACTTTCATAAATAAGTAGACAAATAAATGCATAGCCATAGTTTTTGTTAAAATCCATTAAGCTCTATGGAAGACAAAAAAAAATAAAAATCCACACCATATCCTGCTTTGTCACAGTGGTGTTAAATTGCCAGTTCTTTGTGCGTGTATGTGTAAGAATATCAATTTATCCTATTGTATACCTTTGGGAATGTATTATCTAAGAAATGAGATCTGTTAAACAAATGCAGGGAAAAATGTCATTTCTTCCTCCTTGAGGATTAAAGAATAGCACAAACAGAGGTTTTAAAATGACAATTAGGGATATATTTCACATTTACTAGAAAAAGAGGTTTGGTAAATCAAATGCTGGTCATGAGTCTTACAACTAAATTGCATAATTGTTGCCCTGGCAATTACATTAACATTTCTTATGCTATTAGTGGAACTGAATAGCAATTCTCCAGGGTGTAGTTAGATTGTCTTTTTTTAAAGTTTCCATGGGTAAATGGGCTTTCTATGTGGCGAAACCTCCCCTTGACAAACACAGCTAGTTAGATTTTGCTAGATACAAATCGGCCAAGTTTAGGGATATTTCACATCAGCTCCAGAAACAAGGGAAGGAAAAATGGATTGATATAATTACCAAGAAACAGAGAAATGGAATATGCCCCATCTTTTCACCCATTCAGCTACATCGCTACCTGCTGGACTGGGCTGGTATCTCTTCAAGTGTTTTATTTAAAATGCACTGCTTCTTTCCTTCTTCTGTAATGGAACACATTGAAATAACCCAAATCCTCAAGGCACAGAGGTCCTGCAAGCAGATGAAAGCTTTCCGGGAGCATTGATTTACTGCAGTTTGAACTCTTGACATCTTATGGTCAAGTTGCTGCCTGGGTTGGTGGAGGAAATGAGGCCTAGCATTTTTTCTTCTTCTTCAACCACTTGTGTGTTAACTCTGAGATGACTTGAGTAATCTCACTTTTGTGAGGACAGAAAAATGTATTTCTTACCACTGTCTCTTCCCTGGTTCTAAACTATGCTGTTTTAACAAGACATCATGAGGAAGAAAGCCTTACAGTCAGGAATACACCAGAAATCGAGCGTCTGAGTGTGTTTATGTATGTTTTGTTTCTGCATCTTCCTTGCTAAGGAATTCTGCACCTGGTGAGAGAACATGGGAAGAAATGCAATTTGTAGTCAGAATGCCACGAGGCCCTGTCCTGGTTACGGACATTCTGCGAAAGAAAAAAAGAAAAGGCACAGGACATCAGGCTGACATTTGACACATGTTCAAAACTGCTGCATACATTTCTAAAATACGCACATGCCTCCTTCAGGCAGCAGGGTTCAAATCTATTAAAGTGTACAGATGCAGGCAAAAATGCTCACATAATTTTTTTCTGCTTAAAAAAAAGGTAGAAGAATTTGCACAAACTGGCACAGATGGGACTTTGAGGAGGAAAATGAAGACATTGGGGAAACAGACTTCACAAATGTCCATATTTTCAGGATGTTTGTGGCCCAAAAATAATTTTAAGCAGCCATTTTCTGAGCTTCATTCTCCCAGTCCTCTGTTGACTTTGTTCTTTTAGTGAGGAAAAACCAGCTAACATTGATAAAATCAGGGGATAGATGTGTACAGGCTCCAGTAGGGGGTCCTGACATGACTGGCTATCTGGGCAGCATTGACCTATCCAACCTTCATAAATAAAATTCTATGTACATAGCCCAAAGTTGTGCAGTTGGTTTGTGGATAAAGACTTGGTAATTTAGCTTTAAATGCTCTGCTATCAACCAGGTAGCCCATGGAGTCAGGACCAGGTCTCAGCTCCACACTTACATGTCAAATTACATGGAAAGTTCAGCTGGTGCAGAATATAGTAATACCAATCTAGGACCTAGGAGTTTGTTGATATTATACCTATTCTGTGACATGTTTCTAAGCTGCTCCGAGACCCGATTTATTCTTCATGCACCATAATCATTTAAGTTTCCAAAAGTTACCATTTGTGATAAACATGAAGGGAGGCAAGCCTGCATGGTTGGAAAGCAAACTGGTACACTTTGTTCAAGCTGAAAGTAAGAAGGAAGTGCTAGTGAAAGGGATAGGAGGGCATGTAAATACTGAATTTTCTGAACCAAATAGGAAATATGTTGCTAGCTGTCATGTGAAAATGTACCTCTAGATGTCAAATGTTGCTTCAGCAGAGGTTTCTGTCCTACTTCTTTCATATATATCCTGCCTTCTTTTTCCCTGTGTGTTTTCTATCACAAGTCAAAAACACAGAGAGAACAAACATGTCAAGCATCATGGTTTAACAGGAATATACAGTTCCAAAGAATGAAGGTCAATCAGGACCCAATCACAAACATAAATGTGGTAACAACAAATGAACATAAAAGAATAATGAGTCACAATTAGAGATGGGGGTATTCGTATTTGTATACGAATACGAATATCCCCGCACAGGTGGTGTTAACGAGGGTCCAGCCCCATGGGGCCGGACGGTCCACTCACTGATCTGCCACGGACACGGACGGCGTGATTCTACGAATGATGCCACAGCGCACAATCTGCTCACTACTCCTGGCAGAAGGCGGGAGGACAAGCCTTGCTGCAAGGTTGAAGAGTGGCAAGCGAATCGTGCGCTGCGGCACCATTCGTAGAATCGTGCCGTCCACGTCCGTGGCAGATCGGTGAGTGGACCGTCTGGACCCTCGTTAACACCACCTGTGCCGGGATATTCATATTCATATACGAATGCCCCCATCTCTAGTCACAATGGATCCTAGAGACTGAAACAGTGATGATTCGTAAGGGTAAAAGACACTGGAGTTCTAAGTAGGTTCAGGATTTATAAGAATACATGAAACTGAACCCTCAACTCTAATCCTAGCTTTAGCCACATGGCCAAATCTATTGCTAACTCTCAGCCCACTAATTCTGGTGGGATCAGAAAATACCCAGAACTCACTCAATGCAAGGGTGGTTTTTTTTGTTGTTGCTGCTGTTTTAGTGATTGATGGATGGATTGATTTTATCCTACTCTTAATCTGCTGGTTTTATCTCTTAAAGACCTTAGTAAATACTGGGTACAGGGCCCTTCTTGTAATGCACCATATCTTTGGATGACCTCAAAAGTCTTTCCTCTTTTTTTCCTTCTTCTTGTAAGTATTTGGGTGATATTATAGTGCTGTGTTTTACCTGCCGGTATTACTTAAAAAATTTGCTTTAGTATCATATTGCTGTTTTAAGCATTGCTAATCTTATTATATTGTTATTATATTGACTCCTGTGTAAACCACCTCAGGACTGTACATAGGCTGAGACACCAACTACAGATCTACAAAAAAGAGAGAGAGAAATGCTCATTTTAAAATCTCCTGTATTTTTTACCTTAAATTAGGCATCCTTCAGTCTCGAGAGACTATGGTAATGTGCTCTGTATGGAGGACTTGGAACAGCGTCTAGTGTGGCTGAGAAGGCCAATTCGAGAGTGACAATCCCTTCCACACTGAAGACAAATACAATCTGTCCCCTGTCCAGCTCCCTGATTTTGCTGCTTTCGTGACTGTCTCTTTGCCTCAGCCTGCTGGACAAGGGTCTCTTCGAATTGGGAGAGGCCGTGATGCACCGCCTGCCTCCAGGCTGAATGCTCAGATGTCAGGGTTTCCCATCTGTTGAGGTCCATTCCTAAGGCCTTCAGATCCCGCTTGCAGATATCCTTGTATCGCAGCTGTGGTCTCCCTCTGGGGCGATTTCCCTGCACTAATTCTCCATACAGGAGATCTTTTGGAATCCGACCATCAGCCATTCTCACAACATGCCCAAGCCAGTGTAGACGTCGCTGTTTCAGTAATGTATACATGCTAAAAATTCCAGCTCGATCTAGGACTACTCTATTTGGAACTTTGTCCTGCCAGGTGATACCAAAAATGCGTCGGAGACAACGCATATGGAACGTGTTCAGCTTCCTCTCCTGCCGTGCAGAAAGGGTCCAGGACTCACTGCAGTACAGAAGTGTGCTCAGGACACAGGCTCTATAGACCTGGATCTTGGTATATGCCGTCAGCTTCTTATTGAGCCATACTCTCTTTGTGAGTCTACAGAACATGGTAGCTGCTTTGCCAATGCGTTTATCCAGCTCGACATCTAGGAAGAGAGTGTCAGAGATTGTTGAGCCAAGGTACACAAAGTCATGAACAACCTCCAATTCCTGCGTGGAGATGGTAATAGAGGGAGGTGAGTCCACGCCCTGGCCCATGACTTGTGTTTTCTTCAGGCTGATTGTTAGTCCAAAGTCTTGGCAGGCCTTGCTAAAACGATTCATGAGTTGTTGGAGGTCTCAGCAGAGTGGGCAACAATGGCTGCATCATCGGCGAACAGGAAGTCCCGCATGCATTTCAGCTGGACTTTGGTATTCGCTCTCAATCTAGAGAGATTAAAGAGCTTTCCATCTGATCTAGTCTGGAGATAGACACCTTCTGTTGCAGTTCCAAAGGCGTGCTTCAGCATGACAGCAAAAAAGATCCCAAAAAGGGTTGGCGCAAGGACACAGCCCTGTTTCACTCTGCTTTGGATGTCAAAGGGATCTGATGTTGAGCCATCAGTCTCTTCGAATTGGGAGAGGCCGTGATGCACCGCCTGCCTCCAGGCTGAACACTCAGATGTCAAGGTTTCCCATCTGTTGAGGTCCATTCCTAAGGCCTTCAGATCCCGCTTGCTGATATCCTTGTATCGCAGCTGTGGTCTCCCTCTGGGGCGATTTCCCTGCACTAATTCTCCATACAGGAGATATTTTGGAATCTGACCATCAGGCATTCTCACAACATGCCCGAGCCAACGTAGACATCGTTGTTTCAGTAATGTATACATGCTAAAAATTCCAGCTCGTTCTAGGAGTACTCTATTTGGAACTTTGTCCTGCCAGGTGATACCAAAAATTGTCGGAGACAACACATATGGAACGTGTTCAGCTTCCTCTCCTGCCGTGCACAAAGGGTCCAGGACTCACTGGAGTACAGGAGGCCATGCTGCACTGCCTGCCTCCAGGCTGAATGCTCAGATGTCAAAGTTTCCCATCTGTTGAGGTCCATTCCTAAGGCCTTCAGATCCCGCTTGCAGATATCCTTGTATCGCAGCTGTGGTCTCCCTCTGGGGCACTTTCCCTGCACCAATTATTCATACAGGAGATCTCAAGCTGCTGTATAAATGTGCCTGTTACATCCACAGCAGAACGGCCTAGGGCTGTTTCAAACCCATTTCAAATTCTCAGCTGAATTGGCCTGATTTTGATCAATTTGTATGAGGTTGGAATCAAATCAGAATAGTTAGATTTAGTTCTGAGGTAGAGCAAAGTGAATTTTCAGATTAGTGTGTGTCCAGATCACAAACCAAATCAGATGGGGCCAGAAATCATTCCTAACTTTTATGTGGGGAAAAAGCAGACTTCAGAGGTGTCTTAAGTGTAGTCTCTTGATGTTAATTGTCTGGAATTTGGTAGGTTTATTCTATTTTTTAGGATCAATTTTGTCACTAAATTTCATGTACATTGGTTCAAAATGATAGAAGTTATACCTGTTTTGGTTTTCCAGTGCAAATCAATGGGGTGGCTCACATATTGACTCTGATCCAACAGTACTTGGGGTGGGTGGGATAAATCAATAAATTGGGATACACCCTAAAGCCATGGACTGGCCTCTAAATCAGATTAGGGAACCTGTGTACAACCCTAGAATTAAGATTCTTAACCTATTCCAAAACATTGGGAAGCACCTAAACATACACTGATTGCACCCGATTAAGAGGTACAGGCATATCTAGTTACAGTTTTTTTGTTTCTTCATTGGAATTACCCTTTTAGAGATGGATGATTGCCAATGATCTTAAGGGTCTGTGCAAAAGGAATGTGAATAATACTTGGTAAATTTCTTGTTCTTGCAGACAACACAAGAAGATACTTGAACACAGATTTTCAAGCCCTGCAAGATTAGTCAGAACCTTTATGAAAGGGGAGGCAAGGTACTTTTTTTTTATCATGAAATCTGCAATCTATGCAAAGTCTCTGCACAAAACTAGTCTCCCTGCCTTAT
This sequence comes from Intellagama lesueurii, assembly GCA_037013535.1. Classification (NCBI taxonomy): domain Eukaryota; kingdom Metazoa; phylum Chordata; class Lepidosauria; order Squamata; family Agamidae; genus Intellagama; species Intellagama lesueurii. Next base: position 144,429,070 of record JBAJHW010000004.1, read on the forward strand.
GAAAAGCAAAGGATACACAGAGATCAAGGGCAAAAGGACTGGCTTGTCATTCAAGAAGACACAGTCAACCTATCCAGTGCTTCTAATCTTCCATGCAACAAAGCAATGGGTATCCTCCTTTTGCATAACAATGCAAGCTGTGCAAAAATTATTCCCACTAATGCAAGGAGTCACTGGGCATCAGAGGAAAAAAAAAAAACACCCTCTCGGTAGATAAAGATAAAGATTAGAAGGCTCCTCATCCTACCCTGTGAGGATGAGACAACGGAGGATTTGCATCCCCTACTGTGCAGTGCAGAGAATACGGCTCCTCACCGCCATGGTCCAAAAATAGGCTAACAACCTGAGTCCTTATCTGTATAATGAGTGTCATGTTCTGTGGAGTCTTTGCATTTGGGGAGCTCAAAGAAATCCTGCCAATATCAGAACCTTTCCATTAACATGTGGTCTGCAAGGGCATCAAAGCGACTGCAAGACAGTCGAAGATGCAATTTATTTCTCCTCCCTGCCTTCCCGAAGGAAAGGGGGGGAAAAGGAGTCTGCTTTCAAATGGCATATTGGCTGGTCCTGGAGTGCTCTCTAAATATACCTTTGATGTAACAGACACTCCTCCCTGTTTTGTCTGCTGGTTGCTACTGTTATATGTTTTCTGTTTTGAAACCACAATGATAGATGTCTTCGAAATCCCTTTGAGAAAGAGAGAGTAATGAAGTGCTCTTATTTATTGTTTCTGGCAGTTGTGTGGTACATCGAGTGTAACCCAAATAGAATTAGCACAGCTTTATCTAAAGGGACCCAGGGAGGTGTGCTGAGAGGTTGTGCTGGATGCATAAAACTGTTAGGACTGCAAGCTTTAATCAACTAAAGTGTTCCTTGATTAATTGGCAAGAGTCATCTTGAATCAGACAGATTGTGAGTGAAGAGCACATACGTTTGTTTTGCAGGACAGTTGTAGTCTCTAATGGGGAATGGAGAAGGAGAAATACTGAAGACACCCTTTCCTTATGACATTGACAAATGCTGTGGTTTATTTTAATCAGCACTATGAAAAATGCTCAAAAAATTATCAGCAATTGTCCAAGTCTCACCATAACATAACTTCTCACAGAAATTTCCAGTGCACCAGCAAGATTTCTAATTTTTATTATGAAAACAAGCACCAGCCTTGGTTTTCCTCTCTCTGTCTCTCTCTCTGTCTCTCTCTCTCTCTCTCTGTCTGTGTGTGTGTGTTTGTCTGTACTTTTGTGTGAGAAACAGTCAAATTCAGTGCAGCTCAATGCTCTTTCTGGAGAATCTTATACATAAGAAATGCCATTTTGTACAGGCATTGTACTAATTCTGACTAAGTTGGTATTTCTTCCAGGAAAAAAAAAAACTACTATGAAACTTACAGAAAATCTTGTGATTCTCAAAACAGAGGGGGGAAAACCTCACACAGAGAAATCTCACTGTGAGGAGGAAAAAGCCCCCACCCACCCACTGCTTGGTTTTTCTCTGCAAAAGTGAGAGGCTATGAGATTCACATCCATAATTTTAACTCTAATACTATGCTTAAACCCTAGTAGATGGAAATCCTCTGGATGCACTGGCGGAAGCCCGAGTACAGATTGAGTATCACATTTTGCATTCAGTCTCATTAGGGTAGGCACTAGTTGTTTATGTGGTCCCTGTGAAACACTACTTCCCCATATAGACTGTGTTGGTGCCCCCGCCAGGCCCACCGTCTATTCTATTGGGGGTGCACTGGCAGTACAGGCTGTCCAAAAGGGCTGCTGGGCACCACACCAGTATTTTTTAAACAATTTGGGGTGGGTGGGGATGTGTGGTCCAAAGCAATTATCACTGTCATGAGCAAATTTCCATTTTGGGTGCTGCCATTTTTCTTGATTGTACTCTTTGTGGAGTCTCTCATCTTTCCCACCATTTACCATCTGTCCATTGGGGTTCCCCTTGGGTTGCCTTTCCAGCTTCACTACACTGGTTTCAGCCCATTGTTGGGCCTCCAGTTGCTCAACCTCAGTTTCTCCAAAGTCTGAGGCAAGCTGAGCAACATGGTGTTGTCTAACTCCTATTGCACCACCCATTTTCCACCTGTCGGTGCTGGTGGAAACTGGCTAGGCTGTCTTCAGAGCAGCCTTCACAGGCTTCCATGAATTTTTCTTCTGGGCTGCTCACATCATTCACAGCTGGTGTCTATTTCTTCCTTGGTGCCATTCCTGCATGCAAGATTCACAAGGCAATAAACACTGTTAGCTCTCTCTCTCTCTCTCTCTCTCTCTCTTTGAATTCTCAAAAGGCCCGCAGGTTGCTTGCCTCTGCACACCATAATTCTATCCTCTTTGGGCCTTAAAATGTTTCTCATATATTTATGTGGGGTTTTTTGTTTGTTTGTTTCTTTGTTTGTTTAGAATCCCCTTTATTTATTTCATTACGTCATTCCTACTCAGGGTTATGCTGCTTTTCCAACTCTGAACCAGGGCTGCCTCTACCACAGCTTCTAGAAGGGAGGACCAAGCTAAAGTTCCTGGTTGTGGCTGCTCCCCACTTAACAGAGCCATCCACGTCTTGAGCCTGGCCCTTATGTTCCTTTTCCCTGACACATAGCCCCAACTCCCTTGTGCTCCTTTGCAGTCTTATTTCTCTTTCCTTATTTTATTATATATATGCTATATGACATATTATATATCATATATATATGCGATATATGCGATACAAGGACATCTGCAAGCGGGATCTGAAGGCCTTAGGAATGGACCTCAACAGATGGGAAACCCTGACATCTGAGCGTTCAGCCTGGAGGCAGGCGTTGCATCACGGCCTCTCCCAATTTGAAGAGACCCTTGTCCAGCAGACCGAGGCAAAGAGGCAGTCACGGAAGCAGCAAAATCAGGGAGCTGGACAGGGGACAGATTGTATTTGTCTTCAGTGTGGAAGCGATTGTCACTCTCGAATTGGCCTTCTCAGCCACACTAGACGCTGTTCCAAGTCCTCCATACAGAGCACGTTACCATAGTCTTTCGAGACTGAAGGATGCCTAATAATATCATATATGATATATTATTTGTGCCCCACATAAATTTCCTGCTTCCTTCCAATTACCTACCGTGCCCCTGCAAAACTAGCCCTGGATTGAGCAATTGGTTTTTAGTTAGTTAATTAATTATACAGTCAATTATTTAATTAATAACCTGTCCCTAACTACTGAGCACTACTCTTTAAAAAAAATATCCTGGTCTCCACCTCCCCCCCCCCCCGAAGTGATTCAGCTCCTTTTGAAATGCTGCCTTTTGTGGCTCCTTCTGTCCCTCTTTCAAGGGTGTGTGAGTCCATCATTCTGATCTCTTTCTTCCTCACCATCTCCTCTGCCGCTTGCACTTGGTTGCCACCACCTTAACTGCCTCTGCCTCAGTCAGGTCCTTGCCTTCCACTCTTTTTTCTCCACCTCCCTTTGTTCACTGCCTTCCTCGTCATATGCTCCTGCTGCTATGTTCTCCACTCTTCCCTCTTTGCAGTTCCCCTAGTTCTTCATCCACAAGATTTGAAGTGGAAGTAAGCTCCGGAGCTGCCCAGCAACAATTTTATGCTCCTCAGGTGGACTGGATTGTAAACCCCGTCCTTCTGCTACAGAACTGGTCCCACCCCCCAATCCTATTGGGCAATTCAAATTTCAGGGCAGGAAACCTTCACACCAGTGCAGGAGGGTCGTGGAAGAAGAAGCCCGCCCCTGCAATGGCAATCACTGATGCTTTGGCTCTGGAGCCACCGCCGCTGACAAAATGTGGTCCCCTGGAGAGTCCTGAACTGGTGCTTAATGATGCCATAAATACTCTGTTGCTTTTGGTGTGACCCCGGGACAATTTCATGGAGCGGAGACTAATATACTTCTCCAGTAAAAAACACTTTCCACCCATTTTAAACTGGGCTAGCTTAAAACAGCCCTGGATGTTTTAGAGAAATTGGTATATGGCAATGTTGCACACAACATATTAAGATTTAGGACTGCTACCCTTCTCAGGCCAGCATAATGTTCACTCTTCAGTGACACTGCTGGAATTATTATGCATGTGCTTCCACATATTTCATTCTGTGCTCCTTGATCAAGGAAATCCAGAGAGGGCAATTATGATTGCTCATTAAGAACTCTGTTGCTCCAGCTCTCTATAATTTAGACAGTTGGTAGCTAGACATGGTTGAGGCTGGCAATTCGACTGAGGGTAAAGGCAAAAGAGAAAGCAAGCCCTTTTCTCTGGTCGGTTAGTAGCCCCAAAACATGAAGCAAGTCATGAAGGAAATTTGAAACATTATGTTCAGATTCCCAATGCTTTTGTCTTCAAAAGTTAAATATATTCACCATGCTCATTGTGGCTGGATTCTGCACAGATGTAAAATCAGAATAACCTTGTCACAGGATTACTCAATAATAACAATGATAATTCTTTTTAAATAAAAGAAGTAAAGAAATTATCTTATAAAAAGTATAAAGAACGGCACTAAAATAAACTCAAGGTGTGATTACATGGCCAATTAGAACTACTATTGATTTAAGTGAAGAAAAAATAAAATTGATTAAAAATAAGGTGTCTCCATGACAAAATAGCAGCACAGATTTTTTTGATTTTTTTTTAAATTTTGCCTAGGAAGCGTGTGGTGTTTTTGGCTGGAAGGTGAGGCAAAATACTCCTCTGCCAGAGTGTCATTTATTTTAAATCACATGCCGAATTATTTCAGTTGGTTTAGCATATGTAAATCCCTCCACTGGAGTAAATAGTGTCTTACTGGTAAAAGAGGAGAAACAAGAGTGGAGATGAGGAGGACCAGCCACAGCAGAGACAGGAGGAGAAGCCTTGATCAGCTCGCCCAATTGCCCACCCACTCGCTTCTACCCACTCCACAGACACAATGCCATTTACTCAGAATTTCTCAGTTTAGCAAAAATATTTGTTGAAGCAGGAAAAAAAATTTTAGTGAGCATCTTTGCTTCCCTAGTGAATGGACGTCTTGATTGCTGCATTGTGTGTCATTTGCTACCTGCCCCATCTGAAACACAGCCATGTACAGTGAAAAAAGAAAAAGCTGAAGCATTTCAAAAATAAAAGTCAGCAGCAGGCATAAAAAGAAGTAAAAGACAAAACAGGAGGGGGTGAGAAGAGAGAGCTTAGATCATATACCTAATGCTACCATGACTTACACCACTCATCCTATGTGATGGCACAAATTTCACACATAGGCACTCAGTCAGTTGGAGATCTGCAGCTGCCTAAAAGCTGAGAGGAAGAAAAAATCTTAACTGCATGTTGACTCTACCTCCTGAAAATTAAAGTGATGAAAAAAAAATTAGTCTCTCTCTAATTCTTTCTATCATGCATTCCCCATGAAATGGAATGGAGAATTCTCTTGCAGGGGCTCCATGACTGGGGTTTGCAGGAGAGCTTGGGCTTTCATTGGTGCTTGAGCTGTCAGTGGATTGGTTTGGGAACTGAGAAATACCTCACTTTGCTTTGGATTCTGAATAATTTCAGAATATGAAGCACATCCTTATTCAACAGATGCAACTGCTTCCAGCATCAAGAGGACTACATTGTACCTGCCAAACATTAATGTGGTTGTAAACAATGTTTCAAGTCTGAAGTGTAACACCTATTTACCCAAAGTTCTCTGACAGATGTGAGTATGTGAGTATGATCGGCAACCATCTTTCTTGTATATGTGGAGTATAACCACTCTGCAGGGAGAGTGCTCTATCATTCTCAAGCAATCTCTGGATCACAACTATGAAAGTCATAGGTTTTTCCACTGGAAATTATTGTCTTATGATTATACAATGGGATAGTGAATACCACATTGTACAATTGACATATCTTAGTCATTACACACATGGAAAAGAGCAATAGAATTTCTGCCATGTTGTCATCTCTCTCCCTCTCTCTCTCTTGCAACCTTCCTATGCCATTTCTGAACAAATCAGTGACCTTTGGTGAGTTTGTCAAGATGTGAATTTTTTATATTGAGTGCGAAAATAATTAAAGGGGAAAAAGTAGCCCCAGAAAAATGAAAGTGATTTTAAAATTCAGGCTTGAACAATAGTTTACTATAGTCATTGCAAAACAATTAGCCAGCTATCCAGCTGGGCAAGGTTGCTGTACCATTATGATTCTGACAGTTGTATGTGTTTGTTGAAATGTGTAAATATGGAGGTGGCACATATAATTTGCACTCTTTTTTATTCCAATTCCTTGGTGTTACAATATCCTGGCATTCCAGGACAGAGTCTTAGTCCTTCAAGCTTTGCAAAAAATTTTAGTCGAAACAATGACGTTATTATCATAGTGGCAGCCTTCCAGATTCAAAGTTACAGACCTTTTGGAGTTACAAAGACTGCAGCAACAACAGAATTTCTTATTAGCATTTCTTTTTTGGTGCTCCAGGCTCCTGGAGAAAAGGTTGTTTATATTTTGAAGAGGAAGAAAAATAACTGAAAGAAATGTAAATATAGGGAGATAAGACACACACACACAAAAAGCAAATTCAGTTCATCAACAAATCAGAACAATGCTTCATGCTACTCCACACACACAGGATACCAACAACAGTCAGGTAGCAGTGCCAGAGCAAGATCCATTTCCAGAAGCCAGCAACAGCAATCATCATGGATTTTCCTCTATAGATGTAATTTTTTTCTGTATATGTATTCATAATATGATTAAAGACTAAAAATTTTGTTGTTGTTGTTGTTTAGTCGTTAAGTCGTGTCCGACTCTTCGTGACCCCATGGACCAGAGCACGCCAGGCCCTCCTGTCTTTCACTGCCTCCCGGAGTTGGGTCAAATTCATGTTGGTAGCTTCGGTGACACTGTCCAACCATCTTGTCCTCTGTCGTCCCCTTACTTAGTTACAATTATTTTTTAGTTTTAAATAATGGGTTTTAGAGATGTATTTCCTAACTTTTTTTTAAAAAAGTGCCTCTTTTAGGCTATAAGGTCCTTTAATTTGGGGTTCAAATATGATTTAAGTTCTCTGTAACTTTTATAACTAAAACTTATAATTGAAATATATTTCTCTGACTGAAATATTTCCCTGCAACTTAAGTTTAATTTTGTATATTTTAAAGAATTTGTGCCTACAATTTTCCATAGGTGTAAGACTTTTGGATGTTTGCACTATTTGAAGTATTTTTGTGCTTATGGAACATAGAAATAATGTAGACAGATAATGCTTGTAAAATGAGACAAGCTGATGTTGCCTGGAATTATTGCAACAATAAAAAGAATTATACCTTGATACGCAAATGAATTTTGATATGATTGGAAATGATTTTCTGGTTCTATTCTGGGATTAACCTTTACATGGGATAAAGGCTATCTGTAATGAACACAGGCTTCTGATTTTTCCCTAGAGGCCGACAAAGTTCTGTCCTCTTGGGGAGATGTCAGAATCTTTGACATGACAAGTTCTTATAAAAACAAACTTCTTACCCATCCCTGATCCTCACAGATGGAGACTCGGGTTGTGTTACTCACTGTCAAGTCTGACTCAAGTAGCACCGACAACTTGACTCAGACTCAACTCATGTTTTTTTAATGACTCAGACTTGACATCATTTTTTCAAGTTGCATTCTTGAGTCTCCCCACCACTGCTGCTGCCACCACCCCACCTTCCAGGCCTGTACAGACAGCAGACCTGGAAGGGAAGCTGGGCAGGCCTGCTGTCTGCACAGGCACATGGGCCTGCCCAGCTTCCCTTCTAGGCCCCTTGTCTGTGCAGGCCTTAAAGGCAGTATGGTGGCAGGAACAGGTAGGGGGCACAGTGGTGGAGAGGCATGATGGGGGTAGCATGGCGGTGGTGGTGGCAGGCTTGAGTCTTTGGGTCTCAGTCACAAGTCTCAAACCTTACGGGGTGGGGCAAGTGACTGAAGCCTTGGGATTTGGGCCCAAAGAATCAGACTTGGAGCTCAGAGGAGAAGACTTGCCAACATCTGTGCTAATCCTAGCCATAACCGAACTAGGGAGCACTGCATCCTCTTACTATTCTCTTTGACAAGCTTTGGGAAAAGGAAGAGTGATATGTGATGGATTAGGCAAGGAATATTGTAGTGATTTTTTTAAATGATAAGTTTTAAGAGGAAAATAAATTGAGATTTGCACAAGTACAATCTGTGGAACAAGGGTGCACAACATTTTGGCCCTGAGAACTGCATTTGATGTTGGGAAGGACCCTTTGGGCACTGCTGCTTTAATCCCCAACTTTAAGAGGACTGCTAGCGTGTTTTCCAGGAAATGTATGGCCATCGATAGATAGATAGATAGAGAGAGAGAGAGAGAGAGAGAGAGAGAGAGAGAGAGAACATTATCCATGGGGATGGGGGATGGATTGCAGGGGCAGAAGGACTTGGAAAAGCCACAGCAGCTATAGCAGCTGCACTACTTGCAGCTGGAGTGTTGTCAGTACTGTCAATATTGGTAGCACTTGGCATATGCAATACTAAATGTGGCAGAGCAAACACATAGCATCACCTTTCCCCACACTGATCTTGTCTGACTGATTTAGGAGGCCATGTGTAATCGGGCCTGGTTAGTCCTTGGATGGGAAACCACCAGGGATTACCAAGGATTTTCCATTAGGGCAAGGAAACGCTGGAGAGCTATTGCCAATTGAGGTTGGTAATATTGATCCAGGTAGACCTCTTGTCTGACTCGGTATGACAGCTTGCTATGTTCCTGTGGTGATGATGGCAGGCAGAGTATGGCAGTTGGTGGCAATAGAGGTGGTGGCAAGACTGCCAGTGGCACTGCCAAGATCTGAGGAGAAGTTAGTGCTGGGAGGACATGCCTGCTACAATGGGGAATGCGTATGCAGTGTAAAGGCCATGGGTTGTGTTCCTCTTGCTGAAGAAGAAGTGCTAAAGACAGCCCAGTGAATCTCCTCGCTCTCACATGTAACTCTGTGTGAGGTGAATTCAGAGCTCAGGGAGCAAACGCATAGAATAAAGAATCTCCCCACTTTCACCTGCTCTATTTATGTGGGGTCCCCATTTTTCTATTATGACATTGTAAACAAGAAGCGTTGGGTTCCCTCTACTCCTTTCTTTGCCTTCTTCTGGCTGGCTCTTTTCTGCAAAACCAGTCTTCATTTCTAGTTATGCTGCGGCTTCTCTTTACAGATAAAAATAGAAGATAGCCGAGTCTGATGTTTCTACAGCTGCTGAGCATTTCTGTTTCTAATTGGGGTCAGTGAAAATTGCAGGCTGCCATACCTCCAAATACCTGGCTCACCGTGTTTAGCACCACCTATTTAACACCCTTTCCATTGTGCATCATTCACTTGGGAAATGTGTCTGATATGGAGGTCAACTATAAGCCTCATTCTCTCTGAAGGGGTGTGTGTATGTGTGTGTGCATATGTGTGTATGTATTTTGAGGGCTATGGGACTGAACTGCATGCATCCATTGCTTGTGGCTACAGCAACTCCTTGTCAAAGCGACCTTCATTGCTTACACTTCTGGTGCTTTTGAGCACACTGGCGCAGTTACTGTGATCATTAATTGCGTCCTCTGGAGTGCACTTCACATGAAGGATATCTAAGTGAATGAAGACAGGCTGCGTTTCGTTAATGACTTTGAAGATGCATCACAAAAATAGATGCCCAAGGAAGAAAACAACTTGGCTTTTCCTTCCACAGCTTGCAAAATATAAGCCCAGATCTTGGCGCTTTGCAAAACTACAGACCCCAAACTGAAGGTGAAGAGCAGAGCTGGGAAAAGTTAGTTCCTTCACTGGAGGATTCTGGGAGTTGAAAAAATTAAAAGAAGTAACTTTTCCAAGCTCTGAGATGGAGAGTAATTAGGGACTCAAATGCTTGTTGACACAGATCCGTCCTTAATGTTGTCCAGAAAAAGCTCCATTTTATGATACATCAGGTTTGAGATGAGACATGGAGAGCTATTTCTGTCCTGACTATCTGGAAGAAACAGAGCCCAACCATTTCCGTAAATGGTCACAAAAACTTCAGAGGCTAGAATTAATCTCTGGAATCACATCCTTATGTGACTTTCCATTTCTCTGAAGTGCAGGATATTCCAGGGAAAACCATTAAATGACCCCTTTCTTAGGAAATAGTCTGATGACTGAGTAATATTTACAATAGAACCTCTTATGCCCTCTTAAAAGCTAGCAAGTTTTGTGTTGCTTAAGATCTTGTGGACTCCAGCCTACTTCTTCAGAGACAACATGTGAAAAGTTTTGCCAAATAAAATATGTTAGGGCAGAATCCTGTTTGCTCCTTCGGCTTCTGCCTGAAAAATTTGGGCAGTTCTCAAGGAGGTGTCCAGTGATACTTCATTGCACAACTGTGGACATTACCCAACAACTAGTGCAATGGACTGCTACATAAGCAGTACGAACACGCAGGATTCTGCTTTCCAACTTTAAGGGGCCATGAACTACAGTCCACTTTCAGTGGATACTTATGCTATAAAAATGTCATAATTAGAGATGGGGATATTTGTATTCGTAAGTGAATATGAATATCCCCGTCCCAGCTGGACCTAAGGGAGTGGCTAGCTGAGTAGGGAAATAGCAGAGCTCCTGGCACCATTGGCGAGAAGAGCGGGATCTTTGCAGTGCCTGGACGCATGGCCCCCTGGACCCCTGATCCCGGGGGCTGGACTCTCATTAGGTCCAGCTGGGATGGTGATATTCATATTTGTTTACAAATACAAATATTCCCCTCTCAAGTTATAATTACTGTCATAGAAAAGCTTGTGTCACAATAAATATATTACTCTTCAATATATCAAAAGGAGACTGTAACTTTTTTTGGGGGGGGGACCAGAGTCCTCATTGGATAGGGTTTTCTGATAGCTGTAGTCCAAAAGTTGTCTAACACTTCCCATTTTTTATCTTTAAAGTGCCATGAGACTCTGAAATCAACGTGGAGTAAGGGATAGTCATATTAGTGGTTTTGTTTTGTTTTGCTGCGTTTTGTTTTTTGCAGCAAAAAAAAACAATGATGAGTCTTGTGGCACATTAAGACTAACAAGTTTCATTGGGCATCTGCCTTCATGGCCTGGAGTTCATTCCACCAGACACAGTGAGCTGCTATCCATTTACATTTGTTGAGAGACAGCCCTGACAGTTGCTTTGTTTTTGGGTGAGAAGTGTTTAACTGATGAAAACAAGAGTCAGTTTCTGGAGATTTCCCTTGTGTGGCATCACTTTGTGAATGGTACTGAGCAGAAGAGGGTATCCTTTAGATCAGTGGTCCCCAACCTTTTCCGAACTGCAGACCGGTTGGAGGGGTTGGGTCTGTGCGCGGGGAGGTGGGGCACCCCCGCAGTCTCGCAGGTGGACAGGGTGCACTCACAGATGGGTGGGGTGCACTCGCGGGTGGGCGGGGTGCACTCATGCGCAGGTGGGCAGGGCACACTCGCGGGTGGGCAGGGTGCACTGGCGCACACACACAGGTGCAGGGCACCTGTGTGTGCGGGTGGGCGGGTCGTGCGTGCATGTGGGCAGTTGTGGGGGGAGTGCATGTGGGGGAGCGGGAGATATGTCTTCGCGGCATGGTTCTGCCAAGGCCACGGACTGGCACCGGGCCACAGACCGGGGATTGGGGACCCCTGCTTTACATCATCTTGATTGTTGCCTTTGGTGTTGTCAACATTCAGGCTGCCGTTTGTTACGTAAAGCTTTGCATTCTTTTTTCTGCTGGCAACATGATAATGAATAAGCTGCTGCCGAGCCATGGCTTTGGCAGTGTGGCTTACCTTTGCCGGCTTCCTCGGAGGACGCGAGATCTCTTTTAAATCTCGCATGAGCAATTTTAGAAGAGGGGGGAATGTGAGGCTATTTAAAGGCTGTTCCCCCCCCCCCCCTTCGCTTCCTCTTTCTTGCTGGCATTGCTGACAGAAGGAGTCTTGCTGTCCAAACCTTTTCTAGCCACGTGGTAGTGGAAAGGTTCTCGCAGCATCAGCTTCCCCCCTCGGTTTGTCTGGCGATCGAAAATCCTTTAAAATATTGTTTTATTGTCCTTTATAGCTTGGTTCAATTTTATTTAATTATTTAGCAAATTGATTGTTGTATACTGAGTTGAGGGGGGGTACAACAGCTCGTGCGCGCTGCGCGGCCGCGTTAACAACCCGTTGGGGTTATAAATATTGGGGGGGGGAATTGTTGATTATTTCAAAGTGGGGATCGGGGTGATTTGTAAGCAGAGTTATTTACTTTGTAGTCCTTGTCAGTCGGCTCCTGAATAGGAGGTGGCTTGGCCTGGCCATTAGGCTTGCCAATGAGCCGAGCGCCTCCTCCACCCCCCTCCATTTTGTCTAAAAGCTCCAGTCGCACACCTCTAATTTGAATTTGAATCAGTTGGCCAGTTACCCATAGCTGGCCCCCCACTTTTTTCTTTGGCGGGAATAATTTACCAGAGGCAATCTAGGACTCGCCATAATTAGGATATTGGAATTAATTAGATCCAGATAAGTATTTTTTAAAAAAGGAAAGGAAATTTGGTAGAATAATCAATCAAATTGCTGGGGGTTGATAGATAACAAGCAAATAAAATGCGGGTGCATTAATAGTACCTTACTGACTTGATTAATTGGTTGATTTAGCATCTAGGGGTTAGATAATTAATTAATCGGATTTAAATATATATATATAATAACAAGAAAAAAGAAAAAAGAGGGGATTAATAGGGGAGAATCAAACAGTGGATAATCAATTAATTAATTATAATTAAATTAAAAAAATTAAATAAATAATATTAATAATAATAAAATTAAATTGGAAAATAAATAATAAATACTAATAATAATTACATATCTATAAAGCCAAATAAAGGCTTTTAGCAAATAATTTCATATTTGGCAGCGTTGTCTGAGCAAGCCGGGTATTGCTTCACGTACCGGAGGCTGGGTTCTTGAAATTTTGTTTATTGGTCAGTGGTACAGTTAGAACGCAAAATGGCCCCGAGGAAGGGCCAGGGGAACAAGAAGGGAAAACAGCTGACTAAAAACGGCCAGTACTGCAGGTCTTGCCGCCACAGTCTTCATCTGATGAGGAGTCCTGGCCCGTATGGCAGCAACTCCAAGAAAAGATTTCTGCCCTTGAAGCTGCTAAGTCAGCTAGGGCAACCCCCCAATCTACCGAGGCGCAGCCACGCCGGTCGGCTAGGGAATCCAAAGTTCATCATAGAACTAAGCTTAGGGCTTTAGCAGACAACTTAATGACAAGGTTTGCCATTTTAGAAGCGGACCAACACGATGAAGGAACATTGGGACAGGAGGCTGAAGGGTCGATGGCCCAGGCTTCGCATCAGGACAGAGACGAAGGGAGGTCCACTCCAATTACGGTACTGTCCAGCACGCTGGCCTTGAGCGGACAGGAGACATCTGGTGAAGCTGGTCAGGACAGCCCAGGGAGCAGTGACGAGCAGGTTACAATGCCTTTGGCAGGTGAGTACACTAGTGCACACGATACCGCACCACAACTTCCGGCCTGGCCTGGGCTGAGCATGGGGCAAGCAATTGCACACAACGCATCCACGTCATTTCCAGCTTGGCCGTGGCCAGGCAGCAGTTTGAACGCTGCGCATGGCTCATCAGCCATGCGCTGCTCCCACCGAGATCTACCCGGATCACCCGCGTGAGTCAGGAGGTGAGGTTGAGGAGCCTGACGCCGAGGGAGGCCCGAAGGGAAAAGACACGAAACCGGGCCTTCTCGGCGGTGGCTCCTCGCCTCTGGAATGGCCTCCCACCGGAGATCCGCGAGGCCCCCACGCTGGGTACATTTAAAAGCCAACTAAAAACATGGCTGTACACCCAGGCCTTCCCTCCTGTCAGCACCTGACTCTTTTTCTTTCTTGCTATTCATTTTTTTATTTATAGTTTTTGCACTATTTTGTTATTGATTATGTTATAATGTTTTTATGTCATTTCAATGTATATATGTTTGTTGGAAGCCGCCCAGAGTGGTAGAATATATCAGATGGGCGGGATATAAATCAAATAAATAATAATAATAATGATAATAATAATAATAATAATAATAATAATAATAATAATAATAATAATCATCATCATCATCATCATCATCATCATCATCATCATCATCATCAGCAACACTGCCGGCATGGCCCTGGCCAGGTAGTGGCGAATTCAATCCACATCCATATCCAACATACAACACTCAGGCTTTTGGGGCTCCTAGCGCTTCTTGGCCCTATACAGGTGCCAACTTAGGTGGATGGGTTGCACCATTCACACAAACCACAACACCAGCTCAAGTAACTCCGGCGGCTGGTATGGGTGTTTGGCCGTACCCTTCAATCCCGGACATGGGTTATAATACCGTGCCCTTACAAGCTTTACCATTTGGGGACTGGGCTATGCCGCTGGGCGACCACTTGACTCCAGCGACCAAGGAGAAGATCTGAAAAAGGAAAGTATGTGGATCTGTTCAAACTTTTGAACAGAGATGTAGAAAAGAAGGAGCTGGGTAAAGAAGATGAGAGGGACAAGGAGAGACGCAGGTGTAAAAGGCCAGATAGGACTTGGTCAAATTGGCTGCTGGGTTTCTTAATTTACGCTGGGGTGGTTGTACGGGCCCAGCCCTGGTGGGCATTGTCCCTATTTCAATACTTAGATCTTATTTATAGGGCATATGTGGATTTCGCAGGGCAAGCATGGCTTTTTTATGACGAGGCGTTCTGTATGAGAAGTGCCATTCACCCCAATTTGCGTTGGGATGAGCCACTAGCAGGCTTATGGTTACAGTCAATGACCCCGGCCAGGCCCAATTTAGGCGATAGGACAGACAGTGGGCATTTAATTAGGAAGGCATCCATGAATGTGATTCCTCGTGTAGGCGCGGGGCAGGTGGTTCAACCCTGCCTGCTCTACTGGGAGTTCAACTCAAGAGGTGTGTGCTCAAAGAAACAGTGTAGATTTCGGCATGAATGCACGGTGTGCGGGGGACAACACCCTAGCACCACATGTTTCAGAGTCGGCGCTCAGAGGCAGGCAAAAGGCCCCAGAGGGGGAAAGAAACCCAATAGTGTGTGGGGGGTAACCCTGGTAAAGGGGCCCAGTCCAATTAAAATCTTAGTCTTAGAAGCACAGCTACGCGACTATTCCAGAATGGGTGACACCAGTTATTTACTATTGGGTTTTCAAGAAGGCTTTAGGATTCCAGCAGCAGGGGAACGCACGGCATTTTTCGCAAGAAACCTTAAATCCATACAAGGTATGGAAGGTGTAGTTCAAGAAAAAATAGATAAGGAGGTACGTGAAGGGAGGGTGTTAGGACCATTCACAACACCCCCATTGGAGATGCTGCGGGTCTCACCTCTAGGAATCGTGCCAAAGAAAGCAGCTGGCGAATTTAGACTAATCCATCTCCTGTCCTATCCTGAAGGGGGCTTGGTTAACGATGCCATCCCGCAGGAACTCTGCACCGTCCACTATACCTCCTTTGATGAGGCATTGGGCATGGTTCGTAGGTGCGGTGTGGGGGCTGAAATGGCAAAATGTGACATAAAATCTGCATTTCGGATTTTGCCGGTCCACCCGCAGGATTTTGACCTATCAGGATTTTATTTTCAGGGTTTTTTCTATATAGATAGAGCATTACCCATGGGCTGCTCCGTTTTCTGCGCAGGTTTTGAACGTTTTAGTTCCTTTCTTGAATGGAAGCTTAGGGATAAGGCGGGATGTAGAAATATGGCCCATTATCTTGATGATTATCTTTTCTGTGGTAAAAGGAACACAGGAAGGTGTAGATTTATCTTAGATACTTTTCGAGCAATGGCAGAAGAACTAGGTCTACCTCTAGCCAAAGAAAAAATGGAAGGGCCATCTCCGACCCTGACATTTTTAGGTATCGAATTGGACACGGTTCAAGAAACGTCTAGGCTGCCACAAGAAAAATTAACTGACCTTAAGTTTAGGGTAGCCTCAATGCTATGGAAGAATAAAGTGACCCTTCAGGAATTGCAGGAGATGGTTGGACATCTTAATTTTGCCTGCAGAGTTGTGGCACCAGGTCGCACCTTCCTGCGTCGGCTCTGTAGTGCAATGAAGGGGCTGCACCGTCCATTCCACAGGACCAGGATTACGTGTGGTATAAGGGAGGATCTGGAAGTTTGGAGGCAGTTTTTGGAAGAATTTAATGGCATTTCCTTCTGGAGGGGTCAGAGAATGCTTAGGGCCGACTTTCAGGTCCAGTCGGACGCTGCAGGCTCCTTGGGTTTCGGTATTTATTTTAGAGGACGATGGTGCGCTGGCAAGTGGCCGGTGGAATGGCACCAAGTGGGTGTCACTAGAGATCTCACATTCTTAGAGTTTTTTCCCATAGTTGGGGCCTTATGGCTTTGGGCAGGAGAATGGGCCAACTCGGTGGTCTGCTTATGGTGTGATAACCAGGCGGTGGTCCATATCGTTAACAACCTCATGTCCCAGTCAGAGAGGGCCATGGCATTGGTTAGGGCATTCACATTACATGCCCTAAAATTTAACGTTTTGGTACAGGCCAGGCGTGTACCCGGTGTTGACAATAGCTTAGCGGATGCATTATCACGCCAACAGATCGAGCGGTTCAGAGAGTTAGATCCAGGAGCCAACGAGTTCCCAGAGACTCTTCCCCCAGAGGTCTGGCAAATTGGCGTGAGGATGCGGAAAGGGCAATAGGTCTGGCCCTGGTGCCGAGGACAAGGAAGGGGTATTATGCAGTGAGTATGGAGTTCCAGAAATTTAGAGAATTTGTGGGATTGGATCCTCTGTGGCCAGTCCCGGTTGACCACCTTCAGCAGTTTATAGTGCATTTACATAGGCAGGTATTGGCGCCAGGAACCATACAGGGCAAGTTGTCTGCGCTCGCTTTCCATGCAAAGATTAACGGTCACTGAGACTATTCATCAGACTACCGTATTAAGAAAATGGTTGAAGGTTGGTCCAAGGAAAGAGGTAGGGTTAAAGACTCGAGAGCTCCCATATCACCTGAGCTTTTGGAAGGTATTTGTAGGCAATGGGAGGTTCTTTGTAGGGACGAGTTTGAAGTTGCTTTATTCAGGGCAGCATCTTTGTTAACATTTTTGGCGCCCTTAGGATTAGCTAAGTAGTTGCCTTGGGAAAAGGGGACAAAACTATGGTAGCTTTACAAATGCAAGATATTAAGGTAGTGGAAGGGATGGTGCAGCTCCACATACATCGATCCAAGGTCAAACAGTGGGGAAAAGGATCGGGTATTACTATGTCACATTATCACATCACGACAATCTGCCCTGTCCAGGCGATGGAGACATATCTAAAATTTAGGGGATTGAACCTGGGATACCTTTTTATGCATAGGGATGGTTTCCCTTTGACAAAGTACCAATTCTGGAAGTTAACAGATTTGGCCCTTCAAAGGGAGGGAGTTCAAGGTCTTAGATTTGGTACGCATTCCTTCAGAATTGGTGCGGCATCCACGGCGGCGGCCCTCAGTTACCGCCCAGAGAATATCAAACAGTTAGGACGATGGGCTTCGTCCTCTTATCGTAGGTACGTTAGGGCACTTCCTAACGTCTAGGCAGGGGCCTATTTCGTTTGTGTCTTGCAGGTACCACGGTGGTGGCCAGGAGAAGACACATCGTGATCGTGGGCCACAGCTATGTTTTTTGGGCAGCACGGTACGCTGCCGCATCCCCATGGGGGAGCAACCTTGGCCTTGATGCGCGGGCCCATATTTAATGGAGAGGGCACCATGGAATGCTGTGGTACCAGCTTTGTCGAGCGGCCGCTTTTGGGCACCACCCACCAGAGGTGTTGGTGATACACCTGGGTGGTAACGATTTGGCGCGGCACACTGGAAAGGCCCTGATCATCGATGTGATTCGTGACCTCACTTGGTTGAGGGTCACATATCCTGCCATGCGCATTGTTTGGTCGACAATCATCCCTCGGCTGTCATGGAGGGATGCGAGGAATTTTTTACCCGTAAACACTGCCCGACGGAGTGTTAACAGGGAAGTCTGCAGAGCTGTTTGCAGAGGCCTTGGATCAGTGATTGGTCACCAGAGGATCCGCTTGGATAGGCCAGAATTTTTCCAGTCAGATGGCGTACATATTTCCGAACGAGGTTTGGATGTCTTCCTTAAAGACATCAAGGGGGGCCTGCTTTTGGAGCTGGAGCAGCTGGATGGCAGGCATGGGACTTAGCATGGCTAGTCCCTATGCTGTGGTGGTTAGTGCGGATTAAACAGGTAGTTTGGTGAGTCCCAGAGCAATAGCAGGTAATTATAGCTCATCTGAACTCCCAGCACTGCGGATCGTGCGATTACAGTGTTTGGGGGGAAAAGATGTGCTGGGGATACACCCGGACCAACAGTCAACAAGGAGAGAGTGGCTCGAGGTCCAGGGTGGTCAAATTTGGGACGGCAGAGTTTCTCAATGTCTTCATGGCTGGGAGAACTTCGGCCAGGGACTCGCACATGGGTTGGTTAGAAGGGTCCGTTTAAACCTACGTCTTTGAAACCTGAATTCGCACTACAGCAGGACCCCCCTTTGCCAAAGGATTGGCAACAATGATTATATTCAATAAAGTGTGGCCCGTGTTTAATCCATATTTCTGGTCTCGCGTGTTTATTCCAGGGTAAGCGGGCAATGATATTGTGCAGCAATATTGGGCCATTTCCTGTTTTTTTGAATCATGGGTTCAGAAGCACAATATCCCACAGTCATAAACCAGAGGTTCTTTGAAGAATTGAATTAATAGCACATAATGACTTGGAATCCAGTAGTAAGTCAGGACTAGACTAGGCCCATCAAATCAATGGGGATTCAGTTAATCAATTTCTCTATAAGTTCCATTGATATGATTGGCTTACTCTGTTTGTGATTCACCACTAAAGTTCAACCAATGACTGACTTTTCATCCACATTAGCTATATAGATTAGAAAGCTACTTGAATTCTACTTTGATTCACTTGCTTTGAATGGAATGTTGTTTCACTTTTCCAGACACAACAGAAAAAAATATTTCACTTGGAAACAAAATAATATGTTTCAATTAGCATTACATATCATTTCAGGTCAGGCCAGTGGAGACTAGATAGTGATAGCACATATCAGCCCCCCTTTATAGGATGGTTCCTGTCCTGTGAGATATGTCCTTGCAATTGAACCTTTAGCCCTTCAGGTCTTTGGGACTACAATTCCCATAGTCCCTTATCATTGGCTGGGTGAGACTCATGGAAGTTGAGAGCCAAGACACCTGGAAAGTCAAACATTTTCCACCTGTTCACCACACATTATGACATCTGTGCAACATCTGTTCCCATGGATATGCAGGTGGAGATAATTTTGCAAAGGCATCTCATTTAGAACATATCCAAGTTTATTCTGCCTTTAATTTAGTCTAACTAAGCACTTCAGAGTCGATTTTCATGCTAATAGTAAGTGGTATTACTTAAGAAACATGAATGCAAATGTCTGGCTCACTTATCTTTTGTAAGTGTTCCTGCTGCAGAAGCTGAATGAGATTTCTGTTAATATTTTAAAAGTATCTTGTTCTTTTTTTTAAAAAAAATTACACCTCTCCTTAAGTTAAAATAAAAGTTAAGGGTATACAACTATTAAAGGAAAAATAATATCCTCCTAAGCATTTTAATTATTGAGCAATCTCTCACATTAGAAAGTGATTTTATAGGTAACACATCAGGAATACTTTTGTATAACTTTCTGTTAGTATAGGCAGAAATGACAATGGTTCATACGTGCATGTGTCAAAGCCCAGATCTGTTACTCTAGCATATTCATTGTGACCATTGTATCTTTAATAACTGAAGAAACTGGGTCAGGATTTGAATAAGCCAAGCAAGTCTGTCATTGGATTGTGAAAATTTCAGCTACAGAATTTAGAATTAGGTAGGGGCCTGATCCCACATATAAAAGAGGCATAAGCTTCATTTAATCCATGGCTGTTAACTAGAGGAGTGAGAATTCAGTCCGCTTTTGTTAAATCTGAGTGGTATGTCATACGAAACACCATCAGTTCACTTCAAGCTGATTTGTAGTCTGTCCAATTTGATTTGTGTTTAAATATTACTATATATTTTTATTTGTCAAAATTATGGGGGTGGGGGAAAACCACACATGAAAATATGAAAAATACAAGCCTCTGACCTGGGACGGAAAATTAAACATAGTACCATCAACTAGTGCTAGACGTCCAATGTGCATATAATGGTCCCACCAATTTCCTTCCTTCTTTCCATCCTTTCTTTCTTTACCATCTCCACCAGGATCCATACAATTTACTGAAATCTACTTAACAAAAACTATTTTGAAAGAGGAAGGAATCCTCCTGGGTAGCAACTTCACTGCCTCAGTGGGTAATGTACCTGACTAATGTCTTTTTTATCTGGTTTACTGTGACCTACCCCATTCAAGTATTGTACAATGGCACAACTTTCACACATAGGCACTTTGCTTGAGAGATGCAGCTGCCTAAAAGCAAAGAAGAAAAATTTCTTCAATGCACACTCAACTTTACCTCTTAAAAATTAACATGATGCAAATATCATTCTCTCTCTGTTCTCTCCGATATGCCTCCCTCACAAATGGCTACAATCACATGGATGGAGAATTCCCTCCCAGGAGTTCTGTGGCTGAGATTTTCTGAAGAGCTTGGGTTTACCATTGGCATCTCAGCTGCCAGTTTTCTTCTGCTTTTGGCTCCCTGATTGTTCTGGTACAGCATTACTTTTGTTTCACAGAGAATGCTCTTTAAAAAATAAATCAAATCTCAAATTGCCAAAGCAATATTGGACTGAAAAGAGAGCCCAATTCAAGTCAAGCACTGCTCTGAGTCTCCTTGCTTCATTTTGGATTGGTTTCCAAAACTGAAAAATGCCCCCACTTCACTTTGTATTCTGAATAATTTCTGAACTCAGAGCACATATCCACTGTAGCTAATGCTTGAAAAAATTACTTTTAAAAAATGTTACCATTATCACCCAAGCCCCTCCCCCCAAATTTAGATACAGTTAAACTTAGAATTATTAAGGCTACTCTTTACTTCATAATCTCTGAAAAAGGAAATAAAAGTTATTTTAGTTACTTTAAAATCTGAACTGTATAAGTAGCTGACCTAAAGTACAAAACACACTCTCTTCCTATCTATCATACCCGAACTTATCAGTCACTAAACTATGATCATAGGCTTAGTAATGTCTTCATAATTATAATTATGTTCTGGGATTCTTACTTATGGCAATCCTTTCAGAGTTTATTAGATACAGGACACAGAAGTAGTTTTACACTCAATCGAGACAGACTGCCAAAGGCTACATAAGCTGGTTCTTTTTTTTTTTCTTCCTACAAGACACAGAGGGGAATTGAACTCCTGATCCCTGGCTCCACAGCCAAGTGCCCTAACACACTATGCTTAGTTATTGAACAAAGAAATTAGTTATTTGCAAAAAGGAATCCAGTTCTTATTAATTTATCGATTTATTTAAAATATTTATATTCTGCCTTTCTCCTAAAGGATCCAAGGTAGCTTACAGTATTTAAAAAAACAAAGTTAAAAGCTAAATAATAAATTATTACAATATTTAAAAAGCATTACACAGATATCATATTAAAACTCATAAATAAGAGCAATATTAAAAGCTCAAGTATTGATATATTAGTCCAGTCGTGTCCGACTCTAGGGCGCGGTGCTCATCTCCATTTCCAAGCCATAGAGCCAGCGTTTGTCTGAAGATAGTTTCCGTGGTCACGTGGCCAGTGCGACTAGACATGGAACGCCATTACCTTCCCACCAAGGTGGTACCTATTTATCTACTCGCATTTTTACATGCTTTCGAACTGCTAGGTTGGCAGGAGCAGGGACAAGCGACGGGAGCTCACTCGGTTGCGTGGATTCGATCTTACAACTGCTGGTCTTCTGACCTTGCAGCACAGAGGCTTCTGCGGTTTAAAAGCTCAAGTAAAACCTTCCACAAATCCACCCACATCATCTAGCAGCAGGCATTAAAAAGAAATAAAAGAAAGTACAAAATAATGGACGTGGCAAAAAAAGATAGTCTCTAGCACTGCTTTGACCTGTCTAATAAAAGTCCCCACAAGGGAGTCAATCATCCATCCCACATTCACATACACACTCAGAGCAGATACAAGAGAAGGGAGGAAGAAAGTCATAGAAGTTGGCAAGTATATTAAGCAATATTCCACCCTCTCTTCCCTACAGCTGATCCAGAAATCTCAGCTCTGTCTTGTTTGGGTACTTTTCTTTGATTCTGGTGTGCATCTCTAATTCTGATAGATGAAGAGTCTCATATTTTGCTCTCAGTTTGCTCACAATTTAGTGGCAGTTTTTCAGAACTTTGCATTATCCGCTAAGAATATACCATTTGACAAATTGCTCATTTGCCTTGCTGACAATTTCATTTTCCAGAAGACAGCAGCAGTAACAAGGGGATCAAACATCTTGGAAGTAATCCTCACCAATGGAAAAGAAATAGACAACAAGGTGGAAGTTATGAGAACCTGGGTATGTATGTGAGTGACTATGTCCTCTTGGGATTCATTATACTGAGGAAGACAAAGCTGAGCGTAGTCAGGCACATAATCTGGACTTTAAGAAAGCTGATTCCTAGAGGCTTAAGGAAATGGTGTTCAGGGATGTGGCAAAGATAGGAAGAATTTCTCTTTCTCTCTGATTTTTCATGTCTTGCCATGCCAAGACTTCCCCTGCACCAGCAAGATTTCTAAGCTTCCCACAAAAACAAGCAAAACCTCCCATAGCCCCGATCTCACTGTAAGGAGAGAAGAATGATCCCTCCCCCTCCCCCAAGCTTCTTACCAGCAGCGAGAGGTTGCATGATTTACGTCTGTACATCCTGTGGTCAGAAGGGAGGTGAAGATGAATTAGATTTGATGAATTATAAGAGGCACATAATACAAAATTCCAGACAGAAAGAAATATGGCAGGCATCTAAAGAAACCAGGATTGTCAGGGATAGAAAATATGTGATCATGAATGTTGTGTGACTGAAACTCTCCACACCCCTCACAATGACTGTTATGGCAAGAACCAATGAAACCAACTCAACAGTTGGAGTGTACCATGTTCCTCCTCTGTGCCATACCCAATGACTCACTCTATAGCATGACAAATATTGTTTCCTTGGAATTTCCCCCCAGATAAAAGAGACAGTAAAAGTGACATAACCAGGAGTCAGTCAAGATGGGGGAAGTTTGGAGCAAACCAGTTCACACTGAAAAGAGTCTTATCTTTGGTGCAACCTATTTTATCTCACACTTTAGAGATCCTTCCATTCAGTGTTTCTTCTCCTATGAGAAGGATCCAGACAGCACTACAGAGTGTTCCAATTTCTCTCCCTTTCAATTATTGGTGCTCCCTTCCCTGCCTCTCCATCCAAACAAGATCACTGAACAATAACATCCTTAACATTATAACATGTCTCTGTTATATTGAACCTTTGTCATATTTACAAAGTGTAAATATGAGGTGGTGTATGCAGGACCTATAATACAGCATGCAGTCTTTGTGGTTTCAAGATCTTGGAAATACCATATTATGCCACCACAATGTTTTGACTTTCTAGGTTTCTGGAGGTCTAGATCTTTCATGTGGATTCCCGGTGTGGTGTCGTGGACTGAGTGATGGACTAGGACTGTGGAGAACAGGGTTTGAATTCCCACTCAGCCATGGAAACTCACTGGGGAAGTGGAACTGGTAAAACCATTCCTCAAATATCTCACTTACCTTGAAAGCCCTATCAGAGTCGCTATAAGTCAGTTCTGACTTGACAGCACAGAACACACACACACAGGGAGTAATTGTTTAAGCTACCAGCATTTTGTTCCTTCAAGCCTTGCAAAATTTTAGTCAAAACAATGACGTAGTGGTAGCCAGGGATGTTGGCAAGTCTTCCTCTCCAAGACCAAGTCTGTCTTTGGGACCAAAGGCTTGAGTCTGAGTTGTGAGTCACTTGCCCCACCCCTGAGGCTTGGGACTCATGACTGGGACCCAAAGACTCAGGCCTCCTGCAGCCGTGCACCCCCCCACCACAGCTTCCTGCCATGCCCCCCCCCCACTCCTGCCATTGCAGGCCTGTGAGCCTATAGGGAAGCTGGGCAGGCCCACACTGGCCTGCGCAGAGACAGCAAGGCTGCCTGGCATGGCAGTGGCGGCAGCGGCAGGAGCAGGTAGAGGGGATGTGCGGCACGGGTTGCACAGTGGCGGGGGGGGGGGCTCGGCAATATGACTCAGAAAAATAGTATCTGGCAAACTGCCACCAAGGATGGGCACTTGAATCATGTGACTCACTGTTGAGTCTGACTCAAGTTGCACAGGTGACTTGACTCAGACTTGACTTGCAATTTTTTTTCCAATGACTCAGACTCGACTCCTGACTCGGAACCAAGTCACAAACCAATGAAATGACTTTAGTAAACTAAAGGACTCAAGCTTCAATTTTAAAAGCACTTTCTTTTTCAGGGCTATTTTCTTCCATAATAACAATAATCATCATGTGCTGTCAGGTCAATCTGACTTACGGCATCCCTTTCTCAAAGTTTTCCAGGTACAGAATACTCAGAAGTGGTTTACTATTCCCTTCTTCTGAAGGTGCCCTGGGACTGTACTGTTTGCCCAAGGTCACACAGGCTGGCTTTACTTGCAGGAGGAGCTATCCAACCAGCTATTTTTTCCTATACCCGCCTCACCCACCTTAATTATTTTAACACTCCAACCCTTGACATGGCAACTCCCCCTTCTTTTTAAAAATTCTTCTTCCAATATGTGAGCACTGCATCAGATGCAATACAAGTACCAAAGGCTGTGTCCAGTATATCTAGAGTGGCACTGGTCAGTTGTGTGTGATCACGGAACAAAGGAAGGCTAATTGCCTTAGAACAAAGGAGTCGACGACGGATGTCCGAGCCAGCGGAGCCCTGCAGGCAACGCCCTGAGAGCTCTTTTTATTGACTTAGCATGAGTTACATAGTATGTTGTTAGAATTCAGATAGGATACTAGTTACCTAATCGCAACTAGGATTGGCTGAAATAACTCTTTGATCTTATGCTCTACCTCTAAGCGAAAGGGCAGAATAAGGGGTTACCCCGCCTGCTGGCAGCTGCCGCTTCCTGCCAGGAGTGTATGCACATCACTGGAAAAGAATGCAGCTACAACCGTTAAGCAGAAGTTTCCCACAGTCAGTTAGGGAAATTAAAAAAAAAAGTTAGAGAAGATGAAAATAAAGGAAGGAATTTCTCTGTTATCCCTTTTAATGTCCCAACCCACGGCATATGTCACAGGGTTGTCACCACAGAGAACGCTGCCCACAGCTCTATTTTGGAGTAGATTAACTAACTGCATGGACTACAGGACAGGATAATCAGGAGCACATTCCATCACGCCAATACACTGCAGCCCTAGCGCTGTGCCAGAAAGGAGTGGGCCAGCTTGCAAACGGGGTAGAATGGATCAATATTATTGTAAACACATGTGATTGCCAAAAAATAGGGTGAGCCAAACCACACCAAAAGCAACCTAAGTAATGAGCTACAGTATGTGCCTCTCTTATTGTCCCTGGAGGTTTCTTCCTCCAAAGCTTCAAAATGGTACTGCTTGAGATCATGTCATCCACCAGAATCTATGGCCAGTTCTAGATTTGCAGGGAATCCAGGCAAAGTGCCTTTTGATAGGCCCTTCTATGTTCCTGGGCCCCCTCAGCAGCAGCACACTAGAGTGGTGCCATGTATATTTCCCCCAATGTGATAGAATGCTCCTTGAGGGTAAAGATATAAAGAATTCTCACCAAAAGGGGGTAAAAATGTTCTCAGCCATGACAACCTGTCTCATCACACTGAGACTACCTGTCAAAGAATCATTAATCCCCATGAGGGTTTTCATCGCCAGTGTGAGAACAAGGCAACACACCTTGGGTCATTTGCATTTTACACAAAGCATCTCTATGTAGAATAAGTATGTTGTCCTTTTGTGAAGCAGAACAAGCACGCACACATGTATGCACACACAGAGAGTAAGAACCGATTGATGGGTTGGTAGCTAAATGGCTATCCAACATTTCTACATTTTAAAAGTCCAATAGCATAATTTATGTAAAAATTGATTTTGGAGACCTGAAAACTCTTCTCAAGATCAGCAGAGAATTTCTTCCTAACTTGCAGTGTTTTTTTTTTAAATTGTTTTGTTTTGCCTTTCTTGTTCTTATGTGAGAAAAAGACAAGCAGAAATTTGCATCTGTGTCTGAAAACAATGTGGATAATTTGGCCACTCACAGATCTAGATAGAAGACCATAGGGAGAAAAGGTGTCATAACTGGTGAGTGTGATGGGCATCAGGAACCCAACTTTTGAACCAGAATGCCAGGTGCTAATGTTGGGCCTTCCAGGACCTAATGGTGTCTAAATCTGCATAACTATGCTAGGAGGCACATTGCTTGTATCCCTTTTCTTGCCTATTGCCACTAAAGGCACCCCACCCACCTTGGTCCTGTTCATTTTCTTATCCCCCCCAAAGACAGAGTGAGCAAAACATAGTCCTCCAGGTGTCATTAGTCTGGAACTCCCATCAGCCTCTGCTGGCCTAGTCAACAGTGAGGCATATTGAAAGCTGTAATCCAACAATATTCTGACAGCCGCCCTTTGCCTCCCTGTGTTGAAGACACTCTGTGGATGGTGGCCAGTGATGTAAAACTAACATCAGGGGAGGGGATAAGGGGGGAACTTAGAGAACAGTGAAAGGGGTATTTGAGTGGTTTAGTTTCTAAAACTAAAGGCTTTATTTCCCATTTGCTAGATATATGCTATAGAGTTAAAATAGAACTATAAATGTCAAGTGTGATCGGTTTCCGGCCCTTTCTCTCAGACGTATGGTGACATGCTTTATATTTTAAAATTAGCATACAATTATTTGCTACTTCAACTATTTCTGTTATTAGTGGAGTTACCTCTTGGCCTCTCCTGGCTAATCATTTGTCTTGCTCTCTGAGAGTTCCTCCCCCACTGCCAACATCTAGAGTGCGGAAAATTCATCAGCCCATTCTTTAGCAAATCTATAGTAAGAAATGCATCACAAAAGCACCATGAGTTATATGAACCATTTAACAAACACTGTCTAACAGAAACACAGGCTTGAACCATACCAAAAAAAAAAAGGGGGTGGAAAGTCTATGCATTAAGCTCTCTTTAACACAAAGGTAGATATATTTTGTCAAATCGAACTAAGAGTCTATCTAAAGATCACCTTTCTAATTTCATATGGCCTTTTGCACTTAATTTCGTAATTCATTTCCCAATTAGTAAGGAAAATGTTATATCTGCTTGAGCTGGAGCTCAATGATTCATGGTAAGATGGATATCACATTGGTCAAAACTGAATCATTCATTTATTAAGGTCATCATCCGTCCTCCTCATGATCAGTGTGGAGTTGGTGGGAGGCACTACTCAAAGGAATCTAATGATCTCTTTCCTCACAAGCTGATTATCCAGTGTGTGCTGTGCCAGGTGGGTGTCCTGACCTACTAACTGTTGGGATTCTGAACTTCCAGGGAGCTTCTGAGTCCAAGCACGTACACAAATTGATAAAAAGAGAAATGATTTCACACTTTCATAATAGCAAAACCCTGCTTTGAGGAAAAAAATATTCATATTATGTTGTCTAAAAAAAAAAGTAGCCTATCAACTAGCAAAATTCAAGGTAAAATGCAAAGAATTCTTCCTGGCTGCAAAGTCAATATGGGTAAGGCTCCATCTTATTATAACACTTGGCTTAGTTGGAAGTCTGTACATCTTTTACAACCTTTCTCAAGAGTCTTCCCTCCAGCTGATTATGTTAATGCAGGAACACTGATGGGGCCAAACATGCATGCTTTACTTGTCTTTCTGATACCACCTACAACATATCTAATTTGTTCATGCTTTGGGGAATGAATAAATGTTTGATTTGTCTTTCCTTGTTTGTGTTGCTTTTATTGTGTTGCTAGCAGAAATTAATAGTTTGTAGTTTGCAGTTTTAGATGTTTGTAGTCTGTAGTTTTAAATTTGTGATTTCTTCTCATTAGAAAGGCCCGGATATAAATCACTGGTGATAAGGTAGACAATATGATGGAGAGGCCTTTTCCTAGAACATTCTGTCGTCACTTTTCAGGAAAATCAGCTTATCTCAGAACAAGAAGTTTAAGCAAAAATATCCTTAGGAATAAATGACCAGAATCCTGTTGGTGTTTGAGCAAGATATGCAGGATTTATAGTGGCTAGCTGCAGCTAATTGACAAGGTGCTATGTCCCGGTTATGTGCCAGATTACACACCTGATTGCACAACCTAGATGTGCCTTGGTACCTTGTCACTTAGCTACAGTGTCTGCAAGTTATGTAAACCTTATGCAAACTTCAATAAGATTCCAGCTACTGTCTAACTTAAAACAAAACAAAACAAAAACAGCCTCTTGTGCATGTATTTACACATCACCCGTCTTTATGTTCCCAGCCAGATAACAATTTAGGAGGGGGGGGGGGAATGTTCATTTCCAATGTATTCTTTCAAGTTCATTCTTTCCTCTTTCTATAATAATCTAAAATTTTGAGAAAGAAAATTAGAATAAATTGCATATTTACTTTCAAAAGTATAATACCATATCAGTAGTATCAATGCCATGTTGAGTTCACTGCAGTTTTTATTGATAGTGGGCTGCCTTGCGAAGACTGTGTGCTAAATCAAATTTTAGTCCCCACTATAATAGACCTGGGATTTCCAATGTGGTGTAGTGGATAGAGTGACAGACTAGGACTCTGGAGAACAGGGTTTGAATCCCCACTTGGCCATGGAAACTCACTGAGGGTGTAGAACTGGTAAAACCACTTCTTAAATATCTCACTTAAGCCCTATTAGGGTCACTATAAGTCAGTTCTGAATTGACAGCACAAAACACACGTGCAGGATAGACCTGCCAAAATGCATGGAACTTGTTGGGCAGCAGTAACAAAACTATTTGGGATTAGTACTGGATTTAACCCATAGTCCTAAAAGTGACATATACAAATGTATAAACAAACAAACACACTAGGGCCTATAGTATGCGTAATTTAATTAAAAACTTTTTTAAAAAAACCAACCCAACTGCAAATTGAAGTTAAAGCTGCATGCTAAATGAAAAGCTTTCTAGCATCTAAGGTAATGTATCATTCTGATCATCTGCTGTTGTGGAAAAGTAGAGGGTGTCACTCCAGATTAAGGGCACAGTGTGCAGCTACAGATAGTTTAACCTTCCCTCTTTTCTTCTGAAGTCTCAAGAAAAAGTGCCAGAACCTTCAGATTCATTTTGTCTTCAGAGGAAGGTTTCCTTGAACAACAATGGAAACTGTGGAAGGGGACATAGTCTATTAGAAATTTAGCAGGAGAGTTAAAAGTAAAGTCCCTTGTACACTCAGATTCCAGTCTAGATCTCCCCTTTCCACACTAATCCAATTGAGGAATTTTAAGTGAGGGTCACTAAAAATAGCACATTTCTTGTCGGAGCACATGGTCATCTACCTGCACTACCAGATCCTTCAAGGCCATGCTCCTCCAGGTGTTAACTCTGAAGGAAGCCAGGAAATCATCTATGAGAAGCTGGGCCTTCTCTGCTACGGCACCAAAACTTTGGAATCAGCTCCCGGTGGGGTTGTGCCTGGCTCCTTCCTTCCTAATGTTTAGAAGGCTACTGAAAATCTTGCTATTCAGAGAGCCTGTTCCATGCAAATATGTTTGATCCTTATACCCCCCCACCCTGCTCAGACTTTTATTTGGAAATTATGCCTCTTGTATACTGTGTTTAATTGGTTGACTGTTTTATTGATGACTTTATTGTTTTGGTTGTGTTTTATTTTACTTCCATGTTGTAAACCACCCAGAATAATGCTTTGCACTAATGGGGTGGGATATAAATAAAATAAAATAAATAGTAGGAAGGAAGCAGGTAAGCCCTGCTGCCCATACCACTGTTTTTCTCACATGAAAAATAAAATACTTGAAACAGAGAGGTTTTTTTGTATATTTGGAGATTGTGTGGATCTGAATTCTGATTTTCCAGGGTTCTGGCTTATATGGCCAGTCTCAATACATACCAGAGGGTCTCTATGCATACAAAAAGCAGGCTCCAGGCATGGTCTTATATTAGGGACCCAATTCCTGTATAAGAGTTTTATAGAGGCAAGGCCCACTTCAAAAAAAGAAGTATCTAGTGAGGAACATCAGACAGCCTGCAAAGTCAGCAGTAACAAAAATCATAGTTTGAAATTTGCATCAGAAGCATTTGCTTCAGAAATATTTGCTTTTCTTTGTTCCTCAGACATCTTAAGAATATCAAAAGAGCATGCTAGATCAAACCAAAGGCATACCTATTCTGCATTCTATTCAGAATGGGCAACTACTTACTTATGAAAAGCCACAAGCAGGGCATAAAGCTAATTTTTTGGAAATATGTCATCAAGTCAATTTACGGTGATCCTATGAGGTAAGGACCTTCAAAACATCCCATCGTTAGCTGCCCTGCTCAAGTTTTGCAATCTAAAAGTGGTGGCTTCCTTTATAAAGTCAATCTATTTCATGTCAGGTCTCCTTTTTTTCTTACAAAACTAATAGCCCTCTCCTACTTATGTTCTCCAGCATGTAATATCCAGAGGCTTACTGCCTCTGCTATTGAAAACAGGCCTGATTCGTGGGCTAGAATGGAGGCACCTCACCCCAAAATTTCAGGGGAAGTTGCCCTCCTGCCGCAGTCACAAACCACTATCAACTGGAAGGAATATATTGCTTTTCTGATTAGCAACCATTGCCAGCCTTGTATTTCATGGATTTGTCTAAGGTAAAGGTAAAGGTTCCCCTTGACATTTAGTCCAGTCGTGTCCGACTCTAGGGCGCGGTGCTCATCCCTGTCTCCAAGCCGTAGAGCCAGCGTTTGTCCGTAGACCGTTTCCGTGGTCACGTGGCCAGCGCGACTAGACACGGAATGCTGTTACCTTCCCGCCGTGGTGGTACCTATTTATCTTCTCGCATTTTTACATGCTTTCGAATTGCTAGGTTGGCAGGAGCTGGGACAAGCGACGGGAGCTCACTCCGTCGCGTGGATTCGATCTTACGACTGCTGGTCTTCTGACCTTGCAGCACAGAGGCTTCTGCGGTTTAACCCGCAGCACCACCACGTCCCTGTGGTTTGTCTAATCCTTCATTAAAGCTGCCCATGTTGGAAGTTGGAGGAGAGCTTTGCAGATACCGAGATTGCTAGAAAGACAAACAAATGGGTCTTAGGTCAAATCAAGTCTGAACTATCTCTGGAGGCAAAAAAAATGTTGAAACCGAGGCTGTTGTCCTTTGGGCACATCATGAAAAGGCAGGATTCTATTAAAAAGACAATAATGCTGGGAAAGGTGGGAAAGAGGAAAAGAGGCGGAAAGGTGGGAAGCATGAAAAGAGGAAGACCAAATCCAAGATGGACTGACTCCCTAAAGGAACCTACAATCTTGAGTTTACAAGAGCTGAGCAGGGCTATTTAGGACAGGACATTTTGGAGATCATTCATTCATAGCGTCATTATAAGTCAAAGGTGCCTTGATGGCACATAACAATAACAACAATGTTAGTGGCTACAAGTACAACTGGTGAGAGCAAATTGCACAGTTTGACTGTATGTTGGGAGATGTACCTCGTTTTCTCTGTTCCACCCTCATGCTTCTTTTGATTACCTTAGGTTCTAATTTTAGGGTTTAAAAATACAGTATCCTTCTTCCTATCTGTTTTCCCCAGTGTGAAAATCTGTTGGTCCCAGTAGAACCATGACCAGGAAGTGGGTGGAGAAGAACGATGTCTCTACACACCACTAATCTAGAGTGTTGCCTTTCAATATTCTTTTGTACTGTTTTACGCTCCCATTGCAAGTTCCTGCATTACAGGCTAATTAATGATTTATGAAGGACTTGGAAGAGTTTTAAAGGACTTTGCTACAGTAGAAAGATGTGTTAAATATTACTAAAGATCCCAGTACTTACATCTGAGATGGTATAGGGACACCACAGTAGCAAACTCTTTTTACATCTCCGTGAAGGGGATAATAAAAGAATATACTGCACCAGAAGGCCTTTTAAAAAGGAAATGTGGCTAAGGGGAACACGTAAATAAATAAGCAAGCTATATCCTTTTTTTAATAGTATGTGAATATGCGCATGTCTATGTGGAAACATCTATAGATACATAGCAAAGACAAGGACATTTGACTCAAACTGGAAGACCATTCAGTAGTTTCATTGAGTGTTAAATGACAGATATTGGAGATTTCCACCCCCCTGCTTATTTTGCCATCTAAGCCTGTGCAAAACACAGAAAATAAAATGCCGTCTAATGTGCAGTATGGAGAACCAACTTGCGATGATGTCAGGCTTCTGACTTACTCATGATTTGTAGTAGCCCTCTGAGAATGTTAGCGACAACCTTTCAGAGCCACTGATTACAAAATGAGATGCTCTGCATATTAATGGCCAGGTTGTGCCCAAGAGGATCAGCAGCCACTGTGACAGTGACAAAAAAAAAAAGAAAGAAAGAAAAGAAAAAGGAATGCATAAGGCAGTGGCAGAATGAGTAAATCAGCTGGATGAACTGAATGATGAAAGTGTAATGAAAATAAAAGGAGTCAAGGAGGTGACACTGCAAAGACATAGAAAAGGGAAAGCAGCTAGTTCTTACTGGTCAGGTCATATTCAAACAATTTCCTTCTTTTCATTTCTCTCCTACCAGTATTTCGATGTCAGAGTGGCTATTTTGGTTTTGGATGTGGCGACTCTACACAATTCTGTTGTGTTGCATCTAAAAAAGGTTTCCAGATGTTCCTGCACTTCTTTTTCATGTATTTTACTTTGAATGGCCAGCTGTAACAAAATGTACTTCTTGTTTCTCATTAAATCATCCAAGTATCCCGATTTCCTTTGTATTGTGTTCTAGAATTTCTTGGTCTTTATTCATTAACTTCAGCACTTCTTTGTTCGTCTGTTTCCTGGACCAAGAAATCCTTACTGGACTGTGATAAATCCATGTTTCAAAGGTTTTTATCCTTCTTATAGTAGATTGTGTTAAAGTCTATCATTCCAACAGATGGAGTAGAATTAAGAATGAGTTACAATACACATTCTAAAGCCAGTGTTAAGTGTTTGTTACATATTGACAAAATCCTATTGCTCTGTTATGCAAAAAGTGTAACTTCTACAGGTGCATTGTCTTAAGTTAATAAATTTCCATAGGTATTAGCTGTTGCACACTGAGTTGTGTGACTTAGTGTGCAACCTATAACATCTATGGAGATTTCTTAACATAGAACAACTTGCAGTAAAAGTTATGCCTTTTGCTTAACTTCACAGCAGGATTTTGACCATTACTTTCTCTCTCTCATGAAAGCTCTTCTGGGATAACTCTGTTGTGACTTTTATTGCATGGCTCATTGTGGGACATGGTGGTGCTGTGGGTTAAACCGCAGAAGCCTCTGTGCTGCAAGGTCCGAAGACCAGCCGTCGTAAGATCGAACCCACATGGCGGAGTGAGCTCCTGTCGCTTGTCCCAGCTCCTGCCAACCTAGCAGTTCGAAAGCATGCAAATGCGAGTAGATAAATAGGTACCACCACGGTGGGAAGGTAACGGCGTTCCGTGTCTAGTCACGCTGGCCACGTGACCACGGAAACTGTCTTCGGACAAACGCTGACTCTATGGCTTGGAAACGGGGATGAGCACCGCCCCCTAGAGTCGGACACGACTGGACTAAATGTCAAGGGGAACCTTTACCTTTACCTTTTTAATCTCATGGTTCATTCAATCAAATTCAAAAGTTGAATGAATAACTTTCTTGTATTAACTTATTTTAGGTAGTTTCCCTACTCCCAGCAGCTCCCCTCATGCCACATTACATTACTCAAGATGGCTGCCCAACCTTCCAGAAAAGATTTGAGAATGTTGGTGCAGGTGGCTTACAGGTGGAGAGTAGCGGGCAGGAAGTCTTCCTTCTTTACAGATCCTAGGATGTAAGCCATTATCTGTTACTGGGGCTAAGATAAAGTAGATCAGCTCTAGGTCTTTTTGGTGCAGGATGAAAAACATTTTTATTTTCCCAAGCTTTTAAAATTTAATTATTCTAATGCATTTCAAATTTTTCATATGAATGATAGCAGCTCATATTGTTGTTCTGCTGCTAATGGTGTCAATAAGTCTCCATGTTTTGAAATTATTCTTTTTTACAATTTTAATTGTTTGATTGTGACCCACTAAGGTAATCATGCTTATTGAATGATTTATAGATTTTGACCTAGATCCTATTGGGATTTTACTCCAGAGTAAATGAAACCTCATTCATCTCAGTAACAGTGGCAAATTGCAGCAAGCAAACATACAACCAGACATGTGACTGGCACCTCATTAATTAGTGGCAAATTGCCACCACAACTTATTCAGTTTCACTCACTCTGCAATAAAATCCCAATATAATTCTGGATGTTGTAAATGAATAAAAGAAATGAAGGATGAGGGGAAGAAGTACATGCCATGACTGAGACATTGCAAACAATCCTCTTTTACTGGGTGTAGCTATTTAATGGGGTGGGTACAGTTTCATGTAGGTTGTTATTGTGCACAGTCTGATGGGAAACTAGTAATTTGTCTTTAAATATTAAACACAAATGGATGCAACACAACTTCATGTGACTTCCTTCCATCTAACTTTGTGATAAGAGACAGAAGAGAAGCAGGATCTCCACTTCAATTCTGCATGTTTCACAGAGAGAGGAGACCACCCAGACAGAAGGATGAACTCCACTAAACCCAAAGACAGGCCTACACACCTTGAAGTATGAATCTGAATACACCCAGAAAGTTAACTACTATGTCCTGATAGGCATTTGATAACCCTCTAACTCCTACATGCATTTGTCTTTGGTAATTTATGGGAAGCAGCCGGTGCCAACAGCTTCATGTATTCATTTATTCTGGAAGGTCGGTAGGTAGGCAGGCCAGAACAGGTCTGTACTCAAGGGTGGAGCAACTGGGGCTTTACCAGGAGTGCAAAAATTGAGAGGGCAGGAGTTCACACCCATTTCTCAGGGTGGAGTGGATGGGAGACAGTGCCACAGCCCTGAGTGCCAAAATTTCTAGTTACAACCATGGATCACATATCTGGTTGACTCAGATGGAAAGGTCCTGCAGGTAGCAAGACCTCTTCCAATGCTTGGGATCCATATTTTAGACTTGCAATGCTGTGTCAGTCATATGCCTTGTAGCATTATCTTTTCCCCTCATTTAACCCTGACCACTTTATTCAGATGGGTGTATATGACCATACTGGTAATTTGCAGCAATAGAAATAATTTCATTATTTGTATCTGTAAAGGTTAGACATTGGCAGCTACCCACTGAATATTCATTTCTGTATGTGCTATTCCTCTGTTCAACCAACAGCCAGTTAGAGCTCACTTAAATAATTACCAGCAAAAAAAAAAAAAAAAAAAGGTGGGGTGAGAGGAAATCTGACAGGGGCAACTGCTGAAAGTTTTGAATGATTGGTTCCAAAGTGTATTAGTTATTCTGAGCAATATTTAACACAGTTTAATAAGATAATGTTATACCCATGAATGTCATTTCCACTTGTTGCTGTTGTTCAAGGGGTAGTTTGGTTGACTGCTTAATGGTCTGTATCATGCAGGTATATTATTAGCATGCATTGTCACATTTTACTCAGTCATCATTAATGCCACGGAATGCCTCTCGTTTCATTTTCATTTGGAATCCCAGATAGAGAACAAGATTGGTGACAGTCTTATCAGACAATTACATTGGGCTGTGTTTTGTCGTTCATGAATCAATGGATTTCTCATCTCAGGTT
This sequence comes from Intellagama lesueurii, assembly GCA_037013535.1. NCBI lineage: Eukaryota > Metazoa > Chordata > Lepidosauria > Squamata > Agamidae > Intellagama > Intellagama lesueurii. The sequence goes on from JBAJHW010000004.1 coordinate 144,464,991, forward strand.
GGTTTCTGCTCAGCATATATCAGCACCACTATCTCATTGACTCAATTGCCCAACTCTGTTAATGAGTAAAAAATGCTTGCTGTTAAATTGTCACAGTGTTCTGTATGTATGTATGTCTGCATGCCCATATCCTCTGCTTCAGGATGCATGTCTTATAAACACAAAATAAAGAGAATGGTGGGTGGGTGGGAACTCAACTGACTAGATAAAAACTACATAACATTAAAAAAAATAATAATGCTTAAATTAGATTATATATTCTGAGTATAATTGTTTAGAAGGTATTGATGATAAGTCAGAAACATGAAGACACTAAGTAATATATGAATTATAGTTTGGATTACGCAATTAAGAGTGGCTTGAATATAAGATCAATATAGATTTAAGTTTGTACATTAGACAACATACGTATGTTAATTATTATAAAGCTAGGAAGTTACTCTATGAGCTTAATAATGGCTTAAATATGCTTAGTAGGGTAATATGGTTTATGTAGTCAGAATTATATATTAGATGGATATGGCCTAAATATGTTTGGTAGGGCAAGATGGTTTATGTAGTCAGATTTATATGCTAGATGGATACATGAAATTATCTCCCCGTATATATGTTTGTGTTTGTTTTGTATGTTTGTTTATGTTTAAAATTAAAAAAAAAATCTAGCTCTTCCCAATATCTAGCTGTTTCTGAGTATTGAATTATTTCCAAATAATATATTCCACACATACTTGAGATCATTCACTATTCCTACTTTACAGACTGAGAACTGAGACTGAGAATAAAGTATTGAATGCATCTCAGTAAGACAAGTGTTTGGGGTGGGATATTTTGGGACCCACTTCTTTCATTTGAACCATGAGAAACCAAGATTAAACAAAACTATACAAAGAGTTTGTGAGAACATGCAGCTACAAAATAGAGACATTTTAAAGGTAAGTTTCATTCTATCTGGTTTTTTTTAGCACACAGAGAGCATGGGAGGAACTTACCAGATGTGCAAAAGGGGAAATGACATTAAGATGAACTCCTTTAAAGGAGAATGATTTCTTCCCTGTTCCCCAACTCTCCAGAACCTTTTTATCTGTTTAACTAACTCTTTCCTGGTTAACTAATAATTTGGTTCTGTACTGTCACTTAACAGGCCAGGGCAGAAAGTTTATGGCATCACTTTTCTTTACTGGCCAGAAAGAACATCTCTTTGTCTTGGGGCAACAAATATGACCCCAGGGTAATGGTGCACTTTGGACATGAAGCCATTGATGAAGCCAGTCTTCTATGTTTTCCTTACTGGTCTGTTGTTCCATAGCTTGGCCAAGACCTTGGCATCATATCAATCAATTTTCTTCTCCTGTTTTTCAAAAAATAGAGGTCTAGCTTTAGGCATAGAGAAATCTTGGGCCTCTCTTTTAAGAGGAAACATACAGCAATATCATTCACAAAGCAAAGTCCACCCTTCTATTCTGTAATTTCTATAGGCCTTGTCCCCTTGCACCTCCAAATGGGACTTAACTGTATGCCAGCTGTTTGTTGGTGTAAATATCTCCTATCTCATATCTAGGCTACCTTTGCTCAAGGTTGTACAAGGAACACTAGACATATACTCTACTAGAGACCAACTAGTCATGCATTGTGATCCACTAAATGATCCCTATGTTTTATAGCCACAACCAACCAGTTGTCATTATGATACACATAGTCATAAGTTCAGCAGACCTAATCTAGAGTCAGCTGTTTGTGACCACCTCACAGTCACACATGGCTTTGTGTGACTGTGAGGTGGTCACAAACAGGGTTCATCAAGTAGAATCAGGCAATCAACACAGATGATAGCAGTGGGGCAATAGCAGCAAATGTCACCTGCATGTCCCTGCTAAACATCCACTGACTTTGCCATTCTTGGAACACAGAATGATTTACTACATGACCTATCCTCAGCCTACATGTGTAGCGCAGGATGCAGTCCCATCAGAAGTACTGAAGGATAGCTGGCAGTCCTGGCAATGTCTACACATGGAAGAATACAGACATCAGAGAGCAAAACGCCTTGGGCCATCCCAGCTTTTGGGAAAGAGGTGAACAGAAGGTTCAGACGTTTAAGAAAAAGAGAGAGGCAAGGAAGAGAATATCACAGCAGACAGAATATAAAACCAAAGTTCCCAGTCTGCGAGTTGCAACAACAACAAAATAAAATGGTGAAATCTTAATTTGAGCAGCATCAGCAGGAAATGCCAAGATACTTGAAACAAAAGAACCTTTGCAAAGGTGTTACACTAAAATATAAAACTCTTTAAAATAATAGAAAGGAAGCCATGGATCAGATCATTTATCACTTTAAACTCTCCTATTGGCTTAGAGCAGAAAATCTATTTCTTTATGTTTTGAAAAATATTCCCTCTATATCTGTCAGATGCTTTTGCTAAAGTCTCTCACTAAAGCAACAAAGAAATTGGACTGTTGGTTTTTGGGCTCTCGTGCAATGGTCCTTGACTGAATACAGCTGGAAGAATTAATGCAACTAAAGAGACATTTGTTTTTCTTACTACCTCTTGTCAGAGAGAGAATGTATTTAGAGCAATGAGATACAGGTGAGGGCAATAAAAATGTGCAATACCTATATCAAGTTGGCATTGACATCTGATTACTCTGTCCGCTGTGTGGTCTAGCTTGAACAGAATTAGCCAATGACAAAACTGAGTTATCATCAGGGATATTTCAGGTTTTTACATATCTATGGGAAAGAATATTCAGGACTAACATCATACTCTATATATCATATTTTTAGTGTTCAAACACATTGGTATATATATATATTTCCTTTTGCTTAACATAGTAAAAGACACCAGAGCAGGCCCACTGCATCAGTGAGGATTTGATGAGTCAGGTCCTCTGTAGGTTCCATTGATTCAAATAAGCCTACTATAACTGCAGCTTACTATGCTAAAGCCATAGAGTCAATCCATCTAAATCAACATAATGTACTGAAGAGTTGACTCATCAAATCCTCACTGATTCAGTGGGCCTACTCCAGCTAAATTTGCTACACTAAACAACAGGTTTTGACCATTATCTTGTGATATTCTTGGTCATCTTATGTAACACTGGTGGAGCTCTGCCAGAATATCTACATGGGTGTTCCAAGATGACAAAAATGGCATTAGCTCTGGGTGGCAGCTGGAACAGCTGGAGGCATCTGGAATTTGATTATTCCCCTTGGCTCCATGGATGTAGCCCATCAAAATTGTGCGTTATGTTCTAGAGTCCAGCTTATCCTATTTCTCTATATAGGTGTCAGATTTAGAAACTTTGGGTTGTTGTGACAAAATAGGTCACTGTGTCCCTCCCCCCACATGCCCCCAGGAGAAAGACATTTGGAGAAAGACATTCTATAAATTAGAATAAGCCTTTCCGTGATTTTTTTCAGTCCAGATGCAGCTCCCATGGTTGGGAGCTTGAGATGGAAAAGTGTACCCTAGATTTGCCAACTCCTGCTCTAGGACTATCAAGGTTCCCCATCAGAAGTTATCCCCTCCTCCTGTTTTTGCTCACTACTACCTCTTGAAAAGATGGGCAAATTGACAGTGCTCATCTCTGCTGTGAAATGTGGTTGTCATAATCCATTTTCTACCTTCCCCACTAAGTAGCATCAAAGAGCAACAGAGGTGAATGAAGCAAGAGGGGCAGCTCTGCCTGCCAATACCAGGAGCAAAAGGGAGGAGGATGAAGAAAGGCTGCTATCCTGGTGCCAAGTCTTGTGAACTCATGTTATGGTGAGAGTTCATCTCTGTATCTTAGTGGCTGAAACCTGCTATTATAGGGCTTTGCTTCTGGTGGATCAAATGATGGACCCACCAGGAGATGGGCTGGGCCATAAATGTGGAAATCAATAAATGGATCTTTTCCCACAACTGAGCCAATGGCAGCTTTAGCAGTAGGAGCACAGTCTCAAGAGTCATGTGTTTCATCTGAGAATGGGCAATGAGAAACACTGCGGAGCAGAAATCTGATGTGAACATTGTCACACATCTGTTGTTAAAGATTTTGTCCTCAATGCAACAATACATCCACGTTGTCTTTGAAACATAATTCATAACTAGCTAAATAGGGATCTTAGAGATGTGACTCTCAGAGCCTATTACTGTCAAAACCCAACAACCCAAGTGGGGGGAAGTTTACTCCTTTCTCCCTGCAGCAAGACGTCTTTGCACAATTTTTTTTCCCCTGCAAGAAACTTCATAGGAAGTCTGTGAGATTTCTCAGAAGTTGCATGGCTATTTTTTTTTTCCTGGAAGAAATGCCGAGCTTCACAGGATTATTATTGGTCTTGCGCAGAATGACATCTTGCCTTCACAAGATTCCTGCACAGGATTAAGCAAAAGAAGAAGGGATGAAGCTGCACAGAATTTGGTGACTATCTGTGCTGAACAATGGGATGGTGGGGGGCAAGACCAGTTTTTTATTTTTGTAGGAAACCAGGACATTTCACTGATGCAGAGAGAAATATCAGAGGAGAGTCTTAGAATGGTAAGACTCATACAATCGGTGAAAACAAGACATTTTCTAAGTACTCATCACATCCCTAACCCTGGTGATTTTTGTGTCAATGTGTGTGTCCTCTTGCCTTTTCAGATTCTTTTTTCAATTTTTTGCATCTGGTATAGTGAAAGAACAGAATGCCACATAGAAAAATGCCCCTTAAAACAGATGTTTCCTTGCAGAATGGAGAATGAAAGAGCAGCTGTGACCTCCCCCACCCACTGTCTCTAACTTCAAAGGAGGTGTGTGTGGAGGGGACACCTAAAAACAAAATTCTCCAGCCCAAACTTAGGAGGTGTCTGAAACTGACAAGGCTTGCGATGTGGGGAAAACTCAAACATACACACACAGTGAGTGGAGAAGGAGCTGCTGGAGGGGAGGGGAGGAAAGGAGAGATGTCTGTTGAGCTGCGTTTTTTCTATGTGGCATTCTGTTCTTTTGCTATACCAGATGCAAGAAATTTTTTTAAAAAATGGAGAGGCCTGGGCAAAAGTTGGGAAGAGTATTCGGCCGCATGAAGGACGAAGCGAGTCCTTGAAATGCGGGGCCGGTCTTTGCCCTCCATGGTCCCGGATGATGCCAGACAGGACCGGGTCACATGTGAAGAAGGGAGGGGGCGAGTGGGTATAAAAGGTAAAACTCGCCCCCGACGCGTTCTCCTTTTCGTTCGGGCATTGCGGTGTTGAGGTGGAGCCCGAGCAGGAACGGAGTTCGTTTGCTGGCAGCGGAGCTTGCGGTTTGACGGAGGGTGGCTTTAGGCTCCCTCCTGGTGTTTGTAGGCACCTGAGCTAGGCAGGGTTTAAATACAGCAGAAAAAATTTCATTGGAAGAATAGATTTAATCCAGTTCATTACCGCAGATCGGAAGGGCGGGAGCGGCGGGGCGGGTCGCCCCGCCGCGGCGAGTTCAGGGTTATTGTTTGTTTGTTGGGGACTTAAGTCAAGCTGGTTGGGGATTGTATACTGTTTGGGGGTATTTCGTTGTTTTAAAAGTTAAGTCGTGGTTTCAGTCGGCTGCTTTCTGTGGTGGGAGAACAAGCGGACGCCATTTTGTATTCCCCCTTTTTCCCGCACTTTTCTTTGCCGTCCGCCATTTTGGGTGTGGGATAATTAATTGCATATTCAACAGTTCATTGTAAGGGTTTTATAGTTATAATATTAGTGTAATATTAGTGGTTAAAAGCAAGTTACATAAGGGGAATAATCATTCTTATTAATCAGTTCATTGTAAGGTTTCACAGTTTAAAAAATATTGATTTACTATCAGGGTTAAAAGCAGTTTACATAAGGGGAATAATCATTCATATTAATAGTTTATGGTGAGGGTTCACAGTTACAAATAGTAGTTTCTCATCAGTAGGTTAAAAGCAAATTGGTTGAGGGGAATAAGCATTCCAGGTTCAAGTTTCTGATTTTAAGAGCATTTTGAATTACATAGACTCTAGAGTGGTAGGAGTACAGTGGTATAAAGAAAAAATTTAATTGAGACTATTCTGGTAATCTATTGACACAGGACATTGGCTTCTGAAAAATTTGAAGGAGCAGAAGAATAATAACAGAAATTTAGAAACAAACAATAATACAATAGTGATAATTATATATTAAAAAAAAAAAAAAACTAAGGAAAAACAATTACTTGATTAAAAGTGAGAATATTAACATACTACAGCTTTATTATCAGGTCCAGGTACAAGGCAGGGTTGAGGTGACACCTGCTGGACATTAGCTGTAAAAGTGGAAGGTTCACAAACTGTGGACAAATTTTTGTAATTGTTCTACGCATTGAGGAGATACCTTTGGGGCTGATTAGATATCATGCCGCCCAAGAAGGGAAGCGGAGTTAAGACAGGAAAGACGCCAGCAAAACGTCAGAGGGCGGTTCCTCAGATTTCTCCACGGGAATCCTCATCTTCTGAGGAGGAGTCATGGGGGATTCTGCAAAACCTCCAAGAAAAACTATCTAAGTTAGAGGCTCAGAGGATGGCTAGAAGGGCTTCTCCACAAAGGGAGGTCATTCCCCGCAGAGCGGTTAGGGATACTAAGAGCCGCCGCAAGGTGGAGCTAAGGGTTTTAACACAGCAACTCATGGACCGTTTTACCGCATTAGAATCCCAGCAGGGTCACGGAAGTAAGGATCAGGCCGTGGAAGGAAGATCTGCTGCAGTGACCAGGAGGCCTGGCGGTCGAAGATCTGGGATGAGAGAAGTGGCTGAAGTTCAGGAAATGGTAGAGGAAGCTCCAGCCAGATACGACCTCCCAGAGGAGCCCAGTGCAAGCTCACATCAGGCGGTGGAGCCCCTTGGGACACCGACCCCTTCTTGCGGTGAGTGTTCGGCCATGCACAACACCCAGTCTACTTCGGCCACATGGCCTTGGGCTGGCGGCACACAACAAGCACATATTGCACCTACACATTGTGGAAATTCACTCGGGGGTTGGCCTGGCTGTTTTTGGCCTCCAGTAAGCCCACATTGTTGCGGGTGGAGCCCGCATGGTGCGACGGCTCACACGGCTGGGCCAACTGGTGATGTTAAGGGCACAGGGACATGGCAACACCCTTCAGTACCCAACACAGGGTACAATACGGTCCCACTAGCGGCGCTGCCTTATGCTGACTACAGTACGCCGTTGGGAGACCATTTGACCCCAGCGGTTAAAGAAAAGATTTGGAAAGGTGAATTCCTGGATTTTTACGATCTGGTTAACCGCGAGGTAGAAATCAAGGAGATTGACAAAGATGACGAGAAATTAAAAGAAAAACATAGAAGGAAAAAGCCTGATAGAAATTGGCCTAATTGGATCACGGGCTTTACCATATACGCAGGTGTTTTGGTTAAGGCTCAACCGTGGAAAGCATCAGCGTTGTTTCAATATTTTGACATAATCTGTAGGGCAAATTCGGATTTTGCTGGGCAGGCTTGGCTTCGTTACGATGAAGCGTTTAGAATGAAAAGCGCCATCAGGCCCGATTTACGATGGGATGAGCCACACCCAGGGCTTTGGCTACAGCATATGACGCCAGCCAAGTGCAGCTTAGGCGATAGATTTGATAGTGGCCATCTGAATAAGAAATTTACTGGGAACGTTAGCGCCCGCCCAGGGGCGGGACAGGTGGTTCAACCCCGCCTGCCCTGCTATGAGTACAACTCTAGGGGCTTTTGTGCCAGACACCCCTGCAGGTTTAGACACGACTGTATTACCTGTGGGGGGAAGCACCCTAACGCATCCTGCTTTAAAGCAGGGGCACAACGACAAAACAAACAGGGAGGAACCGGTAAGAAACCCGAAGGGAGCGGCGGTGCCCCTGGAAAGGGGGCCCACACCAATTAAAATTTCAATACTAGAAAAGTGCTTAACAGACTATCCAAGAAGGGGCGATGCCGAATATTTGAGATTGGGTTTTAGATATGGGTTCCGGATTCCAGCTTTAGGTGTCAGAACAGCCTTTATGGCCAAAAACCTTAAATCTGTGAAAGGGATGGAAGCTATAGTATTAGAAAAGATTAAAAAGGAGGTTCGGGAAGGTAGGGTCTTGGGACCCTTTGAGGAACTGCCCATAACTAACCTGAGGGTGTCGCCGTTGGGGATTGTCCCCAAGAAAGCACCAGGTGAATTTCGCCTAATACATCACCTATCATTTCCAGAGGGGACGTCAGTTAACGACGCGATTCCCCAGGAACTTTGTTCGGTGAGATACACCTCCTTCGATGAGGCAGTTAGGATGATTAGGGCCTGCGGAGTGGGTGCTGAACTGGCAAAGGCGGATGTTAAGTCAGCTTTCCGGATTTTGCCAGTCCACCCATTAGACTTTAATTTATTGGGTTTTCAATTTCAAGGGCAATATTACATAGATAGGGCCCTACCTATGGGGTGCTCAATTTCGTGCGCCGCTTTTGAAAAATTTAGCACTTTCATTGAATGGCTAGTTAGGCAAAGAGTGGGCTGTAATTCGACAGCTCATTACCTAGATGATTTCCTTTTTTGTGGTAAAGCAAATTCAGGAAAATGTAGATTGATCTTGGAGGCCTTCCGTGAGATGGCCCTTGAGATAGGTTTGCCCTTGGCAGAGGAGAAGACGGAAGGGCCAGCGACATCACTGACTTTCCTGGGTATTGAGCTCGATACACTTCAGCAGACTTCAAGGCTGCCTCAGGACAAATTAACAAACATTAGGAATAGGCTTAGTAGTTTAATAAGAAAGAAAAAAGTGACATTAAAAGAATTACAGGAAATAGTGGGATACCTGAACTTCGCGTGCAAAGTAATTGCACCAGGTCGCGCCTTTTTGAGGCGGCTGTGTGGAGCTATGTCAGGCTTAAAACGGCCAATGCACAGAACCAGAGTCACCAAAGGTATGAAGGAAGACCTTGCAGTTTGGAAACAATTTCTGGATCAGTTCAATGGGGTTTCCTTCTGGAGGTCCGAACTTAACCTAAAAGCGGATGTGCAGGTAAACTCGGACGCCGCTGGGACTTTGGGATTTGGAATTTATTTTCGTGGTAGATGGTGCGCAGGCATTTGGCCTGAAGAATGGCACCAGGAAGGCATAACGAGGGACTTGACGTTCTTAGAATTTTTTCCGATTGTCGGGGCCCTTTGGCTCTGGGCGGAGGAATGGGCGAACACTGTAGTTCGTTTTTGGTGTGATAACCAAGCAGTGGTACACATCATTAACAATCTGACATCACATTCAGAAAGGGTTATGTATTTAGTCAGGGCTTTCACCCTGAGGGCGTTGCAGTTTAATGTTATGGTGCACGCCCGGCACGTCCCGGGTCTTGACAATCAGATAGCTGATGCTCTCTCACGCCAACAGATCAAGCGTTTCAGGGAACTGGCACCGGAGGCCAGGGATCTGCCAGAAGTGCTTCCAGCGGAGGTCTGGCAGATTGGCGTGAGGAGGCGTCGAGAGCAATAGATCTTGCACTGGCCCCGAGGACAAAAAAGGGTTATATAGCAGCAGGTACAGAATTTTTTGAATTTAGGGAGTCAGCGAAGCTAGAACAAACATGGCCGGCTCCAGTGGAACACCTCCAGCAATTCATAATATTTTTGCATAGGAGGGGGTTAGCGACAGGGACCATTCAAGGAAAACTGGCAGCCCTGGCCTTCCATGCTAAATCAAACGGTCACCGGGATTTTTCTGGGGACTTTCGCATTAGGAAGATGCTGGAAGGTTGGGCCAGGGAAAGAGGGAGAGTACGGGATAATAGGATACCCATCTCTCCGGAGCTCCTTGGCCGCCTATGTGAACAATGGGGCGCATTGTGTAGGGACCATTATGAGGTGACGTTAGTTCACGCAGCTGCATTGGTGGCCTTTTTTGGGGCACTGAGGATTAGTGAGCTCGTTGCAATGGGAAAGAATGATAATTCACAGAGGGCGTTACAATTTGGGGACGTCATTGTACAGGATGGACAGTTAACAATCACTATTAGACGGTCTAAAACAGACCCACGGGGCAAAGGCAAACATCTAACATTAGGGCAATGTAGAGTACGAAGCATTTGTCCGGTAAAGGCAGTGCAGGAATTTGTGGCATTGAGGGGTTCAAAACCTGGACAATTTTTTCAGCATATAGATGGGTCACCATTTACGAAATATCAGTTTTGGGCACTGACTGGCAAGGCACTAGGGAGGATAGGATTGAAAGATATGAGATTCGGAACGCATTCCTTTCGGATTGGAGCAGCATCAACGGCAGCGGCTATGGGTTACAACACAGATCAAATTAAACAGTTGGGGCGCTGGTCGTCAGCTTGTTATCACAAATACATTAGACCTCTTCCTAACGTATAGGCAGGGTTTGTTATATCATTTCAGGTTTCGAGAGACGGGAAGGCCGCAGGCAAGTTATGATCATCGGCCACAGTTATGTGTTTTGGGCGGCACGTTACGCCGCATCTTCCCCGTGGGGGAAAGATTTGGGGCTTGGAGCCCATGCGATGGTTACATGGAGAGGCATGCGTGGCATGCATTGGATCCAGCTCGGCAGGATGACGTCTTTCGGCTCTATGCCACCAGACATTTTATTAATTCATTTGGGAGGCAACGATTTGCCCAAATTGTCTGGTAAGGCGGTCATACTTGATATATTGAGAGATCTCAAGAAACTGAAGGAAAAGTATCCTGCTATACGAATAGTATGGTCCAATATCATCCCGCGTTTAGCCTGGCGAGGTACACAGAACACCGAAAAGATAAATAGGGCCCGACGTCGGGTCAATAGGGAAGTGTGTAGAGGTGTCTGCAGCGGCGGCCTCGGATCAGTGGTCAACCACCACAGGATCCAAACTTCTCACTCAGAATATTTTCGTAACGATGGCATACACCTGTCAGACACAGGACTGGACATTTTTCTTGAAGATATAACAGGGGGCCTGCTTTCTGAGCTGGGTTGTATGGCGGGCATGGGACTTAGTCTCGACTAGTCCCTATGCTGTGGCGGGTAGTGCGGGAAAAAACTGGTTGTCTCGGTGTGTCCCTTTGATAATTATGGAAAGCCAACAGCGCATCCGACCTCCCGGCTCTGCGGATCGTGCGATTACAGGGCCGGCGGCGGGAAGATGCGCTGGGCCACTTTCGGACCGACAGTCATCAAATAAAGATGGCTCGAGGTCTGGGGTGTTTACTAGAGGCCGGCCGGGTTCCTGCTGTCATTAAGACAGCTGGAACCTGGGGGCCTGGGACTCGCCCATTGACTGATTAGGGTATCGTGGATGCCCTGCATTTCTCCGCACTACCGCAGGCCCCCTCAGTTGAAGAGGACACTGAATTTGTCTGAATTGAGTTAATAAAGTGTGGCCCGTATTTAATCCATACTACTGTCTGGTGTCTTCATTTCGGGGCCTGGGAGGGCAAGTATTCGGCCGCATGAAGGACGAAGCGAGTCCTTGAAATGCGGGGCCGGTCTTTGCCCTCCATGGTCCCGGATGATGCCAGACAGGACCGGGTCACATGTGAAGAAGGGAGGGGGCGAGTGGGTATAAAAGGTAAAACTCGCCCCCGACGCGTTCTCCTTTTCGTTCGGGCACCCACCCGCCCGCCCTATTTCTAGTGTGTTCGTGGTCGCCTTTTAGGGGCCGGATAGGAATTTTTGACCTCTATCCTGATTGGCTTTGGATGGAGGGATTTTTCGCCTATCCCACACTGGAAAAGGGTTTTGTTGGCATTTAATTGGTGGTTATTCTTGGTCACACTGGCGGGTAGTGCGGGAAAAAACTGGTTGTCTCGGTGTGTCCCTTTGATAATTATGGAAAGCCAACAGCGCATCCGACCTCCCGGCTCTGCGGATCGTGCGATTACAGGGCCGGCGGCGGGAAGATGCGCTGGGCCACTTTCGGACCGACAGTCATCAAATAAAGATGGCTCGAGGTCTGGGGTGTTTACTAGAGGCCGGCCGGGTTCCTGCTGTCATTAAGACAGCTGGAACCTGGGGGCCTGGGACTCGCCCATTGACTGATTAGGGTATCGTGGATGCCCTGCATTTCTCCGCACTACCGCAGGCCCCCTCAGTTGAAGAGGACACTGAATTTGTCTGAATTGAGTTAATAAAGTGTGGCCCGTATTTAATCCATACTACTGTCTGGTGTCTTCATTTCGGGGCCTGGGAGGGCAAGTGGGTGCTGGTGGGGGAGGTGGCGATGGCAATCTTTATTTACACTGACAGCGGCATTTACATATGCTGGCACTTGCTCATCCCCGATGGGCTTACCAGCCAGGAAAAAGTAGCAGTGAGAGTCAGTCAGTGGGACGGCTCCTTAAAAATTAATGCTGATTGTCGCGTCCACCCAGTGTCCCTTGTTTGTCCTCCCCAAACACAGGTCCACCCTCTGGATGCGTTTTCTCTTTTACCCTTGCCACCAGTGGATCTATCATCCACACTGTGTCAAATATGTATCTCAGACACGTGCTGCCAAATATAATTGGTTTATTTATCTTTCAGGTTTGTAAATCACATAAGCAAATCACAGATGTTCTTTTATTGCTGTTTAGAATCAATCATTAAACTTGGATTGGATTATAAATTTGCTTGCATGTATTTATTCACAATAACCACTTCAACAATATTCTTTGGCTATCTCTTATTACTTTTACTCTTTCCTATTCTCTCTAACAATCCAACTTTCCAATCTCTCTTTTAACTCATCAAATCCTCCTCTCTAACTGTCTCTGTCTAACTGTCCTCCTGATCCCGCCCCTCCTGTCCTATCATAGGCTCCTGCACTTGAGCTCCATATGATGGACAGGAGTGACGTGGGCATTCCGCCACACTGATTTATTTCGATTCCACATCCGAGTTAAAATAAACAGCCTTCTGGTGGAAGAGTAAAAAAACCTCACTGCCACTCTAAAAACACGATTCGCTAACAAATTAATCCACACTTCCACGTGTGTCATGTATGCACCCTTTTGTACATCAGCTAGAATCAATTTTAAAATGGAAGTGTTATTTTTTAGTAATGTAACTGCATCCTTCTTATAGCAAAATTCAAGCTTAAACTGAAGAAAGTAGGAAAAACCACGGGGCTAGTCAGGTATAATCAAAACCAAATCCCTTATGAATACACAGTGGAAGTGAAGAACAGATTTAAGGAACTAGATTTGGTGGACAGAGTGCCTGAAGAACTATGGATGGAGGATTGTAACATTGTACAGGAGGCAGCAACAAAAACCATCCCAAAGAAAAGGAAATGCAAGAAAGCAAAGTGGCTGTCCAACGAGGCCTTACAAATAGCAGAGAAGAGAAGGGAAACAAAATGCAAGGGAGATAGGGAAAGTTACAGAAAATGGAATGCAGACTTCCAAAGAATAGCAAGGAGAGACAAGAGGGCCTTCTTAAATGAACAGTGCAAAGATATAGAGGAAAACAATAGAAAGGGAAAAACCAGAGATCTGTTCAAGAAAATTGGAGATATTAAAGGAACATTTTGTGCAAAGATGGACATGATAAAGGACAAAAATGGTAGGGACCTCACAGAAGCAGAGGACATCAAGAAGAGGTGGCAGGAATACACAGAGGAATTATACCAGAAAGATCTGGATGTCCCGGACAACCCAGATAGTGTGGTTGCTGACCTTGAGCCAGACATCCTGGAGAGTGAAGTCAAGTGCGCTTTAGAAAGCATGGCCAACAACAAGGCCAGTGGAGGTGATGGCATTCCAGTGGAACTATTTAAAATCTTAAAAGATGAGGCTGTTAAGATGCTACACTCAATATGCCAGCAAGTTTGGAAAACTCAGCAGTGGCCAGAGGATTGGAAAAGATCAGTCTACATCCCAATCCCAAAGAAGGGCAGTGCCAAAGAATGCTCCAACTACCATACAATTGCACTCATTTCACACACTAGCAAGGTTATGCTCAAAATCCTACAAGGTAGGCTTCAGCAGTATGTGGACTGAGAACTCCCAGAAGTACAAGCTGGATTTCGAAGGGGCAGAGGACCTAGAGACCAAATTGCTAACATGCGCTGGATTATGGAGAAAGCCAGAGAGTTCCAGAAAAACATCTACTTCTGCTTCATTGACTACACAAAAGCCTTTGACTGTGTGGACCACAACAAACTATGGAAAGTTCTTAAATAAATGGGAGTGCCTGACCACCTTATCTATCTCCTGAGAAATCTATATGTGGGACAGGAAGCAACAGTTAGAACTGGATATGGAACAACTGATTGGTTCAAAATTGGGAAAGGAGTACGACAAGGCTGTATATTGTCTCCCTGCTTCTTTAATTTATATGCGGAATACATCATGCGAAAGGCTGGACTGGAGGAATCCCAAGACGGAATTAAGATTGCCGGAAGAAATATCAACAACCTCTGATATGCAGATGATACCACTCTGATGGCAGAAAGTGAGGAGGAATTAAAGAACCTCTTAATGAGGGTGAAAGAGGAGAGCGCAAAAAATGGTCTGAAGCTCAACATCAAAAAAACGAAGATCATGGCCACTGGTCCCATCACCTCCTGGCAAATAGAAGGGGAAGATATGGAGGCAGTGACAGATTTAACTTTCTTGGGCTCCATGATCACTGCAGATGGTGACAGCAGCCACGAAATCAAAAGACACCTGCTTCTTGGGAGGGAAGCGATGAGAAACCTAGACAGAATCTTAAAAAGCAGAGACATCACCTTGCCGACAAAGGTCCGCATAGTCAAAGCTATGGTTTTTCCAGTAGCGATGTGTGGAAGTGAGAGCTGGACCATAAAGAAGGCTGACCGCCGAAGAATTGATGCTTTTGAATTGTGGTGCTGGAGGAGACTCTTGAGAGTCCCCTGGACTGCAAGGAGATCAAACCTATCCATTTTGCAGGAAATCAACCCTGAGTGCTCACTGGAAGGACAGATCCTGAAGCTGAGGCTCCAATACTTTGGCCATCTCATGAGAAGAGAAGACTCCTTGGAAAAGACCCTGATGTTGGGAAAGTATGAGGGCAAGAGGAGAAGGGGACGACAGAGGACGAGATGGTTGGACAGTGTCATCGAAGCTACCAACATGAATTTGACCAAACTCCGGAAGGCAGTGGAAGACAGGAGGGCCTGACATGCTCTGGTCCATGGGGTCATGAAGAGTCGGACCCAACTTAGCAACTAAACAACAAAAACAAACTGCATCCTCCATCCTAGGTAAAGATGAAGAGTAATGCTATTCTCCTTGGTTTCAAGGACTGTGAGAGATTTTATGGCACTCTCAACTGTATCCTTATTTGCAGCTAACTCCTTAAACTTGTCCAAATTAAACCATTTAAAGCCTTGAATGGATTGTTTGCTGTTTCTTTACAATCAACCAGTCCTTCTGTGCTTGTTGTGTCTATTTTGCTTTCCAAGGGGAAAAGACACTCATTTCATGCTCATTTTGCGCAAATTATGGAGAGCTTAATGTTGTTCTTGTTGTTGTTTAAAAAACCTTCTTGTTCTCATTCTTGGCTGGAGGCTTCTCAAGTCAAAACAGCCAAAATCAATGAGGATAAGGAATTTAGGGAGGATTTGTCACCTCCATAAATGGCAGTAGTTTGCAATCCTTGGAGACAGATCACACACACACACACACACACACAGAGAGAGAGAGAGAGAGAGAGAGAGAGAGAGAGATTTTAAAGGGCAAATGCAGTGCTAAAAGCAGATGAACAAATGCAATGCTGTGCACTGGGGAAAGCTGAGAGAGATGAAAGATTAACACATTTTTGCAGGACAAAAATGTGATTCATAATGAAAACTCAAGCGTCAATGCCCCTATAAGGGGAATAAGCATGATTTTGGAATTCTTTTGTAGGGAGATATCAAGCAATGGTTTCTACGTAAGAAAGGGTTCATTGTTCGATGATGATGGTACAGTTATATGTCAGGTGCCCTTTCTGAGCCCTGCTATATTGGGTCCACTGAGATGTAGACATGGTTCTGCTTTTCTTCTTGTTCAGCACAAAGTGATGTATTTATAGAACTCAAGTGAAAGTGACTGACAGTAGTCTTTGCTTTGAAACTTGGACAGCTTTTCTAAGTTGCTCAGCTCTGACACAGATAAAAGGATCTGGTGAAGGAAATAAAGACAAATGCTGGTAGAAAGCAATAAGAATTCAGCAACTCTCTCTATAATAGCATTACTGGTAACCAATGCCTTTTAAAGGCATTATGGGTAGAGCTTAAACAAATTTGCCCTCATGAAGCCTTTTTCCATAGCTCTTCCTTTGCTTAATTTTTGAATAACATCATCTACTGAATATTTGATATCCAACCCTTGATACTGGCTCTTGACATCTGACATTATTGGACACTTGATAACTGTCCTTATTTGAAATGTGTTTAAATAATTCACTTTAAGTAGTTGAGGCTATGCTTTATGCAGCTCTTTGCCCATGTCATATATTATGTCATGTATTTCTTTTTCTTTTTCTTTTTAGTACCAAGCATTCTTTCTTCAAACACATACATCACAATGGGATCGGAAAGCTCCTAGTCCTAATATTTCCCCTGCTTACCTTCTTCCCTGGTCCTAAGGAAAATTATATGGTTGGCCAAGATAAAAGCAGTGCTGGAATCTTCACCCGCTCCATATGAAGCAGCACCTCAAACTGTCACTGTAAGACAAGGACAGACCAAGGTCAGAGAAATGAATTTTTAAAGAAGAAAGATCCTGGTTAATTTCATGAGACATGAGGTGAGACATGAGGACAGTTTCTCAGGATTCAGATCTTTGAGTAACTCTCCAGGGGAAAAAAGGTCCCAGTGGTTTCTGAGGAAGGACACAAACCATCACCCCCACCACTCCCCAAACACCTACAGCCAGACTCTAAACTCTGTTCAGGCCCACTCCTTTCTGCATAGCTCATCCAACCATATTTTTTCACAGTCTGAAAAATGAAGCTTCATTGTGGTGAAACATCTTTTGACTAACCCCACTCAAACATCTACAACAATGAAACTATACAGCATGTTTATTAAATGTTGTTGACTGTGGAAGCAACTTGGGAGTCTCTAGGAGTTATTAAGAGCACATTGCATGAATGCGCTGTCTATCAAGAGCTCTTCTTTGAAAAACCTTAGGGAAGCTTGTATATTAGAGAAGAAGGAAGGCATTTTACAGTTGTGATGATTAAGGACTGCAGGTCCCACCCTCACCCGCTACTGGCTATGCTGGCTTGCTAGGTCTAATGGGACTTGCAATCGAGTGACATCTAGACGGCCACAAATTCCTCACTCCAATATGCATATGAAAAGCAGTCTCCCATCCAAACATTGCTCAGGAATTGGGGCCATATGTGCCACTAATATAACTATTGTGTGACATGAGGATGTCTTGAGGGAGCGACATGATGACCCTGAAGAAAGACAATGAATGTAACAACATGGTTGATAACAATCATAGCACAGAAGTTCTAGAAACCATTTGGCAGAGTGAAAAGATTGAGTAATGAGAAGAGCCACATAATGTAGCCTCATAAGAAAACTGAGGGAAGAATATTTCCCTGCTATCAACCATGTGGCCTTTTGTATTGGTGCCATCTAGCAACAGAGGCAGAAAGGTATAGATGGAAACCCAACTGATTCTGTTGTTGGAGCCGCAGCCGAGCCACGATTCGGCGGTGCGGCACGTCTTTGCTTCCATCCCCGGAAATCGTGAGACCTCTCAAGTCTCGTGACAGCATTTCCTAGGAGAGGGGGGAACCGCAGGTTATTTAAGGGCCGTTCCCCCTCTCCTCTTCCTCTTCCTTCACTGGGGCACCCACCCGCCCGCCCTATATTCTAGTATGAGTTTATTTGGTCGCCTTTGGGGCCGGATAGGAATTTTTTACCCGTATCCTGATTGGCCTTTGGATGCGGGGATTGTTTGCCTATCCCACACTGGAAAGGGTGCGAGGCTAATTTTGAGGTGGAATTTAGATCACACAGGCAGGTAATGCAGATAAAACAGGTTTTTTGTGAGTCCCATAGCTATATCAGGTAAGGTATAGCTCATCTGAACTCCCAGCACTGTGGATCGTGCGATTACAGTGCTTGGGGGAAAAGATGCGCTGGGGCCACACCCGGACCAACAGTCAACAAGGAGAGAGTGGCTTGAGGTCCGGGGGGTGGTCAAATTTAGGCCGGCCTGGTTAGCGCTGTCTTTACGGCTTTTGGTCACCTCTCAAAATGGCTGCCGCCTCTCCAAAATGGCTGCCGCCTCTCTGCTGGTTGCCGACTCTCAGCTGTTTGGCGCTCTGCTCACACAGAGTCCGGCTGTTCCGGGGCTACCAAGGGACTGTGAGGAGCGGGGCTGGGTCTACTGTACCTGGTAAGTGACTTTTTTCTGACTTTTTTTTTGGTTTCTGACTTTTTCCCCCCATAGGAACGCATTAATTAAATTTCAATGCATTCCTATGGGAAACCCACCTCGCAAGACTAAAAATATCCAAAAATATCACCAAAAAACTCACAAGACCCGTTCGTCTTGCGAGTTTTTCGTCCCGCGAGGCATTCCTCTTGCGAGGCACCACTGTATTGTTTATTCAATAAAGTGTGGCCCGTGTTTAATCCATAATCTTGGTCTTGCGTCTTTATTCCGGGGTAGGGGGGCAATGAAAAACTTCCAATCTTCAGCCTCTTTTCTCCCTGAACTGTTTCTATTCATGCTGGCTACTGTAAGAACTTTGTAACTAGAGCCTGAGAGTCAGATCACATGTTAAAGAAAAAAATGTATTTCCTCTTCTTAGAATATTATCCTTCTAGGTATGCAAATCTTTTAGTGCAATGTGCCCAAGACATCAAACATGCAAACAATTGATCAAGTACAAAAACAAAAGCAATCTAATTTCCCACATAAGGATGGAGAGAAATTCATAATAGAATAAAGAGGCAGATTTTTCTTAGATATACACAGGGAAATCCTTCTGAGAAATGCACTGGTAACGTTAGCCTGCACTGCAAGAAACAAACTGCAGCAGCTTCTATGACAAGAGTATCTTGTAGTACAATGCAGGTGAAGTTCATAGAGAAGCTATGACAAGCTCTTAGCTCAAAGGATAAGGCAGGGAGGATGTGTTAATATTTTCCTGACATTCTGCATCGTCCATGAAATAGAAGATGCAGTAGTCAAGAGATTGGGAGGTGTAGATATATGGCTATCACATGTTCCAATATCCAAAATCTCTGTATTTTTCTCTACTATTTCTCCACTAGTATTGAAGGCGTCCTTCACAGGTGTAGCCTGGGGAACCACAGTAACATGGAAGAGGCTCTATTTTGGCACCAGCAATGCATTTTCTCCTCTTCCCCAGTATCTCTCCCCCCTTTCTCTCTGATACACACTTTCATAATCCTACTGAAGTACCTTTAGCTTACCTTAAAACTTCTCTGGTGTTCTGTAGGAGCTGAAATTCCAAATGTACCTTGAGGTCTCTTTAGGTGAGCTCTACGGACAACTCTCTGGTTAATATATCTTGACAGGCACTTCATGCAACCCTTTCTATGCCCTTTCGATCAAGTAATAGATTTACTTTATCTTTTCTCCTGGATTTTGGGCGTTGGATAATTTGAAAATAAGAAATAAAGTTAATAAGGAGAAAGGAGAGGCATACAAAGAAGAACAATATAGGAAGTACCTTTAAGGTACAGTGCAGCATCAGAGTAATATCAACTGTTCAGTCATTTTTTTTTCATGTCCAGTAAGTCACTTTACTGACAGAGAAACCATAAAACCAAAGTAATCTAATTAACATCCCTTGACAGGAAAAATAGGTATTAAGGGCTTAAAGTGCAGTGTCCAGTCCTCCGTGTTTTATTGCTTTGTTACTGATAAAGATCTAAATGGATGTAAGTATTTGTCACTATTACTCTCCAATAATGGGCCTAATCAAAGCTTGTTTCCATAACGCAGGCTATCATTATAGCCAATAACTATCCAAAAGATTTGTCGTATGCTATACGGCCTTTAAAATCCTTATTGAAGTCTTTAACAGGACAGATTAAATTAATTGCTGTGTATTTTGGAATTTTCCTCTCAGCGAAATAATAATGCCTCAAGACCTTTTCAAAATTGCTATTCCACCATTTCTATGGTGCAGCATTATGTGATGATGTATATAACATGAAATTCTTTGGTGGGCTTTGTGTTATTGCTAATTTTTATTTTCATGTTCCATTTATGTAAATTATTTTATTATTTAAATAACTAGGTTAAATATATATGTAGCAGTTGTTTGAATTGTGATCCACACTGTTCTGAGTGTCTGCAGACAGAAAAACATTATATAAATGAGAATAACAGATAGATAGACAGACAGACAGACCAATCGATCGATCAATGGATAGATTGATTTGGGAAAGACAAATGAAAAGTACAAATCTAATTAATGAATAAAGTGTTTTAATGTGTAATAGGAATTATTGTCACATATAAAATATTCATTTCCCTGCTGTCTCATCTCCCTCCTCTATATAGGTGCTCTGTGTGAAATTTTGAGCTAGTCAGAGGATGAAAGTGTGACTTGCTCCTGCATCCTGCAGAAACCAGCAAGCAAAATATTTTGTGGCATGGAGGTGGAACATTATCAGGAGCCAACTTCTACAGATAAAGTTGCTGTTAAAAGGCCTAAGAGCACAGGTTGGTTTTCAAAAACTCATTCTGGTCAAATGACAACATGTATGAGAAAGCAAGCTCGTGGACTGTGCACATGTGTAAACACATATATGTGGGCATTTTTATCTGTCTGAAAATTTTCCCTTCGACTTCAGGGCTTTGCTAAAGGTTGTTTGATTCATCCTGTCCTTCTTTGGCTTTAAGGATTGATATATATGGCAGAGAGTCATAGGGAATGCAGGTACTTGTGTGTGTTCAATGCTGTAGCCACCGGCAGTTGATTTTTGCCATAATTGGATTAAAAGGTCTCTCTTCCATAATGTGGGGGATGAGGTTTGCAGCGGAGAAGTAACTTCTGCATTGACAGAAAAGGATTAATTTATGGGCTTCTATCAGCTTGTTGACTAATAATATATTGATTGCATCTCTTAAGTAAAGCAGAGTGCCTCTCAGAGAGGGGGGGAGTAACTATAGAAATGAAAATTTGCTAGCATATCTGGCATGATCAAAGCTAGATTAATACTAGGCAGCTGTGAGCAACCACATGCCTCAGAAGCACAGTGTTTTATGCTACTCGTCTTGGAGCAGACATCATAACCACTCATAATATCCACCCACAGGGCTGAGGGACCTATTTGTGTAGTTTCTGAGGGATTCCCCCCTCCTTTTCTGCTTCCCATTAATGTGTTCCTGCAGACATATTGAGCTACAGCAGTTTAATCCCAGCGGAGCCTGCAGGTGGTATTGTCCTTGCATTGAAGAGTTATTAAATTCTTAAGGTCACCATGAAAAAAAGGTTCCATTAAATCGAGTTAATAAAAACATTGGGCAAAGGTTTGCAAAGAGTGCAGGTGTCAAAGCCTGGAAAATTGGAGTGTCTTATATGACATCGAGCTAAAAGAATAATTTAAAACATATCACAATATATAAAGATAATAATAATAAAGCAACATACTGCATATGTGACAGCATTTGAGAGAATATAAGGATGTCTGCTGGTGGCCATGCTTTTTAAGAACACATTCTTTCTCCGTCTCTACAAACATTTTATTTTAAAAATTTTTGGCAATTCTTGTTCTGAAAATCATTCTTGTGTTGTTATGGCGGTAGTGGTTATGCTGTATCCTCCCTTCTGTTTATAGGAAGGAAGGAAGGAAGGAAGGAAGGAAGGAAGGAAGGAAGGAAGGAAGGAAGGAAGGAAGGAAGGAAGGAAGGAAGGAAGGAAGGAAGGAAGGAAACTAAATAAGGCATGGAGCATTTATTTATTTATTTATTTATTTATTTATTTATTGGATTTCTATCCCGCCCATCTAGACCAAAGGTCTACTCTGGGCGGTTTACAAATTTAAAAACAATAAAACCAAAAACATATATTATATATTATAGATCCAAGGTGGCGAAAGTATAAGAAATTAAGATATGGCAGGAGGGAAAGCCTGCCCAAATAGCCAGGTTTTAAGTTTATTCCTGAAAACAGGAATTCTCCTTCTCTCGGTGTTGTTAATGGATGGCAGAGATGGAATGGCCTGCCCTCTCCAAGGGCCCAACTGCAGTTGTTGGAACCACAGCACCACAACTCTCCAAAAGGCGACGGACCAGGTTCATTTGAATATCAGCCAGGAGAGCCAGGGAACAGGAGCAGGAGTAACAGCAACTGAAACCAGGGTCATCTGTGAGAGAACGCCAACAATCGCACCCCCAGGGGATGACGGCTGCAAGAGGAAAAAAGCCACCCGGGGCAAGCACAATACCCTCACAACGGGGCCAGCCACCAGCAACGTTGTCTCGGCGTCCTTAGCAACCACACCTCCCCTCAGTTCCAGCGCGTTACCAGGAACTTCCATGGTGGTCAATGTTCGAATCACCACCAGAGTCATCACATTCCCAAGCTGCAATGCAAACCTCCGTGGTGCAAGCTGTATCTCACTACCGTGGGGAAAACGCCCATACTCAGGAGCAGGGAGACCATCCGCCATTCCTCGAGACCACAGCAGCCCGGCTGCAAAGCGTTAAGTCTGTTCAAGGACTTCTATCTTCGGCAGGCAAAGCCCAGGCAAGTGGGAGGGGTCAGGGAGGGAGTGAAAAACCCAAAAGCAGAACACAAAACACAAAAGAGAGGAGAAAACCCCAAAAAGAGAAACACAAGAGAGGCTCAAAACAAAAACTAACTAGCTTAAAACTCAGTATAACTAGAACTGAAGTACAATAAAGTTAAAGCGAATACAAAAGAATAGAGGTAAAAAATTAGAAAGAATGAGAAGCGAAAAGAGGAAAAGAAAAAAGAAAAAGCCAACCTGGCAGAGGAGAGTAACAGATACGTCCTACTACCTGGTCGCCATCTTGGAAGAATATACTAACCAGAAGGTGTAGTGATACACTATTAACTCCTGTTTTTAATATGCAACAATATATAATGAACAAAAGGTGTCTATGTGTTTAATAGATTTATATCCCATCTTCCTCCTAAAACTAGGACTCATGGGACTTAATCACAACAAGGTTAAAGTGGAACTTAATCAGAAGTTTAAGAACAGGTACAGATACAGTAGTTATTATTTTTAAAAAAGATAAATATGAAACACAATTACACAAATTATAGTGCTATAGCTGTGTGCAAATAGCATTTGGGGAGACAATTTTACTGAATTTTCTTTAGTGCTCAATTCCTACTTTAGATCCATTGTTTCCACAAAAGACAGTCTATGACCCTCCAGGCAAATGTGAAGAACAAAGCGGGGATGGGGGGCAGGATTGCAGCTTGAGATTGATAAACAAATCAAATAGTCAAGGAACCCCTTATTACTTTGAATTAGTTCAGCTATCCAGGGTTAGATGAACTGCATCCAAGAGTACTGAAGGAATTGGCTGAAGAACTCCCAGAATCAGCATCTATTATTTTCTTGAAGTCATGGGAAACGGGTGAGGTGCCAGATGATTGGAGGAGGGCTAATGTGGTCCCTACCTTCAAAAAGGGCAAAAAAGAGGAACCTGGGAACTATAGGCCAGTCAGACTGACGTTAATCCCAGGGAAAATTCTGGAACAAATTATAAAATGGTCACTATGCAAGCACCCAGAAAACAATGCAGTAATAACTAGAAGTCAACACAAATTTGTCAAGAACAAATCCTGCCAAACTAATTTTATCTGATGTTTTTAAATAGGGTAACCTCCCTGGTAGACAGTGGTAATGCTGTACATGTAATATATCTTGACTTCAGCCAAGCCTTTGACAAATTGCCCCATGATATTCTGATTTTCAAACTAGATATGAACTGGATACACTGCCAGGTGGATACACAGTTGGTTATAGAATCACACTCAGAGATCTCTTATCCTTCTTAAACTGGGAGGAGGTAGCAAGTGGGGTGCCACAAGGCTCAAGTCTGGGCCGGGTGCTCTTCAACATTTTTATTATAGACTTGGATGAGGGAGTTCAGGGAATACTTATTTGCAGATGGCACAAAATAAAGTGGAATAGCTAATACCCTGGAAGACAGTAACAAAATTCAAAAATATCTTGATAGGTTCAAGTACTGGGCTAAAAACAACAGAATTATATTTAAACTTAAGGGATTAGTGCAAAGTTCTACATCTGGGGGGAGGGGAAACAAATGCACAGTTACAAGATGGAGGATACTTGACTCAGTATTACTACAAGCAAAAAGGATCTTGGAATTGTTGCAGACCACAAGCTGAATATCAGCCAACAGTGTGACGTGGTTGAAAAAAAAAAAGGCCAATGCTATTTTAGGCTATATTACTAAAACTATAATCTCCAAATCCCATGAAGTACTAATTTCCCTCTACTTGGTACTCATTAGGACTCATCTTGAGTACCGTGTCGAGTTCTGGACATCGCACTTCAAGAAGGATGCCAACAAATTGGAACAAATTCAAAGCAGGGCAACAAGGATGATCAGGGAATTGGAAACCAAGCCCTATGTGGAAAGACTGAAAGAGCTGGACATGTTTAGCCTTGAGAAAGGAAGACTGAGGGGAGAGATGATAGCACTTTTCAAATACTTGAAAAGTAGTCATACAGAGAAGGGGCAGGATCTGTTCTTGATCATCTCAGAGTAGAGGAGCCCAAGTTACAGGAAGCCAGATGTCAGTTGCATATCAGGGAAAACTTCTTAACTGTTAGAGCAGTACAGCCATGGAACCAATTACTTTGGGAGGTGGTGAGCACTATACCACTGGAGGCATTCAAGAGAAAATTAGACAATCATCTGTCAGATATACTTTATTTGGGTTTATGCATTGAGCAGGGGGTTGGACTCGATGGCCTTATAGACCTCTTCCAACTCCATTATTCCATGATTCTATGATATTATTTTACAATATAAGAGATAATATGGACAGATACCCTTCAACCACCATGTATGTTAGCTAAGGGCTAGAATCTTGAACCTCCCCATTGAAACTTTATCTGCTTTTTTCATTTCTTGCCAAAAAAACCAAGTTCAATAAGTATGCTCAATGTTTCTTATGGGATAAACTTTCAATATACCACTATATAATGTTTTTTTGAAGAATTCTATTAAGAGGGATGCAAAAGTATTTCAGTTTAAAAAACATCAGTAGTAATCAATTTGCTAGAGGATTTTCCAGTGCATCATTGCAGGTTTTAGGAACCCTCAAGGGATAGCAGCATGGGAGACTGCCTTGCCCCACTTATAGTAACATGCAGCAATGAATTTTAATTTTGCATGAGTGGAAGTCTTAGGTTGGTAATAGTCCTTGGCAAACTCTTAGTCCTCCTTGCTATTCTTGGAATAGTGTTCCATTGATGCACATATATTTGTTTATCAACTCATTTACTGGTTTTAGATCTAGGCCTACAATCCTATTCCATTGCTTTGATTCTGACTTAGACTGTTGGGTACTCATTAGCATGAAAAGTAGCATAAGAATTGTTTTCACACATTTCTTCCAGCAAGACTAGGAAAATATTATGACATGAGGAGAACCTTGGTGGAAGAACTCAGTTGTGTTTCCTTTCCATCCTGTTATCATCCACACTAGGGACAAAGAAGGGAGAACATTTCAATAAAGCAGTTCCTTCTGCTTTCTGCATCTAAATGGTCCTCTCATAGTGAACAGGGAGCTCAAAGAAAGAAGCATTCAAAGCATGGAAGTAACAAGTATTGCTTTTACTGGCAATGTGTTAGGGGCAAGAACGTTACTTTCCAGAACTAATACAGTAAACTCCACAATCAGTAGATAACATATTGAGCATATTTACATTACTTCAGAAAGAAAGAAAGAAAGAAAGAAAGAAAGAAAGAAAGAAAGAAAGAAAGAAAGAAAGATGGGACCAGCCTGGCCTCCTATGGGAGGGAGTTCCAAAGTCTGGGAACAGCAACAGAGAAGGGTCTCTCCTGTGTCCCCATCAGACACAACTATGAAGGTGGTGGGACCAAGAGAAAGGCCTCTCTCTTAAAACCCAAGCAGGCTCACAATGGGAGGTACGGTCTTTGAGATAGCTTGGACCCAGGTCATTTAGGGCTTTATAGGTTAAAACCAGCACTTTGAATTGTGCTCGGTAACTGATCAGCAGCTAGTGGAGCTGCTGTAGCAGGGGGGTTATGTGATCCCTGTAACCAGCCGAGTCAACAATCTGGCTGCTGCATTTTGGACCCATTGAAGCTTCCTGACACTTTCCATCACCAGGCCCATATTTCATAGAATTGTCAGCCTTTGGGATTGTTTTGGTATTTTAATATATTTTTAAAAAATCACATACAATAAATAAAGAAGTTGCATGTCTCCATAGAAATATCAATAAATATTTGCAACAGGAGAGGATTTATGTTGACATTGTTCACTTCAGTTCATTGGTTGGAGTAACAACCAATGAGTTACTGTGGCAGAAAGGAACATTAAAGCTAAAATCTTAGGTTTTTCATTTGTGTTTCTATGTTCTGGAAATAATTTCCATGTATCTGCTGAGTGTATAAATGTGAACCATAATGCAAATTCATTCTGAATTTTTAGGGAGAAAAACAGAAAAAGAGGCAGCACAGCTGCTTCCCTCTTTTCCATTTATGGGAAATGGAAGTTGGGGCTGGGGTACAGCTTTCAGGAAGACAACTTGCCAATTTTTTTCAAAGATGAAGGATGCAATTCTTAATTTCCTAAAATGTCCCATTCACAAGGACATTCACAAGGAGGTGGGAGAGAACAGGACAAGGAAGCAATCAAAGCTTGGAAGTAATAACAATACCACTGATGGACAATATGTTTTATGATGCCCAATATTTCGCATCTCACGGAAGGTGGAAAGAAATAGCATATTCTGGGAAACAAGACATGGTAACTGATCGAGTCACATGCCGAGATACAGGAATTAATGGCCAAAATCCTGTTGCTTAGTTACAAGCAACCTGCAATGACTTCTTGCCAGCATTTAACAAATCCCCACTTTTCAGGTGCGTGCTTGAAAAACCAAGCAGGTATTCTTTATTATCAGCGAGCTGCAAATTATACTGTTTGCCTTCTGCAAGAGTAACTAAGCAACAGGATTCCGGCCAATGTGTTGCAAGGAACTTTCTATCTTGCTTTTGGTGGGTAATGAAAATGTAATGTTATTCCTTTTGCCAGGAGTATAAGAACAACCAACATTGTAATATTTGGTGTAATGAGTAGTGCTACTTGTTACTTGTTTTGACAGATAAAATTTCTGGGGACTATTTCGAAGGAATGTTTTCTTACTTTTGTAGATGACTCCCCTGTTCAAAGGGAGCTTAAAAATAACAAAATGTAATGAGCAACAGAACAAGCTACTCAAAGAGTCTTGTTACAGTACCAGGTATCAAGTTACATTTGGAGGTTTTGTTACAAGTTGCATAATGAGCTGCTCGTTAACATTCACTTTCTTTAAACCTCTGCACACACCACTGATAAGTTTTACCTGCCCTCCTCAATGACGTGGAAAAACCCCAATTTTCTGAGCTGCGCCCAGTGAAAATATTGGATTGTGCTAACTAAACTCTCCATTTGAATAATGATCATAATAAATCATGATAATAAATGGTAGAAGATAGCAACGATTTGGGAATGACTTAGATACCAAATTGTTTTAAGCAAGTTTCAGCCAGAGAATATTTTGAGATTTTTGTTGTTGTTTCAATCCCTTGAATGAGGTATCAAAGAGACACCAGTGCCAAACTAGACATGGTGATCTGAGTTCCACAGAGCTGTCTTAAACATTCAGAAATAGAGAAATGGCTTTTATTTGTAAAGAAGTGCACAGGTGAGCAATTGATGTCTCCCCCAACCCTGCACATGCCTTATCTTCTTCACAATTTCTTTTCTTTTCTTCTCAGTTGAGATTAGATGTTGTGTAAGGAAAAGTATGTCGAGAAGACTGCTGTGGGAAGGAAAATGCATGCAACAGAGGATGGACTACCTCGTCCTGTGCATCCCCTACCCAGGAATTCAGGTACCCAACTCCTTCTTCAACATCATTTGGAACTGCCATCGTCAAGTCTGGATTAGCCCTTAAACATCAAGAGCAATACAAGAAAATTAAATTGATTAGTTTTGTCTGCTAATGCCTGGTTTTGTTTTCCCTCCTTCTAAAGACTGGGATAATAGAGTAAAAGCTGAATTGCTCTGCCTTAATAACATTCATTTAGAACTAATCTCCCTGGGGAGGTAATTTTTAGTGACAAAATACGTGATGAATTGCATATTTAATTACATACAAGCCAAATCAGTTTTATGCAGTAGCTTAGAAAGTAACGAAGAACCACTTTGATGTGCCACCATTATTTTTACATAATGTATTTTAAACATTTTTAATTTTAGCAGTAAACATTATTTTTTTAAAAAAACTGTTCTAAAACTGCATATATTTTATGCTAAACAAAAATGTAATTTTAGCATGTCTGTAATAATTATCTTAAACAATAGACGTCTATGTGTGCCTTTTAGTTCAAAAGTATATTTTAATTCTGAAATCTAAAATTAGTTAAATACCTGTATTTGCAAATTGTTATGGACTATGGAAGAATTGGGACGTGGTGGCGCTGCGGGTTAAACCGCAGAAGCCTCTGTGCTGCAAGGTCAGAAGACCAGCAGTCGTAAGATCGAATCCACGCGACGGAGTGAGCTCCCGTCGCTTGTCCCAGCTCCTGCCAACCTAGCAGTTCGAAAGCATGTAAATGCAAGTACATAAATAGGTACCACCTCAGTGGGAAGGTAACGGCGTTCCATGTCTAGTCACGCTGGCCACGTGACCACAGAAACTGTCTACGGACAAACGCTGGCTCTACGGCTTGGAGACAGGGATGAGCACCGCGCCCTAGAGTCGGACACGACTGGACTAAATGTCAAGGGGAACCTTTACCTTTACCTATGGAAGAATAGTGCAAATTTCTAATCTTAAAAGAAGCATTTCCGTACACACTTATTTGGGAGAATGCCCCACTGAACTTAATAGGACTTCTGAATAGACGTGCATAGGACTGTTAAATATTTAACCTGGGATTCCTTTAAATCAGTTATTCTCACCTGGGGTTCCCAGTTGAATCTGGACAACTCCCTATAGCTCTGATCCTTTATTACATGAGCTAGGGCTTCTGGGAACTTAAATCGAAACAACCTCTGAGGATTCACAATTCTGAATGACAGCCATTGAATCCCCTCACCTTTGAGTTTAAATCAGTCTTCCCCAGCTGGTGCTTTCCAGAGCTTTTGGACTGCTACTCTGATCAGTCCTAGTTAACAGGGCCAATGGCAAGGGATATTGACACTTGAAATCCAAAAGTCCTGGTAGACACCAACTTGAGGAAGTTTGGTTTAGATCGCAAACGTTGCTATTTTCTTATGAAGTCCCTTAAGTAAAGATATACTGATTTTCTCAAGGACTTTTAAAAAAATCTATGGCAATAGAGCCCATTGGTTGTATCTTCCAGATATATGTCTTGTTTTTCCATACAAATTGGATCAAATTGACTCTTTGAGCACTGACTCAACATTACTGTGAACTCTGCCACTAGATATACTTGAAGTCACTAGAATAGGTTGTGTTAAAAGAATCAGTTCAAAACCATAATCAGAAGTGTTACTAGCTAGTTTTACCCCAACACACAGGTATCTATGTTCTGTGTAATGATTTACTTCCAAGCTCTGGCTAGTAGGTCAGGCTATTGGTCTCAAGCCAAGCTGTTTCCCTTTACTTGTTACCTTTTTAACTGGATATGCCAGGTAGTGAACCAGGAAAGATCTTGTACTTGAATAGCATGGATTCCCACACTAAGTCAAAGTTGAGACTGTCAATAAATGTAATGGTTGCTGTGTAAACCCCAATACAGTCAACCCTCGACTTACGAACGGCCCTAGTTATGAACATTTCGACTTACGAACCGCTCTGATAGAAAAATATAGCCTCGACTTGCGAACTTTGCTTCGAGTTACGAACCGAAAAGTCATCTTAGGTTAAAAGGAAAAAAAAGAAAAAAATTCTGCCCCTAGTGGTAGGAACGGATTAACCGGCTTTGCATTAGTTCCTATGGGAACTAATGCTTCGATTTACAAACCGCCCCTTGACCTAAGAACCAAAAACAGCCGGAACGGATTAATTGGTTTTCAATGCATTCCTATGGGAAATGCTGATTCGACTTACGAACTTTTCGACTTCAGAACATCCTTCCGGAACGAATTAAGTTCGTAAGTCGAGGGTTGACTGTATAAAATGGATTTAGAAGACATCAGTATATTTTCTGAATGACTCTTAACAGCCAACCTAATCTGATTTGAAAATTCTCTCAGCACCTATGCTGAATATTTAAACAATTTCATATGCATTTTATTTTTAACTCAAAGAAATAAAATAATTGTGTATTTGAAGAAATTCCTTTACTCTTACAACTTAACTGCATTCTTATCTCAAATCTAATTAAGAAAAAGAATAAAACTGACAGTCTTTTCACAGATTTGGCTACACATGGCTTAAAAGCCTTTACAAATTAATAGGTTCCCTTCCTCCCTTCAGAAGGTAAAAATATCATTTTTAAAAGGACCATATGGCAGGTGCCTTAATGCTCTGGGGTGACACTAAACCATATGACTCTAGTTCATTTATAAGTATTTCCTGGGATCTTCTTAATTGCTTCTGTAATTAAAATTCTTCCTTTCACACTCCACTCCCTCCCTCTCTTCTTCCCTGTTCCATGAAAATGCTAAACAAATAATATGGAACTAATATATCTTTTGGCATGTTACATCAAATTTGAAAAGTGAATTGTAAGGTCAGAATCCAGGTTTGCATTTCTAAGATTATTATGATATGATATGATGTGATATGATATGATATGATATTTTTAAAAAATCTCAGGAAACCTTTTATAACACCTGTTATTTTAAAATGTCTCCCATTTCATTTTGCTATCCTCTTGGATCTTGTTACTTCCACTTTAGAAGAAGTTCCCCCCGGCTCTGATGTTGACATTTCATTATATAGGAAAGGAAAGAAAAGAAAAACACAGAAGAATCCAGTGAAATCCTATGTATGCACAGTGAGGGAGACATTTGACACATTTTACCCAAGGCTAACTCCTAGTACCAAACATAGAACCAAGCACCGATGCAAACTCCAGGCATAGCTGGGAATCCGTACTTTCCTAACCTCATGATGTGGTTCAGGCAACAAATGAAATCTGTCCAAAATGGATGTGGGAAAATGTGCACATTTTAAACATGTACATACACACATTTAGTCGATGGGATACATACCAATGAAAAATGTACACAAAAGCAGCATACATTTGGACAAATGCACAAAGAAATATCCACAATGGGTGGAGGGGGAGTATAATCTGATATGTAGTCAAGTCTCAATAAGCTTAAAGGTGGAAAATTAGGAACATGAACATGCTTGATTTCTTCTGATTTTCACAGCTCTATCTTTCTTATACACCCATGCACGCAATACATGCAAACAAAATGGGAGATGGCCTAAGATGTACATCAGTTTAGAGTATATGTGTAGCAAATTCAGGGCCAATGTTCACTTGTACACAGTTGCCTCACGGCCACTTTTCCATGCTTTGGTGGCACACTATTCCCATAACGTAAGAGGACTAAGGTAGATTTTTTGCCATGTGAACACTAAAGCTCTGGCCATTTGCATGAGAAGGCCCCAAATAATTGATGAATCCCACATGGTTCCTTCAGGTGTGCTTGTGATCTTCTCATGGTACAGGAAAAGAGGAACCACTGTTATCATTTCATTAAAACACTGGTTCAGTATTTCCAGTCTTGTGGGCATGGATCTGAAAACAAGCCTCCTCTCTGACTTTGTCCATCTTGCCACCAGCTTTAATATTTCATTTCTAGTGCACAGTTCTCCTCAGTAATCTGAGTAATATTTTATTGGTAGCCTGTCTGCCACACCGCACACCCATGCCTTAACTTCCTGACCATGTTAGCCTCTCAACTTGTAAATGGAAAACAAAAAAAAAAAAATACAAATCACTTTGTCAGACTCTGTCTGGAAATGTAATTGGCTAAATGTCAAGAATTCATCAAAACCCCTAACTGCAGCTTCATGGTTCCTAAAATCAAAGACTTTCAGACAATTCTGAGGGTCCCCTGAGAGGCTGCTATGGCCTGACTGAGAAGAGCAATTGCCACAGGTGTCATCAGCAGTCAGTGAGTGTCACACACATTTTACTCATGCCTCACCCTGCTTAAAGTTTAAGCTGACATTTTTCTCAGCAGTTCTAGACTTTTTCTGTGTGATCCTTCTTGCTGGTTGCATATATAAAATATGTAGTATCTAACTCTGTCCATATTTTAACAGAAGCCCTCTGTGCGTTAGAAGGCTTTTGGGGTACAACTGGTGGTATTGTGTGAGAGGACCTCTTTACTTGCAGTACGCCACATCTGCAACTCTTTCCCAGAACTTACAGCCAATTAGTAAAATACTGTTGCCATGCCTACTCCACAGAATGCAGACCAGAAAGCTATCTTCCAATTTCTAAACTCTTTTCCTAGAGTAGGCAACCTGAGGAAGAAAAGCTATAGAAGACCAAAAGCTGTAAAAAAGAGCTATGTACACATTTCCGAAATATGTCCCCTTCTGAAATAAAACCCTCAGAACCGCTCTCCATTATTTTGTTGAAATCATGGGAAACGGGTGAGATGCCAGAGGATTGGAGGAGGGCCAATGTTGTCCCTATCTTCAAAAAGGGCAAAAAAGAGGAACCTGGGAACTACAGGCCAGTCAGCCTGACATCAATCCCAGGCAAAATTCTGGAACAGATTGTAAAGCGGTCATTGTGCAAGCACCTAGAAAACGATGCAGTAATAACTAGAAGCCAATATGGATTTGTCAAGAACAAATCCTGCCAAGCTAATTTGATCTGATTTTTTGATCAGGTCACCACCCTGACAGACAGAGGGAATGCAGTAGATGTAGTATATCTTGACTTCAGCAAAGCTTTTGAGAAAGTACCCCATGATATCCTGATTAGCAAGCTAACTAATCAGGAGATCCGCTTGGCCCCTTCGCTGGGTATTTTCAAAAGCCAACTCAAAACCTGGCTATTTAGGCAGGCCTCCCCTCCGGGCACCATCTGATTTATCTCTTAACTCCCATCTTGAATGAAATCCTTATTACTGTGAAATTGTTGTTGATATTTTTAATTGTTTGTTGTTGATATTTTTAATTGTTTTATATTTTATTTTGTTGTGAGCCGCCCAGAGTAGACGCAGTCTAGATGGGCGGGATACAAGTTTAATAAATAAATAAATAAATAACTAGGTGTGGGCTGGATAGATCAAGTGTCACATGGATACACAATTGGCTACAGAATTGTACTCAGAGGGTGATGATTAATGGCTCCTTCTCTAACTGGGAGGAGGTAACAAGTGGGGTACCCCAAGGCTCAGTCCTGGGCCCGGTGCTCTTCAATATTTTTATTAATGATTTCGATGAGGGAGTGCAAGGAATGCTTGTCAAATCTGCAGATGATAAAAAATTGGACGGAATAGCTAATACCCTAGAAGACAGAAACAAAACTCAAAATGACCTTGATAGGCTGGAGCACTGGGCCGAAAGCAACAGAATGAAATTCAAGAGAGATAAGTGCAAAGTACTGCACCTCAGAAAAAGAAACCAATTGCACAGTTACAAGATGGGGGATACTTGGCTCAGCAAAACAACGAGCGAGAAGGATCTTGGAATTGTCGTAGATCACAAGCTCAATACGAGCCAACAGTGTCATGTGGCTACAAAAAAGGCAAATGCTATTTTAGGCTGCATTAATAGAAGTATAGTTTCCAAATCCTGCGAGGTGCTAGTCCCCTTCTATTCAGCACTGGTTAGGCCTCACCTTGAGTCTTGTGTCCAGTTCTGGACAGCACACTTCAAGACGGATGCTAACAAATTGGAACAAGTTCAGAGGAGGGCGACAAGGATGATCAGGGGGCTCAAAACCAAGCCTTGCGAGGAAAGGCTGAAAGAATTGGGCATGTTTAGCCTTGAGAAAAGAAGACTGAGGGGTGATATGATAGCACTTTTAAATATTTGAAAGGCTGTCATACAGAGGAGGGGCAAGATCTCTTCTTGATCATCCCAGAGTGCAGGACACGCAACAATGGGCTCAAGTTAAAGGAAGCCAGATTTCAGTTGAATATCAGGAAAAACTTCCTGTTAGAGCAGTATAACAGTGGAACCAGTTACCTCGGGAGTTGGTGTATGCTCCAACACTGGAGGCATTCAAGAAAAACTTAGATAGTCACCTGGCAGATATGCTTTGATTGTATTCCTGCATTGAACAGGGGGTTGGACTTGATGGCCTTGTAGGCCCCTTCCAACTTCACTTTTCTATGATTCTATGAGGAAAAAAAGGGAGAGAGTTTGGAGTTAGTAAAGATTGTCACTGGAAACCAAAGTAAAATTATCCATACTATGTAAAAGAATGATGGTGAAGAAATACAGGGGAAAATCAACTCATTTGAAATGTGATGTTGGTGGAGAGCCTTATAGATACCACAAACAGCCAGGAAGGCAGAAAAGTGAGTGTTCAATCAAATCAAGCCTAAACCCTGATTAGTGCAAAAATGAGTAAATTGAGGCTATCTTCCTTGCACATATAATGAAAATGCAGTGATCAGAAAAGATAATATTGCTGGGGAAAATAAGGGGGGGGGTAGGAAAAGAGGAAGGCCTAGCATGAGACAGATTGTCTCAATAAGGGAAGTCACAGCTGTTAGTTTGTAAGATCTGAGCAGAATTTACTGGAAATGACAATATTGCTAGGAAAGGCAGGCAGTAGGAAGAGAGTACAAACTGACATGAGATGCTGTTGGTTTGGGAGATCAGAGCACAGCTGTTAATAAGACATTTTGGAGGTCATTAAGTCATTTAGTCACCACACATCAGAAGTGACTTGATTGCACAGAACATATTTCGTGAGTTTTTTTAAAACTGCAAGATAATTGTATAGTGACAAGATGGGAAGAATGGTTGAGACTATGAAAGGATGTAGGCACCAAAGCTCTGCTAACGTGGAGTAAGACCCTCCCAAGCTACAAAATAAAAAACAGTGATTTCACAGCTAAAATGAGTGAGCTGCTGAATATTGGTCCTCTATTCTTTTTAAAAATGTATGTTTACATATTTTTACAGCCAGACATGGAATCCCTTTCCCAGCACCAATGGCTGTTTGTCTAAGAAGAAGTTAAAAGTTCTCTTCATTAGAGTAAGCTAATTGGGTCCTGCTGACAGAGTCAAATGTTTAGATTGCCCCAGATGTGGAGCTTATTTCCCCTTTGAAGACTGGTGTCAGGAGTATCAGAACTCCTGAAAGAAGGTTTACTGAAAGCACTCAGGGCTGGGAAAAACACAACTGTTCTGTGTTTTTGTAATGCAGAAATACTTTGAATATGCCTTACAAAATTGTATGCTAACTCCCTGGATATACAGTACTCCCTTTCTGGAGGACGGTCACTCCATTGCTTTCTTTAAAACAAACCTGTTTTTTTTCTCTTTAAAAAAAATCCTGTATTTTGATTGTTTCTGTGACCTTTCATTGCTCTCCAAACATCTCCCTTCCTGCCCTATGAAACTGCAACAATGTATCTGCTTTGCAATGCTCTTGCTGGTTAGTCTGTTCCACACATGCTCAGTGTGATAAGGAATCACTGTTTCTCTTTTTTGAGGACCAATATTTTATCCCCGGCAGCCCGGATTCTTTCCAAATTGAAAAAATAAAATGGTGGGGACAACCATTATTTTTTAAGATAAGCAAGACTGATCTTTTCAGTTTATTTCAGCTATTTTAAACATGGGGACATTTAGGCTCACCTATTTCTGAATGGGGGGGGAGAGTTTTACTTTTAAAAAATCATGACTTGAAAACCCTTTGCCCAAACCTCACCAGATTTGGCAGATAGCAAGAGCAGACTGTCTGTTACAACCACAACAAATTTGGGGTTGATCTGAAGCCCAGATTCCAGGTTATAATTTTTTGTTTGGGATGCCCCAATTTTTAGAATTGCCTCATAGAATGCTGATTTGGTCTGCCAGCCCAAGAACACTGCTGCACTCTCATGCACCAATAATGCCTAATTCACTCACAACACACTTAAAATAAATGATGTCATACTCTGGCAAAGAGGTTCCCCATATCTTCTCCTTGGCTGTGTAGACTGTAAGTTGCAGCTGGGCACATAATTTCTTACTACAAACGATGCTTTTCTACTCAGCCAAAGCATCTTTGTGATCTCCAGCTGCAGAGCCCTAGCTAGACTTGTGCTAGGATGGCTTTGTTCAAGAGATTGGTATTTCAGATCTTAGCTGATTTTTCATGAACTGTCATACTATTTGTGATTATAGTACTGATGATAATGCCATTAAAACTGTTAGATGTTGTACATCCAAGACTAGAAAGGTAGACATAAATATGTGTTATCTACAAATCTTTTGGTGAATGCATTAGAATTTTCAGTTTTAGCAAATATATTCATTGTGTCTGTGTCATGGGCACCGTTATTTCTTCTGGTAAATGATTAAACACTGGTTTTTTTGGGGGGGGGTTGACTTAAATTCAGTTGCTAGTCTCAATTAAAGCCATTGAATCTGTAGGCTTCATGTAAGTATTGCTGAACAGTAAGTCATCGCTTATGTAAATCCTATTGATTCAGCAGGTCTACACTAACTGGGATTGGAAATTGGATGTAGGTTTTTTATTCCAGCTTTACTCTTCCATTATTCTTTTCTTACTACTACTCTTGCAAAATCCCTGAAGTCCATTGCTGACACTGAAATGAAATGAAGTTAGCAGGTGCTATTAAGAGAACATGTCTGTTGTTTTTGCAAAATGCCAGAAGTTGATTGCTGACCAACTGGGAAGATCTACGAGATTCTTCCAGTGTACAGAAAAGAAATGAACCTATAATTAAATTACAGTTAAACACAGATGGTTATTTTACAGCAGGTGCTCAACTTTGAAAGTGTGTTTCTGGACTAATTTTGTTCCAACATGATGGTCATCCCCTCTTCGTTTCCCAGCATAATTTTACAGTTCAGTTGGACCATTGTTTCCCATAAATCATTGTTCTTTCTACTATGGAAGACTTGCAATATCTCTAAAGGGATATTCGGAGGGGAGGCATAATTACTATTCAGAAATTAAATTTAACATTGTAAGCAGTATATTGCAAGCAGTTAATAAGGCAAGTAGTCAAACTGCAATCAGAATTGTTAACTCATTGCATACTAATGTGAGAGAAGTTAAGGCAAGCATGACTATGGTCCTTGAGAAAACATTAGTAATAGACAGTACACATGCCTGTATCTAGATGGATGGATGGATGGATGGATGGATGGATGGATGGATGGATGGATGGATGGATGGATGGATGGATGGATGGATGGATGGATGGATGGATGGATGGAGCAAACGTTTTCTAGAGCCACAATGATGATCAGATATTTACAGAATGGCAAACTTTGAAAGCCAAGAACATTCCTAGGTGAAATAGATGAGCTGAAATCCTGTTGTACAGTTATGCAACGGGCATAACTTTTAAAGGCAAATTAGGCAAAGAGATCTCTGCAGGCATTTTCATTGTATTAGTTGTGTCATTGCCATGGACATTATCATTTTTTTCTGATATATGATTCACTACTGTATTTTTCAGACTAAATCCAGTTGCTAGTCCCAGTTAGAGAAATGCCAAGTCTCATGACTTGGGACGCAACAGATAATGTTAGCTCCACCGGTGCTTGTTGCCGAGCTGAGCTCCTTTGCTCCCCCATGTGCTCGGCCTCTTTCGAGGCTTCCATTCCCTGGCAGCGGTTGTGTTCAGTGCTGCAGGGATTTTTTTGTTGCATAGCAGCCAACGGTGTCGGGGGAGCTGTACAGGGTGCATCGGCACTCCCCAAGGTTGGAGTGTAGTGTTGGGGATCAGTCTTAATCCCCAGCGGAGCCTGCTTCCAGCCATTTTGTTTTTTAAAAAAAAAAGAAGAAAAAGGAGCAAGTGGGAAAAGGGTTCCATAAGCTTCAGGACTAGGGGTGGTAACACCCCCATTGGGTTTGGCCCTTGGGTTGAGGCAGTTGGGGACAGGGCAAACACCCCCCACAAACACACACTAAAGAAAGTTGGGAGACAGAGTTATGCCCCCCCATACACATGGTTAATTACGTGGTTGTGTGTTTGTTGGGGTTTCTTTAAATTTAATTGGAAGCGGCGCGCTTACAGACACGTGCACATGCATATTAAAATATAATAATAATAATAATAATAATAATAATAATAATAATAATAATAATAATAATAATAATAATAATAATAATAATAATAATAATAATAATAATAATAATAATAAAAGAAGTTCAAAATAAAATTAAATAAGATTATAATAACAACAGGAATAGTTGCATTGGAGCAACTACCAGTTGTTGGTTAGCTAGTTCTGAGGGCTTATATTTTAAAAAAAAGAATTATTATTATAAATTAATAGCTAAATAAATAGGCAGACAATAAGGGTACAACGTAGGGTGGGTTTTTTTTACAATTGGAGCACGTTAGTAAGGGTTGGCTGCCTGGTTAGCGGATAGATTATTTAGTAAGAGCTTTTGTTAGCAGCCATGGCCCTCAAAAAGGGTCAGGGCAATACCAAAGGCAAACAGCCTGCAAAGCGCAGGGCTCCCAGGGCGTCCCCTCCAGTTGTATCATCATCATCAGACAAGGAGGGGTGGCCTGTGTGGGAGGAAATATGGGCTAAAATATTAGCATTGGAGCAGCGGAAGGCTAGCCAAGCACATAAGGGGGCTAAGGACAATCAGCCTAGGCACTCAGCAAGGGAGTCCAAGGCACACAAGTGTGCTAAATTGAAAGCCCTTTCTGATAATCTTTTGTCTTGTTTTGCTGCTTTAGAGGCTGGTGTGCAAGGTGTGTCGGGAGTTGGAGATTCATCAAGGGAACTCCAGCCAGCAGAATTGATCGGCCAGGTCGAGAGCAGAGCTGAACGCGTGCGTGCATGCCCGGGCAGTAAAGGGTCCAGAGGCAGGAAGTGGTCGAGGACAGCAGGTCGGATGGTGAAAGGCCTTCAACCAGCTGGGATGCAGATGCTACTCAAACGTCAGGTGAGCTCGCTGCTGCACTGGACATTAGTGGAGCCCTGCCGATGTGGCCATGGGGGTTGGGAACACTAATGCAGGAGCAGTTGACCATGGGCGCGCAGGGCTGGCCGGCAAGTCAGTTGCCATTGGGTTCATCTGCTGGTGCCTGGCGGGGCCCTTATCCCCCAAAACCTTTCTCCACCCCTACGGGGGCAA
This sequence comes from Intellagama lesueurii, assembly GCA_037013535.1. Lineage (NCBI taxonomy): Eukaryota > Metazoa > Chordata > Lepidosauria > Squamata > Agamidae > Intellagama > Intellagama lesueurii. The sequence goes on from JBAJHW010000004.1 coordinate 144,504,374, forward strand.
TCAGTGGGAGTTGGGGTTTGGCCTTACCCTTCTGTACCCTGACACTGGGTATAATTCCGTTCCCCTTAGGGCTTTACATTTCAGAGACTATGCTCTCCCTATAGGTGATCACTTGACACCGGTTATGAAGGAGCGTATATGAAGGGTAAATATGTAGATCTATTTGAATTACTAAATAGAAACATGGATGCTAAGGAGTGGGAGAAGGAGGATTAGGTAGAGAAAGAGAAGAGGCAGTGCAAAAAGCCAGAGCGCACCTAGGCCAATTGGTTGCCAGGATTTTCGATTTATGCAGGTATAATTGTGAAGGCACAACCTTGGTGTGTGCTGTCTTTATTTCAGTATTTGGATATGATATTCAGGGCCTACGTGGACTTCCCGGGTCATTCATGGCTGACCTATGATCAAAATTTCCACACAAGAGCATCAATACATGTGAACATTCATTGGGATGAACCTCACCCGGGCTTATGGCTTCAAACCATGACGCCTGCCCGGCTATTGCAGGGTGAGAGGTTCGACAGTGGCCGGTTAACAGTTCCTGTGCTGGAGTGGGGCAGGTGGTTCAACCCCACCTGCTCTGCTGGGACTTCAATTCACGGGGTTCCTGTTCCAGGAAACCATGCCGATACAGGCATGAGTGTGTCACCTGTGGTGGAGCCCACTCCAGTTCGAAATGTTTTAAAGGGAGGTCACCAAAAGCAGTCGGCAAGGAACAAGGCAGTAACAGGAAGCTTGATAGAGTGGCTGGTGTGACAATAGGGGCCCACCCCTATTAAATTGGAGGTCCTTACAGTTTTGTTGGCTAACTACCCTTTAAAGTAAGTGGCAGCATATTTACTTGATGGGTTTCAGTTAGGTTTTTGTATCCCAGTTTTGGGGAGTGGAAAGGCAACGTCTGCCAAAAATCTGAAGTTTGTTCAAGGGATGGAGGAAATAGTTAGACAAAAAATTGAGAAGGAGGTCCGAGAGGGCAGACAAAAAATTCAGAAGGAGGTCCATTCGTTCAGCCACCGGTCTGCATCTCCGGGTGTCTCCTTTGGGGATTGTACCGAAAAAGGCCCCAGGCGAATTCAGGCTCATACATTACCTCTCTTACCCAAAAGGTGACTCTGTCAATGACAGCATACCACAGGAGCTCTGCACTGTGCATTATACGTTCTTTGATGATGCAGTGCACATGATTAGGGCATTTGGCATAGGGGCAGAGATGGCAAAGGCTGGTGTAAAATCAGCTTTTCGTCTGATGCCAGTTCACCCAGAGGATTTTGAGTTGTTAGGTTTTTCCTTTGAGGGTGCCTTTTACATGGATAGATCATTACCCATGGGTTGCTCAGTATCCTGTGCAGCATTTGAGCGCGTTAGCTGCTTTTTGGAATGGGAACTTAGACGTAGGGCGGGGCTGCATAGGACGGCCCATTATTTAGATGGTTTCTTTTTTGTGGTGCAAAGGATTCTGGGAATTGTAGGCACTTGATGGAGACTTTTGAGATATTGGCTCAGGAGACTGGGCTTCCTTTGGCTGAGGAGAAAACGGAAGGGCCAACGCCTAACATCACATTCTTGGGTATAGAGTTGGATACCTGTCACCAATACTGCAAGCTTCCTGACAAAAAGCTGGTTGACTTGCGGGCCAGATTGGGGTGTCTATTGAGGCAGAAGAAGGCCACCCTAAGAGAGTTACAGGAGACAGTGGGCCATTTGAATTTTGCTTGTAGGGTAGTTGCCCCAGGTAGGGCATTTTTGTGCAGACTCTGTGCAGCCATGAAGGGTCTCCGCAAACCGTTCCATGGAACTAGGATTACAGCAGGCATGAGACAAGATCTGAAAATGTGGCAACAATTTTTGGACAATTTTAATGGAGTTTTGTTCTGGAGAACGGAATTACGCCTCCAGAAGGAATTCCAAGTTCAAACAGATGCTGCAGGGTCATTAGGTTTTGGCATCTATTTCCGGGGTCACTGGTGTGCAGGGACTTGGCCTGAGGAGTGGCAAAGGTCAGGCCTGACCAGAGACTTGACATTCCTGGAGTTTTTTCCCATTCTCAGCGCCACTTGATTATGGGCTGAGGAATGGGCCAATTCAGTAGTCAGATTCTGGTGCGATAATATGGCAGTGGTGCATGTCATTAATAACATGTCATCCAGATCTGAACGGGTCATGAGGCTTGTGAGGGCGCTTGTATTACACACCTTACAATTTAATATAGTATTTCATGCAAGGCACATCCCCGGCATAGACAACAATATAGCTGACACTCTGTCCCGTCAACAGATGGTGCGGTTCAGGGCGTTGGCTCCAGGAGCTTGCAGGTGGCCAGAAGTCCTCCCACAAGAGGTATGGCAGATTGGAGGCGGGAGGCACTCTGAGCAATAGGGCTGGCTCTTGCTCTGAGTACTCGGAGGGGTTAATTTGCAGTTTGCGAAGAGTTTAGACAATTTAGAGTTCACGAGCAGTTGGAACAGGCGTGGCCCATACCAGTTGATCACCTACAACAATTCGGCATTTTTCTTTTTCAAAAGGGCATGGCACCTAGCTCTATTCAGGGCAAGATGTCACCATTGGCATTCCAGGCTAAGGCCCTTGGACTAGCTGATTCCACAGGGAACTTTAGAATTCGTAAGATGATTGAAGGATGGAATAAGGAAAGAATAGAAATGCCCAATGATAGGTCCCCTTTTTCTCTAGCCATCTACTGATGAGGTTTGGTGAATCATGGGGCAGCATTTGTAGTGATAGGTACGAGGCTTCCCTCTTTCAGGCAGCAACACTTTTGACATTTTTTGGAGCATTTCGTATTAGTGAGGTTGTGGTAGCTGGCAAGCATGACACGTCACAAATGGCGTTACAACTTGCAGATGTCACAATGGGCAAAGACAGGTTACAATTGCATTTCCGGAGATCTAAAACAGATCAATTAGGGAAAGGAATCTTTATCTCACTAGGGATTTGCTCCATTTTAGAAATATGCCCAGTTAGGGCAATTGAGGATTACCTTAAGAAAAGGGGGGAAGATCAGGGCTACTTATTTTGTCATAGTGACGGCACCCCACTGACAAAATACCAAATTTGAAAGGTAACTGGAGCTGCTTTGGAACGAGTGGTTTGGCTGGATGGTACTTTGAAACCCACTAATTTCGCATTGGGGCAGCGTCTACTGCCATCGTGCTAGGGTATGGTCCAGAGGAGATCTGGAAAGTGGGGAGATGGTCCTCCCATAGATACAAACTTTATGTGCGGGACTTGCCACAGGTGTAGGCTGCTGCCGGGCTCTTTGTCTCTTTCTTTCAGATGCAGAGCGACCCAAACGGCAATTGCGGATCCTGTTGCTGGGTCACAGTTTCGTTCACTGGGCGGCAGATTATGCTGCCAGGACGGCATGGGGCTGAGATTTGGGACTGCAACCAGCAGCAAGCTTGAAATGGCTTGGCCGGAGCGGCATGCTTTGGGCCAATTTTTCCGGCATGGCAGATGCAGCGGCAGCTGGTGTACCCCCAGATGTGTTGTTGGTTCATCTGGGGGGTAATGACTTGGCCAGGAGAAGTGGCAAGTCCCTTGTGCTGGACATTCTGGCTTATTTGAGGAGCTGGAAGGCAAAGTTCCCATTTTTCAAGAATAGCTTGGTCCACGATTATTCCTCGGCATAGTTGGAGAGCCGATTGCGAAGCCAGTTGCATAAATAGAGCACGTAGGAAAGTTAATAAGGAAGTTTGCAGAGCAATGGTTAATAGCTTAGGATCAGTAATAGGACACCCGGAGATCCGATTGGACTGACTGGAGCTTTATAGAGGTGATGGGGTTCATTTATCTGAGGCTGGTTTAGAGATTTTCTTGAGGGATCTTTTTCGGCTGGATGGGGGGAATGGAGCGTAGCAAGCTTGCCCATTCCGTGGCCGGTAGTGCAGAAGGAAACTGAATTGGTGAATGCCCATGGAGTTCAAGCAGTGCATAGCGGGGCTGAACTTTCAGCGCTGTGGATCGTGAGGTTACAGTGCTGGGAGGAAAGACCTGCTGGGGCCCTCCCTGGGCTGAGGGCCGCCAAAGACAGGGGGCTTGCAGGCCCGGGGGGGGGGGCCTTGATATTTCACCGGCCAGGGTCATGCTATCTTAGGGACAGCACAGCAATGGGGCATGGGACTTGCCCGTATATGTTGGTGAGGGGGTCCTGTGAGACCTTCGGCACCAAACCTGATACTGCACTACCGCAGGCCCCTGGTTTCTAAGCCATAAGTTATGGCATGTTGATTTAATAATGTCTGGCCCTATTTATACACATCACCTGCATCTCACCTCATTATTCCGGAGTGGGAGGGCAATGATTTCTCAGGATTGCACTCACTCCTACAACCTGCTCACCCTAAAATATTTATCTGTTTAAAAGCCTCATTTTTAATGCAGAAAAAGTCATTCATACCCTGTACTTAACACTTTTAAAAAATGGGTGCAGGGCTGCTTCCCCCATCAATCAATCAATCAATCAATCAATCAATCAATCAATCAATCAATCAATCAATCAATCAAAGCCTCCCAAACTCCTTAGAGGGTGCAAGGAGACTTTTATTTATTTAAAATATTTTCTTTCTCCTTAAAAAGGGCCCAAGGAGGCTTACAACAATCAAAAGTATTTAAATTAGTAACAATGAGTATACAATACTGAAAGGATCAATGAATCCAATACAAAAAGAAAAAGAAAAGAAAAATAAGCTACACCAAAACACATTCAATGCAGTAAGGTACAGTTACCCATTACCCCACTCAGGGAAATTTTAGGAGGTGCGGGTATTCTGGCAGGTGCATTTGGGCCCTTCAGGGCTGCATGTAGCCTACAGGCTGCACTCCCCCCCCCCCGAAAAAAAAAATCAGCAAATTAAGACCAGCAAGCAAAATAAACTGAAACTAAGATATGAGAGGAAAGCTGGCCTTACTACCAGGCACAATGAGGCAGGGTGAGGCCGCAATTTTTAAAAGCTCTTTTTAGGAACCACAAGAACTAAAACAAGAATGATTCAAGTCTGTTCCTTCCTCAGAGTCCCTTCGCCCAGAGAAAGGTGGCATAAAAATGCAGCAAATAAATGCAACACATATTATTCTTATTACTTTATATTCAGATAACATTAATCCACATTTTTATTACATCCAAACCACTTCAGTCACTTTTATCCTTACTTATCATTAGTTCATCTATAAATTGCCTTTTCATTTATTTCATATACATATACACTTAGAATATTTATTTAGAACAATTTTAATACCATTAAAAGTTAAAATTTTTCTTCGTTTCCGTCAGTCATTCTTCTGGTCTTCTGGATAAGGCGTCCTCGGCTACCCCAGTTTGAGACCCTTAGACTCTGGATCCCCAAAGTCACAGTCTTGTAGGGGTATGGCCCACCTCATCAACTTCTTATTGTTCGCTCTGACAGTCCGCAACCACAGCCGTGGGAAATGGTCTGTGCATGGAACAAAATGTCTTCCCCATATGTACGGTCTGAGCTTCCACAAAGACCATACAATCGCCAGACACTCACGGTCTATGATGGAAAGGTGTCTCTCGCCAGCCTGCAGCTTCTCGCTCAGGAACGTCACCGGATGAAGGTCCCCGTTGTCGTCCTCCTGGCTCAGCACGGCTCGCTGTCCGATGTGGGATGCCTCTGTGAAGATGGTGCACCCTCGCTGGAAATCTGGTTCTCTCAGGGCAGGACCGGTCATCAGCGCAGTCTCCAACCTCTCGAAGGTCTCTTCACAGTTGCTCGACCACAGGATCTCACCAGCTTTTCTTTTAGGGGTTATGTCTGATAAAGGGGCCTCTATTTCGCTGAAGTTCTGGATAGAGCGCCTCTCATAGCTAACTAACCCTAAGAAAGATCTGATCTTCTTTGCTGTTGTTCTAGGCCAGCTACTGATTTCTTTCATCTTCAGTGTTAGGGGTTTGATTATGCCTTCCCCAACAATATGGCCTAATTCTTTTAACTTGGAGTTACCCAGATGGCATTTGCTAACCTTGACTGTTAATCCAGCCTCATGTATTCTTAGTAGCACTATTTCATTATGGTCTAGGGGATCTGTCCATGTCTGACTATAGATCCTTATCTCATTTTTGTATGCTACCGTGAATTCTCTACACTTGATCCAGTTCACATGGACCACTCTCTGACCTTCCTTTCCTTCGTCCTGAATTATGTAATTTATTTCATTCATCTTGGATTTTATTCTAACAGGATTTGCCCAGTTTATTTGCATCTTATTTCCTTTTATATACCTCAGCCTCAGGACTTTCTCTCCCGGACTGAACGATCTTTCTCTGGCCTTTTTACTGTACCACAACTTGGGCTTCCCTTGTTGGCTCTGCAAGTATTCTGTGGTTAACTTCAGAGATTGCTGCAAGGAGTTCCTTAGGGTATCTAGGTACTGGATCACTGTTTCAGGATCTTGTTCCCTCTGTTCTTCCCATTTTTGCCGTAGTAAATCAAGGGGTCCCTGCACTTTTTTCCCAAATAACAATTCAAAAGGACTGAATCCCCTTCTGGTTACTTTAGGCAAGGGTCCCACAATGTCCATGCCAATTCATTGAAATAGGGTCGATATTATGGGTAAAGGGCACAGCTTAGCTTTAGTTTTATCATTGCCCGTACCCTGCCTTTGACATACATCACAGCTTTGGCAGTATGATTTTATTTGCTTCCCCATTCCTGGCCAGTAGAAATTCTGAGCTATTCTCTGCTTTGTGTGTGTGATTCCTAAATGTGCAGCAAAGGCGTCTTTATGTCCTTTCTCCATAATCCTTTCCCTGTATTTCAAAGGGATCACCAGTTGTTGGTGAACATTTTCCCCTCCCCTCTGAGGATTAATTAAGACCTTTCTGTATAACAGGTCTTTCTCCACACAGAACCTTTCAGGGCTTTCAGGGGTTAGTGTTCCTTCTCTGGCTGACTCAAAGCATTGTTGTAACGTAGAATTCTGTCTTTGCTCTTGTTTAAAAGCATTTTCATGAGGATTTCTTATAACTACCACCTCAACTGTTTTATTGTCTTCATCTCCTCCTATAATTTCATTAGGGATCTCACAATTTTCTTCAGGTTTTTCTCTTTTTTCTATCTGGGAGCAAGTAGTGACATGCTCAGATAGATCTAACCCAATCAAACATGGAGCAGGAATTTGATTTGAAAGGGCTACTTTCCACACTCCATTCCACCCTTGATATTTCATTTGTATTTTAGCCATAGGTAGAGTAATTAATTCTGTCCCAATCCCTTTTATGGTTATGTATTCATTGTCACTTGTGAGCAGGAGTCTCTCACCGCTAGATATTTTGTATCATTTATATAAATGTGTTCCCCAGAACACCGAAGCAGTTCTTGGTTATTTTCAATATAAAAGCATTGGACAATGTTGGCTAATGGCAGCTGTTTTTCCTGGCCCTCTGCCACCTCTGTTTCAGCGCCATTTTCCGTTGCTTCAACTGTCTTTCCCTGCTGTTGCACATAGTACACTTTCCTGGGTACATTTCCCCCTCCTTTCTGTGGAACCTCTTTATTCTTTAAGGTTTGGCATTGGGAAATGACATGCCCTTTTTCTCCACACCCATAACATGTTTTAGGGGCTCTTTGTTCAAAATATGGTGTTTTAGGGGCTCTTTTTTCAAAATATGGGGGCTTTTCTCCCTTCCCTTCAAAGCTTTGGTTCTTCTGTTGATTCTGCTCTGAGGGTTTGCTTCTAAAATGGCCTCCAGTATTCTGATAGTTCTTGTGGTAATCTCTGGGTTCTTTTCTTCTTTCCTCCCAGCTGTTACCTCCAAGTTTTACCTCAGAAAATTTTGGGTTTCGTATTTCTGAGATAAAATCAGCTGCTTTTGATAGATTCCCCTCAGGATTGGATTTATTATTATAATTGTTCTGGGCTGATAATTCTAATCATTTCATTTCTAGTTGGTATTTCATTTCCTTTTCTCGCATTGCCAGTTGTCTGGCTTCTGCTTCAGCCCTAATCCTTTCTCTCTCAAAATCTAACTCATTTTGTCTTAGCTGGAATTCCTGTTCCAATTTCCACTTTTGAAACTCTTGGGTGGTTAAAGTAGCTGCTTCTCCTGAGGTATTCTCCCCTTGCGCCTCATATTGGTCAGCTAATTCAGGGCATTCCCCTTTGTGAGGTAAACCTTGTACATCAGATACCTCCATTGTTAACCTTTTCCCTCGCTTAGAAGGCATGGTTTATTTGTTTTTGTGGATAAGTTGGTTGGTTTAATAGAGGCAAATAGACAAGCCTCAATTTAAAAACACTTTTTCCTTTTCTGTGTTAGAGAGAGTGTGAAATACAGTAGCCTTCTGCTGCAGCAGCAGCTAGTTACTTTATTTCTTTCTTTAGGCACCTAGCCTCGCTGTCTCTGGTTCTGAAACACTGTTTCTTCCAGTCTCCAGACACCCAGCTTTTTCCCTTAATATTTATTTTATTCCAGCCACCACTTAGATTTCGTCCCCTCAGCTTCCTTTGACCTTGGCTTCCCTTTTATTCCCTTCAGCGCTCCTATTTCAGAGCTTGGGATCTAAAGTTAGCCCTCTTGGTCTTCCTTTAAGCTTGAGGTAAATTTTAAACACTAAATTCTCCCCAGAGTCTCTTCCTGCCTTAGTCTTTCCACGATCAGGAGTCCCTTCCAAGCTATCCACACAGAGCTATTAGGGTTTCCCACTCCTTCTCCTTTGACTAACAGGTCCCTCAGACTCAGAGAATTTCTTTTCTCTTTTCTTTGGCTCACTGGAATTTATTTATTTCGCATCCCACCGCTGATCCCACCACTTATGTCGTGCACCCCCAGTGTCCCTAGTTCGTTTCCCTCAAACCCAGGTCCCACCTTTGGGCACGACATTCTTTATTCTCCTTACACCAACTGCCACCAGTGGATCTTTATCCACACTTTACCAATAATGCTGCCTGGACACGTGTTGTCAAATATAACTGATTATTTATTGTTTAGTTGTTGAATCACATAAGTATATTAATTGATGTTGTATGATGTTTCACTCATTGCTTGGATATTACCCACGTTTCTTTATTTGTATTACTTTTCATATAAATCACTGTGAATCACTGGAATACTATTTGATGACTGTCTATTTATTGTATTTCTATCTTTTAACTATTCTTTAATTCATAAACCAACTGTACCACACCAACTTTCCAATCTCTCTCATAAAACTCTCTATAAAACCTCCTCTCTCCTTCTCTCTCAGTTTCCAACTGTCTCCCTGACTCCGCCCTCCTGTCCTCTCATAGGCTCCAGCTCTAGAGCTCCACATGACGGACAGGTGGGACAGGGGCATTCCGCCACAACTCTTTTAGATTTTTATTGCATTGATTGAATTTTTAATTATAAGCCATCTTGTGTGTGATCATCACATAGGCTGCAATGGCTAGAAGGTGGTTTGTATGCTTTTTTCCCAATACATGAACAATTTCCTTAGTGAGACAGTAAGGAATGAACAATATACAACAAAAGACTAACTGGAAGACATATGAGTCTTTCCACATCTCTTACAGTGCAAATCTTTAAACAGGCACTCAAAAATAAGTCACTTTTAATGCAAGGGGCTTATGTCCAGAGGAATGGTTATAATATTCCAGGTTTTGCTGATTAACCATTTTCATTTTTACCATTTATCAGTTACATTTATATACATTTGCATATTGCCAAAATTTCAACATAGATGAGTTTTTGAAATAACTGGAGAGGTTTCAAATTCAGGACCAGACAAACCAAAGCTACTTGAAAGTCCCATTATTGGAATCAGTGGGACTTACTAGCCAAAACTCTTTTGCGTAGCTACACAAATGGTTGAACTTGTGGTTAAGTGAAGAAATCATTATAGTCATTCAACTCAGCATGCAACTGATAATGTCTATAATGATTTCTTAACTCGGGGTAATTCGCCTCTAAAAATTACTCCATTTGTGCTACACCAGTGTAGCCTTGTAAGGGGGCTTGGACCACAGTTAAATGGGTATACAATTAGTCTTATTTTTCCCCCAGAAGTGAGGGGGCACTTCTGGAGATCACTGCTTTTGGACTGATTAGATCATTTGGTTGTTCTTAATACAGAAATGTACAATATTTGTACATGGGGGTTGGATCAGGTTGTGAACATGGACTCATATACAGATCCCAAGGAGAATTGCTTAAGATGAATTGCCATTCCTGGAGCCCCCAGGAGCAAATATTCTCTGTTGTTTTGGATGTTTAAAAATGTGATGGAAGAGCATCAATGGGGACTTAGGATGGGCCATGGCCATAGAAATGGTCAGGAGGTGGACACATGATTCCTGTGAAGAAACTGGGGAAACATGAGTTGGGGACGTTTCTGGAAAATTCAGGGTTTTCTCAGCGCCTGGGAATAGCTGGATAGGAGAAAAGTGAGGGCAGATTTTGCCTGCAAAGGAATAGAAGTATCACCTGTAGTTTATATTTTAGGCAAAGACTTCAAGGGCAGGTTGGCTTGGCCACTAGTATTGTGCTAATTCAGAAATAACTTCAGCTGGTTGAGAGAGAGGGGGGCTGAAACTGTCCTTATCTTTGTGAACATTTGAGGGAACTTGGAGCCTGATTGGTAGACCATTTCAAAAGGTCCAGAAAGTGATGATTAAGGTATATAAAGAAGTTCAGAAGTTATTTTAGTTGGCTTAGTTATCTCTTAGGAGATGCTATGCTTGATTGTTGTTCTCTTATGCTGTGACGGGAGATATGCACTCTCTGCATGCTCCAAGACTATTGCTGATTTTACACTAATGTGTAAGTACTAGGTAGTTTGGACAACTTTTTTATTTTTCTGGTATGTTTTTTCTGTATTGCTTCAGCCTTAGACTGTAATTTATTGTTTGCTCCAAATACTTTTGATGCCTTTTTGCAACCTTTCGAAACTTTTACCATTTTTCTTTTATACTATCTTTAATAAAATATAAAAATTCTCAATCTAATTGTCTGGATTTTTTGGCTAAAAGGGTTTGTGGTACTTAAATCAGATCTTGCCTTGATCAGCTACTGGGAGTCTGTATGTTTGTGGGTGTGGTGGTAGTTCTATACATATATTTCTGAATATGAATAGATTATTGATAGAAATAAGTTGACACTAAATTCTTACCAGTCCTTATACTTACGTGTCAGATATATAGAACTCTTTATGGCTTAATTCAAGCAGGACATAAATACTTTCCTGCTAACTTGACAATACATATTTCAAAACCAGGCTTGGAAAATTACTCTGTGAACATGACATATCTTTAAGTAAGTCCTGGCACTTGTGGATAGTGATACCACAGCTCTCAAACATTTGGAGAGTGATTACAGCTCAATGACTAAAGGAGGCTGAATTTATGTTTCACAGTCTGTGATTTATACAACCTCCCACATGCAAGAAAGCTGTGGCTTTTCATGAGGGATGACATTCTCAGTTGTTTTACAGTTGTTTAGCACATGGGGTGGTATTTGGTTTGGAACAGGGGAAGATGGAACCTCTGCAGCAGGCTGTGACTGAATGACAGTGAGAGAGTAGGATTAGATGACTGTAGAAGAATCTCATGTATGTTTTGAAATCTCTCATTATGTATTTATGTGGGCTCACAATGCCAAGCATGTGTGGTTGAACATAATAAGATTTAAGAACACTTTGGCTACCACATTTGCAAAAGCCATTTAAGTCATATGGCAACAGGCATACAATGAGCAGAGGGTCTCTTATGGAATCCAATAACTAATTCTTGGGCAATGTGCTTCTAATGGGCAATTTGTCTCTTCTGATGAGCTAAAGGGAAGGGAAAGGAATCATTTCAAATGGCTAGTCCTCAGCCTCATTATAAAGCTACCTGCTGTAAGGCTTTCACCGAGGCTGACGTATTCCTTTTAAAATACAGGCTTTAAACAGGGGTAGACCCATTATGAACACTTTACAAGGACCAAAAATGAAAATGTCTCTTGCCTCCGTGCTCCATATAGATTAATCATGCACCATAGCAGAATCTTATGTGACAAAGGGGCGCTTGTAATTCACAAGTCAAGCCCTACACTGACTTTTGAGAATGCATCAGAAAACCTTCCAGGCAGGGTGCCTTTTCTTGGGGGTTTGTCCAATACATAAACATGGCATCAATGCCAGAAAATCAATTCATTACTTCATGACTAGGCTAAAAAGTAATCAACACCACATCTACGTACATTCACTAGCAGTGACCACTATTCATAATTTCTTTGTTACATTGCTTATGGAAATGTGTTAAGGGTTTATCCAAATCAGGGCAGTTTCATTTAGTGACTCATTCCCTCCCTTGTCTCTCTTTATAACTAATGAGAACATTTTTATTTCCTCTAGTTCAAACAGGGAAAGTAGAGCTGATACGCAGAATGAGAATTTTCAATCCTGTATTAACTGATTTTATTTCCCCATTCTTCCCCCACTTCAGCCTGAGTTTCTGTGTTCACTCATTATATTTCCTTCAGGAAACAGGCTTGCTATCAGAATCTACACCAGGAGTTGGGAACATATGGCCCTCCATCTGTTTTTTAAGTACAACTCCCATGAGTCTCATCCACAACTGGCATACCCAATAATAAGGGATCATGGGAATTGTGATCCAAAAAACTGTTGCAGAATTTTGAATTTCTAGCAAAATTCCTTTTGCTATGCAATAGAAGTACAGATATATACAGGGAAGAATAGCTACAAGTTCTCCAGAGTCCACCCCTTTCTTATTAACTGGTACTTACAGTACCTCCTATTCAAACAAACCACAGGCAACATGTGAGACTACAAATAAAACTCCAACAAAAACATCTGGAGGGACACACATTTCTCATTTACAAAATGAGTGAAGATAACTAGCTAACTTAAGAGCTCTATGTGGGAAACAATCCACCTGTCCAAAGTACAAACTTTGTTGTCCCCGGACCCCACAGTGGTCGTTTTAGCTCAAGGGAAGTGACTTTCTAAAAGGCTTGCAGCTGCCACCTGCCAACAAAGTCTTAAACCCTATTAAATATTTTTGTTTGGACTTACAGTGCCTGGAAGAAATGTCACCAAGGCATAAGGGTGTGTTGAATTAACAACATAGTGTGTGTGTGTGTGTGTGTGTGTATGTGTGTGTGTGGGGGAAACTATGCCAAGTTTAAATTGGTCCACAGCACTACTAAAAATACAAAATTCAGTAATATATTTTTTAATGTTATTTTAAAATTAATTAGCATTTACCTGCCCTTCATAATCTGACGCTATAGACTGCAGTTTAGCTTGTGCCTAATTTCAACACTAGAAAGTAATCCAACAAAGTTTCCTGGCTGAATCCATGTATGCATATTATTCAGAAAACTCCATAACCAGTATCCTACTGCTTTTTACTGTGTTTGATGCCATCATAGGTAGCTGCAGCTAATTGACAAGGTACTAGTTGCATGCTGGCCACATACCAGGCATGCAGGCATGCAACCAACATGTGGCTGGCACCCCAACATTGAGCTACGGTGGCTTCCTCAATTTCTCAGCTGCGTGAGGTAAAAAACAATTAGCTTCTGGTTGAGGTGTTGCATCCAGAATAAGTCACACTTTCAGTCTTAGGGAGGACAGTGGGACAGGACTGAAGCCAGTGAGACTAAAGTATCAGTAGCTTAGGGTTGCTAAGACTGGTTGCTCTCTCAATACTGAATCAGATTAGGAGGCAGAGCAGGGAAGCCTGCAGTGCTGCCTTTGAGTGGGCGATCACCCAGAGGAGGTGGAGAAGGAAGTGCACTGCTGCCAGTGAATGGGCAACCACTGAGAGGAGGGGGGAGGTGCCCAGAACCCATGGAACACCTGTTCAGGTATATTTCAGTGGAAGAGTCCTCCTAATCTAGATCTTCATCAGCTGCTACAAGAAGGAGCCTCATGGCACAGTGGTTAAACTGCTGTACTGCAGCCAAAACTGTGCTCACTGACCACCGAAGAACTGATGCTTTTGAATTGTGGTGCTGGAGGAGACTCTTGAGAGTCCCCTGGACTGCAAGGAGATCAAACCTATCCATTCTGAAGGAAATCAACCCGGAGTGCTCTGGAAGGACAGATCCTGAAGCTGAGGCTCCAATACTTTGGCCATCTCATGAGAAGAGAAATCTCCCTGGAAAAGACCCTGATGTTGGGAAAGAGTGAAGGCAAGAGGAGAAGGGGACGACAGAGGATGAGATGGTTGGACAGTGTCATCGATGCGACCAACATGAATTTGACCCAACTCTGGGAGGCAGTGGAAGACAGGAGGGCCTGGCGTGCTCTGGTCCATGGGGTCACGAAGAGTCGGACACGACTTAACGACTAAACAACAAAGCCAGCTCAAGGTTGACTCAGCCTTCTATCCTTCTGAGGTTGGTAAAATGAGTACCGAGCTTGCTGGGGGGACAGTGTGTAGCCTGCATAATTAACTGGTAAACTGCACAGAGAGTGCTTGAAGCGCTATGGGGCAATATATAAGCAGCACGCTTTTTTGCTTTACTTTCTGATGGCTATAAAGAAGACAGATCTCATCCTGGACTGTCACTGTCTTTTCATCTGGCCCCAAAGAGCTGAGGTTTAGAATGAATTTTAGACACACTGCAAGCCTTGTGAGAAGTCTATAATGTCTTGAATGAGCTTTATTTGTTGCTTATTTGCTCTCATGAAGAGAGAATCAAGTGGGAGCTTCTTCTCATCTTCCCTCCAAAATTTAAGGAGGGGGGGGTCACCTGCTCTGATGATAAGCTGCCATTGCTTGCTGTACATTAGTTTCTTTCTTGAGATTTAAATTTTAATTATCCTAAGTAAGTTTTGTCTTGGTTATTTAAGAAAGTCTCTATTTTATAGTAGCAACAGAACAGGAAATAATACCATGCACTCTTACACTGGAGTACAAAAAATATAATAAGACTTCAATATTCTTTCCCAATGTTTTTCAACTTTCTTACAGACAATTAAAGATGGAAAAGAAAGGAAGAACCACTCTTATCAGTTCATTTCTCTTCCTAACATTTTATGTTTTTCTTTCATTCCCTCCCCAACCCCTAGCTCCTCAGATCCAGATTTAAGGGTGTTACCATTGCTCTCTTTGAATTGGCTTGTGACTTAAAAGCCCCAAAAATCTCATCTGAAAATACTGCAAGGGGAGGTACGATAAGTATAATATTTTATAGTGATCAGTGTTTGCAGCAGATCTGACACAGCTGCAAGATGAAACAATGAAAGCTCCCTGGAAAAGGCATGACATGATGGAAAATACGGTTTTATATTGAATAATAAAGCATATCCTACACTCTCTCATTTCCCCATTCCCCCTCCCATATTCTCACAATAATTTAATGGAAATGTATGATGAGAGTTACAGGTTGAAATGTTAGAATCACAGAGAAGTTCTAAAATGCAGGAAATGGCATGAAAGCTGAAGTCTTGTATATCTTTATTGGAAAGTAACCCTAACCAAAAACAGCAGAGATTACTGCTGGCTAAACATGCACCACATCAGACAACATAGTAAACAAGGTTTTTCAGCCTGTCACAACTTCAGAAAACTGGGTGAGTTTTCTAGAAAATATTTGTTCAATAGGAATATCTGAAACCTGGACAAATAGGTGCCTTCTGAAGGGAGGGGGAGCCACAGAGGAAAGATCACCTCATGGGACTTGTTTCTTCCTAGAGTGATGGTAGGCTTTACCTATCATCTTCAGTATATTAAATAGTCTAACTGGACTTCAGTTATCTGAATGCCACCATAACATAGCTGAAGCAGCAGCAACATGACACAAGAGGAAAACCTGAGAAGTGTGGAGAAATAAACAAGGGGGGGAAATTTAAGCCCTTATTTGGGGTCCGAGGTTCCTCAGCAGAAGCTCATGGACCATGGAGGAGAAGCACTTCATGCCAGCATTTTTGGAGGGAGGGCTATTCCAGGCACAAGCCATAATGGTGTTCCACAACTATATAAACATTTCTGTTGTTGTTGTTTTCCACATATGTGTTCATTTACAATGCTGTGTTCAGGGTGGGCTACCCCCAGACCTACTTTTTCATTAAAAACACAATTTTTCAAAGTTGTCTATATAAACAGGAAGAAGAGGGACAGGGCCCTGCCCCGCAATACAAGGCAAAATCCTGCCACACCCCCTACAAGGCAGAAGGGGACTTTGTGAGAGCAAAAATTAAATTAAAAAGTGAAGCATGTAGGCATATGTGGGAAATGGCCTTTGTGCCTTTTGTGGGGCTTCCTACAAAAGGGCTGCACTTGGCTCCTATGTTTCAAAGCATACTTTCAGGAAACACAGAAATTCTGTAAAACTGGGCAGCTATAACAGTGAAGGAGACATTCGTACACATACACACAAACACAAACACATACTAGTATACATACCTGCATGGAAGTATGTTTGCCCTCAGTTGCACAATAGAAAACAGCTGAGGGAAGGTTTATATGGAATTGCCTATTTCTCCCTTCTCAAATATTTTATAGTACTATTCTGAATGCACATGGGGGAGGGGGACAAGCATATTTGAACACCAACTTTCCAGTAAGACTTCCCTCCCTTCAGAACACATTAAGTGAATAAGTTTTTTGCATCATTTTCATCACCCATCCCAGCTGAGGAAAAAGTCATCTTGTTGAATTTTTCTGAATATTCTCCACCAGTTTGTTTGTTTGTTTTTTCTCTCTCACACTGTCTCTCTCCTTCCATGGCAGATACCATTTTGTTCTTGCTAAGCCACAAATGGATATCAGTTCAGATCATTATGGAGGATACAGAATGGATGGCCAAGCTGCCAACACAGTGAACACATAACACACAAACTATTCCTAGGCAGGCAGGCAGAAATTGTGCTACTGTAATGCTTACTGGTTAGATGCAGTGAATGAGAAATCCTAAGGGAAGGGCCTCTGCTCTTTGGTTCTGGCTTGGAAGGTAAGAGAGCTGGGCAAGCATGAAGCTGTTATTTCCCCAGAAAGCATAAATTGAGACCTTAATTACCTTGACTTGGGCAACTGTTTTGAATTTATTACTGGTGGGGGAACAGAAGGGCAAATTCTTTGCAATGATCATTATACATTATGTTTGTATTCTTGTATTCTAAGATTTAAAATTTCACCTCTTCCAAATATTGGGTTTCTTGTACATTAAGCATTAGACTTAACAAGACCATGTTTTTAGAAAAAATAATGATCTGAGCTCCAGATTTTGGAAGCCAAGAGATGTTGTGAGACATTTCTCCCATCAGCTCCCACAGCAGTGACTTTCTGATGTATAGAACTTTAGAGACATACATATGAAGTGTCTAGCTTGAGAGGTATTTGAATTCTTGCCTGTTGAAATGCTTGAGATATATGCTTGGATTGTTGCCAAATGAAAAGTTGGAAGACTTATAATTGTGTTTGCAGTCTTTGCTCAGTATTCAGATCCCTGCAAAATGGTAAAGTACTTTCATTGATGATGAGTCTTAACGTTCAAGGAACTCTTTCTCTTTTGTACCCAGAGAAATGCTGTGAAACAATCCTTCTGAGTTATCTGCCTACAATAAGATGGGGAATTTCAAGAGGCTATGCGTGCACAACTTCAGATAAAACTGAAAATGCAGAATGCTTTCAAATGGTAACTGTCTGTCTGATCATGGCCTAAGCAATTTTTATTCTCAAACACTTCACTTTCCTTTGTTGTCTTTAATTATTTTGTCAGGTGATCATCTGTATGTAACCCAGGCCCCAGAAGTGAATTATTGGCAGACAAACTCATACTGACAATATTGTCAGAAGACTGATGTGAAGCTATTACATTCATGTTAATAATAATACGGGGAAAAAATCCCCAATGCTCATTTTCAACGTGAATGTCATTTCCAATCAAACTGTAATATCACTAGTCCCTGCAGGTAAAGATTCTGAGTGAGGAGGGGAAACTTTGATACCATTTTCCAGTAATCCGTGCATTTTAGAGAATCTGTATCTCTGCTGATGTCAGTCTGCTCTATTAGATGAACGGTCTAATTGTTTATGGACTCAAAAAAGCAGCCTAGAAATGGGTTTCACTTTGCTTCGGACAAACGCTAGCTCTATGGGTTGGAAACGGAGATGAGCACCGCCCCCTAGAGTCGGACACGACTGGACAAATTGTCAAGGGGAACCTTTACCTTTACCTTGCTTCATTAATTTAAAGGACTTCTTGGCTTGCCAACTGATCTGTTAAAAAAAAGGCCCCAGTGGAAGAAAAAGATAATATGGAGTTACTTCCAATTGTTAGTCTCCATTAGCATAGACCCATTGAATCTATGTGGCTTGTACCAGTCCCAACAAGTCCCATTCATTTAGTGGAGTTAGTCAAACTAGAACTAACCATTGGATTAAGCCTGTTACTGCAATTACTGTTATTATCGCCACCATTTCTGCCACCAGCAATTTTTTAAAAAGCAGAACTTAGTGGAGTAATTTTGAATTGCTGTGGATGCCTGGACCCTTTATTTCATGCACCCATACCATGATAAACCAGACAATTATTTGACAACTATTGTACTACTCTGAAACCTAGTAAATTTCCTGTAAAGTGAATCAGGGCAAGTGGTAGCTATCTGTCAGGTTGCTGTTACATCCACTTCTGTGTATCACTTCATCACCCGGGATGGAAATCCAAGGACAGGCTTATGCACTGGACAAGCCACATCAGACAACAGAAGCATTTTTGCTTCTACTCTATTTTTCAAGCTCCACCTCAGCCTCAGTCCTTGGAAAGAACATAAATTAATACATTTATAAATAAATAAAAAGCAAAACATGGTACCCATAATTGCTGCTCCTTTCTTTACCCCCTAATTATACATGAAGCATCATGTGAGCAACCTACGTTGAGTTTAGGCACTTTGAGGAGCCTTGTTGTATAGTGGTTAAACTGCAGTACTGCAGTCAAAACTCTGTTCACGACCCTGTTCAATCCTAGATCGCTGGCTCCAAGTTGACTCAGCCCTTTATCCTTCTGAGGTAAATTGAGTAGCCAGCCCACTGGGGCTGGTGTTAATGTGTAACCTGCATAATTAAATTGTAAACTGCCCAGAGAGTGATTTAAGCACTATGGGCCAGTATATAAGCAGCACGCTTAGCTTTAGCTGCATTTCAGCTAGCGGCCATTTCAGTAGGCTGCCCCCCATTGGTACCTTTCTCTATGGAGATGAGTTTGTTAAATTGGGCAGCTGGCGAGAAAGAGGTTGGGAAGCTTGTTGTGCCTGGGAAGCAGAAAAAGGATGGGTAACTTCTAACATGGACGTGGTTTTAAAAATAAGCCATGAGATGCTCAAGTTTTTGAGAAATGGCTATGCTCCATTCCAATCTGTGTCAGGGTAGGAAAAATACATCCATCACAAGACAGGGATCTGATACAAAATTGCACCAAAAAAGGTTTGTACAAAATTGAAAGGAAGGTTTGTACCAGGAGGAGATAACAAAAAAGAGTTGACAAGTGTTTTGAAGGTTGGCATGGTTAAAAGATACTTTTCAAAGCGTTTAGCAATGCTGTGTGGAAATGTGTGTTAAGTATTGTATTCTTCCTTTTAAAAAAAGTTTAAGAAAGTGTTTAATTATGCTCCTTTTCTTATGGTCCTTTACAGAAAGCTTATAAGTCATCCTCCGAGAGGCTAGAGGGAAGACACAGGTTAGGATTTACTATTAAATAGTGAAAAGATGAAGTGTTGCTTATGGTTGTCAAAGTGTTTATGTGGTGTGTGCTGCTTCCATTGTGTTCACTTGCGGACTTCATTTAAAATGAAACTTAAACATGGACGTTATTGTTCCCTGCTGGCTGCATGTATTCCTTTCTAAAACACATTTCTTCTTTTTCATAATTCAGCATTGGAGTATGTTTTTCAAGATATGGAAGTCTTCGTTGTTCAAGGCCACGAGGGTTTCATATTCCAAACTGTTTCAATTATCTGGATATAAATCTCAGTTGCAGTAGCCATAGAATCAACTATGGAACCTTCAGGCAGCAGGGGAGAAGAGTTGAATGTGATCATGTGATGGAAGGAGAAAGAGGATGCCCCGCCTCTCAAAAAACTGCCCCCACGTTTCACCTTCTCCCCATTTGCATTCAAAAGGCATCAAAGCAGGTGATGATAAAAAAAACCACAAAAACACAGTCTTGATGAGATTGCTTGTAAAACGATGCAATCTGACACATCCATAGGGCATAGGAACCAGAACACACATTTCTACACAGCATTACTAAATATTCTGAAATATGTATGTCTTTTAACCATCCAAACCTTCCAAATGCTTGGCAATAATTTATGTTCTCTCCTTGGTACAAAAGGCAGAGGGGCTTTTTGTTAAGGTCGGTCAAATAGGTTCTACCATTCTAATTCTCAAAATTCTGGTTTTGGTTATCAAACTGAGACTGTAGAGAGATAAATAACTTGAGATCTGGCACCAGTTATCTCTTCAAAGAAGTCTGCAATTATGAAATTCCATGCTGGTCTGATTTTTTTTAAAAAAGCACAGACACTGCAAATGTAAAGATGCTAAAAATGGACCCATTTGCCCGTTTACTTCAGGTTTCGTACAGAAATGTAATATATTCAATTATTTTTAAAACTTCTAGAGTTTAGAGCTCTTACCATTGGATCACACATTACACAGCCAGTCATCCCCTCTTTCCTGCAGGTTCCTCCATATTCTAAAAAACCATCTCGGCAGGGCTGTGAAAGAAACTCTCTTGAATAATTTTCTAGTGCTGTGGAGAGCTGCCAAGGAGATGGAAAGGAGAAGAAAGGCTTGATGCTACCACGAACATCACACTGGATTCAGTCCCAGGAAACCAAATGCTTTAAGAGTGGTGCCCCACAGAGCTTAAACTCTCACACTTTGGAAGTAAAATGTTTGTGACTTTTTAGGAAGTTTGGAAAACAAGTAAAATTGCTGTTAACACTGTACAATCTCTTTTGTTTCATTGCATGCTTTTTGTCTCATGACTCCTTATATTACTTGCCCATTATCATAACTGTACATAAAAGGGACTATCTTTACCTGCAACCTGACATGCAGGCATGACATACAGTCTCTCATTAACTACATTTCTATCTATATGCTCATGCTCAATTAATTTTGTGGTTAATCCAGATTTGGATTATGGAAGAAGAGCCCCTCAGGTCGGAAGGCGTCCAACATGCTACTGAGGAAGAGCGGAGAACAAGTACAAGTAGCTCCAGAGCTAATGAAGTGGTTGAGCCAAAGCCGAAAGGACACTCAGCTGTGGACGTGCATGGAAGTGAAAGGAAAGTCCGATGCTGCAAAGAAAAATACTGCATAGGAACCTGGAATGTAAAATCTATGAACCTTGGTAAGCTGGAAGTGGTCAAACAGGAGATGGCAAGAATAAACATTGACATCCTGGGCGTCAGTGAACTGAAATGGACGGGAATGGGCGAATTCAATTCAGACGATTATCATATCTACTATTGTGGGCAAGAATCCCGTAGAAGAAATGGAGTAGCCCTCATAGTCAACAAAAGAGTGGGAAAAGCTGTACTGGGATACCATCTCAAAAATGATAGAATGATTTCAGTAGGAATCCAAGGCAGACCTTTCAACATCACAGTAATCCAAGTTTATGCACCAACCACCGATGCTGAAGAGGCTGAAATTGACCAATTCTATGAAGACTTACAACACCTTCTAAAACTGACACCAAAGAAAGATGTTCTTGTCATTATAGGGGACTGGAATGCTAAAGTAAGGAGTCAAGAGATAAAAGGAACAACAGGTAAGTTTGGCCTTGGAGTTCAAAATGAATCAGGGCAAAGGCTAATAGAGTTTTGTCAAGAGAACAAGCTGGTCATCACAAACACTCTTTTCCAACAACACAAGAGGCGACTCTACACGTGAACATCACCAGATGGGCAATACCGAAATCAGATTGATTATGTTCTCTGCAGCCAAAGATGGAGAAGCTCTATACAGTCAGCAAAAACAAGACCTGGAGCTGATTGTGGCTCTGATCATCAGCTTCTTATAGCAAAACTCAAGCTTAAACTGAAGAAAGTAGGAAAAACCACTGGGCTAGTCAGGTATAATCTAAACCAAATCCCTTATGAATACACAATGGAAGTGAAGAACAGATTTAAGAAACTAGATTTGGTGGACAGAGTGCCTGAAGAACTATGGATGGAGGCTCGTAACATTGTACAGGAGGCAGCAACAAAAACCATCCCAAAGAAAAGGAAATGCAAGAAAGCAAAGTGGCTGTCCAACAAGGCCTTACAAATAGCAGAGAAGAGAAGGGAAGCAAAATGCAAGGGAGATAGGGAAAGTTACAGAAAATTGAATGCAGAATTCCAAAGAATAGCAAGGAGAGACAAGAGGGCCTTCTTAAATGAACAGTGCAAAGAAATAGAGGAAAAGAATAGAAAGGGAAAAACCAGAGATCTGTTCAAGAAAATTGGAGATGTTAAAGGAACATGCAAAGATGGACATGATAAAGGACAAAAATGGTAGGGACCTCACAGAAGCAGAAGACATCAAGAAGAGGTGGCAAGAATACACAGAAGAATTATACCAGAAAGATTTGGATGTCTCGGACAACCCAGATAGTGTGGTTGCTGACCTTGAGCCAGGCATCCTGGAGAGTGAAGTCAAGTGGGCCTTAGAAAGCATGGCTAACAACAAGGCCAATGGAGGTGATGGCATTCCAGTTGAACTATTTAAAATCTTAAAAGATGACGCTGTTAAGGTGTTACACTCAATATGCCAGCAAGTTTGGAAAACTCAGCAGTGGCCAGAGGATTGGAAAAGATCAGTCTGCATCCCAATCCCAAAGAAAGGCAGTGCCAAAGAATGCTCCAACTACCGTACAATTGCACTCATTTCACACGCTAGCAAGGTTATGCTCAAAATCCTACAAGGTAGGCTTCAGCAGTATGTGGACTGAGAACTCCCAGAAATACAAGCTGGATTTCGAAGGGGCAGAGGAACTAGAGACCAAATTGCTAATATGCTCTGGATTATGGAGAAAGCCAGAGAGTTCCAGAAAAACATCTACTTCTGCTTCATTGACTAACGCAAAAGCCTTTGACTGTGTGGACCACAGCAAACTATGGCAA
Organism: Intellagama lesueurii; assembly: GCA_037013535.1. Taxonomy (NCBI): domain Eukaryota; kingdom Metazoa; phylum Chordata; class Lepidosauria; order Squamata; family Agamidae; genus Intellagama; species Intellagama lesueurii. The sequence goes on from JBAJHW010000004.1 coordinate 144,527,464, forward strand.
GTTCTTAAAGAAATGGGAGTGCCTGACCACCTTATCTATCTCCTGAGAAATCTATACGTGGGACTGGAAGCAACAGTTAGAACTGGATATGGAACAACTGATTGGTTATATGCAGAATACATCATGCGAAAGGCTGGACTGGAGGAATTCCAAGCCGGAATTAAGATTGCCGGAAGAAATATCAACAACCTCCGATATGCAGATGATACCACTCTGATGGCAGAAAGTGAGGAGGAATTAAAAAAACCTCTTAATGAGGGTGAAAGAGGAGAGCTCAAAAAATGGTCTGAAGCTCAACATCAAAAAAAACTAAGATCATGGCCACTGGTCCCATCACCTCCTTGCAAATAGAAGGGGAAGATATGGAGGCAGTGAGAGATTTTACTTTCTTGGGCTCCATGATCACTGCCGATGGTGATAGCAGCCACGAAATCAAAAGACGCCTGCTTCTTGGGAGGAAAGCGATGACAAACCTAGACAGCATCTTAAAAAGCAGAGACATCACCTTGCCGACAAAGGTCCACACAGTCAAAGCTATGGTTTTTCCAGTAGCGATGTATGGAAGTGAGAGCTGGACCATAAAGAAGGCTGACTGCTGAAGAATTGATGCTTTTGAAGTGTGGTGCTGGAGGAGGCTCTTGAGAGTCCCCTGGACTGCAAGGAAAACAAACCTATCCATTCTGAAGGAAATCAACCCTGAGTGCTCACTGGAAGAACAGATCCTGAAGCTGAGACTCCAATACTTTGGCCATCTCATGAGAAGAGAAGACTCCCTGGAAAAGACCCTGATGTTGGGAAAGTGTGAAGGCAAGAGGAGAAGGGGACGACAGAGGACGAGATGGTTGGACAGTGCCATCAAAGCTACCAACATGAATTTGACCCAACTCCGGGAGGCAGTGGAAGACGGGAGAACCTGGCGTGCTCTGGTCCATGGGGTCACGAAGAGTCGGACACAACTTAACGACTAAACAACAACAACGATCCAGATTTGAAAACAGAGAGGCAGGTTTTTTTTAATGGAAGTAGTGGATGGTGTCAAGTGCTGGATTTATTTACTGTTGCAGGAAAAGATTAGATCTAGTAGAAGGGCCCGATGGAGAATGCATGTCATTTGCAGTAGTACTGCATAAGCATGATTTTACCTATTAATGCTGAATGGCAATATTTGCAATTACCACATCTTTTACTGTTTATCTAAGGGGCCATCAGGTTTAAATGTGTCAGCAATTCCTGTGTTGTTCGCTGGAGATGAACCTAAACCCGGTCCTGTAACAGCAGTTTTACACTGGTTAATGGAGTGTTTAAATTTTAGACTTTGTTCTAGAGGAATGCTCTGCCTAACGTCTTGTTCCCGCCCCAGCACTAACTGGGAGCTTTCTTTGTGAACAGGAAGACAGGCAACACTAGGCCTAGCTAGGCCTGAAAGCCTTCCAGTTGCCTTCCTCCCAAAGGAGTCCCTTGTCTGTCTGTCAGGTGGAACTCCCAGATTGGAGAATTAAGGGATTTGTAGTCCAAGAAATAAAAAAAAATATCCCATCTCTGGAGTTTACCCACTCCTGCACTACTCAAAGATGGCTCACTGGAAAATAAATATCAAATAAGTGTCTGAAACGAGGCTTTGTCCACTGTTACATGAGATCACTAATGGTCTTCTTTGCAGGGTTGCTATAAACATATTTATCAAGAAAATAGGTGTGGCCATGGATGGCTTAGTCTATTTTTCATCCATTTTGATTTCCCATGTCTATCCTTTTCCTCAGCTACCCCTTTTCCACATTAATCTGCAATAAAGAAAGAAAGAAAATCTGTACTCAAAACCCACACATTTAAATATATATTTTTGGGTGCATTTTCTCACAAGATATGAATTGAAAAAAATTATCTTAAAAGTTTTTTTTCCTCTTCTAAATATGCCTTGACTTAAAATACACAATTTTTATACACATCAGAGTACATGCTTCAAGCTAAGCACTGCATTGCAACATTTTGTGTTCCATTCCACATATGTATTACACGTTGATCAAGTCAATTCACTTCAGAATGCAGGCTATGCAAAATCCTTGAACTTTTTTTATTAGTAACCCATCTTGATAATGAACTTCAGGTGGAAAATAAACCTCCACAAACCCAAGCCCCGCTCATTAGATGCTAATTTTAGATACTGGGAGGGGGTTGTAGAGGTGAAAATAAAGGATTAGAGTTATTCAGTGCCATAGGAATCAATGCATATTTTAGTTGGTCTGATTTCCTCTTTCGTCCTCCAGTTTTATGGTTACAACGTATTTTCATATGTGGCATGCTGTCATTGTCCGACCACAATATCATTCAAATTATATATTTAAAATAATGTATTTCAGCCCTTATTACTGTCTCTGGAGTTAAAACATGGAGGTGGGTGCTAAATAAAATTGTGAAGTAATGTTCTCCATGCTTCAAAGCAAATAGTGTACAAAACTCTTTATTTTATTTTATTATTTTATTTTTGGACCTGTATCTCTTTTGCAAGTTTTACAGTCTGAAAAAGCAGCTCCACCTTCTGAGTCTCTCCTCTCCTATCCCACTGACTGAGTTAAATTCACTTTGGTAACCAGGAGAAGATCCCGCTAAAGGACTCATCCGACATGAATCACAGGCCTAATTATGGCAGTGTCAGCACTCTGTTAAACTTGTAGAAACATTTATTTTCATGTCTAGTTACATCTCTGCAATAATTACTGAAAGTTGCCAATGCTTCTTATGTAAGCGTTGACCATAAATTATCCTCAGCCCATGCATTTTTTGACGACTGGAGGCAAGGTAGCTGGCAGGTTTAATTTACCGGCCCTGTTGTCATTAGTGCGAGTAAAGTGGGAGGTAAGGTGAGAAGAGGGTCAAGGCTAAATCCTTCATAAGCTGAGAATCTGCCCACAACTGTAACAGATGATTACTCATCTTACACAATCATTTTGACAGCCTCTTACCATGAGTGACATCTACTGGAAATTGGAAGCAAACAATAACAGTTAGAGGCTGGGTTATCTTTTGCCATGATGTCCAGCCATCTCCACCGAGCAGATCAGCAGATTACTGGAGTAATATATATATATATATATTTTAAAAAATCCTAACAATATTTGCATCTTCTGAGATGGGATTAACAAAAGAACAAGTCTTCAGAACAAGTCAATTTAACCCTAAAATGTAAAACAAGAGCTTCCCTTTTCTGTTCTTCCTTCTCCTCCTCTTCCTCATTACTTATTATTATGCTGACAGGTCCTGCTCAGACAGACTTCTACCACAGCCCCACAGGATAAAGCCAAAATGCACTAGTGAGGGAAAGGGAAATAACTCATTCAGATTTTAAAATGGAATTCATTTGAATCTCATAAATGGGTAAATGAAATTTGATATGACTAGACAAGTGGGCAAAAAGATGAAGCATTGCTTCTACTGCAAGCTCCAATATTAAGGCTGCCACCTGTCTCCCTCACCCAGACAGGGGTCTTACACTGTCCCCTTAACACCCAGCAGAATGGCAACCAGGTGGAAAGGCCGTTTGCCCAGATATGTGGATGATCGGGACAAGATCCCACTAAAGGACTTATCCCACAAGAACCACAGGCTTAATTAGGGCAATGTCAACACTGTTAAACTTGTGGAAACATTTATTATCATCTCTAGTTACATCCCTGCAATAATTAAGAAGAATTGTCAGTGCTTCTGTTGGCAGTGTCACATGGCTAGTACAGAAGCAGGGAATGGAGAGCTTATAACTCTGCCCTGCCAACAAGGCAGACATCTTCCACTGGGCATGCCAGTAGGTATAATGTTTATAGGCCCAGAAGTTGGTCTGGAAGAGGCTGATGGTGCATAAGGCCAAGCAGGAAAGATGTTCATTGGCTGGTTGATACCAAGGAAACTTGCAATAGTCAGCAGCACATTGGTGGCACTATGGGCTGTGTGGACCCAGGGAGGTCTTCTGTCAGGGTAGCTATGCCATGGGCAGGGCTGGTGCCCAGGTCCTTGGGTTTTGGACTTAACTCCAGGAGGCAGTAGTGGCTTTCACTGCAGCAGGCTACCTGGACATGGGTGGCTTAGCAGTTCATGCCTCCCCCATTTTTGACTGGTGTAAGGTGTAGGGCCCAGTGGAGTCTGAGGAAGACTGTTTACCCTGCTTTTTCTAGCACCAATTGATGCCATTCTTGGAAAGGATGTTGACTGGCCGTTTACTTCTTTTTCTTTTGGCCAAGTTACTGTTAAGCAGCTTTGTGGTCTGGGAACTGAGGGATTGGTAGCAGCAGCAGGGCAGGAAAGGAATTGATGGGGTTGGCTAGATAGGTACAAGCCTAGTACTCTGTTACACATTCCCATTTGCAAGTGACTAGTGCATTGCCAGCAGGATGCAATTGTTCTCACCATCTCTGGCACTATCAGCAAGTAGGTATGGCTCTCAGGAAAGGTGCCGACAAGGAAATGGATGAGTAGCAGGCTAAGTGGCCTGCCAAGAAGCATAGCCCCCCCCCCGCCTTCTCCTCTTCTTCTGAGGATGATGGCCTTCCTAGCTTTACTCTTATGCTGAATAGGTTGGAGGCACTCAACAAGGGATGTGGGTACCTTCAAGCTAACTTTCTCCTGGAGGCTAAAAAGTGGCTTACCAGGGAGACCAATGCTGACAAGTTGGCTCATTTAGGAAAAGTGACTTGTGTTCCAACTTTCTTCTTCAGAGAAGGAGCAAGGTACCAAAGCACCAGTGGATCCCTGTGACAGATGGCAGCAGTTGGATAATTTCTAATTGTGGTAGAATGTGAGGCTCTGAGGAAAGAGATGGAACTTCCCTTTCCTTGAGCTCTCATGGCTGCATCACCAGGCTCAGGCAAGCTTGTGGCCCTGCACCAGACACATCACAGGCTGGCTGACCTTGGTGGACACCATGGGTTGCCTGGGGCTTCTGCTTCTTCAGGCTGACTAGTATTTCCTCATATTTCAGTAACAGCCTAAGGATAACAGGGCATTTCTTCCCTGTTGTGTAGTTGCATGGACCTGGGGATGCAGTAGGCAGCAAGTGAGTTGCTTGGCTATACCTGTCACTAGCTAACGCAAGTCATAGCACTGTCCTTATTGATGCACTGTCATTTGGTGTGCAGACTGTACTGAGTTACCACTTAGTGCTTTCGAGAAAGGGAAAAAAATAGGGAATGAGGAATATGTGGGTATATTCAGTTTGCTCTTCAGAGATATAGGAAAGGAAGAGAAGGATGAGGAAAATAATAAGTATAACGAGCAGCTCCAATGTAGGAAGTTTGAAAGGTCCTGGGGCACTTGGCTGCAGTGCTTCTTGATTTATGCAGGAGTCTTTGTCCATGCCTCACCATGGAGAACTTTGTTGCCCGTTCAGTATAGTGACTTCACATACAGGCAATATGTTGATTTCAGAAGGACTGCCTAGTTTCTTTAGGATGAAGCATTCAGGATGTAACCCATTTCCCCAGAGGGATTACCAGCAGCTCCAGTTAAGGCTGCACATTATGACCCCAGTGTGACCAGCACAGGGGCATAGGTCTGATGGTGAACATATGTGGACATATGTGTGACCAGCACAGGGGCATAGGTCTGATTGTGGACATGGGCCCAGCAGTCCCCGTCCCCCCCCCCCCCCCCGTGGTGGAGTGGGAATCCAACACAACCTGTTATTTAGGAGCCTGGTATGCAACAGTTCTCCAGTAGCTGATCCTCTCACTACAGGCATGAATGTTCCTTTTGCAGGGGATGCATTCCTTCACAGAATACCCAAAAGGCCAGAAAAGCAAGGGAGCAAAGAAAGGACATGGGAGTGGGTAAAAATGCTCCCAGGGTGAGGCACCTTACTTTCCAAATGGCTCTAACCCAGTTAATATTAACAGGTTGACTCATTTGTTACAGGGTTATCCTAGTGTTGCTTATGTCATTGAGCTGATATATTTGTTGTTTGGTTCTCTAGTTAGTTTTAGAATGCCATTTGGTCTTCTGTGTCTGATCATGCACCTTGAGTGACGGGAGCTAACAGTTATCAGCTGGTGTATGACATGGAATACAAGCATCATCTTCTAAACTAGTGGCAATTTGCTATTGGGATTTTTGCAGCCTGAGGTACTGTATCTCAGCACACATAAGTAACTGGATTCTGGCCCACATGATATATATAAGTATAACTTATCAAACTTCAGTTGATTCAATGGCTCTGCTCCATTTGGGATTAGTAATTAGATTTAGGTATTTTAATATAAATCAGAGTGGACAACCCTTCCACAAACAATGCCTTCAAACAGAGGACAACCCAATCACAGCTCTTCAAACAGAGTACTACATTTTATAAAGCAGGGCAGCTGGCTGGGAGTTACAGATAGCTAAGTCAATGCATATGGCAACTCAGGACAATTTTAGGTCTTTGCCTTCTGGTTCCCATTATGCTGTCCTTCAGCTGGTGCTCAATACCTTCATAATATCTTATTGCTGTACTCAACAATGCCGAGCTGGGTTTGACCCGTTGCACTTGATTTTACACTCTTTGAATGGCCTGAGGTCCACAAATGGAAGGTTTTTATCTTGGTGTGGGTTTTTCCCCCTCTGTCTATTGCCGACGTCTGAATGCTATAACAGAAATGCTGCCAAATGGAGACAACCAGCTGCTGCCTCAAAACAGCCAAAAAGAATTCCAATTTTCCATATCATAACGGAGAGATCCTGACAGTGTGTTAGCATTCATATTCATCTGGCTTTTTATCACCAGGCAATCATCAGAGGCGCAGCACCAGGCAGGAGGAAGAAGCATTTCCTCCCCTCTCGCGTTTTAAATGAATGCGCTGCTTGTCTCATTCAGGGCAATTATGGCAGTAAAGCACTTCGCATTTCTATGGCTGCACATGGCAAATAAATAACTATGGCAGGAGCTGAACATCTTGCATCTCCTTAACTTTGCAACATGAAAGGCTCATATACTGGCGGTGAAGATAAATGGCAAAAATCTTTTTGCCTATTAGAGAGGGCACAGGATGGGATGAGGAGTAAAGAGAAGCTATCAGTGATTAATGTGGCCAGCATCTTCCCATTATCACACTTCCCATGATTGGTATGGCCACAAAGCAGGCTTGGGCAATGACCTGCTTTGTTAGTTATCTGCAGGGGTGGCTCTGTCATACAGTGAGACAGCTGCCTCAGGTGGCAGATATCACAGAGTCAGCAGCTATGGGGCATTAGAAAAGAGAGCTGTACTGACTATGTAGAGTGTCCTGCAGCTGCTAAAACGGCCTTCTGCCCTTAGAATTCAGTTGACACTTCCATTGTCTTTGGCCAATGGAACGGCAGGCACAATGTTGGCCTTTCCCACAGATGGCAAATTAACATGGTCCTGCGTTGGCTCAGGGCAATTTGTGCTCCATCAGATTCAATGTGTGCCTCAGATGTGAATCACGTTGTGCACTTCATACTGGCATGGATTAGCAAAGTCAAACACCTCTAGCTGCTCTGCTTTTCCAATGATGCATATTAAATTTGGAGACCTGAAAAAGGGAAACAGACCTGCAAAATTTCAGTCACCTAGCTTCAGTGACTTTTCATCCTGGGCAACTTTATTTGTTTGATAAAACAGAGAGACATTTGTCGTACCCCATTCCATTTTGAAATCAACCCTGAGTGCTCACTGGAAGGACAGATCCTGAAGCTGAGGCTCCAATGCTTTGGCCATCTCATGAGAAGAGAAGACTCCCTGGAAAAGACCCTGATGTTGGGAAAGTGTGAAGGCAAGAGGAGAAGGGGACGACAGAGGACGAGATGGTTGGACAGTGTCATTGAAGCTACCAACATGAATTTGACCAAACTCCGGGAGGCAGTGGAAGACAGGAGGGCCTGGCGTGCTCTGGTCCATGGGTTCACGAAGAGTCGGACACGACTTAACGACTAAACAACAATTCCTTTTTGATTGGGGACCCAGATGTAAATTAACTTATGAATTTGATTTCAAACCCAAACCTGGCCATTTTGCATTGATCTGGTCCTCACACCTATGGATCCAAATGAGTTCAACTGGGTTAGTAATTCAGGATTTGTCCAAATCTACTGCACAGCCTTCCTGTGGTGTATAGAGCAGAATGGTGCTGCCCTGAAGCTTTCCCTTGGAAAAAACCCTTGGCAGATTGACATGTGGCACACTCAGTGATGCTCTGTATGCTTGTTGGGAAGACATCCAGAATTATGAATGTGAAATGTTCATAGGTATCTAATTTATTCCTGCTTGTGGGTGACCTGTTGATAGTTCATGGAAAGGTCAGATGGGAAGCAGGGATCTGCCCTCTTCATCCATTTTGCTTATTCATGTCCCATGCCTTAATCCTTTCCAAAACTGGAAAGTGGCCTTCTCCAATTGGAATTAGGCCTCTAAGTTGTCCCATTTGGAATTGCTGACATGAGGCCAAAACAAATTTTCCAAGTTTACCCAGTCCTTTGCTCGCTTGAACTGGCTTTTTAAATTCCACAACATTGTTTGGATTGACCAGCCATAGGGTCATTGTAATCATAGAGATCACAAGGTATAAAATATCCAGAAGTGATTTACCATGGTTGTCTTTTGCACAGTATTAACATGTTAGCTCAAGTGGCAGTGTTGTTGTCTGCGAAAGATCCTCTGCCAATGTCAGCTTTCATGATCACTGCTATCCAATCGCTGCCCTCCAGAAATTTAAACTGAGAAAATGCAAATCTAAACAATACCAAAAGGAGAAAGCGAGTGGCAGTCTAACTCCCCAATAAAGCCCCCAAATCGTCACTGATACTCCCACTGAAGTATTAGGGAAGGCACAGACTAAAGTTACCATCCCTTGCACGAAGTGGAAGATCTGCATCCTCATTGCAGGTGAGGGCTCCAGTTCTAGATTATTGTGTGTTTTTTTTGTTTTGTTGCCTAACATAGTTAGTTTATGAAATGGTTTATTACAGGACTGGGAGTGAATGCCTATGGATGAACCTCTGAATTCCCCTTATGTGAGTTTTGATTAGCTAGGCCACAATGAGCACGCTAGGGTTTGTCATTCCTACTCCCCCTCGCTTCTGCCTTTTTTGGGTGGAGTGGGATGCAAATCCCACTCCCTGCTGGCCTTTGCAGAACTGCTAGAAATGTATCTGTTCACACAAGTAAAATTCTCCAGTCTAACCATGTCTTTGAAATCCATGATGACACTGTATATTCCCCACTCAGGTTACAGCCATTTGCATTGTCCCCATGCACATCAATGGGATTTTTCACAGAGGTCCAGAAGCGAACAAATATTATCATGGACTTGGGCAAAGATTGGGTCAGAGTGTTGCCAAAAGGGCACCGGGTGGATTGTGCACCTATCCATGTGCTCTTATTTGGGCATAGACAGGGTCAACAGTCTGCTGCACATACCTAGTACAGATGAACTTTAAATGGAAAGTCTATATTTACTATACATGAATACTATACATGCCTTCTTATAAGAAAGTCCCATTGAGACCAGTACTCCTTGATCCCACTAAATGTGTCTAGGATCTCAGTATAAAATACCGAAGGCTATGAGATCCAACCTGAATTTTTAAGGTATATATTATTTTCATTGCAAGAACCCTATGGGTCAGCCCACGTTTGCCATTTCATTCCTTTCTAATCTGGTCCAATTTGTCTTTGACTGATTTATATACCTCTTCCACATCCTTCATGTCAATTCTATTGTCACAGAAAAAGCAATCTGCTCTTTTAATTTGAAGTTAGGCAATCATGTACATAATGTAGTCTAGGCACATTTGCACTCAGTTTGATCATCGGATTCTTTCCCCACTCCAGGTCATTTTGACATTCCTTTTTGACCTTGGGCAAACTGTTTGCAGGGCTTGTGTGTGTGTCTCTGTGTGTGTGGGGCGGCGATAAAAGTATTACTTTCATACCACAAATACAGGGGGGAAATGATATTCCTCAAGATCATGAGGGCAACCTTGGAATAATTTTGTTAAGCAAAAGACAATTGTGCCAATTTTTTTAAAAAAAACCCAGCCCTATCAAAATTAGGAATGTGGATTTGTAGCCGAAGTGATGATGCAGGATTTTGGTGAAGAAGGGGCATAGAGGGAAGCACCCAAACACACTCCTAAAGAATAATCACAACTCTGTTAGCTACATCTGAGGAGACTTGACACCATGTACCTACATGCAAATTTGTGCATTTTTGGTATTCGCTTTTCTTTATATATGCACAACTGAGGTATCATCCTCATCATCATCTTAGAACTGCAAAGCTGGAAGGGACCCTATGGATCATCGAGTCCAGCCCCTGTCAGAGAGGCACAGTGGGGAATCAAACTCCCAACCTCTGGCTGTAAACCACCAAGCTATCCAGCAGTATTATGTGTGTGTTCAAATGTATATGCATTTGCTTGTGCAATCCAGAAAAGAATCTGATGATCTGATATCTTCCTTGTTGTAGGCAAGATACAGGCACTTAAACATGTATTAATAGTCTTGAAGACCAAGAATTTGATACATTCATAAGAAATCTTGGTTAACGTGATTTTTTTCTACCTGTAATCAAAATGGCCAATGACTTTGAGCTGAGGACCTCAGCTAGGATGCTGTAGAGCCTTGAGAAACTAAATTGCCTCTAAATCCCTCCTGATTTGGGGCAGCAGCAATGTCAATACCGACCAGAGGCTGAGGAAAAAGGATGTCATTCACTCTTTATTATGGAAAATTGCAGGCCTGATGGTAGTGTAAAAAGGGACTTAGTACCTTGCAGAATTTGGATGATGAGACAGTGATATAAATCCGTGGGCTGAAAGTGAGTCTAGGAACTTGGAATGTATAAAGTATATGAAAGGCAGGAAAAATGAATATTCTTGCAGAAGATTCTTGGAAAGGATGTGGTCACAAAGCATACCTCATTTTCATAATGGGAGATGTCCATCCAAAGATAGAGAAAGGAGACTATGGAGATTTATTTGGAAAATACAGACTATGAACATGAAATGAACAAGTGATACAGGTTTGTGAAGAACTACTTTCACTCACCACAAGCACATTCAAATAACCCCCAAGGAGACTGTGTACACAGAGATGTGCAGGAGACAGCACTAAAAACAAGATTTTAAGAAACCAAATATATTATATTCCAATCAGTTGGTGTAACAGAATATTGTTAGGAAAAGCAGATCCACTTCATACATTTATTTATTTATTTATTTATTTGGCTTTTATACCGCCCATCTAGACGAATCTACTCTGGGCGGTTTACAGTCCAAAAAAGCAATAAATTTAAAAACATTAATAAAAAGACTAAAACAAGCAAACATAATCCAAGACGGAAAAACCAGGGGAAGAAATTAAGTAATGTCAGGAGGGAAGGCCTGCCTGAAGAGCCAGGTTTTCAGTTTACTCTTAAAAACTCCCAGTGAGGGAGCCAGGTGGATCTCAGGGGGTAGGATATTCCAAAGGCGAGGGGCCACCGCCGAGAAGGCCCAGTTTCTAGTTTTTTCCTTCCGGACCTTTCTCGGAGTTAGGCCCCTCAGCTGCCTAGCCTGGCTAGAATGAGTGACACGGGTAGAACTAGGTGGAAGAAGGCGCTCTGACAGGCATCGAGGTCCTAAACCGTTTAGGGCTTTATATGTAATCATTAGCACCTTGAAATCGATGCAGAAACAGTGTAAGGCAGCTAGAGCGGGGGAAATATGATTATATTTTTTTCACCCCAGTTAATAATCTGGGTTAGTAATTCTGCCATCACTGTTGTTTGATTTAACAGCAACAACCACAACCAACATGGCTGTTCATAAGTCCTCACCTCTGATTTGGAACATATTCCAATGGGCCTGGAATTCTTTGTGCCCCAGATCTGAGTCAATTGGTAAGTCTCCCATTGACTCACACTGGAAAACCAAACTGGCAGTAACTGTTCTCTCCTTGAACTCTGTGCATGTGAAATTTGAAGACATGCTTCCTGTAATGCTTCCTAGAGAGGGAAGTAAACCTGCCCAATTTGAAACTGGCTTCAGGGGATTGTGTACTAAGCACTCTTAAAGTCTGGTTTTTTAAAAAGAAAAAAAAGACTGAAGTGAATTATATCCCATTCAATCTGATATGTGCTCCAGACCCAAATCAATTTGCAAACTCACTCCAGCATTTTGTTCTAGAGCTGAATCTGGCCATTCTGCTTCAGTCTGACAAATCAGGCTCAATTGGGCTGATTCAATTAGGAATTCAGAATTTGTCTAAAATCTGCTGAGTAGCCCTATATATTTTTTTAAAAAAATCCCCATCGATACTGAAAACTGAAGTGATCTTCTCTGTGTGTGCATGTGTGTTGTTAAGAGATTCATAAAGACTTGAAAAGACAGAAAAACAGAAGTTTTGATATCACAAATTGTTAGGAAGTGGCTATTTCATGCAGCCAGTAAAAAAAATCCAAGGACTTGTGGCAAATACATTGAATTTTAATAGACAGTCCTGGCCTTCAGAGGAAGGTTGGGCACATATAACGTTTTCACGTGGCAAACTATGTCAGTCAGTCCCAATTAGCAAAAGATGTGGAAATCATCTACAGCAGACAGAGAAAACTGATCAGCCACCAAGGGTAGTATTTTCACATGGAAAATTGTGTTGCGATCACTAGCCCACAGGGTGGAATATAATACTTGTTTGAAGAAGTCAGGGAAGGTAGAACCAATAGCTAGATATAATGTTTTCAGACGGTAAACAGAGCAAGTTATGTGCCCAGTCACCAGGAAGAAAAACTGCAGGAGTGCACACTTAAAGAACTAGAAAGAGTTCCCTCCCCCAGAAAGAAAGAGAGAGAAAGAGAGAGAGAGAAATCAAACAGAAAGCAAGGTAGGCATAAAATGCCTGAGGGGAGTATGGGATGGAAAGAAAAGTAAAGAAAAGGAACCCTGCTAAAAAGGAAACCTGTCTTACTTAAACCACCACACAAAAAGTAAAGCAATCCATCATGTACATGTACACATGCAAGTATGTGTGCACACACATGCGCAGAAATACATACAGTGCCTCTCCTCTTGTTTCTCTCTCCATCCCCCCAATCTCTTTAAAGTCTCAACCAAAGTCTGAATTTGAAATCAAATTGCTATTGTTTGCTAAGATAACAGAAGCATGCAAAGGAACACACTACCTAAGCAAAACAACATTTGGAAATGTTGATACAAATGCACCTATATTACCAGTGATATCGCGAATAGTGCCTGACCATAAGCACTGTGACTGAAGAGTATAGGTGAAATTCTTTCCCTAGACTGCAATTTAGTAATGGGAATCTGCAAATTGCAGCTCTGCTCCTTCTTTGCTCCATCATCCCACCTTGACATTTCCTAGTGTGGTGCAGGTGGGCATGAATCGAACCACAAAGCAAAAACAAACAAACAAACTCAAAAATCCACGAATCAGACCGTTCCGTGGTTCATTTTGGGGTGCTTTGGGGAAATGCACCTGCCCAGAATGAAATTAAACATTGAACTATTATCAGCATTGGTGATCCATACATTTTGCAGTTGGTGAGATTTGGGACTTCTGGAAGCTAATGTGCCTCCCTCCATGAGTTAGAGATGCAGGTCTTCAGCTGACTTTGCTTCCCATCTCTTTGTCTGAGTGTGAGCCATGTTTGGGCTGCAATACTACAGTTTAACTACAGCACCACAAGCCTCCTCGAGTTTGTGTGATTCATGAATAGTGATGGACCACAAACTATCATGAACCAGCATCTTCCTGGTTTATGCCCATCTCTAGTGCAGATACATGGTCTGGAATCAGATTTCTTTTCCCGTTTCCCCACTTTTCTGCAGGCTTACCATGTCTGATCCCTGAAGGGACCTAGATTACTTTGGCATGCACTGATCCCATCTGAAACTGAACCAGGATGGTCCAATTTGATCTGTTCCGGTTCCAGATCAATCACAATCTGTTGAAGGCTGTCTGGGATTTGAGATTCAGATGAAGCAGATGCAAAAGCCTTGTCACGCCTAATTATATACGTGCAGCTATAATGTTGAGCAGGAGAGCAAATCAATGTTCTACAAGGCAATTCTAAAAATGGAAGCAGCCGAAATAAAAAAGGTATATAACTTTTAAACTGGGCTTTGAATCAGAACCAATTCTGGGACTGTTGCAGCAGACAATCTGCTCTTCGTATGTGCCAAATTTAGGGATGTTTGGACAAAGGGATTTTGATTTTTGATTTTTAAAAAGTAAATCCCCCCACTTCAGACATAGTTGACTCCCTGTTGCCCCAGATTTAAAACAGCTGAAATAAATTGAAAAGACTAATCTTGCTTATCTTGAAAAACAATGGTTGACTCCACCTGCTTTTCTTTATTTGGAACGAATCCAGACTGTAGGGGCTGAAATATTGGTTCTCAAAAAGGGCCTTTCAAATGGGATAAACAGTGATTTCTTATAACACTGAGCATGTGTGGTTCAGGCTTTCATGGAACAGCTACAGCAAAATGGAATAAGTGTTTTAGCTCAATCAACTGACATTTAATTTTTTTAAGCAATTAATGCTAATGCTGAAAAAACACTCACCAGTAAACCCCACTGCCACTTCTTGTACTATTATGCTCAAATCTATGAGGAAAATACTTACCAGATTTTTTTCTTTGAGCAAGATGATACTGGTCAAATCAGTCTGTTTAGATCTGGGGGGAAATTGAACAGGTAACAGTGGCCCATTTTCACCACAATTACGATATCAAAAGGATCTGTTGGGTGAAGATGAACAGAGACATTCTGGGCAAATTGCAGACATCTTGAAGGAAAAAAGGATTTTAAATTCCTAGTGAAAGTGTTACAATTTGTTGAGCCTAAATTGGCATGGACAAACAATTTCACTAGGAACTTTAAATTCCTAGTGAAAGTGTTACAATTTGTTGAGAGAGCCTAAATTGGCATGGACAGACAATTTAGTGAGCATTATTTTCATCCTTGCTCTGTATGAAAATGGAAGCAAATCACAACCCATCTCTCACCAGTTAGATAATTATTTTTGATAATGGGGATGTAGAAGGAATGGCATAGACCAGTGGTCCCCAACCTTTTTGTCACTGCGGACTGGTTGGGGGAGGACGGGGTCCATGTGCGGGGCAGCCCCCCGTGCTCACGTGCATGTGCGAAGGGGTGGGGGCACTTGAGCGGACACGCGCATGCTCGTGCAGATGCGTGAAGGGGCAGGGCACTCGGGGCGCTCGTGCGGACGTGTGTGCGTGCATGTGCAAAGAGGCGGGGGCACATGGGGGCATGCATGCACTTGCACACATATGCGAAGGGGCTTTGCGGGGGGGGAGTGTGTGCGGGTTGGATGGGAGATCTGTCTCCGCAGTCCAGTCCTGCCCAGGCCATGGACCGGCACCGGGCCGCAGACCGGGGGTTGGGGACCCCTGGCGTAGACAGCTGAAAGGACTTTGCTTTGAATTAAACAGCCCAGATAGCATACCTTTAGAAATGGGGGTTCCTTAAGTGTCCAAAGACATCTAACGAGCTTTCTCATCTCAGTATCTTGGTTTATTTTGTGATTGGTCATTTCAAAGTAAACATGGACTTCATTTGAGAGTCTGATGGAATCACCATGGAATCTCCACTATGTCTAATTTGATCCTGAGATAGTAGGACTCAAGAAGATCTAATGCTGGTGGACTTCAGCAGACTGGATGGGCCAATACTTTATCCTACTATGAGGTGATTTCAAGCACACAATACACCAATTTCTAAGGAACTGTACTTAGTTTTGTAGTAGAGTATTCTGCATAAACAAGTCCCCTTTCTGACTTTAAGCCTTAGTATTTCAGATTTAAAGTGACTCATGCCCATGGACTCTGACAGAGCAAAACAAGAGTAAGATTCACTTTAAGACATCTTCATATGGCCAAGGCTGACACTGTTTCAGAATGTGGTATCACTGCAATTCACAGATACTTGTTCTAGTGTTTGCAGGATACAAGCAGGAAAACATCATTAGACATGACATTTGAAAATGCATTTAGCCTACTCTTTCCAATGTTTTAATCCTTCCCTTTCACACACACGCACCTGTCCTTTTTATATTCTTTTGTTCCTCTTTTGGTATTTGTACTTGGCATGAAGGCAGATAATGTGTATTTGCAGATAAGATGCATGTAAAGAAAAGCTTTCTTGGAAAACAAGGCTCATTACACTGTCTTTACCTGGAGTGTCATTGGTTAGGAGCACCCTATTTGCTAAAAGGTTTCCAACATTGGCAGAAGTTACTCTTGAGGGACAAAGTGTAAGTATCAACAAAATGTGTTTCTGGTTAGATAATCAACCCTTGGTGGAATTGATCAGATGGCAGTCTCCCAGATCCAGTGCTGCGTTGCATCTGCTCTGCCTATTTGCTCCATGCAGCTGTCGGTTTGAACATACTGTGAAATTTAAGGAGAGTTGTCAGACCTCACTAATCAAAAGCCCATGGTTTTCCTTCATTTATGATCTTTATGATTTTTGCTTTACTTTCTGTACACCCCTCAGAGTAGCAATTTGCTAGATGGCCAGGATAAAAATTGAACGAACGAACGAATAAATAAATGAATAAATAAATGAATGAATAAATAAATAAATAAATAAATAAATTTAATGTGAGAAATTTCTGAAGCCAAGGCCCAAATGGCACGTATATCATAACAAAACTTCTTTGGAACGCTGAAGTAGTATCAGGAACGGCCAACATTTGTAAGGAAATATTCTGTCTGTGTCTGAGCTTAGAGACAATTACAGGAGTAAATTGCCTAATATGCATAAATATTAAAAGGCAATAGGGTGTAACAATAAAAAAGTAACAGCACCAGGCCGCAGCACCTACTGAGGCAGGTCAGAGTAGGCAGTAACAGTTCAGGTATTGAGGGGAAATTAGCTACAGCTTTTGTGGGCTAGAGTTTGCAATAGCTTTGAGTGTGGTTACGGGGCTGGATCTCATCACCAAGCCTGGCTAGTGGCCATTTCTCTACCCTCTCAGCTCAACTGTTTGGTGGGGATGGGATAAATTGAGAGTGACAGGAATATCAGACCAACCAATGCGTGCACCATCAGGAAGATTCCTCTCAGCATTTCAGTAAGCAGCAGGCATGCCATCCCCTGAGCTAAGCTGGACCCTTGTATCTCCACCTCCAAATTCATCTGTGGGGAGATACATTTTGGGACTGTGTGCCCACTAGCTCTGCTTCTTCCTAAACGGATTTGGCAGAATGCCACCAGCAATCTCATGAGTCAGTTATATCAGAGTCAATAAAAAGAACAAATAAACAAATACAATTATAACCAGAGATGTGGAGAACACTGAGGCAATTTCTTATTGCCCACCCAGTTCCGGAATAAAGACGCGAGACCAAGTTATGGATTAAAATACGGGCCACACTTTATTAAATGAGATCAAATTGTAGTTAACGAGATTATCAAATGAGGGGCCTGCTGTAGTGTGAAAACAGGTACAAAACAGGGTATACAACTACCCATATATCAGTCATAGGGCGAGTCCCCAGCCCCAGGTTCCCTCGGTCTTAAAGACCGCAGGAACCTGGCTGGCCGCTAATAAACACCCCCAGACCTCAATACATCTTTAATTGATGAATGTTGGTCCGGAAGTGGCCCAGCGCATCTTCCCCGCACCGGCCCTGTAATCGCACAATCCGCAGAGCCGGGAGGTCGGATGCGCTGTTGGCTTACCTGAATTAAAATTGGGACACACCGAGACTACCTGTTTTGCGCTACCCGCCACAGCATAGGAACTAGCCTAGCTAAGTTCCATGCCCGCCACCGAGCCTTTCAAGCTCCAAAAGCAGGCCCCCTTTATATCTTCCAAAAATATTTCAATACCTGCATCAGACAGGTGAACCCCATCGGTTCGAAAATATTCAGGCGTGCTCATTTTGATCCTTTGGTGATTAATAACAGATCCGAGGCTGCCTATGCAGATGCCTCTACATACTTCACGATTAACATGCCGTCTGGCCTTATTGACATCATCAATATTCCAGGCGCCCCGCCAGGCTAGCCGCGGAATGATTGTAGACCATATGATCCTCATTCCAGGATACTTGGCCTTTAACCAATTGAGGTCCCTCATAATATCAATGATCAAGGCCTTACCAGGCACCGTAGGTAAGTCATTGCCTCCCAGGTGGAGTACCAAAATATCAGGGGTAGATTGCTCAAATGCCGTCAATCTACCCAGCTGCATCCATTGCATGCCACGCATGCCATTCCATGAAATATACGCATGGGCGCCAAGCCCCAAGTCATTCCCCCACGGGGAAGACACAGCATATCGTGCTGCCCAGTACACAAAACTGTGGCTGAGGATCATCACGTGCCATTGACCTTCATGGATCCTGGGACCTGCAACGACAAATAACGGCCCCTGCCTACACGTTAGGTAAAGGTCTAATATACCTTTGATAGCTAGCAGAAGACCAGCGGCCCAATTGCTTAATTTGATCTATGCTATAACCTAAAGCTGCAGCCGTCGATGCCGCTCCTATTCTAAAGGAATGCGTACCAAACCTCAAATCTTTCACACCTATTCTCTCCAGAGCTATGCCTGTAATTTTCCAAAACTGATATTTGGTCAAAGGTGACCCATCAGCATGCTGGAAAAAATATCCCTCACCTTGTCCCCTAAACTGTAAAAATGATTGGATGGCTCTCACCGGACAAAGAGGGCGAAGAGGAGGCGAGCGCTCAGCTAAGTAGCTGCGCTCGCCCCCCAGTTACCATGTGACCCGTGACGGTCTCCGTCCTCCGGAACGTGGGGCAAACACCAGAACGCTGTTCCAGAACGGTAAGTCTGTTCGTCCAGCGTCTGGGACCTTCTCCATGATTTTCTGTGTGTCTCCATGCTCTTTCTTGCACCTGCTGGATTTTCTGGCTTCCCACAGAAATGAGAAGCTTATTTTTCCCATTCCCTTCCCATTTCCCACCTGTTCTTTTCACAAGAAACTGACAAATACTGTGCAGCTCCCTGGACCTTCCTGGGAATCTTGCACAGGAACAGGGACATTTTGTCCAGGAATTCTAATACTTCCTGGACAGAGACACGGGATGATATTTCTTCTGGAGAAAAAAAATACCACAAAGCATCTGAGAAATCCTGTCATGTGGTTGCTGACATGACTGTAAAATAAAACATCCCTGAAAATAAGCCCTAATGCATTTTTTGGAGCAAAAATTGATATAAGACCCTACCTTATTTTTGGGGAAACACGGTAGTAATGGTAATCCAAAAAATCCAAAAATCCTATCCCAAATAAAAGGTCCCACATTTAATCCCAGACACCTCCAGTTTAAAGGATCTCAGATACCAGGGCCGTGTGTGATATAATGTGCTCTGTACTGCATAAGATGAAACAGGACTCATTAATGCTAGGATGACTATTCCCGTTATGTCTAGCCACGTAGTAAAGCCAAATGTTTTCATTCCTTTATTCTCGCTGAATGTTTGAGAAGCTTCAAAGGTTCTGCAGCTCCTTTGTCATCTGAAATGAACTCACCTAAGTCTATTTAGTTAAATTTAGTTACCGCCCTACAACAATGACATTTTAGGATGAGTCACAGGGTATAACAATCTCATTTCCACTGTTGATTAAAAACTATACACTTCAAAAGTGGCAGTGTGAATTTACTTTGTCATAGAAACAGTGGAAACATTTTGAGAAATTGTGCTTGTTTACAGCAAATTCCTCTTTTTTTCCCCTTTCCCCCCTCACAGTGCTCCCACCATCATTTTAATTGTTTGGCTGCTTGTAAAACAGTGACATGTCCTGACCCAGCAATTCAGCAGTGTCCCAAATTGCTACTCTTGGACTCCGTGTGCGGGAGGGGGATTGGGTGATGCGTTCTTAGACAATGCCATTTGAACCGCAACTGAGTGCTTGCTGACAGGTAAGGAAATAGTTGTCAACAAGATTTAAAGTTACTGTCATGTTTACACAGCTACATGGGGAAAGGTTGAGCGAGGACTGTGATTTTGTTGAGATTAAGTACCAGCAACTACTGGACCATAGTGCTGTAGACTGGTTATCATTAGGGTCTGACATTTGCATCTTTTCCTTCCAAATGCAAAAGTCAGTTTGCTTGTGAGAAACAAAGGGCCTGCCAGTATGTTCCTCATCAGTTGTATTGTAGATCACCATGGCAGGCTTTCAAGCATTAGTTCTCTCACAGCTGTTCTAGCCTGTTATCATCCTGTTGGCATCCTGTCCTTTCAGGAAGACAACAAGCTCAAAAGATCTGGAGAATGTGTTGGGAGAAAGATCAATGTTGCTCTGGCAATTATGAATGGGAATAACATTCCAGACACCATTAATCGAGAGCGGAGACAAAAGAGACCCTTCTCTTTTTGTTCTTCTAGTTGTTTGGCAAATGTTTTGGGCAATTTTGAGGGGAAAAGATTTCCTTCTTTGTTCCATGATTCCACACAAACACACACACTCTGCCACAGCATGCCCAGTTGCTCTCAGTGATGTAATCACATAGGAAAAATATGATTGGCTTTGTAAGACTGTGGGGTCATCCTGATTGGGTGAGGTTACTGGCATGATTAATTGTGAAAGAAGAGGAAGCATGAGCCATGGGGTAAAATACAGGAAGTAGATTGAGAGGGACTTATTTAAAGAATTAATGCCCTGTCCTCACTGGCATATAGATATGGTATATGGATTGCCGATAGCACAGTTTGGATTGGAAAAAAGACTGTGTTTGCTTGTGTTTGTACTTAGAATGATCTATCCTTCCCCTTTAAGAGTCATCCCACACCTTTCTGACCCTTGCCTAGGGCATGCATTTAATTTTATTTTTTGCAAGATTCACAGTCCAGCAGGCTCAGGGAGCAGGCGGGGAAGAGCAGCCCAGGAGACCAGTCAATACTAGGCTCAGTGCAGAATGGTGGCTGTGCAGTGCCCTGAAGGCTGGCGTCACCTGTGCCACTGCAGCTCCAGATATCATCTTAGCAGCGGTGGCAGAGGTACAGGCAGCAGTAATGGAGATCATGGTGGTGGTGGCAGAAGCGATCAACTGAGAAGCTGACAATAACAACGAACAGGCTGCTATGAGGCTGCAAGACCCTCTGACTCTGGCTGCAACTAGCTTTCAATTTTGCTAATCAGCTGTCGAGCAGAAGGGACCTGCTGAGAGGCAGTGAGCAGCTGAATGAGAGATGGGTGAGCCTCTCCGACACTGCAGCCAGCTTCTATCCTTGTTGATTGCAAAGTGGAGAAGAGCAGCAGAGAGGCAGTGAACCTCTCCAGCACCACAGTCAGCTTCCCCCAAATCTCAAGGCTTTGGAAAGAGATAAAATAATCTGCACTGAAGATAATTACTTTTTAAACCCAGGCATGATCGCCCCAGGTTTCAGTGTGGACAGGCTCCAAGCCGGGGAAGTTTCCCCACAGAAATTGCTGGTTTCAATCTAAAAAGTGAAACAGAGGAATATTTAACATAACTCTATGTTTATTTTAAGGAGGTTTTGAACTGTATGAATTACACTGAGGCTTTCTGAAATTTTACCATACCTCTGAAGTAAAGATGGGCCAAAATGTCATGAGGCACTCTCCTAGGAAGAGTGATGCAGGCTTTGGTGGGGTAAAGATACAAATATGGAATAGGGATAGAATTTTTGGATTTATTGGACTATAAATCCTATAATTATCCACTCTGGGAGTTCTTCCTGATAAATAGACACCTTATAGATAACCTAAATGTGGCTTCCCTGGGAGAGAGGCCTCAACTGGAAGGCTTTGAATCCTAGCTAGACCTCGCTCTGCCTAGCTTCCATTTCAGAAAGAAAGCTCCGAGCCACACGGGGGTAGAAACAGGAATCTTGGGTGGAACTAGGCTTAGCCAGACTTCAAAGCCTTTCAGTTGAGTGGAACCAATTACCCCTAGAGGTGGTGAGTGCTCCAACACTGGAGGCATTCAAGAGAAACTTAGACAACCACCTGGCAGATATCCTTTGATTTATATTCCTGCATCAAGCAGGGGGTTGGACTTGATGGCCTTATAGGCCCCTTCCAACTTGACTATTCTATGATTTTATGATTCTATGATTTCTCCTATGTGAGCCACATTTAGTTTTCTATGAGATGAGATGTTTGTCACATAGTAATCCAGATGGAGAATAATGGGATTTTTGGTCCAAAAAATCTAAAAATCCCATCCTTAATGCTGAAATCCTTTGGAAGTATTGTTCCTCCCCGTTCTCTTTTATTTTTTTCTTCATTGGGGTGGGGTGGGGCGGATAATAAAAGCAAATAAACAATTAAAAATCCTTAGCACTTCATATTTGAGCAAATAAGATACAGTCCACAAAGATAATAGAATATTGTGTCTTATCAAACATTGCGAAACACTGCATTTCTTCCAGGGTTTAAAGAGTATCTATAGGTGAATATGTTGTGCTGAAATGTTTGATGCAGAGATAAGAAATAATTTAAACATTTATTTGCCTACATCTCCCTTATATTATCCTCCCCAGCAGTGCCATATAACTGTAACAACAACTCAGATTGATTTATAGTTCAGCCAGACCTACAAAAACATGGGGGGGGGGGGGGCACGGAAATCAAATACAGAAAAAGACCAAAGGTTGGCCAGGAGGAAGTGATAACAGAAGGCATGGAGGGGTAGCAAGGCAAGTGACTTCAAAATAACAGCTTTCATATTCTTGTGGAAACTGAATTATCTATGAGTCTGAGGCATATGGATCAGATTCTCACATATTTTTCACTTACCTCTTGCCTGTTGAATGGTACTTTCTCTTTTATGGCAAAGTCATAAGACCCTCTATTAACCATTGTTCAGAGCATGGTGTGGTGGGGGAATCGAGCTCTGTAAGACAATATATTTGCCTGTAGATACCAAAGGCTGTGTCCCTTTCCAATGTCCCATTTCACAGGTATTCCAACAGTATGATATAAGTGGAGAAAGCACAATACTTCATCTGATATCAAACTGGTACATTTCTAAACTCTTTCCAAATGGATATGTACTGAAAGAACCTTTCCACATGTCAGGTTAGCTCAGCTAATACCTGAACTCACTCCCTAAGAGTCCTCCAGAATTAGAGACCTCCAGGGAAATATCAGAAGCCTTTGTTCATCACAGCTGGCATTTATCCCAATTAAAGGTTAATTCCAGAATGAAACCAATCACAGATAATAAAATTAACATACATCTGAGTATCAAATTATAAGTCTTTCAATGTTGCAATAATTCCAGGCAACACCAGCTTATCTAATTTTACAAGCTTTATTTATTTACATTGCATTTGTTTGTTTGTCTCATTTATAGGCCACCTTTGTCCTGATAAAGGGTATTTAAAAGAACAGAATTAAAAACATAGTAAGTTAACATTAACAAACAATTAAACTATAAAACTGATTCAAATACAATTGAATAATTAAAAACAGGTAAAGCATTAAAAGCTATCTCAACTTTAAAAAGGCATTCAGGGACTCAGTCATGATTGTTAAAAACCTGCCTGGAAAGGTGGAACTCAGCTGTCAGTAGAAGATAAATGGGAGGGAGCCAACCTGACCTCCCAAGGGCGAGCATTCCATAACCTGGGAGCAGCTACAGAGAAGGCCCTCTCTCATGTCCCCATCAACCGTGCCTGCGCTGGCAATGGGACTGCGAGGAAGGCCTCCTCTGATGATCTTAAGTGCCCAGAAGGCTCATATGGAGAAAACTCTAAGCATGTGAATCTTATGGAATTAATCTTATTCCTAAGTGTTTTTTATATGTTACCCATAATGCTACCATCTGCACACTTTACATATCCACTGTGGGGGGAAATGGGGTAGGTCTATGAAGCATATATACCAACTTGGAAATTTTATTCTATGGTAAAATAAAGTGGCACATCTAGCATATTGTAGGTCTTTTGACATATTATTCATGCACACAATGAAGGAACAACAGAACTGTACCTCTGGGTCCATCCTGATATCATACACAGCTTCAGACCCTCTGTTTGAAAGTCACTGTCTGTTCAATTGCTCTCAACATCTGAGAATATGTATACCAGCAGATATTTCACAGAATTGGGATCCATGTACAATCCAGGGCCCAAGTTACATGGATTCACGATGCATATACCATATTCCTTTACTTTCCTACAGCCCCATTGGAGAGCAGGAACCACCTGGGGTCCCCTCACTGAGAGAAAGGCAGCACAGAAATTAAAGAAAAAAATTAAGGTGCAGAGGAAATGCACAAGCAGCAGGAGGTAGGCCTGAGGGTGTGCATGACTCTGGGTTCTAGCCAGAGATTCAGTCTTTCCCCCCCTCCATTCTATGCATAGGTAACACCTGGAAGGGTCTGTAATCTTGTACATTTGGTTTGCTAATCTCGTTTGGAATGGTACAATTTCCAGCTGCCTAGTTACTTTTGCTGAATTAACTCCATCCCTCACAGCAATGGCTAGGTAACATAACTGCCCCAGAGGAGAAGGGCTATAAAACAGTCCACCAAACAAATTACTGTTATACCTGTAAATTGGTTTGTTATTCAGTTGCTCTATCTCTCATTCTTAGAAAATATAATTTTAACAAAGATACAGTGAGAGATCACCCTGTCTATGCTTTAAGATCATCAGGTAAACCTCTTCTCCCAGATACAAGAGAAGCATAGTTTCAGATTCTACTTTGGTCAGATTTCACCTGGAATATTGTGCCTAATTCAAGGTGCCACAGCCTGAGAAGGACAGATACAGCTTGAAACATGTCTAAAGCAAGATGGGAAAGATGACAAAGGACTTACAAACAAGCCCTATGAGACATGCTTGAAGAAGTTAGATATATTTGTCCTTGAGAAGAGAAGACTGAGAGGTGGTGTCATTACCATCTTCCAGGATTGGAAGGACTATTATGTGAAGAACAGAGCAAGCCTGTTTTCTGCTGCTCTACTAGAGAGCACTGGAACAAAAGTATTCAATGAGATTTTGACTAAACGTTACAGTTTCTTTCATTGGACATTTTAAAACAAAGGCTGGGTGGCCATATCTCAGGGAAGACTTAGCTATAAATTTCTCACTTCAGCAAGAGTTCTTGATTCAGTCTGTTTTATGTATTACCTGGTTTTATTGCTACAGTTGATGCTGTTACATTGTGTATTACTAGAGTTGGGCACAAACTGAACTTCAGCTGTTTGACCTGGTTTGGTGCAGCACCTGCACAGGTGCTCTGCGGGCACCGCAGGCTTCTCTCCTCTGCCTCCTCTGCGTGCTTGCCCACTCACCAGCTGCAGCACACACCCCTCCCCCGCCTTCTCCACACAATCGCCCATTCACCGGCTGCTGTGCACTTCCCTCCTCTGCCTTCTCTGTGCGACCATCCACTGAGATGAGGAGCTGGGGCAGGGAAGCCCATGGTGCTGCTGGTGAGTGGACGATCACATGGAGAAGGCAGAGGAGAGATGCACGCTGCAGCCAGGGAGTGGGCGATCATGCAGAGGGGGGCAGACTGTGCTGAACTGGGCTGAACTGTCAAAGCATGGGTCATGCCTATCTTTATATATTACATCATAATTTTTATTCTGTTTTGTATAACACCCTGGCATTGTAAGATGAAGACATTGTATTAAGGTGTTTAAATAAATGCATGCAGTTTAATCTATGACTTGATGTCCAGAGACAGAAGGGCTTCACTCATGAAATACTCTTTTACAAGATCTTTAGGGATTCTTCCTGGTCACTACATCACAAATCAAGCCATTCATCAGAGTCCCCTGACTGTGGAACACCTTCAGATGACTGAAGGGGCTGCTGTGAAGTTGAGCAAGAATGGAAGTCTGCTTCCACCACTGCTGCATGCACCAAAAGCTAGATCCAGCTCATTATAAAGAAATGAATATTGCTAATATCAGGATTTGTAAAACTAGTAGCCCCTTCCTCGTTCCCATTTTAGTCTCATTCATTTCTATGGAGAGATATGCAGAACTATTGTTAAGCACCTCAGTCCTTCAAAGGAAAGCAGACTAGAGATGGGCACAACCTGCCTGTTCAGTGTTTTGTGCTGGTCAATTTATCACCCAAATAGATGTATAGCACTTCAAAGCCCTGCCTCCTCCGGTGGGTATCCACTCAGAGGCAGCGGCCTGGCTTTTCTGCCCTGCCTCCTTGGGGTTGGGATTCTTTTCCATTATTAAAAACATTTCTCCCACAGAAAGACCAATTTGTCTAACCATCAGCTTTTCATTTTCTAAGGCCAGTGGGAGGCTTAGCAAGAAAATAAGAGGCAGGCCATGAAAAATATAGTAAATCAGGCAGACGACTCTTATCAGCTTCTTGTGGATGACATAAATAGTCAACTTGATCTATAACAAAGGTATACACTTACAGCCTATGAGTCAGTGTCAGTGGTAGAAACTGATGAGTGGAATCACAGCTCACTGTTTTTAAACTATTTTTACTAGTCTGCCTGGAGAGATATTTTAAAGGTCAAGCAAGGCATGAGAAAAGAGAACTCACTGGTTAAAGAAATACATCTGTTGTATGCTATTCATAATGACCCAGCACAGGAGAAACATTGTTTCAGAATGGTTACTAAAATAATTACTTACTGCTAAAGTAATTAATTACTTGCAAAACTCTTCATAGTAGGGGATATAGGACAGGAAATATATCACTTTCCACGTTTGAAACACCTCTTAAAATAGTATTTAATTCATTGTTCACACTGTGTGAAATGAATAGATACAAAGCAAAACCAAAGTGTGCTTCTTATATAGTGCCCCATAGCACTTAAGGCACTCTCTGGGTGGTTTACAATTTAATTATGCAGGCTACACATTGCCTCCTGCTCACCAGCAAGCTGGGTACTAATTTACTGACCTTGGAAGGATGGAAGGCTGAGTCAGCCTTGAGCCAGTTACCTGAATCCATTGGGGATTGAACTCAGGTCATGATACCTTGCTCCAGTCTGGCTAAATGTATATAACCTGTTTAGGTCTTCATCTGCTGTGGGCCAGCCATGCCTGCCTCATGCACTCATGCATACCAGCCATGCTTCCTTATCAATCTGAAAGGTCCCCATTAATTCATGGGGACAGACACCCTCATCATTCAGGAGTACTTGGCCAGTGTGAGCAGTGGTATTAAGTTGTTATGTCCCACTGGCCTCTCACACATTTGGGTACCTCTGGGTACTGAAGATCTGGACAGGAATTTAGTGCCTCTTTTGATCACTCTACTATTCTATTTATCTGCTCAGCTTTCAGTGAACCTTTGTACTCTTTGTTTTGCCTATATCATCGTCATTTACATATTTAATCATCTCTACTGGCATCCTTGTCAAGAAACAATGCTATCACTCTAAGGTTATGCGCAAGTTAGTTGACCTTGCAACTGGAGGCACACTCAAGAGATTTATCTCACCAGTGACAGCGTAACGTTTTGTATTCCAGTAATTTTTTATTGTCTTTCCCCTTCGTATGCATATTGATCTCTATTTCACTCGACTGTATGTGCAATATTGATCTCAAAAGACAAAACATGGTTTTAGTGTAGGTCATAAAAGGCTTTTCTTCAAGTGATTACAGGTAATGAATTGCTTCTGATATTTGTCTTCAATATACTGTAATCATAACCCTTTTATTTTATTGTCAATGGAAATGAGGTGCCTCGAATCATGAAATATTAACCATTATGAGTTTCTAGATTTTCATTTAGATACTAAAGTAGGTTGTTATATGCGAACAGCTACTCGAGATGGAATTGGTGGTCACATTGTTCACAGAGGAATCTTCTTCACGGACTTCCACGGAATGAAATTAATAACAAGTTTTAGTTTTCATGCTAGTGCTATCCATTAAACACCCTTTTCTCCCCTATAAAGCAGATCAAATGCTGGATGATACCCAAGCAAGTGAAACTGTTTTTGTGTAAATTTTGTACAACTTGCTGTAGCAAATTACAGCTAATTGATGAGGTGCTGGGGCACATCTCTATGCCTAATCAATGCTTTCTAACCTGTGGTCCTCCAGTGGTTAGGGACTTTGCCACCTAGAATCCTTGACCATTGGAAGCTGAAGTCCAAACCAAAGAAGAGTCAGGATAGACAGGAAATTTGGCGTACATTTTTCAATTTACCCTGCTTGGCCCACAGAAAGAGACCCTTTGGCTGTTAGTTAGATTATCCCTTGTCTAGCAAACCATCCTGATTTATTTATTTGAAAAAAGACAGGTACCTGTGTGAGTCTGTAGTGCGTCACAGCAGAACCAAGAAAGATCCCTCTGAAGAAGCGGGCTGCCATCCACAGAAGCTTATGCCAGATAAAAACCTCCTTAAGTCTTGAAACTACCCAAGGCTCCTTGTCAATTTTGCATGAAAAGTCTAGCAAACCGTCCTCAATTTGTCCCATCCATCCTCCTTTCTATATATCTGGTTGACATATATTTCTGAGTCAGATATGACTGTCACTTTCAGTGCTGTCAGCATTCTACAAGGGAGAATATACATGTGTTCCTTTAATAAATGATACTAGTAATGCATCTTCCCTGTTCAGATAATTCTTTTTTCTTCTTTTTTCCCCCTTTTGAATCTGACACAGACATTTTCAATTCTACCTTTGAAGTTTAGGGAGTATTATTCACTATATTGTAGGTGCCACAGCAGATCAAAGAAAGACCTAAAAGGAAATGTCTTTGACGGCATGGCGAATAAATGATTGGCATTTGGCACAGGGGCTTTTGTTGAAGCACTTCTAATATTTCCCCCCTCGTTTAATTAAAAACATTTTCAGATGGGGAGAACCTTTGGTCTGCAAAGAGACAAACGTATTTCTCAGGATTGGGTTCAACTTTTACAGCTGGGAGGTTCTCTTGATCAAAAGGTAAGGACCTTGATCCAGGGGAAATGCACATGGAGGAGTCAGGATCGCACGCAGAGTGCGCTTTTTAAATACTTAATTTCTACTTACAGCTCCTGGGTGGGTATTTGCTCCCCTCACAGAAGTAATTTGTCATATATTGCATTGTCAAAGCATTGCATCCTCTTTACCAGCAGGCCAGAAAAATACAGATAAATAATATCTGGTTTGCTGTGGCTCTCTCTAGGGACCAGTTCTGATAATGTACCTTGAAAAATGTAGGCATTGTTGGTGTTAAATGCCTTCAAGTCACCTCTGACTCATACCAACTCTATGAATGAGAGATCTCCAAAATGCCATGCCCTCAACAGCCTGACTCAGCTCTTCTAAACTCAAGTCTTTAGGGAGTTAATTCATCTTGTATTTTGTCTTCTTTTTCTGTTGTCTTCAATCTTTCCCAGCATTATTGTCTACTCTACAGGATCTTGCTTTCTCGTCATGTGCTCAAATTAGAACAGCCTCCATTTCATTTTTACCTCCTGAGATACAGTATATCACAGAAGTGAGTACACCCCCTCACATTTTATAAATATTTTAGTATATCTTTTCATTGACAACACAGAAGAAATGACACTTGGCTACAATGTAAAGCAGTGAGTAGACAGCTTGTATAACAGTGTAAATGTGCTGTCCCCTCAAAATAACGCAACACACAGCCATTAATGTCTAAACCGCTGGCAACAAAAGTGAGTACACCCCTAAGTGACAATGTCCAAATTGGGCCCAAGTAGCCGTTTTCCCTTCATGGATTGCTGCCTTGTCATGGCGAAGGGGCTTGAGTAATTCAGAGAAGCTATGGGCTATGCCGTGCAGGGACACACAAGACGGAAAGGTCATAGTGGAGAGTTCTGACTAAACACGATCCACCTGGAGCAGGAACTGGCAAGCCACTCCAGTATCTTTGCCAAGAAAACTCCATGGACGGAAACAAAAGGCTAAAATATATGATGCTGGAATATGAGCCCCTCAGATCGGAAGGCGTCCAACATGCTACTGAGGAACAGCGGAGGACAAGTACAAGTAGCTCCAGAGCTAATGAAGTGGTTGAGCCAAAGCCGAAAGGACACTCAGCTGTGGACGTGCATGAAAGTGAAAGGAAAGTCCGATGCTGCAAAGAAAAATACTACATAGGAACCTGGAATGTAAGATCTATGAACCTTGGTAAGCTGGATGTGGTCAAACAGGAGATGGCAAGAATCAACATTGACATCCTGGGCGTCAGTGAACTAAAATGGACGGGAATGGGCGAATTCAATTCAGATGATTATCATATCTACTATTGTGGGCAAGAATCCCGTAGAAGAAATGGAGTAGCTCTCATAGTCGACAAAAGAGTGGGAAAAGCTGTCCTGGGATACAATCTCAAAAATGATGGAATGATTTCAATACGAATCCAAGGCAGACCATTCAACATCACAGTAATCCAAGTTTATGCACCAACCACCAATGCTGCAGAGGCTGAAATTGACCAGTTCTATGAAGACTTACAGCACCTTCTAGAACTGACACCAAAGAAAGATGTTCTTCTCATGATAGGGGACTGGAATGCTAAAGTAGGGAGTCAAGAGATAAAAGGAACAACAGGTAAATTTGGCCTTGGAATTCCAAATGAGGCAGGGCAAAGGCTAATAGAGTTTTGTCAAGAAAACAAGCTGGTCATCACAAACACTCTTTTCCAACAACACAAGAGGCGACTCTATACATGGACATCACCAGATGGGCAATACCAAAATCAGATTGATTATGTTCTCTGCAGCCAAAGATGGAGAAGCTCTATACAGTCAGCAAAAACAAGACCTGGAGCTGATTGTGGCTCTGATCATCAGCTTCTTATAGGAAAATTCAAGATTAAACTGAAGAAATTAGGAAAAACCACTGGGCTAGTCAGGTATAATCTAAACCAAATCCCTTATGAATACACAGTGGAAGTGAAGAACAGATTTAAGGAATTAGATTTGGTGGACAGAGTGCCTGAAGAACTATGGATGGAGGCTCGTAACATTGTACAGGAGACAGCAACAAAAACCATCCCAAAGAAAAGGAAATGCAAGAAAGTAAAGTGGCTGTCCAATGAGGCCTTACAAATAGCAGAGAAGAGAAGGGAAACAAAATGCAAGGGAGATAGGGAAAGTTACAGAAAATTGAATGCAGAATTCCAAAGAATAGCAAGGAGAGACAAGAGGGCCTTCTTAAATGAACAGTGCAAAGAAATAGAGGAAAAGAATAGAAAGGGAAAAACCAGAGATCTGTTCAAGAAAATTGGAGATGTTAAAGGAACATGCAAAGATGGACATGATAAAGGACAAAAATGGTAGGGACCTCACAGAAGTAGAAGACATCAAGAAGACGTGGCAAGAATACACAGAAGAATTATACCAGAAAGATTTGGATGTCCCGGACAACCCAGATAGTGTGGTTGCTGACCTTGAGCCAGGCATCCTGGAGAGTGAAGTCAAGTGGGCCTTAGAAAGCATGGCTAACAACAAGGCCAGTGGAGGTGATGGCATTCCAGTTGAACTATTTAAAATCTTAAAAGATGACGCTGTTAAGGTGTTACACTCAATATGCCAGCAAGTTTGGAAAACTCAGCAGTGGCCAGAGGATTGGAAAAGATCAGTCTACATCCCAATCCCAAAGAAAGGCAGTGCCAAAGAATGCTCCAACTACCTTACAGTTGCACTCATTTCACATGCTAGCAAGGTTATGCTCAAAATCCTACAAGGTAGGCTTCAGCAGTATGTGGACCGAGAACTCCCAGAAGTACAAGCTGGATTTCGAAGGGGCAGAGGAACTAGAGACCAAATTACTAACATGCGCTGGATTATGGAGAAAGGCAGAGAGTTCCAGAAAAACATCTACTTCTGCTTCATTGACTACGCGAAAGCCTTTGACTGTATGGACCACAGCAAACTATGGCAAGTTCTTAAAGAAATGGGAGTGCCTGACCACCTTATCTATCTCCAGAGAAATCTATATTTGGGACAGGAAGCAACAGTTAGAACTGGATATGGAACAACTGATTGGTTCAAAATTGGGAAAGGAGTACAACAAGGCTGTATATTGTCTCCCTGCTTCTTTAATTTATATGCGGAATACATCATGCGAAAGGCAGGACTGGAGGAATCCCAAACTGGAATTAAGATTGCCGGAAGAAATATCAACAACCTCTGATATGTAGATGATACCACTCTGATGGCAGAAAGTGAGGAGGAATTAAAGAACCTCTTAATGAGGGTGAAAGAGGAGAGCGCAAAAAATGGTCTGAAGCTCAACATCAAAAAAACGAAGATCATGGCCACTGGTCCCATCACCTCCTGGCAAATAGAAGGGGAAGATATGGAGGCAGTGAGAGATTTTACTTTCTTGGGCTCCATGATCACTGCCGATGGTGACAGCAGCCACGAAATCAAAAGACACCTGCTTCTTGGGAGGAAAGCGATGACAAATCTAGACAGCATCTTAAAAAGCAGAGACATCACCTTGCCGACAAAGGTCCGCATAGTCAAAGCTATGGTTTTTCCAGTAGCGAAGTATGGAAGTGAGAGCTGGACCATAAAGATGGCTGGCCGCCGAAGAATTGATGCTTTTGAATTGTGGTGCTGGAGGAGACTCTTGAGAGTCCCCTGGACTGCAAGGAGAACAAACCTATCCATTCTGAAGGAAATCAACCCTGAGTGCTCACTGGAAGGACAGATCCTGAAGCTGAGACTCCAATACTTTGGCCATCTCACGAGAAGAGAAGACTCCCTGGAAAAGACCCTGATGTTGGGAAAGTGTAAGACATAAGACATAAGACATAAGAAATTTATTTGTCATTACACTCACAAGTGGGTGCAACGAAATGAGGTGCTCTTCCCAAGGTAAAAACTGGACAACACCACTACAAAAAAAAAAAAAAAAAAAAAAAAAAAAAATTAAATATACACCACACTCTCCATACAGATATAAATACCCCGTTACTCTCCGCAATTTAAATTTCCACCAGACACTTATGACCCTGCATTTAAACTCAGTACTGCACTTGGGTAAAAGCTGTTCTTGAATCTGCTTGTCCTTGCTTTCAATACCCTGAATCTCCTTCTCGATGGTAATAGTTTAAAGAGTTGATATCCCGGATGAGAGGAGTCACTCAGTATGTTAGATATCTTCCTCTTACATCTGTTCTTATACAATTCTTCCAAAGAGGGGAGTGAACAGCCAATGATGTTCTGGGCCGTCTTAATCACCCTCTGAATTGCCTTTTTTTCTGCCACTGTGCAGCTCGCGAACCATACACAGAGACAGTAGGATAATATGCTCTCAATCGAACTCCGATAGAAGGTGGTTAACAAACTCACAGTCAATTGTTGTTTTCTAAGAGTCCTTAGAAAATACAACCGTTGTTGCGCCTTCTTAATTAACGCAGCAGTATTTGCACTCCAAGTCAGGTCATTTGTTAAGATGGTCCCAAGAAACTTACATTCAACCACCTGTTCCACACGGACTCCATCTATATACAGTGGCCGAATGTCTGCCCTTTTTTTCCATAATTTCCTTGGTTTTTTGGATGTTAAATAGAAGATTGTTTTTTTTACACCAACAGGATAGTTGTAATACCTCATCCCGATACGCAGACTCATCCTCCCCGGAAATAAGTCCTACTAGTGTTGTATCGTCTGCAAATTTGATAATCCTATTACTGGGATGGTTATTGGTGCAATCCGATGAATAAATAGAGAACAGTAGTGGACTAAGGACACAGCCTTGTGGAGTGCCAGTGCTGAGTATCTTGTCAGTAGAGATGTAGTCATTCAGTTTAACCCTTTGTGGACGGTTTGTTAGAAAGTCCAAAATCCACAGACAGATAGAATCTGGAAAGTCTAGATCTTTAAGTTTGGCTATTAATCTGGGAGGTATGATGGTATTGAAAGCAGAGCTAAAATCCGCAAACAGCAATCTTACATAATTCCCTTGTGTTTCCAAGTGGGATAAAACCATATAAAGCACTGTATTAATCGCATCCTCAGTAGATCTATTTTCTTTATAAGCAAACTGAAGCCCATCAAAGGAATCCGGAAGGCAGGAGATAATATATTTCCGAACTAACTGTTCAAAGCACTTCATTAAAATTGAAGTTAGTGCCACCGGTCTATAATCATTTGGACTGTTTGTAGGCAACTTTTTAGGCAGTGGAATGATGATAGAGGCCTTGAGACAGACAGGAACTGCACATAGTGTCAGGGATCGGTTAAAAATTACAGTCCATATCCCGGCTAGCTGATCAGCACAGCCTTTTACCACCCGACCGGGAATTGAATCAGGTCCAGCTGCTTTTCTGGAGTTAACCACCTTCATAGTCTGTCTCACATCCTGCTCGTTCACAATGAAGGAAGGACTCTGCTGAGTAAATGATGGCAAACGAACAGTTTCAGTTTGGTCGATCTCAAATCGAGCAAAAAAGTTGCTCAACTCCTCAGCCACCTCCACTCCTCCACCCGAGGAAACCTTTTTTGCTTTGTAGTTTGTTAGTTGTTGAACCCCCTGCCAAACTTGCCTCATGTTATTGCTGTGGAAGCAGTCTTCAATTCTCCTCTTATATTCGGCCTTAGCTTGCTTAATGCCTCTCCTCAAATTCGTTCTTGCTGCACTGTATTCTAGATCATCCCCAGACTTAAAAGCCTTGTTTCTGGCATACAACAGGCATCTAACCTTCCCGGTCATCCAAGGTTTTTGATTGGGATAAACCCGGATACGTTTATCCACTGTAACAGTGTCAATGCAGTGTGCCATATACCCTAACACTGCAGCTGTATGTTCTTCCAAATCAGGATGGTCAAAAGGGCAAGAGGAGAAGGGGACGACAGAGGACGAGATCGTTGGACAGTGTCATCGAAGCTACCAACATGAATTTGACCCAACTCCGGGAGGCAGTGGAAGAAAGGAGGGCCTGGCGTGCTCTGGTCCATGGGGTCACGAAGAGTCGGACACGACTTTACGACTAAACAACAAGCCGTTT
Source organism: Intellagama lesueurii (assembly GCA_037013535.1). Lineage (NCBI taxonomy): Eukaryota > Metazoa > Chordata > Lepidosauria > Squamata > Agamidae > Intellagama > Intellagama lesueurii. Next base: position 144,562,347 of record JBAJHW010000004.1, read on the forward strand.
TCTCTCCCTGGTGTCATGAGACCCGTTAGTGTCACAAGTCTCAGGTGTGAAAGGGGAGCACGTGTTATTGCTCTCACTCTCTCAGACCAGTCACCGGAAGTTCCACATGGCACCTCATGGTAATGAACTATCTGAGGATCTGAAAAAATGCATTGTTGCTCTACATAATGATGGCCTAGGGTATAAGAAGACTGCCAAAACCCTGAAACTGAGCTGCAGCACGGTGGCCAATAACCATACAGCGATTTAACAGGGCAGGTTCCACTCAGAACAGGACTCGGCATGGTCAACCAAAGTAGTTGAGTGCCCGTGCTCAGCGTCATATCCAGAGGTTGGCTTTGGGAAATAGATGTATGAGTGCTGCCAGCATTGCTGCAGAGGTTGAAGGGGTGGGGGGTCAGCCTGTCAGTGCTCAGATCATATGCTGCACACTGCATCAAATTGGTCTCCAGGGCTGTCATCCCAGAAGGAAGCTTCTTCTAAAGAAGATGCACAAGAAAGCCTGCATACGGTTTGCTGCAGGCAAGCAGACGAAGGACATGGATTTCTGGAACCATGTCCTGTGGTCCGATGAGACCAAGATAAACTTATTTGGTTCAGATGGTGTCAAGCGTGTGTGGCGGCAACCAGGTGAGGATTACAAAGACTAGTGTGTCGTACCTACAGTCAAGCATGGTGGTGGTAGTGTCATGGTCTGGGGCTGCATGAGTGCTGCCGGCACTGGGGAGCTACAGTTCATTGAGGGAACCATGAATGCTAACATGTACTGTGATATACTGAAGCAGAGCAAGATCCCCTCCCTTCAGAGACTGGGCCGTGGGGCAGTATTCCAACATGATAACCACCCCAAACACACCTCCAAAACGACCACTGTCTTGCTAAAGAAGCTGAGGGTAAAGGTGATGGACTGGCCAAGCATGTCTCCAGACCTAAACCCTATTGAGCACCTGTGGGGCATCCTGAAACGGAAGGTGGAGGTGCGCAAGGTACTAACATCCACCAGCTCTGTGATGTCATCATGGAGGAGTGGAAGAGGACTCCAGTGGCAACCTGTGAAGCTCTGGTGAACTCTATGCCCAAGAGGGTTAAGGCAGTGCTGGAAAATAATGGTGGCCACACAAAATATTGACACTTTGTGCCCAATTTGGACATTGTCACTTAGGGGTGTACGCACTTTTGTCGCCAGCAGTTTAGACATGAATGGCTGTGTGTTGCGTTATTTTGAGGGGACAGCACATTTACACTGTTATACAAGCTGTCTACTCACTGCTTTACATTGTAGCCAAGTGTCATTTCTTCAGTGTTGTCACATGAAAAGATATACTAAAATATTTATAAAATGTGAGGGGGTGTATTCACTTCTGTGATATACTGTAGTTCAAGCTTGATTGGCTCTAGGACCCACTTGTTAATCTTTCCTGGTGTTCCAGAGTATCCACAGGGCTCCCTCCAGGATCACATTCCAAAGAATCAATTTTTTCCTTGTCAGCTTTCTTCAGTGTCCAGCTTTCCCACCCATAAAAGGTGACTGGAAATACAAGAATGTGGATGATCTTGGTCTCCAGTGACCAACCTTTACATTTGATGATCTTTTCTAGCTCCTTCATTGCTGTTTCTCTGAATCTTTGTCTTCTTCTGTTTTCTTGTCTGCGCTCTCTATTTTGACTGATGATTGAACCAAAGTATACAAAATCTTTCACTATTTCAGTTTCTTCATTACCAACATTAATGTGTAGCCTGTATAATTAAACTGCAAACTACCCAGAGAGTGCTTTAAGCACCATGGTGTGATATATAAGCAGCATACTTTGCTTTCTAAAGTTCTGTAGTTCTTCTGTAATCATGTTTGTTTGTCTTCTTAACATTCAGCTGCAGTCCTGCTTTGGCACTTCCTTCTTTCACTTTTGACGTTTCAAGTTATTGCTGCTTTCTACCAGTAAGATGGTGTCATCTACATATCTTAAATTATTGATTATTCTTCCACCAGTTTTTTATTCTTCCTTCATCTGAATCTAATCTGGCTTTCCATAATGTCATGTTCTGGGCACAGATTGAACAGATAAAAGGATAGATAAAACACACTCTTGTCTGACACCTTTGCCTATAGAAAACCATTCTGTCTTTTCATATACAGTACTGTCCTAATGGTAGCTTTGTGTCCACAATACAGGTTATGTATCAGACATAGTTATGTGCTGAGGCACACCCATTACTATCAGAACAACCTGTAGTTTCTCATGAGCCACATAGTCAAAAACTTTGCGGTAGTCTATAAGGCACAAAGGAATCTTCTTCTGAAATTGTTTGGTGCACTCTAGTAGCCATTTGCAATATGATCTTGAGTGCTTCTTCCTTTTCATAATCCAGCTTGAACCTCAGGCATTTCTCACTCCATATAAGATAAAAGCCTTTGTTGCAACTCTTTGAGCATTACTTTTCTTACATAGGAAATTAGAGCAATGGTCCTATAGCTACTACACTTCTTGGCAACTCCTTTCTTTAAGATTGGAATGTATATTGAACGTTGCCAGTCCACAGGCCATTGTTTTGTTTTCTGTATTTGTTGGCACATTCTTGTTATTCCTGTGCTACAACTTGTCTCATTATTAGAACCACTCAATTTCTTCTAAATTTGTCATTTCCGGAGTAGAACACTTTGTAGTAGTCTGACTGAAAATATCCCAGTTCAGTCCACCTTAGTTCACTGACACCAAGCATTGCAATGTTTACATGTTCCATTTCTTGCTTTATGCTTTCCAGTTTACCTTGATTCATCATTCTTATGTTCCATGTTCCAATTTTATGTTATAAGCCATCGAACTTTTCTTTCACTTCTGTGCATGTCAGTCATTAAATGTCCTTTCAGCTTTAATGTAGTTGCATCGTTAGCAACATAACTATTCATACTTGTCCATTGCTCTTCCCTAGTAGCTGACTGAGTGCTTTCCAACCTGAGAGTCTCATGTTCCAGCACTATTTTTTGTTGCATTTTGGACTGTCTCATCAGAAAGCTCAGTAGTGGTTTACCATTGCCATTTTCTGCACAATACTAATAAAAGTTAGCTTGAGTGTTACTGCCGTTGGCAGTATCACCTTCAACTACCACTGCTTTCCAGTAACTGCCACCCCCAGCACCACTGGACTGTCTCTTCATAGAATTTGCATGGTAAAGTTTACCATTGTCATTTTATGTGGGGAAAATGTAAGCATATACAAGGGAAAAAAAGTTCTTTCCATGCAGGACTGATAAGAGAGTGGGATAAACACTACAAATTTCATTTTAAAATGCCTTGAAATGTAACTTTGAAATTAAACAGAAAATGTTGCTGGTTACACCAAACAGTAACTTCATTACTACAAGTTACAATGCTTTTAAATATAACTTACACCACAGTTATCCCTAAAGTAACTAGTTATCACCAAGTTTCATGAACCTACATTATTGGCTGTAACTAGTTACTAATAAGCTCTGACTGAATTAATGACAGTAGCTCTGTTCGTATCTCTTTCAAAAGGATGACTGAAAGAGGCTTTTTTAGGTAAAGGCAGATCTATATTAATAATAACGGAAGGTTATAAAAGCTTTAATGAGGTTGTAATATTCAATAACTCTGGAATCAGGTCTTTATTTCCTTAATAAGCACTGGATTCACTATCATGATCAGGCAGACTGAAAATCAAATAGATGTTTTATACACTTTATCCTTAACCTGAGATGGTCCCCAAAAGCAGTATTAGGAAAGCAATATCTTTCCTAAAGCTTTCCTAAAACTTTTGATAAACTGGACACAGTCCTATTGACTCTTCAGTAGAGAGTGTGAATGCCTTCACTTGTGAACCATCAAGGTATAGTTCCTAGTCACCAATGGGTGATGTTTTTTTCTAAAGTGTTCAGTAAATGTAATTGAATGGCTGTAGTTAAAATTTTAAATGTTAAAATTTTAAAATGTTAAAAAGGTCCTATAAGAAGAAATGCCCCGTTCCCAGGCTGAGCAACCCAGACCCACTATAAACAAGTTTCTGCTGGAAAAGTTTGGAAAGAAATTAGGAAGTCAGCACTTTCATCTCACATGACTGCAGGAAATTATTTAAAAACAAGGCAAATTTATATCCTGCTGCTGCCTTTGCTATTGATTATTGCTTTTATTTAGTATTTAAGTGGCACAGGGGCCATTTGTAAGGTTTATCTGGCCATTAATGTGTTTCTCTTGACACCTGCAGGACGCTTTAACGGAAAGCTTCATTGACACTGCTGTTTCCTCAAGGTGTAAAATCTCCAGCAGGGGAGGGGGAGATTAGTCATGGTGACAGGCCGAGCATTTGGGAATTACTTCTCTATGCATATCATTAAAAAAAGATCAATGCCATGAATATATAGAGGCCAATACTATTTACTGTAGGAGAACAAGGGAGAAGGGAAGAGTCATGCTTTGCATGTCTTAGCTTTATTGCCACAGATGTAGGCCTCTCATGAGATGAAACTTAGGTAGCATTGTATAGAAATGCACCTTTTTCTGGCTTAGAGCATCCTGCTTCTTTGGGGGAGCTCAGTAGAGTCCATTTCCAGCAAAGAAGCAAAGCCAGGAGCAGCAATCTGTTGCCTGGATGGGAAGATAATTCCCCAAAACGAAGCAGGAACCTTTCTTTTCCAAATGCTATTAATCTTCAAAGCTTTAGGACTGCAAGTGTGGCCGAACTTATAAATACTTTCATTTGGGTTTGCTGTACACACATACGCACACACGTTTAATCTTCAAGCTTACCTTTTTATACGCAAGTTTTAATGAATATCAAATTAGTAGTGCTATAAAACATGACTTGCTTCTTGGCCAAAGTGATAAGAGAGACTCAAAGGCACATTAATCACTTGGTTGCAATTGTGGCTGATTGCTCTACGGATATCATTTTCCTGCTCAGATTTGATGTATGGAGCAACAAACTGAGAAATCAGGGAAAATAATAAACCATTAACCAGAGTCTTGCACTGCGTATAGTAGCTAATGGTTCGTATCAGTACAGCGAAGACTCAAACAAACCCATGAGAAGAGTTGCCTGTCCATTCCCCAGCCCCCCATTTGTTCTAGAGATGCTTTGAATGTGCCTAAAAAAGCAAAACCACCATCCTATCCATAGGCGTGTTGGCAGGCTGCTGCTTTACCTGGATCTGCAGAATATTCTACAAAGTGTCACATGGTAATTGCTAGTTGACCCTGGAATTTATGGACGGTTGGATTAAACTAGTTAGGATGCCCACCCTTCCAAGGCAGGTAGGTACTAACCATTTCATTTGGCTGGGATTTTAGAATAGTCTCAAATATGCATCTTTGAGTTAATATTTCCCCAGTCAAGTGAATTTTATCATCTGGTTGTTTTGCCTGCTTATTGTTTCCCATTTATGGTACTTTATTATAAAACTTCGTACAGTGGACCCTCGACTTACAGACGGCTCGACCTGCAGACTTTTCGAGTTACAGACTTCTCTGGCTGCAAAATTTAGGTTCGACTTGCGGCCGGAGAATCAACCTACAGACCAGAAAATCAAACAAAATGGACCAAAAACGGCCGGTTACGGATTAATCGGTTTTCAATGCATTGTAGGTCAATGGAGCCTCAACCTACAGACTTTTCAACCTGCAGCCACCGTTCCAATACGGATTAATTCCGTAAGTCGAGGGTCCACTGTATTGCATATTGCAGTCTTTGTGTATATAATGATTGATATATCTTCAGTAATACTTTATCAATGATATTGCTCTGTGGGATTATGTATTATTAGGTCCAATTGACCCGGACACACTTTGACCAAGATGGAAAGACATCTTACAGGGATGTAGTCTGAAAACATGGATGGATTCTTATATGTGTTTTGAGAACATACCTAGAAACAATAGCAGAACACATGCATATAGGACACATGTCAGTGAAATGTCTGAAAATACATTTGCCAGCATCAGATAAATGTCATCTTGAAGGTGGAATTGTTCTCTGTTTCTTTGCAAGAGAAGACGGCTATGAATCTCCAAATGGTCCAAGAATCATAGTGATCATAGATAAGGATTATTTCAAACACCACATATTGTAGGAGACAGTTTTCACATGTTATGCCAGACCTCATACTGAGTTCCTTATCTGCTTATATGAAAACAGAACATATTTGCCATGTTCTCATTTCATTGCAGAAATTAACCAATCCTTTAGAAAGTATAAAGCAATTTCCTCCCTCCATGCTCTTACCCTGCCCAGAAGAATCAAGTTGTGAAATGTTGCAAATGTTGATATACAGTGGGGCCTGCATGACTCCACCACTACCACCACCATAAAACTGCAGAGCTGGAAGGGACCCTAAGGATCATCAAGTCCAGCCTCTATCAAGGAGGCACAGTGGGGAATTGAACTCTCAACCTCTGGCTTCACAGCTGGAGACCTAAATCACAGAGCAATTCATTCATTCATTCATTCATTCATTCATTCATTCATTCATTCATTCATTCATTCATTCATTCATTCTCTCTCTCTCTCTCTCTCTTTCTTTCTTTCTTTCTTTCTTTCTTTCTTTCTTTCTTTCTTTCTTTCTACCCTGCCTTTCTCCTTAAAAAGGATCCAAGGTAGCTTACATCAGCAGAAGACAATGTTTGAAAGTAAAAAACAAAAAACAAAACACTAAGTATTCAAATATTACAAAACAATCAAACAAATATCACATGAAAACAGTAAACAAAATCAACACATACAAAGCAACAAGACAGAATGATCCATTTAGAAACCCCTCTCAAAAGAGAACGGTCTTCACCTGCTTGCGGAGCTTACCCATACCGTGAAAGTCTGGGTAGCATGGCTGAGTGGTTTGTGAGGGCCTCTCTGTCCCATAATCTTGACAGCTGTCCACATACATCTTTGTTGACTTGTTATGTGCCTTCTGAACTAGAGACCTCCAAAAGGTTCTGTCAATAATGGCCCTGCTCAGCTCTTGCAAACTCAAGTCTGTGACTTATTTTATTGAATAAAACCACCTGTTATTTGATCTTCCTTGTCTTGTCTTTTCCAGTGAATCTTGTCTTCTTCTGATGTATCCAAATAATGCTAGTCTCTAGTCATTTCTTCTTACAGAGGATGTTCAGGCTTGATTTGATCTTGGACCCAGTTATTTGTCTTTCTGAAAGCCCATGATATCTGTAAAACTCTCCTCCAATACCATATTTTAAGTTATGTGTATTTACACAGTGCCTCTGCATTGAGGATGGAACTGATTGAGCCAGCATTACTACTCAATTTTAGGCACATACGTTGGTGTCCATATAGATTCCTGCATGGAGAGTAGGGTGAATGAACCACAATGCACATTAGTGGTGGCAGGGTGCATTTTCTCAATGTGCGGAAGAGGTTGTATGAATTCCCCTAAACTCACAAAAGCTTTGTCTCTTCCTGCACCTCTTGTTATCAGAACTTATCAACTCCACTACACTGTATTTGCCATTCAAGGCAACCTGTTTGCATTTTGTTATTTATAATCCTGTTTTCATTCTTTCTCTAATAGTAACAGGATCCCTGGAGTCAGTGTTTTCTTAAGACCAACTTCAACATCATCCAGCTGTTCACTCCTCCTCTGGAAGTTTGATTTATATCCTGATTAATTGAGCTAAGACTCAAACTGTGATCTCCAAGGAAAAATAGATTTTACCTCCACTTCCCCACTAGTGTTGTGAGAAACTATGAGACTCCTCTGTGGTCAGGTGAGATTTCACCAATACATCTTAGGTTACCCAACACAGATAGAGCAAAACAACCTGAATTTATAGCAGTTTGTTCTGCTGTCAAAACAAAATCAGCTTACACCATGTGCTTTAAGATGGAGAGCAAGCATGCATCACGTTGCTGGTGGCTCACACTTACTTCCTTTTAAAATAATTTTCTTAAACCTAGGCACAGGTGTCTCTCCCACTCTCTCTCTATCACACACACACACAAAGAAAAAAACTCCAGTTTCTGAAACCTGCAGCATATGCTTTATGGGAACTGCTATACTTTGCTCACTAAATTCAGAGACCTTCTAGAAGAAATGTGAAACTTCTAATGTCTGCCTTTCCCTTCTGTCACTAACAAGAACTCATCTTATTAAAAATTAACACCTTTTTATTATACCTAATTTACTTATAAATCTTATTGCCTCTCATTATGAGCTTTCAACGGACATCTCAATCAAACCAATGATTACACCTATTTTATTCATGCTATTCTTTCCCTACTGATCTTAATTTTAGCTCAACGACTTTCCTTCTCACATCACTGTTGAGTTTTCACTCAGGTCATACCTGCATGGGGTTTAATCTGCCATACTACATATGCCTTTAAATCTGTGCTGCCTCAGCTAGCAGCTGTACCTACTTGATGATTATGCATACTGTATAGCCTACCATTGTATAGAAAGGAAGTCTTCAGCTGCTTTTTGAAGTTGTTTTCAGAGTGTTGTCATGGGAAATTTTAAAGCTCCAGTGCCCATCATGAGGCCTCTATAGACACATTCCCAAGGACATTGTACTGATCCGTATTAGCAAACCAGTTGCACTAGTTTCATCTTTACCAGGAACAAGAACATAAAATTGATTAGGGATTTGTGTGTGTGTGTGATTAATAATCTACCATCATACACCTGCACATTATTAAAACCTCAGTAAAGGTATGTTTTGGGGGAGAGCTTTCTGTTAAGTAGATATCAGAATTAAAATAGCTTCAAAAACCAACAAAGCTTAACCTCCCTAAAAAGCTTTGAATCCCTGTGTATTCAACTATGTTCGTGCTGCTAAGACTTTTCCTTGACTGGCTTTTAATCTCTAACACATATATGGAGGCAGGTACAACATGGTCTTTTCCATGCTGGAGATACAGATACCTGTTGAATTTGAGCCGGACAAATCAAAAAGATACTCATTCCAGTTCATTTTTGAAGCACATGTTGATCACATATTGAGGACAGAAAAACCCCAATGTTTAAAAAAAACAGAAGAAAGTGACATTAACAGATTTTCTCATCCCTAGCCATGGTCTTTTGACTGTAAAACCTCAGTAAAACCACCATCGTTTGCTTCTTGAATTTCCAGAACAGTTATTGCCTTACTACTTGTGGATATACTGTTCTTGTCTCCTGGGTTCTAGTTTCCAAAATGTCTCTGAGGTGATTACGTTTGTGCTGGGGAAGATATGAAAGAGGATACTTCTTTGAATATCTGGCTATGAAAATAATCTCAAATGCTTTCAAGCCGATAAACATCTCCCTTTAAAAACACACATCCCTTTCTGATCTCCCAGGGGTCAATGCCATTTGTCTGAAGGAAGTACTAGATATTCCAAAGGCATCATGACTGTCTCCGTTATTTAAAAGGTTAGTTCTTAGAACTAGATTCTTTTTCCCCCAATGATAAACAAAATATATTTCTATGCTGGCAACAAGGGAGTGGTTTTTCTTATTGTTCACCCTGTCCTGCCTGAGTGGCCCAGTTAGATTGCTGTCCCATCTCTTTGTCTTTTTAATTCATTTGTGTGCTATTGTTGTTAAATAACTTGTCTGCCCATAAAGAAGCAGATGGGATGTTTTGAATAGTCAGAAAATTGTGTGAATGATAATATGTAATGTGTTTGGAAAATAGAATAGTCGACCAGATAGCTCAGTGAGTTAGGTTTCTGGCTGTGGAGGCACAGGCTGGGAGTTCGATTCCCCGCTGTGCCCCCTGCGAGTAGAGACAGCCTGTGTGGCCTTGGGCAAGCTGCACAGTCCCAGGGTGCCTCCAGAAGAAAGAAATGGTAAACCACTTTTGAGTACTCTCTACCTAGAAACTCTGCAAAGTTGGAATTGACTTGATGGCGTACAATTATTATTATTGGAAAATAGAAAACAGAAAAACTAATGGCAAGTAGGAAATTATCAATGTAGAAGTCCTAGAGCAACGAAGACCAAGAAATCCTAAAACACATAAAAGCCAGAAATCTCAAATCACCTCTAATGTAATGAGGAATGTGAATACAGATTTGTTATGGCTGATCATTCGAAGTTAAATAAATGGAGAAAGAAGTGTGAGGAGAAGACTTTACTAGCTGAAAAATGCTGGGGGGAAAATTGGATGCAGAGCAACATCATTGTTTAGAGCAAGTATATCTGGAAAACAATGGGGATAGCCAATCTCCAGTAGGTGAGGAGAAAGAAGATGAAGTGGCACATGTCAAAATAAAAAGGAGTACTTGCTTGGCCATCATGGCAAAGTTGGTGAATCTGTCTGTTTATAGTCTGTCTAACTTTTACACATTTTTATATTTAATTCTGTTTGGTTCCATGTGAAGTTGCATTTTAAGCAAGAAAACAATCCCAATTGTTTTCAAAATTCATTGTTTAGTATGCAGGTTAGGAAAAAGAGCCAAATACTGTGTCACAACATTTGGAATACAATGGAATCCAGTGGATAGCTCTGTTCCAGTCTGCATATTCATCTACAAAGGTTTGGATCGGGTCAATACAGGCATAAATGGCAAAGACCAAATTTGCCACAAAACCCTAAATTGCAGCAAATTGTTTAAGTCTTGAAAACTCAAGCACATGGACAAATTGTTAAAAAATGAATCAATTTGAGTCATGATTTGAAAAGGGAAGACTTCACCAGACTAGTCAAGATGACTGAGGGCCAGCTGAGCTAACACTAGAGTAGCTGAAGCTCATCTAAAGGGATGCCTAGGGATGTTAGAAATTACTTACAACTACTTTCACCTTGGCCTAACTTTCAACTCACATAGTATCCCCCCTCCCCTCAAGCTGAAGGAGATTTGGGTCTGGCATAACTCAGCCCTCACTGACTCATTTTGGTCTCTCCTTCAGAAGATCTTTGCTTAGCCAGCTGAGCATTCTGGGGATTTCTGCTGGACGAAGAGGGTACTGCCTATTCCTAACCACTCTCAGGTTATCTTTGATGTTAGGATTGCACTACAGGCTGACACTCTTTTTTTTTTTTTTTTGTATTATGGAAGGACAGACATATTATGTTAATCTCTCTATGCAGAGAGTTCCCAGTCATACACTTAATATTAATTTGTTTTATACTCTACTGTTCTTCCAATATAAGAACACAAGATGGCTGATGAAATATTTGAAGAGCAGACCACAAACCACAATGAGATATGACATTCAGAATCTGTTCCCTTTTATTTTTATTTCATTATTTATACCCCACCTTTCTCCAAAAGAGGACCCAAGGCAGATTTTATACCATTATGCACATCATTATCAAGCAACCACTGAACTGAAACAAATGAAAGACACATTGGGAAGAAGTAAAAAGATACAGCATCCTCTCATATCAGATCATGTTGTACAAGCATGGGTGAATTAACCAGCTGATAACTGATTGAAAAAGCTCTATAACAGGGTCCTCTGCATTGGAATACAAGAGAATCATGTGATGTGTCCTAAGGGCATCCACAAACAATAATTATCTGGGCTATCAGATTGACATGTTTAACCACATTTAAATGAATACACACAAAACTGCCTGGTCCTAGACTACTATATGGTTCCCAAAGCCAACAGAGGTGGAATCATCATGATGCTTCTCACAGCCATACTTAGCATGACTGGCATGTTTTAGAGAATTGTGCCTTCTTCTTAAATGGGCAATGGAGTCTTCATGGGAAGAATGCAAAGCTGTGACAATGGAACTTAACTACCCATAAACAAACAAACAAAAAAAGGGTTTTTGCTCCCCTTGTAATGTTCAAATAACATAGATAGGAAGAACATGCATGCCTGTGTATTTCCAACCTAATCAGACTGCTTCTGGAATACATTTTAAAAAAAAGATTGTTGTCAGATCCAATCACTTAACGCCTTTTGAAAACAACATGTCTCAAAATAAACTGCTTGCATCCCCTAAAATAATTCACATTTCTGCCAAGGAATTAGGAATAAGATGACATGCTAAGTGTGACCTGTCATTAAAGGCTCTTCACCAACCTGCTGAGACAGAAATATGGGTAAATTATATACTGGCCTAGTAAAAACATAATAGAAAAGGAATGAACATGTCATATATGTCTGGGGCATGAATAAGAATTGACCCTTTCTTTTTCAGCAACACTGATTATATGCTCACAGTTGGCATTGTGGTGAAGGTTGATTCATTAGAATATTAATAACCCTCATTTTCTCCATGTATTGTGTATGAACAAAGTCCCTGTTAAAAAAGAAACTGCCAAAGACGTACTCCAACTGTTTCTTGCTCTTCTCCCTCCCTATTTATATGCAAGACTTCTAAAACCATATTGGAATAACTAACGTGAAAATATTCAGAATGGCAAGAATGGGGCTTAAAGAAAACATTGCCTGACTTGATGAATTATGCAGAAGAGATAGCTGGAGTAATTAAAACCGATGGTCAGGTGCTGAGGCAGAGCAGTGGCTTAGCTGATTAAGGATTGCTCACTCACCCCATACTTCCTGAACAGCCCAGTTAGGGGTTGAGAAGATTCTCCCCCATCCACCCATATTGGCTGAAATCCTGTTGCTTGGTGTAGTAAGTTGCAACTAGAGTACACTAGAGATGGGGGTATTTGTATTTGTATATGAATACCCCCCCACAGGTGCAGATAATGAGGGCCCGGCCCCCTGGGGCCAGACCGACCACTCACGATTCTGCCGCTGCCACAAACTCCATGAAACCTTCCTATCGCTCCGTTGCTTGCGCTAGATTAGCCAGTCCTGGCAGAAGGCGGGATGGCGAGCCTCTCTGCCAGGTCGCAGAGTGGCTAATCCATTGCGGGGAATGGAGAGATAGGAAGGCACCGCGGAGCTCGCAGCAGCAGCGGAATTGTGAGTGGTTGGTCTGGCCCCAGGAGGCCGGACCCTCGTTATCTGCACCTGTGGGGGGATACTTGTATTTGTATACGAATACGAATACCCCCATCTCTAGATTACACCCATTAAACAACAGAACTTATTGAGGAGCTGACTCACCAAATCTCCACTGATTCAACGGGCTTACTCTAGTTGGGACATACTATATTCAGCAACAGGATTTCAGCCATAGAAACTGACCCAGTGCTCTTGCATGTAGTATCAGATGGCCAATGAACTCAGTGTTGATATAATAAATGGGTTACTGGTGTGGGTAGCCATCAGCTGCAAGACTGTGCTAAGACCTCAGTTTTTGAGATGTTGGTGAAAGATTTCTTCAAAAATGTTTGGGGGGAATTCTGCTTTGTTTTATTTTTTGTAAGGAACTGGTTCTACTGCTTTATGGCAGCCAGGTTGCCATTTTGTAATTGTTCTTGTTCATGGATATAGTCTGCTGTGTTGTGTGTAATTAATCAGCTAAGTTGCCCTTATGAATGTGGCAAAAAATAAAATAAAAATAAAATAAAGTGAAATACTCTCCAATTCCCTCTTCTGGCCAATCTTGATAATGACAAAATACAAAGGACTAAACAAATCAGTGCTTCCCTTACCACTAGAGAATGGCATAAAACTTGAAAAGGGCCTGTTAAAATGCCTGTGAAAAGTCTTTAACATTCCCTTGAAAACACTTGAAATTATCTGGAAACATTAGTAATTACACCCCAAACTAACATCATTATCACTCATTACATTATTTTTGAAATGGGACAATTATATCTTTATTACTCTAAAAGTAACTAGTTAAAGGTAGTTACAGATAACTAGATTTAGGTAACTATTTTACTTTTAGTAAATTACTTCCAAGGTATTGTTCTGCTTGGTTTAAGACTTTTGGTTTGTGTTCCACTTAACTGGTATCAAAGAAACAGAAAGAATAGAATGGGGTCAATGACTGAAAAAGACTGAAACACCAAGCATTTTTAAAAGAAAACACCTAACACGACATGTTTCTGGATCCCGTGTATTGCACCAAAACAAGGTTAAAATTTCTGCTCTGGGGAGTTATAATTGTTCACATACTGCACAAGCGGTTCCTTCAGTTCATCATTTCAGGGGAGCTATGCCCCACACTCATTCTATGAGTTGCTTATGTTTGGAAGATAGAATTAGCAAACAGTACTGAATGTTGGGTGAGTCCTACAATATATTACATCAACATTCCTCCCACAAAACTGTTGGGAGTGGAGAATCCAGGTAAAACCACACACTGTGATGAGAAGCTAAAGATGCCAATCACAAAATAAAACTATTGCCGTTTCCTCCCATCTCTTGACTAACTTTATGTTCTCTTTATATGGAGATTTCAGGGGGAAATGCATCAGTTTTTAGGTATTGTTCCAAATCCATACAACTAGCTAACCTTCAAAAGTGTTCAGATTCAGTGTCCATCCACTTCAGAAGAGTCCTCTCCAATTTTGAGATGCGTAAAAGTCAAGTTGATCAGATTCAAAAATTAGCATTCATCTGAGTCAGAATCACAGTCCTGGGTTCTGGGAGCTGAAAGCTCAGTGCTTCCCTGCATTGCATCTATTGTTATCTTGTTATGGTCCTAACATACAGCGGCCCAAAGACTGTCACTGCCATAGTCTGAAAACATACACTGAATGAGAGGTATCTTTGTGAACCATTCTGCACTCTAGAGCGACAGTGGCAATGGAGTCTGCATGAGTTTAATAGTTTGGCCAAGGAAAGGTTGTGCCTGAAATTGGCCTTAAGCTTTCAATTTTAGTTTCACTGCACAAACTCTTGCTAACTGGAGAACAGTTTGGTATTCACAAATCTGCGCAGCTTTGTTAAGGTTCCTGTTTTTCCAAGACTTGTTCAATCCCACTTCCACTTCAGATTATAGGTCCTCTTGCCCCGGTAATGTTTGTTCAGATTTGTAAAATATGAATATTTTATGCACATTTTTCAAATGTGCACTTTTTTTGCATACAAAGAGCTAAAGGATGCTCATATATATATTTAAAATATATGCATTTCTCCATGTACATTATCCACATCTGGAAATATTTTCAAACATTCCCTTTCACCTCTCCCACCTACGGTAACATCACAAACATGGAAATCTACCAGTTATGCTTAGTGTTAATTCCAGGAGGTGCAAATTGAGCATTCTTGCAACCTAAGATGAACCCAATCAATTTCCCAAGTGTCAATGAGAACTATTTTTGTGGGTATTTTTAGGATTTGAAAAGCATATCTGACACCCAAAAAGGGAAAGTATCATGAATTACCCTGTCTCATTTCTATAACCTTTTCTGTTGTAGACGATGCATAAACCTCGGGCACCACGTCACTTCACTGCTCCCAATTCAACAGTTTCTTATAAGCATCATAATACACATGAAGAATTTACGCACCTGAAAAGATTGTCCCATTCATGTAATATATATTATACTCCAAGAGCACTTCTGGATCAGGGAACTATTTCAGATCCCCAGATTACTTTGTATAAACACTCCTTCCCTGTGTGTTTATTCTCAAAAGTTAAATGCAGGAAGATTACCCCAACAAGAATGCTGATTTTCTCCATGACAACTGTGTGATAAATCTATATATGCTGTATGCATTCGGCACGCATATAAAAAAGTTGATCTTTTAAAATTTAAGCTGCTATTTTCTAACAATCTGACAACCCACATAAATTCCAAACGGCTTTTATGGTGCTTTTCCATTATTTTTTGTTGCTTGCTAATTACTTTTCTTGCCCAATTTCATTTGCAGTTTGAATAAATAAACTGTTTGGTTCTGCCTTTGGGATATTGTAGGAATAATCAATATGCAGCTATAATAAAATCATAAATTTCTTCGAACAGGCAATTTGCAACATATCTTTCCATGGGACTTTAAAATGTCTATTGTTATAGTAACTTACTTGCCAGCTGAAAACTTCCAGTGCTAATTTCTAAACTTTGAAATAATTGGGAATAGAAAGAAATGGTTTTCTGTTGCTCTACAGGGTGTATGGCATAATGTAGATTTATGTGTGGCAGCTGACAATTCCTCCAAAATACACAAAACTGCAGAGCGCATAACGACCTTTTAAAATGTATAACTAATTCTTATTGAGCTTAAGTCTAAAATCATAAAAACAATAAGAACAACAAAACCCTTAATGACTTTTAGAACTGAAATTAAAGGAATTTGAAGACCTTTAATTCAACAATGCTGAAGTGAATTAAATCTACAGTGGGCAAAATCCAGTGAAAGATCAAGCCTATTCTGTCTAGGGACTGGATAAGTACTGATAAAACCTTTTGTCCTCTGCAATTTTTTGTGTAATACCTACCAAGACTTCTCACCAAGACTATGTCTTGCCTCACTGAAATTTCCCAGTTTCCTGTGGAGATATGACATTCTAGCTTTTCCAGAGGAATCTTCAGGGAAAATGCCATTCTGTGCAGGATTTGTAATCATCCTTCCACAAGGAAATGACCACAAAAATGCTGAAGAATTATGTGAGATTTCTTGTGACATTTCTCCGAGGGAAAAGCCTCACATAGAAATCTCACTCTGAGAAGAAAACAGCAAATTGGATTTTTCCTCCCATTGGGTTCTTTCCAAGAGTGAGGTGCTAAAAGATTCAGACTCCCAATTCAGCCATGACTTACTCAGATCTTGGTAACACCCTTAGGAAGAAGTAACTCTCTGTTGTTCCTTTCTCCCTGTGGAGGGTTACAAGTTCTCAGAAAAGAGGTTCCTGCTTGTATATAGGCTATACATGTGACAAAGAACTGAGATTTTTCCACAGTTCATGCTCACGTGCAGCACTTACTCACATCAAGACTCTTCTCTCAAGATATGTCACTCCTATGGAATTCTGCATAAACTGACCAAGATGAAGTCCCACTGAACACATTGCTTTCTGAGCAATGCTGTACCAAAAATTCCTCTTTTTATTTTGTTTCATTTCGTTTCGTTTTGTTTTGTTTTTGGTGGGCCCTTTCTCAGGTCCGTAAATTATCTGTGGCCAGAGGAGATTCTTAAAATGTTCAACACTCACAGGAGACTTCACAAGTGGAGAAGCAGCTTGACTATGAGATGTTTCTGTAACAAATTGGTTCATCTCCAAGTATTTTCAGAGGCATTGTGGATTAAATGTCATACTAATTATGATGACAATGATAGTATGATTATTTAATTATTATTCAAAATATTTTTACTCTGCCTTTGTCCTTGAAAAGGACCCAAGGCAGCTTACATCACTGAAAGACAATAAAGCTGAAATCAATGAGTATACAAAGGTAGTTTACATTATTAAAAGATAATTTTTAAAGACAGTGAGTATAAAGAGGCAGTGTACGTCACTAAAAAACAATATTAATGCTAAAAGCAATTAGTATATAAGTATTAATTTTTTAAAAAAACTAAAATGATGCCATACTGAGAAATGGAAAACACAAAACCCAGTCAAAGCACTAATGCCTAAGAATCCATCTAAATATCACACTCAGGTAGTCAGTCACTGAGGGAAGGCTTGCCTGAAGAGAAAGGTCTTTGCCTGCTTGCGGAAGGACAGCAAAGATGAGGCCAGCCTGGTTTCCTGTGGGAGGGAGTTCCAAAGTCTGGAAGCAGCAACACAGAATGCTCTCTCCTTTGTTCAGATGCACCAGTGAAGGTGGAAGGACAGAGAGAAAGGCCTCTCTTGATGATCTTAACACCCGAGCTGGCTCATAATGGGAGACACAGTCTTTGAGATAGCTTGGGCACAGGGCATTTAGGGCTTTATAGGTTAAAACTAGCACTTTGAATTGTGCCCGGAAACTGATCGGCAACCAGTGGAACTGCTGTGTGCTTGTGTGTGAGAGAGAGTGTGTGTGGTTACATGATCCCTGTAACCAGCTCCAGTTAGCAATCGGGCTGCTGCATTTTGGACCTGCTGAAGTTTCCTTACACTTTTCATCGACAGCCCCACGTAAAATGGATTACAGTAATCCAGTCAGGAAGTAACTAGAACATGTGTCATGGTGGTCAGATCAGATCTCTCAAGAAACCAGCATAGCCGGCATACTAGTTTTAGTTGTGGAAATTCACTCCTGGCCACCACCAAAACCTGGGCATCCAGGCTCGGAGATGAATCCTGGAGTATCCCCAAGCTGTGCCCCTGTGTTTTCAGGGGGAACATAGTCCCATCCAGTACAGGATGCATCCCCATTCCTTGATCTGCCTTTTGATTGACCAGGAGCACTTCTGTCTTGTCTGAATAAAGTTTCAATTTATTCACCCTCATCCAGTCCATTACTGATACTAAACACTGATTTAGAGCTGAAGTAGTTTCCTTGGATTTAGGAAGCAAGGAGAGGTGGAGTTGGGTGTCATCAGCATACTGGTAACACCGAACCAAAACTCCGGACAATCTCTCCCAGTGGTTTCACGTAGATGATAAATAACATAGGAGACAAAACAGAGTCCTGAGGGACCCTACAGGTTAGCAGCCAGGGTGTCCAACAGCACCACCTCCTGAGTTCTCTCCTCCAGGAAGGACTTGACAGTGACCCCAAGTCCAATTTCAGAGAGATGGGTCAGGAGGATGCTGTGATCGATAGTACTGAAAGCTGCTGAGAAGTCCAATAAAACCAACAGAGACACAGACCTCCTATCCAGTTCTTGGCATAGGTCATCCCCCAAAGTGAGCAAAGCAGTCTCTGTCCCATAACCAGGCCTGAAGCCAACTTGAAATGAATCTAGATAATCCATCTCATCCAGGAACCTCTGGAGCTGAGAGGCTACAACCCGCTCTAGCACCTTCCCCAAGAACGGAATATTAGATACTGGTCAGTCAGTCATTATTTAGTATTGTGGGATCTGAAGAGGATTTTTTTAAAAAACATTGGTCTTACTATTGCCTCCTTTAAGCATGATGGGATCCTACTCTGTTGCAAGGAGGCATGCACCACTCCTCCTACCCAGCTGACCAGTCCCTCTCTCGCAGCTTTTATAAGCCGGGAAGGGCAAGGATCCAACAGACAGATGATAACCCTCACTTTCCCAAGGGTCCTCCTGACGACATCATCAGGCTGCAGAAACTGAAACTCATCCATTAACACAGGACAAACAGGGGCCATAGTTACATCCACAGGACCTGAATCAACTTTCAGCTTTTAGCTCTGTCATTGCAATAGTCAGTGTGCCAGTCCCTAAAGGAAAGAAAAAATTCTATATGGATCTCCAGGGGGCAGAAATTGTAAGAATTTCTCATGGCCCATGGAATATACTGGGTTTTTAATATCTCACTGTACATCCTTCCACTTTAAGAAGCAAAAATGAAATGAGGCAGTTTCACTTAAATCACAGAGCCATCATGACTACAGAAATAAAATGGTGTTTTCTTGTGCTGTCCTCATGTTCGTATACATGCTTCTAAACAAGCACTGTTCTGTTCTATAAAGGAAACTATATTTTTAAGTCAACAAATAATCAAGTGGCCATGCATAGCTACAGAGACATGAGAATATGTTTTAGAATAAATCAGATAATTAGTCCATCTCCCAAGTATTATCAAAGTCTTACTGGTTACACCTGTTTTCCTTCTATATTGTAGTGTCTAAGACCTCAGACATACTAGTCCTTTTACTAATTATCATTACAACTGAAAACCATATGTATTATTTTGTAAATAAATAAATAATACATTATAGTTTTCAGTTAGATGTTTATAATGTATTTATTTGGAGAAGATTTGTGTCATTAAAAATTTCATGCACAGATTCTCCTCATCCGAGAAGCAAACAGTGGCTGACAAGAGCTGGGCTAATCATCATCTGCTTTTTAAACACTTCTGGTACAACACTTTAAACCCAGTGGTCTCTTCGGTGTTTTGGAGCATATGTTTAAGGGTTAAACTTCCATATTTAAATGTTTGTATTTACTATTAGAGGTCAATACAATCACATTTCATTGATTCTTTGCAGTTCTTTTTTTATGTGTCCCATAGCCTTTGTGCTACATCTTTTTGGCCTAATTATCATGAGTTTTTATTGTTGTTGTTGTTTTTGTTCCGAAAAGGGTGGTCGTTGCCTCCTTTGGTTTGCTATAATATTTCTCTGGCAAAGCTGAGACCACACAATCTCACCAAGATGCTGCAGCAATATTTTATTCAGTGATGCTAGATTCTTGTCTTAAGGCTGTTACATTATTAAATTCCAATATTTATTCTTACTTTGCCTAAAAATAGGGAGGGGGGAATCGTACTTTGCTGGGCCATTGAATTCCCGCTGCCTTGTTGTAAATAAGAAATATACTGCTGATCCAAAAGGCATAAAAGATACAATACTTGTTGATTTTTTTTGCTGACTGACATTGGTCAAAATTCTCACTCTGTTTTTTTTTTTCCTGCTGCAGAAGGGGTTATTCACAATTAGAGATGGACATGAACTGAACCACAAAACATAAAAACTGACAAATCAGGCTGTTTTGTGGTTCAGTTTCAGACTCATTTCTCAGGACCAGATAGGGAGGTGATGGGGGCAGTGGGAAGGGGGGGGGGGTCCTCCCAGCATGAACACCAAAAAATGAACCATGAACCAATTCATTTTTCAGGGGGTTCTTGATAGTTCATGGTTTGCGTGTAACTATGAACTATTGTGAACCACCAGTTTTCTGGTTCATGCCCATCTCTGTTCACAACCGTAATACACATACATAAACCTATTGTGTTCAACAGGACCCTCTCTAACCTGCGTAACCAAAGAACAGAATATGTAAAAGGAAACACGGATCACTCTACCTGCAGAGCAGTTACAGTATGCTCTGAAGTTAGCAATACATATATCTACCTATTGTATATCTATTTCTGTGATTGTTTCTATTTTATGGTTGCTTTGAAGACTTTCTTAAGCATTTAATTCTTTTTTTGTCAGTAACCTTGATAATTTTCTGATGGAAAGATCAGATTGAATAAAATAAATACATTAATTAGTAGAGGTGTATATGCAAACAAATGAAACTGTTAATGTGGCACTTTAGTTAACTCAGAACTTTCTTACATAACCCAGCATTTCTACATGGTTACAGTATGAATGTTCCATAAAGTCCTGTGGAGAGATTCATTGGGATATTTCTCTTCAAAGAAAATTATTATTTCATAACATCTCTTCAGCAGTGAATGTTGGTTAAACTGTCTTATTTGAAGAACAGGCCAAAAGAACTGCAAAGAGTCAATTAAACACGATTGTATTGACCTTTAATAGTTAATTAAACACATATATTTCAATATGGAAATTTAACCCTTGAGTATACATTTTGAAACATTGAAAAGGCCATTGGGTTTAAAGCATTGTGCCAAAAGTAAAAACAAACAAACCTACCTGACATGAGACACAGGAAAACCACATATTTTGGCTGCTCCTCGAGGCGCAGAGCTGCCGAGGCAGGGGCGCTTTGCCCGCCCGTCTGGAGACGACGAGACCTCGCGAGGCTTGGGCACGTGGGCTGGAGCAGAAGTCATAAAAAGGCTGCCCAGCCCGGCGTCGCCCTCTTTGGCTTCGCGCAGTTGACCCACTCGCCCACCCTATATAGTTAGAATGAGATTGGCTGGTCGCTTCGGGGCCGGATGGGAATTTTTGACTTACACCTGAATTGGCCCTAGGTGTGAGTGGTTTTTCACCCATCCCATTCTTACTAGCAAGGGCGGCAGTGGTATATTAATAAGAAATTGGTAATTTAAATAGGTCACAATGGCGGGTAGTGCAAAAGGAAGAGGTTCAAGTGAGTTCAAAAGGGGGCAATCAGGGGGTGCCGAGCACCCCTCCTCTCAGGTTGGAATTAGCAGAAGTTAGCTGAGGGGAGGGGAAGCAGGGTACTCTGGTTACATTATGCCCGAAGGCATGCTGTATGGTAGGACAGCACGCTTGCAGAATAGGAATTCACTAAAGAGAGGTCTGGACTGGAATGTCTTGATAGACTGCAGGCACAGACCAGAATTTGCACTATGGTAGGCCCCCTTGTGAAAGGGGAATTAAAGTTAAAAGTTAATAAAATTGTGGCCCACTTAACCCCATATCACATGTCTCGTCTCTTTATTGTGCTGGGCGGGCAAAGCACAGGCTGGGTGGGCAAAGCAGTAAATGCTTCAGTTTATCTGCCTATTCCATGAAGGACCTCAAAGCAACTTTTTCTTAGAAAAGAAAAGGAAAAAGGGGTGGTGGAGGATGAAACATGCAATGATAAAGGGGAACCCACTGCTACGAAGACTTTATTGTGTGAACTAAAATCTCAGCAAAAGTTGCGGCTTCGTCTGTCATTATAAAAACCTGATGAAAGAACAGCTGCTTATATACCACCCCACAGAAGAGGTAAAGACATATCATTCAGGATGACATTTCCAGCCTTTAATATATCTTTGTGTGCCAGCAAGTCACTTCTAACTTACAGTGACCATTTTCAGGGGTTTCTAGGTAGAGAGGACTCAGAAGTGATTTACCATTCCCTTCTTCTGGGGTCATTGTGGGATTGTGCAGCTTGCCCAAGGCCACACAGGCTGGCTCTTCAGGGAAGCACAGTGGGGAATTGAACTCCCAACTTCTGGCTCTGCAGCTAGATACCTAACTCACTGAGCTACATATCCCTTAGTCGCTCATTATTCATAGACGCTGATCACACAGGGGTAAGTGAGATCCCACCTGCTGTCTCAGCTCCAGCCTCTACATATTCAACTGAAGTGTAAAGGGAACTCTTATGTGTGCATTGCACAGAACTCACTCCAACCCACATTCCAGGTGATTTCTCCCCTCTCCTCTGCTGAGATCACTGAAAGACTCATAGTGAGATAATAGATAGAACCTCCACTTAAAGGGACTCCTTTTAAAGTCCCAACCACTGACCTTACATAGGAAGCTACATTGGAAGCTGCTTCTGACTGGGTCAGACTTCTGGTCTATCTAGCAGAGCACTGCGTTGATTATGTGGCAGCCATTCTCCAGAATTTCAGAGATGGGACCATTGGATGGGTCCATTCAGTACTGTTTCCTTAATAAAATAGATTTCTTCACAGCTGTGCAAAGCACACAACAAATAACATTGGATATCCTGATGTTGGGTCTCCTTTGTCACATTGAGTTTGGACCTCTGGCAGTTTGTCTCCAAGCATGCTGTGAACAGTGTTAAGAAGAAAGAAATATGTATAAAACTGTGTGATAATGCAGACTCTGAGGCAAAATACATTCCTTGCTTTGTGGTCGGTATGGTTTTTTTTCTTCCAAGAACAGTAATTAAGGATGAATGCTTCTTATTAGTATGTAGCCCAATTAGCCATGCCAAACTGCGGGCAGATGTGCCCAGAGGAAAATCTTTGATCCTTTTCTATTCCTATCAAGTATCAGAATTCTGCTTCCTTTATACTAGTACCACAACTCATGCTGGGCAATGCTGCCTCCTTGTTTTTAAAATGGAAGATTTATTATCACTGTCTTTTTTCCAGCAGTAGCACTTAAATGCTGGCCCTTTAAATACAGCTGGTCAAATGCTTGGCATAGGTCCAATAACCTTGGAACTTACTCTGACCCACTTTCTAGGTGACTTCTTCCCCCCTTGAGATCGCTGAAAGACTTACGGTGAGATCATAGCAAAAGCAATGACAGCTTGAAGTAGCTTTGCATGCATAAACCTGAAGTTAATAAGACCTTAATTTCACTCTGCCTAATATGTATGTCAACACAACTGCATTTCCATTTTTCTTAACGCAAAGAGCTGAACATCAGCTCACTGTGGTTTCATAGATGGCAGCATCAAGAATGAGTTGCTGTTTTTTTTTAATGAAATAAAATGCAATGCAATGCATGCACAGATATGCTTATATAAATTTGGGCATATCCAAGTTACCTTCTTCCTCCAATTTCTCTCCTTCCAGATATTGGACAGCATTTTGTCTAGTCTGATTTCAGATCCATCAGCTCTAAACAATGACATCATTCTGTATCCGAACCAAAGATTTTTCAATCAAGCCATTCCCCCATTATTTAATCTTAAAAGATTAGTTATAACAATCAGTGTTTTTTTTTGTTTCCAATTACATGACCAAAGTATTCTAGCTTTCTGCATTCTGTATGTTATAAATTACTTGTTGTTTATTCATTTCCCATTGTAATCTGTTTCAGAGTTTAGAATTTTTGGTTAGATTCCTCCAGCTGCACAGAAGAAGTGCAGAGATTCACAGAGCAGAATAGCTTCAAGTTCCCCAGATTAGTCCCCCCTTTTCTCATGAACTGGCACATTCTCAATAATTCACTCTGAGACACTGGAAGGAGAAAGAATAAAATGTTTCATTACTTACAACCGAACAGATCAAATAGCAAACATGGCTGACTGACTTTCAGCAACAGGGCTCAACAGATTCACTGACTTCCAGTAGATTCTTTGGGGGGGGGGGAACAGAGCAGAGAGGTGGGGCTGTCTTTGAATCAGAGGCAGGAAGGAATGACTGGTCAGTACCAGACAGATCGACAGTTATCCCAGCCCAGAAAAGCCCCTCCCAGCCATACATACTAAAGGCAGCATGCGAGGTTGCAAAAAACAAGCAAGCAAACAAACAAAAAGACCTCCAACAAATTCTTCATTGGTCACCCTCTAAAACCAAGAAACTCTTAATAGCCTGTAACGAATCTACTTGCAACAGACTTTGTTGTTATGTGCTATCAAGCTGCATCCAAACTATGGCAGCCCTAATAGGACTCCCAAGCTATATGAGGAGTGGTTTTACCATTGCCATCCCCAAATGACTTTCCATGGCTGAGTGGAGGGTTGAACCTAGGTCTTTTGGGTCCTAATCTACCACTGTATATTCTACACTGAACTAGCTAACCAAATGGCTAAGGCAGCCACAGCTGGAGATCTTCAGAACAATCTCACATGTCAGGTCAACATTGC
Organism: Intellagama lesueurii; assembly: GCA_037013535.1. Taxonomy (NCBI): domain Eukaryota; kingdom Metazoa; phylum Chordata; class Lepidosauria; order Squamata; family Agamidae; genus Intellagama; species Intellagama lesueurii. The sequence continues at coordinate 144,587,140 of JBAJHW010000004.1, forward strand.
CCTGATGCAATGCGATCATGATTGCTGCATTTATTGTGTTAAAGGAATTAATTCTGCTCTACCAGCCTGCATTCAGTTAAGGCTGTCAGGTTGTGTAGCAAACTTTCCCAACTAAATGTCCTGGCTGCAGCTTTCTTCCTTTGCATTGCTTTGCAGAGAAGACGGCTTGGCAGCGTCTTTAGCTAATAATCTTGAGGAGATTTATAAACATTGTTCCCTACTGCCTGCATAATGTATCAGTTTGGGGAATATTCGAGCTATGTGCTTTTATACCTGCCAAAAGTATATTTGGCAAATGGTGAAATAATGGCTAGTTAGCTTGTGCGAAGACAGATTTTTGAAAATTATTGTTCATTCGCTGTTGCAAACAACCTTGCATATCAGCCTTTGCTGGGAGTGTGGGCAGCTACTAAAAGCCCAAGGGCCAGACACATACTGGACCCCCTAGACCGCGGAAGGCCACACGTGGCCTGGTGCCCTCAATCCTCAGCATGATTTTTCTATTTTTTTTAAATTGAAAAGACCCTCTTGCACTTTCCTGTGTCAAATTGTAGGGGGAAAAATTCGAGGGAGAGATGCTGGGAGGTCCCCAAACATGGCAGAATTTGCCCCCGATGTCCTCTAGCAGACACAAGGGGGGATTTTTGATTCAAGACAACGTTTGGGTGCTTGGGACTGAGGAAACTGGTGGTTGCATTTGGGATTTAGAAGCCCAGCTCCAGATTAATCCATGAGGTAGGTTAAGGCTTTGGTGCCATCACCTGGGCTCACACTGGTGTGAACATACTTGAAACTGGCATTTGCCAAGCCAGCCAGGCAAAAGAAAGGCTAGCAGTGGAATCCTATACATATCTACACAGAAGGAAGCCCCACTGAGTTTGTTTGCTTGTTTCTTTATATTATTTATATGTCACCTTTCTCTCCATAGGGAATCCAAAGCGGCTCACAACAACTAAAACTATACAACAATCAACCGTTTTAAAATACCATTTAAATTCCATATTAATAACAATTGAGCACACCTCAGAATGAAAACCAGGATTTAAAATAATTTTAAAACATAAAAAAAAAAAATAAAGATCTCAAATTTAAGAAACACATCATTCCTGAAATACTTATTGTTTAAAAGCCTTCCTGAAAAGAAAAGGTCATTGCATGACAATGGAACGACCAGAAGGAGGAGACCAACCTGGTTTCTCAGGGCAGTGCATTCCAAAGCCTGGGAGCAAACACTAAGAAGGCCCTCTATTTTGTCCTTGCCAAATGAGCTTGGAAAGGTGGTAGAACCAAGGGCCTCCTCTTTAAAACCAAGAAGGCTCATATGGGATGATATGATCCTTCAAGTAGCCTGGACCAAGCGGTATAGGGTTATAGGTAATAATAACCTGCACTTTGAATAGGACCTGAAAAAAAGACTGGCAGCCAGTGAAGATGTTGTAATATGGGAATTATATGCTCCCTGCAACCAGTGCCAGTCAGCAGTCTGGCTGTGGCATTTTGAACCAGCTAAAGTTTCCAGACACTCTTCAGACCCACATAGAGCACACTACAGTACTCTAAATGGGATGTAACTAATGCATGTGTCACTATGGCCAGATCAAACATATTTAAGGAATGAGTGCAGCTGGTGCACTAGCTTCAACTGTGCAAATGCATTCCTGGCAACTGCTGAAACCTGTGCATCCAAACTCCAGGTGCATACCCAAGCTGTGAACCTAACTTTTCAGGAGGAGTGTACAGACTATGTCCATATTCCTTGATTTGTTTTTGTTTTTTACTGATCAGGACCACCTCTGTCTTGTCTGGATTAAATCAGTTTGTTAACCCCCATCCAGTCTGTCAATGACAACAGACACTGGTCTAGGCACAGAACAGCTTCCTTGGAATCAGATGGGAAGGAGAGAGAGAGTTGAGTATTACCAGCATACTAATGGCAGCAAAACCCAGAACTCTGGACAATCTCTCCCAGTAGTTTAATGCAAATGTTGAATAACATGGGGTACAGGACTGAGCCCTGAGGGATACCACAGACAAAAGTCAGGGTGTTGAACTCCACCTTCTGAGTTTGGCCATTCAGGAAAGATTGGAATCACTGTAAAATAATATCTCCAAGACCCATCCCAGAGAGACAGCCCAGAAAATTACCATGGTTGATGGTATCAAAAGCCACTGAGAGGTCCAGCAGAACCAAGAAGAATACACTCTTCCTGTTCAGTTCCTCGAATAGGTCATCTGCCAAGGTGACTAAAGCCACCTCTGTTCTGTAACCAGGTCTGAAGCCAGACTAAAATTGAGCTATATAATCCACTTCACTGAGGAAGCTCTGGAATGGAAACACCAGAACACTCTCCAAGGCTTGGCCAGAAATGGAATATTGTAGACTAGCCAATGATTATCCAATATAATGGGTTTCAAGGAGGGCTTTTTAAATGAAGGTCTTACTACTGCCTCCTTTAGGCATTCTGGTACCCTGCTTTGTTCCACGGAGACGTTCACCACTCCCTTAACCCATTCAGCCAGCCCCACTCTCAATATACTGCTGGATAGCTTAGTGGTTTAGGTATTTGGCTGGGGAGCCAGAGGTTGGGAGAGTAATTCCCCACTGTGTCTTCTTGACAGGGGCTAGACTAGATGATCCATAAGGTCCCTTCCAGCTCTGCAGTTCTAAGATGATGATGATGATGATGATGAACTCCTCTTTTCCACCCCTCAGGTCTGGCCTACTGCTGCACAAAGAACCCAGATGGGCAAAGCTGAGAAAGACTAACTCCCCCAGCTGTGTCCAACCAGGTCTCTGTAATGCAAGCCAGGTCAGCTTGCTCATCCAAGATCAGATTTGTCTTAACTTTCACTGACCTGGCAGTTTATATGGGTACACAATAGGATTTGTGCTGTGCAGTCCCATGTTATGCATATTTAGTAAGAAGTAAGACTTGTCCTGTTCAATAGAAAAAAGTATGTGTGCATGGGATTCTAGCTTTGATATTTCTATCCCACAGCTTACCAATGTGTCAGAGGAAGATGACGTGGTTTGGGAGATTTTCATCAGATGGACTAGTGAGGCTTTTTGGAGAGTGGTACAATCAGCTGATATGAAACATGGTTGTATATCAAGTGAGCTGTCTTTTATAGGCTCTTGATGAAACCTCTTAGTCATTTTTGGTTGCTGGTTGTGCAGTTCTTAAGAAGATTGTGACTTAAAATTCTACAGCAGCCACAGGGTTCTTGGACACACCTCCAGTGGAGAGTGTTATTATTTCTCCTACATTATTCAGCACACAATTCTCTCTGTGGAGGCTTGTAGGAAATATGGCCCCTAGCTAGATAATTAATCTGAAGCAGCAGAGAAATCTGCTTGAATGTTGCAGTTTGTGTTACGTTGGTGGGGAGTTCAATTATGCTTCCTAGCTGACCATCAGCTTATGGCCTTTTCCAGTGTTTCTTGTCTGTGGTGGTGCAGTAACTGGGGAGGCCATTTTCAGCAGGAAAGGGTTATTCAAATTTTAATTGTTATGTCAATGAGAATAGTAGGGGGCTCATTTTAGCTCCTAATCAGGGGGAACTCATGGGCTGAAACAGTGATGCCTCACCCCAAAAATTTGAGGGGGCATTCTCCTATTCCATTCATGAACTGTCAACTGTTCCCAATTGAGTATTAGTGACAATTCTAAGACATGAGAAGGATTGTCTGTCAGCTTTTTCTTTCCCACCCATGCAAATACTAGCCACTATTCATAACCTCCTTGCTTGCTTTTTTAAACACAAGATGCAATGTAAATGAGAAAGAGATTGTAACATTGAAGAGTTTAACTAGTGCACAGGAATCACTTTTGATGTTTGGCTCTACTTTTGGGGCTGGGTTCTTCAAATAATAATCCTGTGCCTTCTAGTCTATTATGAGCTACGGTGACACTTTTCAGGGTTTTTAGGTAGAGAGTACTCAGAAGTAGTTTACCATTCCTTCTTCTGGAGACATCCTGGGACTCTACAGCTTGCCCAAGACCACAAAGGCTGGTTGTACTCACAGGAAACGCAGTGGGGAATGGAACTCCCAACCTTTGGCTCTGCAGCCAGATACTTAAAACGACTGAGCTATCCAGCCTACTTGGGTTCTTTATTCTTTTCTAATTTTCTGAGACTCAGCTCCTTTTTTGAGATGGTTCTTTTCCTTCAGGCTTTCTGGGGTGGAGTCCCAAGGATGGCCACCTAGAGCATCTAGCATAGCCATGTAATTATCTGGGTGGGCTGCTTGCCAAACATCGAAGCTAATCATCTGATTGTGAGGAATGCCCTAGTTTTGTCAAGACCACACATTCTGGCTAATCATGTGACCATGAGAAATGAACCAATCTCATCAAGGCCAGGTGTGCTCAATTTAGGAATTCGGGTAGATATCATAGGAACATCTTGCTGTTCTTTCTTTGATGGATTCTCCATTGCAGAAGGGAGATAAGCTTCATAATCTTATTTTGTGAGTTTGCTAATAACATCTTCAACTGCACTAGGGAAGTGATGAGTCTCACAAGTTTTCTCATTATCAGAAGTTTCCAGAGTCTTTCCAGGTGGACACTCTCCACTGAGACTTCCTCCTGCATCTCCAAAGTTTCCCTAGCTCCTTGTGAAAATGAGACCCAAGAGTCATTCCTCCTTTTTGTTTCACTCATTGCTTTGTGCAGGGCAATACAAAATTATTTAATGACTTAATACCCTTTCCAGTGGATTCTCATCCAGGAAGACGCCATTTTATATGGGAATTGTAAGAGCCTGGTGTTTCTTCTGTATTTTCCAGATGAGGCCTGTGCAGGAACACTTAACTGTGTGCAGAAACATGAAGTATTGCAACTGTAATAAACAGCTTGACATCTCTTCCAGTGGAAAAAAATGATGATCAAACTTCCCAGAGATCCTAAAGTGGGCACTGCTGCTATCTGTATATCAGGCAGCATGATGAGGCAAACCTTTTAAAAATGACATGCTTGAATTTGTGGTGTCATCAGTAACTTATCCTGCTTCATGCATTATTGTATCACAGCAGGCAAGGCCATCAGAGGTGGGTGATCTCCTCAGCTGGTATTTTGCATGGCACAGCTATATGACTCCAAGGAGGAAGTGCTATTTTCAAACACACACGGCTAAATATCAAAGTGTAGCAGGAAAGCTGCTGTAATCAATGCAAAAACTTTATTTTCCATAGCCCCAGGAGTATCAGAAAGGGGAATGCTTGCATGCACCAGTCGGACGTTGTTCCCCTGTGCTATACAACAATTTATGCAAGGAGTCATTTTCTCACTGTGTAAGTTATGCCATGGATGTAACCAATTCTTCAAAATTACTTCCATATCCATAAAGAAGGACTGTGGAGCCTCCTTTGTTTGTTCACAACAGAGAAGAAGCAATAGTCAGCAGCTCTAGATTAATCACATGGAACTCCTGAGCTGGCGTGCTCCTCTTCTTCCAAAGCCAATTTTAAAGAGAAAATAAAAGAAACCCCACTCTTAATAATAGAGATGAGAGATCCTCCACAGGACAAATACACTACTTCCAATCCCTGACACAATATTGTGGTTCACCACTTCAAAACCCTGAGGTATTTACATACATAAAGTTCACTGGCACTTTTCCAATAAGAGTTCTATTTAAACAGAAGAATATCCTACGACTCCAATGTCTTAAATATTCACATCATAGCTTTGTGTTGCAAGAGTGTATTTTATTTTTATGTCAAAAGAGGGAGCCGTTTTCATCTTGGTTCTACTAGAGAGTTTTGTGTGAAGAATACAGCAGCTGTGGGCCCCATAGAGGCACACATCCACATTCTACAGGTATACATGAATTTTGGCAATGTTATTTTCAGACTCTGCCTTCCATCGTGGCCGGACACAAAACTCAAGTGTAATTTAAAGCCTTCAGAAAGATTAGTGAAGAAATTCTAGGGAAGAAGAATAAAACAGACCTGTTTGCATGACTGTAAAGTGCAGCACTAAATAGCAAGCAGTTGCTGTGTGTTCTGTATCAATAAGAGAAAAGCAAACCGCTGCATAAAATATCTAATGAAGGACTAGGGTGAGGCACGACAAAACAGTGGGGCATAATCACTATAAAAATAATACAGAAACAAGGAATAGATATTTTATAAGAAGTGAAAGGCCCACAGATTTTTGGGGGCCTGAGGTCTGATCCACTACTTAGTCTGAAGTATATAGGTTGTCAGAGGCTTCAACGTGCACGTGGTGTTGATTAGTGATGGTGCTCTGGATAATAAAACTTTAAACTACTTAATATTTTTCCTTGGAGGAGGCTGCGTTAACAATACCCGGCTTGTTGGGACATCAGAATACATACTGGACCAGCTGGACATTTAGTCCAGCATCAGTGGCACTCCGGGATCAGTGGATTCAGATCATCATAGTGCTCTGGACATTCCCCATTAGGGATGAGGCTTTGGGGTTAGGAAGAATGAAAAACAAAATGGAAGAGGCACTTATATTCATTGTTGCTTTCCTTCTGTTGTGTTCCAAAAGAGAGCCTCAGAAATACTGAGTATCCCTTTAAATGAATGAGAAGAATGTGGATCTTCTGTATCCACCCATGTTTTCCCTCATTCATTTATTCATCCATCTACACAAAATCACCTCACAGTCATTCATATTCCAACTAATACCTCACCAGCCCCACTCTTTCCCCTCCCTCTCCTTTTCCGTGTCACCTTCTACCATGGTGCCTTCTTGCTCAGCCACCTTGGCTGTTTCTGCTTACTCTGCCTCATCCCTGTTGTGAGCCTCCTTGCCCAGCCTGGGCTGCTCTTTCCCCTCCTTCTCCTTTTGCCTCCAGCTGCTGCCCAATGGGAAAAAATGAAATAAACCAGCCTAAAAGAGGTGCTCCCTTTTACATTGAATGAATAGAGTACTGCATGAAGAAACAAATTAAGTGCCTCTACAAAGATTATTTATTTTCTCTCTCTCAACATTTCCATTGCTCTTAAGTTTGCCATGTTCATCTGAACAACAACAAACCAGTAGCAAACAAGTCCTTGCAGCTGTAGGATTTCTTAATGCAGTCATCTGTTGGCATGCAGGTGCACTTGAGAAAACCATGAATATTTGGGAGGAAATACAGTAATTGATGCTAACTGTAGGCAAACAGATGATAGGTCAGTAGTTTATAGAATCAAACCAGATTTATAAAGGAGATAGGTTATCACTGGATTCGGGAATAAGATCTGGATTGCCAAGGGCTTTGTTACAAAATCCAGACAAGTATAAGTGTGCTTAAGTCATTTTTTTCCCACCAAAAGGCAAGGATTCCATCCACTTCTGGGGATTTCCAATTTTGTTTCTTCTCCAGTGCTTAATATGTCTTTTATTTCACAGAGAACCACAGGTGCTCGGAAGCTGTGCACTTCATGTTCATATTGGGTCCCCAGGGCACTTAATTTGTTTCTAGTGGCAGAATACTACAGATTTACCCAGTGCTTCCCCAAATCCTTCTCAGGTAGTACAATGGCTGCATTATTATTATTATTATTATTATTATTATTATTATTATTATTATTATTATTATTATTATTATTATTATTACAGAGCACACAAAAGAGATACACTCATACTTAAGAGATTGGAGACCCACCACCTTAGTTACATTTGCATTTAGACATGTATCAATTTTTCAGAGTATTCAGTTAACCTTTAGTTTCAACCTTCGCTCGTACCATTTGAAATGAAAGCCACCTTTAGAAATGGAAATGAAAAGGGTAATGTTGACTCCGAAAGCTTTCAGAAGAGGTTTAAATCAAGATTTAGTAGCAGGAGACAGACAGGGCCAGACAGATCCTTGTCCCAGTAAAAAGCTTACTAGCAACTTGTATTTTATCTCCCTGATTGCATTCTGTCAGCTGATGTGCTCTCACCCTCTGAGGCCTCCCTACTGCATTGGCCATCAGTTATGATGAACAGAAGGGAAAGGCCTGCAGGTTTCTAATCAAATAAATTTGAATAGTGCAGCCATGGGTACCGTTCTGACTTTGTGACGCAGTAACACTTTATAACTCTGCCAAGAGAGCCTTACAGAAATGCCTGAAATGTAAATGAACTGCACCTCAGACAACCTTCAAACACAGCAAAGTCTAAGAGAAGAGTGAAACTTTCTGGCAAATGTTGATAGTGGTGTGATAGTGGACAGAATGATATCATGGTTAAGGGGCAGATTGATCTTACTACTGATCTCAGTTACATGGAAACATATACACATTCAGGGTCAAATTGAGAAAACAAGCTTGTGCGTAGTTATGAGGGGAGGGTTGTTACATTTGTGATGAACTACTCCTTCCTTCCCCAACTTGGCATCTTCTAGATATTTTGGATTACAGCTGTCATAATTCCTTAGCCAGTATGGCTAGGGATGATGGGAGTTGCCACCCAACACATTTGGAGGACACTGGTTTGTGGAAGGCCACTACATTGAAAAACAGAAGCAGAAACATCCTGTTTGCTTGTACTGCTTGCACAACAGTATTTTTGCACAAGTGGTTACGCTTTTTTTTTTAACCTGTTGTTCATGGAGGTATCCAGAACCTTTTTTTGCATGTGTGAGTGTCGTTCTCTGGAATGCAACAGTAGGCAAGCTGGAGATCACACAGAGTTATCTGGTTGCAGCACAATGCTCCACGTGCTCTGTGAGAGGATGCTGCCTAATAATTCAAATTACGCTGAGGCGCAATAGATGGGCCGAGACCTCAGCACTGTCCCTTAGACTGTTCTATGTGTACAAGAAATTTCTTCATATTTGTCTTGCTCATTTTGCAATCTCTTCTCTCAACTAAGACAAAAACAGTGTGTGTTGACTTTCTAATAAAAATTAATTCTTGATACATGATGTACTTAGCTGCATTTCATAGACAGAGGGAGAGAGAGACAGCTTAACTTGTGGTAGACTTTGTCATTTGGAGATACCTCAACAAGAACAACAGCAAACTCTAAGCAGAGAAACAACTTCTTTTTGTGATTAGTTCTTTTGTATAATTCTATGATGTCACTGACAATGTTAAAGCTGATCCTGGCTATGGACAGTTTCCCTAGAACATGAGATATTTTCTCATACTTTATCATAGAACTTGGAAATTATTTTGTAATTTAACACTCTCAGGTGGCACAGCTAGATAAAGAATCCTGTTCATAACTCTACAGCATGTCCCTTGCTGGTACAAAAATTTGAGCCTGATGTAATTCCAAAAGTCCAAATGCACAACTCTGATTCCAAATTATATCCACTTTGCTATGAGGTGAACTCATAAGTTGAGATTTTAAAATGTCATCTCCCTTGGAGGCATGTTCTTTCCCCCTCTCCCTACCACGTAACAGGAAGAAAGAGTTCAGGGAGAGAAAGTAAAAGTAATTTAACCTTCTTAGAGCAGGTAAAATAGATTTGCTCCAGAGAAGATGCGTGCCTGTCAGTGTTCAAATTTGGGACGCTGTTTGAATAAGGAACATCTCATCCTTCCTACTTTCCAGTAGGTTCAAAGAATTGCACAACCAAAAAAGTCTCCTATGGAACTCCCATAGAAGTGAATGGCAGGAAAACAAAGAATATGCACAAAAAAAAACAAAAAAAAAAACCCATGGGTAAGTGCCATATATGCTTTGACCCAAACATTTCCAACCCACAGATCCTCATGCTGAAAAACTGGCATTAATAGGTCCATGGAATCCAAGCTGTTAATTGAATTGGCCTGCATTTGGTAATTTGCATGATGGCTAGTTCTACTGAAATTATGACTGGTTAGCTCTGAAGACGTGGGAATGCCTTGAGAATTGTTAATATTCTTCTTTTTCAGAACAGAGTCTTCTACAACAGAGTCCTGGGCTATAAAACTCAGTTCTGAAGAAGAAGAATTCTGAGGAGGCTGGGCTACACAAACGTAATCCTTAAGGATAAAACATAGTCTTCTGGTCTTTCTCCTGCCAGTCCCTCAAAGGCTATTAGTTCTTCACATATTTGAGAACATGGAATGCCCACATAATAAATGGATAATATAATTTACTATATACTATTTACAGTGTGTATTGGGGCCTAGTCTTCAAACTCAAGGGCCATGTTTGTAAAGGAAGATCTGCAAAAACTCCAGTTAATCGGTGGGAATTCTGGAAACTGCTTTTCTGTTTGAGTTTGTAAATTGCTGCTCTGAAGTTCACAGATGAAAGGTGATCGGGTACAACCTTATCTATCTGCTGACATTAGGCATGTTGAACCAGTAAGCTGAAGATCCTCAGCCTTGTGGAACCCTGGGAGAGTCTGTCACTTTGTCTCCTTGGAAGAAGTTCCAAAAATTATAAAGCCTTCCTTTTTGATCTGTCTCAAAGAGAAGCTTTCAAATGATTCACACACACCCCTCATAAGACTCGTAGGCACTGCTGATGTACCCACTGAGACGAAACCCTCAGTTCTGAAATACCACCTAGTCTGTCTGTCTGTCTTTCTTTCTTTCTTTTCTAAAAACAAGTCCACCCAACAATACCAATCTACATGTTTATTTATTTTATTTATTTAATTGGTGATTACACTATGTGATTACACTGATACTCAGTACAACCTTTAATACTGGAGGTCATGACAATCTCAGATAGTATTTCTTTCAGAGCTTCTATCCAGGTCAGAAATCTTTACTGAGATTCCGAACTTTATCTGCTTGTAAATGGTCTGAACAGGCATAATGAACATTGAGACAGTGCTTCTGAGCCTTCACAGGGCTTCATACACATGCTTCTAGTTGTAATCCTTACAATTATATAGCATTAGGCATGATCAAGCAAAACCTTGCAATCCTATGCATGTCAAAATGCAACAGGACATATTCCCAGACAACTGTGTAGATTGCAGTTTAATGTGCAATCCTGCCTATATCTACACAAATACAAGCCCCACTGATGGACTGTCAAGTCTCAAGGTATCAGGGAATGGCTGTGCTCCTAGAGGTCTCTAGATAGCAAGACATATCTCAAGGTGATTGTCACTGGACAAGGGGAAGATACGATTCTGGTGTGAGAGGTAGCTTTAAAGTCTGGACTCCCCTTTTAATCCACTTCCAGCTCATGCCGGAGGTCGCTGGTTCAGCCCAAAGTAAACTGTGCTTCCAAGCTACAGGCGCATCAAAAAGCAAGGGACAAGGAAAAGAGATAGGAGAGAGGACAGCTGGTGTGTGTGGTGAGCTGGGCAAATCTGAAGACAGAAATCTCCCCATAGACAGGTGGTGAGTCTTCCATAAACCCTTGGAGCAATACAGGGTCTGGAAAAGGTGGTTGTCAGGTGGGGAAGAATGAAGCCAAAAAAGGAATGGCAGCAACTGTTGGACTCATTTTGCTGCCTATTTGGCCACTGAAAAACTAATTTTATATGCAGTGGGAAATTCCTTGCCTCTGGGATTCAATATTACCTGTTACATATACAGTGGTGCCTCGCTAGACAATGTTAATCCGTTCCACGAAGATCGCTGTCTAGCGAAAACATCGTCTAGCGAAGCACGTTTTCCCATTGGAATGCATTGAAATCTCTTCAATGCGTTCCAAAGGGAAAACTCGTCGTCTTGCGAAATCTCCCATAGGGAAACATTGTCTAGCGAGTGAGGGTCCCCGTCGGAATGCACTGACAGCTGCACTGACAGCTTTTCACCACTAGTCAGCGCATTCCTATGGGGAAACCTCATCGTCTAGCGAAAATTCCCCATAGAGAGACATCGTTTTGCGAAGCGCAGTAGCGATCGCAAAAAGGCATCGTCTAGCGATTTCCTCGTCCTGCGAGGCAATCGTCTAGCGAGGCACCACTGTACTGTATATTACCTGTTAGATATACTGTATGTTACCTGTTAGCTAGGTTTTACAAGAATTCTGGGTCCATTTACCTGACTTGCTGTTATGTCAGTTTCCACTCTCAGTGGCCCAGGAAGTAGTTCCAGTCCTCAGGGCTGTAACTATGGTGCAGTGTGCCCAACCTGCATTCTTGTTTATATTAGCAAGAGACAAAAGGTGTGATCACATGGACATATAGCTCCCATTTTGGACCCCCTGTGGCATAATCCAGTGTGAGCTGTTTCCTGGCAATCACATGACAGATGAGCAATTGTGCTCTAGCCTGACCAATCTCAACGGGTGCCATGTGGCCCCCTGGGTGGGCAGCCTGGCACATTTGAAGGGGGCCAGAGACTAGAAAAAAATCTTCACACACCACCTTATAAGCCTCGTTATATGACTTATACAATCTGGATTCAGTGCGGCTAAAAAACCTTGTAAATAAATAAATGAATAAATAAATGTGTTTATGGCCGTGGCCAAAACAAGGTTGAGAATGGCTGTTTAGCCCAATCCCAATCCATATTCAAGCTGGACCTTTTTTGGTCTAGCAGTGGGGCTACTAGTTTTTGGGGTCAGGCTGGAGGGATTTCCCAATGGTCAGAAGGGTCACTTTGAGTCTGAAAAGATGCACACCTTTCTTGCCATCTGATTGCACCAAGAAAAGTTCCAACAAATTTATCTGGGCTGCTTGCTTTTACGTTAAAAGAGGTTTCTCTGTGTGTTTGTGTGGCTCTGCATGTATCCAAATGTTACAGAGAACAAAAGAGGAAGAGGAAGAAAATAAAGAAAAAAGAAAAAGGCAGGTGCAGACTGCCTTTTTCCCCCACCCTATTTTTTTAAAAAATAATTAACAATGGCAAGATTAACAATATTACTCAACACATACATTCATATATTTCTATCCTCTTCTTTCCTCCCACCCTCCCTTTCCCTATGGCAGAGTCATATCCAAAAACTTATATTGAGGTTTTCCTGGGAAAACTATAGTTGTATTACAAGTAGTATAAAGACCAATAAATCCGTATGCTTCGGCAGGTCCCTTATTATCTAATCCATTCATCTAAACAATAAAAGGGTGACAGTGAGTTGCAAAAGAATCCAAATGTTTTATCCCTTTAGCTATGCGTAGTTTGGTGGTTAATTTTTCCAAATGTAGATGTATCGAACCTAGGCCCCTCAGGGAAGCATTCAATTCATCTCTTCCACCCAGACACCATTTGAGCTAGGAAAACCCAATGACCTCCCCACTTCCCCTTCTAAGAATTCTTTTGAGCCTTTTGGGGAGTGGTAGCAGCGAACAGAGTTTAGAGGACTCCAAATATGTTCGCTCATTCCTTTGGGTGAAGTCCTGGAGCGAGAAAGATGAGGCACTAGGCAGAATTTCACTCTAAGAATGAATAGGGGATGAGGAGAAGTGTACAGAATGAGGATGAGAGTGAGTAATACTCATTGGTTGGTGAGGGCAAATTCAGTGAGAAGGGCACCTCCTCCTTTTAATTCTCCAGCCTATATAGTAAATTGAACTTCATCTATATCTGTGAATTCTCAGTCATCCAGGAGAGGTTATCTGGAAATTGAGTCATGGCAACTGGACTTCTTTCTTATTAGGTTGAAACGTTGCACTTCTCATCCAAGTAGCTTCTTCAGTCGGAGGAGAATTGGTAGAAGATCCCTGATATACCATGACTCAACTTCCAGATGAACTTCATCTACTGTGCACAGACTATCTGGTGGAAGCAGCAACTGTGGAAGTGACAGTAATGGAGGGAAGCCCTGAACAGTGACAGTGCTGCTGCCACCATCTTTGGGAAGTTGAAATGGGCCCTTGGACATCTCCACAGACTGGAAACTCAGCATGGGAGAGGCCCTTAAGTCAGACCCCCCCAAAAGAAAATGTGGGCAAAATGCAGGTCTCCAGATGAGTGACTGCTGTGCTCATTAGCCCCACCCAAGATACACAGTATTTTGTTCTGTTGTTAATTTACCCAGATTTTTAATTGATCTTTTTCAATCACATTTATTTGTTTTTGAAAACAGATATATTAGTTTTAATAGTTACTTGTGGAACGAATTGGCAGGTTCTAAGGGGCATTGATTTGAGGTTGGGTTTTGGGTTTCTGGCTGACTGGATAGCTCAGTGGTTTAGGTATGTGTTTGTAGAGCCAGGGGCTGGGAGTTCGATTCCCCGCTGTGCCCCCTGCGAATAGAGCCAGCCTGTGTGGCCTTGGGCAAGCTGCACAGTCCCAGGACACCCTGGGAATGGTAAACCACTTCTGAGTATTCTCTACCTGGAAAACCATGAAAAGGGTCACCATGAGTCAGACCTGACTTGGGGACAAGTGATTATTAATGTCCTACCTATTAGTTACAATGATGCCAACTAGAGATGGTGACGAATATAAAAACGGATCGGCTTTTTCGATGAAAATAGCCGATTTGTTAAATATTTGTCCCTTCATATACAAAGGGACAAATACAATACAAAGGGACAAATATTTACCCATTTTTATTCGTCCTTCGTATTAAAAAAAAAAACATTCTGCCTACCGGTCGCCGGTCAACTGATCAGCGGGGGATAGGCAGCCACCACCCACCACAGCCACCCAACCCCACAGCCTACCCTCCCACCCCCTTCCTCTCCCTACCTTAGCCCACCCCAACCGACACCCCCTTCCTATTAAAAAACAACAACAAACACCATTCTGTTTACCAGCCGCCGATCAGCTGATCAGTGGCAGATAGGCAGCCATCCCCCTCCCACAGCCAGCCACCCCAACAGCCTACCCCCACACCCCCTTCCTTTCCCTACCCTAGCCCCCACCCCACCCCCACAGACACCCCCTTACCTTAATCGCTGCTGCCAAGGTCTCCTTCTGGCCTCCCAGCCATGCATGTAAAAAGGGAGACTGGCTGCCCTTTGCAAATATGGCGGCTGCGACTTCACTTAGGGTAGGGAAGCTGCAGCTGCCATCTTTGCAAAGGGCAGCCTGGATTCCCTTAGCCTGCCTTAAGGGAATCCAGGCTGCCCTTTGCAAAGATGGCTGCTGCAGCTTCCCTATCCTAAATGAAGCCGCAGCCGCCATCTTTGCAAAGGGCAGCCAGTCTCCCTTTTTACATGCGTGTCTGGGAGGCCAGAAGGAGACCTCGGCAGCAGCGATTAAGGTAAGGGGGTGTTGGTGGTGGGGTTTAAGGTAGGGAAAGGAAGGGGGCGGGTGGGTAGGCTGTGGGGGTGGCTGGCTGATCGGCAGCTGGTAGGCAGAATGGTGGGTTTTTGTTTTTTTGTGGGTTTTTTGTAATGTTGCTGAAGATAAACTCAATGCCTCATGCATGTCTCTCAGTGCCAAAGACCTCTCATTCTGCTGGGGCCAAAAATAACTCCCTCAATACCATGGGCTTCTGTGCCGTGTGGTAAACTCTCCTGGGGGGACCCAATTTGTGGGTGAATAACTTGGATGTCCGATATCCAATCTTCACCAAAGTTGGCAGGCGTGTTGGGGAAAGACATAGGAAGCTCCGTTGTGATTCCGGATTCTCTAAGTACCTGGGGGAGTTTTCCTGGGGGTGTCCTCTTTGTGACTATAGATGCACAGGAGCCAGTTTTATAGCCGTTTAAAGCGAAGACGGATCGATGAATCGATTCGTCGATTCATCGAAGAATATTCATATATTCGTATTCATTGAGTCGTTAACCTTGACAAATCATGAATCAAAACAAATCGCCATTTTTTTTATTTGTCCCCATCTCTAGTGCCAACCCTTGCCTGCCTCACCTCTGTGACATCACCTCAGTGGTATCATATGGGTCTTGTGGTTTCAGATTTGGCCCTGACATCAGGCAAGCAACAGGATGCTGCTGCTGCTGACTTGGCAGTCCTACCTAGTGTTAATCACTTTTTCTATCTCTAGCTAACACAAATGGGAAATGCTTCATTCTTACATTGAAATCAACAGTTTAAAAAGTGTTTAATTTTGCATTTCCCTTCCCTTTCTTTTCTTAAGAGAAAAAAAATAAGCCAATTATAATTTGTATAGTGAATAAGTAAGTAAGTAAATAAATAAATAAATAAACAAACAAATAAATATTTATCTCTTCCTATGAAATACTTGTTGGCCTATATCTGTGTAGCGTACCTTTAATAAATCCCTTTGGTCAAATGATGGGAAGAAACCTCATAATATTTTATGACATCCCTTTTTAAAAACCCTGCTGTTAACATAAACATAATGGAACATGCAGTTTGCATTATAATTAAACATTAGTACCAAAGGGAAATTATTTCCAGCAGAAGTGTATTGCACTGTTGCCCCCAACTACACCCCATACTTTCAGGGCTACACATACACACACATCCCCATCCTGGTTTTTAAAACTTTGCAGTGAAGATTGTGAAAATGTTAGAGAAGATACAGGATACCTGGGGGAATTCAGCATTCTAGAGCAGAGAAAGAAGCCTGCAGTAGAATGGGCCGGGAACACAAACCAGCATGGCAATCAGGCCTCAATGGTGCCAAGCCAACTGAGTTCTCACAGAATTGCTGCAGTTCCTGGGGTCTCCATTTGATTTTCAGAACAAGCGGTGTTGCAGGAAGAGAAAGTTTCATTTTTGAGTGTGATTTCATAGTTTTAAACCTGGGCACCTGTCTCTACCCTTCCCCAGCTGGTCCCAAGATTCCATATTGAAACGCTGTCTTAGTTATAGCTCTGAGCAAAGGTATTTGTATGGACAGAAACAGACAGTATGAGTAGCCTGTGCTTAGAACAGGAAAATCCTCAAGGGCTAATAGTGTGTGAATGTAAAAGCAGACGCTTCTCTCTGTTTCCAGAATATACAAATTTATTTCCTTCATTTTGTGATTGGCCTTCAGGACTTGAGCACAGGATTCCTTCGAAGCTGGATTTGCCAAAGATTAAAGACTTCCCCAGTCATACCTCACAAACACTAATATGCTTTCAACTCTCATCACAGACCTCTAACATCTATTTTTGTCCTATGTGCCATTTGTTAATGCAACAGTGGTGTACCAAAGAGCCCAAGAGTGAGAGGAAGGGACTAGGGAAAGAGCAGGCAAATGTACTACTTGGACCCAATGTGCCATCTACAGCAAGGCAAGGAGTGGACTGCACCACAACCAGAAGGCTTAGCAGCTGTCCCATACCCAGTACCAACCCTTGCCTGCCCCAAGCATTATGATTTCACAAGGATCCAAGCCCTCCCATATCATCAAATGTCCAGTAAAGCAGGGGTCCCCAACCTTTTTCATCCCACGGACCGGCTGGGGAAGGCGGGGCACCCCCCGTGCTCATGCGCATGCGTGAACAAGTGCATACGCAAACAGCGGCACAGCACTTCTGTGGGTGCACGCGCACTCATGCACATGCGCATACAGCGGTGCGGTGCTTGTGTGGGTGTGCGCACTCGTGCGCATGCACAAACGGTGGCGTGGCACTCACATGTTTACTACTACTCATGCCAAGGAGTTATATAACCATCCCATCACTGACCATTCCAGCAGTGTTGCATGATATCCAGCATATGAAGGAAAAGGAGGAACATCGTCTTTCCACTGGCTGCTATGGTTCCCTGACCACTTCCTGCCTTAGTGCAGGAATTCTGTGCTTCCCAGGCCATACATAGCATGATATTGCTTTTTAGATACCTGCAGAAGCCCAAATGTATTTGTCTTGGGCACCTTCGTCAGAGAAAATCATTATGGAAGAAGTCTCCATGGAGACTGCCTCTTGCTGGGACACCTGTTTCATGAAGAAGAATCCGTCATTATGAGGTCTTTTATTTGGGTACAGCAGCACTCTGGAAAACTGCATTTTTATATCTAGTGCAATTTTTCAGAAAGCCTTCCTATCAGAATTCTCATTTTGAGGGGATCCCCTCAAAGCAAGAGATCATACAGGTGACTGTGCTGGACAGCTTGGTACAGCATAATTCTCGCCTTTTTTCTGTATGTCATCAGGAGAGAGTATATCTCCAGAATGTTCTTTATTTTATTCTGAAGAAGACTGTGCTACTCTGTCAGCTAAGTCTCAAGAAATGTGAGGCAACCCTTACGTTAATGGAACGACAAACATTCTGTATGTATGTGACCCCACATTTAGCATTGTCATTGACAAGGCCTTTGAGACCCTAGAGAGCGGGTGTCAATCAAAATGCTAATACCGGGGTACATCAACAAATGCATTCATGTTCCTTTATTTTAAAAGGCAATGAATTCCCCAAGAAGGGGAAAACCCATTTGGATTTAAAGCAAAAAGGTATGGTTGAAATTTTACTCCTAAAAGTTACAAAATTCAGACCACAGATCAATCCCCTCCTTACTCAAAACATGGGTAAGTCAACAAGCTCTTCATGTACTTTGACTTCTACCACAAGTCAACACTATTGCACAATCCCACTAGTGCCTCTACTCACTAGGTAGCACAATGTTAGTGATGTAAAAAAGATGAAATAAAACACAGGCTTTGATTAAGTCAGCCAGAACTGTGCATTGAATTTGGACAAATGCCAAGATACTAAACAAATTGGCCTGATTCAGACCTATTTGTGCAAGGTCTGAATTGAAATAGAATGGCTAGCTTTGGATCCAGACTGAAACAAAGTAAATTCACAAAACAGTTTGTGTCTGGAGCTCAAAGTGAACTGAATGGGGCACAAATTGCTTGAAACCTTTAAAAAAAAGCAACAAATTTTACAGGAGCCTCATAAGCAAATTCCTGAAGCCAATTTTCTAAAATTTGGCTGGTCCACTCCCCTCTTTAGGTTATATCATGTTTGCAAATTTTTTAAACATCGGTTGAAAAACAAAGCAGTTAATAATCATTTTGGTTTTCCAGTGCAGGTCAATGGAAGGTCTGCAAGTGGATTCAAATCTAGGTCACAGATCAATTCATGTGGGACACAAATTGTTCCAGATCAAATTAGTATCCATTTTAAAACCCTGAACTGGCCTCCAAATCAGACTGTAGCACCCATGCATAGCCCCAGAGTCTGCATCTAAAACCAGCAGATTTTCAGTGCAGTTCGGTCATCAGTTACACAAGCTTTACTAGTCTTTCCCCTGGATTTGGGGAAAGAAGGTCTAGCTATGTTCAACAGGCTTAGTATTAGATGAGCAGAGGCCTTTCCTCTTTAGAAAGTCAAAGAGTGGAGCTTACCTCTTGCATTTAAGAGACAGAAGTTAAGGTA
Organism: Intellagama lesueurii; assembly: GCA_037013535.1. Lineage (NCBI taxonomy): Eukaryota > Metazoa > Chordata > Lepidosauria > Squamata > Agamidae > Intellagama > Intellagama lesueurii. The sequence goes on from JBAJHW010000004.1 coordinate 144,606,179, forward strand.
TAAGAAGATCATTAATGTGTCTGTGTACTGAGTGAGGAAGATCATGCGTCTGTGATCTGAATTTCCTTTTGGGTGCACGTCTTCAACCAAAAGTTTTGCTTTCACCCAGAGTCTGTCCTTCTATCTGTCTCTCTCTCTCTCTCTGGGGAATTTATTCTTTCCTAAGTCCCAACTACTAGGCCTAATAAAATCAGCATTTCAAGGCTATGACTTTATAACACTGCTTTCATCATAGGTAACATAAGGCAAAGCAATGAATGCATGTCTTATGTTAATGATGAATGGGACGCGGATATTTAGATCACCGAAATGAATTCATTGTATCTCATTAATTAACTTTAATTTTACTGTGTATCAGTCTAGGTGAGATACTGTTGTTGTTGTTTAGTCGTTAAGTCGTGTCCGACTCTTCGTGACCCCATGGACCAGAGCACGCCAGGCCCTCCTGTCTTCCACTGCCTCCCGGAGTTGGGTCAAATTCGTGTTGGTAGCTTCAGTGACACTGTCCAACCATCTCGTCCTCTGTCGTCCCCTTCTCCTCTTGCCTTCACATTTTCCCAACATCAGGGTCTTTTCCAGGGAGTCTTCTCTTCTCATGAGATGGCCAAAGTATTGGAGCCTCAGCTTCAGGATCTGTCCTTCCAGTTTGCACTCAGGGTTGATTTCTTTCAAAATGGATAGGTTTGTTCTCTTTGCAGTCCAGGGGACTCTCAAGAGTCTCCTCCAGCACCACAATTCAAAAGCATCCATTCTTCGGCGGTCAGCCTTCTTTATGGTCCAGCTCTCACTTCCATACATCACTACAGGAAAAACCATCGCTTTGACTATGCGGACCTTTGTCGGCAAGGTGATGTCTCTGCTTTTTAAGATGCTGTCTAGATTTGTCATCGCTTTCCTCCCAAGAAGCAGGCGTCTTTTAATTTCGTGGCTGCTGTCACCATCTGCAGTGATCATGGAGCCCAGGAAAGTAAAATCTGTCACTGCCTCCATATCTTCCCCTTCTATTTGCCAGGAGGTGATGGGACCAGTGGCCATGATCTTAGTTTTTTTGATGTTGAGCTTCAGACCATTTTTTGCGCTCTCCTCTTTCACCCTCATTAAGAGGTTCTTTAATTCCTCCTCACTTTCTGCCATCAGAGTGGTATCATCTGCATATCTGAGGTTGTTGATATTTCTTCCGGCAATCTTAATTCCGATTTGGGATTCCTCCAGTCCTGCCTTTCGCATGATGTATTCTGCATATAAGTTGAATAAGCTGGGGGACAATATACAGCCTTGTCGTACTCCTTTCCCAATTTTGAACCAATCAGTTATTCCATATCCAGTTCTAACTGTTGCTTCCTGTCCCACATATAGATTTCTCAGGAGGTAGATAAGGTGGTCAGGCACTCCCATTTCTTTAAGAACTTGCCATAGTTTGCTGTGGTCCACACAGTCAAAGGCTTTTGCGTAGTCAATGAAGCAGAAGTAGACGTTTTTCTGGAACTCTCTGGCTGAGATACTGACATGATCATAAAGGCAGTATTGTGCTTGCCAGTGTTGGGGATGCTCTTTCTAAAATAAACTCTCCCACAGCCTGAAACCCCTCACATCACTTCTTAATAGTTAACCCCAATCTGTGGCACTTCTCCTCTGTGCATAATCTTCTAGAAAAACGGCAGGTGCATAACACCGGCATTTGCCCACACATATAGGCTATGTCAAGCTCCCATAGTTTCCAAGAATGGATTTTTCTAGGGATGTGTGCTGTCTTCAGATAAATGTGTAAAAACGAACCTCATTAGGGTATTTCTGCATTTTGGGAGCAATGACAAAAAAACAGACCAGAAGCATTATGGGATGGAGTTGGCACCCTATAGACTCCTCTTCTCAAATCTGACATTCACATGTCATAATTAGAAGTGTAGGGAGAGAAAGAAAAACTAAAGAAGATGAGGGAGAATATACCATTTATCATACATATATTTACTGCTGTGAAGTCATTGATTAAATAATCAAAGATTTGTACTGCAGCACAACTCATTTCAGATACAGGAAACAGGAAAGGGGGTGGGGAGAGAAAGGAAAGGACATATAGAAGCTGAGGAGTCAAAGAGGCATGAAGTCATTACTCTTTAACACCCTTTACTTGGTTCCTTCCTGGCAGGTGCTCTTCTGGTGCCTGAAAAAGAAGGGGAATCGTAATAATAAAACAGAGCACACTGATCTGCAGATTGCTGCTGGTGCCCTTCTATCCTGCCTGCACCATTAAATCCATGACCTTGCTCCTTGTTCACAGCAATGGGGTCTTCATGGACAACCTGCAACACACAGCTTCTGTCACTCTGGACAATTCCAGATAAAGACTGGGTCACAGTGTCTCCAGAAGGGCTCAGGGTAGGTCAGCCTCAATCTGTGTGCCCTTTATTCAGGCACAGAGTTGGTCAGGGGCCTAGACAAATCACTAGTATTCTCCACTCTCAATAGCTATTTTAACTTATATCAAAGAAACCCCTCCTGACCAGGCCTATGAAGTTATACCTCTTCAGCAATCAGCTATGTACCTGCTTTCATTCGGTGGAAGGCTAAAGATAGAAAGGTGAAAATCTTTGTGTCTCATTTTCATCGCATTTCTTCTAATTCGAGGTGCATTTTTTACTTCTGCATGGAATTATGCACCATTTAACATACTATGTGTTCATCTATGTATGCAGTTTACTTAACTTAAAACATTCCCCCCATTGCCTCAGTATTGTTTGTGTGGATTGCTGTGTGTGCATGTTATTTCTCCAAAACCTTTCAACTGTGCATTCTCTTTTGGTGAGGTGTATTTCTTCTGGAAACAAGTATCAGCAATGCAGACAAGGCTACACACATAGACTGTTAAATAAAATGCATATATTTTCCATCTCCTGCTGCCTGAATTGGAACAAAAGCAAGAGAATCGTGAGGTTATAGCAATACTGTCAGGTTGCTGGTAAGTATTTATTTGGACAAAGAATGATCTATGAGGTTTGCAAGGCGATGAGATATCAGCTTGAATTGGATATGAATGAGTTGGTTTGGAGTTCAGGATGCTTCAAGCTTTCATCAAAGTCCCAGTGATATCACTGGAAGAAAAGGGGGTGTGTAGGCCTTCTCCCTCTAGTCTCTTTATGAATCTCTAAGAAACATACATGATGCTTAGTTGGAGACATGCTAGAACTCCTGCATTTCTCCACTCAGCCCCATGCCTTCTATACTCCACTCCCCAGGAAACTTCTGAAAGGGATGAGAAAGACTTCAGCTCCAGCCTTGATTTAATACACAGAATGCTACCTGAACCAGTCTCCTGGCATTGTTAGGAATTCCAGTTTCTCAGGGTTTGAGAGAAAATGAAATTCTCAGCAGTTCTGATACATGTGATGCTACAGATCCTCTTCTTGTGTATCACTGTTCCTTGGAACTGTCGAACTCCTGAGCCTTAATGAAGATTCAGATCCTGAGAGATTACAGTAATTTTGTCCCCCTCATAATGGTGCCCCAGAGTCTAATGAAAGCAGCTGCAACCATCTCTTCAACTCTCCCACTGTATTAAACTAAGTGTTGCCTGAGAGCAAAGTGTGGAGATATTTGGTCTCAGGTTGCAGTTAGTTCAGCATTCAAAAGTGTATTGCTCCAGGGTTTGGTTTCATCATTAACATAACACCATCTTCTTCTTCTTCATGAGCATCACCATAATCTTAGAAATGCAGAGATGGAAAGGAACTTATGGATCATCGAGTCCCGCCACTGTCAAGGAGGCACAGTAGGGAATCAAACTCCCAAGCTCTGGCTCCACAGCCAGATACCTAAGCTACTGAGCTATCCAGCAGTTCTTATCTTTAATCAATTGCTGTTTTGATTCTTTGTCACTGGCATAAACCATTTGTTAGTTAAATGGGAATCAACTAGGGTTGATCTGATGAACTCCGAAGTGACAACATTCTACAACAGTTGCCAACAGTTCTGAAAGGTCTAGTTCCTTCTGCCAAGACCTGCTGCAGGGTGTACCCCTCTCCCGTTGAAATGGACTTGGCCAGAAACTCATATCTGGATTGTTACTTTAAAAGACAACCTTGATTTACTTTCTTGCCAAAACCAAAACAAGGTACCCAGAGAGAATGTGCCTGGGTTTAAAAGAAAAGTTCACTTCTCGGAGCATAATCCTACATGTTCTTCTAACCTCTCCTTCCCACCCCCACCACAAGGGGAGAAATCAGGGTGAGGACTTCTGGGGCAAAAATAGGTGGGGGCCAAATGGGCCTCTCCCTTTCACTACAGACTGGTATTCTTCACATACTAAAGGCTCCACATTTTAGCACCATTGTTTTTACTCAGGATGGTAAAAGCCTCAACATTTGGATCAACCTTGACACTACAGAGAAATGGCTTGTTGGAAGTGGCAACTCTGTAAGTGTTAAAGCACGTTGGATTGTTATCACACAAGCTTTTAAGATTTTCCATAGATAGAAAATTAGCTTCGTTCATTTTCTGATTGGTCATTGGAAATAGAACAGTGGCTTTGTTTGCATTCTGATTGCTCAGATACAAAGCTGAAGCTAAGAAGAGATGGCAACCCTTAAAAACTAACATGCTTTCCCTTTAATAACATGCTAACTGTATCATCTGACTTGTCCTTTAGAATGGTTGTTAACCCATGGCCAGATCCCTAGGCTTTCAGGTATTTTGGGACCCCTCCAACACATCAATTGTTCACCCCACTACAGCTGACAACTCTAGGACGCCTCAGGAAAAAAAGATGGCCCCCTAGCCCCTATGGGGCCCCTACGCTTCAGCCTAGTCAGCCTTTTGAATAATATGGCTTTGGTTGAGATGCAGCTCCTGATGCTCTGAGCTGCACAACTAAAAGTTTGCTGATGCCAACCTTCAGAGCAGAACTCAATGTGCATATTACTGCTAGCTTACCTACAGTGATATGTTGAACCATGGTAGAAAATTTCCCGAGAGATATGGCCACTTTGTATGTTCAGGGACTTCACCTTGGACCAGCTCTAGGAGAATGACATGCATTAGTTTGGACCGCAGAAACAAGCTCACTGACATGTATCCCTCCAGAAATGCAGCAGAGATGGCAAAATATAAACGTGACAGTAACATAGCAGTAGGTAATTCTGAGGGCCATGTAAAACACGAAGGAGTAAAAACAATTTTAAAAAAATCAGATTCTCTACAGAGTTGATCTGAAATAAATAAATAAAACTGGTGACTTTATTGACTTATTTATTTTAATCTTCCAACCTGTCAGGAAGGCATGATGGCCTTTGGAAGATGTGGCTCTTGAATAAGAGTCAATATAAACTGAAGCCGTGTGGGATTATATATCTTTAGCTAAACGGAAGCAATACGATACAGATCATTAACTCTAAACACCTTCTCCATTCGTCTTTAGCAATACACATATTGAGGTTGCTGAACTGAGAAATGCTACTGAGGGTGCAGGCCATCCATTTTTAGCAGTGAGAAGGGAAATAAAAAAATGATGGTGGGGGGAGGGGGGGAAGATTCCTCTTCTGAATTATTATTGGACTTACTTAAATAATATTTGCAGTAGCTAGCCCTCCCCATAAAATGCCCACTGTAGATCACTAGAAGATGTAAAGTTGTCTGTGTGTATATGTTGAATGGCTGGATCGTCCAGTCCTGATTTAATTCCCCATATGCATCAATATTCTTTTTTTATCTTCATAGATAAGGGGATTGTGTGAAAGCATGAAGTAGTTTCCCAGCCATGTTATCCTAACTGTGCCTAATCATGATAAGTTATGATATGCCATTGGCGTTAACCTTCACTTCATGTTAAACTACCTCTCCTAGCCTCTAAAAACAAGGGAAGTCTGTATTTATGAGCTCCTGTAGTCTGCATTTCCATTTTGCAAATAAAAATTTATTTAGCAACCCCCGCTCCCAAATATCGTGCTATATATTTGCAACTGTGGTAAACTGTTAAAATTTAGTACATCTTTTTCCTGTAAGAACTCCACCGCTATATTTTATAACAGAGGGCATAATCATCTATTCTTGCGGATTACCCTGTGGACTTCTTACATCCATATTACCATTTTTTTTTCCCCACCAGCATTCATGTCTGAGTTGCAAAGGCATGCGTTTCTCTTAAGAGGAGGTTAAATCAATGCAATTTTAAGTATAGAAAGCAGGTGCAAAGAGGAAAAGAAGGAAGGAGGGCTGGGATTATTTAGAATTAACGTATTGAGGTCAAGATGAGAAAGAAATAAAAAGCAAAAAGACTGGACAGTTCTGTTTTGTTTTGTTTTGTGTGTGTGTCTGTGTGTGTGTGTGTTTTTTTTTAGGAAGGAAAAACTTACTAAAGCCACACATTATAATCAATGTGGAAACATTGCTGTAGGTAGGGTACAGATGTTATAATTAGAATTTTACCCATGATAAAAGCTAAATTCTCACTGGTGCCTTTCATCTCCCTCAGCAATGCACTCACAAATCCTGCTTGTGATGCTCATCAGATGCCCTTAAATTTCAGAACCAGAGTGTGAATCTTTACAGTTTCACCCAGATGGATCCCTGGTGATGTCAAAGGGGAAGAGCAGACAAGCAAGAGTTCGGGGGGGGGGGGGGGCAATGTTGTTTCTGAGGCATATTATTCTGAAAACAGGAAGGAGGAGAATCTGAAAAACAGGCTCAGAAACCAGCTTGTTGTTTAGTCGTTAAGTCGTGTCCAACTCTTCGTGACCCCATGGACCAGAGCACGCCAGGCACTCCTGTCTTCCACTGCCTCCCGGAGTTTGGTCAAATTCATGTTGGTTGCTTCGATGACACTGTCCAACCATCTCGTCCTCTGTCATCCCCTTCTCCTCTTGCCTTCACACTTTCCCAACATCAGGGTCTTTTCCAGGGAGTCTTCTCTTCTCATGAGATGGCCAAAGTATTGGAGCCTCAGCTTCAGGATCTGTCCTTCCAGTGAGCACTCAGGGTTGATTTCCTTCAAAATGGATAGGTTTGTTCTCTTTGCAGTCCAGGGGACTCTCAAGAGTCTCCTCCAGCACCACAGTTCAAAAGCATCAATTCTTTGGCGGTCAGCCTTCTTTATGGTCCAGCTCTCACTTCCGTACATCGCTATTGGAAAAACCATAGCTTTGACTATGCGGACCTTTGTCGGCAAGGTGATGTCTCTGCTTTTTAAGATGCTGTCTAGGTTTGTCATCGCTTTCCTCCCAAGAAGCAGGCGTCTTTTAATTTCATGGCTGCTGTCCCCATCTGCAGTGATCATGGAGCCCAAGAAAGTAAAATCTGTCACTGCCTCCATATCTTCCCCTTCTATTTGCCAGGAGGTGATGGGACCAGTGGCCATGATCTTCATTTTTTTGATGTTGAGCTTCAGACCATTTTTTGCGCTCTCCTCTTTCACCCTCATTAAGAGGTTCTTTAATTCCTCCTCACTTTCTGCCATCAGAGTGGTATCATCTGAATATCTGAGGTTGTTGATATTTCTTCCGGCAATCTTAATTCCGGCTTGGGATTCCTCCAGTCCAGCCTTTCGCATGACAGAAACCAGCTACAACCTGGTTAATCAAGTAATATGGAAACCCAGAGAAGGACCAGCTGCAAAATGTGCCCAGAAATTGCTGTGATTGCTGCCATTAACACTACGCCTTCCCTGTAGCACACTTAGAGTTTAGGAGTTTTTCCAGGCAAGGGCTTTCCGAAGGCTCACTTCCAGCCAGAAGGAATGTTGTGGGGGTTTTTTTTTGGGTTTTTTTGCTTCTTGTAATACCCTGCCCTCTGGGGTATTACAGTTCTGCTTCTGCAGTTAGAAGACTTTAGAAATCTTGACACTGGCCTTCCAGGTTCCAGGGTGAGATCATGCACTCCACAAACCCCTATAATTTTCTCGTGTCCGGAATAGAGTGTGATGAACTAAACTTCCCCTCTTCCTGTTCAGAAATTAATTTAGTTAGTTAGTTATTTATTTATTTATTTATTTATTTATTTATTTATTTATTTATTTATTTATTTTACTTTTATACTGCCTGATTAGTGTCAAGCACTACTCTGGGCAGTTTACAATCAAAGGAAATATAAAAAATCTAATAACAATAATAAAACAAAGCATCAATATAACCAAATAGACCTAACATACAACCAAAGCTAAACCAGACGATGGCAAGAAGGGTGACATAAGTATGTCAAGGCTCACAAGAAGATGCCCTTAAAGGTTTCTGTGAACAGGCTTTTTTGGAGCATCCTCTTAGAAGCTAAGAGGGAGGGGGCCTGGCACAGCTGCACCAGGAGTCCATTCCATCAGGATAATGCCACAACTGAGAAGGCTCAATTTCTTGTAGATGTCTTCCTGGCCTCTCTTGGTCTGGCAACCCGCAAGAGCATGCCCGGCACAGATCGAGTGGTGTGAGCCAATGTTCTTAGGGAAAAGGGCTCTGATAAGAAATGCCTCTGAACAAAGTATGTACTCAGACAGGTGGGAGCTAAAGGATGTATGATAAAGCCCTCTAAGGCTATGGACTGGTCAGTTTAAATCTCAATCTACAAGACTTGGCCAACTCCCATAAGAATACTTTTGCTGTGAAATAACATTTTTTTGTCTTCCTACAGATATCAAAAAGGCAAAGCCAACCTGCATGCATCAAGGATTTTCCCTTTCTACTACCTGAAAACTTTCTTCATAAGTTAATCTTAGGATTTTGATAAAAGTTAGTCAGCTAAATATGCTTTCCCCCCCTTTGGATTTTGCCTTCTTTGATAAATTAATCTTAGAATTTTGATAAAGGTTAGTCACCTAAATATACATTTTAAAAAAACAACAACAGTGGACTAGTTCTGAAATCCCAGTTTGGTTGTCTAGTAAATAAATTGAACTGGAAACTAGAGTTGATAAGCTTATCAATAAACTGCACTATGTGATAGAAACATACTGATCTATTCTAAATGTAACTTTGGAAGAGAGACCTGTTCTCCTTCATATAAAAATGACCATAAGAAGTCATTCTTGAATAGCCAGATTTTGTAGGATTAATATATTGCCTTGTTTCCTACATTTTACCTGGATTCCAGGCTTGTCACTGAGTACTCATGTAGACTATTAGTTGGCCCGGTTCTCAGGTGTCATTTTAAAAGGAAAACAACAACATATTTTGCCCTTTTAGAAGTCAAGATGTAAGGTCACTATGCTGCCTGATTCTTTTGTGAGAAATGGGCCATTCTGTACATTTAAGCAATGAATGATGTCATCAACAGTTTGATTGACATTTCCGGGACCGTAAAGATGTGTAAAGTAGAGTGATCCATCCTCTCCAACTCCTGGGTAAATGGTACCGTTGTGGGAAAGTTTGGATTGTTACATCGAACGACCTGGGAACAGTGCATACAAAGACAAGGAAATGAACAGAGAAAGACAAGGATTAGGTGGCAGAACAAAGTATGTATGGACTGAGAAACTGAAAGGAAAGATTAAATTCTTCCAAAAAAACCCCACCATCTGGTTTATGAATATGGAATATTGTGCTTCTGTATCCATGATTCAAAACACCAGGAAATGACACGATACGGCTGCACAATATTGTACTTGCATTGCCAGCAGGAAAAAGGATGCCAGGCTTTACCTAGCGAAGGGTAGCCTGAATGAGGACACGGTGCAGAGCTTGCCAGCACTGCCTAGCTGATTTTGCTCATTTTGCTTTATCTGTTCCTCATTCAGGACAGCAGGGGGATTGGAAACAATCTTCCACAAATCCTCCCTTCTCAGCAGCATTTCAGCTTTAACTGACCAAGTCAGATAGTTCCGTTCATTTAGCTTTGTGAGAGGGAATCCTCCTATTCCTGCTGCCCCAACTGACTGCATTTTGCTGCCTTTTTATCTCCGTCCTCCATCCTTTGCCCCTCCTGGGCTCTGAATGGCAGGACGCTCACCTTACTGGACTTTCTCCACTTCTGGACTGGTTCCTCTGGCCTCTGTGGTACCCTCTGGCACTCATCGGCTTCTCTGGTGCAAGGCAGACATCTCTGGGCGCATAACCCCTTGTTGGTGTAAGTTAGCAGAGTTTTTGTCCCAGTCCAGGCAGTCCAATTGATTCACACAGACAAAGACAGCTTCAGACTGTATTTGTCTTCAGTGTGGAAGGGATTGTCACTCTCGAATTGGCCTTCTCAGCCACACTAGACGCTGTTCCAAGTCCTCCATACAGAGCACATTACGATAGTCTCTCGAGACTGAAGGATGCCTACACACACAGGAGCATAATACCCCACATTCATAAACCAGAATTTTATTTTATTTTTTGAAGAATTGAATTTCCTGGCTTTTAAAAACAGGGATTTCAATATATATATGTTACACACAAATTCAATCAGAAATTTACCTCATATAGAATTATCCAGTAGCAGAGGATTCTGCTACTTCATCTAGAAGATGAGTATATTATCTGTTCTATGGTTACTGGGAGAAGACAGAAGCAAGAATAGCTTGGATATGGCTGCACTCCCTCTGTGCCAAAATATTTTGAGGGGCTGTTTTGACTTAATAAATGGTGAAACAAGATAGAAAATTTCCATTTTCTGTGGCTGCCCTTCCAGGAGTATCTACTTCCCAACTTAGCAGAAAATGGTTTTGGAATTCACCACAGTTTCCTATCCATGTTTACTCAGACATCATCCATTAAGTGTAATGGGATTTAATACACAGGAAATGTGCATAGAATTATTATTACCCAGAACTAAGATGAACATAATAGGAAATCATGAAAATGCAATTCATGTTGAACCATATTTTTAAAAGACATAACCTGTGGGGCCCTTGGTAAGCATATTTCATGTTGGTCAGTGTATATTAACATTTGCCCAAGTGCTTCTTTACCAGTGAATGATCCCAGACATAAAGTCTAATCCTAAATCCCCCATACTCTGGAAAAGGCAATTCTATTTTTTAGACATTTTTCAACCCAGCAGCTTTATTTAAAATATATCCTTTGTTACTGGTTCATATTTTAATGTTTTAAAAAAAATATTTTGCCCTTCCCGTTTTGAGAAAGAACCAACTTGACAAAGTTAAATCTCTTTTTAGTGCAGCCCCCCACCCTCGTTCAGTTTATCCATGAGCAGATTTAATTTAACATTATGTTCAGGCTTACAGAATTGTCTTTAAAACCATCACATCTGTACTGTAGATAGCAGGGGAGCACACAGCGGTCCTTGTCAAAGGGACTAGGAAAATCTTCAGAAATTTCTGGCCCCATTGTACTCTTGCTAATTTTAAATTCTTTTGAAAGAACTTTCTTCTTTCATGCTGTCTTTCTTTAAAAACACACACATCATAAGCACCACAGTATTTGTTATTCCACAGACAGATATAATCCCCCCCATGAAAGCTGGATGGTTTTCAAACACCACTGAACCCCACAGACATAGCTAATGCTACTCTGGGAAATATCCAAATTTTTTGCTAGTAGTAGTAGTAGTAGTAGTAGTAAGTAGTAGTAGTAGTAGTAGTTCAAGGCAAGCATCAGCTACTGGATGGGTTTGTGGGTGGTGGATAGCAGAAAGGCCCACAGATACATAGACTTATTAAGCTAACTCGAACTGAGATGGCAGAGCTAGCATGGTAAGGGGGTGTACTCCATGGTGGTACAATGCCCATTAAAAACTGGTTAGGCCCAATGGTGGCACTGTGACATGGCAAAGAGTCACAGCCATCAACTAAGTGCTGCCCCCATCATCTTGCTGGTAGGGAAAGGGTTCCCAAAGGCTATGGGAAGAAGAAAAAACCAACCAAAAACCACCAGCAATGTTTGACCCAGATGTTAGGTTAGCAACAGTGTCTGTCCTCAGGTTAGGGGAAATCCATCACAATTCTTAGCCATAGATAATAAATGGCAGTTTGCTTATGGAGTGGGTTTTAGTATGAGTTTTGAATCTCAAATGAATTTTATACTGACTCAGCTGTCACCTAGATAATAAGTGCTGTGTTTGTGGTTTAGGAAGTGGGACATGTGTGAAAAACCAGCTATATTCTCCCTGTGAAATATCTGTTAATATTAAACAGGAACACAGCAATACTACTGATAAAGACCTGTGTCAGTGGGCAAGCCATAATGAGAGGAACCTTGTCCTCAAGGGCCCTGCGCTGGACCAAGACCCAAGCCAAAATTTGCCTCCAGAGCTGGGAGTTCAGGCACAAGGATGAAGAATACATCAGAAAAGAGTAGGGGTGCAAGAAATGAACAAAAGAAGATGACGAGGAGCTTGTGCACCTGTTCTATAAGGTTAATGACTGCCAAGACCTAGAAAATCTGGGGATGGAGGCAAAAACTACACACAGCTTATACAGATGCTTTGTCAAAACAGAGCATGGCAGAACATATATGCATTATATGGAAAGATAGTTATGTCACACAACTAGAAAGAAAATGAATAAAAAGCTTAGGAAATGTTTATTTGACCAAGAATAACTCCCAGAGGAATGCAGCAGACCTTTCAACAACAATAAAAACTATCCTGAAGTCAATATAGCAGTAATCCTTGAGATTTCTGGCAATCCACCAAAGCAGCAGAGAATAAAGAATTTCTTCAGGAAGCAAAAGAAGGGTTCTACAGCAGCCTTGCAAAATGCCTCCCCTACCCACAGGCCTCTTCTTCCTAAAATAAATACTAACAAGTATGTTTATAATATAATTTCAAACCTAAATCAGATTGTGGAAAAAAATTTGTATGAAAGGAATGGCATTCATTCAGTTTACTTAACCGTTTAATACTTGGTGACCAGCCCCTACACATTCCATCAAGATCATGGAACACAAAACTGAGAAAGAAAGAAAAATCTATGACAAACCTGCCTGGCAATTAAGAGTATCATGAAATGTAAAAGATCTTTCAGGCCAATTTTTTTTGGGGTGGTGGTGGAGGGGAGAAACCACCTTTTTTTCCTCTGTGGTGGAAGGGGGAGCGATCTTAGGAAGGATGTAGAGCCTGTCTTTAAAACTTTTAACATCAATTTTGAAACATCACAGCTAAATAAAGCTCAAAATCCTAAACTTACAGACTATCTTGCTCACTGAAACAGATGTAAAAACAAAAGCAGCTAGTTACTGAGGTATGTGAAGACCAACAAAAGTAAATGGCATTCTGAATGAACTAGAAACAGTCCTACCTCAGTTTGTCCTGAGCAGGAGAAAGGCCAGAAGTCACTTTACCATCTAAGGAGGATTTTGAGAAGTACTGAGGAAATCTATAGTCTTGTGACATTAGACATAACTTAAATGCTTCCTAGCTCCAATATAAAGATGGAGTTTACAGCTCCCTACCATCTATGATCCTCTGTGAAATAAAAGATCATGATGTATATCAAACATTGGAGAACACAAAACTGGAAAGACCCTGGAGTGGACGGGCATAGCATTTATTCAGATTCCAAAATGAATCAGTGGCATTTGTCTATTTCCACAGTAATGCAATAGAATCTGAAGCAACACTTGAATTGAAGAATATATTGCCTTGGCACTTCAGGGGCTTAAAAATCTGATTTAAAAAAAACTCACTGGGAAAACAAAAGAAATATGAGTAAAGAACCAGAAAGCCCAAAGCAGAATGAGATTGACACCAATGCTCAAGCACCAATGAAAAGCCTAGGCTCTCTTGGAAACCCCACTTAGGGAACCCCTGGTAGGCTCCCCGTGTGATTGGCAGCCACTTTTTGAGAGCAGCATGTTGGAGAATAGAAAAAGATTGTTATTTGTATCACTTTCATTGTCACAGGAGTGTAGGAACAATTGGAGGATTTCTTTTTTTATAAAAGGTAGGTACAGACTTCAGGACAATCAACTAAGTGCGTGGGTGGGTGTGAAATTGTACAGAATTTGAGTGGAGTAGATCAGAGCAGTATTAGAACAGGACCTAAGGTATCTAAATTTCATGGCTCCTGGCAGGCAGTGGGGAGGGAAATAATGAATGAAAGACATTGGTAACAACTTTGCCTGTATATTGGAGGTCCAGAGATAGTTGATGGCGCTGAGTTCCACCCACCCCCATCCCTGGTTAGAGTCCTTTATTTGTCCCATTTTCATGTCCTGCCCCCTCGTTCTGACATATATAAATACTCACAAATATTTCCAAATATTCTGATTTGAAGCGAAGTGGGGTACAAATAATCTCAAAGTGAATTGATTGTGATTTGTAAAACAAATAGTTTAAACTGAATTGAATCAGACAGTTTCTGCACACCCCTAACCGCGAACAAACATAACATGTAATACCAACTTTCTGAAGAAGCTATTTGGATGAGTAGCAAAATGTTTCATAGTAATAAGAAAGAAGTCCAGTTGCCACGACTCAGCTTCCAGATAGCCTCACCTGGATGACTGAGAATCTTCACAGAAACATGTAATGTAGTTGCTCACTGTGGACTTCAGTATCTTTGTCTATGAAGGTTCCATGAAATGGGTTCCATGTATATCATAGGCAGCACCTGGCCCAAGTTGAAGGGGAGAGCTCACCCTGAGGTTTACAGCAAAGTGCCTCCCATGCACAGAGCATGAGCTGCCCTCTGAAACATACTGTCTCCTTCACACAACATCCTCATACCATGCGAAACTGGCTTATAACATCTAGTCTATCTTACTTAGTATCATCAAACATGTTTTGCAGCACCTTCTCAGGGGTCTTTTCCAGCTTGACCTTGAATTGCCACTGATCTGGGATGTTCTACATGAAGTTTGAAAAGCATGTACTCTGACTAAGTTATGGACCTTCCTCATATGATGTTAGCATGGTAGCTAAACCCCCACCCTTCTTATGGGGGGAATCATTGTTTAGTCATTAATGTTATACTACCAATTCTTCATGTTATTTTGCATTGTCAGGAAGGGCTCATATTTTAATACTTTAAGGACTTTTGAGAAAGCCTGAATAGGGTCAAATAATATTACAATGTTAAAGTGGGGTGGTGAAAGGGGAGGAATATATATATTTTTGTATGATGTAGCCTGGTCAGAGAAAAACAATAACCCACTACTCAGTGTGGAAAAATCTTTTAGTTGAAGTGATTAGAAGACTAATATGTGGAGGCATTCATGCATTCTGAAGCAAAAGTGCATTAGCATGTATAAGGAAAGGAGACTGGGAAAGAAGCCGGCAATATCCCAGTGGATTATGAAAATTGGAAAGTACTTTTTGAAAATCAACTTTTATTTTCAAGGAACTCAACAACCAAGAAAATCAAATTAGGTTGACCTAAACTTATTTTGAAAAGGGCGATGCTAGTGGAATAAAACACTGATCCATCAGACATGTTATCCTCACTTATTTGATGGAGAAATATATGTGACAAATATTTCTAGAACTAATGGTTAGACATGCTGGTATTACGTTTACAGGGTGTTCATGCATTCAGCTTTCCTGAAACCTTAATAATGTGTTTTTGGGCAAACCTGATTAGTTAAGCAACTTTGTTACATATTTAAATTTCCATAGTGCTTGTATTTCACAATAACATAAGGCTCTGGGCAACAATAAAATGTGAATAATGGACCCTTTTCATTTCAACACTGTAAGCAAGAGGAAGAAACATTCAGTGTTTATGAGAAAATGGTGATTGGTAGGATGAATAAATAGTAATCACTCTGCATTAAACAAACAAAGGAAAAACTCTAGTATCTACTCAGTTTTGATTGCACCTTAGCAGACGAGTGCAATCAAGGAACTGAAAATATTGGCTGCACCCAAAGGTGTTTTTTGTTAATTTATCTTAGCATTTAATGAAATCATGTCAAAATAAATTATGTTGTTTCCCTGTTACATTTCCTTGTATTCAAAAAAATATCACTATGGGGGGGAAATAATCATGCACTTTGCTGTGCCCTTATTTGCACTGAAAACCACTCAGTGCTCATATGGCTTAAAGGCAAATGAGGAATTACAACATTCTTCTCCTTGCTGGCAAAAACAGTAAGGAATTTCTTGGTAATCTCAACAGAGTTCTCACACAGATGAGAAATGAGAACTTGAAAGGAAAAAAATAAAGGAATATCATTTTTGCAGAAAATCCACATAATTTTGCACAAAATTATCTGATTCACACAATTGCATGAATTGTGTGACTTGCCTAAAACTAGGATGGCCACTGCTTAAATCTGAAGCACCAGATCGGTAGTTTGCATTTCTTTTTAAAAAACGCAACCAACCAGTACTTCTGTGCTTACACTTTGTGTGTGTGTATGTGTGTGTTTGTGTGTGTGCATGCGTGCACACACACACACACATACCATGATACTGGTAGACAAGGATGAAACATGAAATATCTCTATTTTTTCTCACTATTGGAAAATATTCCTCCTGGGTACATCACAGTGAGGTGTTTGAAAGTTGTCTGCAAGGTGGGTAGAACTTTTAGAATGGAAAGTTAGGGGAGAATTATGATATTTGTAGTTCAAAAAAATGAAAAAAATTCCATCCCTAGAGATGATATGCTGGAGATTGCTGAACAACTTTTGTGGAGGATATGTGCTGCTTAAGACTTGTAATGGAGGAAAACTGGGAATGCCTCTTGAGCTTGAGTTTAACCTGAGCAGAGAATAATTTCAGGGCTTTACTAACACTGTTTGAGGCAGGCTTTTAAAAGACTCCAAATCCTGTTTCTAAGCCTGAGCTCAAAAAATGTGACGAGCATCTTTCCCAGGTTTTCACAGTGTTCAATAACTATTAAGGAATGTTTATATATTGCTACCATGCATCAGAACCTACACAAGTGGCTCTCAGAATCTGCACAGATCTGATTTAGAAATGCTAATAGTGAACTCAGCCTGTGACTGTTTCTCCTTATGTAGCAAAAACAAAACTGTCAGTGAATGAGAGACAACAGGTTTGGGGGCAACTCCAGTTTTGGCAAATAAGATGGGAAAAAATTGAGGAGAAAATAAGACTAAAAAGAACATTAATGGGAATGCACTGTTAAGTACCTGTTGACGAGTCAGATAGGAAATTGAAGGCACTAGAATGGAACACAGCAGCTGGAAATCAGAAGAGGGGCACCCCTGTGGCAACTTTTTATTGCAGTTCTTTCCCAAAATAGGAAGGGAAGGAAGAATTTCCTAGATCTGCTCGAAGTTATTTGTTGATTTAGAGTCATCCATATTCAGTTAAAGTGATTAAATTTATTTTAGAAAGACAATGCAATTTTTAATTACTAGAAGATTATTTGTAGCTGCAAATGTCTAAATCTGTACTAGCCAATTATTGTGTGAGAAGGAAGTCAGGCAGAATAGAGACAATTTAGGAAGGACAAGGTGAATTGTTCAAGTGTCAAAGCAAAGGTTATTACATCAGGCTATCGTAATGCAGCACAACTGCATTGTATAAACTGAGTTTGCATTTCCAATTTTAATTGCACTTTGACTATTTAAATTCTATGGACATGTGTCAGAGCTTAATAAGCATCAACGACATGTTCAGACTGGATGACCAAGTCAATTATTTCTGCGCAGCATCTTATTAGAATAGCACTGAAGGCATATGAAGAGTAATAGACACAGGCTTCCAAAATTAATTTGTATCCACTTTTGGATGATACATTTTGGTGCAATAATAATTCCTCCACTTGGACCATATTCAAAAAGTACAAGATTAGGTGCTCAGCTAGAAGAGACTACTCAAGGCTGATCAACAAGCCAACAGTGTTATTCTAGGAAGCTATTCAGCAATGCAAAATCAGCCCAAACGTATATCATGTAATGCCAAATAATTCCCTTGGAAAACATCTGCACTTTAAAAAATGGATCTGTTTCCAGTATTCTCATTGGATACACTGCTATAATACTGTATCAACATGGACTGAAGTGCTAAGTGTATTTACAAGTATTTTAATTAATCAATTTAATATGAAGCATCAATGCATGTCCAGGCCCACGACTTTAGTGGAAAGTCAAATAATGTTTGCTTTTTAATGCCTCTGATGTCAATTATCCATGTCCCGACTATAACCACTCTTCTCAACAGGAAAGTACAACGTCACTGCTTTAAAATCTGGGTAGTCATTGCTAGACATCATACTAAAGGACATTCTAGAGCAAAATAGTAGTCAAATGGCTAATCTTGTGAGGAAGAGTTGGGAAAAAAAATGAATTCACGATACTTATATCCAGGCCCACTCTTAAGAAACTGTTAGAGAAATCTCCCCACTTCCTGGAGAAATGTCCTTTTGATTTCCCAAGCCAAAAATGGATGGAGAATTTGGGGACATCATTTGCATACTCTTTTTTTGTCAGCAGGAGCATCGAAAAATAGGAAAAAATGTTGTCGGGGGAAGACTTAGATTTTGACCAAAATCTTCGTATTTTGCAAGATCACTTCTGTGAATTCGGGGGGGGGGGGGGAGGGAGGAGCCCTGAAATGCAGAACAAAAATAAAATCTCTCTCTCTCTCTCTCTCTCTCTCCTCTCCTCTCTCTCACTCTCTCTCTCTCTCTCTCTCTCTCACACACACACACACACACACAAACTATTGTAGTCTCAGCCAGTAGGGAGAACACTTTTAAAATGTTTATTCTCACCCACAGGAATGAAATGAGCCAACATTGCATCCCTAAAGCAGAGGATTAAAAATGTGAAGGCGCCCCCTCTCCCACTGCCTTTTTAAATACACAGAATGTGTACAGAGACCAAGCAGTTGAACTGCTAAAGCTCTGTAGCAGACGCAAGAGCTCACATCAAGCTATGTGTTTCAGTAGCGGAAATAAATCATTGGTCGAGGACTACTGGAGAAAAATCGAGTGATGGAGAGGCAACAAGTAAGACGTAAACTGGAGTAGACAGGGAAGGATAGGCAGCAAATTGAAAAGAAGTGGAAAAGGCAGGACTGAAATTAGCTGACTTTAAAAACAGGCAGGTAACTCTGAAAGTGTTAAGGGAAGAGACAACGTGGACTGGAGTCAGAATGAAATGTAGCTATTCTGGCCCCTGGCTGATGGTTAAAAGCTTACATCCCCCACCCAGAGTGATGCATCCTCATTATTGTTATGGGTGTCGTCAGCACACTGGTGGTTGTTGTTGTTTAGTCGTTTAGTCGTGTCCGACTCTTCGTCACCCCATGGACCAGAGCACGCCAGGCACTCCTGTCTTCCACGGCCTCCCGGAGTTGGGTCAAATTCATGTTGGTCGCTTCGATGACACTGTTCAGCCATCTCATCCTCTGTCGTCCCCTTCTCCTCTTGCTTCACACTTTCCCAGCATCAGGGTCTTTTCCAGGGAGTCTTCTCTTCTCATGAGATGGCCAAAGTATTGGAGCCTCAGCTTCAGGATCTGTCCTTCCAGTGAGCACTCAGGGTTGATTTCCTTCAAAATGGATAGATTTGTTCTCTTTGCAGTCCAGGGGACTCTCAAGAGTCTCCTCCAGCACCACAATTCAAAAGCATCAATTCTTCAGCGGTCACTGGTGGTACTAGACCACAAAATTCTGGACAGCCTCTTTCAGGTTTTTCATGTGTATGTGAAATAGTATGGGGAATTATAGAACCCTGAGACACTCCACAGGCTAATGGTCTAAGTGTTGAACAGGAGTCCCCCAGCACCACTATCATTCACAAAGTGACACCCAAGAAGGGAAAATCCCAGAAGCTGAGTCCTTTTTTTTTATTATCAGTTAACCACTTCTCACCCAAACACAAAGCAATTGTCAGGGCTGTTTCAACAAGTGTGAATGGTAGTGAGCAGAAGAGGGTATCCTGTAGACCATCTTAACTGTTGCCATTGGTGCTGACAGCATTCAGGCAGCCCTTTGCTATGTAAAGCTTGGCATCCTTTTTCCTGCTGGCAATGCGGGCATGATGTTGTTCAATAAACACAGGATATTTGTATTTGTATCCCTTGCGATACGAGTTTGAATATCAGCACCACAGGGGCCAGGGAAGTCCAGTCTCTCCCCCCAATGGCTGGTCCACTTACTGGTCACCACATGGTATGCACGGCAGTCATCGTTCTTCTTGTGCCGACCTGGGAAGCAGCCCATCTGGCGCTTCCCCCACCTCCATACACAGCTGACCACTCCATCAAGGAAGAGGGATGAGGAGTCTCCTTGCTCAGCTTTTGAAATGTTGGCTGCATGAGGAGCCAGGGAAGCACCAGCTGACCTGCTTCCCGGATTGGCACAACAAGAACAATGATGGCCCTGTGTGTTGCATGGTGACCAGTAAGTGAACCAGCCAGTTTGGGGGAGGGACTGCACTTCCCTGGCATCTGTGGTGCTGATCTTCATATTTGCACCCCCAGAGATACAAATACAAATATCCCATATCTATTGTGCAACAATATTGGACCATTCCCAGGCTTTTTGAATCGTAGGTACAGAAGTACCGTATCCCACATTCATAAACTAGAGGCTTTTTGAAGAATTGAATTCACATATGGTTCCCAGGATCCATGTACACCCTCCTGGACATACAGGCAAAATAACCTGGAAGCTAGGTTTGAGTGAGTCTCTGTCCTGGTCTTTGTTTTGTTTTAGTGGTGGTTCTACTAGGTATTGACATTCTCTTTCCTTTATTCCTGCCTCTCACTTCCAATCTCCTGATTTTTCAAGGCACAATTTGATTTCAATCTATATTATTGATTTAATGTGCTTGTTCTATCTTCCCTTTTCCCCCTTCTTCTACAGAAAAGTGGGACAATTAGTGAGTTTTAAACATATTATAGCAAAATTTAAATTCAGCTAGCATAATTCAATCCACCTCCCAGGACTTAGCTGTCTGGAATTGCTCAAGATTAATACCCTCTGGAGGCACAGTGCTTACTTCTCACAGTCCCTGCTTCTCATCCAAATGCATATCAATAGGAGGTATAGAGAACCAGATTTCCAAATTTGATTCAGATATGGGTCTGCCTCAGGTCAGATCAGGTCTGAATCAGTCCCGTACAAATCTGAGCCCAATCTGAATCACCAACTCAACCCTCAGTTAAATGAGGCTGGGTTTGTACAACCTGTTCACCAACATCTTCCAAAAACTCTGTTGCTTGCAGGCAGCAGGACTGAGGAGGAGCATGGCAATGTGGCAGAGAGGACTGGAAGGACCACTGCCACACTCATTGCCCTAGGTGACTTCACTGCCCCTCTGCCCCCAACCTTAATCAGTGCCCAAATTCTTCAAAGGAAAGGTTGTCAACATTGGATTACATGATTGCTTAACTGTTCATCAAAATCATGCTAATATGTCCTCTCCCATTAACTGTTCATCAAAATCATGCTAATATGTCCTCTCCCAGTGCTTCCCACAGGCCACTTTCTGAGTAACTCCAGAAGTGCTATGGATCCACTCCTGGTTTTAATCTCTACTTTACTGGAACAAAACAATATTGCCAAACTAAGTTAAGCACCTTGGGCAACTCCTGTAAAATGCAGGCTAAAATCCAGAGTGGATTCACAGCACCACTGAAACTGGAGTCATTAGCCAGTGTGATATATCTAGGCCTAAGAGGGCTGAATGTGGCCTGTACAGAGCAGTGTTCTTCAGTAGAGATCACATTCTGTGCCCTGCATACATATTTCTGGGAGCTTGGCAACTTGCAAAACTGAGCTTCAGGCTACTGTTTTCAGACATCAAAAAAGGAATTCCTTTCATAGGTTAATTGAATGAGTTGAATGTAAATTTGTTATCCAAGATTTTCATCTCAAAGATAAATCGGGTGGATATGAGGAAGAAATGCCATTTTACTAATCATCAGTGCTTTCTCTGATGGATTTTCTATAGCATCTTCCCTTATTGAACCTCATTTTCTTTCTTCTATCATACTTCATTTCAGACCTAAGTAAATGCCAAAACCATCCTGCAGAATAGCTTTATAGGTGTATTAAAGTAGTTTCCAAACACCTTTTCTCACTCAGCAGGACTTAATGTGTTCCAAAACTGAGCCCTGGCATCCATTTTCAATGACAGAGCCACAAAATAGTCAGACCAGAAATCAGAGTATCCCCTATTTCTTTTATTCCAAAGAGCAGGTACTACCATAGTTTGCTTTTAGGAGAATAGGCCTTCTTGTCTCCACCTTACACCAAGGTGTGTGGTTTTATCTGTCACAAAGGCTTATGATGCTGTGGCCTTTGTCTTGGCCTTCCTTGCTTCTCTTCCTTATTTGCTTCCTGGGAGTGCAAACATGTTCTCCTTGAGCTCTGAGAGAGCAAGATATTTTCTGGCGATATGGACTTATTTATTTATTTGTTAGATTTATATCCCGCCCATTTAGACTACGTCTACTCTGGGCGGCTTACAGTAAAATATCATAAAACAATTAAAACAACAATTTAAATCAGTAATATTAGTATCATTCAAGATGGGAAAGTATAGACGGAAATTAAAATAGAAAGGTAAAAGGACTTGACATTTCTTGCACAAATTGTGGGTCCTGCAGGAATTTCATAACTTGCACCCTTCTGTGCTTGCCCTATATATGTGTATGTGTACTTTGTTTCTCAGTGGGGAAGGATATTAGGTTTACACAAACTACTGCAGAGCCATTGTGTGAAAATTGCTGAGATCTCAACAAAGATATGAAGTACTCCTTGTCTCGCTCTTGCTGTGGAAGTGAGGAATTTTGTAGAGCACGGAAGACACCTCTGTCAAGGTGTCTCCACTCTTCTGTCACCCTTTCCATCACTCTCTTCATATGCAGAAACACTTTCTTGAGGGTCTTTTCTTTCTCTGGAGATCCACAATATTCAGCAAGTCATCTTAGATTTGTCACATTCTCCCAGGGTTGTTTGTAGATAAAAACAGAGAACACCCATTTGTTCTCTCACGTTGGGAAAAAAAAAGGCAGGATGTGAATTAGGCATGTGCACTTTCAATGAATGTGCAAAATTGTTCAAATCAAGTGTATTTGTGCAATATTGGGCTGACTATGGGATAGAGCAAGAAGAGTTTTTTTTCACTGTCAGGGTGGAACAATAGGATCACGGATCCTCCATATCCCAGTTGGCATTTATAGGGTTTAAAAGATGGCCAGTGAATTGAATTGAGGAAAGGGGAAATGGAAATTAATACAGCAGACTGTGTTGACAGCACCAAAGGAGAAGCTGACTGACAGATGAAGCTCCCATAAAGCCAAGATCTTGCAGCAGATCTGACACCCCATTTCATGAAACTGTAGGCCGAAGAAAAAAGACTTCCATTGCTTTTTAAGTAGCTTTTTTTTGTATTCTTCTTGTATTCTTTTATTTCTTGTATTTTTTTTCACACTCAAGTTTAATTTACAGAAAGTTTACTGAAATAGTATTACACTACTGTGTTTCCCCGAAAATAAGACAGGGTCTTATATTAATTTTTGCTCCAAAAACCGCATTAAGGCTTATTTTCAGGGGATGTTTAATTTTTTTCCATGTACGACCATCTACATTTATTCAAATACAGTCCATGTCATCTTCTTCGGGTTGCTGCAAACTGCAAAAACTCCAAGGGTGGAAGGCGGGGTTTCACTAGGGCTTATTTTGGGGGTAGGGCTTATATTACGAACATCCTGAAAAATCATACTAGGACTTATTTTCAGGTTAAGTCTTATTTTTGGGAAAACAGGGTAGGATTGAGCATGTGTGTGATTGTGAAAAAGATTATTGTTTTATGGGCTTTGAGTTAATAGATTCCACAATTAGTGCGCTGCATAATCCCCTACTCCACCCCACCCCAGACATTTACATTTCTCCCCATTTGCTGAAATGTGCATTTTTCTTCTTCCTTTTAATCAGCAGTCCAGATATGGACATGTATTGTCACAGAGCTGGGGGAATTAGTGGGCTAAAATGACCTGTCTCTTTTTAAAAGGCAAGTGGAGATTTTGAATGGGTGTGGTTTCTTTGTTATATCTGATAGGGAAAAGTTAATTACGTTATCTAGCAGGTTCAAGCTGTGAGGTCCCATTGAGTATCTGTGCTTTTACTACTCAAAATAAAGTTTGAAATCCATTCTGTTTATTGCTCATCACTGGCCTTAGGGCAAAACAGCTGTACCACCTCTCATAAAGCACAGCCTCCTGTACTGGGAAGCAAACAATGCATTGGGAAAATACTCCAGAATAGAGTATCCCCCCCCCCTTTGCACTCTTGTATCTCTTTTCTCATTAATTAAGCATTGCCTATTAGAAAACTGTTGATTTTTTTTAAAAAAAAAAAACTCTCCAAAGAAATGCCTACTCTATTGAGAGTATAGCCTCAAAATAAAATATAATACTATCAAATCAAATCAAATCCCAGACTCATATATTGAGGGTCTATGAACGGAGCTGTTTTGTTTTGTTCATTTGTTTTTTTTTTCTTTTTTTAAAAAGAAAAAACAGGAGGGATTATCATCTCCTTTTTAATACAAATCATATTTGGACTATTGGTTCTCTCCATCTTGGATTGATTTTCACCCCAGTTATTGACATTATCATAAATTGTGGGCAGGAATAAACGCAAGAGAGCAAGAAGCTGATAAGCCAAATGAACCAACTGAGTACACAAACTACCAAAACCGTGGCCCTGTGTCTTTCATTTAAAGTGATCTCATATTTATAAGGGAAACACACATAGAGAAGAAGGTAAGCTGCATGGTTCTGTCCAGGGTAACCATGTCAACAACTTAATAAATTATCTTTCTGTTTCAATATAGGTTGAAATGGTCAATAGAAACTCGATACTGTAATCTTAAGGGTTAGTCGCATTTAAAGTCAGTGAGAGCTACTTTTGAGTAAGCATATATAAACTAATACTATTAGTAAGATTTACATGCAAAATGTGTTTTGTCCCCGTCTTGTCTATTCCATATGCGTAAATTTATACGAGTTTGCTGCAACGAACTTGTATAATTAGGCCTTAGATCAAACAGATATGTGAAACTCCTCAAATGTTGTCCCACTGGGGAAAGTTTTGTTCCACAAGCCACAGATTTCTGCAGAAAATCAGTCTGGCCCACCAGCTTCCATCTGTGCTGCTGTTGGTTCTGTTTGTACTACCATATTTGTTTTGTTAACACTGTACAAGCTGTAAATACACATTTCCTTCCATTACAAAACACTAACTTAGTAGCTGCTAGCTTTTAAAAATGAAAGAAACACAAAAATTGTGCTTACAAACGATGCAGCAACCTTAAACTGCAAAATCCATGATGCAGTGTACACATACTTGAGCATCATGGGACTGTATAATTGTTTGAATTCAATTTTAAGAGTGAAGAATAGAAAGGAAAGGGGGTAAACTAGAATCTCACAGAAGCTGTTCAAATTCCTATTCATCTGTCCCTAATTCTCTCTAAGGAGAACTGTACATTTCAGACCAGCTTCTATGTTAGCCATGACTGAATAATAATTTATTAGTATCAACTCAGTCCTTGCTGGACTTATCCATGGAATGATTGAATATATGGGAATACAATCCGGTATGTCTGGCTTGAATCTGGACTAGAAACGAGGAGCTAATTCATCCTTAACATGAACCAACTAATTTTGCATCATTTCAAGGTCATTATTACTTTTTTTTTCCTGAGGGGGTGGGTGGGACACAATACAGTGTCACCTGCTTTCAGACTGGGCCCATAATAAATGAAAATGTCTCATTCAAAACTAAATCCTAAATATGATAAAATTAAAGGAAGGAGAACAGCTAATAGATCCATAGGAGCAAACAAGAGCACCCTTGGGGGAGGAAAGGTGGCTCATTATTATTTAGAAGCCCCGCATGTCCAAGGTTATGAAGTTGTCAAGGCAAAAGGTTCCATATTGCTTTTCTAACCAAAGCTGACTGATTAAGGGTGCCGGAAAGAATATGTTTTCCTTCTCGGATCTTATTAGTTTGACTTTAACTCAAGACAGGAGATTCTTCTAGCTGTCAGCTACCGCTTGGATCTCTTACTAATTAAAACTCTGAGGAAACCTATTAAAGGTGTTCAAAAAGCCAGATCTCCTTTTCAGCATCTCCAGCATTGTGACAAAGAACGGATGACGGCTCTATTGTGGCTCGGATATCTTGCTTTTTGACCTGCTAGGTGGAAATGAGCCAAATCTCTTTTCCCTTCTTTATTTTTTCCCAAGTCTGTGATTGCGTTGTGACACATCTGTCGATTTCCCTGGTATAACCCTTCAGCTCACTTTTCCAGTGTTTCTAAAAACCAGAAATATGAATGATTTCTTATGACTCTGAAATGGGAGATAGATGGAGCTAATTCCATCTTGTTGGCTTTACAAAGACTCAAGAGAAATGGATGGGGGAGATAGAGTATATCAAGGGCACTTTTTCATTGTGATGGATGTAAGCAACAGAAAGGTTGGTGGATGTACAAGTGCATGTTCATCACTTGATAACTGCAGTGTCAACTGATGACTTATATCTGTGAAGGGGCTGATCAAAGTGGCGTCAAACACTTTTATCTTGCTTCTCATAATCTCAAAGGCAATGCTTTTCAGCTTCAGCTCTGACATTCAACCACCAGTCCACCAAGCGCACAGAGGTAAAATGACTGATTTGCATAAACACACAATATTGTATGCAAACAGATGATTGCCCATCGCCCAGCACTTACAGATAGCGCCATGAAAACTGCTTCCTTGTGGATTATTTTCATTTTACTTCTGTAACATGTACAGTGGTGCCTCCACTTACGAACGTCCCTACTTACGACCATTTTGAGTTACGACCAGCTCCGGCCACAAAATTTTGCTTCTACTTGCGACCGGAGCTTCTACTTACGAACAGAAAAAGGCAGGGGAAAAAGGTGGGAAATTCAAATTTCTAACTGTAGGTGGCGACGAGGCTGCTTCTTTGTAGCTCTTTTGCCCCAGCAGTTAGAGAGTGTGCGTCGTCATCGGAGGCTTGGGACTGCCTCCTTCTGCTTCTGAGAGTGTGTGTGTGTGTTTGCAGGGAGGCTTCGGGCTGCCTTGTAAGGTAAGGTGCTGTTTTCCTGCCTTTTAAAAACTGTTCTGGGTGTTTTTGCAGCGTGGTTTTGAGCTGGGGGGGTTATGTTTTTGTGCTGTGATGGGTCTTCGGGGGTTTGTTTGTTTTTTTGTTTCCCCCCCCCCCATTTCCGATGGGTCTTGGGGGTTTTTGTTGCTTTTTGGAGTGTTTTTTCCCATTTCCGATGGGTCTTGGGGGGTTTGTTTGTTTTTTTGGCTTTTCCCCTCCATTTCCGATGGGTCTTGGGGGGTTTGGTTGCTTTTTGGGTTTCCCCCCCCCCATTTCCGATGGGTCCTGCATGCTTCCCTTGCTTTTTCCTTTGTTCTCTTTGCATTTCCGACCTGCCCCCTTTGTTCTCTGTGCATTTCCGATCTGCTCCGTTTGTTTTCTGTGCATTTCCAATGGGTCTTGCACGCTTGATTGCTTTCCCCCCCCCCCCCTTCGGTCAGAACGGATTAATCGCGTTTCCAATTAGTCTTGCACTGATTTTTATATATATATTTTGGTGATTTTTTCCTTCGGCCGGAACGGATTAATTGCATTTCAATGCATTCCTATGGGAAATGGTGCTTCGACTTACGACCATTTCGAGTTACGTCCATCTTCTGGAACGGATTATGGTCGTAAGTGGAGGCACCACTGTATATCAAAGAAGAACATGGGTCACAACTCAGTGACGTGGCATCTTATACCACATAATGCCAAATAATTCCTTTGGACACACCTGCACTTTTCAAAAAGAATCTATTTCCAGTATTCTCATTGGATACACTGCTGTAATACTGTATCAGCCTGGACTGAAGTGCTAAGCATATTTACAAGTATTTGAATTGCTCAGTTTAATATAAAGTGTCAGTTCATGTTCAGGCCCACTGGCTTTGCGCACACATTGTTAGAGGAAGGAACCACCATGAATAGATGGTAGGACATTGCAGGCATGGTAAGAGTGAGTGAACCCCAAAGGATAAAGCTCATGTAGCTCTCATGAATCAAAGAAAGGCAGGGTCACGGTCAGAACACTGATCTCAGTAATACAAAGAACATGCTTTCATTTTGTTATGGAATGAAAGAAAGGAACCGATACAAAAAATTCTATTCCATGTGCCCCAGAAACAGCCCAGTATGGGCTTTGAACATTCTATGAACTTAAATGCCTGATTTAGAACATGAATACACAGCCATATCAGCACATTTCTACCCTAGATTTGTATCTAATATGTGACTTCAAGTATTTTTACTTGGCAAGGTGACCAAATTACTCCAAATTTTTCCATGAGGATACAGTAAAGTAATTTGATCCTCTGTATGATCTATAAGAAGGAATCATGAGCTTCCGGAAGAAAGAAATGTGAACCTTCCCCATGGGGTGCCAAGAGATGTGCATTTTGGCTGGTGTAGAAAGCAGACAAGACACAGGAACATGTTATACCATGAGATCACACACCATGTAGGCATTCACAGAAGTACATATAAGCTCATACCACCCCAGCCATTCAGATTGTTGCAATATGCACATCCCCAGCCTTGTTACATTCCCAACCTTGTCACATGGTGTAAGTTTGGCTAACTTTGAAAGCTAAGTAGAATTTTTATGTCTGTGAAATGGATCACGTGAGGTTTGCTGGTCTTTTCACCTGCTGCACTGTGACCCAGGGGAATTATCCACAGCTGATGGTGGGACACGACAGAGTACAGGCTGATCTCAAGAGCAGCCTTTCTGCGCTGTTGATGCGGGGTTGGAGACAGAGGGCATATAAGTCCTCCCTGCTCCCAACATCAGCTCCTTTCACTCGGGCTCAACTTGCCCACCTCCTCTAGCAGCCAACATAAGTTTTCTGGTTGCTTTTGGCCAGATAGGAACTTTTGGCCTGGGCCATCTGATTGGCACATGGAACAGAAGGTGACTTGGAGTTTGTTTGGTTTTCTTTTCTATATGGATTATCTTGTGATTTTATGGGCAAATGGGAGGGCAGGTCATGTTAAGCAGTGTTCACAAGAATGTACAGAAGTCCGAATAGGAATTGTGAGCTCCCATAGCTACTTTTGGTGAAGAGGGATCAAAAGACTTCACCTCAGAACATGGGGTTCAGGGGCTTGTCTGTGGGGTAACGTCCATGACCAACTGTGCCACAACCCGCCTTTAAATCATGGAACTTCAGGAAGAAATAGAACAGGTCAGGTCTTCCCAGAGGAAGAAAGTCAGCCAGGGTTGATCTAGAATTACAGCAAGGCCCCGAGGCTCGGGGCACACCCTTGATAGCAACAGTTAAGTCATTGTTACAGTTTCTGCACTGCAATGTTAAGGTTGGTCAAATGATATATTAATACATTTGTGCCTATTCGTTTATCCTATGTCTATGACTCACCTCTTTCTTCCAGATGTGGAAGCAAATGGGCATCAAAGGCAAGGACACAGAGAGGTGCTTTGTCTCTTTATGTGTGGGTGCAATGGAAGAAATCTAGTAGACACAACTGAAATTTTGAGGATGTCTTAAGTGGAGACCTTAGATGGTGACCTTAGACAGGAATGTGAACATGGGACTTCCTCCCATCCTATCACAAAAAGAGTAAGGTGGATGAATGCAGCCCACAGGTGACACGTTGCCCACTCCTGGAACAGACTCATGGCACAAAAATATGCCCCTCTTCGAAATTATCATTCAAACCTTTTAACAATTACCAAGATCAGCCAAATAAATGTGCACACCCTTTAATAAAAATATATTTTACTTTACTATGAAGGGCACAAATATACTGAAGGGCACAGAATTGACCTTTTCTATTCCAGAAAACCAGGCTTAGCTCCCTCTGGCTGCCACGCAACATTTCACTGCACTGGGTGACCTCTCTGTGCACCCAGAGTTCCTTATATGTACCCAAAGCAGTTAATTAGCACTTTACCCTATGTGAACTAGCTGCTTAAAAACTGAGAACACAGATTTACTCTTCAGTTGTTTTTTTCCCTCTTGGGCATGCCCTGTGACTTCAATAGTCCAAGAGGGCTTGAACTTTTGCTAATATTTAGAACAGCCAGACACTCATCTCTTGAATGGTTCTGTAGAAGAGGATTTTTTTAAAAAGAACAGGAGTAAGATAATCCATGAATAAGATACTCCTTTTTTCCACACAAGTGTTGAGAAAAGCTCTCTTGTTTTCTTTGCCTTAAGTCATCCTAGATATTTTATACAAATGCTAACAAATACATGAATAAAAATATCCTGTGAATATAATTAAAGAATAGATATGTGTCTATGTAAATGTTAAAGCTGTCGAACAGCATCACCAATACTGTATATTTCATAATTGGGGAAGGTATATCTGCTGGATAGCTCAGTGGTTTAGGCATCTGGCGGAGGAGCCAGAGGTTGGGAATCCGATTCCCCACTGTGCCCCCTTGACAGGGGCTGGACTCAATGATCCATAGGGTACCTTCCAGCTCTGCAATTCAAAGATTATAACTGAAAATGATTTAGCTTTCAGGGAGCTTTTTTGTCCATCCAATATTGTCATTATTGATTATTTTTATTATACTCCTGTATATTTTGTTTATGTTATGGTTTATGTAACTCAATTTGATTTATAATATCAGGTGTCAAATATAGGTCACCTTTTCTGTTTTAGTTTGTGGTGTCATGCATTTTGTTTTTTAAAAAAATTATTTTTGTTGTTGTATGCTTTTCCTAATTGCGTAAACCATCTCAAGTAGTGTTCTTAATAAAGTTGGGTGGCCCATAAGCAAAATCAATCAATCAATCAATCAATCAATCAATCAATCAATCAATCAATCAATCAATCAGTAAAAGCACATTTGAAACTCAAGTGGTTTTTTTTGTAAGATTGCTTCTTTCCTTTTTTTAAAAAAAATATAGAATGGAAGGAGGATGTGGGCATTAGTTAACATGATCACTTGAGGATTCTTGATATGACATAATTTCAGATTAGGAACAAATTGCTGTTTAACTGCTCATCATAAAATAAATCAAAACCAAGAATCTCATCCCATATGAAAGCATAGACTTTTCTATCCCTTGGCTAAATGAGTATGCTGGGATAGAGAGTTATATCTATATCTATATCTATATCTCCCTTCCTTTCAAAAACCACACCCCATAGTACTAGCATTTAATAATACTCAGTTTCATCAGTTGTTTGTATATATTTTAAATTATTTCTGGAAACTGCACAGATGCAATGTGTTCAGCACTCACTGTAGTATTTGATAGTATAACTTGGCTGTGTCAAGAATGTATTCTTTCAATTTGCATGGCTTCCTTTTAATCCTAAAGCTTTCATTCATAACACAGTCTTAGTTGTTCAAATTTAGGGTTATTTATTGCATGTGGTGATGGGTTTCTCAGTAGTTTACTAGCAACACAGTTTTCCAGAGGATGGCATGTTTGCACTCCTGCACAGGAAGGTGTTAAGTGTTTTCATTCACGATGCTAGAAACATCCCTGCCATCTTGTTGACCCTTTCTGCAACGTCTCAGCAGCTGCTGTTTCAACATGCAAGGCTGATTGTCTGGTGTTGCTTCCAACTTTTGACCCACCATAACACAGAATGTGTTGTAAAAATAAATGGTGTAAAGGTTGCCCCAACAAAAGCAAGCCTATTCTTTTTCTTAAAAAAAAAAGAGAGAGAGAGAGATTCATGACAAGAAGAAAAAACATCCAAAGGGATGAGCAAACATTTACTATATACTGTACACTGCCTAGAAAACTCTGGTTACTGCACATTCTGAAAGCACAATAAACAAGAATATAGAATATTGATTCACATATTTCAGCCCTTAGGAAAATCACATTATGTATGCTTTGGACTAACATTTTGACCTTCCTAGGTTCTTCTACCTGGATAAAATAAAGCTGGCTGGATACCTCAGTGGATTAGGTATCTGGGTTGAGAGTTCAATTCTCCACCGTGCCTCTTACAAGTAGAGCTAGCATGTGTGGCCTTGGGCAAGCTGCACAGTCCCAGGGTGTCCCCAGAACAAAGGAGAACAAACCACTTCTCTACCTGGAAAACCCTGGAAAGGGTTGCCATAAGGCAGAATTAACTTGATGACACATGATGATGATGATTAGGTTCTCCTAACACATCTTGCAGGCATCCTCAGGGAAACAATTCCTCTTTCACACTCTTGGATGTTGGGTCCTCCTTAAAATTGGCTTTATGCAATACAGTAGAGATGCCTAACTCCTTTAGATTTTAGACAGCTTTACATTTCAAGGGACTTCAGTTTTCCAAACTCCCTGCTAGTCATGGCTTGCAAAGGTTTTGTCGAACTTCTCCTGGCCCTACTAAACATTTGCCTGTCAGGAAAACCAGCCACTCTTATTGGGCATACATCTGTGAAGATTCTCAGTCATCCAGGTGAGATTATCTGGAAGTTGAGTCATGACAACTAGACATTGCTGGCCTCCCTTTTTGAAGGCAGACTAAAAAAGGAGTCTCTTCTTCTAATCAACAGCCTTCAACACTGACTGAATTTTAAAGTCTCTCATAGCTTTTTTTGGGGGGAAAGACAGGTTCTGAATTTGTTGGAACAAAAACGCTTTAAACAAAAGACCACCAAATACTCTGCATCCCCCTCATCTCCCCCTTCTGTGTCACCTTGTTTTCCCTAGGCAAATAAGAAATTATTTGAATTTCCAGAAGAAGGTGGAAGGGGGAGATGAGAAGATGTAGAGTGCTTGGTGACCTTTTATTTAAAGAGTTGGGTGATAAATTCCAAACTGCTGGCTTAGGAGTTCGAAACCACATTCTCCCCCCCACAAACTTTTTGCAGACTGCATCTTATCCATCTAAGAAGCGAACCTGGCCCCAACAACAGCCATGAGACTTTGGGACTTTAATAAAAGTGTGTAATTTTTGGAACTACCCACAAGAACTTGCTGCACAGCCTGAAGAAGATGAATTATTATTGATAATGCACTGTTTGTTGTTTGTTTGGTTTTTTAGTGGTCTAATAAAGGTATCACCTGCTCCTGCATTTGTATTGTTTTCACCTTTTCCTGATTTTTGGACCAACAAAAGCGTGAACATTATATAAAATAGCACTGAGCCTTTATTCACTACTAGCCTGCTTTGGCAGGTAAAGTGCACTTTTCTGCTATTCTTATTAGTGAGATGAAACAAGATGTTAAGAGAGACAGCTGGTTGTGACTCATGGAGAGAATTGTTGGGTTTCAGGAAAACCACTCTGAAGGCACTCATTCTTCCCTCCTTGATGTTTCTTTATGAATGGTAGTGAGCACAAGAGGATATCTTGTAGACCATATTGACTGCTGACGTTACTGTCGCCAACATTCAGGCTGCTCTTTGCTAGGTAAAGCTTGGCATCCCTTTTCCTGCTTTGCAATGTCATCATAGTTCTCAAGGCAATATCCATCTATTTCCCCGTGTGGATACAAATGCACAATCTCCCACATTAATAAACCATAGGGGGTGGCGTGTTTTTTTTTTGTTTTTTTTTTTTTTGTTTTTTTAATAATTGAATTCCCTGGATTTTTAAAATGGAAGTTTAAGTAAACAAAAACTCAACACAAATTCCAGTTAGAAACTTCCCTCATGTAGAATTATCCAGAACTAGTTGATCCCAGTAGATGAGCACATGATCTGTGCTGTGGTTGCTGGGAGGGGATAGGAGTGAGAACAGCTTGGATCTGGCTGCATTCCCTCTGCGCCAAAACATATCAAAGGGCTGTTTGGGACTTCATGAAATGGTGAAGCAAAGGTGTGAGTGAGTGCAACACATATAACAGAAAAACATACTCATGCCTTAGACTCTCACGTAAGTTAATGTTGCCATGCCCACTTAGCAGAATGCAGACTAGAAAGTATCTTCCAACTTCCAAACCCTTGCCCTGCAAACATGTTGCCTGCATGTTTTCCAAAAGATATCTCCACACTAGAGATGGGGGTATTTGTATTTGTATACGAATACCTCTACACAGGTGGACATAACGAGGGTCCGGCCCCCACCATCCACTCACCCATCTGCTGCTGCAGCCAGCTCCATGCTCCCTTCCAATCACTCCAAAGCTCACCGTCAACTAGCCACTCATTGCAGAAGGAGGGAAGATGAGTCTCCCTGCTAGGCTGACCAGTGGCTAACTGACCGCCCACTCCAGAGTGATTGGAAGGGAGCGCGGAGCCGGCTGCAGCAGCAGATGGGTGAGTGGATGGTGGTGGCCGGACCCTCGTTATGTCCACCTGTGCAGGGGTATTCATATTCGTATACCCCCATCTCTACTCCTCACTCTAGGAAATGAAAAAAGAGGGGTTGGGAGTTATCAAAGATGGTCACATGAAATCAAATTTAAAACCATACGTAAAAAATGAACAGTGAAGAAATACAGGGAAGGGGAATCAACTCACTTGAAATTTGATGTTGGAGGTGAGCCTTACAGATGCCACACACCACCAGAAAGGCAGAAAAGTATGTGCTCAATCAAGTCAAGTCTAAACTCTCACTAGAGCATAGCTAAGTAAATTGAGTCTATCCTACCTTGCATATATAATGAGAAAACAGACCTGAATTTTGATTTTCTCTGCCAGCACAAGATCATTTGGACCTAAAATGAAACCCAGCATTTAGCAAGAAACACTTGCCTCTGTTTCCTTCATTTATGTAAGAGCTCCCCATTGACTTTTTTCTCAAACCTATGAGCCTGGGCGAAATGTGGATGAAAATTCCTTCTGAAATTCTCTGTTATACGTAAGACAAACATGAAGATATTCACACGGGAGTAAGAGCATAAACAAGAAAAACATGTGATTTCCTCTCCCTCCTTCTCCTTAATGAAAGTAGTGAGTCAATAATTCAATGAGGAAAAAAGTCATTACAGCTTTTCTTAACCCAGATTAGTTTTCCATTGGATTAATGACATCTATATTTAGGTTAAAAGGATGTCATCAAAACACTGAAGGTTAATTAGAAATGCCCTTTCAAAAGAATTTTTTTTTACTACTATTGGCATTTGTGTTTCTTTACCCGAGGAAAATTGATGTTTATATATTTCTAAAATGATCTCAGTATATATT
Source organism: Intellagama lesueurii (assembly GCA_037013535.1). Taxonomy (NCBI): domain Eukaryota; kingdom Metazoa; phylum Chordata; class Lepidosauria; order Squamata; family Agamidae; genus Intellagama; species Intellagama lesueurii. The sequence goes on from JBAJHW010000004.1 coordinate 144,641,120, forward strand.
AGATCACCTGATGTTAAATATATATGTCACTGTATAATTAAGCATTGAATGATACCATGGGTTCATATATTTTCAGCAGCATTCTGTAATTATGCTTTGGTCGCTCTCCTAGTTCAATTTCTTAGTTCTAGACTGAGTAAGCAACTTGTTGACCAATAAATATAATTTGGCTATAAACTCCTGCAATCATAGGCTATGAATCTGAAGTCCAGCCATTGGTAGAAAGCAACCCTTGATCTAAATGAATCGTTATTGTATGGTTAAAGAAGAAATTGCAAATAGATGGGCTATCAGTTCAGAGGGATGAGGAAGAATAAAAGATTTCTGATCAAAGTATGATTTTATCTGTTGGGATGAAAAATCATGCATCACTAGGGCTGACCCCCAACACACTTTAAAGATAACACCCAGCACCTGTTTGGGTCATCATCTGGTGTGGATTCCAAATTTTTTTAAAGTATGTCTTTAGCCCTTCTAGAACCAGAAATGTAAGGCAAAACACAAGAGTCTACACCCTGACCTGTTGTTTGTGAGAAACAAGCCTTTCTATGTGATTGGCCAATGAGTGAAGCCATCTACAGTTTCATAAGCATTTATTGCAGGTTGTCCTTTTGGACACAACTATGAGCAGGAATCTGTTTGCAAAGCTGCCTGTGCTGTTTTTACGGAAGCTGCAGTGCCTAGAAAGCAATTAACCAGTAGCAATGAAAGCTGCCTGAAGGATTATGGCAGTGGTACTCCAAAGAAGTAACTTTTCAAAGCTTTGACAATATGTTTCTTACTGTTATTTCCTCCTTTTGCAGAGACCTGAACCAGATTACCCTTGCAGTCCCTTCTAGATCTACAGTTCTACAGGTTTATGAGTCTGTTATTCTATCGCCTTTAAGCAACATTAAATTCTACTTTATTTCCTACAGATTTCTTGGAACTTAGTTGGAACCTATGCAGATGCTGCCCTGAGGCAGATAATTTTTTGGGGGGGGGGGGATGGTGGAAATGGTGGTATATGAATAGCTTTTCAGATCCTCTCCCCTCTTTGTTTGTTTGTTATTTTGTTTGTTTGTTTGTTTTGGAAGATGACAACAACATTTGCCTCAATTTTGCAGTAACCCCACCTGTTCTCCAGGAATTCTGAGAAATGGCAGGATGTGAGATTACATTATAGCTGCATATTAATGATTTTTTCTGCCCCATGCAGAAACAAGTGGCCCTAAACATCCCCAGATTTAAAATAAACTGAAAAGACTAATTTTAAATCTTCAAAGAGAACAGTTGGCCTCACCCACTTTTTAAAAAAAAAAAAAAAAAATGGAATGAGCCCAGGCTGCAGGGCTGAAATAATGATCCTTTAAAAAGGCCTTTCAAAAGGGAAAACAACCAATTTGTTATAAGATTGAGCATGCGTAGAATAGGCATACCAGTAAGAGCATAGCAAAGTAGATACATTGTTGCAGCTTCATGGAATGGGATGGGAGACGTTTGGAGGGCAATGAAAGGTCACAGAAACAGTCAAAGGACAGGTTTTCTCTGAAGAGAAAAAATCAGGCTTCCTTTAAAGAAAGTAGTGGACTGACAGTCCTCCAGGGAATTAGCATACAATTGTATAAGGCATAGTCAAAGTATTTATGCCTTACAAAAGCACAGAGTGGTGTTTTCAGTAAACCTTCTCTCAAGATTTCTGAGACCAGGTCCATGACACAAATATTCAGAAGGGAAATCTTCAGGTCTGGGGCAATCTGAATTTTTTACCCTGTCAGTCAGGACTCAATTAGCTGACTTCAGGGGAAGAACATTTTAACTGTTTCCCAGCCAAACAGGCATTTGTGCTTACAAAGGGATTCTGTGTCTGGCTGTAAAAATATTTTAAAATATATTATAAAAAGAATAAAGAACAAATATCCAGAAGTTCACTCATTTAACCTGTGAAATTATTGTTTTCTTCTTTGGGGATGGTCTCACTCAATGTTAGCTGGGCTTTGGTGCCAATATCCTGTCATAGTTTTTACCACTCCACCTATCTTGTCACTATACAGTTCTCTGGTAATTATGAAAAAAAAAATGAAAGATGTTATGTGCCATCAAGTCACTTTGGATGTGTGGTGACTGTATGAGTTAATGACTTCCAAAATGCCCCATCATTAACAGCTCTGCTGGGATCTTGCAAACCAACAACGTATCATGTTAGATTGTTTTCTCTTCCTACTGCCTGCCTTTCCTAGCAATATTGGCTTTTCCAGTAAATTCTGCTGAGATCTTGCAACTAACTGCTGTGGCTTCTCTTACTGAGACAATATATATCATGTTAGGTCTTCGTCTTTTCCTAATGCCTCCCCCCGTTTCCCCAGCAATATCATCTATTTTGGTCAGTTCTGTGTTTTCATTATATGTGCATGGTAGAATAGCCTCAAGTTACTGATTTTGCTCTAGCTTGACTCTGTTGACCCACTTTTCTGCCTTTCTGGCTCTGACAAATTTATTGAACCTTATATTCTGTGAGAAGGAGCGAGTCCCTGCTAGAAGGGAAGAGAGTGAGCTGTCCCGTCAAACATCCACCACGGAGGGATATGAGACAGTTTACACCATGTTACCAGCCATGGCCCAATTAGAAGTACAGGAGTAAAAGAGTGAGAAAGGGGAGGAAAAGAAAGAGGAAAAGGGGGAGGAGCCAGTAGTAGAGGGTTATCTGGTGACTGAGGTGGAGGAGAGAAAGGAGGGAGAGTTAGACTGGGAGACGGAGGTAGCATGGGAGGAATAAGAGAGAAAGAAAAAGGAGAGTGAGAAGGAAGAGGAGATTCTTATAGGATGGGGATGGTTAGAAATGGAGGATCCCTGGACCCAGGAAAAGGTCAGAATGAAACTGCCAATTGAGGAAATTGAGAGAAGGCAGCAATACCGTATACCTCAGTCAGAGGACAAGAGAAAAAGAGGGAAAGAAGGGATAGCGGTACAGTTGGGGGAGGCAGAGCCCATAGAATGGACTGTATACATGTATCAGTTCCGGTTTGTGCAGGAGCGGTCTTTGCATTAGCCCCCACTTATCTTTAGCTTATTTTTATCTTTATACTCTCCTTAATTTAGTTGTTCCATTAAAAAGGGTCTGCCTTCTGATAACTCCTGGAGCTGAAGAGTTGAAGAGTGCAAGAAATGCTGGAATATGCTCGGGGGAGTTTATCAGCAACATAACGACGGGGCCTTGAACACCTCAAGGCCAAATAAGAACTATGCCGTAGCACAGTGAGTTATCCAGTAGCTATTTAGAAATTAAGCTGCCGGGAGTAGCCGGAGCTGCTTCAGCTGGGGACAACATAGAAGGCAAGGGCTCCAAAGTCAAACAAAGAAACAAAGAGATCTCATTAGGGATTTGTAAAGGCCAAGAACATGGTTGTTACTAGAGCCCAGAAAACTCGTGCTGGACTCAACAATGCTTCCAGTAGTAAATGCAGTCAATGTAGTAAACGCCAAAGAACAATAGTTGACTACTGCGTGCCTCTAGCTTCCACTAGCCCTCAGAACTATTCCAACTCTCACAGCCAGAGGCCCCCAAGGGAATTTGCTTCAAGTATTCCATCTATCCTGAGTAATCAAGATTTGAATACGAATGCCAGTGACTTTCAACGTGATGATGCGGTCGATGACGTTTTTGTCTGGTTATTCGATTGGTCAGTGGACCCAGATATCCAAGATAGAATCCCAATCTTAACAAGGGGCTCGCCTGACAATAATTTCAATCCACCAAGTAGCGATCTAAGAGGCATATCTATGGGAGTACCGATAGACAAATCTTATGGGTCTGATAATGAATACATCAAGATTATCTACACTAAATTGCGTGACCAGTGCTTTTTATCTGCAAAAGCAAATCAAAACATCTTTGACAAACTTCATACTCTTCACCAGGAAATTTCGGATCTGAAAGCAACACTCCAACTAATAGCAACCCTGATAAAAACAGGGATCCTGATAGCAGCACCTCCTAACCCAACTGAAAAAACACACCAAGCCAGAAGTGAGACTGTCACAGTAGAATCAAAGAAGAACAACTGCTGCCTATCTTTAAAAAAAAAACACCCAGTATCTCATAAGGCACCCGGAGGACAAAGGCTGGCTGCAAAATCCAGACAGCTCTCAGAAACTCAAACCAAAACTCAAACCGACTGTTGCAACACAAGGGAAACAGCTGAGGATTTTAATTCAACCTTCTCAACTGCAGATCTTGCAGTAACTGATGAGTGGGAAGACATCACTTCAGATGTCAATGGGCCACAGTTCTTATCTCCAGTTCCTACAGACAGGAGCGGCATGCTCCTAAACAATCCCTACCCACAATACCCGAGGGAGGAGGATCCTGGAACAGAGAATCCACAGACCCCAGATCCACCATCGAACTCTGTAAGTCAAATTACCATATACAATTGGCCTTTAAAAAGGGCAAATAATACATGAAAAACTAGCATGGATGTAACTTGGGATATCTTGGATATTCTGGGCAAAGACTGGGATCCCACAACGTATATGCACTTTTCATGCATATACCCTATAAAGTCTGAACTGTGGAGGGGGATGGTTCATCTGTCATTTAAAGATAATGGACATGCCTATCATTTTTTTAGTTTAATGTATACGTTCGTAGATAGATCTGTATCATTCAAATGGGGTTCACATATAACGCATCCCTAGTCTATGTCCAAGTCAACTGTAACACGAAACATACATAGACCAATACAAACAAATAGTCATCTACATGCTGCGATTCACAGGGGCACTTTTGAGGAGAGGGTAAAGGCTGATGGCTTGGGACTAAATGTAAATTCAAAAAGGAATGCACTATCTTATGGAAAATTATGTAGAATTGCTGAGCCTTCCCCCATTCAAGATACTACAGATGCAGGGGCAAGGTCTTTAGTCATCTTGATGAGCCTCTCCCTGAATTGAACTTAAATTATGGAGGGAAAGAAGTGTGTCCACCCTTTGTAACTGCCCCCAACAATATTCTAATTAAGGAACCTCGTCATTTTGTAAATAAACATAATAATCAGAGAACTCAAAAAGGTGCCCCAATGATGGGTGCTTTTCCAACAAGAAACAAGTCTTCTACTAGCCATCAAACTTTCAGCACACCTAATTATGAATGGCACCCTGACAACAGATATGTCCGTCGAACAGCTCCCTACCAAGATTGACTAACTCCAGATAACATACAAAGTCAGCTTCTGAATCTTCTATCTTGGAACATCACAGGATGGAGGAATAAATTGGCTGACTCAGATTTTATACAGTATCTACAATCTCATGACATAATTTGCCTACAAGAGACCTGGCTCCTGGAGAAAGATACTTTAAGTTTGCAGGGTTATAGAACATGGGAATTCCCAGCCCAAAAAACTTCAACCCCGGGTCAAGGAAGTGGAGGACTGGCTATTACAGTTTCCTCCACTATGGGCTTGAAGTGAACTGAGATAACTGAATTAAACTCTAGATATTGCCAAGTTCTAATAATCTAAGGCTATAAACCAGGGCCCTTGATCTGCGTCAATGTCTATCTTCCACCGGGAACAACTGATACTGGCACAGAGGTCTGGGCCAAATTGGAGGACCTTTTAGACACACTATTCTCTGAGTATTTTAATCATCTTTTTATAATTTGTGGTGATTTTAATGCTAGAATGGGAAATAGCTTTTGTATGATGGAAAAAGCCCTTGGCATGGAGCTCGGAGAAGATAAAAATATCTCCCGAACTTCCCATGACAAGGTAATCAATAAGTATGGTCACTTCCCCTTTCAGCTGATTTATAAATTTTATCTTATATGTCTAAATGGATCTTACCTAGATATCTCAAATGGCTATTACACGTTTTTAACTGATAAGGGTGCCAGTGTGGTAGACTATATTGTAGGATCCTCTTCTGTGCTTCCGTATGTAGATTTTCTAACAATTGATGACAGGCCAGAAAGTGACCATTTCCCCCTCAGAGTGTCCTTAAGGCTCCGACAAAATCAAGCAGGGGACAAAATGCTGGGTCATATATCAAGCGAAAAAAGGCTTAAATGGTCTATAAAAACTGATGCTAACATAAGGCAGATGTTGAGCTCTAACAAACTCCAAGGGTTATGGCAACATGCTCTCCTTGGGACTCAGAACATTTGCGAAGTCTATCAGGACATATTTCTTGCACTCAAACCACATCTGACCATCACACACCCAGTAAGAATGTCGGAAGGTCAATGGTCTTGGTTTGATAGGGAATGTAAGGCCAAGGAAAAAGAGTTGAGCAGAGCAACAAGACAGACAAAATAGATTGATGAAGCCACAACTCTCCTGCAACATCTTTGGAGGGAGTATAAAGCCTTTCTTAGAGGAAAAAAGAAGGCTTTTTACATTGATAATTGGGAATCTCTGGGCCAGGCCCTCACTGAGGAAAATGAGCCCAAGTTCTGGAAACAGATAGAAAGAGGCTTCTCACAGAAACCCTTTGAGACTGCCAACTCCATTAGATCAGAAGTATGGGTATCCCACTTTAATCATATCTTTGGGGGTAATACCTGTACAAACTCCATACACATGACTCCCACTAATCTCCCTGAATGGCCACCTGTTTCCCCCGTAGAAATCGGGGACTTGATTCTAAGTCTTGGAAAGGCAAGACTCCCAGCAAAGACATGATCCCTGCCGAGGTCTTTGCTATTGACATTGTGTGGTGGTCCCCTATTTTAGCCAGTCTATTCACCTACATTAACAACACAGGAAATCTCCCTACAGGCTGGCAAAATAGTATTGTGGTGCCAATTTTTAAGAAAGGTGACCCCCTAGACCCTAGCAACTTTAGACCTATCAGTCTTCTTATGCAAGCTTTATGCTAGATATCTCTTGATTAGGCTTCTAGACTGGGACAGCAAACACTCGATCATCTTTGAAGAACAGGCAGGCTTCAGGAAAGGTAGGAGTACAATAGAGCAAGCCTTTGTCCTACATCATGTAATAAGCAAATACACCAAACCGCCTTACAAATATTTTTATGCTGCCTTTGTCGATTTTTCATCAGCCTTTGACCTGATAGATAGAGATCGACTATGGTGTAAACTGGCTAAAACAAACATTGATAGGAGACTCCTGTGGCTTATACAGCAATTACACACAGAAAATATGATGCAGGTGTGTATTGGTCTACAAGGAGCTCTATCATAGCAGATCTGTATTAGCCGTGGGGTGAAACAAGGGTGCATTTTAGCACCCTTTCTTTTCAATTTCTATATAAACAGCTTGATCCCGCAAATGGTTTCCCCCTCTTTTTTCTCCCCAACCATTGGCTGTAGAAAGATCTCAAAGCTGCTTTATCCCAATGACCTGGTTTTGCTATCCCTGAACAAAATTGGCCTTAAAAGGATGCTATCTAAATTTGGGCAGCTCTGTAAAGAGGAACGGCTAACAATCCACTACACTAAGACAAAGATCATGGTCTATGGGAAGAGAACCCCTAAACATAATTGGTCATTGGATGGGCATGTCATTGAACAGGTACAGTCTTTTAAATATTTGGGCATCCACTTTTGTGAGAAACTCTCTTGGAAACAACATCTAAATGCCACTATACTATTGAGCTCCAGATCGATAGGGCAACTAAAAATATTTTTTAATAGTAGAGGTGGCCAACTGATGAATCCTGCACTCAAGGTGTTCGCTGTCAAGATCTTACCACAAATGCTTTATGGGGCAAAATTATGGGGAAAAGTAGCTAAGCCAAAATTGGAAATTTTGCAGAATAAATTAATGAGGCTGATACTGGGCCTCTCCCCGGGAATTCCCTCATCTCAGAGCTAAGTTAGGCCTTCCCTCAACTGCCGCTAAAGCTGACCTGGCCTATTTTAGATACTGGCACAGATTGAACAACCTAGAGGACCTCTCCTTGACAAAGTGCTGCTGGCTAGAACAACTAGAGTTTGGTGGATGGGCACAACAGTGCTACCAAAAACTAAAAGCCTATAACCTCCCACTGGAAAAAAAATTCAGTCTAGGCCCCCGGGACCTTAGAAACTGGATTCTCGACTTTGATGCCAGTCAGGACAGGACTGTTATTGTTGGGTCCCGTTTTTCCACCTGGTACCCTCAACTTCAGTTGAATCATGCAAAACCAAATTACTTTGAGTCACTGACTTTTCCTCAGATCCACAGAGCATTCACAGAACTTAGATTTGGGCAGATGACCACAGCATATCTTGAAGGGAGGTATAAAGGAATCCCAGCGGAGGAGTGGAAATGTATCTATGGCTGCAAGTCAGATTGAGGACCCAACTCACTACTTATTACTCTGTCCTCTCTATGAAAACCCCAGAGAAAGATTTTTGTCTCCCATTATTCAGCTGTATCCCAACTGTACTTCAATAGAAATAATAGTAAGACTGCTCACTGATACACAGCTGTATATTACGTACTCTGTTGCACAATTTGCTCTGGCAGCTAAGAAGTTGAGGCTTCGATTTGTTAAGGTTCATAATATTACATAAATGTTGAATATAGTGACTTTGATATTATACACTATGCCACCATTCCCAGAACGGGTTTATTGACCCCCTGGGGCATCCTTTTGTTTTAACCATTTTTATGTAAGTCTGCCTTTGTAAAGGCCTATGGCCAGAAAATATAAAGGTACAATGTGTGTGTGTGCATGTATCTGAAGGGAGAAGATATCTGGAGGAAGGGAGTCTGACCAACTCTGACCAATCGACCCATGACACCCACAGAAGGAGAGTGGGCTCGGCACCCCTGTTGTGGCACCATATGTCCCAGCCTGAGGAACCCGACAAGAAAGCCAACCAATCGTGAGCGCTTTGGAGTGAACCCCCATTGGTGAACTCTTTTGTCACACCCGAGTTAAAAGACAGTTATATAAAACAAAATGTGTTAGAAATACCAGTTGGTCCCTCAGAGGTTGTTGTTCACAGTTCTCCTATGTTAGAAAATAAAAAGGTTGTTCGTCAAAAAGAGTCATCACCAGTTTTGGGGGAACAAAATGGAGGATGGAGATTGCCCAAGCTTGAACCCACTCACATATTCTTGGCAGAGTCGGGCTTTCAACAGATGTAAAGGTAGTTGAAGTCTCCCATTATTTCAATTACTCCCCTCACTGAGTGTTTAGTAATCTGATCTAGGAGGACATTGCAACAAGTATTCAGTCCAGCTATAGCAGATCCTCCATAATGATGCAATTTTTATTTCCTACTCCTTTGATTTTTACTTAAATGTTTACCATCAGCATTCAGGCTCTGGAACTCCCTCCCATGGGAGGCTAGGCTGGCCCCATCTTTGCTGTCCTTCCACAAGCAGATGAAGATATTTCTTTTCTGGCAGGCTTTTCCTTAGTGACTGGCTGTCTGATAGTTTGTTGTTGTTTTTTTAATGGACTGTTCTGCCTTGTTTTTAAATGTGTTTTTAGTAGGTTTTTAGTATTCAGTTTAAATATAATATTTGTTTAATTTTTTTAAAAAATATTTGTATGTTTGCTGTTTCTAGCTTTTAACTATTGTCTTTTTAATGATGTAAGCTGCCTAGGGTCCTTTATGAACATAATATATGTGTTACCTGTATTTGGTATTTATGGTACTGAATGCATGAGGAAGCCTGCAAGAACATATGTAGTCTAGTAACATTTCTTCCACAGTGCCTTAATTAGTTAGCATATCAACATGAAACACAAAACAAAAGCAAAAAAAATTAAAGAAGACAAAAGTGTTGTGGCACTTTAAAGACTAACTGCTATATTTTAATGTGAGCTTTCATAGAACCAGTCCACTTCTTCAGACATAGGAGTGAGAGTACAGAGACTGCATGGCAAAACATTCATATCATGGCTCTCAGACAAAGAGAACAGTGGTGGCTGGTAGACACAAGTTGCAAATTGTGTGAGTCATTGTGGCATTTCACACATAGTGATAACTCAAGATCCCTGTTTGGTATTCAGTTCTTTTCCTTTGAGGCTTTGTTCTGTAAACCATGATGATGATTAGTGGCTAGAGGAACCCCGGCCTACAGAAAACAACAACAGAAAAAATATACGGAAGTAAGTTAAGAATCACTGACTTAGGTTTCCTGTCGCCACGCTGGAAACCCTATACATTTAGTAGCTGCCACCTTCAAACATTTAGCTATTAGCCCAATCACACATTTCAGCACTGAACACCCGAGTAGAGCTACAGATGTATAGGGAAGAATCCTTGCCCATCATTTTGCACACAAAACAAACCTGTATGAATGGAAGGAAAATTACAGAACTTGCTCAAGGAGATAAGTGGTACCTGCTTGCCCATGTGGTTGCCCCATTGTTATCAATGGGCATTTTCTACTGCCTCTCCTTGGTCAAGAGAAATGGGGCAGAGTTGCCACCCAAGAATCATTGCACACCACAGATGTTCAGTAGGATGCTACTTGTTCTGCCCACATGGTGATAGCTTGCTCAGATGATCACAGTGAAAAAAACAGGGAAGGTTTTTTTTCTTTTTCTTTTTTCCAGAAAGCAGTTCAGTTTAAAATGCAACATTTGTTTGGAAACGACAAGAGTAGGAAAATGAGACAACAATAAATAATGAGGCTATTAAACGTTTTGTGTACAAGAGAAATCAATGGATCATTCTTTAAACGCTGGGAGAAAAAGAATGTAATCTTCTTTGTTAGGAATCTGATAACCTAAGATGCTAGTTTATATGATATGAGTTTTGAATTGCATTAAGTTTGCTCCCTGGGAAATCAAAATCATATCATATTACTATGGAAAAGAAAGCACTGCTTATTTCTTTTACCTGGTTAAACTGTCCTTTTGCCGCCAATGTTACCAAGATAGCAGTGGCGTAACCCTCCCTCCCGCTCCCTTTCTAGAAATTACTGAACTTTATATAGGTTCTAACAGGATACACTGCAGCCTAACTCTTAGCATCAACTAGAGAATAATTGTTCTCTCAGATAACATTCTTTACACTAAAATGGAAGGGGGGGGGGGAGTCCTTGACAAAACAGCTATTCCATGAAGTGATGGAAACTAAAATGAAGGTCAAATAATTTACTCATCAATTAATTAGTGATGTTCATGAGGGCGGATATGGATCGCGCCAACTACTCATTGACTTTGGTGGATTATTACAAGGAAGACAGTTGTACTAGCAAAAGTAATGACCAGATTTTATTCCAGAAGCACATACATTACTGTAAATGCAGTTCAATAAGGAGAATGTGTTGTTTTCCTTTATTACTCAACCTATTGTAAAGGTTGAGCTGTCTCTGTCTACCCTGGCTCAACACCCTCTAGCAGGCTTCATGGAGACCTCAGTGACAGGGCAGCCTGAGGGCATGAAGGAGGAGAAGGAGGTCCTAAGGGGAGGAAGGAGAGAGATGCCGATGAACCACACCTGGACATGGAGACTGAGACCAGGCCGCGTCTAGCTGGCAGGAACAGGGCTTAAAGAAGGAGGAAAAGGAAGAGGAGGGGAATTCATTGCCCTTGACAGGCTCTCAAGGGGAGGAATGGGTAGAGAGAACAGAGGAATCAATCCCCTTATCCTTCCCCCTTGGAAAAGACTGCCCACCGTTGGTCAAGAACAACTGGACTGAGGAATGGTCCAGTCTCAGCCCACTAAGGGATGACGATATGGCAGAGGTACATCACTTTTCAGTCCACCACTGATGGTGACTCCCTGGAGACTGAGGGAACAACCTAGTCATCCAGACCCCAGCCTGACCCAGAGAAGGCACTGGCAGAGGAAGTGTTAAAAGGAGTGCCTTCAGCAGAGCTGCTGGAGAAAAGGCAGATATTGGGGACACAAGATCCTGTGCCAGCCTGACAACACTGGCCCTCTTTAAATGGTATCAGTTACATGGAGTCAGTGTAGAAAATTAGACTCAGGCTTGGATGAGACCTGAACATAGTGGAAAGCTATTGGAGTTAACTCAGCCTCCATACAGAGTGTCAGGATGGAGTGTACATGGCATTGAATCAATTCTTGTATGTTACTTCCCCAGCTTAATAACGGCCAGTTTGAGCAGTAACAAAATACTTCATAGAGCCCATTGCTACAGAGGGCCTCCCCACCACCCTCATCCTGGGCAAGAGTGGCAGCGGTCATATCTATCATTAACCTATCTCCATGCTGTGGTAAATTTGAAAATGCAGATGTTCATTATGAAACTCTCTGTAGCCACCTAATTTCATAAGAAGAGTCCAAACATGTAGGCTGCTGTATTGGTGCATATCAACAGTTAAGGAGCAGATCTTTTGTACACTTAATGGCTCTAACCTAGCTGGGTGGAGAGCTCAGTGGTTTAGGTATTTGGCTGCGGAGCCAGAAGTTGGGAGTTCTGCAAGTATAGCCAACCTGTGGGGCCTTGGGCCAGCTGCATAGTCCCAGGGCACTCCCAAGAAGAAGAGAATGGTAAAACCCCTTCTGAGTATTCTCTATCTGGAAAAAACTGAAAAGGGTCACTATGTGTTAGAGTTGAACTAACAACACATGATTAATGATAAATGGTTCTAAACTGACCATTCGAGACCAAACTATCTGCAACAACATGCCGCTGCTGGGAAAATCATTTCTCCACCAGCTGCTGAGAGGACTGCAGTTAAGCCCAAAGGGAACGAGTGAGCCAGACTAGAGGGGTGGGTGAGTCACAGTCCCTGTTAGGCAGAAGGTCCAGGGGCTCAGGCCCTGCAAGCCCAGGCTCCACTATACCAGTCCCCAAGGCAAAGCTAGCGACAGCCATTTCCCTATTTTTAAGCTCAGATTGGGGAAAGATGTCAATCCACAAACCCAGTAAGAATATGAAATCATTTTCTAGCCAAAAGCCTTCTCTTGTCAGGAGCTGCGGGAGTCAACTCTAGGTATCCTCATGTCTATATCCCATGTAGTCAGCCACCAGATTATCAAGTGAGGTTGCCTTACACAACAAGATGTTCTCGATGGTGGAATAACTGTAGAACCTTGAAACCCAAATAGCTAATGGCTGCTCTGAACTGGAAGGACTATACAAGCCACAACAGGACATGCTCTCCCCCGGCTTCAGAAGTTCATGACCCAGTATGGGCTCTTTTACACTACAATTTACTCTCATATATCTGATGGCCGAAGAGTGGACTAAAGTTCATCCAGAATCTCCCAGCTGTGGCTTTACAGTGAGGTGTTTGTATGCACTGATGGATGCAGCGTGTTGTAGTGACACAGTTTACAAGACAACCCCCTCATTGTGTGGCCTAGGTTTATAAGGCATATGCTGAATCATAGCTTGTGTGTACTGACAAAAGGTGTTAATAATCACAGCATTATGTTCATTCTTACCACATTCCCAGCTGCCAGAAATTTAGAAAGATAGAGAGGAATTATTTCCATTCCACATTCATTGCGCAGCCACATGTCACTTGAGCTTTTTTTGCTTTCTGCCCCCCATCCCCACCTCCCAACCAATCTCTCCATTCAGCTTTTCAATGTTTTCCTCCCTGGTTAATGTGAAATGCTAATGATGACTTGTAAATTGCAGGCTGCAATTAAAGCCTTTCAAATGTCTGCTGTAAATTGCAGATATTGCAGCAAAAAAACTCATACAGTTGAGTATTCCTGTTAAAACATGCTCCTTTGGATAGCTTTCTGATGGGTTTTTGTACAAAAACAGAAATTTAATAGAGAAACTTACACACCTAATTTCCCTGACTGATATTCTCTAATTTCTATTCACTTTGACATTGAGTGGATTCAGATGTTCAACAGCATTAATAAGGCTATTTGCTTACTCCAGAGTAAGTGAATTGCATTCATTTTCACAACCAGGAGCGTTTCTGTTTCACAGAATCATAATATGCAAACCTGCTTCCATTACAAAACAATCTAGAGCAAACGGGTAGTTCATGATGGTTCATGGTTTATGACTAACCACGAACCACAAATCGCCACGAACTGAGTGGAAAATGAACTGGTTCACAGTTTGTTTTCCCCATTTGTGCCTGGGCTGTGTGTGTCCTACCTGCCACCTCCATTGCTGCCACTGACTCCGCCATCTCCGCCTATGCCACCACCTCTGCCACCACCTCTGCCACCTCCACCATCACCACGGGTGCTGTCCTCAGAGGCAGTGGCCAACTCCTGGCAGGGAAGCTGGCTACTGCCTCTGAGCATGCACCTGTCTATCAGCTGGGTGGCGGGTGAATGCCCAGAGGCAGCAGCCAGCTCTGGGAAGCCAGGCCTGTCCAACTGTAGGAAAATGAAACCTTTTTATTCTTTCTCCAACTAATGTCTCAGAGTGAGTGATTGAAGAGCTGTGCAACCGAATTTCAGCCTGTGTCTTCTCCGGTTTTAGTTTCTGCCAGCCATGTATCCTGACCCTTAATGACTCTCTGGCTGCATTTGTCTGTTTGGACTCTTTTTTTGAAATCTATTTGATTTCTGATGCAAGTGGACAGGCTAGATCCTGGGTTGCTCTTGGATACCGGGCAGCACTCTGCATGCTTCCTCTGCATTGCCTTTTCCCTAATTCTGGAGCCACTGGCTGAGCTTGTTTTGAGCCTCAGCCTGCCAAGATTTCAACTTTGAGGCCAGTCTGCCTGGGAGCAAAATACAAGTCTAGGTCTGAGACACCAAATGCATATGGCCAGCTTCTAAAGATCCAGCAACCATTTCTGCCCTCCCTCAGAACTTGGAGGGTCACCTCACCTCAAACCACCCAACTCTAGAAGAATTTGTTTGCTCCTTAAATGCAAATGGCAATGGTTTTTATGCAGCTTAATTTGTACCTCTACACCCAATCCCCACCCCCAGGCCTGCTTTAGGCTTTTAAAGGCTTTCTCAGAAACTGGATAATCACATCTTGGTTTCAAAAAAGGCCTTTTAACCCCTAATTTATGACAGGAGAATGGGTGTGCGGTGCAAATTGTAACACCCCTCCCAGGCCACTGGTTGATGCAATTTAAATTTGGGCAGGAAATGCATTTTTTTTCCAGGTTGGGGGAGTATATGCACTTATTTGAAATGCAACAGTTGAAGTACCATTAACCTAAAACTAGTCTTGAATGCCATGCCTCTTTTGTCCCATTCTTTACAAAAGCCTTTCCCCCTCTATACCCAAATACGTATGGGAGTGCATGTACACATACACAAATGAGAACCTGCAAAACAATTTCACAGTGCCAAATCTTGATGTTCAGGATTTGAGCCATTCCATTCCCCCTCAACTGTCTTTTCCCCAATGGTCAGTCATAATTCTGTGTGTCCATGACATACTCTGAGTCTTTACTGGCCTCCTTTTGCAAGTAATGATCTCAGGTGGACTTCCAACAGCACTATTTTGAGAGAAAGGGTGGAAACACGTGCCTAGTCCCTAGATTATTCTTAAAACCTTTTATTTATCCATGGATACCTATATGTAATTTCCACTTCCCTCCCTTGGGATATTTTAAAGAAAAAGGAGCATTGATAATGCATCTAATTTCACAAGTCCTTAAAACTTTCTAAATATAGGGGGTTCATAAAATGTGAAGCATTTTGGCCTAAAACACCAGCTCCAGTTATGTTATTAACTATGCTGGCATTTGATGCTGAAACATTTTACTTTTCATAAAATCTTAAGGTTTACAAGAATGTAAGAACTGAGAAATTGGGTGCATAATTTATGGTTATCCTTGTTTGTTGGACAATTTTGTTAGCAAGATCATTGTGCTATCTCTGTAAAGGTTTATTTTGAAAGAATTTCTTAGTATGAACTAGGAAATGACGTATCTAGGATATATTTCTACCCTTTCTGCATCGATAACCATATTCTGATATTCACTTCACAAGTGACTAAAACTATATTCATGGAGGGGAGAACACGGTGTACACATAAACCCTACTGTCTAGTATCCTCCCTCAAAGGAAATTAGACCATTGCACACAGAATTCAAAAGTCTGAAAATGAACTTATATGTGTGTTCAATTGAATGCACTTGGAAAACATTTCCTTAATTGGGAACCCTGTTTATGGGGGTGGGGGAGGAGGTGTTGTGCTTATGGACATCCCTAGCATAAATGCATGTTATATATGTCTTTTATGTCCTTTCTTTTAAAGCCTCTTTATTCCATTTCTGCTCTGATCCAGTCATCAGTTTTCACTCATTCAGTCCACATCCTCTGCCGTTCTGTCCTTAGAGGAGTGATTT
The DNA here is from genome assembly GCA_037013535.1 of Intellagama lesueurii. Taxonomy (NCBI): domain Eukaryota; kingdom Metazoa; phylum Chordata; class Lepidosauria; order Squamata; family Agamidae; genus Intellagama; species Intellagama lesueurii. The sequence goes on from JBAJHW010000004.1 coordinate 144,657,278, forward strand.
GGCCTTTTCCCCTTTATCTTCCTCCCAAAGGATCACTGAGTTATCCCAAGCCTGATGATGTGTCTTACTTATCAGCTGTTGGTGTCACAGATAGAATTTGGCTACATAGAAACTCATCAACTGGAAACAGAGGAAATGATGGTGATATGGAGCTCATTTCCTCACATTTATGCAGTAGACCTTGCAGTAGATCTACCGCTCAATTGATAAGATACTTACCTAGGATAGCATTTATGCATCTAACAAGTGCATTCTAGGCCATGAAAGCTCCTGATGTAAGAAATTTGTTAGCATTTAAAATGACACTCAACTCCTTGTTGTTTTCAATACAACTGATAAGCAGAGACTGTTGGGATTTCTTACAATAGGTGCTATTGTTATCCTGTTTTAAAGAGTTCCATCTTCTACATGATGGTATTAACAGCATAACGATGAAGCATTAGAGACAAAGACAAGGTATGATGCAAATGGCTTTGGATGGCTTCCACATAGTTTTCACTTCAGTAATTTTTCTTTCACAACATGAGCACAGAATGTGTCATCAGCCACAACACCTGCTTGGCTGTCTGTCACCTTTCAACTTACGAAGCCCCTTTATGCCAGTGTGAAGTGCAGGCAAATTCAGAATGCTAAGTTTATAGGTTACACTTCTTTGCCTGAACATGGATGTCTTCCAAAGCTGTAGCAAAATGGGTCATGAAACCTGATTTGCATCCATTATTGCTGAAATGTGTAAGGATGTTTTGAATATTTTTTTTCTTTCTTGATGCAGAAAACCACACATTTGCACTTGCAAAAGAATATCCAAAATAGGGAGAATGTTCACAATTATTGCACTCTCCTCCCCAAACGCAACTGTCTATACAAAAATTTATAAAGAATTAAACCGAGCATCATAATAAGCTACCAACGGGCAACATTAAAAATAATTAAATAATTTAGATGTACTCCATCCTCACAACTACCTTTGTTTGTGGGGGTGAATAAAATGTGTAAGTCAGCTAGTTGCAGAAAAGAATACACACTAGACCAACAACAACAATTTGGAATATCTGTTGCAATAATCATCCATTTATTTTACCAGATATCAGTTCTTGACATTTTCTCTCCCCCACCCACCCCCAACTTGTTTTATTCACTTGCATGTGATTTGAAAAGAAGAAAAAGAATCTGTCGTTTCCCTCCAATGTCTAATGATATGTGCACACTTTTGCTTATAGTCATACATGCCACACTTTTTCCTTTAAACAATATTTTAAAAATATCAGTGCATATTTATTCCCCATCCCTATCTTGTGCATGAGATTTCAGCATGTGAAATTTTCTCACCAATGACTATAGAAAGGTCATTGACTGCCCAGGCTTACACTTGCCTGAGGATGGCTGGCACTACCATTTTATTTATTTTATTTTATTTTGCTTTTTTCATAAATTAAATTTTTAAAATCACTTTTTATGAAAAGGAAATGATAATTTTGAGGGTTTTTTTTTACATCCTCAACCATTTGCACTGGTGGAACCTAAAAGTTACAAATTCAGTTGCACCTGCTTGTTATGTAGCATGTTGGGGGGGAAAGAAATAGCAACTCAGGAGACCTGGGTTCAAATTCTTGCTTATCCATGGTAACTCATGGGGGGCAGGTTGCAATAGTAATCCACTGCACACATTTCTTGCATACCTTGGAAACTCTAGTAGGGTTGTCACAAATCAGAAGCAACTGATTGTTGCTTCTGATTGTCACAAATCAGAAGCAAATTGACAGCACATAGGAACACTCACTCACTCACTCTCCTTCTCTCTCTCACACACTCACACATTGTATGGATGGATATATATACACACACACAATCACCAAAGTCCTGTTGTGCAACTACCTTGCTAGCACTGAGGTAGAAGTGCTATCCCTGAAACACTTCTGCCAGCACAATGCACCGTTGGTCATGCCAGAGATGCACAACCAATTGTGCAACTGCAAGGTGCAACTCCTTGTTCCAAGGTATAACCGTTGGCACATTCATGCCAGCGTAACTTTACATTATGCCAGCGTGAACAGAATACTGGCCAATGTCAGCACTCCCAGTTCTGTTTCTATTCCTTGTATAATTTTTTTAATATACTCTTCCTGCTTTTTAACGGATATACAACTTTGGGACAGGCCATTTTCAGTCTGTCTTCCATTCAAGATGACAAAATAGTGTGTTGAAACGTTAAAGTTAGAAACAAAAATTATGCAGTCAGACTTGGTGATATAAATATAAAGCTGTATGCTTCTGCATGCACATGCTTGCAAGCATAAAACAGCTAGCATCACCAAAATGTTGCATGCAAATTTGAAAAGAAAATGTGATTTTTCATGGTTTATAATTGTATCAGGAGCATGAGGCATATATCTGTACTGTATAAAGAGAGATTTTATATCTGGGTCAGAAGAAGTTCTCCTCGGGCAGCACTTCCCTGTGTGTTTGATATAAAATATGAACAAGCTGGACTAAAACGAGATTGTGGTTAGCAACACAGACAATACAGAAGAATTGGTAGCATGTTGCTAAGGTCACACTCTAGCAGTCTGTCTGTAATTATCACTCTAGCATTCTCCAGTCAAGGTAAAAGGGGAAGTCTCCAAGTGCTGACTGATGCATAGCTGAAGAGATTAATTTTAATAGGAAAAAGATTAGTTGTCCCAAAATTTATCCCAGTATTCTGATGGATGTCTATGTTCATGTATGGTCTTTCCCCCCTATCCCGACCCCCAAGCCATTAAGGAAACTGTGTTTCCAAAGCAAGCTAACAGGGGAGAGGGAGGCTTATGCAGACTGATGGGCTGTCTCTTGAATACTGTGGAAATTTCCAAACATATGGCATGAGGTGAAACATTGCACCCCACATCCTACTTACAACCAGCTTGAAACACACCTTAAAAAGATTTTGCCTGGTCAGCTTTGCCATGTATTTTTGGGAGATTTATAACTTTTCTGCACTACTCACACATTACTGATACGAGTATTATTATTATTATTATTTTATTATTTATTTCATTTATACCCCGCCTATCTGGTCTTGCGACCACTCCAGGCGGCTTCCAAACAACATAAAACAACAGATAAAATCACAAAATTATTACAAAAACAATTTCCATAACAATTATAAAACAAAAAATAAAGATAAATAGAAAAGGTAAAAAGATCAGGTATTGACTGGAGGGAAGGCCTGTATAAACATCCATGTTTTTAATTGATTTTTAAAGATACCCAGCGTAGGGGCGGCACGAATCTCCGGAGGAAGATTATTCCAGAGGCGAGGAGCCACCGCCGAGAAGGCCCGATTTCTTGTTCTTTCCCTACGGGCCTCCCTCGGCGTCAAGCTCCTCAGCCTCACCTCCTGACTCGCACGGGTGATCCGGGTAGACCTTGGTGGGAGTAGGCATTCCGCCAAATATCAAGGTCCTAAAGTATCATGTCTCGTATATGTCTGAAGAAGTGGGAATGTTGATTCCACAAAAGCTTGCATTAATTGTTTGATTTTTAGTGGTCACATTATTCAGCGTCACATTCTTCAACAATTTCATATTGTGTAATGACCAGGCAGGTTCCTTTGAATTTTTCTTTGGAGGGGTACTTTGAGTAGTTTATAGTAAGAAGGACAGGGCACCATGCTAGCAGCTGACCCCTAGAATGATGGGTTTTTTTTCCCCCTCACCTCCACAGCCTTCCATTTCCTAGCTCTTCACAGAAGGCACAGGGGCTTACAGGGGAAATTACCCTGTCAGACTTCACAGACAGAATCTAATGAATTCTGGACAGACACATTAAAAAAAGAATTTGAATCTTTATATTTGAAATTGTACAGTAAAGCAATAGATACAACATTAAATAAAAGTAATTAAAAACAAGTAAAAAGCTATCAACAGATATTATTTAGTTGGGTTCAGTTTCAAGTTTTCTTTGTGTCCCTTTTAACTTGTCATATTTTTTTGTAGGTCTTGCCATAAATTTTGATATTGTTTTTGTAATCCATGCTCCTGTTCTAGGTCACCATGTCTCAAAGACGTCATCTCTTCATGAGATCAATTTAAGTATAGCTCCTAGTATTTTATTTTTTTCCATTTTGGGAATTCTAGCCACATATGATGAAGGGATCCCCTATACTTGCAGCCTTTCCAGCACAGTGGCAATATGGTAGTGTTGTATTTTGACATTTTTACTGGTCTTAGATGCCAAGTGTTACTTCTAGGCATGGGACTTTTGGAATTCATGGACTAATCAAGAAATGAAAGTCCTGACAGGTGTTTTCAAGTTCTTAACCTTACGCATTCAGAAAGGGTGAGCTAAACTATGTTCCATTTGAACTACAAGGGATTATAGAGCCAATAGGTTTGGGTTGGTTTTTTTTTTAGAAACTTCCTGTGCAAAGCTTAATGGGCAGAGAATTCCACTTCCACAATCCCTTTGAGAGAATTCCTGCAGACTTCTGGAGCTAGTAGTCCATAAATTCCAAAAATCTCATGCCTAGCTATTTCTGTGAATTTAACAGAAATAGACTGAAATGAAGAGGATGACCCGTTTTGTTCCACTGTGCCTCAGAGTAAATTTTTACTAGGTTTGTTTCCCTAGCAGTTTTGATTAATTCATAATCTTGAATTTTACATCTATTAGCCAAGAGCATACAGTATATCACAGAAGTGATATATATCACATTTCATAAATATTTTAGTATAACTTTTCATGTGACAACACTGAAGAAATGACACTAGGCTACAATGTAAAGCAGTGAGTATACTGCTTGTATAACAGTGTAAATGTGTTGTCCCCTCAAAGTAATGCAACACACAGCCATTAATGTCTAAACCGCTGGCAACAACAGTGAGTACACCCCTAAGTGACAATGTCCAAATTGGGCCCAAATAGCCGTTTTCCCTCCCTGGTGTTATGAGACCCATTAGTGTCACGAGTCTCAGGTGTGAAGGGGGAGCAGGTGTTATCACTCTCACTCTCTCAGACTGGTCACTGGAAGTTCCACATGGCACCTCATGGTAATGAACTATCTGAGGATCTGAAAAAACGCATTGTTGCTCTACATAAAGATGGCATAGGCTATAAGAAGATTGCCAAAACCCTGAAACTGAGCTGCAGCACGGTGGCCAAGACCATATAGTGGTTTAACAGGACAGGTTCCACTCAGAATAGGCCTCGGCATGGTTGACCAAAGAAGCTGAGTGCCCGTGCTCAGCGTCATATCCAGAGGCTGGCTTTGGGAAATAGACGTATGAGTGCTGCCAGCATTGCTGCAGAGGTTGAAGGGGTGGGGTGGGGGGGTCAGCCTGTCAGTGCTCAGACCATACACCGCACACTGCATCAAATTGGTCTCCAGGGCTGTCTTCCCAGAAGGAAGCCTCTTCTAAAGATGATGCACAAGAAAGCCCTCATATGGTTTGCTGCAGACAAGCAGACTAAAGACATGGATTTCTGGAACCATGTACTGTGGTCCAATGAGACCAAGATAAACTTATTTGGTTCAGATGGTGTCAAGCGTATGTGGTGGCAACCAGGTGAGGAGTACAAAGACAAGTGTGTCGTACCTACAGTCAAGCATGGTGGTGGTAGTGTCATGGTCTGGGACTGCATGAGTGCCGCCGGCACTGGGGAGCTACAGTTCATTGAGGAAACCATGAATGCTAACATGTACTGTGATATACTGAAGCAGAGCAAGATCCCCTCCCTTCAGAGACTGGGCCACAGTGCAGTATTCCAACATGATAACGACCCCAAACACACCTCCAAAATGACCACTGCCTTGCTAAAGAAGCTGAGGGTAAAGGTGATGGACTGGCCAAGCATGTCTCCAGACCTAAACCCTATTGAGCATCTGTGGGGCATCCTGAAATGGAAGGTGGAGGTACGCAAGGTCTCTAACATCCACCAGCTCTGTGATGTCATCATGGAGGAGTGGAAGAGGACTCCAGTGGCAACCCGTGAAGCTCTGGTGAGCTCTATGCCCAAGAGGGTTAAGGCAGTGCTGGAAAATAATGGTGGCCACACAAAATATTGACACTTTGTGCCCAATTTGGACATTGGACACTGGGTACATTTAAAATCCAACTAAAAACATGGATGTACATCCAGGCCTTCCCTCCTGTCAGCACTTAACTCTTTTCCTTTTGCTATTTATCATTTATTATATTTTTTCACTGTTTTTATTATTGATTATGTCAATGGCTCTGTGTTATTTTAATGAATATATGTTTGTTGGTAGCCGCCCAGAGTGGTAGAATATACCAGATGGGCGGGATATAAATCAAATAAATAAATAAAATAAATAAATAAATTGTCACTTAGGGATGTACTCACTTTTGTCGCCAGCAGTTTAGACATTAATGGCTGTGTGTTGTGTTATTTTGAGGGGACAACACATTTACACTGTTATACAAGCAGTATACTCACTGCTTTACATTGTAGCCAAGTGTCATTTCTTCAGTGTTGTCACATGAAAAGATATACTAAAATATTTATGAAATGTGATGGGTTGTACTCACTTCTGTGATATACTGTATATTGTATCTTTGTCCTCTTGTGTTTGTGTGATTGTTGCATATTTCTTCAAATTGTGTAATTGATGTAAATGGTCTGTGGGTGTTAAATATTTTCCTAATAAAATCATTGTTTTTTGTCATTGTTTTAGAAAAGGTCTAGTAAAGGAGGTTAGGCATGATAGAGATTTATAGTTCATCATCAGGTCTCCATGCCTTTGGTGAAATGGGCAGTTTAAAAACCATAAGAACAATCACAGTCTTTATAATGCTACCCAACTTTTTACAACATTATGAACAAACTGAAGAGAGGGAAGAAAAACAAACCATTCTATCTTTGAAACATTACAATTGATATCATGAGAATGATGTGAAATGTCTTCAGTCCAAATTTAAGTCCAAACAAAAACAAGTGCTTCACGCAAGACATCCTTTAATTAACATAATTCATTCTTTCAAGTTGTGACAGCAACTAAACTGGGTAGCAGTTAATGAGAATAGAGAGCAGAGCCATTGGCCATGACATTTACAATGCATTTTTCTGTACACCAGATTTGAAGGACTCGAGTGAAAGAATGACTGTCTCCATCAAGCTCTTTCTGTGAACTGCCTGAGACATTTCATTGCTCCCCCACCCCAAAATAATGAGGTGAGACAAGTATTTTGGGAAAAACATGGGCCACACTTTATTAAATAACCATTATAGCCAATCATAAAAGGGGAGGCCTGCAGTAGTGCAGAATCAGGTTTTACATTGGGGTCTCACTCGACCTCATACCAAACAAATGGGTGAGTCCCAAGCCCCGAGGTCTCGCAGTCCTGAAGACAGCGAGACCCTGGCTGGCCCAAATTTGACCACTCCCGGACCTCGAGCCACCTTCCCCTTAGTGACCGTCAGTCTGGGTGTGGCCCCAGAACATCTTCCCCCCATGCACTGTAATCTCACAATCCGCAGCGCTGGGAGGTCAGATGAGCTATACGTTACCTTGATTGCAAGAGGACTCACTGAAACCTGTTCCATCCGCACTACCCACCTGTGTGACCAATTATTTTCCACCCATTCAAACAGCCTATGCACCTCAACCAGTGTGGGATAGGCAAAAAAAACCCAGCATCCAAGTGCCAATCTGGATGCGGGTCAAAAATTCCTACCCGGCCCCAAAAGGCAACCAGAAAACCCGCACTAGTGCATAGGGTGGGTGGGTGGGTTGCAAGCCTTGGAAAGAGACCAAAAGGAGGGGGGAGCCCATTTAAGAAGGTGCTCCTTAACCCTCCCCTCCCGGGTCATGCTAGCAAGACTCAAATATCTCGCGATATGCCGGGAGGGAGGCAATGGAGCTCTGCACTGCAGAGGCGAGCTCGGCAGCGGAGCCAGCATTGTCCACAGTTGCACAGCGTGTGTTGGACTCTATATCTTATGTTCCTACAAGATGATTATTGTGTCACAGTGACATTGTCTCTGAACAGAAATCTTATTATAAGTCAGATGTATTATCACTAATACTGAGAACAACGACAATAATTAGGAGCCAATGTTGTGTGAATGGAAGTCCACTGGTGCAAAATAACCTTTGTGTCCACAACACAATCACTACAAAGAAGGGGCCTGAGGGGGGAAGAAGCATCACTCCCCTCTTGATTATTCTCATGGAAGAAGTTCCATCAGGAGAAAAAGTCCTCTGTGGATTTCAATATACGACCACTGTCTTATTTCACCTAACTGAAACCAAATGCCATTACACTCAATGGTATTTATCTTTAAGACACGCATATGTTATTGCTGTGAATTAGTTTGTCTTTTTACACATCAGAAAGAACTAAATTGACTTAGTATTGGAGTAGTAGTGATCCTGTGACCCGAGGACCATGTGCTGCTCTCAACCTTGTTTCATACAAGGTCTCCCGTATCATCTAGCTCTCTTAGATACTATGGGCCCAGTCTTGCTCTCCAGATTATTTATCTGGAAATCTCATCCTCTTCCTTTCCAGTAGAGAAGCCATGGTAATCTATTGCAGCAAAAACAACACCAAGATTTAATGACTAACAACTTTTGTTTCTCATAAGCTCCTGCAGGCTACTTCTGTGCTATTTCAAATCTATCACAAGAAGTGGGCTGCAGTCCAAGAAAGCTTATGCCAAATAACATGTGTTAGCTTTTAAAGAGCTACAAGAGAATGTGTTGTTTTTAATTCTTACTCATCTGTATGCCTAGAAGAGGTAGAGGAGATGCACGAAGAAAGAAAGAGAAATCAAATGCTTGAAATTCTCCATTTTGGCTATGATGTGTATGATTTCACCTCCAACTTCATGCATATTCCCTCCTCATTCCACCCAGATTTGATTCTGGGCACTCCCACCAGTGGATCTGTCTTTAGCCACCCTCTGCTGTGTCTTCTTGACAGATGTTTGCCAGGGGTTAATTCATTGGGAAACATTTGTCCAATTATAGCACAGTGGTGTAGCATGGGCAGGGCCACAGGGGTAGTTGCCCTGGGTGCATAATTCTTAGGGGTGCAAAATTTCAGCCCTGCCAAGGAGTCATTGAGCGAGGCAGAGTGCACAGTGGGCAAGAAAGCGTGTGAGCCTCCCCTCCCCTTGCCTGGCTGAGGCTGCCTTGCTTGCTCCATTTCCTCCTCTGGGCAGGCAATGCCTGTGGGGTTTGGCAAAGGCCAAGGGGATCCACCTGCTTGGAGAGGGTGGCTTCAAGGGCAGCCCGGAGCAGCCTGGCCCTCTTCACCTAGTGTAACCAAAGTGGGCTGGCCACATAGAGAGGGCAGTGCCAGGAGGGCGCTTGACTAGTGATGAGCCCCTTTGCCATTTCTCAAGGCAACCTGGAGGGGGCAGGAGCAATACAACCTGGAGCAATACTTGCCTTGCTCCAGGTGCTGGCAATTCACACTATGCCACTCATAATAGCATATTCTGAACATTTACTGAACTTTTACTTTCATGGGTTTCAACCTAAAAGAATGTGACATTTCCATTTGTTTTCATCTGTTTCATACATACATACATACATACATACATACATAAGTCGCAGGACCCATACACAGGCTTACCAATTCAGTGAGAACTATGCCATAATTTCAGTCTTTCTTTTTTCAAAGGCCTTTGCTAATATGCTGCGCAAGGCTATAATTTGTTTTAATCATTTCACAGGGCTAAAAAGGAGATCTATACAACCAGGAACACCCAGCTTGGTCTAAAAGCTACAAGAACTCATTAATCCTTCGAGTTATTTTTACAGCAAGCATCAGAAGGAGCTGCAATCAATACCAAAGGTCAGTTCACATTAAAAGTATTCCAACAAGCTTTAAAATTCAGGTGTTTATCTATTAAGTAGTTATTACTGATGAAATGTTTGCCACAAAACCAATACATATAAAAATTTGCATGATTGGTTAGTATCTCTGATATTGATAGAATGTGTGCATCCTAAATGTGCTAAATTTAAATTCTAATGAAGTAAAACTAATGGAAGCATTGATGGATTTGTCAATGCTAGAAGTATTATTAATGACACATGTAGCATTGGTACATACCATCTACATTGATATGTTCGTACAATATAATTTATTATGCATATACTATCGAATATGTTGTTGTTGTTTAGTCGTTAAGTCGTGTCCGACTCTTCGTGACCCCATGGACCAAAGCACACCAGGCCCTCCTGTCTTCCACTGCCTCCCGGAGTTTGGTTAAATTCATGTTGGTCGCTTCGATGACACTGTCCAACCATCTCGTCCTCTGTCGTCCCCTTCTCCTCTTGCCTTCACACTTTCCCAACATCAGGGTCTTTTCCAGGGAGTCTTCTCTTCTCATGAGATGGCCAAAGTATTGGAGCCTCAGCTTCAGGATCTGTCCTTCCAGGGAGCACTCAGGGTTGATTTCCTTCAAAATGGATAGGTTTGTTCTCCTTACAGTCCAGGGGACTCTCAAGAGTCTCCTCCAGCACGACAGTTCAAAAGCATCAATTCTTCGGCGGTCAGCCTTCTTTATGGTCCAGCTCTCACTTCCATACATCGCTAAACGAAAAACCATCGCTTTGACTATGCGGACCTTTGTCGGCAAGGTGATGTCTCTGCTTTTTAAGAAGCTGTCTAGGTTTGTCATCGCTTTCCTCCCAAGAAGCAGGTGTCTTTTAATTTCATGGCTGCTGTCACCATCTGCAGTGATCATGGAGCCCAGGAAAGTAAACTCTGTCACTGCCTCCATATCTTCCCCTTCTATTTGCCAGGAGGTGATGGGACCAGTGGCCATGATCTTAGTTTTTTGATGTTGAGCTTCAGACCATTTTTTGCGCTCTCCTCTTTCACCCTCATTAAGAGGTTCTTTAATTCCTCCTCACTTTCTGCCATCAGAGTGGTATCATCTGCATATCTGAGGTGGTTGATATTTCTTCCTGCAATCTTAATTCCGGCTTGGGATTCCTCCAGTCCAGCCTTTCGTATGATGTATTCTGCATATAAGTTAAATAAGCAGGGAGACAATATACAGCCTTGTCGTACTCCTTACCCAATTTTGAACCAATCAGTTGTTCCATATCCAGTTCTAACAGTTGTTTCCTGTCCCACATATAGATTTCTCAGGAGGTAGATAAGGTGGTCAGGCACTCCCATTTCTTTAAGGACTTGCCATAGTTTGCTGTGGTTCACACAGTCAAAGGCTTTTGCATAGTCAATGAAGCAGAAGTAGATGTTTTTCTGGAACTGTCTGGCTTTCTCCATAATCCAGCGCATGTTAGTAATTTGGTCTCTAGTTCCTCTGCCCCTTCAAAATCCAGCTTGTACTTCTGGGAGTTCTCCGTCCACATACTGCTGAAGCCTACCTTGTAGGATTTTGAGCATAACCTTGCTAGCGTGTGAAATAAGTGCAATTGTACGGTAGTTGGAGCATTCTTTGGCACTGCCCTTCTTTGGGATTGGGATGTAGACTGATCTTTTCCAATCCTCTGGCCACTGCAGAGTTTTCCAAACTCGCTGGCATATTGAGTATAGCACCTTAACAGCGTCTTCTTTTAAGATTTTAAATAGTTCAACTGGAATGCCATCACCTCCACTGGCCTTGTTGTTAGCCATGCTTTCTAAGGCCCACTTGACTTCACTCTCCAGGATGTCTGGCTCAAGGTCAGCAACTACACTATCTGGGTTGTCCGGGACATCCAGATCTTTCTGGTATAATTCCTCTGTGTATTCTTGCCACTTCTTCTTGATGTCTTCTGTGAGGTCCCTACCATTTTTTTCCTTTATCTTGTCCATCTTTGCACAAAATGTTCCTTTAATATCTCCAATTTTCTTGAACAGATCTCTGGTTTTTCCCTTTCTATTATTTTCCTCTATATCTTTGCACTGTTCATTTAAGAAGGCCCTCTTGTCTCTCCTTGCTATTCTTTGGAAGCCAGCATTCAATTTTCTGTAACTTTCCCTATCTCCCTTGCATTTTGTTTCCCTTCTCTTCTCTGCTATTTGTAAGGCCTCGTTGGACAGCCACTTTGCTTTCTTGCATTTCTTTTTCTTTGGGATGGTTTTTGTTGCTGCCTCCTGTACAATGTTACGAGCCTCCATCCATAGTTCTTCAGGCACTCTGTCCACCAAATCAAGTTCCTTAAATCTGTTCTTCACTTCCACTGTGTATGCATAAGGGATTTGGTTTAGATTATACCTGACTAGCCCCGTGGTTTTTCCTACTTTCTTCAGTTTAAGCTTGAGTTTTGCTATAAGAAGCTGATGATCAGAGCCACAATCAGCTCCAGGTCTTGTTTTTGCTGACTGGATAGAGCTTCTCCATCTTTGGCTGCAGAGAATATAATCAATCTGATTTCGGTGTTGCCCATCTGGTGATGTCCACGTGTAGAGTCGCCTCTTGAGTTGTTGGAAAAGAGTGTTTGTGATGACCAGCTTGTTCTCTTGACAAAACTCTATTAGCCTTTGCCCTGCTTCATTTTGAACTCCAAGGCCAAACTTACCTGTTGTTCCTTTTATCTCTTGACTCCCTACTTTAGCATTCCAGTCCCCTATCATGAGAAGAACATCTTTCTTTGGTGTCAGTTCTAGAAGGTGTTGTAAGTCTTCATAGAATTGGTCAATTTCAGCCTTTTCAGCATTGGTGGTTGGTGCATAAACTTGGATTACTGTGATGTTGAAAGGTCTGCCTTGGATTTGTATTGAAATCATTCTATCATTTTTCAGATTGTATCCCAGTACAGCTTTTCCCACTCTTTTGTTGACTATGAGGGCTACTCCATTTCTTCTACGGGATTCTTGCCCACAATAGTAGATATGATAATCGTCTGAATTGAATTTGCCCATTCCCGTCCATTTTAGTTCACTGACGCCCAGGATGTCAATGTTTATTCTTGCCATCTTCTGTTTGACCACATCCAGCTTACCAAGGTTCATAGATCTTACATTCCAGGTTCCTATGCAATATATTTCTTTGCAGCATCGGACTTTCCTTTCACTTCCAGGCGCGTCTGCAGCTGAGCGTCCTTTCGGCTTTGGCCCAACCACTTCATTGGCTCTGGAGCTACTTGTACGTGTCCTCCGCTCTTCCTCAGTAGCATGTTGGACACCTTCCGACCTGAGGGGCTCATCTTCCAGCGTCATATCTTTTAGCCTTTTGTTTCTGTCCATGGAGTTTTCTTGGCAAAGATACTGGAGTGGCTTGCCAGTTCCTGCTCCAGGTGGATCGTGTTTAGTCAGAACTCTCCACTATGACCTGTCCATCTTGTGTGTCCCTGCACGACATAGCCCATAGCTTCTCTGAATTACTCAAGCCCCTTCGCCACGACAAGGCAGGAATCCGTGAAGGGGAATCCAATATACCAGTGATGAAATAATTGGCCAACAATCACTGCAATACAAAGGAGATTATAAATCCAGATTTAAATTCCTCTGGTTGGGCTGGTGGAAGTTGACTGTCTTGCTATCTTGCTCCTCCTTCAGCTTGGCAAATACTGTGTTGCCATTGTGGATACCCTACCCCATGAGAGGAACCATGGTGTGTGCAGAAGAGATGAACCCCCCCCCCTTCAATCAGTTAGAGAGACCTCTTGGAAGTGAAGCCTTTCTACTAATGCAAACCAAAAGCAGTTTATTCATCAGTATAAATATGATTGGGAGTCTAGAGACCTCTCCTCTGGAGAATTAGAGTATCTGAGGCTTTGTACTTTAGAGAAAAAGAAAAATTGACAGAAGCTAGCTAAGGCTGATAAAATTTAATATAGTGTATGGAGCAAGAATAAAGAGCAGGGGGGATTATCCATTCCTTGTGATAATAGAATCTAGAGCCATCCACTATAGCTAAAAGTTAAACTAGATACCAGTTAGCACTTTATTTAAAATGGAGCTCCCTTAATAGATAAAAGACATACATTTCTCTCCACATGTTGTAGATTATCTCAAGGTAGACATAGCCTTTATTTGCAAGTCTAATTGCTCAGGCATAGAGCTTTAAAGGAGCGGCATGCCTAGAGACATTTATTTTTTAAAAATAATCATTAAGCATTGCAGATGATACAGGGCAATGAAAAGCAACTCATTTTTAACATGCTGCACAGTTGAACAATGGTATTTGTTTTCACTAATTGTGATGATGGGCACCAAATATTACATTTTTAAAAGGAACTACATAAATTAATGATGAATAAGGTTGTCAATAGCTACTAGTCACAATAGTTATGTATGAATTCCAGTGTCAAGCGCTCTGCCATTAAACACAAGCTATTGAACAGGGGGTGCTACTGCATGTATGCCCACATGTGTGTGGGGTTCCCATTGATATCTGTTTAGCATTGTGGGGAAAAGGATTTTAGAGTAAGTAGAAATGGGATTTTCAGATTTTTGGAACTGTAAGTCTTATATTTCTTGATTCCAGGAGTTCTACCTTACAGAAAGACGCCTCATAGACTATTAAAGGTGGCAAAGCTAGGCCTAGCTATATTGTTAAACCTAAACTGGAAGGCTTTGAAATATAGCTAGGCCTAGCTCTGCCTAACTTCCTGTTCAGAAAGAATGCATCCACTTAATACTTGGGCAGGAACAGGAAGCTTGGGAGCTAGGTCCAGCCTTCCAGTGTAGGCTTTTCTTTGAGGTGAGCCTCATTTAGGTAGCTGTAAGGTATCTGTCTGGATAACTCAATGATTCTTAGTTCTTTAAAAAACTGACTCAGTGGTTCTGAGTCCTTATCTAATGATATGGAAAAACCCACTTAATTTTTAAAATAAAAATATTAAGTGTGGATGGAAGAGGATTTTTTTAAAAAAGATACAGTTTCAAAAAGCATTTATTTATCTGGCTCGATAGCTCAGTGGTTTAGGTATTTGACTGCAAATACCAGAGGTTGGGAGTTCAATTCCCCACGGTGCCTCCTGAGAGTAGAGCCAGCCTGTGTGGCCTTGGGCAAGCTGCACAATCCCAGGATATTTCCAGAAGAAGAGAATGGTAAACCACTTCTGAGTATGTTTTACCTGAAAAACTCTGAAAAGGGTCATGATAAGTCAGAATTGACTTCACAGCTCATTATTATTATTATTATTATTATTATTATTATTATTATTATTATTATTATTATTATTATTATTATTATTATTATTATTATTATATCTGTCTGTGTGATAGAATTTCCAGAATGGAGAAAACTGGGATCTGTAGTCAAAAAAAAAATCATAAAATTCGCATCCCTATGAATAAGAATGCCTTTGGGCTCATATAACAAATATTTCTTATGATACATCTTCAGCAGCTATATAGACATTTGTACTTTTATACTTTAGTTTCAAATCAAAAGCAAAAGCTGCTGCAATTATTAAACAGTACTCCTGCTTCCTTCCTCATTCATGCGTGTCCCTTCCTTACAGCACTCCCATCTAATTGAATATCTGTTAGCCAGGATGGCTGCTTTACCAGGATATCTCCCAAGAAACTAATTTAACCTAATGATAGTGAATGGCAATAACTGCTCCTTAATTGTGACATTATTAAGTAAAACCCAGCTTATGTAGCATATATATCCAAGAGGTTAAGTAATGCTTAACAAGGTGTCAAATCAGGTTAAATTTCTGAGTCCTTATCTTATGATATGCAAAACCTCACATAATTTTTAAAATAGAAACATTAAGTTTGGATGGAAGAGGCAAAAAAACAACAACCTAATACTGCTTCAAAAAGCATTTATTTATTTCTTCAAAGATATTTTTAATTTCAGTTGTAAGAACCACAAGGGAGAAGTAGAAAATGTTATGTGACATGTGTATCTTTTGCTTATTCTGTTCATTAGAGAGCACAGTGACTAGAATCCTAATGGTGTCTATGTAAGGTTTGCATAACTTGCCACATCAAATTGTGGCTAATGGATGAGGTGCCAGGGTTTGCCTAGGTTGTGTGCCTAGTGATGTGACTAATTGCACAATCAAGATGTGCCCTGGCACTTCTTCCACTAGCTATAATTAGTTGCGGCAAGTTAAACAAAATATCTGTGAACACCAATAGGACTCTGGTCAGTATTTGAAAAAAGACTTATCCATGTGACAGGAGAACCAAGAAACCATGGCTTGTCTGATCAATGTTTGTATGTTTTCCACAAGCATTGTGAATCTTCCAAACACAATCTTCCAAACTGCATTTCAATCATATATTTGCTTAAAAAAATGGAAAAGGAATTTTCTACAAGATTCTCTGCACAAAATTCAAAGTCTTCTGCTTAAGATGGAAGGTTTGCTGCCAGAAACAACCTTTTAAAAAAGAAAAGAAAAAGGTGCCCAAATGAGGAAAATGAACAAAGGCTCTCATTCAGCAAGAAGAACAGTTCTGAATTTTTTTGTTCATGCATTGGCTATTGAAAAAGATGTGATATGAACAGACGTCCTATACACAGCTACCTGAGAGTACTGGAGTGTGTAACTCAGTCATCCATGTGACTTAAGGGTGATGATGAGTCAAATTGTGTTTGAAATTTGGTTAGGCTGAAGGGCTTCCACATATGAGATATGTGTAAAACAGGGTGGTTTAAGATCTTGTCCACAGTTCCAATTGTTTTTTGTTTGTTTGTTTTTTTGCTCTTGAGGTAAAAAGGCCAAGCTATGTCTTCCCTTTTTATTTAATTTAATTAGTGTGAGGGTGTTTATAATTTGAATGAAGCATACAATGAAAAGAAGCTTATCTAACTTCCCTCCTGTCTTCTGATAAAAGTTTACACCCCACACATGATTCAATGTCTTGGTTGTCTGTTTATTAATTACATTTCTATTCTGCCTTTCTACTAAAACTAATGGTCATGGCAGCTAACAAAAACTATTAGCATTTTAGGGGTGTAGTTCTAACAATATGGATGAGAAATTTGTTCTTATAGGTCCAAATTGCATGGGAAGTGGGGACAAGCAACAAAAATTCAGGGGAATGTGATTGGCAAGAAATAATCTATCTCTCACCATATACTGTGTAAGAATCTCATCTCCGCATGTTGAATTACTTTAAGAATGAGCCATGATGCGCTTACATAACAGTACATGAAGTATAACATGTAGTTTGGCCTTATTTTTTTACATAGTCCTGGTCTCCGAAATACCGCTGTGATCCCCTTGCACAGTTCTTGCGTCACCAAAAGACATATTGAGCAGGTGAGTGAGAATTTCATTGGGTTCACTTCTTGTCAAATACATTTCTAAAATCTGTCAATTTCTTCATAAATGAGACAGAAATAATTTATTATTCATATTTTGAATACAGGAGAAAGTGAAATTAGCAGACACATCCATCCAGGCAGAGGGACTTTTATAGTTAGCCCTTCAAAAATCTGACTTCAAATCCATGGATATTCAATAATGCTTGAAATGCTCAGCAAGGACTGCCACCTAATTTTTTTCTGACAAGTTTCACAGGTTGAATGGCTACATGGCAGGCAGATCCAACATAGTCCTGTCTGTTGTGGTAACATCTGTACCTCCTCAATTTGGATAGTGAAGATGGCTGCGAGTTTTATTCAGTTAGGCCTGAGAAGAACTTTCCAAAATATAATTTTGCGTATATGCCTTGTGCCTCCCTCTGTTTCCTATGTACCCCATCATCCTTTGGCATTGGCCATACTGAGCCATTATGGGATTCCTGCTTCAAAATACTAGCAGTGGTTGGGTGGACAAGGCTATTCTTGACTATAAACCTGAACACTTTCTCCCTCTCAACACCTCAAAATGTATGCTTTTAGAATAAATATTGTTTAGCTATCTTTAACAGCTGGTCAATATAGTAACATTGTGGACTGGATATTATTGACTGTGATGAGATTTGCACATTTCAATAGAAATGCTATGAACAAAATTGCTAGGCACAGCCATGAAAAGACATCTTAGTGCATCTATACAGAGGTGGAAATTCAAGATCCTGACCAGCTGTGATAAGCCACAAAAACTGTGCGCCTGAGCTCAGTGGTTGATTGCAAAAATGGATTTTTGGTGCTTGAAAATATCAATATTTTCAATACCTATCTAAAACATATATCAGTATTTGACATTGTATTCCAGGCTTTTATTAAATAACTTTACATGTTGCTCTCACATAATAAGATAAAACAATGGTAAATCAATGAATCAGCCTAGTCTGGATTCAATTCATGCTTGGCTATTAAGTTCTTACTCCAACCTCATAGGGATGATGTGAAAATAAAATGGGAGAACCACATGTATATTGCTCCTTGGGAAAAAGATGGGACTCACAGTCTTCTTTATTTTAATCAATTCATAGTGTCATGGAAACTCCTGAGTGATCACTTTTCAAGCCCTGAAAGATTCCTTGACTCCAAGCAAGAACACAACAGTGAGCACTATTTCTTTTCATCAAGGTCTCCATAATTTGCACATACCAACTCTACACAAACTAGTATCTTTTCCCTTTGAGAAATGAATCACAGCTACAGACAGCAAGCAGACAAATGGCTGATGGTTTGAAAAGACACACACAACCCATCTGATGCATCTAATCCTTTAAAGACAATAAAGTATGGCAACAGTAATTGCCATATTGCACAATTTGTGTTCTTTGTAATAAAGTGTTATTCATATTAATGTGTCATTTGCCCAAATCTGCTTAATTCTGGCTTGAATGGGTTGGATTACACCATTGCCTAACTGCAATTACACAACAATGGAAGTTGCTTTCCCTGTTGCCTGTCACTTCTTCAGTCTTCCTCGTGTTGATCACATGACAAGTGATGTGTTAGAGAGCCTAGAAAACATGAGAACCATTTCCACAAATGTTGTTAATGATGGAGAAAAATAATAGTCTTGCATGCTTACTACACTAGCTTTCAATGCAAGAGGTATTTTAGGACCCAGAGGGATTTTCTTGGGCTAAGGTGATTGCCTACCTTTCTCACAAACCTATTAGCAAAACCTGTTTTGCTGGGTTTGAGGCAAAGCACTCTACTCTTCCTGCTTCTCTCCGCTTCCATTGAATGTCTATCTCTCTTCTTTCCCAACCTTTGAGGAGAGCAGATATGATTTCTTTCTTCTCCTGATTATTGTTGTGCAGCTTCAATAGTGGAAGTGATCATCCCACATGAGGTTGGAATTCTTTTCTTTGATTCTTCCTTACTCATCTGACTGTAGCTGAAGAATTAACTGTGAGTAAAGATGGCTTTTTATTATTTCTACCTTAAGCTAGTTGTAGTGTGATTTATTACAAACAAAGGGGTGGGCGGACTGGAAGCCAGGTTTTAGCTATACTCTTCCACATATCCCAGTACTATAATTAGTTTATTTTTGTATTTTATGCTTTGCTAACAAAGGACTCAACCAAATTCCTAAATAAACGTAACAGTTAATATGCCTGGAAAATTTCAACAGGATTTTGGTCCTTATCCTCATTCTTTTTTGTTGGTGCTGTTGTTGAAAGTACGACAAAACACCTTACACTTTGTGGGGGAAAGGAGAATATGTTTGCTATTCCTCATCATTCTGTGTAAAGACGAAACAAGCAAGTACCCGTATATACTCGAGTATAAGCCGACCCGAATATAAGCCGAGGCACCCAATTTTACCACAAAAAACTGGGAAACTTATTGACTCGAGTATAAGTCGAGGGTGGAAAATGCAGCAGCTACAGGTAAATTTCAAAAATAAAAATAGATACCAGAGGGGTGCTAGTTTGATGGGGCATGGAGCGGGAGGGGTTAACACTGTGTCTCACAGCTCAGAAAGATCCAACAGTAGATACTGCCCTTCTAAGCTGTGAGACACACTTCACTGCTTGCGGAGGGAGGACTCATACCGGATGCTGCGCTTATCTACTGCTCTACTGCTGCACTTATCTACTGCTCTACTGCTGCGTAACAAGATGGAGGGAGACAGAGGATGGAGGAGGAAGGTGGGTACATAGAATATGCAGAAGGAGGAGGATGGGAGTGTCCTGGAAGCAGACACTCCCATAAAGATCTTTAAGAGACATAGCTGACAGGGAAGAAGGGGGGTGAATGGGCTTCCCTGGGCTTGTAAACAAAGATGTCCTCACTGTGACCTCTGTTCAGAGTGGTCTTTGAAATACTGACACGCTGCCAGGAAAAAGTTTTCATCTACAGCTCCTTCATTTGGACATAGACTGCTATTATCCTCCCAGCACGGTGTCTGCCTGCGGAGTCTGAAAAATGCAGTGTACTTAACCCGGGTCATCAGACCACCCACAGAGGCTGCAGGCACCCGTAGATGAGCAGGGGAGTCCGGAGAACACCCGCACTGCAGGGGAGAACATGTAATTTTGACACTGACTCGAGTATAAGCCGAGGGGGGTTGCTTTTTTAGCAAAAAAAATTGTGCTGAAAAACTCGGCTTATACTCGAGTATATACAGTAATATGTAAGTGTTGTGTGATTATAAGAAAGTTGGCTGGGTAGCTCAGAGAGTTAGGTATCTGGCTATGGAGTCAGCGGTTGAGAGTAAAGATGGGCATGAATCAGAAAAAATGGTAATTCATTTTGATTCATGATTCATCAAGGTCGATGAATCATGAATTACAAATTTATGAATGTTTTTTCTGATGAATTGATGAATCAATTTGTCAATTTGTTTTTTTTTTACTTTACTAACACGGCCCTCTGAGCACCTAGAGTCACCAAATTTGCAAGGAAGCTTCCCTTGACTATCCTCTACATCCCTTGCATGTTTGTTGAAGTTTGGGATTCGGATGTCCAAGTTATATGCCCACAGGTAGGGTCTCCAGGAAAATTCTCCCTTGGGCACCTAGAGACACCAGAATCACAAAGAAACCTCCCCCAATGCTCCTCTACAATCCCTTCAAGTTTGGTGAAGATTGTGTTTAAGAAATCCAAGTTATATACCCACAAAGTGGGTCCCCCCAAGAAAGTGCCTTTTAGCAGCTGGCTTGGGGAAACCCAATCTTCACCAGACTTCAAGGGATTGTAGAGGAGAGTCAGAGGAAGCTTCTCTGAAATTTTGGTGACTCTAGGAGCCTGGGGGGGGGCATTTTATAGACAAACAAATCAAAAATCGATAAAAATCCATTGATTCATATTCGTCAGGGGCATTAATTTGTATGAAATCAAATCAACAAATTAGCAATTTTTAAATGAATTTGGTGATTCATTTTTTAATTCGTGCCCATCTCTAGTTGAGTGGTTGATTCCCTGGTATACCTCCTGAGGGAATAGTGAATCAGTGTAGCCTTGAACAGGGCACCCCCAGAAAGAGGGAATTGTAAAGTACTTGAAAGAATTGTCTTAAGTTGGAATCAACTAAAATTATTATTGTTGCTGTTGTTGTTATTAAACAACACCAGGCACAGTCAAAATTATAAAAACATTGACTGGTATTATATAACAGATACAAGTTTTAACCAAAAACCTAAGTATCTGTTAAATATAGGTGCAGTATGTATGCTGTTCCTAATACTGCTGTTTTTTGTAGTTCTGATGGTGTGATTTCTGAGATCTGCAACTGCTTATAGTACTGTGTTAAATTTCTTGATATTGTTCCCAAAGCCCCAATGACTACAGGGACCCCTGAAGTGTGTTTCTTCCAGAGGCGAGATGTTTCGATTGCCAGGTCTCTGTACTTTGTTAGTTTTTCCAATTCTTTATTTTCAACTCATCCCCTGGAATTGCAATGTCAATGATCCGGACATTTCTTCATTCTATTACTACTATGTCTGGTGTGTTATGTTCAAGGTGTCCATCCGTTTGGATCTGGAAATCCCACAAGATCTTGACTTCCTCATTTTCTGACACTTTCTCTACCTGATGTTTTTGGAGGCCAGCAAATTATATTTTTTGCATTTTATTATTATTATTATTGTTGTTGTTGTTGTTAAATTACTAAAGCAATGTATGTGTCATCTTCTCGTCCAAAGACCAAAACCCTGTTCCTGGAATTTTTAAGGGGATATAATCCCAATAATTCTCCTTAACCAAGCGTTTTAAAAAACGAAGAAAAAGGAGGAATCCTGAAACAGCAAAGAAGAAGGGTGCCAGAGGTGCAGAGGCTATAATTCTGAGTTAAAATAAGGAACATAAAAAAATATGCAATAAAAGCATCACACAATTTGATCTACTCCTAAACAGTCTGATTTGCTTCCCCGTCTGAGATGAAGAAGTTGAGCACTGCAGACTTACTGTGCTGCATATATCATGCAGCTAATTCTGGCAGAAGGCTAAGTATTCTGTTTTATGAAGTCAAATATAATGAAAAGCCCCAGGCAACTAACAAATGCGATGTCATTTTGGTAAATGTGCTGGGTTGGTTTTTTTCTCCTAATAAAATAAATGTGACTTCTCGAGTTGGGAACACAGGCAGCCGTTATTTACAACACAATTAACAGGATGCCATAGAGCTGTAATAGGTATGTATATAAACAAAGAACTTTTCAAGGCAAAGGACTTTGTGCAGAGTCAAGCTTTGTTACAAAAAAACCACGTTCACCATCAAAGTGCTGCTATGGGGAACAGCAGTCCTTGGAAAGTTACTTTTAAGAAGAATGCCTATAATGAGATGCTGACACTTAACCTTGGTAGGAGAGCATCACTCCACCACTGCTGAGGCAAGGATGGCTTTAGCATGGCATTATATTCATTCTTCATTAAAACTAATTTCCAAGCTCTGAAGCAGAGAAAGTTCCTTTTTCAACCAGAACTGTACTTAAAAACCTCAGATAAAATTCTGGTCCCTGTTCTTCCTAACATAACTTCAGTGAAGCAGGATTTTTCACATCTAAAGCTCACTGGCTTCGTATTCCAGAGAGTTATAAATTATGATGGGAACTGCTGGAGGGGGATGAGTGTGATGGCCTTTTCACGGCTGAGAATTAGACTCTCCAAGAGTCGCACTCATTCAGTCTTGGAAAGGAACAAACTTGAAATTCCTGAAGGCTGCAGGGGTCAAGTTCCCATTGCACACTATGTTTCTGAAAATGCAAATAGAAGAGATGAGGCAGAAGAGATGGGGAGAAATTTCCTTTGCATTTTTAAATGAACCACTCTCACACATGCCACATATCCTGCATTAATATGCAGAACAGAACACAATTATAGTTTAGATTGTCCATTTTTTTTCCAATTTTGTGATGCAGTTCTCTGCTGAAAATTTGAGTACACACACATGCATTTTTTGTTTATGTATATATAAAAACAAAAATTGCAGATTTTCATACAACTCCTATGAGAATGAAAGTGAGTCTTGCTGCCTATCTGTATTTCTTCACCACAGATCCAAGGCTGTGAAACCTACACATCTGAAACTTGGTGTGGATAGCAAAGGGACTGTGTGAGGGCGCACCACAATGTTCTTTGGTTTTAAAAATTGTTGTTTTGACTTGTTCAGTTAATAGTACTTCATTAAACACTGTCTGTATCCTTAGGTACAAAACTGAGTCACTTGGTGGTAGACATAAGGTTCTCCAGGAATAAGAGGGTTACTCAGAAATTAGAAGAGTCCACAAGACTGCATTTGGCAGAGCAGGTTCCACTTTTTCTGCTGCAAACCTGGTGTGCACCTGACTCTGTATGTGCATGTGTATCAAAGGAATTTTTTTTAAAAAAAATTGCATGTTGGGAAAGAGAATGAAGAGAGGAAAAATCTGAATGTTATTCAATGGAGGTAGAGGGAGCAAAAACCCAGAGAGGAAGAAAAAGAATGGAAGGTTCACATGCTACATTTCCCAGTTATCTGGGTTTTGCTTGAATTTTAGTGATATGTTACCTGGAGGCTGTTTATAATTTCCTGGATATCCAGGGCACATTTAACTAGAGAGCAAAGGAGGACAAAGCTTTTTGTTCATTTTAGGTATAGCCTACCTTTCTTCCAATAAAGAGACCCAAGGTGGCTTACAAAACAGTTAAAAGACAAATGATAAGGTAGTTAAAATGCAATAAGTTACAGTGTTAAACACAGTTTAAAATACTGCATATTAAAATAGTTGCAGAATATTTTTAAACAATTTTAAAAACACATTAAGGAATGATAAAAGGTATAGCATCCCTTTTTTTAAAAACCCTTCCTTGGCAACTGGTTACTTACTGGTTGCCTAGGGAGAAAAGCCATTTAACTGCTGGAAAAATGACAACAAGGTGTCAGCCTAGCAGCTGCATTGAGAAGGCCCTATTTGGTCTCACAGGGTGTGCTTGTGAGGGAGTGTGACCAGGAGAAAGGCTTCCCTTGAAGATCTTAAAGCCTGGGAAGGCCTATATCTCAAAGCATTCGCATATTTCGGGGGGGGGGGGGAATCAGAAAAAGCCCGTGTGGACCCTTTACCTTAAGAAAACTTGCCTGGCATGAACAACAGCCATGTCATGATGCATTGGGACTTCATTTTGGTGTACAACCTGATGAAGATGAACTGTCATCAAAAGCTAGCTATCAGCTTGATTTCTTCAATGGTCCAATAAAGGTATCACCTGCTCCAGCATTTATGCCATTTATATTGTCACCTTCTTTCTAAGGAATCTGGGGGTTTGTATTTGGTGAAGTACTTAGAAGGTATCAACTTGGAACTCTGTCTTAAGTTTCAGGACTGGGGAATGCTTGCTGGAAGATTAGACTGCAGCTCAGTGGTAGTGTCCATGCATTACATTTAGAACATCATAGGCTGTGTTCAGAACATCTCCACATGGTTGGGAAGGGCTCCCATTTGAAAATCTAGAGAGCTGCTTTCAGTCAACACAACCAGTACTGAACTAGATGAATCAATGGTATGTCTCAGTATACAGCAGCTTCCTATATGAACAGTAGTATGTAAATAACAGGAAATCTGGAATGTTCAAATATCAGAAGCAAATGTATCACTTTTAGACAAAGTACAAGGAAAAGTGTTAAACCAGCACAGTGGTGTATATACAGAACTTGGAAGGATACATAAAAGTAATCAGTTATCAAAATAGTTCCAAGATCAGAAAGTAATCAGTTATTGTTACAATTACATTATGAACAATCTTCTCTCCTATTTCTTAAAAATAAAAAGTCATTATCCCTTTTTTTAAAAGTACACATATCTGAATGCAGTAGCATGAGATGCAGCACAAGTCAGCCCTTGGACCATTATATTTCTCCTCCACCATTTACTGAGCCCTAATCTATACATGTAATCAAATATTGCAGTTACATTGCAAAAGGAATGACATTCTGAAAGTTCCAATCATAACTTTGTAATAACACTTAGGAGACATGAATCAATTATAAATAATTTGTTATCTGAAACTCGTTGTTTCCAAGTACTGATAGAAAAGGCCAATGTCAACTTCTCTTAAGTGATCAACTTTAGAGACAGAGGAGACCGTGTATCAGTGTCCAGGAGTAGCTTCCCCCAGGATCCCTTCACGTAGGCAATGAGAAGACATTGATAAGCTCTTTTCACCCTTGTGATGAGTCAACTGTTTGCCAGGGTAGTTAACCCTTCTGTCACTCCCAAGCTACAGTAAATCTGTCAGATGGGATGCAGAAAAATAAGAATTCATACGGAGTTGGAGGAACTCATCATGATAAGATGACAGCAATGTGTAACAGGGAAAAAGATCTAACCTGGAGCCAATACAGATTACACCCCAGACATGCCCATTTCCCCCATCTTAGCTCCTGGATGATCCCATACGGCCAATGCAATTGTATTTGGAGGGGAAGGGATTGATGGCTGCAAACTGCTGGATAGTGAGAGGAATGTCTGTTTGTTATGACAGTGTGCCTGACCCTTCTGAATTGTTCCGTCAGCATCATCTATTGCAGCTGGCCACCTTCAATTCCCTGCTTATCCCTGGAAGGGACAGGAAATCTGCTGGTGTGTGACAGGGAGATGTCACCGGCAGGTGGGGAGAACTTAAAATAGATCAATCCCACTGGGATTGAAATCTGACAATGTAGTGAAAACACTAAGAGAAAGCCAGTACAGTGTGTGCATACAGAAATGGTGCTGGATTTGAATGTCAGTGAGGCCTGGATTTGGATGTCTGTACTAGGTCACTGGGTAAAATGGATCCAGATATTTACTCCTGGAGCTCAATCTATCTTCTGAGACTATTGCAAAGGTAAAATGTTAACCATCCATTTGTTTGTAAGAGGAAAGATGGAAAATCATTTGTGAAAAATGGAGCAAAACTAAAAATGTAATTTCTGCCAATAGGTTGGTTTCTCTAACATTTGTATTTGTCTTAGTGCTCTGATACTTATTCATTTACTTATTTGTTCTGTTAAAGTATTCAGAATTTGCCTTTCATTTTAGGCTGCTTTGGAAAGGCAATATAAATGAAAATATACCAAAGCAGAATGTAATCAACACAATAGCCATAATCTTACTGGGTTTTTTTTCTAAGCACATAATTGAAAGCACAGAGGTTGTGACAGCTAATTGAAGCCAATTAATCAGGGGATGGTCCTTGGAATAATCCAATTGGGATTTTATCAGAGGATCAATCGTTGTAGTAGGCTGTCTCTATTCCAGGTAAGTAGTAGAAGCTGGTTAAAGGTACTCCATGGTACAGGAATTTGCTCTATTTGCTATGCATCTTTATGCAGTGGAGTCCCACCACAAAAGCACAGCAAATGGGGAACTCCTGGCTGTCTTGTTTTGTTTCCTTCTGCATGTGTTATGGGGCATAGTACTGTGCAGTTGGATTCCAGCTGTTATGGGTGAGTGTGTAAGTCTGTGTAATTCTTCAAGTGCCAAGGTCCAGGAAAGGCAAGTCCAATAGCCAGGTCAGTAGTAATCTGAGATCATAGCCAATGAATTTTTCCAGTCAAAGCACAGAATGAGAGCAAGAATGGAACACAGGACACCAATAGCCACCTTATTGCCATAAGGAAATCACCCAGTCCTTGAGAGTGAGCTTTACAGTGCTTCCTGTTTGCCCCTATACATATCTGTGATCTGCAGTCAGGACCTTGAAAGTTGTTTCTGTGCTTGGTTCTGTTTCCAGTTCTCCTACACTCTCAGCCTATGACATTGTCTTGGGCTTGTAGAGGCCAGGTCCTCTTCATTGTCAGAGGGCAGAACACTCTGTTTGCTCTTCTGACATTCTGAGAGAGTGCTACCAGATCTACTGGGATTGGACAGCATTTCTGCTAACCCAACTTCCCCTGGCACAGGTTGAAGCCCTTGAACCACCACCTCCTCCACCACTTCCTCTTCAGAAGAGGACTCAGATGTGTGAGGCATGACACCATCATTTGGGACTCTTGTTGCCTCCCTTCACTCTCTTCCCTGCAAGACCCTACAAAACAAGAATATGTTGAGTATGGCATCCAGAGGAGAAGGCCAGGCTCATTGCCTCTTGAAAGATCCTTTCCATGAGTCATTTTGAAGAAACAGCATTTATATATTCAGTGCTTGTTCCAGTTGATTCCCAGTTTGGGTGCAGAGAAGGGAGATGTGATGTCATCTTTAGCCCATGGGCTCACTGTGTTTAAATACATCATCAAGTAGCTTTCTGAAGACTACCAAATACGGAACAAGGGCATGATAATACCCTTTATGATCTCCTGTACTGAAGTCTTGGATCTTCTGCAGCTCCACTGGAAGCACAAAATGCCACGTTTGGAAAGGGATTTGCTTGCTTCCAAATATTTCCCCTTTCAGGTCTTTCCTGGATAACTTCCTCAATGTGTCTGGATTATATTTGGGGAAACACTAACTCCTGAGCTTCAAGATCACCATTATTTCTTCTGTAGCAAAAAGTTCAGAACGTATTTTTCCATGTATGAGACTATACTTTTGTCTAAAATCTTTAGACTAAAAATTGAGGTTCGTCTTATACACGGAAGTAAGCTGAAGAGACAACAAAAACAAGGAGGGGAAAGCAGGGATCAAAGTGATCCTGCAGGGCTTTGATCCCTGCTTTCCCCTCCACTTGCTAAGCCTTAACAAAAGGAAAGCAGGGATCAAAGCGCTGCAGGATCGCTTTGATCCCTGCTTTCCCCTCTGCTTGCTAAGTCCCATGGGGCTTAGCAAAAGGAGGGGGGAAAGGAACAAAGCAATCCTGTGGCTGTATAAGGGGGAAAGGGATCAAAACGATCGTGCAGTCATGGGATTGCTTTGATCCCTTTTCCCCTCCTTTTGCTAAGCCCCCTGGGGCTTAGCACGAAGGGAGAAAGCAGGTATCAAAGCGATCCTGCAGCGCTTTGATCCCTTTCCCCCTACACTTGCTAAGCCCCACTTAGATTTCTTAATTTTGGGTTAGAAAAGTGGGGGGTGTCTTATACAAGGAAAAATATGGTATTTCTGCAATTAATGATTTTAGGGATTTGTAAATATTTGCATCATTCTGTTTTGAAGCCTGGAACTTAAATTTTGTAAATTAAACATAACCACAGCTGTTGTTTCCTGCTTGCCTTGGATGTCCTAAAAGTCACCAAGTTGATTCTGACATAGGGCAACACTTTCCAGGATTTCATAGTTAATGAGCATTCTGAAATGGTTTAGCATCCCCTTCTTCTGGGTGGCTTCTTGGGATTCTGCAGCTCCTTAAAGAATGCTTTAATTTTTGTGTCATATTAAAATAATAACCTTCCAAAGAAAGGGCTTTACATAACTAGCAGGAGACTGCTACCCACTTGTGACTGTGTTTCAGAAGCATGGCAAGCTCCAGATTTGGTCCCTGGAGCTGGCCTATGGTATACACTCATACAAGGAGCTGGCCTATGGTATACACATATACAGATATAGATTGTACAGCTGTTTTCTAAGGGTGTGGTGATGGGGACTGTCATGATAAGTGCATGCACATCATAGTTCACCTCTGCACCATTCCTCCTATTTCTTCAGGCACTGTGGCAAGCAGATCAGCAGATGGGCCAAATGGCAGGTGAAAAAATGGGCTAAGTTACAGCTGCCTAATTTTCTTCATCATCTTATTGTGATGTGCCATCAAGTCACCTCCAACCTATGGCGACCCTATGAATGTGTGATCTCTAATATGTCTTGTCCTCAAAATGAAGTCAGTCCATCTTGTATTTGGTCTTATTCTTTTCCTGCTACCCTCAACCTTTCCCAGCATTATTGTCATTTTCCAGAGAATCCTGCCTTCTCATGATGTGGTCAAAATAGGACAGCCTCAGTTTCAACATTTGTGCCTCCAGAGATTTGACCTAGGACCCACTTATTCATCTTTCTGGCAGTTCAGGGTATCTGCAAAGCTCTCCTCCAGCACCACATTCAAACAAATCAATTTTTTCCCTATCAGCTTTCTTAACTGTCCAGCTTTCACATCTATATATGATAATCAGAAATACAACATTCTTCATCTTAAGGGTTATTATATGAACAATATTGAGGTGAAAGATGGTGGCCTTTGTTCCTTTGAAACACTACTTCCTCGGTTCCTATTCCTGTTTATTTCTGAGTTCACCTTTATTTTCCCCAACATAAAACAGAATTGGGAAATCTCATGATCAGGAGTTGTCCAGCTGACTCTCCTGCCCAAGCCCCTGGACTTACCAGTATGCCAGAGTCCACTTGTCATCTGAGGGACTGCTTGAGATCAATCTGTAAATTGATCAATGATTAATTATATTTATAAATTGGTCTCAACCTGTTGAGATCAAGAAAGGAGCTGCATGGGGACAGCTTCAACTGTTGTTATACTCTTCTCAACTTCCCTTCTAGCCTTAGAATCCTCAAATTACTCTGGAAAGAAAGACATTGTCTGATACCACTGCAGAATAGCTGCTATGTGATTATTCCAATGTGCTTTTGTTGGTGTTATTCTTTCTGAGCAGTAGGTACTGCCGAGGACAGGAAGTGTAAAGTTTGGATGATTGCCTTTTGTACACACCACTTACTTTCCAGATTCTTCATGACGAAGGCTTTGCATCAGTAATGTTGCTTCTGAAATACATTTTCTTTCTGTCACTATGACAAATGCATCGTAACAGTTCTTGATTTCCCATTTTGATTTGCCTATCCTTCTCCTCTTATTAGAGAGTGGAGACCCTCTCTCAAAAAGCTAATGTGTTTTTGAGCGCGGTGCTCCCTTTCATTACGGTTCAGTAATTGGCCGCCCTTCTATTATTGCAGGCTGTTCAGCCAACTGCAGTGTTTTACAGTTGCAAATTATTTTATATGGCTTCCCTCCACGTGGTGCATTGTGAAACATTTTACAACCATTTACATGAAGAAGGATTATGATTCCAGGGGAAAAGGGGTCAAAGTATATGTAAACCATTTTCACATTTGCCTTCAACACAGAGTACCAGAACAGTGCAATAGCTGAATGAGCAATGTTGTGAGGGAATATGCTTTTTTTACTGAATTTAAGGCATTTTTTGTTCAGTCACAGTTTAAGGGATTTTTTTTAAAAAAACTATCATTTTACAGGTTCAGATAAGAACAAAGAGGAAGAAGGTTAAGAGGAAGAAGAGAAGGGAAAAAGGAAGACAAAGAGGATGATAATGATGACTAAAAATAACAGTAAGACTGTAAACCTTGCTCAAAACATACACATTCTGACTGTAAGAACTTCGGATGGCAAATATCTGATGAAAAAAAATACTTAATTTTGGAACATATTAAGACATCATGTAAGCACTGAGTTAGAAAACACATGAATCTTCCTTATACCACAGCTATGAGCTATCTAACTCAATACAATCCATGTTGATTGGCAGCAGTTTGTCCACACTGTACTTGACATTGCAAGAGGTAAACATGGACCTTCTCCATAGAGATTACATGTACTGTACTACCACCCTATCATTTAGGTTGCAACCATTTGATAGCTATCAGTATTCATGACAGGGCCTATGCTCCTCAACTTAATTTTAATAGCCCTCTGCCAATGGTCAGCTCAGACCTGTGCAAAAACATCTGCCCTTTCTCCACCAGCAATTAGTGGAGAAGGCAAGGAAGAGAGAGAGCAAGGAAAAGCTAAAAGAGGGTGCCACAGAAAAGAGGGGTTCAACTGCTTTTGCCAAGTAGCCCCTGACAAGATTAGCTCTGAGGGAATGAGGCCCTTGGTAGAAGAAGAAAGGCTGCTTACCTCAGCTGTACCTTTCTAACATGCCCTTTGCAGTCCAGAGTTTACCCTGTGCCTATTCCACAGAGTTTAGCTCTTTCAGGGTGGAGAAAGATTTCTATTTATTTATTCAGTGGCTGCCTCCTTCCCCCTATCAACCAGCATTTCCTGAGTCACTTTTATCTCTCTTATTCTTGCCTTCTCCCTCTGCCATCAGGATATTCTCATGTCCGTAGCACTGTGTCAGTTCTGCTGCATCAACATTACCTGATACCAGCTCCAGATTTGCAATTATGACACGAATTAATGGCTATTCATACACTTAGGACACTGGCATACCTGGAAAAGGCCCATCTGTGTGGTGTAACAGTGTGTTTTTGTTCACCCTCTGCAACACTGCTTCGACTGTTCAAATCTATGAAATAGACCATTAGCAGAAGTCCAATTATTTATCAACTAATGAAGGCTTTTTGAATCAGTGGGTCTTATGTCTACATTGACACAGTAGACCCTATTCATTCAGTCAGAGTATTCAAGTAGGGACTAACAATTAGCTCTTGGTCCAATGCACCATTCCTTTGGCACCATTTAAGTTACTTTTTAGAACTATGCTTTGCATCCCTAGTCAGTATGGCCACTAACCATGCCAGTTGAGGTATTCTGGGAACTGTAGTGCCAAAAAAGGAACATTTTTCATCTTTTGTAACAAATCCCTGTACAAATAATTACAGGACTTTTATTCTAAGCACAAAAGGTTCATACTATGCTTACATTAAACTGGAATTTTAAAAAGGCTCTCCCAGTTCTTATTTCTCTCTCTCTCATTTTTTTTTAAACTTGCAATGACTTAACTGAACATAACACATTTATAAAAAAAATGGAGGGAAAAATCCAGGGCTTTTTTTTTTTTAAGGTTAACATTTTTTTTTAAGCTAACAAGGTCGATATGCTAATAATTTTCTTCTGTTATTTCCATTTACAAAGGAATAAATTGTCTCATTGCTACTGCTATGGCAACTGCTTTCTCCAGGGCCATTTTCTGGAACACATTCAGACTCAGCTCACAGGTAGAAGCTACTGAAGTGCATATGAGTTTGGCCTACAGTCTGAAAAGGTGGCATGTTAGGATGAGGAGAATCTGGTACAACTAGCTAATCCCTATAGTCTTTTTTTTTTTACCCCTTCTCATTTTTTTGAACACTGAATTCCAAATCATTCTGCCCTAGATAAGAAATAACTCAGCTGATTTTCAGTAGCATTTAGGTTTCTAAATACCTTTTGTTCTGACTTCCAGTGCCATTAACTCAAGCAAGTTTCTTTCCAATCAGCACTATGAACATGAGGAATATAGCTTAGATAAGTGGTTCAAATAAGCTTTTCCATTTAAGTAATTTTTATACATCTAAAGTGTTCACCACAAGGTGTTTTGTACCTGCTCAACTAGTCTGCTGCCCTCAGGTGTGATGGAGGGCACAGTCCCATTGCCTGAGTGGAAGTGGGATTGCCCAGCTTCTGTACATGGAGTGAAGAAGAGAAAACTCTTGTACTGGCCTCAGGCAGCAAAATATCTTGGGCTGGGCCTCCTCTCACAGAATTTTTGTCTGATGTGCTTGCACAAACACAGTTACTCCTTTGAATACAACTAAAATACCACAGTAAAGTACAACAGTGAAACTGTATTAAATGAATTATCCAATTAAAACAAATAAACAATTAGTAAAGTTTAAATCCATATAAAACCAATTTTAAAACAACACAAGAACATCAGGAAATCACATGGCCTTTACAAGGTGTATGTGAAAAGGTGGCATGTTAGGATGAGGAGAATCTGGTACAACTAGCTAATCCCTAAAGTCCTTTTTGGGGACCAAGGCTTGTTTAAATGAAAAGGTCTTAGCCTGCCAAAAAAGAACAATATGTGTATTCACAGTGTGAATACAAACCCTGCCCCATTCAAAGTTTTCTATAATTTCATTCAATTCTTCAAAAACAGTCTAGTTTATGAATGTGGGATGTTGTGCTTCTGTATCCATGATTCAAAACACCAGAAAAAGGCCCAATAGAGCTGCACAATATTGTGCCTGTGTCTCCAGCTGAAGAAATGCCAAGCTTTACATAGCAAAGGGAAGCCTGAATGTTGATGACACCAATGGCAGCAGTCAAGATGGTCTACAGGAAACCCTCTTTAGCTCACTACTATTCACAAAGTGACACCAAGCAAGGGAAAATCCCTGAATCTTTTTTAAAAATTATTATTATTATTATTATTTTTTGGTATCAGTTAACCGCTTCTCATCCAAACACAAAGCAACTGTCAGGGCTGTTTGCCAACAACTGTGAATGGTAGTGAGCACAAGAAAGTATCCTGTAGATCAACTTGACTCCTCCCATGGGTATTCCTTCCCCCGTCAATAAATGTTTTTGTTAAATAAACTGGATGGAGGGAGAGAAGGAGGAAGGAAATGTGTAAGTTTTTCCTGCACACTCAAGAGTCAGCCAAAATTGATGCCATGAGTTTCCTCCCACATCCCACCTCAGAGCCTTTTATTTTCTCCTGTTTTCATGTTTTTTTCATGACTCTGACCCATACATATACAGTATGTACAAATATTGTTCAGAAACAAATTGGAGCAGAAGAGGTAAAATCAGGTGGAAGTGAATTGGTTGTTATTTCTGACAAATAATTCAGAATGAATTGAAACAGATGGGATTCACACACCCCTAATTTGAATAATGTTTATTAATAGCTAGAGACTTGAAGTGGAAGAGTCCAAGAAAATCTTTACCACTTCATTTTGCTGACTATAGAAAATGGCTTCTAGTTTCTTCCATTCATCATTCTCTAGCTGGACCTCAAGGCCTGTTGTACACAGCTCAGTATAGTCAACCCTGTCAAGTTGACAATTTCCTGGGTGATGGAATGTTTCCCCCCTAGAAATGTCCATTTTAGAGAGTTGGTGACTGCTGTGCTGACTATTTGGCACTGCTGAACATTGAAGATAACCTTTGTTGTGGGGAAACCGCTCAGTCTGAGATACCTATATTTGTAAACTATACAATGGGTACCTCTGAAATTCTTTCCATTTAATGCAACATTCAGCCTGTTTCCAGGGGCAGTGGAAATAAATTGCTTTAATAAAAATGGATGGCACATCACATTAAATGGGGTTATGTGGTGTTATTCTGTGACATATAACATAATGCAAAAACAAGATGCAAGCTAGAGAATGCCTGCAGACTTTTCTTTCCCTTAGCTTTCCAGATAAGATTTATACCAAAGCCGTGGCCCTGACCTTTTCTGCAGAATTCAGGTTCAGCTTTCTTTTCTGACGACTGGCTTCTTCTAATGTTTTTGCTAACCCTGTGTGTGAGGGCAAGACACAATGAGCAAGCTCAATGGATTCATTCTGTCTTACCCCTACCTCAACTAGGAACAGAAAGTACACTTGCTAAATTTCTCATGCTTGGGTATCTGGGCTTCTGAAAAGAAAAAGAGACATCAGTGAGGATTTTTTAAAGCCTGGTAAGATTCCTCTCCTCCAGCCAAAAGCAAGGCAAAGAGCTCCTCCCCACCACCACCATGGAGGTCTCTGTAGTTTTCATCAAATGTATCTAGTAGTCTGGCCTTTGAGAAGCAAACCACACACAGAGAGAGGGTAAACATAGAAGGGCTGGTTGATAGTATGAATAGGGTGAGGATTTCTATGACATGTCATTTTTTCCCCTGCAACCTTTATTTGAATTTTATAAGTAAGTAAAAACATGTTTATGAGTAATCTGGTGAGAATTACACAGTTTTTATTTTGCCTGGAAAGTAATATTTTGACCGTTTAAAAGTGTTACATATTTCTGCTTGATTTTGTAATAAATGTTATATTTTGGTCATATTTTGGTCGTTGGCAATCATCCCGATGATTTCAACAGGCCTAAAAGTAGAAGTTTGGTGAGTGTAAAATTATGGTGTCTTGTTCAAGAGTTTGAAGAATTTCAATAGTGATGGCGATATTTTGTTTTGTAAATTGTGTGAAGTTAAGGTGTCAGTCCAAAAGTGTTTTAATACTCAACAACACTGTGATGCCATGAAACCATGAGTTGTCTAGCATGATTTACTTTCTTTGAGAACAGGCAATATCTCCTTTTCGAGGTAGCTTCTTCATCATCTGCAGGTTCATCAAATACCCAGTCAGAATTTTGTAAGGATCGCTGTACAATGATGGTTAGTTCAAATATTCCATTGAAGAAATTAGGTAGTGGTAGCTTCAGACATTTCTTGGAGAAGTACACCAGTCACCAGATTCCAAATGAATTGACTCTAAGGAAAAATTACATCGATGCCTGCTATGAAGATGTGTTAAGAAAGATAAATGAAACCAATGATGTAAACAGAAAATATATGTACCTAATGTTATTATTGGCACTCTGGAATGTGACAAGCCTAGTGAAGTATTTCTTCTAACATGTGAAAATGAGGAACATTCTAAATGAACTTGAAGCAAAATTTGATGACTTTGAGTCAAAATTTTCTCCAGATAAGCTGGATTTTTTAAAAATTTGTTCCTATAACCTCTTGTGATGTTGAATGGAGTTTCTCCAGATACAAGAACATACTAACAGACAACAGATGGAGTTTTGATTTTGATAACCTCAAGAAGCATATGATCATTCAATGCAATTTTGCTGTTGATGAAAACTAATCCAGTGTCATGAGTGCAGCTGAAGACCTGGAACCGGAAGGGTTAACTGTGGCTGAGGAGAATGCTGAGCAATTAGAAACGCAAACACCTGAATCACCCCCAGATTCTCCTCCCCCAGTAGACAGGCTGAGGGC
Source organism: Intellagama lesueurii (assembly GCA_037013535.1). Lineage (NCBI taxonomy): Eukaryota > Metazoa > Chordata > Lepidosauria > Squamata > Agamidae > Intellagama > Intellagama lesueurii. The sequence continues at coordinate 144,693,060 of JBAJHW010000004.1, forward strand.
CAGGCTTTGGGGAAGACTTATGACAAAAAGGTCAGAAGATCGCTCGAAGGCTGCCCACAGAAACATCCGATCAACTAGCCCTGAGTACTGACAGGATGGAAAAGCTTCCAGCAGCTCAAGGGGCTGTTTTACTATATAAACAGATCTTAGTCGGCTAGAAATCCGTGGAAGCAACAAGTCAAATCTCTGGCTTGCATCCATGCTCCTGACTACCTTGAACCTTGTTCCCTGGACCTTTGGCTTTGGACTCTGACCCCGGACTGTGTGATTTGGCTTTGGACCCTGACCTTGGATTACGGTTTGTGATTTGGCTTTGGTATTTTGGTATCGGCTCTGAACTTGGACTGGCTTATCAGACTCTGCTGTTGAAACCCCCGGGAACGTGACAGATTGCTTCCACCCCCACACTTCCCCCACAAAATGGAGGAAGAAGCAAGTGAAGGCTCAGGTACGCTGAATGCTGTGCTGGCTCAAATGCAATTTCTCACCCAAACAGTGGTACAGCTTCAGCAGCAACAGCTGCAATCCCAAGCCAACGCTGCTTCTCAGGTCAAGTGTCCTGTGCTTCCTCCCGAAAAGTTTGAAGGAAAAGTGGAGGAGTTTCCAGCATTCCTGGCACAGTGTAAGCTGTATATTGAGCTGCGCGCCAGAGACTTTCCCACAGACAAAACCAAGGTATGCTTTATAATCAGTCTACTCAAGGGACAGGAAGCTAAATGGGCTACTCCTCTACTCCTTGCTCCTTCACCCCTGTTAACCAATTACCAGGGTTTTCTGGAACATATCTCAGCTGCTTTTGCTAACCCCTTGCAAGCTGCTACTGCTAATAGAAAGATTCGGGCCCTGAAACAGGGTAAGGCTTCAGTCTCCCAGTATTCCACTGAGTTCAGACTCTTGGCTCAAGATTTGCTCTGGAATGAGGCAGCTCTCGTGGATCAATATATGGAGGGGTTGGCTGATGGGATCCTAGATGAGCTGGCACGTGTAGATCGACCCAATACACTGCAAGAACTAATCACTCTATGCCTTCGTATTGATGGCTGCCTGGAGAGCCGACGCCTAGCTCAGGGCGGTTCCCGTCTCTTACAGCCACCCCTGACAACCCCCAATACTAGACCAGAGGATTCTGAACCTATGCAGTTGGGAGCAGCTCGGCCACGCCTCAGTCCTGAGGAAAAAACACGATGACGCTCCCAGAATCTCTGCCTGTACTGTGGGGGAGCAGGACACTTCGCTTCTGGCTGTTTGGTTAAGCAGCGTAACCTCGGCTCCGTGAAACCACCGTCAGCAAAAGATTTGCCCCATGTCTGAATGGACCCTCAAATGTGGGGCACTTAGCTGGGTCTCCTGAATCATACCTTAACATCCCGGGTCCATTCCTTGTACCAGTAAAACTCTGCCTGCCGGATGGACGTTGCTTGTTTGTTCATGCCATGGTCGATTCTGGAGCCGATCGCTGTTTCATCGACATGGCTTTCGTGAAACAGCACCAGATCCCTGTACAGGATAAAGAGACCCCGACCCTAGTCGAATGACGGGCGTCTCCTCCGCTCTGGTCCTGTGACCCAGGAAACCCAATCGGTCATCCTCCAGGTTCAACACCATCAGGAGCAACTACAGTTCAACGTTGCACGCATGCCCCATTTTCCACTTATTCTGGGACTTTCCTGGCTCTGAACACATAACCCCCTAATGGACTGGACGCAAGGAGAGTTTCATTTCAGGGACTCGTGTCCGCATCTGGGTCCATTGGCTACCTTGGCTGCAGCAGGGTCAACAGACAGTTCCGTGATACCCTTGGATTATGAGGACTTTGCTGATGTCTTCGAGGAGAAGGGGGCTGACCAACTACCTACGCACCGACCCTTTGATTGTGCTATCAATTTGGTGCCTGGGGCACCCCTTCCTGTGGCGCGGATTTACCCCATGTCGGAACTTCAAAGGCCTTAAGGGCCTTTCTTCATAAAAATCTGAAACGGGGATTCATCCGGCCATCCACGTCGCCCCTGTCTGCACCTGTCATCTTTGTTAAAAAGAAGGGTGGGGATCTCCGCCCTTGCAATGATTACAGAGCCTTGAATAAGATAACCATTAGAGACCGCTACCCTCTACCATTGATCGGCGAACTTTTGGATTGCCTTAAGGGGGCACAAATTTACACCAAGTTGGATCTCCGTGGCGCCTATAATTTGGTGCGAATTCGTGCTGGCGACGAGTGGAAGACGGCCTTCGGAACTCGTTATGGCCAGCATGAATACCTGGTCATGCCTTTCGGTTTAACTAACGCTCCAGCGGTGTTCCAGCGGTTCATGAATGTCATATTTCGGGACTTGCTTGATCGCTTTGTAATCATCTACCTGGATGACATTCTGATTTATTCCCGAGACCCCATTCGGCACGCGGAACATGTTTGCCAGGTTTAACAACGGTTACGAGAACACCGACTCTACGCCAAGCTGGAGAAATGTGAATTCAACCTGCGAGAAGTCGAGTTCTTGGGTCACATTGTATCTCCCCAAGGGATCCAGATGGACCCAAAGAAGATAGAGTCGGTTCTGACCTGGCAGAAACCCCGGAACCGTAAGGACGTACAACGGTTTCTCGGCTTTGCGAATTATTACCGTCAGTTCATACCATCTTACGCGGACGTAACCACGCCACTGACCCGCCTCCTCCGGCCCAAAGAGCCGTTTCTTTGGACTCTGGAGGCAGACCATGCCTTCATAACACTAAAAACCCGCTTTACCACTAAGCCCATTCTACACTATCCGGATCCCCGACTACCGTTTACCGTAGAAACAGATGCCTCCAGTGTCGCCCTGGGTGCAATACTGTCCCAGCGGGAGGACCCCTCACAGCCACTGCAGCCCTGCACGTTCTACTCCCGGCAGTTCACACCCCCAGAACGCAATTACACCATCTGGGAGCGGGAACTTTTGGCCATCAAAACTGCTTTCGAGGTTTGGAGGCATTACCTCAAAGGGGCCCGTCACCCAGTCCAAGTCTTGACGGACCATCAAAACCTGGAACACTTACAAAAGGCCCGACGCCTTAACCAATGCCAAATCTGATGGAGTCTCTTTTTCTCCCGGTTCGACTTCCGTATCACCTATGTCCCGCATACTCAGAATCGGAAAGCTGATGCCTTGTCCCGCAAACCGGAATACGCCGTTCCAACCTCTGAAGAACCATCGATCACACCTATTCTATCCCCTTCAGTCTTTGCAGCCATAACCACTCGTTCATCTCTGGCTGAAGAGATTCGAGCCAGCCAAGCTCAAGATCCCTGGGCCAAGCAACGTCTACAGGAACTCCAAGAGGGCTCTGCCAGCGACTTTACTAACCACCAGGGTCTCCTATTACACCGTGGACTCTTGTATGTTCCTCCAGGGCCCCTCCGAACCAACGTCCTCTATCTGACCCATGATTCCCCTCCTGCAGGACACTTTGATCGGTACAAAACTCTGCACTTGCTCACACGGGAGTTTTGGTGGCCCCGGGTTCGAGCTGATGTCGCCCGTTATGTTAGTTCCTGTGAGGTTTGTCGTCGAGCCAAAGACGTACCAGCCAAACCTCCAGGTCTGTTACAACCATTACCTGTACCGGCCGGCCCTTGGGACACAGTATCTTTGGACTTTATCATGGATCTCCCACGATCACAAGGGTATACCTGTGTCTTAGTAATAGTGGACCTATTTACTAAGATGGCTCATTTTGTCCCATGTTCCAAACCTCCCACAGCTCCTGAAACCGCCCAACTCTACCTTCATCATGTTTTCCGTCCACACGGGCTCCCGACACACCTAATTTCCGATCGTGGTTCCCAATTCACTTCCCGGTTCTGGCAAGCCTTACACACCAGTTTGGGTACCCAGGTGCACTTGTCGTCAGCATATCATCCCCAAACAGATGGACAGACCGAGCGTACCAATGCCACCCTGGAGCAATATCTCCGTTGCTACACCTGTTATCAACAAGATAATTGGGCTACCCTGTTACCTCTGGCTGAATTCGCTTACAATAACGCCGTACACACATCTGCAGAACAGACCCCATTTGAAGCCAACTATGGGTACCATCATCGCTTTTTCCTGGCTGCCCTGCCATCAACCGTGGTTCCTGCTGCTGATGCCCATATACGCGAGTTGCAGGCTCTCCAAGACTTACTCCGAGAGCAGCTTCAGCAGGCTAAGGAGGCTTATAAGACAGCGGCCGACAGAAAACGGCAAGAAGGGCCACCTCTGAAACCAGGGGACCAGGTCTGGCTTTCCACCCGTTATCTCCGCCGACCCGGCCGGTCCCGTAAATTAGACCCTCGGTTTATAGGACCCTATGTAATCCTGGACCAAATCAACCCTGTTGCTTTCCGGCTACAACTTCCAGATACTCTCCGTATCCACCCGGTTTTCCATCGATCTCTCCTTGTTCCTGTTGCAGCGCCGGACCCTGCCCGACCTTCACCCCTGGCTCCACCTCCGCCCATTCTGGTCGATGGCAAGGAAGAATACGAGGTCCGTCAAATCCTGGACTCCCGAATCCACCGAGGAGGTCTCCAGTATTTCGTAGATTGGGAAGGTTATGGTCCTGAGGATCGATCATGGGAACCCGCCAGCAATCTACACCCCCCCGATTTGGTACGGCAGTTCCATGCTACCTATCCTGATTGACCCGGCCCATCTGAAGGGGGGAGCCCTGGGGAGGGGGATAGTGTCATGAGTGCAGCTGAAGACCTGGAACCGGAAGGGTTAACTGTGGCTGAGGAGAATGCTGAGCAATTAGAAACGCAAACACCTGAATCACCCCCAGATTCTCCTCCCCCAGTAGACAGGCTGAGGGCCAGGCTTCGGGGAAGACTTATGACAAAAAGGTCAGAAGATCGCTCGAAGGCTGCCCACAGAAACATCCGATCAACTAGCCCTGAGTACTGACAGGATGGAAAAGCTTCCAGCAGCTCAAGGGGCTGTTTTACTATATAAACAGCTCTTAGTCGGCTAGAAATCCGTGGAAGCAACAAGTCAAATCTCTGGCTTGCATCCATGCTCCTGACTACCTTGAACCTTGTTCCCTGGACCTTTGGCTTTGGACTCTGACCCCGGACTGTGTGATTTGGCTTTGGACCCTGACCTTGGATTACGGTTTGTGATTTGGCTTTGGTATTTTGGTATCGGCTCTGAACTTGGACTGGCTTATCGGACTCTGCTGTTGAAACCCCCAGGAACGTGACATCCAGGTACAACCATTTTACTCTCAAAATGTTCATTTTATTCCTTCAGTACTAGCACTTCTGCACTGGAAGTGAACAGAAATAAACCTTTTAAATTTTATGTGTTTGCATAAGCACAGATTTCTGAAAATTGGGTGCTAATTTTTTAAAAAATGTGAAGACATATTTTTGGTTTAATCGCTTGTATTTAAATGATTTTAAGGTCATGAATGCTTGCATATTTCTGACATTTTTAGGTCATAGAAATCCTCACCTTAGTTATGAAAGACACAAGCAGCTTATCTGCTATCTTAAATTCTTCCAAATAAAATAGCGATCATTCAGGAAACTTTGTTCAAAATCTAGAGTTCCATGCAAATATTGGATTTTTGTCTGAAGCATCATTTTTGTTAACATAAAAAATATACTAAAAACTTCCTCACCATCTTCAACAATGAGAAAAACACTACTATACCTCATCCTTGCCTGAAAGAATGAGCCAAAAGAGAATTTACATCCCTCATCTCAGTATACACAGAAGCAGCTATAATTTGTGGAACCTGGCTAAACTGGGAATCTACAGAAGTTAGACATTGTTACTGAATGTCATTTGGATTTCAGAGACACTGGGGTTCTCTAAAGCAAATGTTAGCCTTGAATACATATTCACTTTGTCAGGTGTTGTCAAAACCAATGTCATCAGACCCTGCCTCCTCTGTCATCACATTCTCCATGTAAGCAGTGGGGAATCTGAAGTAGTGAGTTCCCACATGCAAGTAGGAACCTGCCCTTTTCAAATTTATTTATTTGTTTGTTATTTATTTGATTTATACCACCCATCTCATCTAACCAATGGTTACTCCAGGCAGTTTACAAATCTATTGCTGCTTCTGTGGAAAGTTGGCTTCTGCAATAGAGTGAGGGTACTATCTTGTCCTTTATCTCTGGCAGTAAAATGTCTTAGATCAGGCTTGTCTGTCACATGACATGCTGCTCTGATTCTCCTAGCATACTGTACTAATCATTCAGAAGGTAGAATCCCAGTGTTTGGCTGCTGGGATCTCCATTTGAAGACATACACAACATCCTTGGTGTTTTATATGTGGAATTGTCTGAACAACACTAATTGGGTTTGCAGTGACTTTGCCTCCTGAGGAGGCTATGAGCTTTCCATTAATTTTCATACCATCAGGTCCTATGCTCCTCTGGCAGTCACAGGCACCTCTTTGGCAACTTTTAATACCTTATGCCTAGCCACCAGTAAAAGTTTTAGCTCAAAAGGAACACACACCCTCCAAGAAAAAAACCCTCAGCCAAGTATTATGGGGTTGCCTTTTCCATTCTGCCTTCTTGTCCCAAGCTGGTATCTTTTTCTATTCAGGTGTCTACTGAAAAGGTTCTTGTGTTTTAGTTCAAGACTTTGTTCCTATTGGTAACACATAGTTCTGCTTTGTGTGGGTATATTATTGTCTGCTTAACTTCTTCTTCATTACATGTAAGATACATAATGGGAAGAGTTTCATTTAAACTAACAAAAAGGATTTTAATGATGGACCACAGCTAATTAGTGTGAAGGAAAAGGTAACTTTTAAGGTATGAATGATAAAGGTCAAAACAACAGTAACCTGTAAAAGCATTCTTTCTGTAATTCAAGGTCAAAATTACTTTATTGACTAATTTTATGACACGCACACTTGAGGATCTGGAGATAGACTTTTCCTAATAAATTCTTACGCATACTACGTTTCCTAACTGACTTAAAACAGACTTTTATTTTTTGTCTCCCCAACTCTCAGATGTAACTGCTTCTGCTCTTAAACTGCTCTCAGACCAGACTCCTCCCCTTTACCTTTCAATCACACCCACCCACCACCATTCAATCATTCAACTGCCAGTCACACTGGCACTCCATCCCTGCATAAGCACCATACTGGCTTTCAAAACTGTTCACTTACAGACTTGGTTTGGTTTATTATTGATGCATATATGCATCTATAATAAACATGTATATATGTACACAGAGGTTTAAGAAAGGGCAGAATCACCACAGGGATGGCTTGAAGGGACCCAACAGCATATTTGCTTCATCTTCCATCTGATTATTGGTGAATTATGCATTTCTGGCTTTCTAAAGGGTGGCCGATGTGAAATCAGATGTATGTGCTAGATGCTGCCTCTTTAAAAGCCAAGCCCAGAATGATTCAGTTCTAGCAGGTATTGTGGGAGGAATGGAAAGGAACATTTTCATTTTTTGCCACTAGCTGAGAGGGTGCTAGGAACTTACCCCATATCTTCAGAGGACAGGATAATCCAGGAAAATCCCTGAGATTTTATATTTCTTTAAAGTCAGATGTTGCTCTGTAATACACCAGTTTTTTAAAAAATAGTATTAGTTGAAAACACCTGTGTGTAGTGCATCCCCCCATGTTCAAAAGATTGGCTGCTTATGTTGTTTCCAACAAAATACATTTAAAATTACCATATGGCTGTCAAATGATTTCCTAAAATTACAGGATTTCTAAAGAAATGGGTGGGGCACACATTATGTTCTTTCCCTACAACCACCAATTCAGCACTGCAAAAGGCCCCCATAAGCTCACTGAAAGCAGAAGAGTTTGATTCTTGTTTCTATTCAACTTCTGAACACATCTTTGGGAAGCAGCCTGTCATTAAGAAATAAAATTATATACAAATAAAATTGAAATGATTCACAACATTGAGCTAATAAGCGTTCGAAGAATATAAATGGATATAGAATGCAGAGCTGCCATATTAAACCTCTGTCTTCGAACATTCTGAATTGGTTTTGAATTTGCATTGCTATTATTATGCATGAGACTGTAAATTCTGTGTAAACTGGTAACCAGCGAAAATGAACATAAACTGCCCAAGCCAAGTAAATATTGTGAAAATGTGAATATTTGTTTAAAGGGAAAAACCAGGTGCATGTTATTTGCACTTCATTATAGCTCATCTTTTAAAAGTTTCTGTCGGGGAAAAAAGAATATTTTATTACCACAGACTAGCAAAAATCCTCACATAAATTAGAAAAAAGGGGGGTCAGTAATAAAAACAAAAGCTTAATTTTTTCTCTATAAACTAAGATTTGACATCCATTTAGTTATGGATGGAGAAATGAGTTTCTACTAGAGATGGGGACAAATATAAAAACGGATCAGTTTTTCTGATGAATATAGCCAATTCGTCATATATTTGTCCATCCGTATTTGTAAAATTTTAAATCCTGAAAAAAAAAAAGACCTGCCTACTTGCCTGCCAGCCTGTAAACCTGCCCCTCAATCAGAAGTCCACCTGCTGATTCCAGTCGCCTCCTCGGGCCAAGTTCCAACCAAGTCGTACCTGCCTGCCTGCCTGCCTGCTGGATCAAGTCAGACCAGCAGGCCAAGAACTGTTGAACTCCTGCCTGCCTGCCTCCTGGATCAAGTCAGACCAGCAGGCCAAGAACTGTTGAACTCCTGTCTGCCTGCCTGCCTGCCTCCTGGATCAAGTCAGACCAGCAGACCAAGAACTGTTGAACTCCTGCCTGCCTGCCTGCTGGATCAAGTCAGACCAGCAGGCCAAGAACTGTTGAACTCCTGCCTTCTGCTGTTTACTAGTTTGTTCCACCTTCTGCCTCCCTGACTGCCTGCTGGGTTACATAGTCCCAGCAGGCTGTTTGTTCCACCTTCTGCCTCCCTGACTGCCTGCTGGGTTACGTAGTCCTGGCGGGCTGTTTGTTCCACCTTCTGCCTCCCTGCCTGCCTGCTGGGTTACGTAGTCCCGGCGGGCTAAGTTTTGCAGAACTCCTGCCTGGCACGGGTTAAACCAGATCAGCTCTGCAATCTGAAGCCAGGCAATATGGTGATGGGTTACGTGCAGACAGCCTTTGGGCGGGGCAGACCCAGGCCAGCCCTCTTGGCATCCAAGCCTAAACCCTCTCTTGGCACACCCAGAGCCTGTCCCAGCACCCCCAAACGTGACAAGAGGGCCAGACAACCCTCTTGGCGCACCCAGGGCCTGTCCCGACACCCCCGAACGGGACAAGAGGGCCAGACAACCCTCTTGGCGCACCCAGAGCCTGTCCCGGCACCCCCGAACGGGACAAGAGGACCAGACAACCCTCTTGGCGCACCCAGAGCCTGTCCCGGCACCCCCGAACGGGACAAGAGGGCCAGACAACCCTCTTGGCGCACCCAGAGCCTGTCCCGGCACCCCCGAATGGGACAAGAGGGCCAGACAACCCTCTTGGCGCACGCAGAGCCTGTCCCGGCACCCCCGGACGTGACTAGAGCGCCAGACAACCCTCTCTTGGCACACGTAAAGCCTGTCCCCATCCCCAAACATGGCAAGAGGGCCAGCCAGGCCTCTTGGCAGTTGGCACACCCAAAGCCGGTCCTGGCATCCCGAACGTGCCAAGAGGGCCAGCCTGTCTCAGCCCCCCAAAACCTCCGAGGGCTATTTTTATCATATCCGGGCGGTCTCAGCAGCCAAGTTGCAACCGCCCCCAAGCTTTCTAGTTCTAAACGAGCATCTTTGTTTGTTTGAAGGTTGCCAGCAAGTCTAGTTAGACGTTGGTGGTGAGTGACAGGTGAGTTTCCTAGGCCTGTCTCAGACTCATCCAAAGCCTGTCCAGGCATCGCCCCATCGCCCAGCTTCAGATTGCAGAGCATCTGTTTCCGACAGCCCCGCGGCCCTGCAGATTAACCGCCGTTAGTAGCACCTTGGACCCTTTTCTCCTGTTGGTGCTACTGATTCCCCGAGAGCCAGGCTCTGCCCCCCAAAGCCTGTCCGGGCATCCCCCATACCCAGACGGACAACAAAAACAACAGCAGCAGCAGCACCTATAACAAGCCCAGTGGTTCAGCAGCACTGCAGTTTAACCCACAGCGCCACTGTCTACCTTGCTGCCAACTTCCTCAGTGCCCGATGGGTCCACTCCAAAAGTCTACGTTGCTGGCTACATGACAAATTTCCGAGTCCTGCAGCTCCTTCCACTTCCAAAAGGCCTGCATGCTCATTCCAACTTCCTCAGGCTTGATTCTCAAATGCTGCTTGCTGACTTCAGCATCCTACCCTCCTCGGGCATCCCCGTGCCAAGAGGGCCAGTTTCAGCCCTACCCAAACCTGACCAATGTGCTCCCTCCTCCTGAGATGTGCTGTGTGTGACATGTCCCTCCCTATCTCCAGAATCAGTATCCGCTGATTCATTTATTCTGAAAAATCTTGGAAATGCATATTTATACGTATTTCATGATTCCCGCCTCCTTGGGCTTCATTCCAATTATTCATGCCTGTTCATTCTGGCCTCCTAGCCTTCTCTACTGCCCCAGAAGGCTGGCAGAAGCTGGGTGAAAAGCAACTGGACATAGCTCACCCCATCACACGGATTCAAACTGCAGTGCTGATCTTCTGATGGACAAGCCCAGTGGCTCAGCGGTTTAACCTGCAGTGCCACAGTCTATGTTGCTGCTATGTGCAACCTGTGCGGGTGTCCCCCCCCACCTCACCGGGCATCAATTCCAGCCTCCTGGGGCCATGTTGGCCCCAAATCCTGCATCCCTCTCCAGCTGCCTTGGGCTTGCCTGCTGCTGATTCTGTGCCAAGAATCGGGCCAAGGGCCTTCCAAATCTTGACTGCTGGGTGAAGTTGATTCATTGGGCCAAGTTCTTTCTTTCCTGCCTGCCTGCTTATTCAAAGGGCTACATTAGTGCTCCAAAGTCCACTCAGGCTTCATTCCTAATTCCTGGCTGTTCATTCCAGCTTCCTTCTGCCTCAGGTAGGCAGAACCTGGAACAAACTACGGGAGCTCAGCTCACCCTGTTGCATGGATTTGATCTTCCGCTCGAGAAACCCAGCAGCCCCATGGATTAACCACCGTTACGTTAGTAGCACCACCCTATTCATCTGTTGTTGCTGTTGTTGTGCAACCTCAGTTGCCTCCTGGGGACAAACGTAACTATGCAGGCAAATGTGATGTTCCCAAAGAAGGCAAGAGTCTGCTTTCAAGCCTGTCTGGGCATCCAAGTGCCAACCAGGCCTGTCTCAACCCCCCCCCCCCAAGCTTGTCCGGGCATCCCCTGTGCCAAAGAGGGCCTGTCTCAGGCCCACCCAAAACTGGTAGACTGTTCATTCCAGGCAGAACTTGGAACAAACTACGGGAGCTCAGTTCACCAGCGGCCCCGTGGATTAACCACCATTATGTTAGTAGCACCTTGGACCCTATTCATCTGCTGTTGTTGCTGCAGTTGTGCAACCTCAGTTGCCTCCTGGGGGCAAACTGAACTACCTTTGCACTGAAGAAGACAAGAGTCTTCTTTCCTTTTGTTTCCTTCCTTTTGCCGCTGCCTCTTCCTTTTCCTCTAACACCCCCCCAAGCCTGTCCGGGCATCCCCATGCCAAGAGGGCCGGGCTCTGCCCCACCCAATGCCTGTCCGGCCGTCCCATGCCAACACGGTGCTCCAAAGTCCACTCGGGTAGGTTGGAAGACCTTCCGATCAACAAGCCTAGTGGTTCAGCAGCAGTTTAACTCAGTAGGTAGGCAGAAGCAGGAACAAGGGACAAGAGCTCAGGTCACCCCATTGCATGGATTCGAACTGCTGATCTTCCACTCGAGAAGCCCAGTGGCCACCCTGATTAACCGCTGTTAGTAGCACCTTGCAGTCGGACCCTATTCTCCTGCTGTTGCTGCTGCTTTGACAACCTCAGTTGCCTCCTGGGGACAAACTTAAGTAACTTTGCCGGCAAATGTGATGTTGCAGAAGAAGAAAACCAGAGCCTCCTGCAGCTGCCTTTTGCCTCAGTGCCCCGATGGGGCCAAAAAGCCTGCTTTCCGGCTGCGAACTTCCTCAGTGCCTGATGGGGCAAAAAGTCAAGGACTTTGCTGGCCATTTGAACAATTTCCTAATCCTGCAGCTCCTTCCACTTGGGCTACATTCCAAAAAGTCTGTCTGCTCTGCCCCACCCAAAACCTGTCAGGGCGTGGCCCCATTGCCCCATCGCCCGGCTTCAGATGGCAGAGCTCGTCTGGTTTTCAACCCGTGCCAAGGGGGCCGGCCTGGGGGCAAGAAAAATGAATAAATAGTTGCTTTTGTACAACTAAAGTGTACAAGAGCAAAGTGTTGGGTGACGCCCATAATGTGCCAAGACAGAGGGCTGTCCGGCCATGTTGGCACACCCAAAGCCGGGCTCTGCCCCATCGAAGCCTGTCCAGGCGTCATCCCATTGCCCCATCGCCCGGCTTCAGACGGCAGAGCTCGTCTGGTTTTCAACCCATGCCAAGGGGGCCGGCCTGTCTAAGCCCCCCTCCCAACCTCCGAGGGCTATGTTTATCATATTCGGGTGGTCTCAGCAGCCAAGTAGCAAGCAATCCCCAGCTTTCTAGTTCTGAACGAGCATCTTTGTCGCCTCATTGCCCGGCTTCAGATTGCAGAGCTGATCTGTTTCCGACAGCTCCGCAGCCCTGTGGATTAACCGCTGTTAGTAGCACCGACCCTGTTCATCTGATGGTGCTGCTAGTGCTGTTGGAAGTTGCAAGCAACCTCAGTTACCTCCTGGGGGCAAAAACCTTTCCTTTGCAGGCAAATCTGATGTTGCTGAAGAAGACCAGAGTCTGTTCTGCTGCCTTTTGCCTCAGTGGGGCCCAAAAGCCTGCTTTCCGGCTGCCGTGTGCCTGAGTGCCCGATGGGGCAACACACTCTACTTTGCTGCTGCCAACTTACCTCAGTGCCCCAATGGGGCCCAAAAGCCTGCTTTCCGGCTGCCAACTACCTCAGTGCCTGATGGACCGCCGTTACTAGTACCTTACCACCGAGGCGGTGCCTATTTACCCACTTGCAGTTACATGCTTTCAAACGGGTTCCGGCTCACCCCACAAACCGACCTGACCCGACCTGTCCAGGCATGGAAGGTCAACCAGGCCGGTCCCAGCCCCACCCAAAGTCTGTCCAGGCGTTGCCCCATCGCACAGCCTGAGACTGCAGAGTTTATCTTGTGCCAACAACAACCACCATCCCTTTTCTTCATCAATAACAAAACAAACAACACCATCGCACGGCTTCAGACTGCAGAGCTGATCATCTGGTTTTCCAAAGCTGTCCTCCTGGCTTCCCCGTGCCAAGAGGGCTGGGCCGACCCAAGCCCTTCCTGGTAGTCAAAAACAGCATACTTAACTAAATAATTAATTCTTTCTGGAGGCTTGTGTTTCATATGCCACCTTGATGTCAAACGCCACCCTCTTGCTCATTGAGGTTGAAGATTTCTGCCACTACACACCCAATGGGCAAAGCCTACTTTGCTGCCAATTGCCTCGGTGCCCGATGCCTATTAAGACATGCTTTCCCGCCTACTTTGGAGCCAACTACCTCAGTGCCTGATGCAGCAACACACTCTACGTTGCTGCTGCCAACTTCCTCAGTGCCCGATGGGGTAAGACATGGTACTTTGCTGCTGCCCACTACTGCAGTGCCCGATGGGGCAACACACTCTGCTTTCAGTCCCATTCCAACTCAGTAGGTAGGCAGAAGTTAGAACAAACTACCCAAACGAATTAGCTCAGCTCACCAGCAGCCCCACAGATTAACCGCTGTAGTAGCAGCGCAGCCGGGCTCTGCCCCACCCAAAGCCTGTCTGCGCATCACCCGAACGTGCCAAGAGGGCCATCTAACCCTCTTGGCTGGTACACCCAGAGCCGGTCCCGGCACCCCGGAACAAGCGAAGAGGGCTGTCCAGCTCTCTTGGCAGACCCAGACTGAGCAGTAAGAAAAATGAATAAATAGTTGCTCTTGTATAACTAAAGTGTACAAGAGCAAAGTGTTGGGTGATGCCCATAATGTGCCAAGACAGAGGGCTGTCCAGCCATGTTGGCACACCCAAAGCCGGGCTCTGCCCCATCGAAGCCTGTCCAGGCATCATCCCATCGCCCCATCGCCCGGCTTCAGACGGCAGAGCTCGTCTGGTTTTCAACCCATGCCAAAGGGGCTGGCCTTTCTAAGCCCCCCCCCCAACCTCCGAGGGCTATGTTTATCATATCCGGGCGGTCTCAGCAGCCAAGTTGCAAGCAATCCCCAGCTTTCTAGTTCTAAACGAGCATCTTTGTTGCCCCATCACCCCATCGCCCGGCTTCAGATTGCAGAGCTGATCTGTTTCTGATAGCCCCGCAGCCCCGTGGATTAACCGCTGTTAGTAGCACCGACCCTGTTCATCTGATGGTGCTGCTGGTGCTGTTGGAAGTTGCAAGCAACCTTTCCTTTGCAGGCAAATCTGATGTTGCTGAAGAAGACCAGAGTCTGTTCTGATGCCTTTTTCCTCAGTGCCCTGATGGGGCCCAAAAGCCTGCTTTCCGGCTGCCATGTGCCTGAGTGTCCGATGGGGCAACACACTCTACTTTGCTGCTGTCAACTACCTCAGTGCCCGATGCGGCCAAAAAAGCCTGCTTTCCTGCTGCCTTTTCCCTCAGTGCCCGATGGGGCCAAAAGAGCCTGTTTTCCTGCTGCCAACTTCCTCAGTGCCCGATGGAGCCAAAAAGCCTGCTGTGCTGCCAAATACCTCCTTGCCTCCAGTCCTCCTGAGGGCAAACTCTACTTCACTGGCAAATGTAATGTTGTGCTGAGCTGAAGACAAACTCGATGCCTCATGCATGCCTCTGCCAAAGGGACCTCTCATTCTGCTGGGGCTAAATATAACTCCCTCAATGCCATGGGCTTCTGTGCCGTGTGGTAAACTCTCCTGGGGGACCCAATTTGTGGGTGAATAACTCGGAGTTCTGATATCCAATCTTCACCAATGTTGGCAGGCATGTTGGGGAAAAACATAGGAAGCTCCATTGTGATTCTGGAGTCTCTAAGTACCTGGAGGGAGCTTTCCTGGGGTGGTCCTCTTTGTGACTATGTAACTCGGGTGTTCGTGATCCAATGTTCACCAATCTTTCAGGCGTTGTAGAAATGTGTCTGAGGAAGCTCCCCTGCAAATTCGTTGTCTCTAGGTTGTCGGGGGCCAGTGTTATAGCTGTTTAAAATGCAGACAAATCAACAGATTGATTCATCGATTCATCGAACAATATTCGTATATTCGTATTCATTGATCCGTTAACCTTGACGAATAACGGATCAAAACGAATTGCCATTTTTTTTATTCGTCCCCATCTCTAGTTTCCACTCTATTGAAAATTCTAAACAGTCTAAATCCATGATGAGCTATATGCAAAGAACTCATTCGATTTATTTAAACAACTGCAGATGTAAAGTATATATTATGCTGAGACCCAGACAGAACTAAGCCACAGAGTCCTGCTCATATGGCCTTTTTTTGTTTGTTTGTTTCTTACTATAGAACATTTATGGACCCAGAAGCTGCCATCCTGGTATTACCCCTTGGAAAGAAAATGCGACTTTCTCACTATTGGAATAGTGAGACAAATTGCTGTTTCAAAGCCCCAAATAGGGGTTTTACAGGTTTAGAATTGTTTACTCACACTGTAGGCCACCTATCTCAAAGACTTAGAATGGGTAATGATTTCCAAGAAATTATACCTGCATGAGAGTGCAGTAATGTTATTGTGCTGGCAGACCATATCAACATTCTATATATATAAGTTTAAAGCTGGGCTTTCAATCAGTACCAAATTTGGCACAGGTATAGCAGTCTGCTCTTGCTCTGTGCCAAATCTGAGGACATTTGAGCAAACAAGTTTTTTGAGTTATGAATTTTTTAAATGTAAAACTCTTGTACCACCACCACCACCCTTTCAGAAATAGGCAACCCCAAATGAGTCCAAATGAAGAACAGAACACATAAATTAAGAAGTCCAGCCTTGCTTATCCTGAAAGAGAATGGTTGGTCCCACATTATTTTTTATTTAAAAAGAATACAGGCTATAGGGGCTGAATCACTGATCTTCAAAAAGAAAGACCTTTAAAAAGGCAAAACATCCACTTTGAGGGTAGTTCAGAAAATTATGTACTTTTTCCCTGAACTTTCTTCCAGTGCAGGGTTCATCTGCTGGAACCACTAAAGCTATTCTATAAAATATAACATAAATCATATTGGCCACAATACAAATTCCCAAATCCAAGTTGTGTTACAACCATTAGTCACCATCATGATCATGGCTATCAAGTTGATTATGACTTATAGTGATCCTACAGGAGTTTTCTAGGCATGAAGTAGAGATATGTAGATTTGTGGCTTGGGGTTACAACCCCCAGATTCTCAAGGTTGCTAAGGAATTCTGGGGGGGTTATAGTCTAGAAATCTGCATCCATCTGCACACTTCTAACATAAAGTATTCATAAATGGTTTATCAATCCATCCTTATAATTCACGGGGTCCCAGACTGGGGGCCGTGAAGTGTTTTCTGGGGGATTGCCACAATTATTTTTAGTTGCAATTATTTTTATATTTATTATATAAAATGGTGTGGCGGTGGCAGCACAGTGAAGTGAGAGAGGACCTGGGCAGGAGGACGCCTCTGAGCCCTACCTGAATCATGGAAGAGGAGGGCAAGAGGGGCAAAAAGGTGAGGGAGAGAAACCAGGGAGGGGGGCACAGGGGAGGTATTTATTTGGGCTTGAGGAAAAGGGCTCTTCACTGAGGGTGTTTTTTGGGGGAGGAGCCATAAAAGATACTCAAAGTATATTGACATTTTTCTCCTTCTCAAATTTTATCTGGTAGAGGCAGATTTACAGCCCCTCCATAATGCATTATATTAGTATTAATTAATATTAATATTAATTAATATTACCCCCTTCACGGATTGCTGCCTTGTCATGGCAAAGGGGCTTGAGTAATTCATAGAAGCTATGGGCTATGCCGTGCAGGGACACCCAAGATGGACAGGTCATAGTGGAGAGTTCTGACTAAACGCGATCCACCTGGAGCAGGAACTGGCAAGCCACTCCAGTATCTTTGCCAAGAAAACTCCATGGACAGAAACAAAAGGCTAAAAGATATGATGCTGGAAGGTGAGCCCCTCAGGTCGGAAGGCGTCTGTGATGGAATGCCCACGTCACTCCTGTCACTCATATCGGAAGCTCAAGTGCAGGAGCCTATGAGAGGACAGGAGGGGCGGAGTCAAGGAGGCAGTTAGGGGCAGTTAGAGAGAGGGGGGAAAGGGAGAATGAGAGTGATAGGTGTGGAGGAGAGAAATTGAATAGTCAAGATAGAGATAGTCAGAGAACTAGAGAGAACTGATATTGATAAGTTGGTTAAAGGGAATAAATCAATAAAACAAATGAATAATTGAGTGTTTAACCAAATACAAGAAGTTTTAATGAGTGATTCTATACAATGATTAAAAAGAACATCTGTGATTCAACTTCAATCTAAATAAACTAGTTATGTTGGCAGCAAGTGTCTGATTCAAGTATTGTGCAAGTGTGGATAAGGGATATCCACTGGTGGCAGCGAATGAAAAAGAAAATGTCGCCAGAGTGAACCTTGGTTTGGGGAAAACAAACAGGGAACACTGGGTGGAACGTCACAGTGGTGATCAGCGGTGGGATGCGAATAGAGTCCAGTAAGCCGAAGTAAAAAGGGAATTTTTCTGAGTCTAAGGTACCTATTAGTCAGAGAGAGGTCTGTCGTGAAGGAGTGGGTGACTCGCTAGAGCTTTTTGGTGAAAAGCTTAGTAGTGGGGCTCCTGAACGCAGATCTTGGGAGAGACTAAAATAGGAGAAGACTCTGAGGGAAAAATTCTGTTGTTTGAGGTTACCTCAAGGTTAGATTTGAAAGACCAGTGGGCTAGCTTTGGATCCTAGGCTCTAAGAAGGGAGCGCTGAGGGGACAAAAGCGGAAGCCAGGGTCAGAAACCTATCTAAGGTGACTGAAACAAGCAGAGGCTTGAAAAACAGAAAAATAAAAATAATCTGAAATAGTTTTGTGTCTGGAGGCAAAAAGATAGAGTGTCTCAGACCAAAGAACAGCGTGGCTGGGTGCCAAAAGAAACAGAGTAGCAATCCTTGGCTGCCGGAGAGCTACAGAGTAACTCAGGAACTCAGAAAGGAAAAAAGTATTTTAAACTGAGGCTTGACTATATCTCTCTGCAGAATAAACCAACCTATCCAAATAAATGGGATGTGGTGGCGCTGTGGGTTAAACCGCAGAAGCCTCTGTGCTGCAGGGTAGGAAGACCAGCAGTCGTAAGATCGAATCCACGCAACAGAGTGAGCTCCAGTCACTCGTCCCAGCTCCTGCCCACCTAGCAGTTCGAAAGCATGCAAATGCGAGTAGATAAATAGGTACCACCACGATGGGAAGGTAACGGCATTCCGTGTCTAGTCGCGCTGGCCACGTGACCATGGAAACTGTCTATGGACAAACGCTGGCTCTATGGCTTGGAAATGGGGATGAGCACCGTCCCCTAGAGTCGGACACGACTGGACTAAATGTCAAGGGGAACCTTTACCTTTACCTTTACTATCCAAATAAATACATATAAATATGCCTCCTAAACGAGAAAAAAAAGATAGCAATTGAGGTAACGGATCCTCATGATTTACCTCATGAAGTGGAGGGAAATGGAGTCCCTCTTGAAATATCTATAGAACAGGAGGAGACCCACAAGGATGCCTCAGGGAGAGAAAATGTTTTAAGCTCCCAGGAGTTTGAGAAATGGAAATTAGAAAAGGAATTTAAATTAAAGCAATTAGAAATAAGAGCTAGGGCTGAGGAAAAAGAATTACAGCTCAGAGCTGAGGCTGAAGCCAGACAAATGGAGTATCAAATAGAAATGAAAAAATTAGAAGTGACGGCTCAAAATAATAACAACAATAATAATACTAATGCTGAGGGAAATTTCTCAAAATTAGACCTAAAGAAATTTCCCCAATTTAGAAAAGGT
Organism: Intellagama lesueurii; assembly: GCA_037013535.1. NCBI lineage: Eukaryota > Metazoa > Chordata > Lepidosauria > Squamata > Agamidae > Intellagama > Intellagama lesueurii. The sequence goes on from JBAJHW010000004.1 coordinate 144,712,097, forward strand.
GACTGCCCAGAATCATTTCTCATTTCATTCGAGCGTGCGTGCTGGGACTTTGATGTGAAAGGGGAAGAATGAATTATTGTATTAAGGTCTCAAATAAGTGGGGATTTAGCTGACATTTATTCACAAATGCCCTTAGATCAAGCCAGAGAATACGAGGCTTATAAAAAGATGGTTTACTCAAGGTTTAGGATCAATACAGAACACTTGAGACAAAAATTTCGCGCCTTGATCAAAAAGCCTGAGGAATCGTACTCTCAATTAGGGGCAAATTTAGTTCGATGCTTGGAGAAATGGATGGAGCAGAAGAATGTCACGTCACTAGAACAAATGAAAAATATAATAGGGCTAGAGCAATTTTATTCTATTCTACCTGGGGATTTGAGGTATTTAGTAAGAGACAAAAAGCCTAAAAATGTACAAGAGGCAAGTGAAACTGCTGACTATATAAATGATATAAGGAACCCCAGATTCTCTGAGGTAAAAATTGGCGGGAAAGTGTGGGATGACAGAAGGAGAGGACCCAGAGATTACCTCAGAAATAATCAAGCAACTGGAAGCCATTTTAAAGGCAAGCCCTCAGAGCTGAGTCACCACAAACATAATAGCTTTGAAGGAAAGGGTGACAAGTCCCCATACTTTGACCCCAGAGTCAATAAAACATGTTATGGGTGTGGGGAGAAAGGACATTTTGTTGCTCAGTGCCAGACCACCAAGAATAGGGATGTTGGTCAACAAAAAGGAGGGGGAAATTCCAGTCTGCCAAAGAAAGTATACTATGTACAACATAAGGGAGCTAAGGAAGCCATTGAATTGGTTGCCATGACAACCTCAGTGACAGAAAAGCCATAGAGCCAAGAGGAGCCTCCAATGGCTAGGATAGTCCAATGTTATTTCATAAAATGTGACCAAAATCTTCTTCGCAGTTCAGGCGATGTTATATATGTTAATAATATCAAATATCTTGCTCTAAAAGATTCATGCTCACAAGTTACAGTGTGTCATCCAGAGATAATCCCTAAGAAACATATGCTGGAAAATGAAACAATTTCTATTAAAGGGATTGGAGCTGAAATAGTGAAGCTGCCATTGGCAAAAATTCCCATAAAATATAAAGAGTGGACAGTGGCCAAATCAGAGCAAATTCCTGCCCCATGTTTAATAGGCCTGGATTTATCAGAGCATGTACAGAGTGTTTTAGTAACCACTCGCTCCCAGGGAAGTCCAATTAAAGACCCAGAGGAAAACATTGGGAATTTTTAAATAATAGAAAGGAATGAAACAGCTAATCTAATCAATATGGGGAATCCTAGTAATCTGTCTTTCATAAGAGAACAAAAAGACGACCCTACCTTAAGTGAATGCTATAGACAAGTTAAGGAAGGGCCCCTGACCCCTGAAAACCCTGAAAGATACAGTGTGAAGGAAGACCTATTGTACAGAGAAGTTCTTGTGAATCCTATGAGGGGAGGGGAGATCATTCTAAGACATCTGATAGTACCCTTCAAATACAGAGAAAGAATTTTAGAAAAGGGACATAAAGATACCCTGAGGAACTCCTTGCAGCAGTCTCTTGAGTTAGCAGCAGAAAACTTAAAGAGCCATCAAGGAAAGCAAAAGCACTGGTACGATAAGAGGGCCAGGGAAAGAACATTCAATCCTGGAGACGAAGTGCTAATGTTGAAACCTATTAAAGGGAATAAACTCCAATTAAATTGGGCAGGTCCATTTAGAGTAGTCTCTAAAATGAGTGAAGTGAATTATGTAATTCAGGAGGAGGGAGAAGAAGGCAGAAGAGTGGTGCATGTAAATATGATTAAACCTTATTATAGGAAAGAAAATTGGGTCTTATATGCCATTAAAGAAGTGCCCAACGAAAAACATGAACTACAATATTGGGAAGGAAGGGGTGAACCCCAGTATAACCCTGAAGATGTTAAGATTAGCCCTACTCTAACCCCAGAGCGACAAGATGAAGCGAGAGCCTTGCTGCAGAAATACAAGCAAGTCTTCTCAAATAAGCCTGGTGTAGCAAAGGGGGTAGTACATAAAATAGATACAGGAGATGCACCTCCTCAAGCTGTCATCCCTTATAGAGTAACAGGGCCATATGTAGCCAAAGTTCGCAAGGAGCTAGATGAAATGCTGAAAGAAAAAAATCATTGTTCCTTCTTCTAGTCCTTGGGCAGCCCCAATAGTTGATAAGCCAGATGGAAGTATCTGCTTTTGCGTGGACTATCGAAAACTGAACCATGTCACTAAGTCAGAAACTTACCCGATGCCTCGGTTAGATGATTTGATAGAGACTATAGGGGGATGTCGATTCATATCAATTTTGGACCTGACTAAGGGGTTCTGGCAAGTGGGGCTAGACCCCAAAGATCAGGAAAAGACCGCTTTTTGTAGCCCCTTTGGTTTGTTTGAGTTCCGGGTCTTAAGTTTTGGATTGCGAAATGCAATCCTTAAACCTTACAAGGGCTTAGAGAATTCACTGTAGCATACATCGATGATATAGGGATCTATAGTCAGACATGGGAAGAGCACATAATCCATATTGAAACAGTGCTACAGAGACTACATGAGAGCGGGTTAACAGTAAAAGCTAGTAAATGCCAACTGGGTAGCTCTGAATTAAAATACTTAGGCCATGTAGTAGGGGGAGGCATAATCAAACCCCTGGAATCTAAAATAAAAGTTATCAGCAATTGGCCCAGACCGACGTCCAAGAAAAAAATAAGATCTTTCTTAGGGTTAGTTGGCTATTATTGTCGCTTTGTACCCAATTTTAGCGAGATAGCCGCTTCTTTATCTGATTTAACACACAAAAGAAAGACTGAGAAGATCCAATGGACGGTCGACTGCGAGGAGGCCTTTAGCAAGTTGAAGATGGCGTTGATGACCGGTCCTGTCCTGAGAGCTCCAGACTTCCAGAGAGAGTTCACAGTCTTCACGGATGCATTCAACATTGGGTGGGGAGCCGTGCTGAGCCAGGCAGATGACGACGGAAACCATCATCCTGTAACCTATCTCAGTAAGAAACTGCAGGCGGGCGAGAGGCATTTGTCCACGATTGAATGGGAGTGTCTAGCTATTGTATGGTCATTGCAGAAACTCAGGCCATACATATGGGGATGACATTTTGTACTGTGCACTGATCATTCCCCACTTCTGTGGCTGAGAACTATAAGGGCAAATAACGGCAAGCTGATGAGATGGGCCCTACTTCTGCAGGACTTTGATTTTGAGATTCAGAACGTGAAGGGAACGCAGAACGTGGTGGCCGACGCGTTATCTCGGAGACCAGAGGACTGACGGCTGGAGGAAAAAAAATAGTAAAATGTAATGGAATAGAAACTGTTCTGTTTACACATAAGTATGAGATGGAAAAAAAATTTTGGTGGTGAATTAATGGTAAGTAGTGATAAATGTAACAGTAATAGGATTTGTATTAATGTAATTGTAGTAATGCAAATTTTGATAAATGTAATTTAAATGTTTAAAGTAATAAGTTTAGTTTGCACTAAATAGTAGTAATCAATAATAACAAGTATGCATAGATACTGTATAAAAGCATATATAGAAGTTATTGAGTAAAAGAGTAAAAGAGTAACTGGTAATAGTATTGGGAACATATTTGAAATAAATTGTTTATTGCTTCCTGCGTTGTTCATGAGGGTAAACTATAAGGTTTCCCCCATGAAACAAACTTTTCCTAGGGGGGAGGTATGTGACGGAATGCCCACGTCACTCCTGTCACTCATAGCGGAAGCTCAAGTGCAGGAGCCTATGAGAGGACAGGAGGGGCGGGAGTCAGTTAGGCAGTTGGAGGGGAGTTAAAGAGAGAGAGAGGAAGGAAAAGGAGAGAATGAGAGTGATAGGTGTGGAGGAGAGAAATTGAATAGTCAAGATAGAGAGATAGTCAGAGAACTAGAGAGAACTGATATTAATAAGTTAGTTAAAGTGAATAAATCAATAAAACAAATGAAGAATTGAACGTGTAACCAAATATAAGAAGTTTTAATGAGTGAATCTATACAATGATTAAAAAGAACATCTGTGATTCAAATTCAATCTAAATAAACTAGTTATGTTGGCAGCAAGTGTCAGATTCAAGTATTGTGCAAGTGTGGATAAGGGATATCCACTGGTGGCAGCGAATGAAAGAGAAAACGTCGCCAGAGTGAACCTTGGTTTGGGGAAAACAAACAGGGAACACTGGGTGGAACGTCACAGCGTCCAACATGCTACTGAGGAAGAGCAGAGGAGAAGGACAAGTAGCTCGAGAGCCAATGAAGTGGTTGGGCCAAAGCCGAAAGGACGCTCAGCTGAGGACGTGCCTGGAAGTGAAAGGAAAGTCTGATGCTGCAAAGAAAAATACTGCATAGGAACCTGGAATGTAAGATCTATGAACCTTGGTAAGCTGGATGTGGTCAAACAGGAGATGGCAAGAATAAACATTGACATCCCGGGCGTCAGTGAACTAAAATGGACGGGAATAGGCGAATTCAATTCAGACGATTACCATATGTACTATTGTGGGCAAGAATCCCATAGAAGAAATGGAGTAGCCCTCATAGTCAACAAAAGAGTGGGAAAAGCTGTACTGGGATACAATCTCAAAAATGATAGAATGATTTCAATACGAATCCAAGGCAGACCTTTCAACATCACAGTAATCCAAGTTTATGCACCAACCACCAATGCTGAAAAGGCTGAAATTGACCAATTCTATGAAGACTTACAACACTTTCTAGAACTGACACCAAAGTTCTTGTCATTCTAGGGGACTGGAATGCTAAAGTAGGGAGTCAAGAGATAAAAGGAACAACAGGTAAGTTTGGCCTTGGAGTTCAAAATGAAGCAGGGCAAAGGCTAATAGAGTTTTGTCAAGAGAACAAGCTGGTTATCACAAACACTCTTTTCCAACAACACAAGAGGCGACTCTGCACGTGAACATCACCAGATGGGCAACACCAAAATCAGATTGATTATATTCTCTGCAGCCAAAAATGGAGAAGCTCTATACAGTCAGCAAAAACAAGACCTGGAGCTGATTGTGGCTCTGATCATCAGCTTCTTATAGCAAAACTCAAGCTTAAACTGAAGAAAGTAGGAAAAACCACTGGGCTAGTCAGGTATAATCTAAATCAAATCCCTTATGAATACACAGTGGAAGTGAAGAACAGATTTAAGGAACTAGATTTGGTGGACAGAGTGCCTGAAGAACTATGGACAGAGGCTCATAACATTGTACAGGAAGCAGCAACAAAAACCATCCCAAAGAAAAGGAAATGCAAGAAAGCAAAGTGCCTGTCCAACAAGGCCTTACAAATAGCAGAGAAGAGAAGGGAAACAAAATGCAAGGGAGATAGGGAAGGTTACAGAAAATTGAATGCTGACTTCCAAAGAATAGCAAGGAGAGACAAGAGGGCCTTCTTAAATGAACAGTGCAAAGATATAGAGGAAAAGAATAGAAAGGGTAAAACCAAAGATCTGTTCAAGAAAATTGGAGATATTAAAGGAACATTTTGTGCAAAGATGGACATGATAAAGGACAAAAATGGTAGGGACCTCACAGAAGCAGAAGACATCAAGAAGAGGTGGCAAGAATACACAGAGGAATTATACCAGAAAGATCTGGATGTCCCGGACAACCCAGATAGTGTGGTTGCTGACCTTGAGCCAGACATCCTGGAGAGTGAAGTCAAGTGGGCCTTAGAAAGCACAGCTAACAACAAGGCCAGTGGAGGTGATGGCATTCCAGTTGAACTATTAAAAATCTTAAAAGATGACACTGTTAAGGTGCTACACTCAATATGCCAGCAAGTATGGAAAACTCAGCAGTGGCCAGAGGATTGGAAAAGATCAGTCTACATCCCAATCCCAAAGAAGGGCAGCGCCAAAGAATGCTCCAACTACCGTACAATTGCACTCATTTCACAATGAGAGCTCCTGGCAAGGTTATGCTCAAAATCCTACAAGGTAGGCTTCAGCAGTATGTGGACCGAGAACTCCCAGAAGTACAAGCTGGATTTCGAAGGGGCAGAGGAACTAGAGACCAAATTGCTAACATGCGCTGGATTATGGAGAAAGCCAGAGAGTTCCAGAAAAAATCTACTTCTGCTTCATTGACTATGCAAAAGCCTTTGACAGTGTGGACCACAGCAAACTATGGCAAGTCCTTAAAGAAATGGGAGTGCCTGACCACCTTATCTATCTCCTGAGAAATCTATATGTGGGACAGGAAGCAACAATTAGAACTGGATATGGAACAACTGATTGGTTCAAAATTGGGAAAGGAGTACGACAAGGCTGTATATTGTCTCCCTGCTTATTTAACTTATATGCAGAATATGTCATGCGAAAGGCTGGACTGGAGGAATCCCAAAACAGAATTAAGATTGCCGGAAGAAATATCAACCACCTCAGATATGCAGATGATACCACTCTGATGGCAGAAAGTGAGGAGGAATTAAAGAACCTCTTAATGAGGGTGAAAGAGGAGAGCACCAAAAATGGTCTGAAGCTCAACATCAAAAAAACGAAGATCATGGCCACTGGTCCCATCACCTCCTGGCAAATAGAAGGGGAAGATATGGAGGCAGTGACAGAGTTTACTTTCTTGGGCTCCATGATCACTGCAGATGGTGACAGCAGCCACGAAATTAAGAGACGTCTGCTTCTTGGGAGGAAAGCGATGACAAACCTAGACAGTATCTTAAAAAGCAGAGACATCACCTTGCCAACAAAGGTCCGCATAGTCAAAGCTATGGTTTTTCCAGTAGTGATGTATGGAAGTGAGAGCTGGACCATAAAGAAGGCTGACCGCCGAAGAATTGATGCTTTTGAATTGTGGTGCTGGAGGAGACTCTTGAGAGTCCCCTGGACTGCAAGGAGAACAAACCTATCAATTCTGAAGGAAATCAACCCTGAGTGCTCACTGGAAGGACCGATCCTGAAGCTGAGGCTCCAATACTTTGGCCATCTCATGAGAAGAGAAGACTCCCTGGAAAAGACCCTAATGTTGGGAAAGTGTGAAGGCAATAGGAGAAGGGGACGTCAGAGGATGAGATGGTTGGACATTGTCATCGAAGCTACCAACATGAATTTGACCAAACTCCGGGGGGCAATGGAAGACAGAAGGGCCTGGCATGCTCTGGTCCATGGGGTCACGAAGAGTTGGACACGACTTAACGACTAAACAACAAAAAGGTTAGAATTATATTCTGCAAAAAAAAAAAAAATCTATTTTCATGTATTTCCTTACCCCATTAAAACACCTTTTTATGCAAATGTGGCAGGGGGATCACTGGTTACTTGGCTATTATAAAAGGGGGTCATGACTTGAAAAAGGTTGGGAAACACTGTTCTAGTGTCTTATAGAAAGACTCAAAATTCCCTGTGTAAACTTTTAAAATAGATACATTTCTTCATTAACCATAATGCTACAAAGAGTAGGTGTGGAGGAAGCTCAGCATTAGAGTAACACTATCTGTATGTTATCTTCAGAGGTAATAAAGGAAAAGCTGCAGACACTAATGGAGGAATTGTCAGATTTCACCCTGAAATTACCTTGAAGCCGTAACACCTGCTAAGCTCTATAGTAGTCCTTTTGTGCCTTTTTAGCTAGCCTAATAAAGCAATCACCACCACTTAGATTTTGGAATTTGTCTTATGGCAAGCACAGCATCTCTTGCCTTTTCTTTTGATGTTGTTTATGGCAGATAACGGTAGAAAAAGTCAGAGAAGGAAGGCAATAATCAAATTAGTTATTCTTCCCCCCTTCCCCCCCTGTTCTTTAATGGGGTTATTCACAGCTGGACCAACGGAGCTGCCTATATTATATGGGCCCTGCTGGCCATGTGGCTACAGGAGGCTATCATAATGAGCCTCTGTCCTTCAAAATTTGTCATTGCACCGCTGTACATATGACAGAGACTCTTTTCTATCCAAAGCTGCATCTCTCTGTAGGTTATCTGTTCAGAGTCACAAAGGGTGATGCTAAAACCAGCAGTGCCTGGCACCAAAGCCAAAAGTAGTTAACCCACTAGGTTTCTCTCCCTTTTTGCCACCCTTTTTAAAATCCCTTCCTCCCTCTCCCTATACTATCCAATGATTGTCAGGAATTTAGGAGTGTGGAGATGGGTCCGAGACAAGGCAGTCTTCCAGGCCAACAGTAAAGAGACTCGCAGAGATGGTAGATACCTTCACCAGTTGTGTATCTACAAAAATATGCACATCGAAATGATGTACAGCAGACTAAACGATACACTCATCTGTAAAATAGACAGACAGCACTTCATGCAGCAACTCTCTGTACAAAGCTCCACATTCCACTCTAGTGTGCAGCTCTTATATAGAGCGAAACAACCAATCACTGGCACATCACATGTTGTCCTCTCATAGACACTACATCATACCCAATACACATTTCAAGGATTGCATCATCTACGTGTGCTAACCTTGTGGCTGCACACCTGTTATAAAAATGGATGTCTAATAGAACAGCCTGGTTCATGCACTCTGGTTCATGTACAAAGAGTAAATGCTTCTTTATGGGCCACAATATCCTGACAGTGATGTCTGACTGTACCACTTCAGCTGGACCCTCCTATGAAATCCTGGGATTTGTAGTTTGATGAGGTACTTGCAAGTTCTCACAGAGTATTCAAACTGCTGTACCTATCTGGTATCCCACGTCTCTTGAGTCCCCACCTTATCTGGCATCATCAGCATGGGCAGAGAGGCCTTGCTAGATCTGTCACCCCATCATTGCTTTACTCATGTGAGCAGAGATCAATGAGAAGAGGATCCCTCTTATGTATAGGCTCTGCCTGAGACCAAGAACCCAGATTTTATTTATTTATTTATTTAACTTATACGCCACCCACACTACCCAAAGGTCTCTGGGCGGCTTACAACAATTAAAATACAATAAAAAAGATAAAACAATTAAAATACAATTAAAATATATACTCTAAAAATTGCCATCAAGACCCACAGTTGATATTATTTCAATTAAAAGCCTTCTGGAACAGGAAGGTTTTGACCTGGCGCCAAAATGTCATCAGCGTCGGCGCCAGACGAATCTCCTTCGGGAGGGTGTTCCATAGTCTGGGGGCAGCTGCCAAAAAGGCCCTTTGTCTACAAGCCATCCCTCTTACCTCCTTGAGAGATGGCTCTTTCAAAAGGGCCCCCTGGCTAGATCTTAACTGCCGGGTAGGTTCATATGGAAGGAGGCGATCCTTCAGGTATCCAGGGCCCAAGCCGTTTAGGGCTTTATATGTCATAACAAGCACTTTGAATTGGGCCCGGGCAGCAACTGGTAGCCAATGTAATTTAAACAACTCCCAACCCAGCCAGCCTATCCAAAAGGACACCATGGTTGATGGTGTCGAAAGCCGCCAGGGTTCTTGCTTATGGGCAGAGTTTACACATCAGGAAGACCCTCTCTTCAGACTCATCTGTACTGGTGTGGAGAAATCTGTGAGGGACTAGCCACCCCTTTCTATCCATGATGATACAAAATAAGATTACATTGATGATACAAAATATAATTATGACTAAATAGGGCTTGCTCACTGCCAGCTTCTTGTCCCCCTCCCTTTCATTTCACATTTAAACTCTGGGCTTACAGAAAAGTGATGGATAACCCTTGTAGAGGCCTGAACATTTACCCAAGTTCCACTGACTAAAGAAGGAATTTGAAAATAAGCTGAGAATCTAGTTGTGCAAGATGACTGTTTTGGTACAAAAATATTGCTTAGTTTTGAGCTCTTGTTCCATTTCACGTTAAAATGGAAATCGCCATAGTTACTGTTCCTTGAGAAAAACCTGATCTACACACAAGCCTTAGCAAGGTGTGCATGCATATACGTGCAAGTTTTCACTTCACTGCACTTCTGATTCAGCTTTTTAGGAAGGTCTGGTCAGAAGAACTTATTTATTAACTGAGGATAATGAAAACCTTATAGTCATGTAATAGATAGAAATCATGTAAACATGGGCTAAATGCCTCTCTAATTTAGGCTCAAAAACATTTTATGAAATGTCCACTCATAATCATTCTCTGGCCAGCATAGCCTTGGCCTGCAACGTTTCAGATAAATCTTTAGAATGAGGATAAACCAATCTGAACTTTGTGGCTTAATGTGCTATCCATCATTTTGATTTTATCAGTGTTTGACATATACCAACATTAATTAACTGAGCAGGCAGTTCTGCCTCATTTACCAGGCCATTAATCCTGTACGAAGCAATGCAGCAATCTGCGGAAAATGTGTGGGTGCCGCAATAATGATACTATCTTCAGAAAACATGAAATTACAACATCACTGAGTACAGGGAGTATTAAAAATATTGATACTGCACTCGACTGTAGAAATTCACACTCCATTTTTCCTTCCTTTCCTATCTGTCTTACACTGCGCATCAGCACAACTTGTGTAGAGAGAAGGGCACCACAAATTCTTATATCCTCTTGTTCGTTTGCTTGTTTCTCCTTGCTATCAAAGGATCGCAGGGTGAGTTACAACAAGCAGCAATTTAGAACAAGAATTTAACACATACAAAGCACTTGAGCAATTGAAAGAGCTTAAGATATTTAAAGCAATTGAGAACTGTGAAATTGTTTTAAATTGTATATTTATAAGTGAGCTCCACAACCTGCTCAAGTAGATCCTTAAACTCAAAGGCCAGTGATGTGATTCTTGTGGCTTCTTTTTCTCTGTAAGGAAGCAGGCAAGATAAGTCACTTTCCCACCTGTTTCAAGATTTCTGCCTACAAAATCTCTTATAGGGAACCTCACAAGACATCTCAGCTGTCTCACAGAGTTTCCCATTCAAAAGAAAAATACCTTTGTGGTTCCTTTTGATTGATTGTTTTACAAGATTAGCACCCCACTGAAAGCTTCCCATCTTTAACCTTGACAGGGAAGAACCACTCCACTCCTAATCTTCTCTGGAAATCAGCTGCCTTCCACATCAACTCTTGGAAATATATTCCAGACACCTTGTTGAGAAAGATTTCCTTTGCTGTATTTTGTTTTGATTTTATATGTTTTGGGTATTTTTTTTAGGGAGAGAGGGGAGATTAGCATTATAATTCGAGCATTTACCATCTCAGCCACTGAGAGTCATGGCTGTGTCTTCTGCACATGCATCTGTCTCCCAGTTGATCAGTGTAATCAGCTGGGGGTCAGGAGCCTGTGCACAGGCAGCATCCGGGCTTCTTGAAGGCTGCGGTGCTGCCACTGCCACCATGCCACTGCTGCTGGTGTGACAACAAATGTGGTGGTGGTGCAACAAAGATGGTGGCAAGGGCAACATGCTGGCATGGCCTTCAAGGAGTCCAGATGATGCCTTCTGCACATGCACCTGCCTCCCAGCTGAATGTCCTGATTAGCTGGAATGTGGACACATGCACAGAAGGCTGCCCCACACTGCGACTGGTGGCGGCAGCATGACAACAACAATGGTGCTCATAGCAGCACAACAAAGGTAGTGGCAGGGCAGCAGCGGTGGCACAGCAGGAGAAGGTAGCCCCTCCCCTCTGGGCACAAATGGAAAACCAAACTAGTTTGTGGTTGGGATTACTGTTTGGTTTGTGGTAGTTCCCAAGGAGCAGTGGGAGGACATATACTTTGATTGTTTACTCAAATAAGGAAAGGGGTTATAATAATGGCAAGTGATTTTAATATGGCATGGATAAATAGAAAAATAAATCAACTCTACTAAAGCTGAAAAACCTAATATGACATGACATGAAAAGACTTACACATACTTCACCTTTATTCGTAAGTGGTACTCCAGAATTGATTGTATATTCATATCTAGCAGTTTGATTTCAAGAGTGGTTAAAAGGGAGGTTGAATTCATATGAGTAACAGATCATACTTTGCTAAATATGGATATTAAAGTTAAAAGTTGTGAAGACATTGTGAATGGATGGCTTGGGGCCAAATTATTCTACAATTTTTAGAAAAATGCTGGTACCTAAATTAAAGTCCCTTTTTAATAAAATAATGGAGAAAAGATTCCATTATTCTGGAAACTATTGATAATTATATTATTTTTTAAAATCCTACTGACTCTGAAACCTATAGACCAATTTCTCTCACAAATCAAGATACAAAGGAATCTACAGTGATATTAGCAAAGAGATTTATTCTTTTCATTACTAAATACATTAAAAAAGATCAAAGTGGTTTTATACCAGGAAAGCAAATGACAAACATGACTAGGAGAGTGTTAAAATATAACCAATGGAATGTCTAAACAAATGGCAAAGGCAGGTATAATTTCATTAGATAATTTTAAGGCATTTGATTCTGTAGAATGGTCAACATTAAAAATGATAATTGAAGTATTAGGTTACAGTAAACATTTTAAAGGAATAATAGATCAATTATACTCAGAAAATGCTGCAGCAGTACTAAGAAATTATGGAATGAGGCTGAGTTACTAGACAAGGATGCCCCCTTTCCCTGGTTTTGTTTGGTTTAATTATAGAACTATTAACTAACACTATTAGAGAAGATAAAGAGATTCACGTATTGATATTAAAAGAATTAGCAAAATATGATTAATGAGTTTTGTAAAGGAGATAAGAAGTCAAGGATTAAGAGGAGATGGCATGACTCTCAAAACAATGAAGGTTTAGGACTTATCAACTTAAAGCTATTTTATATAGCCAATCAATTAAGGCATATACCAGATATTACATCTCAATCCACCAAATTAATTTGGTTGAATATGGAAACACAAGAATTATACTGAACCCCATAAACATTCCTTTTATACAATATAATAAAAATAAAATATAAAAAATAACTTCTAAAATATACCCTTAATTTGGAATAGATATAAACAAATATTCATCCCACCAGTCTCCCCATTACTTCTGGTGACAGAGTTGGAGAAATTCCCAGGAGACCTAAAAGGATTGATTGAGAATTTACAAGTTATTAGAATAAAGGATTGGTTAGAAAATATAAAGAATAAAGAAGCAGCAAGTATGGATAAATTATATTGGTAAATTGTATTCAGTTAGAGCAGTGAACAAAGAACTGGGTAAAAAGAAATGATAAATGTTGGGCATTTATGAAATCTGAAGGAATTATAAGAGGAAAGTGAGGGTGGAAATAATGCAGTGAAACATATAAGTAAAATTTATAATATTTTATTGAGAGCAGAAGATTAGAAGATCTCACTTAAATAGTTATGGGAATTTGATATGGAGAAGAAGCAAGTGTTAGCGCTTAGAAAAATATATGAAATGTTACATAGAATACTGAAATTTACATCAATAAGTATAAAAGAAAAATGTTATATGTTAGCTTAGAGATGGTACATAACTCCAATTAAACTGAATCAAATAAATGGCAATTATTCTAAGATGTGCTGGAGACAGTGACAGAAAGTAAGTACTTAATTTCATATTGAAATGTTGGCAATTAGTTTTTAAAGAAATAAATGAAATAATAGAGGTAAAACTAGCTGTGTGTTCTAAATTAGTGCTTTTATCAATATTTGAAAAGTAGAACGGTAATTGGACAACAGAAGAAATGTGGATTGGAACCAGATATATTATTACAAAAGAATGCAAAATGACAATTCCTGTAGTAAAAAGAAAAGAAAAACCTAGATGTGTGACGGAAGAAACCTGAGCGACCAACAGAGAAGCACACACTCTAATCAAAAGAAAATAAGGAGAAGATAGGAACAGTGCACTAAAGACCTATACAGAAGAGATAAAAAGATGATGAATACAAATTGAAGATCAAATTCAGGTCATGAGTAGAGTCTTGACTGCAGTACTGCAGTTTAACCACTGCAACATGAGACTCTAGTGGGTCCTAGAGCAAATGAACTATCTCTGGAGGCAAAAATGATGAAACTGAGGTTGTCCTACTTTGGGCACATCAGTGGGCAAGATTCTCTGGAAAAGACAATAATGCTGGGAAAGGTTGAAGGCAGCAGGAAAGAGGAATAACGTATATGAGATGGATTGTCTTCCTAAAGGGATTGAGTTAACAAGAGCTGGGCTGGGCTGTTGAAGACAGGAATAGCTCATTCATAGGGTTGCCATGGGTTATTTATTTATTTATTTATTTATTACATTTATAGCCCGTCCATCTAGTCATATAGACTACTCTGGGCGGGTAACAACATATCATGTAACAATTTAACAATTTAAAATCATAACAATATATTACTAAATAAACAATGATCCAAGATGGGAGAAAACACCAAAATAACAAAAATTCAGATGGTGGGTGGAGGGAAGGCTTGCTTAAACAGCCAGGTTTTCAGTTGGCATTTAAAGATGCCCAGCGACGGGGCCATGCGAATCTCAGGAGGGAGGCTGTTCCAAAGACGAGGAGCCACTGCCGAGAAGGCCCGGTTTCTTGTTTTTTCCTTCCGGGCCTCCCTCGGCGTTAGGCTCCTCAGCCTCACCTCCTGGCTAGATCGAGTGATACAGGTAGATCTAGGTGGGAGAAGGCGTTCCGTCAGGTAGTGAGGCCCTAAACCGTTTAGGGCTTTATACGTAAGCATTAAAACTTTGAAATCTACGCGGAACCGAACAGGCAGCCAATGCAAGGCGGCCAGAGTGGGAGTAATATGTTGATGTTTCCTTACCCCACTGAGAAGTCTGGCTGCCGCATTCTGCACCATCTGGAGTTTCTGCATAGATCTCAAAGGCAGCCCCACGTAGAGAGTATTACAGTAGTCTAATCTCGAGATTACGAGCACATGGACCAAAGTGGTGAGCGACCCAACATCTAGATAGGGACGCAGCTGGGCTATCCGCCAGAGATGGAAATAAGTGGTGCGGACCACTGACGCTACCTGGGATTCCATGGCAAGCGCCTGGTCCAAATAGACCCCCAAGCTGCGCACCTCACTCTTCGCGGTGAGAGTCACCCCCCCAAAAGAGAGGGAGTTTCCCAAACCGCTGATGGTAGGCCCACCCACCCTCAGGACCTCCGTCTTGTACGGGTTCAGCCTCAGCCCATTTTCGTGCATCCATTGCAATACAGACCCCAGGCAGCGTTGCAGGGACAGAACGGCATCCACTGTAGTTGGCAAAAAGGAGATGTAGAGCTGCGTGTCATCGGCATATTGATGGCATGATGCTCCACACCCCCTGATAACCTCGCCCAGCGGCCTCATATAGATGTTAAACAGCATTGGAGAGATGGTCGAACCCTGCGGAACCCCACAATTGAGGCTCCACGGGGCCGACTCATGCTCCCCAAGCTGAACTCTCTGAGGACGGTCCCCCAGGAAGGACCGGAGCCAGGCCAACGTCTGACCACCGATTCCCAACTCGGAGACCCTCCTCAGGAGGATACCGTGGTCGACGGTATCAAAGGCGGCTGAGATATCGAGGAGGACCAACAGAGAAGTTTTTCCCCTGTCGGCCTCCCTCAAGAGGTCATCTAACAGGGCGACCAATGGGTTAGAGGGGACTTGATAGCATGTAATAACAATTGGACAACTAAAGATTTAATTTCCAATTTGTTAGCCACGGTGACATTGATTATTACTAAGAATTCGAAAACTGTGTATACTTTCCAGTTAAGTGATTGGTATACAGAACCTATATACATAGGTTATATGCAAGCTATCAATGGTAAACTTGCATATAACCTAAAAGTTAAGAGGGATGTAAAAGGTAGAGATTAGTGCATAGATATATGGGACAATTTATCGATTTTATTTTAATGGAATGAAAGGGGCAAAGCCCATCTCAAGAGTCAATGCAATTGTGGAAGGCAACTGGGATTCCGGAAGGATGATGGGGCTCTATAAGGGTCAGTGGTACAGGTTGCTACTCTGAAATGGTCCCAGTAGGGGCAGAGAGCACTGTGTATTTAGATATTTGCTTCTTAAGATGTTGGTTTTTTTCTGGGTTTTGTGTGTGCTTTTTGCACTGTAAATTTAATATTTTAATAAATAGAATAATTGTAAAAAATAATATATATATTAATTTTTATATATATAGAATCTCCACTCCCCCATCCCAAGGCTCTCCAAGGGTCTCCCAGGATAAATGGGAGCCCTAGGGAGTCTAGGAACCTGAAAGGAGGATGGAGGGGGATAGAAAGCTTTCGATTCATATAAATTAAATATTCCAGTCACCAGATGATGACACCATGTGGCTTGTGTGGCATAAATTTCACCAGGCATTGTATCCTTAATTAAGTGGATTCCATAATGAATTAAATGAAATCTGTAATGAATTTTCAATTTTATGTGATTAATCAATAGTCTTGGAGGACAGCTTATGAAATAATATGTAATGAATTGTTGTATTTTTAAAAATATAATGATGATTTAAGTCTCAGTGGATTTGTAGGTAAAATTTATTTAATTCTTAATACTATGAATTTTTTTTAAAAAAATATATTGTATAACAGAAAAGTATCCACAAAGATCCTTTCCCCTTATGTCATTCCCCATTTCTACGTGAGGCCCTTCAGCAGATGGTCAACATTAAATATGTCCCTTGATCCTACTGAAGTTGTCCATCCGTGATGTAATGTATTACTGTTGCCTCCGGGAAGCAGAGGAGGGCCTCTGTTTCAAATCTCAGTGCTTGGGCAGATGTGTATGGAGAGAGACTCTCCTTCATCTATCAAGGTCTCAGGCTATTAATGGGTTTTAGAGATGCGACAAGTACTTAAAAATTTTCCCACTGTCTGTGATTTCCCGAGTCTCGTCCCATCCAGATGAGACTTCTCCCTACGCCAGTGAGATTTCCCAGCTTAGTTATGGAACCTTAAATACTGACTGAGGGCCTGTCCAGATTGGCCTTTTTGGGTGTGGGATGGATTGGGCTACAAAGAGTCTGTTGAGGTCAGGGGGAGGGGCGACATGTCATTTTTTTTGTGCTCCTCCCATCTGAATAGCAAATGACTCATTATACCCTGATCAGATGTCAATTAAGTATTTCCCTGATCAGTTGTGGTGGGTCAGGGGAAGCGAAATTATTATTATTATTCCTTACATTGCTCTTCTCTCCCTCTGTTGGTGCCATTCTGTTTTCTCCCTTCCCCCCCTTCCCATTTCCCTTCCCTTGTCCCCCCCCCCCCCGACTTTCTCATTCTCCCATGGAATCTGCAGCCAAATGCCAATTGGAAGCTGAGGCTGCTGGAGGCTGCTAACTCTTGGCTAAACAGACTAAACAATGAACATGCCAAAAAGAATGCAACTCCTACTCTAGGCCAGAAAAATGTGCAGTAGCTCTTAAAGGGGAAGCATGGCTTGATCTAAGGAGAAACACATGTAGATGTGGGTTCCGCCCCCCCAATCCAAACTGTGCCCTCAGCAATCCATATATCAAATCTATATGACAGTGGAGACACCCTCTGAGTCTCTTCCCAAGTGTTGTTCATTCATTTATTGGTTACATTTTATATCCCATCTTTTCTCCAATGAGCACAAGATGGCTTATAAAACCCCTTCTTTTCCTCACTCAAAACAATCCTGTGAGGTGGGTCTGCCTGACAAAGAGTATGTTACTGATAACCTGCCATTAGTGCTGATATCATGTTACTGTTCAAATTATGTGACTGAGGCAACTGTTTGTGTCTGATGAGCCAAACTTACCAAGGGGGGAATTGCTTATACCTTCTAGACCAATCACAAAACAATGTGAGCTAGTTTGCAAATCATGAGCAGTGTGAAAATCTCTGTCTGTGACAGTCCCACACAATCAATGCTTGAAAAATCCCTTTTTATGATGGCTGACTATCTGTAGTGCATTGTTCAGCTCTGAGAGGGACGGACTCCTCCAATGTCACCTCACGTGTTCCATGCTTGTCTTGGGATCAAAACCTGACTCTCCCAACACTCCCAAACACTGTCTCTGAAATAGGATCATGTATAAGCTCCTGGCAAGGCTCATCAGCGAGCCAGCAGCAGAGTTTCTCTTGGTCCAAGAGAAGGAATAGAGGAATCTGGACTCTTAATTATATTTGATGAGACAGTGAACCACTAATTCATATTGCCTAAAGACAACCTAAAACTGACATTTTGCACATCTGCCTTTGCTTATTATGCATCATCAGGGTTAGCTGAAGGAGTTTTGTTTTCCAACCCTATTTATGAAGTATCATGCAGCCTCAGCAACATATCTGCAAGAATCTTTCCTTCCAACATCAAAAAAGCTGCTTTCAGTCAAGCATATATTGCCAAACCACCAGCCCAAATTACCGAAGGGCACAGATCTATCTGCTTTCTCCTAGACATGGAAAAAGCCTCCCAGGCAGAGGTTTCAGTTCAGCACATTCATTACCTTTTAATTGCTTCTAAATTGCATTGTGACCTGTCACATCGATAGCAAATCTATCTAACATAAACTAGCACAATTTGAGCATATGTGGTGTTAAAAGCTTTACTGGCAGTTGTTGTTTTGTTACCCAATTGCATAAAGGACATTCAATGAAGGGCAATGTCATTTTGAGGATTTCCCCTCCCACCTCAGTACTGTAATATTAACTTTCTTTGTATACCAGCTTTGTTATATGAGAAACAAGCATGTTTTCTGTGAGGCTCTGAACAGGATTTCTAAATAAGGATCAGGGTCTCTCTCTCTCTCTCTCTTTCTTTCTGTTTCTTTACTTTTACTCTGCGTTCTGAATTGAATTTCTCCCTGAGAAAAATATATCTTTTTAAGTTTTCAATGTCAGATGTTGCACATCCAAAGAAAAAATACACCTGCATGCAAAGTCACAACTGAATAAAGCATTTCAGTGTGACTCTTAAGTCATGGCATAAAAATCACCCCCGGAGAAAAGACAAGCTTGACTACCTTTTAGGTTGAGCCACAGCAGGCACAATGCCATAGAAAGGAAGCTATCGTACCAACCACTGAGAAAGCGGATGTATAAAAATCATTGCTCCCTTGGAAGACTTATTCAAAGCTATTTTGTAGTTGCTTAAAGAATGTATCCAGCATCATCCTGTCTTCTAATCATTACAACCAGCTTGCATTTTATTGTTTTTGCTTCGTGTTTGGGTTTCCTACACATCTCTTCTTTCATCTTAAATAATTGAAAAGAACTGTGGGCGTACTGTTGGCATGATGGTGGCAATATGATAAGCTCTCTGATCCTGGGGACTCTTCTTCCTCCTCTTCCTCAATAGATCACTCACACCTTAGACACATAAAGGGGTTGTAAATTTTGGTAAAAACCTTCAAAAATAAAAGTAAATTTCCAGTCTCTGTATTTCTGTTAGAAAGGCTCCTAGATTAGGGAAGGGATTTTCTGTCACAATTGAAAAACAACATGAGAGGGGCTCTCAGTCTAATTTGAATGTCCTTAAAAAATAACTAAAAGGTATTATTTTAGTAGCTTTTGAAAAAAAAATCATGTTTCATTTGAAAAAAGGTAACAGTAACAATAGCTAGCTGCTTTGTTAGGTCTTGAAACTATAACTGCAACTCATTACTTTTTAAAAGCTAATGTTCCAAGGTTGATATCATTCTACTAATTAGCCACAATTCTGAGCTAGTTCAGGTGTGCACAACTGGTGGCTCTCCAAGTAAATTACAGCAAAATAACCGTATTTAGTAATTGCCACATGATTTGTGCTATACCTCTGGTTTATTGCAGTTCAATGCAGGCAGCAAACCCAGGAGACAGATTAAGTTCCTCAAGAATTTCCTCATCAAGTTCTGAAAGAAAGAAAGAAAGAAAGAAAGAAAGAAAGAAAGAAAGAAAGAAAGAAAGAAAGAAAGAAAGAAAGAAAGAACTTTGTTGGGCTTGAAGGGGACACATTTTCAGTCCTGGCTTTGGCTGCATGAAACCCATAAATGATCAAAAGTGCCCTGCCCTGCAAAACAGAATGAAAAGGCAATATTCACCCCATTCCTCTGACCAATGTCAGATTGTCAGCCCAAAAGGCTGCCCTCATAACTAAAATTCAAAAACCAAATGTGAAATCACCTAACAAATAACAAATGTGTGGGGTACATTGGACTGACCTGTCTTCTGCAAAGGTACCCACTGTCATAACACTCACCAAACATGGACCTGGATGGTATAATGAACTGCAACCACAGTTGGGAGTTCTGTTCATTCACCGCATGATGGGGTGGATTTCCACCTGTATACGAAACACCTTATCATAGAGGAGTCAACATAAGCCCTGTAGATAAGGTCCATATATTGAATAAGGGCACTTTTGCAAAAGACAAGGTTTTCCACAAAATGCGATGGTTTGTGAGAAAATATAAGGGTCACTGTGCAAAGAAAAACCCTTTTCCACAAACATTTCACAAAAAGGCACTGAAATGTGAAAACTCCCAGTGGAAAGAAATATTTGAAATGTTTGATTCCCATCTGAGAGAATTAAAAAAAATGAAGCTGGAGCTCCTTACGTATCACACAAGAGGTGAGGCCATGACACAGAGTACTCTTGAGTACTTGAGGACACATAATCCCTTCACGCAGCATAAAGCTAAACAACAGGATTCACAACTACAAGATGTGGTGGTGGGCAACAACCTGGATGGCTTTAGAAGGGTATGAGAAAAAAAATGTAGAAGATACAACTGTGACTGAAACCCATTGCGGCACAGTGGATACAATGTCAGACTAGGCCTTTGGAGACCAAGGTTCAAATCCCCATGGAGGCTCATTGGAGTGTGGCAATGGAAAACTACTCCTTGAATACCTTGAAACCTTTATTTGAACCATCATAAGTTGGAAGATGACCCTTAATAACAAAATTATGCTGGAAATCCTGTTGCTTGGCATGACAACTCACAACTAAAGTAGGCCCATTTGAATCAGTGGGACATATGGAATAATTGACTCACCAAATCTCCACTGATTCAATGGGCCTACTCTAGTGTGACTTACTATGCTAAGCAATAGGATTTTAGTCAATTAATGGCTGCTACTCATAATGGCTAAACATTTTCATCGGTATCATAGAGGCAGTGTGCCTCTATATACCAGTTATTGAGGAACATCAACAGAGATAACAGTGTGTTATCTTACTTTGCCATTTTTACAGACGTGTGAGTGTTCCATATAGGAACATAATATTGGAATAGTTTGGCTTTTGGCGTGATCCAGCAGCACTGCTCATGTGTTCTTATCTGGAAAACTACCATTCAAGGCTTGTGGGCTGCATTCACTTTAGCTAACCATGAATACGGAGGAAAAAATCTGCCAGTCATCCTTTCCTACACATTACATGTTTTACAAAAATTTCAAGTTTGCCCCCCCCATCCCATTCATTTGGTTTTTTTTAATGGGAATTTTTAAATTACAACTAATAAAACTAACAACAGGCTCATGTGCACTCAGACAAATTCAATACATACAGCTGTTCCTCACATGTAGCTCTTAAAACTTCTCAGCAAAAGAAAAGAAAAAAGGAGAGCCCCCTTCCCTGAGTAAGGTTCACATACATAATCAAATACATAGGAATTGAAACTCAGTTTGTTTTGAAGAATGAAATGGTTGAAACCCTCAGCCTGGATATATGACTCTGTAATGCTTTCTTCACATTCTCATTTTCAAAATATCCATTTCTTTCCATTTCGTTTTTGCATTTTTTTTAAAGCTGAACAAAATTCTTACCCACCCCTAACCACTACTTGTGAAAATCTGTTCTGTTTCTTTATGTACATTTACTTCTCTCACTCAGCCTCTGAGACTGAGGACAGCTTTTATGAATTAAAAATGTGTCTATGCCACTATGAAATATCAGAACACATCACTCTTAGGACCAGCCATGCCATTAGACAGAGCAAGGCAGCTCGCTTAGCACATGGGTCTTGATGGAGGAGGAGGTGCCATGTGGCTGTTTCTCCTCAGGTAGCAGAAAATATTGGGCCAGTCCTCCTCACTGCATAGAGGCATTCAGTTCTGTCAAGATGATTTTTATGAATGGGAAATAAATCTCAGAGATTCACACACCAGTTTCAACATTATATTGTTGCATCTGCAGCCTGGTTCAGTGAATGCTTGAAATATTTGACTCCGGCTGAAGCTGCCCATATTTTTTTCCCTTTTTTTAGAGGGAAGGGGAAAGAGTTGCACATGCAAACCACAGCAAGAGAATGTGGTGGTCAATTTTACATGCTAAAATAAACAAAATTGTTTTTTTAAAAATTGAAGAAAGAATAAAGGATCTGGACAGAACAAAACTTCCTCTTCTCAAAATGACCTGTTTTGTCACTGGTTTGTAAGCAGCACGCTTTTTGCTTTTTGACCACAACTGCAAAAGCAATTTAATGAAGACATTGCACAATGCACGGGCAGCGTTATGTCAGTATCAGCGGTGTTTAGTGTGTGAAGGAGGACAGATTATTGCATGCATTAAATAAACAGCAAAAATGATGTCAAGAATAATGTTACCCAGCAAGAAATCTCTGAATTATAGCCACCACTGAACATGTATCTCTGCTCTCTCATGTTCATCCCTTACAACCGACAATAAATATTGCAGATTCTTGGGAGGCTGCTTGAGTGGAGCATCATAAAACTATCTTCACAAGAGACTTTGGCCTCCACTGTGCTTTGCTTGGCAAGGAGCCAGAGGAACTAGGTGGAGAGGTGTTATCCATTGTTGCTCTGTCTCGTCTAGTAGCAGTGTGAGCTGCAAACTGGATTCAGTTAGGACAGTCACATAGCTGTTATATTGTATTTTTCAGTAACTAAGGAGATGTGCAAACTGTAGTTCCTGGTGGACAAGCAACTCTTGCCTTCAGGAAAATGATTGACATGGGCATTTCACATTTTCTTTGGAAGAACTGTTTGTGCTTCACTTCAGATGGCTTTGATTTCTGACCTAAGACAACACCTGATGGATCACATCAGGGAAACTTGCTAGTCAATGCTGGCTAGTCAGTTGCTTCTGGGAAGCTTATAAGAGAGCTTCAAGGGGATAACCTCCCACCATGATTGATTGCTCATATCCTGATGTTCAAGAGTACACTGACTGAATGGAGGGTAGAGATAAGCATGAAGTTAAAAACTAACCAGGAAAATCGCTAATCAGTTGATTCAGATCGGTTTGGGTTCCTTCAGACTGGATAATTCATCAATTCCAAGCCTTCTGGTTCATTGCCCCCTCACAGCCTGCCCTCTGCAACCTTCCCATTGCCCCATTGCCTCCCTACCTTTTCCTGCCACTGACTCCTCTTCCTCCACTGCTGCTGTCATCTTGAGAACTTTGATGCAGGCTGGTGCCCTTTGCACATGTCCCCGCTTCTCATTGGGGACATGCGCAGAGGGCCTCAGGCTGGCTGGCAGGCTGGCTTTCTAAAATAAATAAATATTTTTTTAAAAAAATTAGTTAGCCAGCCTGTGAGCTGGCTGGGGGTGCCTTTGTGCCTGTCCGCACCTCTTAGATAAAAAACAAAACAATTTTTTTTAAATTAACTATTATTATTTTTAGCTAGCTGGCCTGTCAGCTAGCAGAGAAGCCTTTGCACATGTTCCTGCCTCTCAACTGTGAGGCAGAGATATGCACAAAGCCCCCCCCACACACACACACACACATACTGTATATAAAGTTAGACTGGCTAACTAAAAAAAAAAATAGTTCAGATTTTCAGCTGAGAAGGGGGACATGCACAGAGACTGGCTGGCCAGCAGGAGCCACCAGCCTCTCAAGATGGCAGTGGTGGCAGTGGTGGTGGAGGAGAGAGCAGCAGGAAAAGGTAGAGAGGCAATGGGGGCTGTGGGAAGGGGGTGAGGAGGGAGCTGGTGTTTTTTTTAAAGATAGTCACCAGGTTGTCTAAAAAAAAAAAAACTCCCGAACAAACCAACACCCCAGTTCGTGGTTCGGTCAGGAAAAATTCATAAATTTGTGGTTTACGGACTTCCACAAACCATGAACCAAGATGAAGCACCATTTTGGTGCTTCGTGCCCATCTGTAATGTCGGGTGGTTCTATCACAGTTCAGTATAACAACAGCAAGACTTTCCGGAGCTGGACCTGAGACTCTCTTTGTGCATGGCAGATCCTCCATCATCACTATACATTTTGTTTTCTTCTGAAACTGGAAGAGATGGTGCAGCCAGGGGAGCAGCACTTCATCATCAGTTCCAGTTCTCTTCTCATGAGACATGAGCCCTTTTCAATTGATACTTAACTGGTTCTTGGTAGTACACTGAGAAAGAAAGATGCACCTTACTGTCCCCTCTCCTTCATCAGAGGGACAGCCTACGCATGAGTAGAAACCTTCCCTCTACAGACCTGTCAGTCTCCACGTGGTAGTGGTGGAAAGGAGTGGGTCTTGTGTTCTTCCCTGAGCCTTTGTCAAGACATGGGCAAGTTATGACTGAACAGGACTGTGATGTCATCACATTCATAGTTCCCCCCACCCCTGAATACAGTGGCAAAAGAAAGGAAGTGGGGAAGGAGAAATGCCAGGCAATGATATCGCAATTTCTTCTTGAGTTTTAGCAGACATTACAAGTTGGCAGGGGGAACAGAAAGCAATGCTTAAGGTTAATACTTTTGGTGACTGGAATGTCTCATCCTTAGTGTCTTCTCAATCCATTTAATAAAGCAGAGGAATCTTCATGCACAGCTTTCTTTCAGTGGGAGGAAAGTCTGTCAATGAGTACAGTCTTGTTACCTACTTTGCATTTTTCATCCATACAAAACATGTGATTTATCCACTTGTTCAGATCCCAATGAGTGGGGCTGAAATGACGTTGTGACTCTTGCCATTCTTTTCAACCAATCGGGTCTCTCCGTTTCTTCCAGCTTCCTAGGTTAAATTGATGAGACTCATAAATTCCTCTCCTCCATGAATTGTGCTGATTATAATCACTGAACTTGAAATTCCTTACTGTTAATTTAATGATGAGACTCGTAAATTTCAAGCCGTGATCTAGGCTGGAGCCCAGCTCAGAATTCTTATTAGCCAATGAAACCCTTCCATTCCTTATGCCAGCCTTATAATGTCTCAAAAAATGAAATAGTGTCCCAGTGTCCGTGGAAAAGACAGACAGAAAGTATATATTAGTCAGCTCCTATGTTGTTTTATTAATATTGTACTTATTAATTTTTTACACAGACTAGACAGTGCTTTACAACCTAGGTGGCAGGGTTTTTTTCTTTCTTTTTTGTCTTACCATTTTTTTAATCCTAGAGTTGGTTGGAAAGCTTATTGTACAATAAAACTTTGTCTAGCTCTTGTTCCTATAAAGAAGCTAAATTTATGTCATCAAAATACAAGTAATTCTAGCCTATCATCTTGTGCTCAGAACTACCTAGAATTCTCAGAAAGGAAACTTATTATTGATTATCCCTTAGGCTCTGAAGATCAACTGTGCCTCTGTATTGTTAATTGGAACCCCACCTCTCTTTCACCACCACTGTGCACATCGTTTCTGTAGTGTCAAGCTCAATTTCAGGTTGTTGAAGTATTGCATTGTTATACGATTTGCAGATGGGTCTATTAGACATCCATTAATTAAATGACCACTGGAAATGTGGAGCTGCCCAGTTGGCAAACAGTATTTTGCAATGAGTAATGCTTATGTATTCTAGTATTAGTGGCATCTCAGCATTCCCTGATACATTCCAAGGGAGACAAATCAAAGAACAATTTAAGTAAAAATAGATTCAGCTGAACACAGACTTTTCACTAGAGATAGATGAAAGTTTTCTAGTCTGGACTTGTTTCTTGTTCCTACTTCAATGAATGACAGTGGTGGTAGGCCTCAAAACAAATTCTGAAATGAGATGGGAGTAGCGAAACATGAGGTACAAATCTCACCTGAGCCAGGAACTTCACATGTAGCTTTTGGAAGCCATGCTTCTCTCTGCCCTGCCCTTCATCTATAAAATGGTGGTGATGACAACAGCCTGTTCTACAGGACTGTTGAAGATTAACATAATGTGTGTGGAGTGCCTAGTATCTGAAATATGTTAAACGAATGCTTTTTGTTGTTGTTGTTGTTTAGTCGTTAAGTCATGTCCAACTCTTCATGACCCCATGGACTAAGCAACTATTATTACTTTCTTTTCATTAAATTCACATTTATGTTGGCCTATCCAATGCATGCAGCCCTCAAGAAGCAGTTTGGCACCCCACTTGAAGCCAGACTTTCCCTCTCTCTTTCTCTCAAAATTCTGCTTTGTTTCCCTTTTTTCCAGGTTTTTTTTGGGGGGGTATGTTTTCAGATAACTGAGGGCCTAGTGCTGGTTGCTGGAGAGGGCAGGAACCACCCCGAGCCTATCAAACTTGTCAAACATCAAGTTTTCTATCCTTTTTAATATCAAGCTTTTGTAGCTTTTGGACAAGTAGTATTGGAGAGTATTTTGTTCTCATAGAAATAACATGTGAAAAAAAAAGTCAACTGCTGAATACCTCGGTGGCTTAGGTATCTAACTATGGAGCCAGAGGTTGGGGGTTCAATTTACTACTGTGCCTCCTGCAAGTAAAGCCAGCCTGTGTGGCCTTGGGCAAGCTGCACAGTTCCAGAGTGCCCCCAGGAGAAGGGAATGGTAAACCACTTCTGAGTATTTTCTACTTGGAAAATCCTGAACAGGGTTGTCGTAAGTCAACATTGCCTTGATGGCATATTATTATTATTATTATTAATAGTAGATTAAAGAAATTGGAGAATAAGTTTGCTACTATATAAAAAAGTAATTGTATATACATGAACCACGGGGTATGAACATAAATAATGTCAAACGTTTCTCTGTAGTCAAGTCCATTCATCAACTGATGTATGTAACAGTTATGTTTGCTGCCCGGCACATTGTTGTTTGCAATGGAGAACATCTCAAGCTGATATGAAGCTGATTGTCTGAAAGTACACCCTGAACCTGATCCACAAGGGCTGGTTAATGGCAAACTCCTAGTGGGTTCTAAGAGTTATCACAGGATTTTTTTTCTAAGGGCAGGCAAAGCAACATAGTGGTACTTTTCTATGGTTTTCATGCACAGTGCATACCACTGTATCTGTCTGTACATTAAATAATAAACACATTTAAGATTCTGAGCGGCAACAATGGCAAGTTGCTGGATGTTTACCTAGATACTCTGAAGCAAAATATCTGCCATTTGCTAGGCATGGGTGGGGGAGGGAGAAACCGATATCTCATTCAATCATCAGTCACCAAAGCTGCAGGTCATTCTCTTCAACCCTCTTCTCTCTGATTGTTTAAGTAACACCCCTTTAAAATTATACTTTCCCAAACCAAATTACCGTGGGGAATGGGACTTGAAAGGCAAGGTGTAATAAGTGATCTGAATCACACTCTGTTAAGTCAATAAGCTGTGCTGTGACCATGATTTTAGTAAGGTGTTCTGGTGTCAGAAGGAGTAAGGACTTGATTCAGGATTTCTAGGCAATTTTTTGATGGAAAGATGAGATTGATAGTGGGAGGGAGAAGTTTCTAGCTGAGGCTATGTCTTAATATTTGTGTACAGTTACATGTGGCAGAGACACAACATATAATATAATTATGTAAACAACAACTTGCCCACACCCCCACGAGCTGGGTACTCATTTTACCAACATCAGAAGGATGGAAGGCTGAGTTGGCCAGCTACCTGAACCTTTCAGGATCGAATTCAGGCCATAAGCAGAGGACTGACTACAGTACTGCAGTTTTAACTACTATGTCATACGGTTGGTCTCGTAGTTATTCTCTCTGTGTGAATTTCACAAACACTAAATATTGGATATCCTCATTGATTGCCTAGTTGAAATATTTGTGATATGGAACTCTAATACCAGTGAAATTAAATGAAATTCTGGAAAGCTCTAATGAACATCTAATTGAATTATGCCTGTATCAAGGCAGTGTATTCATTTAGGTGCACTCATGTTAATGGATCTCCCACTGCTCTTCGAGTTATTATCATCTTTCATTCTCCAAGTTCAAGATTGTCTTGCAATTAATTTGCCACTGAACTTGCCTTTATACAAACCTGGCTGTGCTCGTAATTCATATTAGGGGGAACGATGCATCTCAACAAGGCCAGAGGTCTTCCTGGAAATATCCCATCCTGAGCTAAACCTTTGATAATAATAACCTATAATAATTTTACAACTGCAGAACTGGAAGGGACCCTATGGATCACTGAGTCCAGTGCTTGTCAAGGAGGCACAGTGGGGAATCAAACTCCCAAGCTCTGGCTCTGTAGATAGATACCTAAACCATTGAGCTATGAAGAGAATCAAGACCTGTGCAGGGACCTATAAAGGATAGGTGTCATGGGCAGGCATATAAAGCCCTTACTTGATCATCCCCATGTGACCAGCTATTCTAAAGATTTCTCTATGATTAACACTAAGATAAGAAGAGGCTTTGTAGGCAAGTGACAATAACCAGGTTTTGTAAACATCTTACCACCCAACTACTGTTTGTTAGTTACTGCTACAAAGGTAGTGATAAATGTTTCCAGCTTTTGCCCACATCATCACCACCACATTTGCCAGCTGAGAAAATGCTCAAAACATCTGTCTTCACCCACAGAATGCTCCTTCCGCTGCCGCTGCTGTGGACACAGGAGCTTTTTGCCTGTCCGCCCACCTGGGTGAGGCACGCGCAGGAGGACCGGCTATGGTGGCCTGAAGGGAGGGGGAGTGAGGCTTGCTTTAAACTGCTGCTTGCCCCCAGCCTTGTCCTCTTTGTGCCACACTCGTTGGCACAGGTTGTGCAACAGGGAGTCCAAGGCACTTTTGTTTTTGCCTCGTGGTCTGGAGGATCCTCGAAAGGCCTCAGGAGCGGAGGGTGCTGCCATGCACCCCGACAGTATAGAGTTCGGGGGTGGGGAGTTAAACTGTTCCACTCTCCCCTGCAGGACAGTGTGGGGGTGCCATTCCCAAGGTTGCTAAGCCACATGGGTGTTGTAGTGAGAGAAAACTCTCCTAGCAACATGGGGCTGCTTCTGAGGGGAGGAGCTGCCACCATTCTTCCTCTTTCTCATTATCATAGAGAGCTTGCCATAGAGGCCTTTCCTTAGGTCAATCAGAGGGCTTGATTAATTGCCTTTCCCCAGACCAATCCTAATAACATGATGTAACCATTGTCCTATCTGAACTCTGTAAACTATCTGTATACTGTCCACTATCTGTGAGCTTGTAAGGTTAATAAAAGCACAGTCCTCCTGGGGGCAGGGCAGAATTCATTGGGAACCCATTCTGTGTTATTCTGCCTCTTCTACTAGTCGCCCACCAGGAGCACTGCTGGCAGAGATCCCTGTGTGTGTGGCTGACTTCTTTAACGTCTATCTCTAAGAGACTCTTTGCTATCCTAATTATCTGGTGATCACCACAAAGCCCATCAGCCTGCTAAGTTCGTGACTCCAACAAATTGGCGCCCAATGTGGGGCCGAGAAAAGAGACATTGCAAGCTATTAATTGAGTCATGAAAGACAGGCTCCCGAGGAGGAAAAAGGCTTGAGGAACTGCCTCCAGCCCATTCATCAACTTGAAGGAGAATTCATCACTTGAACGCGATCCCGCAGCTCACCCTTCGCCCGGCACGGGTTAAAAGGCGCCTCCCATCTCTGATAAAGAGATCCCACGGGTGAGTCCTTTGTCTAAACTAAAACACTTCAGTCTAAACAATTTCTGTCTAAACAAAACAAAAAATGGGGAATTTCCTTTCTCCTTCTCTATCTCCATGTCAAGAAAAAACTAAACGAGAATTGATTTATCTCTTGGAAAGGGAAAAACTTGTAAATGAAAGATCTGAAATTTTACTGGAAATTTTATTGCTTTGGAGATAGATTTTCATTGTTCCTCTTATCTGGGGAAACGCATTGTAAATCTGTCAATTTGGGATTTGATTGGACATGAACTACATAACATCAAGGGAATTTCACATGAGATTCTCAACACCTGGGATGTGTGTAGATACATCATTTCAAAGCTTGAAAATCCTCTCCTATCTCAGGAAAAGGAACTTCAAGCATTTCTGTTAACTTGTCCAAAGATTCTTCCCCCTGAAAAACCCCCTGCCCGGCCACCTGAACCCCCTGATGATAGAAGTAATTTTTCCTCTGAAAATGGCTTCTGTAATCAAACTTGTCCTAGCTACACAGCTACAATTTCTTCAGAATTACCTCCCTCCCCCTCCCTCTTGCTTCCCAAAACAGCCTGTGTCTCTGATACTACAGCTTCAATTACCCCCTCATCTGAGCCCTCCCTTTTTTTCCCTCTGGCTTCTACAGCCTCTCTCATTCCCCCCCACCCTACCCATCTTTCTCCCCCTCTTTCTTGCTTCCCATAACAGCCAGTGTCGCTCCTATTACCCCCCCCCCCACAACCCCCGGCCTTCTCCCCCTCTCTTCTGCCTTCTGACGCAGATGCTAATACAGTTCCTATTACCCCCCATTCAGTCTGTGTTCCCACGCTTTCTCCTGCTCTTACCCCTCCCATCCTCTCTGACCAAGATAAGACACCTGTGACCCTCCTCCCGGCCCCTCCTCTACTCCCTGGCATTGCAAAGCACAAACAATTTTCTAACGCTCAGACTTTCACTAATGTTTTTTCTGTGGTTCCTCACGAAGGAGACAAAAATCATGAGACTTCCAGTAAAAGGAACTCTAACAACACAAAAATTCTAAAATTCAGCACTTCTGCTCACGAATTGAGAACACTTAATGAGGTTGAAAGTTTCTTCCCTCCTCCTGATCAGAACTTCAAAGCAGTTCTTGACAACACAGCTAAAGATTTGGCACATGATGTAAATTTCATGCACAAAGCAGACTGGCCTGAGGTTTCTACTACACAGCCAGTACATAACATTCAAAATGTTGCCAACTGCATTCTGCAAAAGGATGCTTCAAATTCTGGTTGGTCTAATTCAGACTTCCTTCCACACCATTGTCTCCAAGACTGGTTTTTTGCCTTACCACTGGCATCACAAAACAGGGAAAAATCTGATTTTACACTCCCTGTGTACAACGTTTCCTTTTCTCAAAAGTATGCTGGTGTCCCACACCTTTCCACGTCTGCTGGTTATGTGAATCTGACCACAGACCAAATTTGTCTGGAAAACCCTGAACTCCTTGTCTATCATCCCATGGATCAAACTTTCGTGCCAGGTTTTTTTCTCCCTCCTTCAGTTTCTGCGCCTCTGCATTCTTTCTTTCCACAAGCAGGTTTCTGCATGCCTCCAGAGCAGGTGAAAACAGCACTTACAAATTTCTATTTGGACAACATCATGGACACTACATGTTATTCAGCTCCTGCATTCATGAGCCCTTACCTAAAGCAAGAATTACAACCCCTGTTTGATGCAGGCCAGGGGCACCAGTTTCCTGAGTATCTCAGCATGATGGGACCCCTAAGAAATCCCATACATTAATTCAATGCAGGATTAAAACGCTCCATAGAAGCCTGCATTCCTTTGGACTCTCTGCAGCCCTTTATATCAACTGGTCTGCTTTGGAACAGTCTCAAGGCTACTGTCCTGGCGCAGTGCCCAGACTTTATTTACACTCCCTTATCAGTGATTCCAGGCGTTCTGCCAAGAGACTGCCATGATCTCACGGCTTTCCAGAGCCACTGCTTATCTCATTTCAAAACTGACTTGTACTTTCAGCATTCTCTGACCTTGGCAACCCTTGTTCTAATCTCAAAGTTTCTTTTAACCACGGACGCTCATATCCAACTGCTAAAAATAACCTCAAAGCAAAATTCTTGCACAGACTCTGTCCTTTACACTCTTCCTCCTGTTTTCCCTACACCTGACATTAATTTCTCTGTCCACCAGAGGGACACACCAGACTTTTTTCCTTTTCAAGCTGTTCCACAACCAGATGCAAGCCTAATGAATGTTCCTTTCCAGGTGACTGTCACAAAAGAACCATACTCTTCTGCATTTCTTCTTATTACTCAAATGGACAATACAGGAACCAGATTCCAACATTTCTATCAAGAGCCAATGGCACTGTCTATATTAATTCATTTATCTGTCTCTGCAGATGAGCACACACTATTAGCAACACAGGATCCTATGGAACGGCTGCTGGAGATTTATGAGCAGCCCCTTGACCTTCCTTTAAAGGATTTTTTCCCTTTTCTAACTTTGAGTGGCAGCCAAGCTGCTTTGTTTATTTTCACAGGTCCCCCTTGGAGGATTCCAGTTCGCTGTGTGACGCCCTATCATGCAAAGGATGAGTTGGCATTCCAATCTGAAAAATCCTATCCCAGATTTCACCCCAGTGATGACCCTAGAGCAGGACCCAGACCAGATCCCTGCAAGCCATCGCAAACGCCCATCCAGACCTGAGGGCACTGAATCACCTGTCACTTGGGGCATGCTTAAGTCTCTCGCTTCGGATGCAAAGCGTAACCTGAACCGTCAAAACATTCCAGAGACTCCTGAGTCTTTTCTTGCTGCAGTCATCACCCAAATAAACATTAACTCTTTCATGCTCCTATGCTGCTTCCTCACTATTGGAACTGTTCCAGTGGGTGGCGCAGAGGCTCCAGGTGATCTGCATGCGTGTATCCAATATAACATCTGGGAAAAATTGGCCAATATAGTTAATGTTTCTCACTTTTGCCTGCAAGAGGCTTATGCCATGCATGGTTTACTGGGAACTTGCTTAATTCCTGTCTGTAAGGAACCATCTGACATTGCTGGACATACAGCGCTAGGCCAATGGTTTAACGCTACTCTTGTTAGGTACTCTAATTCTCATGGATGGGGACAAATAATGAAAAACCTACCCATTGATGCTTTTTCTCTCTACACTCCCATTGTAGCGACTAATGAAAATACCACTTGTGCTAGGATAGTTAATTGCTCTTCTGACAAATGCATTGCTACACCAAAAGCCACATGGAATTGTTCTCATGTTGTCAATATAACATTTAACTGGGCCCATATCATACTGCCCCCCGGCTGGTTCTTTACATGTGGTCAACATACATTTAGTTACATTCCAGCCAATCTGTCAGACACACAATGCTGCCTTAGTAGAATAGCAATCAACTTAATGCAACGTCCTGCTTTGCGGAACTCCTCGCCTTGGCTGAGATGGGAAAGCTTATCTCTTGATAGCACCTGTAATGGTAAAGTTACTCTGTTATGCAAAGCTGAATATGTTTCACTGGCCACCTCACTGGTCGGTGTTCCTGGCCTTGCAGTTTATAACGCACGCACACTCGCAAACCTAGCATGCACCTTAGCTAAGACCATTAACCACACTTCCACTGCTATTTCCCTGCTGAATCACGAACAACGTGAACTACGTAATGCAATTTTAGACAACTGCGCAGCGTTGGATTACCTCATGTTGCGCAATCATCTTGGTTGTGAGTCTTTTAATAATCTCTGTTGCTTCAATTTATCTGATAATAGTCATGCAGTGAACAATCAGCTTGCTCAGCTGACGCGACTTGCCAATAACATACGGCAAGACATTCTTCCTTCCTGGTGGGACAACTTATGGTCATGGCTGCCTGGCTTCGGATATGGCTTCACACTGTATTGATGTATGCAATTATGATTCTCGCACTCCTTGTAATCTGCTGTTGTTTCATTCAATGTATCCCGACCTTTTTTTCAGTGATTACTGCTTGTTGCAAACCTCCGCCTTCTGGCCTTCGTAGAAAGGACTTATATGTAATCCGCAAGCATATTAAAGAATATATTCCTTTGCTTAATAAAAAAGAAAAAGGGGAAATGTGGGGGTGCCATTCCCAAGGTTGCTAAGCCACATGGGTGTTGTAGTGAGAGAAAACTCTCCTAGCAACATGGGGCTGCTTCTGAGGGGAGGAGTTGCCACCATTCTTCCTCTTTCTCATTATCATAGAGAGCTTGCCATAGAGGACTTTCCTTAGGCCAATCAGAGGGCTTGATTAATTGCCTTTTCCCAGACCAATCCTAATAACATGATGTAACCATTGTCCTATCTGAACTCTGTAAACTATCTGTATACTGTCCACTATCTGTGAGCTTGTGAGGTTAATAAAAGCACAGTCCTCCTGGGGGCAGGGCAGAATTCATTGGGAACCCATTCTGTGTTATTCTGCCTCTTCTACTAGTCGCCCACCAGGAGCACTGCTGGCAGAGATCCCTCTGTGTGTGGCTGACTTCTTTAACGTCTATCTCTAAGAGACTCTTTGCTATCCTAATTATCTGGTGATCACCACAAAGCCCATCAGCCTGCTAAGTTCGTGACTCCAACAGGACAGTCTATTTAAAAAACAGAACAAAGCAATGCTTCTAGTGTGGGAGAACTCACCACCTCAAGGTAATTAATTCCTTTGCTGTGCTGCCTGAAATAGTCCAAAACAGATCAACTAGGGAAAGGACAGTTCATTTCGCTGTGGAAGTTTTCTGCGGCTGAATTCAACATGTCCGTACCATGCAGGAGTATCTAGCTTTTAGAGGTGAAGGTTAAGGAGTGCTTTTCACCACATGCAGGGCAACATTAACTAAATTCCTATTTAGGCAGGTGTCTTGGCAGGCTCTGCAGCAGGCCAGGATATTTGGGGAGTAGTTTAGGATGCACTTGTTCTGCATAGACACGGCATTGACTGCTGTAGCTTTGGGTTATGATGAGAATACATCAAGCAGATGGAGAAAGGGTCTTCCCATATATACCATAGGTATGTGCGCTCATTGTTGCAGCCCGGGGATTCTGGCTCTTAGTTTCTTCTTTTGCAGGTTCAGAGTTACTGTCATCCTGGAGGTGTGTTTTGCTGACCGATCATAGATTTGTGTTTCGGGCAGCCAAGTTTACTACTTGTTCCAGCTGGGAGCTGAACCTGGGCCTTTGAGTGTGGGCTGCGTTGGAGTGGAGAGGTCCAAGGGGCCTTTTTTGTGGGACAGGCTTATGGCCCTGGATTCCCAAGGTTGCGATGAATTATCATCGACATTTTGTTGGTTCACCTGGTGGAAATGACTTAGCTCAATGATGGGCAAGTCTCTCAATTAACAGGTGACTGTGAATGGTCAGCCTTGCTGGCCAGGTTTCCCAAGTGCAATGGTGTGGTTAGCAATGCTGAAGCAATGAGTATGGAGGGCCGATCGTGACCAGTACATACAGTGGTGCCTCAACTTACGAACGTCCCGACATACGACCATTTCGAGTTACGACCAGCTCCGGCCGCAAAATTTTGCTTCGACTTGCAGCCGGAGCTTCCAGTTACGAACAGAAAAAGGCAGGGGAAAAAGGCGGGAAATTCAAATTGCTAACTGTAGGTGGCGACGAGGCTGCTTCTTTGTAGCTCTTTTGTCCCAGCAGTTAGAGAGTGTGCGATCGGAGGAGGCTGCCTGGTAAGGTAAGGTGCTGCTTTATGCTTTTTAAAAACTGTTCTGGGTGTTTTTGCAGCGTGGTTTTGGGCTGGGGGGTTATGTTTCTGTGCTGTGATGGGTCTTGGGGGGTTTGTTTGTTTTTTGGGTTTTTTTCCCACATTTCCAATGGGTCTTGGGGGTTTTGGTTGCTTTTTGAAGAGTTTTTCCCCATTTCCGATGGGTCTTGGGGGGTTTGTTTGTTTTTTGGTTCCCCCCCCATTTCCAATGGGTCTTGGGGGGTTTGTTTGTTTTTTTGGTTTCCCCGCCCCCCATTTCCAATGGGTCTTGCATGCTTCCCTTGCTTTTTGCTTTGCTTTCTTTGCATTTCCGATCTGCTCCCTTTGTTTTCTGTGCATTTCTGACCTGCTCCCTTTGTTTTCTGTGCATTTACGACGTGCTCCCTTTGTTTTCTGTGCATTTCCGACGTGCTCCCTTTGTTTTCTGTGCATTTCCGATGTGCTCCCTTTGTTTTCTGTGCATTTCCGATGTGCTCCCTTTGTTTTCTGTGCATTTCTGACGTGCTCCCTTTGTTTTCTGTGCATTTCCGATGGGTCTTGCATGCTTGATTGCTTTTCTCCCCCCCCCCCCCTTTGGCCGGAAGGGATTAATCGCATTTCCAATGAGTCTTGCAGTGATTTATATATTTTTTGGTGATTTTTTTTCTTCGGCCGGATCGGATTAATTGCATTTCAATGCATTTCAATGGGAAATGGTGCTTCGACATATGACCATTTCGAGTTACAACCATCTTCCGGAACCAATTAAGTTTGTACATCGAGGCACCACTGTATTGATAAGGCTCAGCTGAGTCAACTGTGAGGTGGCAGGGCTGCATTGGCAGACCTGGGGTCTGTGGTTGCGTACCCAGACATATGTGTGGAGGCCCAGACTTATACCAGAGCAACGATGTGCACCTTGTCACCAAGGGCCTTGATGGTTTCTTGCATGACCCCAAGGGGGCCTTATAACCAAAGCTTTCAGTCTGTGTGGGGGGCATCGGGCATACTGAGTAACCCCTATGCCGTGGTAGGTAGTGGCAGAAGGCATGAGTTGTAAGGTGAGTTCAATGGGCATCTGCTAGGGGTGTAAGTTGTCCCAACTCCCAGCGTTGTAGATCCCAAGGTTTCTTCACTGGGAGGGGGATAAGCTGGGCGTCCCTAGGGGCGCAGATTGCCTTGAGTCATGAGTAGAGATGGGGACAAATTTTAAAAAGGCAATTTGTTTTGATCCGTTATTCGTCAAGGTTAACGGATCTACGAATACGAATATACAAATATTCTTTGACAAATTGACGAATCGATCCATCGATTCATCTGCACTTTAAATGGCTATAACACTGGCCCCCAAACACCTAGAGACACCTAATTTGCAAGGAAGCTTCCTCTGATGCATTTCTACAACTCCTGAAAGTTTGGTGAATATTGGATCACGGACCCTGATTTATATAGTCACAAAGAAGACCCCCCAGGAAAGCTCCCCCCAGGTACTTAGAGACTCCAGAATCACAACGGAGCTTCCTACGTCTTTCCCCAACACCCCCACCAACTTTGGTGAAAATTGGACATCGGACATCCGAGTTATTCACCTACAAACTGGGTTCCCCCATGAGAGTTTACCACCCGGCACAGAAGCTCATTCTGCCTTCTGGCCGCCGATCAGCTTATCAGAAGCCGATAGGCAGCCACCCCCACACACACACACAGCCACCCACCCCAACAGCCTACCCCCACCCCCTTCCTTTCCCTACCTTAGCCCCCACCCCACCCCCACCGACACCCCCTTACCTTAATCGCTGCTGCCGAGGTCTCCATCAGGCCTTTGCAGTCACGGCATGTAAAAAGGGAGACTGGCTGCCCTTTGCAAAGATGGCAGCTGCGGCTTCATTTAGGGTAGGGAAGGTGCAGCTGCCATCTTTGCAAAGGGCAGCCTGGATTCCCTTAAGGCAGACTAAGGGAATCCAGGCTGCCCTTTGCAAAGATGGCAGCTGCAGCTTCCCTACCCTAAATGAAGCCACAGCTGCCATCTTTGCAAAGGGCAGCCAGTCTCCATTTTTACATGCGTGGCTCCGAGGCCAGAAGACCTCGGCAGCAGCGATTAAGGTAAGAGGGTGTTGGTGGGGGTGGGGTGGGGCCTAACGTAGGGAAAGGAAGGGGGTGGGGTAGGTTGTGGTATCGGGTGGGTGGCTGCCTTTCTGCCGCTGATCAGCTGATCGGTGGCTGGTAGGCAGAATGGTGGTTTTTTTAAAAAAAATACGAAGAACGAATAAAAATGGGTAAATATTCATCCCTTTGTATTCGTGGGGGTCTCTGGAACCCACAAATATGGATCAATGAATATTTAACGAATCAGCTATATTCGTCTGAAAAAGCGATCCGTTTTTATATTCGTCCCCATCTCTAGTCATGAGTCTTACCCGGCCTGTGTCCAGGGGGGTACCCACTTATTATGGGAACTCACCCAGTGAAAGTCTGTGTCTGGGGCAAGGCCAGACCCAGATACAGATCATGATTCCACCCTACTGTAGCCCCCCTTCTGAAAGGGGATGTTATGTTTGTTTGTTTGTTTGTTTAATTTATACCCCACCCATCTAGACCGAAGTCTGCTCTGGGTGGCTAACAACACATTCATAAAAACAATAACAGTATAAAATAAAACAACATCATAATGTGATGCAAGATGTCAAAATTAAATTAAGTAATGACAGGAGGGAAGGCCTGCCTAAAGAGCCAGGTCTTAAGTTTGCTTAACAAGTGTGGCCCTTGTTTCAACCCACCTCCTGTGTCTCGCCTCATTAGTCCAGGCTGGTTGGGCAATGAGAATTCCTGACTTAACTTTTGTGGATGTGAAATCATGGAAGCAAATTACAGTCCTTGATGGCTAAAAATGGGAGCTCTTTGTTATTTCGGAAAGACAGGAGAAAATAAAATATACAAATGTATTTGTAAAGGTTAATAGTTGCCTAAGTGATCTATAAAACAGCCAGCTGAACCTCACAACCTGCAGCATTTAATGGCTGAACAAAGGAGTTCACCTTGTCTTTTAACTTCCTTGCTTCCTTGCCTGCTGTCTAGAGACACCAAAAGGGTCTGGCAAAATAATTATATTGTCTCGCAGATAAGATGACGTACACCTAGAGCTGATGAAACGGGTTAGGGATACTATGCACAGAAAAGGTTCCAAGTACTGCCTTCTGTTTGCAGCTGTCCTTTGTTTATGCAGGTGGCAAAAAAGTAAAGAAAAAGAACAGGAAAGAAAAGGAAAGCCAGCATACTTAATGTTTTGTGCAGTATCATGGGAGCAAACATCAGGTGTATAGATGATTCCATCCCCTCTCTGCTGGAAGCACCCTTCTGCCTGTGTGATGTGTTTCCTTTAGCAGACAGAATTTAAGAAAGCTGTTTGTCCTTGGATCCTAGCAAAGTCATGATTAGAGATGGGGATGAATATAAAAATGGATCGCTTTTTCCGACAAATATAGCCAATTCATTAAATATTCATCAATCTGTATTTGTGGGTTCCAGAGACCCCCACAAATACGAAGGGATGAATATTTACCCGTTTTTATTCGTCCT
Organism: Intellagama lesueurii; assembly: GCA_037013535.1. Classification (NCBI taxonomy): domain Eukaryota; kingdom Metazoa; phylum Chordata; class Lepidosauria; order Squamata; family Agamidae; genus Intellagama; species Intellagama lesueurii. The sequence goes on from JBAJHW010000004.1 coordinate 144,750,934, forward strand.
TCATATTAAAAAACAAAAACAAAAAACACCATTCTGCCTACCGGCCGCCAATCAGCTGATGGGCAGCAGAAAGGCAGCCACCACCCCACACAGCCACCCAATACCACAGTCTACCCCCACCCCCTTCCTTTCTCTACGTTAGGCCCCACCGACACCCTACCCCCACCGACACGCTCTTACCTTAATCGCTGCTGCCGAGGTCTTCTGGCCTCGGAGCCACGCATGTAAAAATGGAGACTGGCTGCCCTTTGCAAAGATGGCGGCTGCAGCTTCATTTAGGGTAGGGAAGCTGCAGCTGCCATCTTTGCAAAGGGCAGCCTGGATTCCCTTAGCCTGCCTTAAGGGCAGCTTCAGCACAGAGTCTCTTGGAGACATCCAAGATCGAAGCATTGGCATCAGCTCGATTTGATCCTCATTAGAAGCTCTAGTCTTCCTAGTATTACGATCACATGCAGTTATCAGGGTGCTGATTGCGATACTGATCATTCCCTGGTGTGTAGCAGAGTCAAACTGCAAATAAAGAGATTGTATCACATGAAAAAGGAAGGAAGACCATGTATTGACATCAGCAAGACTCACAATCAGAGAAAAGTGGAGGAATTTGCTCAAGCGCTTGAGGAAACTCTTCCAGGCCCAGCTGGTGCAAATGCACCTGAACGATGGGAACATTTCAAGAATGCTGTTTATAACTCCACCTTGTCCACATTTGGCAAGAAGACTAAAAAGACAGCAGACTGGTTTGAAGCCCATTCGGAGGAGTTGATGCCAGCCATCAAGGAAAAGAGGAGAGCTCTAGCAGCATACAAAGCCTGTCCTTCTGAGTATAACTTGCAGGTTCTTCGATTTGCTCATAGCAAAGTCCAACAGACTGCCAGGAGATTCTAATTCTAATGATTATTGGCTTCAGCTCTGCTCTCAGATACAGATAGCAGCGGACACAGGTAACATCAGGGAATGTATGACGGTATCAAGCAGGCTTTAGGTCCAATATAGAAGAAATCTGCTCCTTTGAAGACTGCTACAGGCATGATCATCCAGGACCGACCACAGCAGATGGAACACTGGGTGCAGCACTACTCTGAGGTATATTCTAGAGAGAATGTAGTAACCAAAGAGGCATTAAATAACATTGAGTGCCTGCCTGTCTTGGAAGAGTTGGACAGCGAACCAACTTTAGCAGAAATAAAAGCGGCCTTGGATTCCCTTGCCTCTGGCAAGGCACCTGGGAAGGATAACATCCCCACTGAAGTGCTTAAGTTCTGTAAAGAGATCATCACCACCGAGCTGTATGAAATCTTTTGTCTTTGCTGGAGGGAAGGTGGAGTACCACAGGACATGAAGGATGCAAACACGATCACATTGTACAAGAACAAAGGCGACAGGGGCGACTGCAATAACTACTGCATCTCTCTTCTCAGCATTGTAGGGAAGCTGCTTGCCCGTGTTGTGCTGAAGTGGCTCCAGGTGCTTGCAGACAGAGTCTATCCAGAATCACAGTGTTGATTTCGAGCTAATAGATCCACCACTGACATGGTATTTTCCCTCAGACAGTTGCAGGAGAAATGTAGGGAACAATGACAGCCACTCTTTGTGGCCTTCATACATCTCACAAAGGCCTTTGATTTGGTTATCAGGGACGGCCTTTGTAAAATACTTCCCAAGATTGGATGTCCACCTCGACTTCTTAACATCATCAGGTCCTTTCATGAATGCGGAATGCCTCCTCCCACCTAGATCTGCCCGTATCACTCGATCTAGCCAGGAGGTGCGGCAGAGGAGCCTAATGCCGAGGGAGGCCCGGAAGGAACAAACAAGAAACCGGGCCTTCTCGGCAGTGGCTCCTCGTTTTTGGAATAACCTCCCCTTAGAGATCCGCATGGCCCCTTCGCTGGGTATTTTTAAAAGCCAACTGAAAACCTGGCTATTTAGGCAGGCCTTCCCTCCGAGCACCACTTGATCTATCTTTTCTTTTTTTCTTCCATCTTGAATGATTGTTTATTGCTGTAAACTGTTGTTAATTTTTAACTGTTTTATTCTACTTGTTGTAAGCCGCCCAGAGTAGTCAATGACTAGATGGGCGGGATATAAGTATAATAAATAAATAAATGAGGAAATGAAGGGCACTGTAGTTTTTGATGGCTCAACATCAGATCCCTTTGACATCCAAAGTGGAGTGAAACAGGGCTATGTGGAAGGGATTGTCACTCTCGAATTGGCCTTCTCAGCTACACTAGACGCTGTTCCAAGACCTCTATTCAGAGCACATTACCATAGTCTCTCAAGACTGAAGGATGCCTACACATGTGAGAAATAACCTATAACTATACCTATAACTATAAAATAACTATATATATAATACAATAATTTAAAATTGTGAAATAATACAATATTACTGTATATCTTTACTTATACCTTTTTACAGCAACAAACACTATGAATAATTTTGAAATGAACAGTTTCTTTCTCCAGTCTCCATACTAATAGTACTAATTTTGTGGCATCAAGTCAATTCTGACTTATGGTAACCCATTCTAGTGTTTTCTAAATAAAAAGTACTCAGAAGTGGTTTACCACTCCTTTGCTCTGGGACTGTGCAGCTTGCCCAAGGCTACACAGGTTGGTTCTTCTCCTGGGAGGCATAGAGGGGGATTGAGCTCTTAATCTCTCTCTCTCACTCACTCACTATTTCCCTAACTCACTAAAACCCCCCCAAAATAATAAGGGGATCTCCATCAAATAAGCATTCCCTTAATTTTCAGAAACTTTCAGATCAAAATATCCCACTGTTAAATTTGCAGCCAATCAATTGATCAACTTATCCTGTAATTTATCTCAGTTTATACCAATGCACCAATTAAACTTTTCAGTCCAGGTTTTAAGGTGACAGCAATTGTGAATTATCATTTTTTACCTGTTGCTAGTTTCCTTCAGGCTCTTTTCAGAGAAAAGAAGGGAATAAAATGTGAGAAGCATGCATCAAATAAATAAAAGCTGCTCTGAAACTTAAGGAAGCTTTTAAAAAACTGTCAGAGTGATTGGAATAATCATAATATTTATTTCAGAGTGAGCGCTTTAAAAAGAAGAGAAAAATCACAGATGCCTGCTTCAAAGCAACATGCCTTATTTATAAATGGTGCAATATAATGACACCGAAGTACCGTAATGGTTTAAACAGTGGTGTTGCCTATTGCTGTGATGAAAAGTGGACTGAGTGTGACTCTGAAATATGAATGTACCTATTTTGGACTGCAGTAAACAATACCTTTTTAAGGCAAATGGGCATTGTATTTAACTATGAAGCTGCACTGAGAAAGACATGTATTCCTGAATGCATTCTCAAATATTTTATCCCTGCTGTACGTATGGTATGTCAATTCCTTTGCATATTTAAATGGCATTTGCAACTAAAAATAGCAGCTATAAATTCAATGAGAAAACATTCCTAAAATTGTGTTGTGTTAATCCATCTGAAGTGTAATGTACCGAGAATTTACAAAAAGCAACAGCAATGAACGTATTTACTCTTAGTTTATGAGAGTGTCAGAAAGAAGTCTCTCATTTTCAGGAATGCAGCAAGTTTCAGCAGAGGGCCACATTTTAATTCTGTTAAACTCCGATGCAGAGTAGTGACCTTGGAAGAAAGTCAACAAGAGAGCTTTCCCTCAGATTGATTTCCAAGAGGTAAAAATAGTGCAGACGCATGGCTTTGGCCATGTTTTTTTAAATCTCTTCTCTGTCTTCCCACAATAGCCAATGGTGACAAAGGGAAACTGATGTTCAACATATGGAGGACTCCACTTTGTCCACCCCAGTGTAGTCACTGTGGACATGGCTGGCTACCAGTTGGTAACACAAGGAAGGAGTTGTACTTTCTCACTGATAAGTCTTGGTGCGTTACGTTTTTCATAGCAACTGGTTTGAACTACTGTTGCTGTCGTTGTTGTTATACTCCCTTATAATTGTTGCCATATCCCCATGTGATGTGTTGCTCTTCATTTCTTTATCTTTCAACATACTCTGGTGAAAAACATTAAGAGGCATTACGAAGGATGCATTTCTTGGAGGAATAAATATGTAGCTATCCACTGTCCAAAACGCCAGGCCCCTTGGGATGACATACTGACTTTCATCCTGGTTTGGGAGCTGGCATGCCTACCATATTCAAGTAGTAGAAGAGGCCAACCTATGCCACAGATGCACTGTTCTGTGGAGCTCATCCCTTTCATAATTCCCAAGATTCTCCCCAGCAAGTGGGCTATACAGGAAGATATCGGCCAGCAAATAGGCTCCCTGATGGTTGGATTGATTCCTTATGCCATTCCAAACTCAGCAGTCACACGCACACACACCCATCTCTGGATCAACCTCCCACTTGAATCTGCCTGGCTCCTTCACTGGGAACCTTTAAATGATCCCTGAAGACATGGCTTTTCAGACAGACTTTTCCAGAGATTACATCATGATAGTGCAGTGGTAGTTTTCAGCACTGATTTCTGCTCTGCCATCCTGCCTTTTAAATTAGTGTAGTCGTGTTCATGTTGATGTTGTTCTGGTAATTTGTGATTGTATGTTGTAATTTTGATTTTGATTTCTGTATAACCACTATGTTCTATATTTTTAAAAGTGTTTTTGTTTTACTGTGCTGTGGGAAGGTGGAGTACCACAGGACATGAAGGATGCAAACATTGTCACATTGTATAAGAACAAAGGAGACAGGGGCGACTGCAATAACTACCGTGGCATCTCTCTTCTCAGCATTGTAGGGAAGCTGCTTGCCCGTGTTGTGCTGAAGAGACTCCAGGTGCTTGCAGACAGAGTCTATCCAGAATCACAGTGTGGATTTCAAGCTAATAGATCCACCACTGACATGGTATTCTCCCTCAGACAGTTGCAGGAGAAATGTAGGGAACAACGACAGCCACTCTTTGTGGCCTTCATAGATCTCACAAAGGCCTTTGATTTGGTTAGCAGGGATGGCCTTTTTAAAATACTTCCCAAGATTGGATGTCCACCTCGACTCCTTAACATCATCAGGTCCTTTCATGAGGAAATGAAGGGCACTGTTCTTTTTGATGGCCCAACATCAGATCCCTTTGACATCCGAAGCGGAGTGAAACAGGGCTGTGTCCTTGTGCCGACCCTGTTTGGGATCTTTTTTTCTGTCATGCTGAAGCATGCCTTTGGAACGGCAACAGAAGGTGTCTATCTCCGGACTAGATCAGATGGAAAGCTCTTTAATCTCTCTAGATTGAGAGCGAAGACCAAAGTCCAACTGAAATGCATGTGAGACTTCCTCTTCGCCGATGATGCAGCCATTGCTGCCCACTCTACTAAAGACCTCCAACAACACATGAATCGTTTTAGCAAGGTCTGCCAAGACTTTGGACTAACAATCAGCCTGAAGAAATCACAAGTCATGGGCCAGGGCGTGGACTCACCTCCCTCTATTACCATCTCCACACAAGAATTGGAGGTTGTTCATGACTTTGTGTACCTTGGCTCAACGATCTCTGTCACTCTCTCCCTAGATGTCGAGCTGGATAAACGCATTGGCAAAGCAGCTACCATGTTCTCTAGACTCACAAAGAGAGTATGGCTTAATAAGAAGCTGATGGCATACACCAAGATCCAGGTCTATAGAGCCTGTGTCCTGAGCACACTCCTGTACTGCAGTGAGTCCTCGACCCTTTGTGCACGGCAGGAGAGGAAGCTGAACACATTCCATATGCATTGTCTCCTACGCATTTTTGGTATCACCTGGCAGGACAAAGTTCCAAATAGAGTAGTCCTAGAACGAGCTGGAATTTTTAGCATGTATACATTACTGAAACAGTGACGTCTACGTTGGCTTGGGCATGTCGTGAGAATGGCTGATGGTTGGATTCCAAAAGATATCCTGTATGGAGAATTAGTGCAGGAAAAGCGCCCCAGAGGGAGACCACAGCTGCGATACAAGGATATCTGCAAGCGGGATCTGAAGGCCTTAGGAATTGACCTCAACAGATGGGAAACCTTAACATCTGAGCGTTCAGCCTGGAGGCAGGCGGTGCATCATGGCCTCTCCCAATTTGAAGAGACCCTTGTCCAGCAGGCCGAGGTAAAGAGGCAGTCCCGAAAGCAGCAAAATCAGGGAGCTGGACAGGGGACAGATTGTATTTGTCTTCAGTGTGGAAGGGATTGTCACTCTCGAATTGGCCTTCTCAGCCACACTAGACGCTGTTCCAAGTCCTCCATACAGAGCACGTTACCATAGTCTCTCGAGACTGAAGGTTTCCTACACGCTGTAAAACACCCAGACTGGCCTTGTAGCCAGATGGGCGGTATAGATTAACTAACTAACTAACTAACTAACTAATTAGTTAAAGAACTAAAGAGCATAATTTTCCCAATTTACAAAAAAGGCGATAAATCCATCCCCCAGAATTACCGCCCAATCAGCTTACTGGATATCAGCTCCAAGCTTTATACCCGCCTTCTTTCCCAGAAGCTGGCTAAATGGATGGAGGAAAATAATATCCTTCACCAGGAACAAGCAGGTTTTAGGAAGGGACATAGCACAGTAGATCAAATCTACGTGCTACATCATCTTGTGTGCAAATATACCACCAGGCCATTCAAATGGCTGTTCACAGCTTTTATTGACTTCTCCTCTGCATTCGACACAATCACTAGAAACCGCCTGTGGGATAAGCTCAAAGAGACCAACATCGATAAGAGACTCCTAACTCTAATACAAGAACTATACTCCAACACAACGTTGAGGGTAAGGATTAGCACAGATGGAAGGCTGACAGAGGAAATTCACACTAACAGAGGGGTAAAACAAGGATGCTTACTCGCACCCCTACTTTTTAACTTTTATACTAATAATATTGTAACAGCTTTAAACCATCCAGGCCATTTCCCCCCCTCAATTGGGAACTATAAGATTGCAAGTCTCATATATGCGGATGACATTGTACTATTATCCATGAACAAAAAGGGACTGAAACGAAGCTTAAATAAGCTCCAAGAGTTTAGCCACCTAGAGCAACTAAAAATAAATTACACAAAATCTAAAGTGATGATTTTTGGAAAGCATCCCCCCAAGTTTAGCTGGACTATAGGCGAAAACAAAATACAGTCAACCCTCGACTTACGAACGGCCCTAGTTACGAACATTTCGACTTACGAACGGCTCCGTTGGAAAAAATTGACATCGACTTGCGAACTGAGCCTCGACCTACGAACGAGGCTCCGTTCGCAAGTCAATGCCAACGGAGCGATCTTCGCCTTCGGAGCTCTCAAAGGGCTTCCTCCGATGTCGGGCGGAAAGCCCTTTGAGAGCTCCGAAGGCAAAAAGGCAGGGAGAAAGGGCGGGAAATTCGAATTTCCAGCCCTTTCGCCCTGCCTTCTTGCCTTCGGAGCTCTCAAACGGCTTCCTCCGATGTCGGGGGGAAAGCCCTTTGAGAGCTCCGAAGGTGCCGATCGTGGCGGCGGGGACCCCCAGGGAGGTCTCCCAGGGCTTCTCTGCCACCATGGGAGACCTCCCTGGGGGTCCCTGCCGCCGCGATCGGCACCTTCGGAGCTCTCAAAGGGCTTTCCCCCCTACATCAAAGGAAGCCGTTTGAGAGCTCCGAAGCCAAAAAGGCAGGGCGAAAGGGCTGGAAATTCGAATTTCCCGCCCTTTCTCACTGCCTTTTTGGCTTCGGAGGTCTCAAAGGGCTTTCTGCCCGACATCGGAGGAAGCCCTTTCAGAGCTCCGAAGGCGCCGATCGCGGCGGCAGGGACCCCCAGGGAGGTCTCCCATGGTGGCAGAGAAGCTCCCAGGGCTTCTCCGCCACCATCGGAGACCTCCCGGGGGGCCCCCGCCACCGCGATCGGCGCCTTCAGGCTTTCCCGGGGAGTAGACCGGGCCTACCGGGGGAAGCCCTCCTCTGATAGGCCCGGTCTACCAGGCTTTCCCGGGGAGTAGACCGGGCCTACCAGGGGAGGGCTTCCCCCAGTAGGCCCGGTCTACTCCCCGGGAAAGCCTGAAGGCACCGATCGCGGTGGCGGGGCCCCCCCGGGAGTTCTCCGATGGCGGCGGAGAAGCCCTGGGAGCTTCCCCGCCGCCATCGGAGACCTCCCTGGGGTCGCCCGCCGCTGTGATTGGAGGCAGCGCTCACCCAGCGCCAGGAGGCTAGAGCTGGCCGGGCGCTTGGCCGCTCGCCCCGGCCACGGCGGAGGCAGCGGAGCGCCGGGAGGCTAGAGCTGGCCGGGCGCTTGGCCGCTCGCCCCGGCTGCGGAGGAGGCAGCGGAGCACCGGCAGGCTTCGGACTGGTAAGTCCTTTTTAAAAAACTTTTCTGTGTGGGTTTTGGAGGGTGGGTTTGGACTGGGGGGTTATGTTTCTGTGGTTTTTGTGTGTGTGTGTGTGGGTTTTTTTTGCAGTCCCAGCGTGGGACTTGCTCTTTTTATTTTTATTTTGGTATTTTTTTGAAATGCTGGAACGGATTAATTCCGTTCCCATGCATTTCAATGGGAAATGGTACTTCGACTTACGAACTTTTCGATGTACGAACGTCCTTCCGGAACGGATTAAGTTCGTAAGTCGAGGGTTGACTGTAGAACAAGTCCAGACCTTCAAATACCTGGGAGTGCATTTCGATGAGAAAAACTGCTGGAAATCCCAGATACAGAGCATGAAAATATCAGTGCAGAAATCTAGCCATGCTCTGGTCAAATTTTTTCATTCTAAAGGTGGCAAACTAGTAACCCCAGCCTTAAAAGTATTTTCAGGGAGGTTCATCTCCCAAATGCTTTATTGGATTGAGATCTGGGGTATGAATCAGAACAACCTACATCATCTTGAAGTAGGACAGAATAAATTTCTGAGACACATCCTTGCGGTACCCCAGGGGACTCCAGCAGCTTATCTTAGAACAGAGACAGGCATGGTATCCATCAAAGCCAGGGCAACTCTAGCTATACTCTCTTACTATAAGAGGGTGATGGATATGCCCGACCACCGCCTACCCAAACGTTGTATGGTAGAGCAATGGAAGAGTGGCGGCTGGGCAACTTTAGTTCAAACCCTACTAAAATCTAAATCCCTCTCCACTGATATTTTTGTCTTTTCTGGGGTTAAAAGAATGTTGAGAGACTGGTTCTATAAATTGGATAACGACCAGGACCTGGTCTTAATTCACTCTTCAAATTTCTCTCAATGGTACCATCTGCTGAAAACAAACCACTCAATGGCGCAATACCTACATACACTTACTTTTGCCTCCTTGAGAACCGCATTCACAGAACTCCGCCTCCAAACCATGCCAACTGCTGTCTTAGACGGCAGGTATATGAATGTCCCTAAACATTTAAGGCTATGTATCTGCGGAGCAGGTGAGATAGAGGATGTTCTCCACTATTTACTCTATTGTCAGCTATATCAAAATCCCAGAGAAAAGCTCCTGGGTAACATTTTGGCTGCTCTACAGGAGGAAAGCCCTCAGATAAAGGTGGTCAGGTTACTCTTGGACTGTGACCCTTACATTACATATAGAACAGCGCTATTTGCAAAAGCGGCCAGAAATATTCAAGCTAATTTTCTGAAAGCCATTGCGATCAATTGTGTGGGAGATTCCCAGATATAAAGGGTCTCTTATTATTTTATTTGTCTGTGATTTTACCATGGTTTTATTTGACCATATCTGTATTTTAAACAATTGTGACGGCTTTTAGCTAATACAATAAACTTGAACCTGGAAACTAACTAACTAACTAACTAACTAACTAACTAACTAACTAACTAACTAACTAACTAACTAACTAACTAACTAACTAACTAACTAACTAACTATGTGGCCAATTTTTCTCCAAGTCCTTTCACTGCTTGGTTACTGAGACCTCACCTCCCTTGTAAGGTTGTCATACAAAACAAGTGTGACAACGTTAGGTTGATTCAATTGGTTTGCTTCTTTTGCTTCCTTTCCTTTGCCTGGGCATTTTTCTGGAAGCTAGGTTACCAACTGCGAGAACAATCTACACGGCAAGAGCATTTCTGGACTTTGCCAAAAGCTGCTTTCATTTTGCTTCTTAGAGAGGTCTGGAATAACATCCCTTTCACATCCACACCTGAAAAAGTATATGATTTTCTGAAATGTAAGTACACCAAATCTTCTATTTAAGATCTGCCACATCGCCAAAATTGACGATGCTGAATAGTGACCCCCATCCTGGCTCATTTTGTTTTCCCTACTCACCAGGGTTTTTTTTTTTTAACTGCTCTTGAACAACACATCAAAAGCGAAGAACAAATTGATTCAAAGCCACTTCTAACATAGCTCAGAGCAGGTTAGTCCTCATCTGTACAACAAATATCTGGGTACAGAATAATTGGGAAATAATCCCACACCTCTGGTTATAATTACTGTAGATTTATTGCTTGTATACCCTAAGCTGTAATTGCTACAGCTTTATATCAACACAATTTTGTTTTGTTTTTTACAACCTGTATATAAAGGGTACCCATCAAAGGGTACAATCCAGCAGTAGGAAAAGTGCATGTCCAATCATACTGGAAATGGTTGCTTTGCAGGGAGTGATCTCCCTTAGGGAGACCCTTCTGTCTGCTAGGGACTTGCCCCAACCTGGCCTTGTCAGATTCCATGTATGAATATCTGAATGTCTTCACAGGGCTCCTGTCTTTTACAGACTCTCTATAAGAGACTTGCAGATTTCCGTTTTACACACAACTGGCAAGGAATTTATTTGTAGTCTCAGAAGATATTGCATACAAATATAATTTGTAGTTAATTCTCCCCTCTTCGCTTCTTAATTTTTGGCATTAGCTTCAACTACCTTACCAAAATCCTCTTCTTCCTCCTTCTCCTCATCTCTATAGCATGCCCTTTTTGATCTTCCTTCCTGTCCAGCTAGCTGGTTCACTTGATTTCCTTATCATAGTGATCATCTAACCTGCACATATACCTTTTTTATGCCTTTTTAAAAACATATCTATGAACATGCACATTTATATGTAAACAATTACATTTTTTGTTATGTTCTTATATGCATGTAGCATCTGACTGCAGACAGCATCAGGATTTGAAGCAGTTATGTAAACTGATGGGGAAATACACATTAATCTTTTGACTATTCTACATAGTTCAAAACTCCTTCCTGTTCTGCGGATTTGTACAAGCAATTTCCTCGTTGGCATTCTGTTGTATTTATTGTTAAGGGCTTGCCGTCTATTAATCAGAAACCACATTTTTAATCAATTTGATATGGTCACATTTGCTTCAGTACTTAAATGTATTTTCATTGGGTGTGGAGGGTGTTGTGTTTCTCTCTTGCTTTTATTGTTTATTTCACTGCCTTGTCCAACTGCATTAGCATCAGAACTGATTTTTGACAGCCATTTTCCTTCAAGAAACCTGATTTGTCATTCCAAAGCATGTGGTGTATGTGGAATGGGTGGTGGAATAGAAACAATTATGGAAAATGCTATGATGTTTTTTAAAAAAATAATTAAAAAAAACAAAGGCTGAAATCCTGTTGGTGTAATTCACCCTTGCAAAATAGTAATAGTGTCATCAGCAGGTGATGAGTTCAGTAATTTAAAAGTTGCTACTTCTGTCCCATGACTTTTCCTATTCCTACATAATCCCTTCCATCATGTGGAAGCCATGGGATCTGGGAGACAGAACCAGAAAGTCTTTAATTACTGAAAATTGCCACACTGGATGTCATTACTAGCAGGGAGAGATTTTCAGTAATTAACACACACACACCCTTTTGTCCTGTGACACCCACAGCTTCCATACAATTAAAGGGATTAAATGGGAGCCGAAGAAACTGCAGGACAGACATGGGAAGTGTTTTATTTACAGAAAATTTTCCCTACTGATGACATCATGATTAGAGATGGGGGTATTTGTATACTAATATCCCCGCACAGGTGGAAATAACGAGGGTCCAGCCCATTGGGGCTGGACTGTCCACTCATGATTTTGCCGCTGCCGCTGGCTCCACGGAGGCTTCCTATCGCATCATTCTCCACAATGGGTTAGCCACTCTGCGACCTAGCCAGGTATGGGTAATCGGCTGCGGACAACAGCACGATAGGAAGACTCTGCGGAGCTGGTGGCAGCAGCAAAATCGTGAGTGGACCCTCATTATTTCCACCTGTGCGGGGATATTCGTATCCAAATATGAATACCGCCATCTCTAATCATGATTCTTCTACAGGTGTCAGTTGCATAGCAGGATTTCAGCCAAAATTAAATTAAATTTAATTTTAAAAACCACAGATTTTAATTTTCCCCAGAATCTCCCAGAAAAATATGTAGAGTAAGACTATAGAAAGTGCTTGCTGAATTATTTATTCTTGGTTATTCAGAGGGACGTGGTGGCGCTGCGGGTTAAACCGCAGAAGCCTCTGTGCTGCAAGGTCGGAAGACCTGCAGTCGTAAGATCAAATCCACGTGATGGAGTGAGCTCCCGTCGCTTGTCCCAGCTCCTGCCAACCTAGCAGTTTGAAAACCAACCATGCAAATGCAAGTAGATAAATAGGTACCACCTTGGTGGGAAGGGTGTTCCGTGTCTAGTCGCGCTGGCCACGTGACCACGGAAGATTGTCTTCGGACAAACGCTGGCTCTACGGCTTGGAAACGGGGATGAGCACCGCGCCCTAGAGTCGGACACGACTGGACAAATTGTCAAGGGGAACCTTTACCTTTACCTTTTTATTCAGTGCATCTCAACAAAACACAAGGAAACTTCAAGCCATTTGACTTTCCTCACCCCAGGTGATAGTGAGACATTGTTTTTTATTTCTCAAGGTCTCTGTAATATGCATATACACAGAAAGTCTGACCAATTGATAAAATAAGAAACAACTGTGTCTAATTTTTAAAAGTCTACGCAGCAGGATAGTAGATATTTTTGTTGTTTAGTCGTTAAGTCGTGTCCGACTCTTCGTGACCCCATGGACCAGAGCACTCCAGGCCCTCCTGTCTTCCACTGCCTCCCGGAGTTTGGTCAAATTCATGTTGGTAGCTTCGATGACACTGTCCAACCTATAGTAGATATAGGTTTGTGCAAAAAGGGCAATGTGTACAAGTTGCACAAAAATTGTTCTCATAGTTTTGAGAGCTCTCATCAAGAGTACCAGAAAATGCTTTATGGTCTCATAACCCAAGAAGGCCCCTCTGGCACAGACCGGAGCTGCTGGGGTGGGGCTTCTTTGCCTGCCTGTCCAGTAGAGACATCAGCAGGGAGTGTCAGAGGACGTCAGGCAGGCAGGGCTAAAGGCAAGCCTTTAAGAAGGCTGCTTGTGCCTGCTCCGTCCTCTTCCCTGCTTGCAAAGTGACCCACCCACCCACCCAATTGGTAAGAATGAGAGTAGCTGGCTGCTTCGGGGCCGGATGGGAATTTTTGATCTGCACCCACATTGGCCTCAGGGTGCAGGTGTTTTTTCGCCCATCCCATTCTTAATCACCAGGGCATTCTTGGGCTTAGAATAGTAGATTACCACTATTAAATTATACTGTGTCTTCGACTCAGAGTCTCTTAGAGACACCCAAGATCGAAGCATTGGCATCAGCTCAATTTGATCCTCACTAGACGTGCTAGCCTTTCTAGTATTACTATCACACGCAGTTATCAGGGTGCTCATTGCGATACTGATCACTCCCTAGTGAGTAGCAGAGTCAAACTGCAAATAAAGAGATTGTATCACATGAAAAAGGAAGGAAGACCATGTATTGACATCAGCAAGATTCACAATCAGAGAAAAGTGGAGGAATTTGCTCAAGCGCTTGAGGAAACTCTTCCAGGCCCGGCTGGTGCAAATGAACCTGAATGATGGGAACATTTCAAGAATGCTGTTTATAACTCCGCCTTGTCCACATTTGACAAGAAGACCAAAAAGACAGCAGACTGGTTTGAAGCCCATTTGGAGGAGTTGATGCCAGCCATTGAGGAAAAGAGGAGAGCTCTAGCAGCATACAAAGCCTGTCCTAGTGAGTACAACTTGCAGGTTCTTCGAGTTGCTCATAGCAAAGTCCAACAGACTGCCAGGAGATGTTCTAACGATTATTGGCTTCAGCTCTGCTCTCAGATACAGATAGCAGCAGACACAGGTAACATCAAGGGAACGTATGACGATATCAAGCAGGCTTTAGGTCCAATACAGAAGAAATCTGCTCCTTTGAAGACTGCTACAGGCATGATCATCCAGGACCAAGCACAGCAGATGGAATGCTGGGAACAATGGAACACTACTCTGAGCTATATTCCAGAGAGAATGTAGTAACCGAAGAGGCATTAAATAACATTGAGTGCCTGCCTATCTTGGAAGAGTTGGACAGCGAACCAACTTTAGCAGAAATAAAAGTGGCCTTGGATTCCCTCACCTCCGGCAAGGCACCTGTGAAGGATAAAATCCCTGTTGAAGTGCTGAAGTGCTGTAAATAGACCACCACGGAGACCTCAACAGATGGGAAACCTTGACATCTGAGCGTTCAGCCTGGAGGCAGGCGGTGCAGCATGGCCCCTCCCAATTTGAAGAGACACTTGTTCAGCAGGCCAAGGCAAAGAAGCAGTCCCGAAAGCAGCCAAATCAGGGAGCTGGACAGGGGACAGATTGTATTTGTCTTCAGTGTGGAAGGGATTGTCACTCTCAAATTGGCCTTCTCAGCCACACTAGACGCTGTTCCAAGTCCTCTATTCAGAGCACGTTACCATAGTCTCTCGAGACTGAAGGATGCCTACACACTATTAAATAGGTTACAACATCGGGTAGTGCAAAGCAGGATAGGATCATGGGAATATCAGGGGAAACACACAGTGGGTGCTAGAAACTCCTTCTCTCAGAATTGCAGTAAAAAGGTTTAGCTGAGGGGAGAGAAAAACAGGGGACCCCAGGGGACGCTGTGCACTAAGGGTCCCAAGGCTCGCCTTGAGGGCAGCCTCCAGTGCAAAGGACCGAGAGGGTGCTGTGCTGTAAGACAGTGCCCTTTCAGCACAGGAACTCGCTGGGAATAGGTCTGGACTGGTCAGGTAGGATTGATGCCAGTTCCAGACCTGTTTTGCACTATGGCAGGCCCCTTTGTAATAGGGGAAGTTAAAGCGTTAATAAGTTAATAAAGTTGTGGCCCTAGTTTAACCCATACATATCGCGTCTCATCTCATTATTCCGAGCTGGGCGGGGAAGGAAAAAATGAATTTGCTTATTCTCATGCACAAGAACAAGGGAGGCACGGATTTACTTTATATCATTATATGGATAGGTCTTCTGTGTCTTCATGTTTTATACCCTTTATACCCTTCTAGTAAATCTACCCCTAGCAGCTTGGTCAGACTCACAAGGAAAAAAAACCTGGTTTTCTATGTACTCATCAAGGCTGACTCATAAATGCAATCTTGGTTTTAACATCCTAACAATGTAATGAAATATTAAGCACAATATGGCAACCTGAACAAAATGTCTAATGACAACTGCAGAAGCTTGTAAATATCAAGCTAGGAAGCTCTTAATCAAAGGAAACCCAATACACCAGGCTGTTTCTTCCTCCCACTGCCTTCTGCAGCTGGCACATTAGCTTAAATAACTTCATCATCTAACATTGCATAAGCACCTGCTGGCAATCACCCTCCCCCATACAAACATCAAGGGGCAAAGAAGCTCCATCCGGATTATATATTTAAACTGATGACATGCCCAGATTGTATTTTTACAAAGCTACATATATAAAATATAGAATGTATCTCCCCATTTCCTGAAACAGTATGTGGGCTGAGTCAAAGGACTAGTTTATAAAGCATGCCACCCAAGTTCTTTCACAAAGCTCACTGCAACATTAATGGTGAGGTTAATTCAAAACAAATCATTAAATCTGTGCTAGCTTTTCATTAGAGACTTATTTTTATTCTTTTCCCTTCCTTTCCGCCATCTGTCTGCATATTTTATTGATTTCCCCATTGTTCCGGCCTTCCTGGCTCCCTATTTTTTGAGACATTGGCAATTTATATTTTATCACTTTGCCTTTGATTTTAATGATTAAAGGTAATGTATACTCTGGATCTACATTTATGTCTATACACACCCAGACTCAAACACACAGATACATTGAGGATCAAATAATAGAACAGCATCCAGTATAAAAGCATTTCCAGAGTAGCTCTGGCAGCCATCCAGACCCACTCAAAAAATAATGAATATTTAGACCTTGCCAGGTAGATGCCATGGATTGGATCCATATTTTGTCATATTTAGAGAAGGCTCAATGAAATCTTTGGGACATAGATTAATCATTACTAATTTCAATCAAATTTATTTCAGTGAGCATATTCTAAACATAACTAACAGTGTAAAAAGGGATGGGGTGATGATAGATAGATAGATAGATAGATAGATAGATAGATAGATAGATAGATAGATAGATAGATAGATAGATAGATAGATAGATAGGTAGATAGGTAGATAGGTAGATAGGTAGATAGATGATAGATAGATAGATAGATAGTCCTTCATTTTCGAAGAAGACAATCTCCTTCATATTCATTCAGCATGATTGAGATGACTTGCACATGAATTTGTTTAAAGTGAGGAATACTCACTCAGCATTGGCTTCACTCTTTTCTTGCAGTGCCCACCATCATTCAATAACAAGACCAAGTCAAGGCTGAAAATGGGGCTGCAGACAGTGGTTGACCAGGATTTCTCATTCTGCTCTACATGTACGATGAATGTATTGCTGGCTAGGTGACTTTCTGGTGGATCCATAATGGGTTCTTCCACTCTGTCATCCATGCTGGTCTTCAAATGCTCTGTTAGGCATATTCCATAAAGTTGCCAAGGGCCAAGTCCATTAGCTTAGGCTCATCTGGTTTAGTCTACCTGTCATGCAGTTTATCAGGCTCATTCTGCATAGAAATATATCTACTGTCCTACTGCATGGATTTTAAAAATTAGACACACTGAATAAGTTGTTTGTTCTTTTTTATATTGATCAATTGGCCAGTCATAGAAACCCTGAGAAGTTTTTTTTAAAAAAATCAAAACACCAAAACACATCTACAAAGCGACTTTGAAAGGAGTGCTTTCAAGTGGAAATCAATAGGTGGGGTGTGCTGGTAAAATTTTCCACAATTCATCACATGATTTGTATAATGTTATTGTTATGTGCCATCACGTCACCCCCAACTTATGGTGACACCATGAATGAGCAATCTCCACAATGTTCTGTCTCAACAGCCCTGCTCAGCTCATGGAAACTCAAGCCTGTGGGATCTTTAGAGAGTCACTCCATCTCATATTTAGTCTTCCTCCTTTCCTGATGCCTTCAACCTTTCCCAGCATCATTATCTTTTACAGAGAATCCTGTCTTTCCATCATGTGCATGGTAACTGCCTGAGTTTGGGGAATGAGAACAAGGCAAGCCTAAGAGGGAAGGGAAGAGACCAATGGTATCTGGAAGGATGAGAGGAGAGTTAGGAGAAGGAAAGGCAAGAAAGCAAGAAAGGAAAAAACAGAGGGAAAGGAAGCTGGGACTGGTAGCCAGAAAGACAAAGGGGTTGCTACCCCACGAAAATCTGATACAGACTGAATGAGTGCTGGATAGAGGATAAGAAAAATATATGAGACAGAAAAAGAGCTGGGATGGGAGAGAAGAGAAAGAGCATTTTTAGTGTATGGGGGGGGGGGCAAAGGAGGTTCTAACGCAGATGAACCCAATACAGAGTTAATGAATATAAGGATTTAGAGAGAGAAAGAGGAGCATGGGGAAAAAAAGAATAGGTGGGAGGGAAAGAGAATCATTGTGTGGATGAGACTAATGGGTTTTTAACCTGGATGAAGCCAGATGCTTTTCCAAGTAAAGCAGAAATAATGTAATGCAAAAGGCTTGTGGGCTGCACAATCAGAGGTTTTGAATTATGTTAATAGGAGGTTTAAAAACTCTGCTTTTTCATGCAAACACAATGCATTTAAATTGTGGTTGGCATGGGCGTTGAAAACATGCGTGTTCAGCAGTTTCATGGACTATAAAGTTCACAACTAGATTCCAGCAAATAGCTCAGATTGGCACTTTTTCATGCTGATCTAAGTGACTGAAGTTGCTTTTTATTGAAATCAATCATCCCGACTACTTTAACCGTAGAAATATAAAGACATTACCCAAAATTGTGGGTTTTTTTTTCCAGCAAACACAATGGCTCTTTGTACTGGCTCTACTCTTTGTACTCCCACTGCAGAAAGGGTGCACAAGTAAATACATGTAAGTGGTTTTTATGGAGTAACCTCTGGATACCATTAACTGCGAGCTGGAGGTGATGGGACTCTACTCATGTCATCGTTATGCTCTGCAGTTGCTAATAGGATTCTGGCCACGGCCCCATTTCAACACTCACCTGGTGCCGTTTGTACGGCAGTCTCAATAACACACTTTAAGACATTAGCAGTAGAAAGCAGAAAATGTTTCATTTACTTTCAGATCAACAGATCAAACAGCAAACTGAACAAACATGACTGACTGCTTTCAGCAACAGGCCTCAATAGACTAATTGCTTCTAATAAATTACAGAGAGGAAAAGAATTACTAGCAGAAAGGTGTGGCTCTCTGAATTCAGGGACATGGAAAGAAGAATTGGTTAGTGTTGATAGAGACTGACAGTTACCTCAGCCCGGAAAGGTCTCCCCCATCCAAACCTACTAAAGGCAGCAAGCGAGGTTGCAATAACTCCAACATATTCAACACTGCAACATTTGATTGTAGATCTTACTTATTCCTGTCTATTTCCAGCAGCAAGAGTTTTTCCCCTCCTTTACATTTCACTATCATTATATTTTATATATACTCAGGTGGAAGTTTTTTCCTCCAATGTGGAAAGATTTAAACTAACAGACTGGAACATGAATAATGCAGCAGGTCATCAAATCAGCCTACTTCACTTTCCTTTATTTTTTGTAAATCAGAGTCCTTCACTATGGGTCATCCCTACTATTATTTTAGTAAATCATTCAGGCGTCGCTTAAATTCACCTGGGAAACAGAGAGATGGAATGGTTGTTATTATTGTTGAGAAATAGAATGCATACAAAAACATTGCCGAAGCATCACATCTATGAATTCTGATTTTAAAAATACCATTGACATACTTTGCCAAGGAAGAATAAATGGAAACAGTTCTGCAAACAAGCAAACCTTTTGCCTTTTTAATTTAAGTGGGCACTTGGCTAAGGGGTGATGATCATGAAAATGTTCTTATGTAAGAAAAGCAGGGATGTGGCTTGAGAAGCCCAACAGATTAAGAATGTGATTGTTTTTAATAGCTTTCCCTAAATTAGATACGTAACTAAAACGTCCAGGATCCATCTCCTTAAAGGGAATGGATAGGAGACGGAGGCAAAGGTAATGGTCATTCAAGGGCAGCCTATGCTCTCCTGCTGCCTGAGATGGGAAACAAAATGTGACCCCCGCATCACATAATGTGCAGTGTTCTCTCATTGGAGGAGGAGGATGGCATGAAGCAGATCCTCCTGTTATTGGATGTGCCACCCCCTGCTTATGGGATCTAGCCTGGGAGAACTTTGCCCCAGATCCTGGCAGAAACACTCCAGCAAAGATGACTCAAAGAACCAGCAGCAACCAAGAGATGCCATGCTAAGATGATGATGATGATGATCTGCTGTCAAGTCAATTTTGACTTATGGTGACCCCTTTTTCAGAACAGAAAGGGAGGGAGTGGGAGATGAGAGGGAAAAGGGCAATGGGTGAGGGTGGGAAGGCATGGGGACAGGTGCCTGAGACGTGGGTGAGTGAGGGGCAGGGAAGCGGACAAGAGGGTGAGTGAATGGGGGGGCAACTGGGTGTACAAAGGGCTGATCAGGCAGTCAAGGGTGGGGAGTGGGGAGGGGTGATTGGGTGGGCAAGGGGGCAATTGGGGGGAGGGACAGGTGAGGGAGGGGGGTCACTGGGTGGCCGAAGAGGCAATTGAGCAATTGGGGGGCAGGCAATGGGAGGGCGGAAGAGCAATTGAGTGGGTGGGCATTTGGGCGAGCGAGTAAGCTGCGGGGGGGATGAGTGGGCAGGCACTGGCTTTTTTTTGGAAAGCCCAGTGCTTTGATTCATTTTAAAATTCCTGCTCTCTGATAGCAGAAATTTTGTAAAAAACAAAACAAAACAAAAAAACCCAAACAGATCGAGTGTTCACATATGCATAATCAATTCCAATGAATGGATTCCACATCCACCCCAAAATAAACAGGCCTGGACAAGAATGGTGGCCACTGGATAAGTGGAACTGCCTGTTTCATTTCCTCCCTTCTTCTTCCCTTCTCTAAAAGGAAAGCACAGGATGGATCACAGGGGCTTGGCTTGGCTGGCCAGGGCAAGAATTGTCCCCAAGCTAAGTCAGGTGGTGGTGACAGCTGTGATGAGGCTATGGCAAGGATGAAGAACTTTCAACTCAGCTAAGTGTAAAAAAAGAAAAAGAAACATGTACAAGAAATGGAAAAACGGGGAAAGCACCAAAAAGGAATACAAGCAAATTGCCAGTACATGTAGGGGGATGGTAAGAAAAGCTAAAGCACAGCACGAACTTAGGCTTGCTAGAGAGACTGAAGATAATAAAAAGGGATTTTTTAGTTATGTCAGCAGTAAAAGGAAAAAGAAGGAAACGATAGGGTCTCTGCGTGGAGATGATGGCCAATTACTAACAGGGGACAGGGAAAAGGCAGAACTACTCAACACCTTCTTTGCCTCAGTTTTTTCCAAAAATGAAAATAGAGCTCAACCTGAGGGATGAAGAGCAGGTGAAATAGTGTGGGAAATGCAGCACAGAATAGGTAGAGAAGTAGTACAGGATTTCCTGGCTACCTTGGATGAATTTAAGTCTCCTGGGCCAGACAAATTGCATCCAAGGATATTAAAAGAACTGGCAGAAGTAATATCAGAACCATTGGCAATAACCTTTGAGAATTCTTGGAGAACAGGGGAAGTCCCCACAGATTGGAGGAGGGCAAATATTGTCCCTATCTTCAAAAAGGGAAAAAAAAGAAGACCCAAATAATTATCACCCCATCAGAATTACATCAATTCCTGGAAAGATTCTAGAGAAGATCATTAAGCAGACAGTTTGTAATTACTTAGAAAGCAATGCTGTCATTACTAGAAGTCAACACAGGGTTCTCAAAAACAAGTCATGCCAGACTAATTTGATCTCTTTTTTTGATAGAGTTGCAGGCCTGGTGGATGAAGGGAATGCTGTGGATGTAGCATATCTTGATTTCAGTAAGGCCTTCGACAAGGTTCCTCACGATATTCTTGTAAAGCTAGTAGAATGTGGGATAGATAGTGCTACTGTTAGGTGGATTTGTAATTGGTTGACTGACCGAACCCAAAGGGTGATCACAAATGGCTCCCCTACGTCCTGGAAAGAGGTGACTAGTGGGGTGCCCCAGGGTTCTGTTCTGGGTCCCGTGTTATTCAACATCTTTATCAGTGACTTGGATGAAGGAATAGAGAGTATGTTGATTAAATTTGCAGATGATACCAAATTGGCAGGGGTTGCTAATTCCCCAGAGGACAGGATTAAAATTCAAAATGACTTTGACAGATTAGAGTCCTGGGCCAAAACTAACAAAATGAATTTCAACAGGGAGAAATGTAAGGTCCTACAGCTAGGCAGAAGAAATGAACTGCACAGATATAGGATGGAAGACACCTGGCTAGACAACAGTACCTTTGAAAGGGATCTAGGAGTCTTGGTAGACCACAAGCTGAACATGAGTCAGCAGTGTGATGTGGCTGCCAAGAAAGCCAATGCAATTCTTGGTTGCATCAATAGGAGTATAGTGTCTAGATCAAGGGAAGTGATAGTACCATTCTATTCTGCTTTGGTGAGACCTCACCTGGAGTATTGTGTCCAGTTCTAGGCACCTCAATTCAAAAAGGATGTTGACAACCTGGAACATGTCCAGAGGAGGGCAACAAAAATGATTAAAGGTTTGGAAGCAATGTCCTATGAGGAGCGGCTTAGGGAGTTGGGAATGTTTAGCCTTACAAAAAGAAGGTTGAGAGGGGACATGATAGCCATGGTTAAATATTTGAAAGGATGTCATGTTGAAGAGGGGAGAGGTTTGTTTTCCAGGGCTCCAGAGACTAGGACACAGAGCAATGGTTCCAAACTACAGGAAAAGAGATTCCATCTGAACATTAGGAAGAAATTCCTGATAGTCAGAGCTGTCCGGCAGTGGAATAGACTGTCTCGAAGGGTGGTGGACTCTCCTTCTTTGGAGGTTTTTAAGCAGAGGCTGGATAGCCATCTGTTGGGAGTACTTTGATGGATGTTCCCGCATGGCAGGGGGTTGGACTGGATGGCCTCAGTGGTCTCTTCCAACT
This sequence comes from Intellagama lesueurii, assembly GCA_037013535.1. NCBI lineage: Eukaryota > Metazoa > Chordata > Lepidosauria > Squamata > Agamidae > Intellagama > Intellagama lesueurii. The sequence continues at coordinate 144,773,301 of JBAJHW010000004.1, forward strand.
CTATGACTCTATGACTCAACCTCCATGCCAGACAACTACCTTGAGTACTTGGCTTTGAAGGGGTCCTTTGTTCTACTGTCTGAGCACCTTTCGTATCTTGCAGAGGCCCCAGGAGAGAAAGGAGGCAGCCACCTGAAAACACCCCACTTACCTAGGAGCTTCTATTACCAGAGAAATGGCTGCAGCAAGCCAGGCTGGGAGACTTAAAACTATCCCCTCCCTTTCCCCCAGAAAGGAAGGGAAGGAGAAAGGTAGCTGTGTGTTGGGGCAGGATGGGCAGAACAGGATGGGAAGGGAAGCAGGAAGAAGATGAGGCCATGGAGACAGTATCAAGTTCGTACCAGCAATAGCAGTGGCAGAAAAGCAGAAAATACTTAAGGAGGCCTCACAGAACTTTTGGGGTGTGTGTGGAGAGGGAATTCTTGTTTCTCCCTGCCTGAGGGGACATCAGGCAGGGAGAAACATCAGGGCTTGCATTTGTGCTTTACACAGGAAGAGTGGAAAAACAAAAACACCCATAAACAAATGGTCAGTGCCTTGGCCACTGTCAATCATAATTCATCTTTATGATTTTTCATATTTTCTTTCTTTTACCAGTTCTTATTTATTTATTTAAATCTGGTCTTGTACAATATGAGACCATGAAAAAGTTAGTTTTAGACCATGGCTCCCAAAATTGGTGGTACAGCGGTGGGATACGAAGCAATCCAGTAAAAAGGTTGAATTTGCTTGAGTTAAAGGTATTCCTAGCTAGAGGGGGTTAGAATCTGTGGTAAGAAGTGGTTACCCTTTAGAGTCTTGGTGAAGACTTAGTTTCGGGGCTTCTGAACCCAGATCTGGGAAGTCCTAATATAAAGAAAATACCTACTCAAGAGAAACCATTTTACCTCAAGATTTACAAGACCTAGTGGCTAGCTCAAAATCCGGAGCTCTGGGGGTAAAGAGCAGTGGTGGATGGAGTGGAAGCCTAGGTCAGGATAGATCTGAGGTGATAAGAAAAGCTAAGCAGAAAGTTGTTCTTGTGTCTGGAGACAAGAATCGCCCAGACAGGGAAATATTGGGGCAAGGGTTGTGAGCTTGGGAGTGGCTGAGTCAAGCTGCTTCTCCCAAAATCTTCCTGTCATGTCAGAGGATTCTGGGCTATGTAATCCTATAAAGGGATTTTTCTAATATCTGTTCTGTTATACAGAGGAGGAGAACCTCATCTAAAAATTGTTGACAGGGATACCTACCACCCATCCCAGTCACCAGCATCCTATGTTTTTAGCAGTAATCTTGCATTTCTAGAGTTATTTCACTACGGCTGAAATTATTTTCAAGCAGCTACACTTGCAGAAGGTTTATGGCATCATCAGCCTTCCATGGGCATAGCTGCACCAACACAATTTCAACTTACATGTCTTAATCAGGGTTGTACAAAGGTAACACACACATAATTTCATCAGACTTTTCTTCAGAAACAAATGGGATGGGTATTAATTATTTCCTCTGTGTGTGTGCTTACTGAGGATTTATCTTTCAGAGTGAAATGGCTTGAATTTTGGCTGTCTTATGGATTGAAAAAAATTATGTCTATTTGCCCATTAAGTTCAACAACTTCCTGTATCTGCTGATTTGCTGCTCTGCATCAAGATTAATGGAGTAGCAAATATTGTCAATTATTCTCTCCTCCTTAATACCAGAATGTATGAATCATCACCTTGTATTTGACACATTGACAGCATCTCAGATTCAAAAATGAGAGCTGCAGCAAAGATCAAATTCAATTTGTACTGTGCTTCACTAAAGAGAAAGAAAGTTCTTGATGCATGACAGTGAGTGCAAGAGGGCACCCTGTAGACCATCTTGACCATTGGCATTGCCAACATTCACACTGGCCTTTGCTGTGTAAAGCTTAACATCCTTTCTGCTGTTGGCAACACAAGCATGATCTTGCAACTCAATGTTGGACCGTTTCCTAGCATTTTGACTTGTGGTTACAGAAGTATACACATTCTTTTGGAAGACTGAATGATGTCTAAAGGAAGTTTGAAAAGAAACGTGGGGGTGTTCCTTCTTCCTCAGATAATACACCTGATGAATTTTGAAAGCAGCCAAAAGAGTTTTGACAAGGTCTAATAAAACACTGATATTTTAAATAACAATTGTAATATTGTTATATATTTTTATTTTAGTCTTTCTGAAAATTCACTAAAAACAGGATTCAAATAACTTAAAGAAATGCATAGATAGACAAATACAGAGACATATTAGCAACAATAAGCATTCTTGCCTATTACCGTTGCCATTTTTTTCTCAGAGTGAATATGAGGGAATCTGGGGCTTCATCTTCCAGTGTAACAGCTGAAAAAGTCCAAAGGAAGCCAAAAGATTTCCAACAAGCAGGGAGAAAGTCAAGAGTGTTTCACTTACCTTTACCCTGTCTTTTTTAAAAGAGAAAATGCACTTATGACATATTACTTTTTATTATTATTAAATCTTGAATTCTGTTAACTCTTGACCATAATCTTGCGAATAACATATTTCACTGGAATGCTGCACTTCACTGGACACATTTCTAGAATGATATTAGTTGTTCAAGATTTAGTTTAGCTTTGTTTTTTGTTGTTTCAAATGGATCTAAAACAGATGAAAAGTGGCATGAAGGGTTTCATGCCATAACTCCTTAAAATTACATGATGTTAAGGGAAATTAAAGGAATTGAAAAGTGATGGCTTACATTGCAATAATTCAAAATGCTTCTTACTACTTGTATTCCTCACTGGCTCAAACATTATCTTTTAGATAAATGCGTGTGCACAAACCCATCAAAAGAAAACCTAAAAGAAATAGATTATTACTTACCCAAAGTGATTAGTTAGTACCTTTTTATTTCCACATTTCTCAAAAATAACAAGAATATTTTCTTTTAAGTTCCTTTAAAAATAAAATAAAGTAAAATAAAATAAAACTTCAATGCCATTTGCCACTGGCCTGGGGTACAAAATACACTCTCCTCCCATCCAGTTCATCATCAGCAAAACACCTGCAATAGAGCATGCATGCATCACAGCACAAAATAACATTTCAAATACATGATATGTTTTATCCACCAAAAAAAATCTGATATTTGTACTCTGCAAAGGATGATGCCATGTACAGAACACATAAATGTAACTAACAAGTTATAGTTACACTGTATAAAGAATGAAGTTATTCCTCATTCAGATATGATCATATTACAACTCTATATTCCTTATTGAAAAAAGGAACCAGTCACAAGACACTTATCATTTCTAATGAGTTACTTCAAAGGTCTAGATAGAACAGTGGTTCCCAGCCTTGGGTCCCCAGATGTTCCAGAACTGCAACTCACATAAATCCTGGCCACAACAGTTAGTGGTGAAGGCTTCTCTAAGTTTTAGTCCAAGAACATATGGGGATCCAAGGTTGGCAACCACTGGTCTAGAAGCACATTTGTAAATATCCTTGTGGGGAAAAAGACTCACAACAGGGCAAAATACGATAATCCTAACATCATTTTTTAATTTAAAAATTATTAAAAAATCATTAAAAATTAAAAATATTTAATTAAATTGTAGGATTATGTATAGCAGTCTCCTTCAACCACTTACAAGATATGGTTTATAAATCCATTTAAAACTTCAACACTATTCAGTTGTGAACAAATCAAATATGCTTATCACAGGAAAATGGGAGCACTCCATTTTCACGCTCTCTGTTTCCAGTTTTGTTGCTCTCCTGCATCTGGAGAATGATGGGTATGAGGAAAGGAACCTCCACTATCCATGGTGGTTTGCAATGTGAGTCAGCACCATGGAAAATCAGTGTCCAGACTCATGTGGTTATCTCCCATGGATAACAGAGGATAACACTTCTGAGTTGTGCCTCCCCAAGTATGAATGACAGAACCAGAACCAGAGGAAGGTAGGGCTGAAGTGTTCCCTTCTACTCAGAGTAAGTGTGCACACAACCACTGAATTTTGATTAATTAATTCAAGCACACAATAGCAGGGCACAGCTAATAAGACACTATGATGCTCACACACTTATAGAAATAGTGGTGTCTCCTTTACAAGCCCTCCAAGTTTAGTGAAGATTGCTATGTTCATTGTTCATTACAAAGCATTAAAAAAAGAGAAACTCCTTATACCAAAGTTAAATATATTACATAACAAAAATTTAAAAGGGGATGAAATTCCCTGATCGTGGAAAGAGTCATTAACAGTTCTAATTCTAAAACCAGGTAAGTACTTGATGTATATGGAATCCTACAGACCAATATTATTGATTAACCAAGACACAAAAATATGTACGGCTATTTTGGCAAATAGATTAAGCAGTTTCATTGGAAATTACATTTATAAAAATCAGAGTGGATTCATACAAGGAAGACAAATGACAGAGTTAGTGAGGCGTATGCTTAACACAATGAATGTAGTAAGAGGAACAAAATGAAAGACAGAAGTGATAGCACTTGATATATTTAAAGCACAAACTTGGAAACATTGTAGATTAGTTTCCAAGTTTGATGAAGATTGCGTTTCCCCAAGTCAGCTGCTAAAGGGCACTTTCCCCAGGGACCCAATTTGTGGATGTGTAATTCCGATGTTCAAAACCCAATCTTCACTAAACTTGGATGGCTTGTAGAGGAGAGTCATGAGGAGCTTCTCTGTAATTTTGGTGTCTCTAGGTACTTGGGGGGAACTTTCCTGGTGGGACCCTCTTTATGGGTGTATAACTCAGATGTCCAAAACCCAAACTTCGCCAAACATGTAAGACTTGTAGAGGAGAGTCAGGGGGAGCTTCTCTGTAATTTTCATGTCTCTAGATGCCAGGGAGCACATTTTATAGCCCAATGAATTGATGAATCAAAAATCACTAAAAACTCATTGATTCATATTCATCAGGGAGGAATACAAATATGAATAAATGAATTAGTGATTTTTTTTAAATTGAATGTTTAATTTGTTTCTTAATTCATGCCCATCTCTATTATGGACTTTACAGGAGTTAGAGCAACTATGGAGTTCTGCAATCCTAGGAGCCTCCTTAGTAACTTCTTGACTTACGTCTTCGGTCTTATGCTGTCAGTCTACACATTGACCCCATCATCCGAATTGTTTCTAATTCTACCATTCCTCAGATATTTTGTGCAGAAACACACACACACACACACACACACACACACACACACACAGCCCCTTAAAGGTGGACTTTTCCCCTCTTGGCTAGTTCCAACTGTTCAGCGGATCTACTCTTCTTTTGTTGTCTTACCTTTATGCGAACATGTAGGCTAAATAAAGCTTCTATCTCTCTAATGTTGCCTTCAACCTACATTGATCACCACCTTCTTAGATTTGGAAGATCTTTTTTGCACCCCAGTGTTTTCATATAGCATCACAACTGAATGTAAGGATCAGTCTAGAACAGTGCTTCCCAGCCTTTGGTCCACAAACATTCTCGGTCTGCCAGAAGCCCTTGCCAGCACACCTAAGTGGTAAAGGCTTCTGGGACTTGCAGTACAAAAATGTCTGGGGACCCAAGGCTGGGGACCACCAGTCTGGAGTATTCAGTGGTCACACCTAGACCGTCCCCCTGTGGCCTTTAGTTTTCTGAACTGTGGAGTAAATGCCTACAGGAATTCAGACATGCTGTGTATTGAGAAGAAAGCACTGATCATTTGGCCAAGCAAGGGAAGAATTCGAGCATTTAATCAAATCTAGACATTCCAAAGGCTTTATACAGCACATCTTCTTGGGAAACTCACTCTGCAAGACCCCAACAAGCTCTGCAGCTTGTGCTTCAAGCCACAAGAGACCTTGATATTGTGCAAAGATTAAAAAAAAAAGCACAGAAGGATATTAGTACGGGACGGCTTGTCTATTTATCAGGTGAAAGCCACATCAATGTCAAGTTTCTGAAACATGCTGCAGCCTTGCCATGAAGCACAATTAATATGTTTAATGTTAAGAGCACCTATCACAGAAGAAACCGGGGAGGTTGTTGACATGGCACCATGAATTGAGAATGTATAAATGACACCCAAGGCAATTTTAAAGTGTTAACCAATCTGTGGGGGAGGGGAAACCATAAAATGTCAGCGAGGAAATAAAACTTGCACATTAGCTAGCCAGATAGATTTGATACTTGGTATAAAAAGACAACTTGTTTTGAGCAGAAAATGATGGTGTCTCAAGTGTCTTGTCAAACGCGTCCATTGCTTCCTGTCAGGAAGTGCTGTTCCATTTCTGATATTTCAGCACCAGCCATTTGCTATTACAAAGCTAGTACCATTGGCTGTCAGGCATTTGCCTTTTCAATTGGCAGACTTATCTACGTTCAGCAGGATTAGATAGAAATATGTCTCATTCAAATGATGCTTTAGCCCAAGGCTGACCAGCCCCAGGAAAATTGGAGTACATTAGCTTCAAAGAAATTGTCCATACCCCTTTCTGACAGCCAACTTTGAAAAGTGTCCTCCAGTCCACTCATGAAGCTCCTCTCTCGGTTGCTTCAACATTTATTCTTCACATTCGAACAGATATCTTTACAGCTATACCAGCTTTCCTGAAGTGGTTAAGTTTCAACAGGAATAGTCCAATCTTGAGTTTCTAGTTTTATAAATCCTTTGCAAGCAAGGACAGACATTTAGGCTAACACGACACAAGATCATTTTTGTGCCTGGGTAGAGATGCTGATTGCCACTTCTTTCATTCTCCCAGGCAAGAACAATGAACTTCAAAAGATTTCTCTCCACTAGGAGTGATTGTGAAAGTTTATGTGCAATTTTTATAGTTCAGACTTTGGGACAAATAATAATAGCAATAATAAAAACAACAACAATTGTGGAAAGTGTTTTTAGTGTAAAGAGCCTGTATTCTGGACAAAAAAACTTGCATTTTGTGCCAAATGTAAATTTGCCCACCCAATCCCGGAATAAAGACGCGAGACAACAGTATTGGATTCAATACGGGCCACACTTTATTGAAAATAAGTTGCATTTGCCAATCAATTGGCCAGATATAAGGGGCCTGCTGTAGTGCGGAAAAGGTGACAGGTAGGGGTAACCAATACCCCTTGAACATCAAATGGGCGAGTCCCCGGCCCCAGGTTCCAGCGGTCTACCAGACAGCAGGAACCCGGCCGGCCGCTAATAAACACCCCCCAGACCTCAAGACATCTTTATTTGATGACTGTTGGTCCGGAAGTGGCCCAGCGCATCCTTCCCGCACCTGCCCTGTAATCGCACGATCCGCAGAGCCGGGAGGTCGGATGCGCTGTTGGCTTACCTGAAATTACAATTGGGACACACCGAAAGACACCTGTTTTTCCGCACTACCCGCCAGTGTGACCAAAATTACCACCAAATAGCCAACAACCCTTCTCCAGTGTGGGATAGGCGAAAAATCCCCCCATCCAAGAGCCAATCAGGATGAAGGTCAAAAATTCCTATCCGGCCCCAAAAATTGGCGACCCAAATCACACTAGAAATAGGGAGGGCGGGTGGGTGCCCGAAAAGGAAAGAGGGCGAAATGCGGGAAACGCCAACTTAAATATCCGCGCTTCCCCGCCCCCTTGCAGTGACGTGATGGGATCTGTCTCGCGCCATCCAGGATGGTGGGCAAACATCAGCTACGCCCTATCCAGGTCGGTAAACCGACCGTCAGGTGGCTGGAACCTTGCCCACCCAATCCCGGAATAAAGACGCGAGACAACAGTATTGGATTCAATACGGGCCACACTTTATTGAAAATAAGTTGCATTTGCCAATCAATTGGCCAGATATAAGGGGCCTGCTGTAGTGCGGAAAAGGTGACAGGTAGGGGTAACCAATACCCCTTGAACATCAAATGGGCGAGTCCCCGGCCCCAGGTTCCAGCGGTCTACCAGACAGCAGGAACCCGGCCGGCCGCTAATAAACACCCCCAGACCTCAAGACATCTTTATTTGATGACTGTTGGTCCGGAAGTGGCCCAGCGCATCCTTCCCGCACCTGCCCTGTAATCGCACGATCCGCAGAGCCGGGAGGTCGGATGCGCTGTTGGCTTACCTGAAATTACAATTGGGACACACCGAAAGACACCTGTTTTTCCGCACTACCCGCCACAGCATAGGGACTAGCATAGCTAAGTCCCATGCCCGCCACAGAGCCTTTCAAGCTCAAGAAGCAGGCCCCTTCTGATATCATCAAGAAATATGTCCAAACCTGCATCAGACAGGTGGACACCATCACTGTGTAACAAAGCAACATTGCACAATTGGATCCTGTGGTGACAAATCACTGATCCGAGGCCGCCAAAGCAGACACCTCCACACACTTCACTTCAGCATTGTTCAATTGGATCCTGTGGTGACAAATCACCGATCCGAGGCCGCCAAAGCAGACCTCCAAACAATTTTTGTTAACGCCCTATCGGGCCTTGTTAACATCAACAATATCTCCAAGCCTGCCTCAGACAGGTGGACACCATCACGTCGAAGCAGTTCAGCATTGCTCAATTGGATCCTGTGGTGACAAATCACTGATCCGAGGCCGCCAAAGGAGACCTCCAAACAATTCTCTGTCAGCGCCCCGACGGGCCTTGTTAACATCAACAATACTCCAGGCGCCTCATCAGGCTAAGTGCGGGATGATGGTGGACCACGTGATCAGCCTTCCAGGATACTTGGTCTTCAACCGCTTAAGGTCTCTCAAACTGTCCTGGGTCAGTGCTTCACCCGATCCTCTAGGCAGATCGTTGCTTCCCAAATGAACTACCAAAACATCTGGTGGGGACTGGTCAAATGCCGTCTTCCGTCCAAGCTGGCTGCACTGCATGCCATGCATGCCTCTCCAGATAATACATGCATGGGCACTAAGCCCCAAATCGGTCCCACAAGGGGACATGGCAGCATAACGTTCTGCCCAATACACAAAGCCTGGGCCGATGATCATTACGTGTCTTGACCTTCAGTCCCCATCGAACCTGAAACAACATAAACGCCCCTGCCTACACATTAGGTAGGGTTCTGATGTACTTTGAGGACAAGACGACTACCATCACCCCAATTGCATAATTTGTTCAGTGCTATACCCAAGGGCAGCTGGTGTGGAGGCTGCTCCTATTCTAAAAGAATGTGTCCATAATTTCAAGCCCTGAACGCCTACTTTAACCAATGCCAGGTCTGTGAGTTTCCAAAATTGATATCTAGTCAAGGGCGACTCATCCGCATGTTGAAAAAATTATCCTGTGCCCTGGCCTCTAATGAATGCTCATGCGGCATCCACAGGGCATATGCGCTTGATACTACATTGCCCAATACCAACTGCTTCCCTTTACCTTTCTGATCAGCCTTAGATCGTCCGACGGTAATTTTTAACTGACCATCCTGGCTCATCACATCTCTCTGCTGTAAGGCATATTGAGAGGTGTCTGCTTAACCTGCTGCCACCAGCTCACTAACTCCAAGTGCACCAAAGGAAGCTACTAAGGCGGCTGCATTAAAAAGTGCCACCTCATATTGACCCTTACCTAATCCTCCCCATTGATCGCATATACACTCCAGAAGTAATGGGGATATAGGTGTCCTGGAATCAGACACCCTACCACTCTCCTTAGACCATCCTTCCAGCATCTCCTTTATCCCATAGTCTCCTGAAAAATCTTGGTGCCCCTTGATCTTTGCGTAGAAAGCCAGCGCTGACAGTTTACCCTGGATGGTGCCTGGCGCTAGCCCCTTTCTGCAAAGGAATATTATAAATTGTTGCAGTAGCTCTACCAGAACTGGCCAAACCTGTTCCAGTTCCACGGTCTTCCTAAACTCCTGGACAATGAATTCCGAATCCCAAGGACCCAGCTACATCTGAATTCAATTGCAAGTCCGCTCTTAAGCTGACTTCAGATCTCCAAAAGGGGACCCCCTTAAACTCCTCAAGGAATTTTTCAAATGAGCAGGTCTTCTCCCATACCTTTATGTCACCCTGTTTCTGTGCAGTGAACGCTTGAGACCTCTCATAGCGGAACAGAAGCGCTGCAAAAGGCACGGCCTGGACCCACTACTCTACGTGCGACATTCAAATGCCCCACTATCTCTTGCAGCTCCTTAAGCGTCACTTTTTTCTTGCTTAGCAAGTCACTAACTCTGGCTCGAAGGTCCAACATTTGTTATGGGTCTTCGGCTAGGGGCAGCACCAGTTCGCCTGCCAACGTAAATGCAGTTAGTATGGATCTACAGTTACCCGAGATCCTTTCCAACAAAACAAAAGAAAATGATCAAGTAATGGGCCATGTAATTACTATGCACCCTTTGCCCAATCTTCCTTTCAGTAAAAGAACAAATTTCACACACACATACACACACACACACACACACACAAAAAGGCTCAAGACACCAAGCAGCTCATCGTACTCTCCCTGAGCCCTTCTTAGGAATTATGCCAAATGGAGAGATGCGTAGGTTCTAAATAGGCAGTGTCGAAAAATATCTAGGACCTGACTCTCTACTTCCTTGTCAATTTTCTTTTGAAATGTGGATAACATACCTACCACCAATCTATGGTTATGTGCGATAGACGCTCTCCGTTCACCCATGGCTGAGATCTTAAATCCGTACTTCGAGCTTTCCAATAATTAAGAGGCGTCGTCCCTATGAGGGCAAGGCCCCAGTCTCTACAAAAAAAAACCCAAACTTTAATTGCGCTGGGTCCCTTTTCCAGGGTCGCCTCTGCCACCGTTGGGTTTCTCGGTTAGATCTAAAGTAGCCATTAATGGACTCAAACTAATGAAATCAATGACCTGGCCTAGTGCAAAGACATGTTAGGCAGCCCCATGTTTATGGACATGTGGGGTGTGTTTGTGGCGAATCCTGTTGTGGAGCTGCTAGCCAAAGGCCATGCAGGTAAAAATGCCCACGTGCCCGATGTAATGGAGGACTCACTTGAAGGCGTCATAACCATACCGGTGTCCTCGCAAAGTTGTGGGGTGCTGAAGCCAAACTCCTTGACCTCCTCATGCCCATCTTGATATAGGAATGCTGGCTCAGACACTACAGGTGCAGATGAGCGTTGTTTCTCCAAAGTGTGATCCCTTGGAGTTGCAGACGCCGTGGCTTCATCACGCCTAGCCGTAGTCTCCGAAACCTGGACAGGCTCAAGAGCAATAAATCTATCCATTAATTTCTGTGCTAATGACTTAAAACTGGCCTTCCTGATGCTTTAAGGTTCCCAAGCTGATCTACATGGCAGGGCCTCGCTCAACTGTGGAGACTATCTGCAACTCCTGCCTTAGACCATAGCAAGAACATAGGGCCAACTTTAACAAGGCTGTTTAAGGTGCCCGAATCAGCTGTTCCACTTTACTCAATATTAATTAATTAAATCCTGTGGGTAAATGCTGTTCTCTGTGTATCTATATGTTCCTTGATAGTTGAGAGTAAATGCTATTATAATTAATTTAATTACAAGGCCACATTTGGTACTGGTGACAACAATGACAATTACTTATCAGGGTCACAAATCCAGGCCTGAGTGCACAGCCAAGGACCTAAACCACTGAGTTATTCGGCAGGCAGCTGCAGCTGCAGCATGCAATTCTACAACTACCAGGTGCTAAAAAACCGCTAGCAAACAAACAGCTGTTCCTGATATAAACAGCACAAAGCACTTGATATTAACAGAACTTTTATTAACTAACCACCAGTTCGCGCTGCAATGCCTGTCCCAAATTTTATGAATGGCCAGAACTCTCTTAGAGCTGATTATGAGTCAATATAAATATTCCTATTCTTAAACTAAGTACCAATTATAATATTCAATTTTATCCAATATTAAATGTATGTACACAGATATCGATTATTTATTCTTAGACTAATTACCAATTATAATATTCAAATTTATACTAAATGAAATGTATTTAATCAGATATCACTTAATATTTATTCTAAAACTGATCACCAGTTATAATATTCAACTTTATACTACCTGAAATGTATTCAATCAGATATCAATTAATATTTACTCAAAATTAATTACCAATTTAAATATTCAAATTTATACTATGTGAAATGTATTTAAACAAATATCAATTAATATTTATTCTAAAACTGATTACCAATATAATATTCAACTTTATACTATATGAAATGTATTTAATCAGGTATCAATTAATATTTATTCCTAAACTAATTAACCAACTTTAATATTCAAATCTATACTATATTAACCGTATTTAATTAGTTGCCAATTAATATTTATTCTTAAAGCATTCGAACACAAAATGGCGGAGAGGGAGAAAAGAGCGGGAAGATTCATCCCCCTATATGACGTCCACGCCCAAATGCTACCAATTTAAGTTAAACAGTAAAACTACAAATTATAATAGGAATCACACTAGCACAATACCGCTTGTAAATAAGTGCCCTGGATCTTGTAATATGCTCTATAAATAATATATTGTTGATTACAATTGTAAACTTTGCTAAGGTTATGCCAATAACGTATCAATTTTTTTTTTGTATATTGTAATCTATAGAATGATATCAACACCAATAAATTCTATAAACGCTTAATATTAATCCAACAATAAAATGAATTTCCTATTTGCACCTACAATGAATTTACCCGTATAACTATAACTAATATTACCCCTCTTATTTATTCTACGATTGATTCTATCCTGCAATGAATGTTAAACAATATGAATGATGTTCTTTTTATCAAAGGTTTCCTTCCTGTTAGGTTATAAGGCAGCCAGCTAGTAGCTCAAAATGGTGGTGAGGGAAAGGGGGGAAAAAAATAAATAAATAAAAAAGGCGCGAAAATCCGTAACTAAAGTGGCTCCCGGTTGCTGGTCTGCAGAGCAGCACCAAATAAATAAATAAATAATGATAATAATAATAATAAAAAATACAAAATTCCAACTCTAAGCAATCCCCAGGTAAATAATAACTCCAACTCAACTCTAAACACGCTTCCTTTGTAGTATTTAAACGACTAAGGCTGAAACGAAGCCCCGCACCGCACCGGGCGCGGTTTTTTTTTTTTAACCCCCTTACGCCTTATTCCTTTTAAAATAAACTTTTAAAACCTCAAGGCTCCAACTATCTGATATAAACACCTCCTCACCTTCTCTTAATTATATTAGTTTTAAACTATTTAAACAAACAAAACCCCTCGCGCTGCAGTGCAGCGGCGCAAAACCCCGCTGCTGCTGCTGCTTAAATCAATAAACTTATTCAGTAAAAATAAACAAACACAAACAAAAACAGCTATTGACGATTGAAAAAACAACAATAACAACTTAATTAAACAGTAATAAAGGAGTTGCTCCCCAGCCGGGACTTGAACCAACAACCTTTGGAACTCCAGCAGGGCGCCCTTCCACACAGAGCTATTCCTGCTGCTAGCCAACCAACAGTAATTTAACTCAGAACAATGACAATATAAGATGTAACCCAAGGAGGGAGAGGACGTTTCTCTCCCGTCTGACGAGAAAGAGCTGACGGAGCGAAAAAGCGAGCAAGGCAGTGTGATCCTCCTTTCGGATGCCCGAAAAGGAAAGAGGGCGAAATGCGGGAAACACCAACTTAAATATCCGCGCTTCCCCGCCCCCTTGCAGTGACGTGATGGGATCTGTCTCGCGCCATCCAGGATGGTGGGCAAACATCAGCTACGCCCTATCCAGGTCGGTAAACCGACCGTCAGGCGGCTGGAACCTAGGTATCTGGCTGCAGAGCCAGAGGTTGGAAGTTCAATTCCTCACTGTGCCACCTCCGAATAGAGCCAGCCTGTGTGGCCTTGGGCAAGCTGCACAGTCCTGGGATGCCCCCAGAAGATGGGAATGGTAAACCACTTCTGAGTCCTTTCTGCCTGGAAAACCCTGTGCAAAAATGCAGGCCAGTATCTTTTTTGCTTTGCATGCTCCCTGATGTATTGCAAAATTCTTTTTGCCACCAGTACAAAACTAGGTACACAGTGGAGAGCTCACATGGCAGAAGGAAACCCTTACACACTTCCCTGTCCACTCCACATTTAGAAATAGGATAATGGTCACATTTGTGTGTGTGGGGGGGGGGATGTGGTTGCTGACTTTAAAAAGTGCTTCTTTCTCGCTGTCACCAATGACCAAGAATTCACTAAGGAATTGCTCTCCCCGCCCCCCTGACAGCACATTTGAATGTGTCAGGATATATTTTTTTCATTGAGGGCAGAAAATTTTGCAAGTATTCCATACATCATGAGGCAACAGTGAACTTTCTTGTGATGGCAGCTTGCTAAGTAAATACACCACAATGAACCAAATGGACTTTACCTGTTCCCATGAGCTGCTACTGCTATGTGGCTGCTCAGTCTAGGCCCCTAGTCAAAGAGCACAGATCCTCCATCCACATTGACTTGCCTCAGTGCCTCTCGGCCTCTCACCTTGCCTCTACCCTTCCAGCCTTAAGACTATACTAGGGAGAGGCAAATCAGTCACAATCTAATCCATGTGACTTTTACATGTGCACTGTCATAAATCTACTGTTTCCACTTTCCACACCATCCCACAAATATATTTCACGAGCACTTCTTTTTGTATCCATCTAGCTTGTGTGTGTGCATTTGCCAGATATTTTTCCCTAATACCTACATTGAGTATTCAAGTTTGGAGCCAAGGACTGCATTGCAAACTTTGAAGAAGGGCACAGCCCAAAAGATGAATTTGTTCTGATTCACATATTCCTCAAGGAAGCATGGACTAAGTAAGTTTACTGCAGTCCCAACTGCATTCCTCAACATCCCTGTACTAAGTGGCATCATTGTCTGAACAGTCTGTAGCATACAGTGTAGATATCTCAATTTTCTAGGCATTGTTGCTTGTGTCTTGTGATTTCATTCCAGAGACTCTACATTTTCCTATTAGGAAAATGGTATTCCTTGCACCTTATGCCAATTCAGATTACATGTGCTACCAGCTAAGTATATCCCACTTGCCACATATCAACATAAATATAAATGTAGAAGAAAGAAGGAAGTTGATAATATCCCCACCCCACTCCAAATCGGTGTTCTGGGTATAATAGGACTATTCATACTGCACAGATGTTCAACAGAAATGAGATCAGCACCTCAATGCAAGAAAGTGCATTACCTATTTTTATTACTCTGGCGATATAGAGCAAAAGAAAGGAACACAGTGTATGACCTTGAATGCATCACAGAAGAAAAAACTGTCTTTATGATCCCAATTGTAACTGGAAATATGTTCACACAAAGTCCAAAAACAAGTGAACAAACACTACCATTGGTGGTTATCATATATTGTTTTACTGTAAACATTTTACTTAAGATAAAAGATGAAAGAAAAGGAGGGGGGAAGAAACAGGTTATTCCCCAGGGAAATTTGCACTGAAAATGCAGACTGACCACCAGAGATAATTGAAACTATAGAATGTGGCCTCCTGGTTAATGTTTTCAAAATGCTAGTTTTGGATTCTTTAGTATTGTGAAAATTTAACCTTTTTACAAATTTTTCATAATGTTCATGTTCAGATTATGTTTCTATTCAGCATGACCACTGTCTGAATTTGTTATTACTGTTTTGCTCCAGAAAGAGAAATGTGCACACAGAAGCAATATTTTATACTCACAGCTTATGCACTCATAGCACTAATCATTTGCATGAGAATACCCATTGGGGACCAGTGGGATGCAAATCAGGGACAATGCACAGCCCTCAGTTAGATGCCTGCTTCTAGAGTGGTGTGTGCTCATGTTTGCATGTATATGTGTGTGATAAAGAGACAAAGAGAGAAAGAGACTCTTATTTACACTGGGGAAAGTAAATTAAGAAATCCAAAAGATCCAAAAGATCTCCTGTATGGAGAATTAGTGCAGGGAAATCGCCCCAGAGGGAGACCACAGCTGCGATACAAGGATATCTGCAAGCGGGATCTGAAGGCCTTAGGAATGGACCTCAACAGATGGGAAACCTTGACATCTGAGCGTTCAGCCTGGAGGCAGGCGGTGCATCACGGCTTCTCCCAATTTGAAGAGACCCTTGTCCAGCAGGCCGAGGCAAAGAGGCAGTCCCGAAAGCAGCAAAATCAGGGAGCTGGATAGGGGACAGATTGTATTTGTCTTCAGTGTGGAAGGGATTGTCACTCTCAAATTGGCCTTCTCAGCCACACTAGACGCTGTTCCAAGTCCTCTATTCAGAGCACGTTACCATAGTCTCTCGAGACTGAAGGATGCCTAATCTATCTGTCTACTCCTGGGATTGTCATTATTGCTGCATGCCATCAAGTCACCTCTGACTTATGCAAATCCTATAAATGAGACATCTCTAAAATGTCCTGTCCTCAACAGCACTGCTTATCTTTTGGAAACTCAAGCCTATGGCTTCCTTTAAGCAGTCAATTCATCTCTTATTTCATCTTCCCCTTTTCCTGCTGCTTTCAAACTTTCCCAGCACCATTGTCTTTCCCAGAAAATCTTGCTTTCTCATGATGTGCCCAAAGTACAATGGCCTTAGTATCATCATTTTTGACTCCAGAGATAGTTCAGGCTTGATTTACATTTGTTGGTCTTTCTGGCAGTCCAGGGCATCTGCAAAGCTCTCCTCCAGCACCATATTTCACACAAATCAATATTTTTACTGTCAACTTTCTTTAATGTCCAGCTTTCATATCTCTGGTTTCATTTCACAGTTCTTCAGGTTCATAGTCAATTGAGTTCAGTAATACAAATCTGTTCTTTATGTGGACTTTAAATTCAACAGGAATGCTGTTTAAATTATAATTTGGCACTATGATGCTTTTAGTATTCTTTTTCAGCTCCTGGTTTTGTTTTGGCTGAGAGACTACAGCTTTCCCACCCCCTGATTCCACTGACATAGTCTATTTGATTTCTATATTCACCATCTGATTATGTCCATATGTACATTCATCTATTTATTTAAAACATCTATTTGCAAGAAACAGATTACTGGCCTTGGAGAACTCTTAGAGTCATTCTTTTGCTGTTTCTGTCCCCTGAACCAAATTTTCCAACAATATTTGGTTCTGCTTTTTTTCCTACTTCTGTGTTTCAGTTGTCTGCGAATATAAACATATCTTCTCTTGGTTTGTGATCAATTTTCTCCTGGATGCTTGTGTAAAAATTTTCAATTTCATCTTCTTCATTATCTGCAGTTGGAGCATAGACTTGGATTATTAAATGTGTGTGATTTTATTATAAAAATTGAAATGTAATAAATTAATTAGACCTGAACAAATAAATTAATGACCTGAACAAAACCTTTCAGAAAAATTAACAAATCTTGCTGTTAATATAGCACTGCATCTGATGGATAATTGATGTAAATACACAGATTAACCAGTTAAAAGCAACAGTGATGTATAACATGTTTATATTATTGCTTCTATGCCGCTAATGTTTATATTACTGCTTCTATGTTGCCATTAGTGCTATTAAGCAAGAAAAGTAGATAAAGTCATTGCTAAGAAATGACAGCGATTGCTTACAAGCAGGTAGCCGCTGCTTTATACCAAGTTAAACAGACAAAAATTTATCACACCCTTAAGATCAAGAGACACAATAATAGAGAGCTTAACATAAACAGAGACTCTATGATCGGGTGAGAAACAATGTTTGTTTTGCTTATTCATTACTATGCTAAATCATATTTAATCATGTTATGCTTTCTCTTGTTTTTGTCATTAATCTTGCATAAGATCTTTTTGAAGCATATTTTGTGTGATTTGTAAACAGTTTATACTGTTAACTATTAGAATTTTGTAACAGAAGTTTAACCTCAGAGATTTTTCATTAGTTCTCTGATGCATCATATTCATTTTGTATTATTAGAAATAACTCTGGAATGTTTTAGACAAGTTTTATTGCACTCTATAAAGTATAATCTGTCCCTCTGTCTAACAAAGTTTTAGTTTAGACCCATGCCATCATATATTTTCCATGGACTCAGTATTAACTCTGTTTTAATTTTGAAGTATATTTTTGTAACTTTTGCTTTATATTCACAAGACAACTTGTGAATACTCATTTTATAAACCAGGTGCATAAGAAGTAGAAATACAAAGTACCCATGAAAAAGGACTTAAATAATTAAATGAGAGGGTGGGAAAAGTCCCTGGGCAACACATTACAAACCTGAAATAATTTTGTCAGCTGGAAACAGAATAGACGTCTGTGATTTGACCTGCAGGTCTGCAATTTAGTTGGCCCTTAAAGAAAAATGTACAGAGAACCTGCTTTATGGTTTTTAAAGCACCTCTTGGCCCCACCCAATTTCAATTTTTATTTCAAATATTGTGCTGCCTAGAGGATGCAAGGTTTTATTGTATTTTTATTGTTATTATTAAAAATTGTATTAGAAAACTTTTAGTGGACAGGGCTCATGATACTGGCCTTCCAAGATCCACAGTTGTGCATGTGTAGCTCATGGAGTTCTGGAGATCAATGATCCCTGCTGAAGGGCAATGTAGGGCAAGGATGGGGGACCTCTTTCTATGTGAGAATTGAATTCAGTTTTAGAGAAGTTCTTGGAGGCTATATTGTTGGCCAGGGTCAAAGGAAAAGAGTATGGTCCAAAACACTAGTATATCTTTACTTAAAGCTCTTCCTGTGAGTAACCAAGGAGATACTTTTAAACCTTTTAGAATGAGGAAGTCTGGACAAAATCTAGGAAACCACCAGATAGCAACCTTAATGGGAAAGGTAGACGGCCATTTTTGGAATACCAGAGGGTCAGACTGGGGCCACAGGAGGGCTAGATTTGGCCCCACAGCCTGAGGCTTCCCACATTTAGGTTAAAGGAGGCTAGACAAGTAACACTGGATATAAACCTTTGTCTACCAATGTAGAAGAATGACAGGGCATTCATGAGAAATAGATACAAGCTGCCATCATGTTATCAGCACACATTATGCCATCAGTACATATACCACCTAATGTCAATCTACTTCATTCCAAAGATTCTCAGCAGCTGGCACAAAAATGCTAAAATTTTAGACTGCAAAATGTATGTTAAACATGTTCTTAAGAGTCACATCACAATAACAAAAGTGAACAGCACTGCATGCCCTCAGTATACCTCTGCCTGAACAACAAGAAGTAATCTTTACAGCTCTCAAAAAGCTCAACAAATTCCTGTCTTGACAGATCCCGCCTTCAGGTACAGAGCTCTTCAGCTCAAATATGACATCTAAGAACACCTCGTTTTATCTCAAACCACCCCATAGTGAGAAGCAAGTTAAAACAAGGCTTTGTTTTTAGATCTTCAAGCACAAATGGCTTCCCCAAAGTTACAATGGAACAGGCTGTTCAGAGACAACCTATCCTTGAATTTTGCCTTGAACTTAAGAAGCAGTCAGAACAATAAAAGACAGGACAGGTTGAATGGGTTCCTTGCAATCTACATTGGCCGTGAGGCATGCTGCTGCATTGTGCACTACAGGAAGCTTCTGCAGACCTTCAAGGTCTGTTCTACATACACTGAATTACAGGTAATCCATCCCTGAGATTACCAGGGCATCACTATATAATATATAGCTAGCTAAAGGCTAAATATCAGATATGCAGATGATACCACTCTGATGGCAAAAAGTGAGGAGGAATTAAAGAACCTCTTAATGAGGGTGAAAGAGGAGAGTGCAAAAAATGGTCTGAAGCTCAACATCAAAAAAACTAGGATCATGGCCACCGGTCCCATCACCTCCTGGCAAATAGAAGGGGAAGATATGGAGGCAGTGACAGATTTTACTTTCTTGGGCTCCATGATCACTGCAGATGGTGACAGCAGCCACGAAATTAAAAGACACCTGCTTCTTGGGAGGAAAGTGATGACAAACATAGACAGCATCTTGAAAAGCAGAGACATCACCTTGCCGACAAAGGTCCGCAGAGTCAAAGCTATGGTTCTTCCAGTAGCGATGTATGGAAGTGAGAGCAGGACCATAAAGAAGGCTGACCGCCGAAGAATTGATGCTTTTGAATTGTGGTGCTGGAGGAGACTCTTGAGAGTCCCCTGGACTGCAAGGAGAACAAACCTATCCATTCTGAAGGAAATCAACCCTGAGTGCTGACTGGAAGGACAGATCCTGAAGCTGAGGCTCCAATACTTTGGCCATCTCATGAGAAGAGAAGACTCCCTGGAAAAGACCCTGATGTTGGGTAAGTGTGAAGGCAAGAGGAGAAGGGGACGACAGAGGACGAGATGGTTGGACAGTGTCATCGAAGCAACCAACATGACTTTGACCAAACTCCGGGAGGCAGTGGAAGACAGGAGGGCCTGGCGTGCTCTGGTCCATGGGGTCACGAAGAGTCGGACACGACTTAACGACTAAACAACAACAACAACAAAAGGCTAAAGAGAGCCCACAAAGGCTCAATGTTCAGTAAAAGAACATACATTTGGTAAGCACAAAGTTCGACATTCATGCTCTGCAGCCTTCATTTCAAAGATTCTTTGGTTCCTGAAATTCTCAAGAGCCACTGCCAATCCAAGGAGACATTACTGGTCCAAACGAATTAGTGGTCCATCTTAATGAGTGCCTCAGTCAGTTCATACATCTAATTCATGGAAGTGTTTTTAATTGCCAGCTTAACCTCAACGCTCAGAGTCAGTTTGGGCCCTTTGTTAACTTTTGAACCTGTATTAAATCACTGTGCAAAAGGAGCAAACAGCAGAACCTGACAGTTGACTTTTTGGAAAACACAGGGGTATTGATAGCTGAACTTCTAAGCACAGCTGCTTCCATGAGCACTGGGAGCTGTTTGATTCTTTGATGCTTCAGTACTTTGATTCTTTTGTCATTTAAATCCCTGTTCATGAGATGGTAAATATTTGCTGCGAATGATATATGATAGTGGCCTGTCTCCATCTCTCCTCAGCTTCACTACAAAGTCAAAAAATAACAATGCTAATAACGGGGTGTGTGTGTGTGTATGTCTGCATCCTCATGGAATCTGGACTAGGAAGATCTCCTGTAGCCCCCCCATGTCTTGCCTCTATGTTGTAGCTAGATGGGGAGGGCAGGCATCTCCCAGCCTTCCACTCAGTGAAGGCTTCTCTCAGGTAAGGAGGAGAGTTGATAGCTGGAGGCGGCTCCTCCTTCTTCTGAAAACCAGTTACCCTCCTTACTCCAACTGTCAGGAGCTCCGGGGAGCTGAGAGGTAGGCCATAGTCCTGCATTCCAGTGAGTGGGAGTTTCCAGGAAATGACCATATTGGATTTATTCAACTACATCAATCCAGGGAGGAGATCCAAGCAGGTTCCTGGCAAGACAAAAAGCCACTCGTGTTCCATGGCAGACGATGCAGGTTCAGGGCTCCCTTCACCAGTGCACTGGAGGAGGCCAGGGGAGCAAGAATCATGAGTTTTAGCACAGCTGCAGGGGTGAAAGCAACAGCAGCCTTTCCCAAGTCTCCTCATGATTTAAAAATATTTTTGTAAGTTTTGAAGTGGCATATCAGTACAGCAGTAAAATAAAAATGGGAGAAAAAAAGGAAGAGTTTGGACTGCGAGCTATCCTGAAGCCCAAAACCCATTGTACTTGGCATCAAGAATTCAGCAAACTCCACAGATTCCCACAGACACTATTTACTCCAACAGAGGCAATTACACATAACAAAATTAGTTCGGGTTTTTTTAAGAAGTGTGACCAGAATCAATTTAACACAAGTCCACGTGGCTGTTTAAACTCCACCCCCACTTCCCAGCTGAAAAAAATGCACACTTAGCTGTACGTTGTGCAGTTGGAGATTTTTAAATCGCCTTCAACTGTGCCAAATCTGACACTAAAACAGTAGTACTATGATGTGCAATCAAGCCTTAAGCCTGTGTGTGTTCTGTGCCGTCAAGTCGGAACCAATTGATAGCAATCATAACAGGGCTTTCAAGGTAAGTGAGATATTTAAGGAATGGTTTTACCAGTTCCACTCCTTCAGTGAGCTTCTGTGGCTAAGTGGGGATTTGAACCCTGTTCTGTCCATCACTGTATCCACTACACCAGAGATCCCCAACCCCCAGTCCGCGGCCCGTGTGCTGGTCCATAGCCTGGGCCAGACTGGGCCGCCGAGAGAGACCTCCCGCCGCCCCCCACGCACGCACTCACCCCTGCGCCGCCCGTTTGCGCCTGCGTGTGCGCTCCGGCATGCCAGCGCGAGCGCCGTGCTGCCATTTGCGCATGCACACGGGGTGCGCATGGGCCCGCACGAGCGCGTGCCAACATTTGTGAATGCGCGCGAGTGCTCATGAGCATGCGCAAATGGTGGCGCTCGCTCATGCAGGCCCATGCGTGCCCACGCGCATGCGCAAATGGCAGCACAGCGCTCGTGCAGGTGCGCGCCCCCCGTGCGAGAGCACACATGCACTTGTTTGTGCATGCGCACGAGCGCGGGGGTGCCCCGCCTTCCCCAGCTGGTCCGCAGACCGAAAAAGGTTGGGGGACGCTGCACTACACCACACTGGGAATCCTGTTGTTACTAGATACGTGAAAATCTGTCACCTTTGTTTCTGTTGCCTCAGAATCACAGTTGCCTTCTTGTTCAAGTTCTTTACTGGGCTGTGAGAAATGTTTTTCCCTTTCCTCACAGAAATGTGTGGACATTTCAGAATTTTCCTAAGGTAATTGTTTTCTACATATTGGCCAGAAAATCTCAGATGTAGATTGCTGCAAGTTAAGAAGTCATTAGAGGCTTTTGCTGTTGTGTGCTGAGTTGCCGGACTTGCCATGAAACAGGAAATACGTATACTGACTTCTTTTCCTACAGCAATTAACCACTGAGATTTACAGCAATTGTGTTACACTGGTTTAAAAATACAGTAGGACTCCAAACGTTCTTGCTTAATGTTTATCTTTTACACATTGCATCCTTTGACTGTAGCGTGTCTGTGCACATTCTTCAAATATATGTTTGTGTTGTGCACATTTTACTTGAATGTCAGTTGAAAAAGAGAAAGAATATTCTAACCAAAACTTACACCACTGCTTTCAGTAACAGTCTTGCAAACCATGGGTACATTCATACAGAATCTCAGATAATCTTAGATTCTTTTCCATACCTAGTTGCCACCCCATTCCTTAGAAACAACTTCTTGAAAGCATTTTCCCCTGCACAAAACTTTAAACAACACATGCTCCACGCTATTCAATAGAACTAAACAGGAGGCATGGATTTTTCAGCACAGTAGGTTGAGCTGAGTAAAATAGGTATAATTTAGCTTAACTTTCATATATATACATATATATATAAAGCCCATAATGCAAAGACTCTTGTGTAGGTATGTGAGTCCTGTGCCACCTATAGAGCTAAAGTTACAGGAATGCAGGAGGCTGCCTCAATGGATTAGACCCATTATAGATACATTCCTTTAAATTCAGTACAGCATATTTCCATACAAAGAACAAAATAAGTAAAGTTCATTTTCATGGACAGATTTGAGACAGGTGTGCCATATTCATGTTTTGCTTCAGTCAGGCTGACCCTGGTAGCAATATCAGTCCCTCTCAGGGGCCAATACAGTGGTGCCTCGACTTACGAATGCCCCTACCTACGAACATTTCGACTTACGAGCAGCTCCGCTCGCAAAATTTTGCTTCGACTTGCGAGCGGAGCTTCAACCTAAGAACAGAAAAAGGCAAGGGAAAAAGGCAGGAAATTCAAACCATTGGTGGCGAAGAGGCTGCTTCTTTGTAGCTCTTTCACCCCAATGGTTAGAGCAGGGGGTCAGGGAACTTTTTTACTCCTGCGGTGCAGGAGGAGGAAGGAGAGGCAGGGGCGGCTCTGGATCGCCGCATGGCGCAGGAAGCCGGTGCGCTCCCTGCCCATCCCTGGCGCGGGTCTACTCATGAGTAAGGGCGGCCGAAGGCACTGGGCTGGGCTGAGGCGCGCGGGTCGGAGGGGCTCCTCCGTGGACGGGGCGTGCGGCGGCGGCGCAGGAGGAGGCTCCCCGCCGGGGAGTGAGTGCCATCGGAGGAGGCTTTGGTCTGCCTGGTAAGGTGCTGCTTTTTCCTTTTTAGAAACTTCTGGGTGGGTTTTGCAGGGTGGGTTTGGGCTGAGGGGGGTTATGTTTCTGTGCTGTGTTGTTTTTTGCAGTCCCAGCGTGGGGATTGCTCAATGTTTATTTTTGGGTTTTGGGGTTTTTTTTGTTTGTTTGTTTTGTTTTTGCAGCCTTCGGGGCTTGCACTGTTTATTTTTGGTTGTTGTTGTTTTTAAAGCCCCAGCACCTTCCGATGGGGCTTTCTGTGTGCTTTATAATTTTTCTGGTATTTTTTTGAAATGCTGGAACGGATTAATCCCATTCCCATGCATTTCAATGGGAAATGGTGCTTCGACTTACGAGCATTTCGACTTAAGAACACCGTTCTGATACGGATTAAGTTCGTAAGTCGAGGCACCACTGTACTGAGGAAATAATGTACCAACAGACAGTCTGAATGTGGCAATCTTAACAGTAGGATCCATAGTCAAGCAATGGCCAGACATATCTCACAGGGAAAAAATGAATTGAGATCCTCCATTCTACCAAACCATCATACACTGGAATAAAGAAACTTGTGTTGATTGAATTTGGGAGTATTGATTGAATTTGGGGGTATTTTCTGATGCTGGTAAGAATTCTAATGCAGTTGGGGTAACATTCCCTCGAAGCTGCGCGGGTATGTGGCTGTATCGGTGCTGCACACCTGCAGCCAGTGTTGCTGCCCTATTGGTTCCAGAAACCTGAACGCACACACAAACACACATACACACACACACACACACAGTGTTGGTGGAAAATTAGAGGGAACATTGAATTAGGAATATAAAAATGCCCCATATCCAAACAGGCCATTATGTGTGCAGAAACAAGTGTGTTCCCTCCAAACAACCAAAGCGAGAGAGAGACGAGAAAAACAAAATAAAATTAGATTTAAATATATAATGGAAAATTAAGGATACACTTGTATTGCGAGGTCTTTCCTGCTCAAATAAATTAGAGTGACAGTCCTCACAGAACAAAATTTGATCCCTTATTGATTGATTGATTGATTGATTGATTGATTGATTGATTGATTGATTGATTGAATTTGTACCCCGCACCATCTGGCAACCAGGCCACTCTGGGCGGCTAACAACAGTATAAACAACAATATTAAAACACGATAAAAATAAATTAATTAATATAAGCCAAATAGGGTAAATTAAAACAGACGGCAATAAAGGTGGTAAAAAGGGTGATGGAGAGGATGACAGAAAGGATGATAAAAGGAAGGCTGAGATCTTAATGCTCCGGGAAAGCCTGACGGAAGAGCCAAGTGTTCAATGCTCGTTTAAACCCATCCAGCGAGGGTGCCAGGTGGATCTCAATGGGCAGGTTGTTCCATAGGCTGCCGAGAAGGCCCGGTTTCTTGTTCTTTCCCTCCGGGCCTCCTTCGGGGTCAAGGTCCTTAACCGCCCTGCCTGAGAGGAACAGGTATTACGGACAGATCTGGCTGGGAGCAGACGTTCTGATAGGTACCGAGGTCCTAAACAGTTTAGGGCTTTGAATGTTATCATCATAACCTTAAAGTCAATGCGGAAATGAACTGGTCACCAATGAAGGGTGGCCAGAGTGGGGGAGATGTGCTGGAATTTCTTCACCCCAGTTATTAATCTGGCCACTGAAGTTTGGACCAGTTGAAGTCTCTGCATCAGCCTCAAGGGTAGCCCCACACAGAAAGCACTGCAGTAGTCTATTCTTGAGATTATGAGGGCATGAATCAGTGTCGTGAGTGCCCCCACGTCTAGATAGGGACGCAGCTGGGCAATCCTCCAAAGATGGAAATGGGCTGCCCGGACCACAGATGCCACCTGGGTTTCCATGGTGAGATCCGGGTCCAGGCAGATGCCCAAGCTGCGAACCTCACTCTTCGTGGGAAGAGTCACTCCCCCAAAGGAGAGGGAGTTTCCCAATCCACTGATGCCAGGGCCACCCACGCGCAAGATTTCTGTCTTGTCTGGGTTCAACCTCAGTCCATTTGCCCTCATCCACTCCAGAATGGTCCCCAAGCAGCGTTCAAGGGTCGGAACAGCATCCACTGCAGTTGGAAAAAAGGAGAGCTAGAGCTGGGTGTCATCAGTGTACTGATGACACCGGGCCCCACAACTCCAGATGACCTCACCCAGCGGCCTCATATAGATATTAAATAGCATTGGCAAGATGATCGACCCCTGCGGAACCCCACAATTGAGGGCCTTCTTTTTTATTTAATAGAGTTGGGGGAGGCTGAACATTTTATTTATTTATTTATTTATTGCACTTATACCCCGCCTATCTAGTCGAACGACCACTCTATGCACAGACTTCAGCCACATTGGAAGTGGCTGAAGTCTGTGCATCATGTTGCATCATAGCCCACATTATAGATACATTGTACAGGACAAAAATATTTGGAGGAAATGCTTAATTTGTTAGGTGTGGCGTTAAGACTAGACCTGCTGTAATTCCCCTTAAACTTATTGTAACTGAACAATTTTTTTAACACAATATGTTTTCCCTATTTCTTAAGCCATGACTTTCACTATGAATTGTTTAGTGATTTCTCATCAAGTCATGGCAACCTGAGTAGATGAGAATGACTTGAGAACTACTGAATGTTCTTTATATTAACAATTTTGGTGTTAAATGTGTTGGTGCATAATGTAACAAAGCATTCCTTATATGCAGTTTAAGATTGTGCCAAATGCCTATCTATCTATCTATCTATCTATCTATCTATCTATCTATCTATCTATCTATCTATCTATCTATCTATCTATCTATCTATCTATCTATCTATCTATCTATCTATCTAAAATATTTTTACTCTGCCTTTCTCTTTAAAAAGAACCAAAGGCAGATAATAATTATGCACCATCAAATCAATTCTGACTTATGATGACCCTTTTCAGGGTTTTCCAAGTACAGAATACTCAGAAATTGTTTCCCATTCCCTTTTTCTGGGGGCACAGCTAGTCTAAGGCCACACAGGCTGGCTCTACTTGCAGGAGGCACATTGGAGAATCAAACTTTCAACCTCTAGCTCAGATTCTTAAACCACTGAGCTATCTAGTCAGCAGAACATTACATTATATACCACTATATACTATTTGTATGGAATCTGTTGTGTCACTAGAAAGCCATTTATCCTATCCCTCTCAAATGTTCCACTTTTGTGGGGTATATAAAATGCTCCAAACTTCTACACAGTAGTATCAAGGCTGGTCCTCACATTTTCATTTAGTTATATGCTATGAAAAAAATCCAACTCTTTCTTGTTCTGCATTATTCAGGAGTACAGCTACTCTCCATTTATCTCCTTTGTCACCATAACTCGCTATTTTCATTAATACATCACAACTTAGTTTGAATCTTTTGCCTTATTTCTGCAGATTTAGAAGAGAATTGCAGTTCTTTAGGGACTTGTAGCTGTTCTGTTCCAGCAGCTCCCTGTCTTCTTCACAGTACTCTCTCTCTCTCTCTCTCTCTCTCTTTTTAAATAAAACATTTTTTTCTCCTTTGTTCCCCAGCCTCTGGCAGAATGCTTTGTATTGCTCTATTCAGATTGATTAATTTACAGGCAGTCTTTAGATTAATGGTCCAAATTCAAAATACAGCATAATGACTTGCTCTAAACCAGGGTGTTCCTCTCTTAGCTCCACTGCCTATAACTCATTAAAACAAGAGTGGGGAACCATTGATTCTTCAGATATTTAGGACTTCCACTCTCAATAGTCCCACAATACATGGCCAATGGTGAAGGACTTAGGGAGTTGCCATTCAAAGTACCTGGAGGCCCAAAGGTCCCCACTCCTGGACTAGAATTAATATTGTGAGGTAACATAAACCAGATTTTCATAGTCAGTGAGGCTTATTTCTGAATAACACCTAAAAATTTCCCCTGTAAAATTCTCTGGCTCATCTCATGCAACAATAGTACCCCAATTTCTTTTAGAAGTTGAATGACTGCTAAGCACATTTAAGTGTAAAATAAATTCAATTCTTTTTTTAAAAAATCACACAACCCTCTAGTTTATGAATGTAGGATATTTTGTTTCTTTATCCACAATTCAAAATGGCATGAAATGGCCCAATATTGCTGCACAATTTTGTGCCCATGTTGATAGCAGGAAAAAGGATGCCAACTCTTACATAGCAAAAGGGAGCCTGAATGTTGACACCACCAATGGCAGCAGTGAAGATGATTTACAGGATACCCTATTCTGCTCACTATCATTCACATAGTGACACCAAGCAACGAAAAAATTCCAGAAGCTGACTCTTTTTTTTCCTTAGTTAACCATTTCTCACCCAAACACAAAGCAATTCTTAGACCTGTTCTCTGGAGGACTGTCACTCTTTTACTTTCTTTTAAAGGTTTTCCCCCACTCTTCAAAAACTTTAGACTGTTTCTGTGACCTTGCATTGCCCTCCAAACATCTCCCTTCTTAGCCCACAAAGCTGCAATCATGTAGCTACTTTGGAACACTCTTGCTGGTAAGCCTGTTCCACACATGCTCAATTTATAACAGTCACTATTTTACCCTTTTGAAAGGCCTTTTTGAGGATCAGTTTTTTAGGCCCTGCAGTTTGGCCTCCAGATTTTAAAAAAATTAAAAGTGGGACCAACCATTCTCTTTCATGATAAACAAAATTAATATTTTCAATGTATTTGATCTGTTTTAATTCTGCGGATGTTTAAGGTCACTTTTTTCTGCATGGGAGTTATGGAAAACAGTTTTACTTTTTAAAAAATAACTCAATAACCTTTTGCCCGAACTTCCCCAAATGTGGTACAGGGCTAGGGCTGATTGTCTGCTAAATCTCTGCCAAATTTGGTGCTGTTCTGAAGTCCAGTTTCAAAGATATAATTTTTGTTTTGTCTGCCCCCATTTTTAGACTTGCCTTGTAGAATGCTGATTTGCTCTGCTGCACAATGACATGATTGCACTCTCGTGCAGTGATAATACACTCTAGGCTGTTTGCTTGATTTAGGAAAAACTGAAATAGTTAAATATCCCCTACTTTGTGTGCCGTAACCTACAAGTATGTAAAATGAAAGGCACATGGAGTGACAGCTGTTCACTCAATTAATATTATACAATTACTCAGTGTACATCAGAATAATCTGATATAGATGAAAGCGACTTTTCCAGCCATCTCACAACTAGCCTTCTAAAGTTTAAAAAATCCTATCCAGCCAAACTACAAGCCCCCCCCTTATCATTTGCGGATCTGCTTTACAAAGCAGCCTCTGGTTACATGCATATTGGATTACTACACATCAAAGAGATTAAAATAGATATGTTAAAAAGATAAGGGTTTCTGCCACACACCCCTCCCATGGTGCTTGCTAGAAATTGCATTAAAAACACCCTGCAGAGAAGACAGCAAAGGGTTCAAAGGAACAAACAACAAGAAGCCACTCATGGAAAACTGCAGACTGGCTGCAAGATCCCTAGTGACAGTTTATGCTGCAGTTTTTATGTTTCAGTTTAATGGGTTTTCATGCCGTCATGGAGAAAGAGAAATGTAAGCAGATAAGAAATCAGTAGGGCATCACCAACTGATTCAAGTGTTTTGTTTAAATGGGGGAAAAAACCCTCCCTTTTCCTGCTGTTGCTTAAATACCCTCCTGTGTATTGCTTTGATACTGCATATCCTAGGAATGTACAAGCATTCTTCCACCAGTCCCAAAAGCATTCAAGCCTTGGGAGCCTTCAGACAGAAGGCTCACAAAGAACTCAAGAAGACCAAATGCTCTCAGGAGCTCAAAGGGCAGTCACAAAATGTCCTCCATTTGCCCTTCACCCAAGGCACCAATGTGCCTCAAGGCAGCATAGAGGAAGCATGGGAGGTGGTACAGGCAGTGAGAAATCTCTGCAGTTCACTCAAGCATGTTTTCCCACCAGGCATGGCACGTTCACTGCCAGAATTAGGGAGAATTAATGAGAATTTTGTTTCTCCTTAAATATGCATTTACCCAATTTTGCAAAGTTTTGCTTGTCAGTGGATGACCTGACAACACTGAATATTTCAGCTTGAAACTTTTCTGAGGATTACACTTTCATATAAATCTATGTGAAAATGTGTAATGATTGCTGTTTTCAAAAACTGCAAAGAAAGGCTTTTGCTTTTTTTTAAAAAAAAAAAGCTTATTCTTATTTGTAGTTATAAAAACATGGTTAACCTATACACATATGGGAGTGTGTTCCAGTTACGTACTGAAAAGCCTTCTTGTATTAAATCTATCATTCATGGCCTTCAGCATTGCCTTCAGATGGAATCCCATTCATTTTCAAGATGAGATCACAGAGGTGAGAAGACAGACTGAAGCACCATAACGGACAGCTGCTTGTCACAACAATTTGATGAGTGAGTGAAGTGGCAAAAATATGTTTTTTTCATTATTTGCACTCATTTCTTTTAATAGGTGTCAGATTTTACCCCATTACTCTGGAACTCTCTTTCATCCCGACCTGCTTCATGTCAAGACTTCAAGAGAGCCATAGTGTGTTTAGATTACTGACGTATGAGGGGAATGTTTTCCTTCTCCTGTTTGGAATAGACGTGAAGATAAGTGCCATTTTTCTCTCTCTTCTATCCCATTAAGAAAAAAATAATTATAAAAGGAAAATCAGCTATTGTTGATATGATTGTTGCTTTTTGCAAATTTGAACATCTTTAGTTCAGCAGCAAGCAAGTTTGCCAATCAAATCCCACTCTGATAAACAGCAAAGTTTCCTGAAATTCACACATCCATCATTGCTCATTTTCTTCCCCTAGAAAAGTAGTGTTGAAAGAACAGCTTCCATTTAAAGATTTTTTAAAAATCATTTATTTCAATTTTTCCGCTCTACCTTAAACCATGGAATCAAAACTATTGAAATTCACCAATATCTCAAAATTAGCTTTTCAACAACCCTTGAAAGTACAGTGGGCTCAGAATAAGGGATTCATCCCAGGCCAACCTCTAAATTTTATACATTTATTCAATTTGAATTAGTGCTATTCCCAAAACTTCTCCCACTACGGTCTATACCAAGCACTACTCAAAATCTGTCCTAATCTAATAAATTTGATAAGTGAAATCAGCTTAAATGTACCCATCTGTTCCCCCATAATTCATGACCTGTCTCTGTCACTTCTGTCATCCAGTGCAGAGGATGTTCTTCTGCAGCAAGGGTAAGTAAAGGCAAACTGGCCTATCTATAATCTATAAATTATAGATAGGCCATCACTTCAATAATTCCTTAAGTGTTAAAAGCTCTGATTTTCAAAGGAGGAGCTTTCCACACTCCACGGTTTACAATTAGTTTGCTTCATTTTGTGGTTGGTTACAGAGATCACATAACTCTTCTGTTTCAGCAGTTCCACTGGCTGCTGATCTGGTTCCAAGCACAATTCAAAGTATAGGTTTTAACCTAAAGAGCCCTAAACAGCTTGGGTTCAAGACATCTCAAGGACATGTCTCTCTTTATGAGTCAGTAATCTAAACACACTGTGGCTCTCTTGAAAGCTGTCATCAGGGGAGGCCTTTTTCTGGGTCTCACCACCTCCTCAGGTACATTTGGTGTCCCCCCCCCCATCTGAAGAGTGAGATACTGGGAACCCTTTTTTTTTTTCATGGCTAAGAGTTTGTGGTTAGGCTACATTGGTAGATGATGAATCAAAGGGTTCCTTTAAAATGGTTACTGCCAATTCTTAATTATTACTGAAAATAGTGTTACATGTTGCAGTACATATTTGCATGCAGTATGATCCTGGGTTAAGTGTAGCATCTGGTGTGCTCTTGTGTGTGACATAGTCCAAAATGCAGCAGCCAGATTGCTAACTGGGGCTGGCCACAGGGATCACATAACCCTGTTGTTACAGCAGCTCTAGTGACTGCCAATCCTTTTCTGGGCTGAATTCAAAGTGCTGGTTCTAACCTATAAAGCCCTAAATGGCTTGGGCCCAAGCTGTCTCAAGTGCTGCATCTCCCTTTATGAGTCTGCTTGAGTGTTAAGGTCATCAGGAGAGGCCTTCCTCACAGTCCCAGTACCTTCACAGATGTGTTTGTTGAGGACATGGAAGAGGGCCTTCTCTTTCACTGCTCCCAGACTCTGGAACTCCCTTCCATGGGAAACCAGGCTAACCCCATCTTTGCTGTCCTTCTGCAAACACATGAAGACCTTTCTCTTCAGACAAGCTTTCCATGAGTGACTGGCTGAATGAGTGGGATTTTTAAATGGATTGTTGTACCTAACTGCTTTCAATGTGTTTTCATGTTCCTTATGTTTTTTAGTATGGTATTTGTTTGATTCTTCTTTGTGTACTCACAATATACTCACTATTGCTAGCTTTAATATTATTTTGTAATGACATAAGCTGCCTTGAGTCCTTTTTTAGGTGAACGGCAGGGTAAAAATATTTTAAATAAATAAAATAAATAAAAATATATGAAACATGGTACCAGCAACACATGAGAGCATGCTAGACATACAGTATTCACTCAGTAACATTCAGAGGGAGGAGAGACACAGAACTGCTGGGGCAGTTCAGCTGCAACAACACACACAAGCACACCACATGTATGCACCCCACCCACAGGCAAGCATACCACACAGCAACATACACACAGTTAGTCATACAAAAACATGCAAGCAGTTCTCAAACATCGAAATCCTCCAGCATCTGTCTTCTCACATTGCAAGGTCTTCTACCAGCCTTGGCTTAAACACTCGTACATACCTCATGGGATTGCAACAGTGGAGGACACATAAATGAAAACATGAACAGGGAGGCGACACAAGTACCTTGGAAGAAAGCAAATTGGCTTCAGTTCTAAACTGGCTCCTTGCTGCTCAAGAGGATGCCTGCCCAGTGCAACAAAGCAGATTTGCAGCCCATTTCTTAGGGGGGAAAACTAGCACAAACCCAAGAAACTAGGCATGCATTTAGAGCAAATCTGAAGAACATCTCAACAATAGACACAAGTTAAACTTTTCAAATGAGAACAATTGTCTTGTTATTTTCAAATGCAAAATTAAGAGCATAAAATTATACTGGGGAGTTGCAAAGCATTAAAGAACACAATGTTTAAAATGTTCTTCTCTAGTGCAATCTACAAAAATACGCGATCGTTAAAATTCATAGGTTTTAAATGTATTTTAACATTAAGCGTTGTTGTGTAATATTTCTTCAGCAATATTTTAATAGATAATAAATATGATAGTGAAAACAGAATAAAAAGAAATGATATGTGTAGTGGTTCTTGTAGGTTTTTCCGGCTGTTTGGCCGTGTTCTAAAGGTTTTTCTTCCTAACGTTTCACCAGTCTCTGTCTGAGTTCTAACTCCTGTCCTCTGAAGATGTCAGCCACAGAGACTAGCGAAACGTTAGGAAGAAAAACTTTCGGAACACGGCCAAACAACCCAAAAAAGCTACAACAACCATCGGATCCTGGCCATGAAAGCCTTCGAGAATACATTGATATGTGTAGTGTTAATTATGCATTTTTCGGCTTCTTATACATGAGCCTTTAGCACCTTTTCAACATAACTATGTTTCTCCAGTCCTTGTGGGTGAGCCCACTCTCTCGTTGAAGCTTGTCAGTATATTTTGGTTCAACCATCTAGTCTCAAGTGGTTGAACCGATTGACTGCTGAGTGTTGTGAAAATAAATGGCAACACTTCCCAAGCCCGTTCAATTTCCTTTTTTGGAAAGCAAAACCTTTCTCTTTCTTATAGGAGCATACTACATTCCCTTCTTTTTCCCCCAAAGGGTGTTGTACCTATGCCTCAGAGTAGAGTGGGTGGAAGATGAGGGAAGATGGTGCCACCTGCCCACATTGTCAATTTGGATATCAGCTCCTAGTTGCAGCTTGGTGTGGTGGTACCAGTGCTGCTATCACAACCTGATAGATCAGACTGTGACCCAGTTTTAGGTTTCATCCTATTTTTAAAAAAGATGGAAAATAATTAAACATCAAGTTAACTCTGACTTATGATGACCCTGCCCCAGGGAGTTCTAGATACAGAGTATTGAGAAGTGGGTTAGAAGTCCCTTGTTCTGGAGGCACCTAGGACTGTGCAGCTTGCCCAAGGCTATATAGGCTGGCTCTTCTCCCTGGAGGCACAGTGGGGAATCAAACCCTCAACCTCTGGCTCTGCAGCCACATGCCTAACTCATTGAGCTATCCAGCAGGTTAAACAGTGTCTTGGGAGTTTCATTGTGGCACGAGAGAGACTTTAAACACCCTTGCCTAGTAATCTTAACCTTAGATCCAAATGGGCTGGAAAAGTTTAAACCTCCCTATCCCTTAGATTAGAAATCTAATCTCTCTCTCTCTCTCTCTCTCTCCTCTCTCTCTCTCTCTCTCTGTGTGTTCATGTATGTGTGCATTCAGTGGCAACCTGCACACCAAATGGCATCACACACAGCCCTCTTATGCTGCTGTTTCAGAGGAAGGAAAAGGGGGGGGGGCTTTTGCAATGTTACATATCAGATAATTTCAGACAGTGTGTGCAGATCGTCACATATCAAAAGGTGGTGCTGAATTCAAAACATTCGTGGAATGTTTTCTAAATATCCAGGCATCTAAAGAATATTTGCCTTTGAAATTTGGAAAGAAAAGCTAGGGAGGGCATTTCAGTTTCCTACTCTAAACTTCTGAGGAAGAAAAAGTTCAGATAAGAGTCATAGATATTCTTGCAGAGGCTCTGCACATCCATAGGGTCTCTCCATATTCTGCATAAAAGGAAATTCAAAGTGAATTTTGAGTTTCTTTCTCAAGCAAAACATCTGAGCAGCTTCTCAAGACTTTGGGAGGAATATAGGATAGGAAGAGTTGTATATTCATAAAAGCTAACTTAGTCTGATTTTCATATCAGGAAAAAGTACTCAGTGAAAATACTCTATCTTACCCTCTCCATTACTCCATTACTACAATAATGTAGTATTTATAAAAGAAGCAGGCACAAAGGCCACCTGGACAGCCTTCCCCACTATGGTGAGATCTACTGAATTGTATCTGGTCATTTTAAATTGGCAGGAAAATATTTAAATTAGCACATGGACATTTTATGCATATCTGTGTCGTATTTTGACTTCCTTTTTAGTGTTGTATCTCTCTATCTATAAAAAATGGGAAAGGGTCCCCATATGTTGGAACCAATTCGGCAGCATGTATTTTTTATTTCTTTTTGGGTGATGTATAAGTGAACAGTAGAGCAAAAGCTGCAGTTGCCAATTTTTGAAATAACAACAGCTGCAGCAGCAATATTGATAACAGTAATACCAATAAACTGGACCTTTCTAGATCAGGTCTGAGCTGAGGGTAGATTCTAGAGCAAGAGTAGAGTGTGGTTGTTTTAAGGAAGTTTGGGTCACAGCCCAAGTTAAGAAAATAATATTTGACTAAACACCTAAAAATGATACATTTAGAGGGGGGGATTTTATTGTCACCTTCCTCACTTCCCCCACCCTATGTGCTCCATCTAGTCTTTCTTATGAGTTTGCCCTCCAGGGAAAATGCTCCATCCTTTTCTTCATTCTCTTGTCTGTCTACACCTTCTCAAACCCAGCATCAAATTCCATAGATTTTGTTGTTGTTGTTTAGTCATTCAGTCTCTTCGTGACCCCATGGACCACAGCACGCCAGGCCCTCCTGTCTTCCACTGCCTCCTGGAGTTGGGTCAAATTCATGTTGGTAGCTTCGATGACACTGTCCAGCCATCTCGTCCTCTGTCGTCCCCTTCTCCTCTTGCCCTCACACTTTCCCAACATCAGGGTCTTTTCCAGGGAGTCTTCTCTTCTCATGAGATGGCCAAAGTATTGGAGCCTCAGCTTCAGGATCTGTCCTTCCAGTGAGCACTCAGGGTTGATTTCCTTCAGAATAGATAGGTTTGTTCTCCTTGCAGTCCAGGGGGCTCTCAAGAGCCTCCTCCAGCACCACAATTCACAAGCATAAATTCTTTGGCGGTCAGCCTTCTTTATGGTCCAGCTCTCACTTCCATACATCGCTACTGGAAAAACCATAGCTTTGACTCTGCGGACCTTTGTCGGCAAGGTGATGTCTATGCTTTTTAAGATGCTGTCTAGGTTTGTCATCACTTTCCTCCCAAGAAGCAGGCGTCTCTTAATTTCGTGGCTGCTGTCACCATTTGCAGTGATCATGGAGCCCAAGAAAGTAAAATCTGTCACCGCCTCCATATCTTCCCCTTCTATTTGCCAGGAGGTGATGGGACCAGTGGCCATGATCTTAGTTTTTTTGATGTTGAGCTTCAGACCATTTTTTGCGCTCTCCTCTTTCACCCTCATTAAGAGGTTCTTTAATTCCTCCTCACTTTCTGCCATCAGAGTGGTATCATCTGCATATCTGAGGTTGTTGATATTTCTTCCGGCAATCTTAAATCCGGCTTGGGATTCATTCAGTCCAGCCTTTCACATGATGTATTCTGCATATAAGTTAAATAAGCAGGGAGACAATATACAGCCTTGTCGTACTCCTTTCCCAATTTTGAACCAATCAGTTGTTCCATATCCAGTTCTAACTGTTGCTTCCCGTCCCACATATAGATTTCTCAGGAGGTAGATAAGGTGGTCAGGCACTCCCATTTCTTTAAGGACTTGCCATAGTTTGCTGTGGTCCACACAGTCAAAGGCTTTTGCGTACTCAATGAAGCAGAAGTAGATGTTTTTCTGGAACTATCTGGCTTTCTCCATAATCCAGTGCATGTTAGCAATTTGGTCTCTAGTTCCTCTGCCCCTTCGAAATCCAGCTTGTACTTCTGGGAGTTCTCGGTCCACATACTGCTGAAGCCTACCTTGTAGGATTTTGAGCATAACCTTGCTAGCGTGTGAAATGAGTGCAATTGTACGGTAGTTGGAGCATTCTTTGGCACTGCCCTTCTTTGGGATTGGGATGTAGACTGATCTTTTCCAATCCTCTGGCCACTGCTGAGTTTTCCAAACTTGCTGGCATATTGAGTGTAGCACCTTAACAGCATCATCTTTTAAGATTTTAAATAGTTCAACTGGAATGCCATCACCTCCACTGGCCTTGTTGTTAGCCATGCTTTCTAAGGCCCACTTGACTTCGCTCTCCAGGATGTCTGGCTCAAGGTCAGCAACCACACTAACTGGGTTGTCCAGGACATCCAGATCTTTCTGGTATAATTCCTCTGTGTATTCTTGCCACCTCTTCTTGATGTCTTCTGCTTCTGTAAGGTCCCTACCATTTTTGTCCTTTATCATGTCCATCTTTGCACAAAATGTTCCTTTAATATCTCCAATTTTCTTGAACAGATCTCTGGTTTTTCCCTTTCTATTATTTTCCTCTATTTCTTTGCACTGTTCATTTAAGAAGGCCCTGTTGTCTCTCCTTGCTATTCTTTGGAAGTCAGCATTCAGTTTTCTGTAACTTTTCTTATCTTCCTTGCATTTTGTTTCCCTTCGCTTCTCCACTATTTGTAAGGCCTCGTTGGACAGCCACTTTGCTTTCTTGCATTTCCTTTTCTTTGGGATGGTTTTTGTTGCTGACTCCTGTACAATGTTATGAGCCTCCATCCATAGTTCTTCAGGCACTCTGTCCACCAAATCTAGTTCCTTAAATCTGTTCTTCACTTCCACTGTGTATTCATAAGGGATTTGGTTTAGATTATACCAGACTAGCCCAGTGGTTTTTCTTACTTTCTTCAGTTTAAGCTTGAGTTTTGCTATAAGAAGCTGATGATCAGAGCCACAATCAGCTCCAGGTCTTGTTTTTGCTGACTGTATAGAGCTTCTCCATCTTTGGCTGCAGAGAATATAATCAATCTGATTTTGGTGTTGCCCATCTGGTGATGTTCACGTGCAGAGTCACCTCTTGTGTTGTTGGAAAAGAGTGTTTGTGATAACCAGCTTGTTCTCTTGACAAAACTCTATTAGCCTTTGCCCTGCTTCATTTTGAACTCCAAGGCCAAACTTACCTGTTGTTCCTTTTATCTCTTGACTCCCTACTTTAGCATTCCAGTCCCCTAGAATGACAAGAACTTTGGTGTCAGTTCTAGAAGGTGTTGTAAGTCTTCATAGAATTGGTCAATTTCAGCCTCTTCAGCATCGGTGGTTGGTGCATAAACTTGGATTACTGTGATGTTGAAAGGTCTGCCTTGGATTCGTATTGAAATCATTCTATCATTTTTGAGATTGTATCCCAGTACAGCTTTTCCCACTCTTTTGTTGACTATGAGGGCTACTCCATTTCTTCTACGGGATTCTTGCCCATAATGGTAGATATGGTAATCGTCTGAATTGAATTCGCCCATTCCCGTCCATTATAGTTCACTGACGCCCAGGATGTCAATGTTTATTCTTGCCATCTCCTGTTTGACCACATCCAGCTTCCCAAGGTTCATAGATCTTACATTCCAGGTTCCTATGCAGTATTTTTCTTTGCAGCATCGGACTTTCCTTTCACTTCCAGGCACGTCCACAGCTGAGCGTCCTTTCGGCTTTGGCCCAACCACTTCATTAGCTCTGGAGCTACTTGTACTTGTCCTCCGCTCTTCCTCAGTAGCATGTTGGACGCCTTCCGACCT
The DNA here is from genome assembly GCA_037013535.1 of Intellagama lesueurii. Classification (NCBI taxonomy): domain Eukaryota; kingdom Metazoa; phylum Chordata; class Lepidosauria; order Squamata; family Agamidae; genus Intellagama; species Intellagama lesueurii. The sequence continues at coordinate 144,811,846 of JBAJHW010000004.1, forward strand.
GAGGGGCTCATCTTCCAGCGTCATATCTTTTAGCCTTTTGTTTCTGTCCATGGAGTTTTCTTGGCAAAGATACTGGAGTGGCTTGCCAGTTCCTGCTCCAGGTGGATCGCGTTTAGTCAGAACTCTCCACTATGACCTGTCCGTGGTGTCCCTGGACGGCATAGCCCATAGCTTCTCTGAATTACTCAAGCCCCTTCGCCACGACAAGGCAGCAATCCGTGAAGGGGCCATAGCTTTTACATGAAGTATATAGTTCTCCACAGCACCGTCACCTTCTGCTAAGAAGACAGCCTCTCACAGTTGCTTTAATGACTTCCAGATTACAAAAAATGCTATTTAATTGCCATGCATGAAGGGACAATTCTAGATAACAGGCCAAATGACAACCCATTCAGATGCCATCTGTGAAATAGAAGGCAAGAGTCAAAACTGGAGCGGGGTGGGCATTAATTTGTGCCATGGCTCAGTCCTGGGACCTCAGGAACAAGGCTGATTTTCTCAATGTCCAACAGGTTATACTTTCTCTGTGAGTAAAAAGACTTTTTGGGAGCATGTTCAGGTCCAGATTCTCTCTTAGGCAAGTAATCATTGTAGCGAAAAGACACTGACTGAATCTTCGTTATTTGAGAAGGTGTTAGACTTTGCATCAAGTGTTCTTTTGAAATACTGAACACATTACACCAAATGGATGGATTGGGAGGAAAGACGGAAAGGAGCCCATAAAAGCACCTGTGTTTTATTACACAGCTAAGGCACGCCATATCCCTAATGAAGTAATTTGCATTCAGAGACTCTTCTGCCATTTAGTAGCAATGAAGAGGTACGTCGAAGCTAGAGTGCCTGCTTCGGTAAAAAGCGGATAGTCCATTTTATTACCGACATCTGCACTTGTACCACTGCATGGTAGGCACACATCTGTCATGAAAAGCTCACTTGAGTTCCTTCAGATTTAAGACAGTTATACTCTTTTTAAGAGAGTGACAGAAGTGTGGCTTGAACTGCAGCAACACCAAGATGTGCAAATGTTGAAACATGAAGCTGGTGCCTACAGAGAGATGTATGCCACTTCATAAATCTTCCTCAAGAATGTTTCTCAAGTGAACTGAGAGGAAATTTGTCTATCATCAGATACATGTTTAAAGGACTAAGGCAGGGATAGAAGGGGAAGAAAGGCACAATGAAATTTATTTTCCAGCCCCTGCCAACATTTTTACTTCTAGCATGGAATCATTACAGCAAGCAGAGTTTTTTTTCCCCTCCATGTTTTCCTTATTTTGCACAAAATGTCCCTGCACAAAACTCATATCTTTTCTGTTTAAGAAGCTAAGCCCAGGCATATGCACATGCACACACACTGCATGCACAAAAGAACAAGCTGGTTGACTGCAAAGACACAAACAAGCCAGTTCTGTACTTCTACTAACTCATACAATGAAGCAAGAGTTACTGTATTTTTCAGTTTTGCATATTTTATGCAAATCTGCAAAGAAGCATCTCAAAAGTGTGCAAAATCTCCCTGAAACTGGCCCCCAAACCCACCACTCACTCTCTTGTAGCAAGGCAAATATCTTTTTCTTGTCTCATTTTGCACACAGAAACATACCAAGTGAGAATTGACATCCCCAGTGCAAGGTTGTATTTGGAATAACGGAGCAAAGCCGTGGGGATGAGATATATGGCACAGGACCATTTCGAAGAAGAAAGTGATGGGTAAAGGAGGCGGCTTAGTATCCACTGGAGTCATGACTAACTCCAGTTTGTCCCTGTGATATCCCATATCTGGCCCCATTGCTTGCAGACCACCATCAAGGGTACAATGACAGTGGGAAATCTGTATGCTGTTGCAGCAGACAGACTTCCAATGGCATCTTTCCTTCCCACCTTCCTCCCCTTCTCTACCTCAGCATCCCACAACTCTTCAGCCACTCCTGTCAGTGGCTGATTGCTTCCTAAAATGATTTGGTGGATTGTTTGTTTATTTCACTCGCTGGATAGCTGAGTGGTTTAGGTTGGGAGCTCGATTCCCCAGGGCACTCTCAGAAGAAGGGAATGGTAAAACACTTCTGAGCATTCTTTACCTGCAAAACCCAGAAAAGAGTCGCCATAAGTCAGAATTTACTTGATGGCACATTATTGTTGTTGTTTGTTTGCTTGGTTTTTTGTTGTTGTTGTTTTCATCAGAGAAGAAAATGCTTCCTTAAAAAGAGAGAGAATTAAACATATTTGAATGTGATTGTTTAAAAGAATCAAAGATGCTGGCATTGTCTATCAGACACTTCCAAGCAGCCGGAAGATAAGCCAAGTCTCTGTTCTCCATTCTTGGTGTTCTCTGCTTTTTCGATGGACATGAATTGGATAGGCCTTCAAACAGAGAATGTCTTCTAACACAGAACTGTCTTGAGGCAGTCCTTCAAATAGAAGATACCTTCCTTTGCAACGTGGGGAACATGGCAACTCAAACAATATTGGATACAAATGTTGTTGTTGTTATGTGCCATCAAGACACCTCTGACTTATGGAAACCGTATAAATGAATGATCTCCAAAATGCCCTGTCCTCAACCGTCCTGCTCAGTTCCTGCAGATTCAAGCCTGTGACTTTCTTTTAGGGAGTCAGCCCACCTCATGTTTGGTCTTCTTCTTTTCCTGCTGCCTTCTACCTTTCCCAGCATTATTATCTTTTTCAGAGAATCCCACCCTTTTATTAAATGCCCAAATTGGGACAGACTCAACTTCAATATTTTTGCCTCCAGAGATAGTTCAGGCTTGATTTGATTTAGGGCTCACTTGTTCATCTTTCTGGTAGTCCAGGGCATCTGCAGAGCTCTCCTCCAGTAGCACATTTCAAATGAATATATATATATATTCTTACAGCTTTCTTAACTGTCCAGCTTCCACACCCATACATGGTGATCAGAAATACAAGAGTGTGGATGACTTTGGTCTCAGTCTCCAGTGACATATCCTCACACTTGATTATCTTTTCTAGTTCCTTCATTGCTGCCTTTCCAAGTCTCAAGTCTTCTTTTGATTTCTTGGCTGCAGTCTCCATTTGCATTGATGATTGAACCAAGGTATGCAGAATCTCTTAACTATTTCAATTTCTTCATTGTCAACATTGAAATTGTGTAGTTCTCTTGTAATCACTGATTTTTGTCTCCATGTTCAAGTACAGTCCTGATTTGGCATTTTCTTCTTTCACTGTCTGTAACAGTCATTTCAAGTCATTGCTGCTTTCTGCCAGTAAGATTGTCTCACCTGCATATCTGAAATTATTGATGTTTCTTCCATCAGTTTTTACTCATCCTTCATCTGAATGTAGTCTGTTCTGTGTACATATTGAAAAGATAAGGGGACAAAATGCACTTTTGTCTGACACCATTGCCTATAGGAAACCATTCTGTTTCTCTATATTTTGTCCTAACAGTAGCTTCTTGTCCACAATACAAGTTACGCATCAGGACAATCAAGTGTTGAAGCACACTTACTTCTTTCAGAACAACACATAGTTTCTCAAGATCTATACAGTCAAAGGATTTGCTGTAGTCTATAATGCATAGACTGGTCTTCTTCTGAAACTCTTTGGTGTGCTCCAGTAGCCAGCGGATATTTGCAATGTGATCTTTTGTGCCTCTTCCGTTTCAAAATCCAACGTGAACATCAGACATTTCTTGCTCCGTATAAGGTAAAAGCCTTTGTTGCATCACTTTGAGCATCATTTTGTTAACACAGGAAATTAGAGTAATGATCCTATGATTACTGCAGTCCTTGGCATCTCCTTTCTTAGGGATTGGAATGTATATTGAGCATTTCTAGTCTGTGGGCCACTGTTTTGCTTTCTATATTTTTTTTACATATTCTTGTTAGGATTTTGATATATTCACCCGCTGTATCTTGAAATAGTTCTATTGGCATTCCAACTACCCCAATACCATCTATCAGTATTCCATCTACAAAAAATGGAGCGGTGAATTGTCAAATTAACTTCTCCAAAGAGATAAGATTCTTGACACAGACCTAAAAAGATATGCTTGACAAAGACCTCTTTGGCCCTTTGTATTCTGCAGTTCTCCAAGGCACAGCTGACTGACTGTTAAATGAAAAGCCTTTCACTCACATCAGTCTCAATTGAATGCATATACAGTAGTACCTCGGTTTACAAACGCCTCAGTTAACATAATTTTCAGTTTACGAACAGAAATCCGTTGAAAATAATGCCTCGGTTTACGTTTTTGTTTTTGTTTTTTCAGTTTGCGAAGAAAATTTCCCCAGGATGCATTGTGCCTGGAGGTTTATAGCGCTGCCCCCGTTCCTATGGCAATCTTCGTTTCGGTTTATGAATTTTTCACTTTACGTAATGTCCCATAGAATGCATTAAATTTGTAAACCGAGGTACTACTGTATTATAAGTACACATTTGAACCAAAGACATTGGAAGGGGAGGACAGTGTGCTTTGCTTTCTATTTGGTTTGTATTCCAAAGTACTAAACACCAGAGGGAACAATTAGATAAAGCAAATTCCAAGGCAAGACATAATACTGCAGAAAATAATACTGCAGAAAATTAAATAAGTTGAAGGAAAAATATTTAAATACTAATTGATGATGTAACAGGAAGCTCCCCTTTCCCCACAAGTTATTCTCTTTTAAACCTAAATATTTTATTACTCTTACAAAAGTGGCTACATTTTTTGTTGACCTGTGAACCCTGTGGTAGACCCGAGACATCAACAAATTACTTCAAAGTAAGAATGTACATCATACAAAAATAATGACCTGTGTATAAATGTTCTTAAAAATATCAGTCCTTGTGTCACTCTTAAGAAAGTTAAATGAACATTCTTCAAACTGGCTGATATACCATCAGTTCCACTGATGATTTTTTTTCCCTTCAAAGAAAACAGGCTATGTTTTTTTTCAATTGAACAAAAGTGATAAAAATATTTCTGAATGCTGTCAGATGAAGGCTGGTACAATAAAACCTCTCAGAGATAAATAACTGTGCAGGGGAACTCCAGAGATAAACAGACCACAAAGACAGAAACTGGACTGTCCTTAGAATGCCCTGTGACCCAGGCATGACTTTCTGCTGAATCAGGCTTCGAATTCTGTCCCAGAAGGTATATAAGGTGGAATAATTGACTTCACCCCAAATCCTGTTCCAAGTTGAGGGGGTCGGCTTTAATGAGCTGTTTCTAACAGCATGGGGAAAGCAGGAGGCAGCCGGACCAAACTAGAGAGCAGATGGAGAGATGAGAAGGCTGTTCCATTCCGTCTGCAGAGACCAAGAGCCTATGGCTCTTCCTTAACTGTCGTCTTACAGAAGCCAGTCCAACAAGTTATTTGAACTGTTTCCATCGAGGTGTTCATTTAAAAAAACCCTGATCTTTCCCATTCCTCCTTCCTCATCCATGTATTTCTTGTGTGTCATGCCTTAAATTTAGATTGTAAGCCTGAAGGCAAGTACTACTTATCTTGTAAGACACTCTGGGAGACTTTTCAGCTGAAGGACAAAGTATTAATGAGAGAGAGAGAGAGAGAGAGAATAAGACAGAGATAAAATGAGAGAGAGACAAGGAGAAAAGCTCCTAGGAAACTCATTTGTCCTGTTTTGCAGAAGACGGTGTTTAAAGGGCTGGCTAGGGCAATTCTGCTTTATAGAAACTATAGGATGGAAGAACTGAGGCCCTAAGGTCCCATTACTGGTCATCACTTGTAGAAGCATACAAGTCACTGAATCTTTTATGAGATTATCCTGTTTCAATTTAAATTATAGCCATTATTTCCAAATTTGTAATCATATCTAAAAATGTTGAATTCATTTTTCTTATCTATCTTTTTAAAGTTAAATGGCAAAAATAAAAAGTGTTTTTTTTAAAAAAAAAATGCATATATATTTTGTACTCAGTTCTTTGTTCTATTTTGTCCTCTTCTTTGGTGATATGTAATGGACTGTCTAAACCCTACCCAATACGAAGAACAGACTCTTAGCTAAGATAGAAAAAGCCTAAGGAGATCCATGAAGGTGATGATGGAGGAGTGTCATTCATGTCCAACCACTGTATAAAATGTTCAAGGACGTTTATACTCAGGAAAGACACATAAACTATAATGCAAACCAATAACAATTATAGCTGCATAATCTGCTGCAATATGTTATTATGCAGCAGGACAAACCAACATTCTACAAGGCAATTCTCCAAAACGGGCAGCCCAAACAAAACATTATAACTTTGAAACTGGACTCTGGATCAGCATCAAATTTAAGATAGGTGTAGTAGACAGTCTGCTCTTGCTATGTGCCAAAGCTGGAGAAGTTTGAGCAAAGGGGTTTGAGTTATGCTTTATTAAAAGTAACTGTTCCCCCATTCACAAACATCCCCAGGTTTAAAACAAGTCATCTAAACTGAAAAGACCAATCTTGCTTATATCAAAAGACAATGGCTAGCCCCACCCACTTTTATATTTGGACAAAATCAAGGCTGCAGGGACTGAAATAGTGATATTCAAAAAAGACCTTTCAAAAGAGAAAACAGTGGCTTTGTTATAAACTGAGCATTCGTAGAACAGGTTTACCAGCAAGAGCATTCCAAAGTAGATAGTGTTCCAAAGTTGCAGCACTTTGGAGGGGAAGGCTGTAGGGCAATGAAAGGCAGCAGATAGGTTTTCTTTAAAGAGTAAAGGCTTACTCTAAAGAAAGTGACACAATAACAGTACTCCAGAAAAGGAGTCATTTTCCTATGTATCTCCTGGGAATTAAAATACAGTTTTGTAAGACACATTTAAAACATTTCTGCATTAGAAAAGCACAGAGCAGTTGTGCTTGTATCAGCCCCGAGTGCTTTCAGTAAACATTATCTCAGGATTTCTGAGACCAGGCTCTGGACACAAGTCTTCAAAGGAGAAATCAACTCCAAGACTGGGGCAAGACTTAGCTGAGTCTCAGCATAAAAACTTTTTAACTCCTTCCCAGCCAAACAGGCATTTGTGATGGCAAAGGGATTCTGTGTGTGGTTGTAAAAATATTTTTAAAGATATTAAAAACAAATAGAGAACAAATATTCAGAAACCCACTTATATAAGCTGTGTAATAACTGTTGGGTTTTTTCCCCCCTACTGTGCTCTGCCTGACTGCAAAGAATTTTGTTGAATTTAATGTCTTGGTAAAAGTAACTTCTAGCACCTTTCAAGACTCATTGCTCGAAGAAACATATCCCACCTCAAGAATTTGCACATTTGTGAGGCCTGTGGTTGTTTTGGAGAAATAAAAAGTGCACATGTGAAAAATGCCTACAAAAATGCTGCAGTCAATGGAGGGAAAATTGATAAATTAGGTAAGATCTGCGAGGAAACTGAGAAATTGGGGGATCATGTATTGGGAATCTTTCTGAAAAAATCAGGCTTTTCCCAGTGCCTGGGAACAACTTCTGGAAGAAAGGTGGGGGGGCAGCTTTTGCCCACAAAGGAATGGAAGTACCTCCTGTGGTTTATCTTTTTGGGTGAAGACTTCAAGACTGGGTTGCCTTGGTCCCTGGTATTGTACTAACTGGGAAATAACTTCAGCTATGGTAAAGCGATGGCACAGAAACTGCTCTTGATTTCATGAACATTCAAGGAAACTTGAAGCCTGATTGGCAGACCATCTTGAAAGGTTTAGAAGGTGATGAAAAAGATATAAAAAGAAATTCAGAAGTGAGTTTAGTTGGCTTAGTTATCTCTTAGGAGACACTATGCTCAGTTGCTGTTCTGTGCATGCTCTAAGACTACAGTGGTGCCTCGACTTACGAACTTAATCCGTTCCGGAATGGTGTTCGTAGGTTGAAATGCTCGTAAATCGAAGCACCATTTCCCATTGAAATGCATGGGAATGGGATTAATCCGTTCCAGCATTTCAAAAAAATACCAAAAAAAAAATATTAAAAAATAAGCACACAGAAAGCCCCATCGGAAGGCGCTGGGGCTTTAAAAACAACAACAACCAACCAAAAATAAACAGAGCAAGCCCCGAAGGCTGAAAAAAACAAACAAAAAACCCACCAAAAATATACATCGAGCAATCCCCACGCTGGGACTGGAAAAAACAACACACACACCAAAAACAACACAGCACAGAAACATAATCCCCCTCAGCCAAAACCCACCCTGCAAAACCCACCCAGAAGTTTCTAAAAAGCAAAAAGCAGTACCTTACCAGGCAGACCGAAACCTCCTCTGATGGCACTCACTCCCCGGCGGCTGGCGGCTAGCGACAGGCCCCGGCCGGCAGCATAGGGCAGCCGAGGTGGCGGAGGGGGCCCTTACTCATGAGTAGACCCACGCCAGGGATGGGCAGGGAGCGCACCAGCTTCCCGTGCCCGGCGGCGAACCGGAGCTGCCCCGCTTCTCCTTCCTCCTCCTGCGCCGCCGCCACACGCCCTGTCCACGGAGGAGCCCTTCCGACCCGCACGCCCCAGCCCAGCCCAGCGCCTTTAGTGGCCCTTACACATGAGTAGACCCGTGCCTTTGGCAGCCCTTACGCATGAGTAGACCAGCGCCAGGGATGGGCAGGGAGCGCACCGGCTTCCCGCGCCCGGCAGCGATCCGGAGCCGCCCCCGCCTCTCCTTCCTCCTCCTGCGCGGCAGGAGTAAAAAAGTTCCCTGACCCCCTTCTCTAACCGTTGGGGCGAAAGAACTACAAAGAAGCAGCCTCTTTGCCACCAACGGTTTGAATTTCCCACCTTTTCCCCCTGCCTTTTTCTGTTCTTACATCGAAGCTCCGCTCGCAAAGAAGCAAAAATTTTCAAGCGGAGCTGTTCATAAGTCAAAATGTTCGTAGGTAGGGGCGTTCGTAAGTCGAGGCATCACTGTATATTGATGTTGAACTACTGATACTAGGTAGTTTAGCATCAGTATGGTGTTAGAGCATGCACAGAATAGCAACTGAGGGTAGTGTTTCCTAAGAGATAATTAAGCCAACTAAACTCACTTCTGAACTACTAGGTAGTTTGGATAGCTTTCTTATCTTCTGGTGTTTTCTCTCTGTATTACTCCTACTTTAGAGCCTTATTGATTATTTGCCCCAAATATTTTTGTTGCCTTTTAAAAACCTTTGAAAATGGTTGCTCTTTTTTCTTTTCCACTGTGTTTAATAAAATATAAAAACTTCTCCATTCAATTGTCTGAATTTTTGGAGAAGGGGATTTGTAGTACTTAAAACCAGGTCTTGCCTGGATCAGCTACTGGGAGTCTATATAGAGTGTTGAGAGGTACTGGAACTAGGCAGTTTCCCTAGCCATCACCACATTTAACACCCCTGGGCTCACCCACTGCAGGATCAATGGGGCAATGTGGCTCAGTGGTTAGAGTGGGACTTCCTTAACTCAGTAGTTCATCACAAGATCCATAAATAAATATGAATATTAGGAAAAATGCATTTTTAAAAGTGCAAAGGTTTCATGTAAGGAAAAGAGCAATCTTGCAACCCAGGATGAAACACAGATGGGAAGATAATGCAGGACTCATACAGAAAAATGCAGTGAAATTAAAAAAAGAAGAAGTTGCATATTAATCCAAGGAAGTATGGATTAATATGCAACAAATATTTTGTTTGATAGTCTAACAAAAATGTCTAGACTGACATTTGCAAGAGGCAATTCCTAAACAAGTATAATGTATAAGGTATGAGGGATTTTCTTTTTATTTGATACTTCTTACTTTGTGTGACAAGGAAGTTGATTCAACTGTCATACCCTTAAAATCTTAAATTAGGAAGAAATAAAGGGGGGGGGGGTGTCTGTGTTTTAAAAATTACACTCAGCCAAGAAACTCAGGCAAGGTGCGCACTTAGTGATCTGTTCCAAGTGGAGCTCAAAAAGAAGTTTTAAAAAATGACACAGAAAGTGAGTGAGAAACAGTAAAACCAATTATTTGCTAATGTGCTGCAGGGAATCAATAAGCCAAGCTCAAGTAGTAACCACAAAGTCAAAGAAATGCAAATGAGAAGAGAATCAGGGATATGAATTTTATCAAAAATATGAATAGGTTTGCAACTGATTTTGTAATCTGTGAACATGACAACTGTGTGCAGGTTTATGATAATTTATATATTAGGAATCTTGTTTTCTGAGCCTGTTCCATCAGACCCCCAAAACCATAACTGTTTATTGTCAATTAATTATCAAGAATAAATATCAACTCATTTCAGACCTTAATTATAAGGCTTAGCAGAGACTGTACACCATTAATCCTGAATCCTTTTCAACAGTGCTTAAAGTTGCCTCCATTTTAAAGTGATTTTTGGCACTCCCAACTATCTTTGCTTGTTCACTGAAACTGACATCACCTATTGTCTCTTAAATCACCTTGTTTTCTGCCAATGCAATTAGAGATGGGCATGAACCACCATTTCATGGTTCAGTGCAATTTGGTGGTTTGGCCACACAGCTCCTTCCATGGGCACCCCAGCTTTCCAGTCCTGCCTCCTCCAGCAGGCACCCACTCAGAGGCTGTGGTGCAGCTTCCCAGCCCTGACTCCACTGGCAGGCGGCCACTCGGAGGCAGTGGCATGGCTTACCAGCCCTGCCTCCTCTGGGCACTGCCTCTGAGTGGGTACCTGGTGGAGGAGTCATGTCTGGGAAGCCGGGGTGCCCACAGAAGAAGCTGTGCATGCAGCTGAAACACCCAACCACACTGAATCATGATTCATGCCCATCTCTATTTGCAAGTTAAAAATTGAAAATTAGAATTTGCTATGTGATACTCATATCAGTTGGAGCCTCTCTTAACCCCCATCTAATCATTTTGCTTGGATGTGTTTGTTTAATATATATATGAAACTACAACTATCAATGCTGTGTAACAAAGCTCAGTCATGTTCATCTTATTTGTCTTCGGAGAATTCTCAACATCAAACAGCAGGATAAAGTCTCTGACCCTGAAGTCTTGGAACAAACACAGATGGAAAGTATTTTTACAGTCTTGAGATAGTGACAACTTCAGTGGGCTGGCCGTGTCGGATGACTGTCTCTCAAAACACATTTACTATGGAGAGCTCGTTGTAGGTGGAGAATTGCATGTTGGACAAAAGAAACGATTCAAAGATGCATTGAAAACAAATAACATAATATTGGACATTACTGTTGATTACCAGCCAATGTTGCGTCCTCCAGGCTGGTGGGCAAACGCCAGCGGCGTTGTTCCAGGTCAGTAAACCGACCGTCCAATGGCTGGGATCTTATTTACTGAAACCTCCTGGAACATGGAGCAACTTCTGACATGAAAGCAACTTAACACTGAAATGAATGAGCCCAGGACTGTCCAGTCATCTGAAAAGATGATATGGACCCCAGCTGTTCCTTCCTAACTTCTACCAAGGACTGAAACATTCTCTTCTTTCCTTCCCACTAGGCCTGTTAGCACAGAGATCTTCTAGGCTTGCTTTTAAAACGGGCCTACTCTGAACCTTAGGTACCATTTTCTACTCCATAGCGTGGAGTAGCGTAAATGATTATTTTTAACTCTAACTCATCAAAAACACCATAGAATTCAGCATTTAAAATGCTCTCCATGGCTTGGAGTTGAACCTTGTATAAATGTAAGGCCTGTGTATTTGTTATGTGTGCTATAGTTAAGACAACGTAAGATATGAGCCCCATAGGAGATGGCAGTAAGTGCTACACCTCCTGGACACAATTTCTAGCCAAGCTGATCTGAGTCGCCAGGTTTCACCCAGATTCTATGTCCATGGCTTGGTTTCCCTTCTTTCTGCTTTCCACAGTCAGCTGGCAGAAGCAGTTCTATACCTCTACCCAATCCTGGCCTGCCCTATCTTCCTGACATCACAATGCCCTGTCCACTTGCTCTAGTCTGAGCATTGAGATCCCAGGAAACAAGTTGCTGCTGCCTTGGCATATCTAGAAGAGGGGAATCATTCACGTGCAGGCTCCAAAAGCAACAATTGCACAGGTAATAATCAAGTGTGGAGGGAAGCCCAAATGAACAGAAAAACCGGTAAATATTTAATATCCAAATTATAGAATGAATCTGACAAATTCTCTTACTTAGTCAAGACTTCAAGAAGGGTGAAATGTAAATCCAAATAAACCCATGAAAAACTTCATGGGCAAAATGCACGCAGTTCTGCTAGAAATTGCTGATGTCAGAAATATCTCTTTGAAATAAAGTCCATTGTCAAACTAAAATCAACAAATTGTACTGCGAAGATTTGTCATTTACTTGCATGCTATGTTGGGAATGCAGAGACTTGAGGTAAAGATTTACATCCTTGTTATGTACCCTGGTTACATTAATCCATGAATGTGGAACCTTATGTATTTATTTGAAATATTTTACAACACCTTTCTCTGAAATGCTCAGTGTATGGCCTATATTTTAAAATTACCCTGTGATTTTTTTTTCTGATCCTGCTCCATCCACTCACCTCAAAAACCATTCGGCTCTTCCAAGAGAACACTTAGAGAAGTCTCACGATTAAGTGAAGGAACTGGAGGGGAAAAATATTTGGGAAAACACACACAGAGAGAGAGAGAGAGACAGACAGACAGACACAGACACAGACACAGACACACACACACACCTCACTAGCCCAGTTTTTTTTCCTAGCAGCCCATCCTTCCAGCCTTGCCTTTTCCAGCCGAATCTGATGTCTGTACCTTTGTGGAAGAGAAAAGCAGGGAACCTCTAGAAGAAAATTGGGCTCAAAGGCAATATCCATCTGTTTGTTGTTGTGACAAGGAGCTTAAGGACCTACACATATTGCTGGACTCTGTCAACCTCAGCCAGTGATGAAGCCTTGTGTAGTTGCAACCCAACAACACTGGTCTAAGCCTCAAGCTGACAATATGCATTCCCATGTATTGTCTTCAGTTTAGAGTTAGGAAAGTGTCTGTCTACCAGCTTGTGGGGCTATCAGCTACATTTTCTCACAGGTACCCATTTTGTTTTAGTTTGGCTGCCAAGTAGGACAAATTGTTCAGAGAGGGCTGTGAGTGGCAGAGAAAGCAAGTAAACCTAACTTCAATTTCAGATTCAAAGGAATGTGGAGTTAATTCAATGTCAACAAGCCATTTTTGAGTGGAGGAATTTACATTCTGAGAATCCCCCCCAAAAGAAAACTATTTTAAGCATCACTAATGAAGTTTCCAGTGTAGTTTATATGAATCTTCATGCTAACCATGTAATTTTATTTATTTATCCTTTATTTTCTCCAATTTGCATCCCCTTGCTGTTGTGTTTCTCTGTTTAGAAAGGCTGCACATTTTGTATCATTCTCAATGTAGGCATCTCAAACCACCAGGGTTCAAATTACTTGAGGTTAAAACCTATTTCCAGAAGGGCTTGCATACTTAATTTAACCAAGGCAAGCAATGCAGGGCTCTTGAAAGGCAAGGTAATTAATAAGTCATCAAAGCAACTTTTAACAAGAGTGGAAGTAATATATATCCCACAGGAAGCTACTTTATGAGTCCTATTAATGCCGCAAGCCAAATTTCTACCCATTGCATGTAATCTAAGCTGTATTGAATTCAAGGGCTATCATGTTGCTGCGGTCTTGTGGTTGATGGCACTCACTTAATTTTGCTAAATCTTTGCCTGCCTCCTGTTATATAAACACTGTGGCTTCATCAGCAAAAGCACAACAATGTGAAGTCACTGATTCAATGAGGAATGAAGCAGACTTTCTTGGATCAGGTATTACAGATTGATATCGGATTCTGAACAAATCATGCTTAAGCAAGCCTCCTGGAAATACAGTTCACCTTACAAAAACAAACATGCGTACAAATGAGATGGCATTTTAGAGCTGGATCATCATCATCATCACATGCCATCAAATCAATTCTGACTGATGGCAACCCTTTTCAGAATTTTCCAGGTAGAGAATAACATTCTCTTCTCCTGGGGCCCTCCTGGGACTGTTCAGCTTGCCCAAAGCCACACTGGATGGCTCTACAGCATATGAATGTTGACCCTATTAGAAACACAGACAGCTCTGTAAAGCAGGGGTCCCCAACCCCCAGTCCGTGGCCCATTGCCGGTCCATGGGCTTCCCAGGACTGGGCCACGGAGATGGATCTCCACCACCACCCCGCACACACGCATGGCAGGCGTGTCGGGCTTGTGGGTGGGCGTGTTGCGCTTTGTTGGTGGGCGTGTCACGCTTGTGGGTGGGCGTGTCTGTAACTGAGATCCAAAGTAGACGGAGAAGGGAGTATCTATTGGTGCTACTCATTCACTTGTTTTCCCTTCAGCAACAGAAATGTGTGCCTCATCAATCAGATTTGCAAATTAAGCCTGTGTTCACTTTCCAATAGCCAATTAGAAAATAAAAGATGCTATGCAGGATACAGATGTAAGGGAAATCACATACTATGACAGATGTCTTAATTTCTTTTTTTAAAAAAGCATGAGGGAAATGTACCATCTGGTTACATTTCTCAGGTAGCATTTGAAATCTGTTTTTAGAGCTCAGGCAGACAACTGTAGCCTTCCAGATATTTCTTTGCCTTAAACTCCCATTACTTCTAGTCATAACAATAACAATAACAATGTGTCCTCAAGTGAATTCTCACTTATGGTGACCCTTTTCAGAGTTTTCCAGGTAAAGAGTACTCAGAAGTAGCTTACCATTCCCTTTTTCTCAGGTTCTCTGGAACTGTGTAGCTTGCCCAAGGCAACACAGGCTGGCTACTCTCCTGGGAGGCACAGTGCGGAATCAAACTTCCAACTTCTGACCCTGAAGACAGATACCTAAACCACTGAACTATCCAGCCAGCTAGTCAAGATAGCCAATGGTAAAGAATCATACAAATTGCAGTCCAAAAATTTCTGGAGCCCCACCCGTGTCCTGTAAGGCAACATGACAGAAAATGGGCCTGAGTTATTTATAGACTGGAGGCCCTGATACATCAGCATAGCATTCTCCTCTGCAATGGCACAGCATTATGTGTTATGGATAGAGATGGGGGTATTCGTATTCATATATGAATATCCCCGCACAGCTGGTCTTAACAAGGGTCCACCCCCCGGGGGCTGGACCATCCACTCATGCATCCAGTGGTGGTGGTAGCCTCACTCTTCCTTCCAATCATTCCTGGAGCCCCGCTCAGCTAGCCACTCCTAGCAATGGGAGGGAGGATCTCTCTACAAGGCTGCTGAGTTGCTAGCCAAGCAGGAAGAGAGTGGTGCTCCAGGAGTGATTGGAAGGAAGAGCAAGGCCGCTTCTGGATGCATGAGTAGACGGTCTGGCCCCAGCAGCTGGACCCTCATTTAGTCCAGCTGTGCAGGGATATTCGTGTTCGAATATGAATACCCCCATCTCTAGTTATGGATAGAATGGATGCAGCAATATCAGAGTTATCCAGTGCCTTATTTTCCATTCTATATGGCTTTCTATATCTTATACATATATTAAATTAGAAATGGGATAAAATGAATATTTCCAGGAAATGTCTCAACCCAATTAAAAGTAGCACTGGTGAAGAATGTTTGAGACTTGAATTGACCTTTGCTGGTGAAGTCAGTGAACAAAAATGATCAAAGTCAGAATTGTCAAGCAGTCTTGTCCCATAAACTTGGAAACCCTCTATCATTCAATGAGAATGTTATTTCTCAGTAACAGTGCAGTCTTAACTCAAACATGGTAGAGGATTTGTAGTGCCTTTGTAATGTGAAGTAGCCTTTTGTGAGAGCAGAACATGGAGTCAAGAGAGGGTGGAATGAAGATGAGCTGAATTACAATAGGTCCAAACTTTCCATAGCCCTCGGACATTGCCAATGTGCTGGCATAAAGTTAGGTCAAGGTGATGAGGCCTAAATTATTTTAGTAACTTTAGGCCAAGTTAGGCCTAAGTATGTCTCCCATCCCTAGAATACAAGTAGTTTGATTCAGCACAGCTTCAGCTGGACTAGCATCAGCTAAGCTGACCCTCAACCACCTTGGCTAGTTAGGATTGCACCCTACATACTCAAATAATTGAAGCCAGTTGAGCCAAATCAAGACCAGCTGAAACTGTGCTCATCCAAATCTCTTCCCACCTAGGCATGCTGAAAATTACTTAAGACTCTTCTTAGCTTGGCCTAAGTGCCAGCTTAGTAGTTGAGCTTCTGGCTGGAGTAGTTGTGGATTCAACATAATTTCTCTCTCTCTCTCTCTCTCTCTCGGTCTTCTCCTGACTCATCTGAGCCAGAATAATAGTTGTGTCAGCATATCTTTCTGCCCCTGAGATCAGCCAGAGTGAGGGGTTTGCTCATTTTATTTATTTATTTATTTATTTATTTATTTATTTATTTATTTATCTTATATGCCGCCCACACTACCCAAAGGTCTCTGGGCGGCTTACAACAGTTAAAATACAATAAAAAGACAAAACAATTAAAATGCAATTAAAATATATACTCTAAAAATTGCCATCAGGACCCACAGTTGATATTATTTCAATTAAAAGCCTTCTGGAACAGGAGTAGATTTTAAACACAGTAGATTTTAAACACAGTACCGCCGATGCATCTTCAAGTCAAGATTGCCCTGCCTGCATAGCTTTGACTCCCGTTAAGTAAACCCAACCCCTTTTGCATGTGCATGTGTTTATATATCCTGGATGAAAACATAATTCATAAGGTATGGAGCAAAAAACAAGTTGGTTCCAAAGGCTGATATACAGTCAAGTTGAAACAGCATCAAAGAGGTGAAATAGAGCCTTTGCTAGCGACAAAACATTAGATACTGACACTGCAAGCAGTGCAACCTCAAAATCAACTTTTAGTGGCTATCTGATGACCTTTTAGTACTTATGATGCTCCCCTGTCTGCTAGAGAGAGCCCTCTTAAGTGGGTGCTCTTGGCATCCATCATCCCTGCTATATAATTCACTGCCACTGTGGAAGACTGCCCTTGGTCTGAATCCCACTAGTGCAATAGCCATCCATCACAGACTAGTCAATAAAACAGTCTCAGTGCTGTGCCTGAACTGACATCTCATTTGTCAGCCGGGGGTAGTTTCCTAAATGGTGATGGTCCTAACATGGTCCCTTGTGGCTAGCAGATGCCACCAAGGTGTATGATGTCACTGCTCTCATAACCCTCCCTGGCTTTCTGTCTGTTTGGAGAGAACATCCATGAGAGCTTTCCCTAAATATCTTGTCATTCAGAAGATTGTAAAAGGAATGGACCTGGCTCTTCTCATGCAGGCCAATTTTGCAAAGCATTTCTGTTCTAAGCTTCCAGCCTCTTGGTACAGATTATGATTTACGATCTCTTGGAGTAAATAAATGCAGCACACTTCATTATGCCAGATGGTCCCATAATGTCTCTGCACAGCAGCTCTGGATCGGAATATATAAGCCTAAATCTAGTTGAAAATCCGAATTAGAGTAGACCCAATGAATCTATTGCTGGATAGTGGGTCAACATTTGTGTAAATCCCATTAATTTAATGAGTCTACTCTATTTGGGTATACCATTCATGTTCCAGCCATAGTTTTTAGATATATATTTTTGAAGAGCTATAGAGATGCAACAGGAGGAGATATTGGCAAGGTTATCTTCCAGACTTAAAATGTACTCAAAGTGACCGGATCCTTGATATTTGCCCAGAGGAGTGTAGACTTTCCTTTATCTCACTCTTTTAGACAAGGACAAAGAACCACACAATTTTTCTCCTTACTTACAAAGACTGTCTAAGATGGTATTGCACTTTCAATCATTCCTTGCATTTGTTAGGATGATTTTATATTTGCATAAAATAAAGCAAAAAGCAAATAATTAACTGCCCATCTTATTCATCAGTCCTTTCGTGTAAACTTTTTATGCACCAATGAAACCACTGTAGGCAACTGTGATCCTCCAGATGTTCTTTGTCAGCCATCAACCTGAGCCAGCATAGGAATAATGGGTGTTTGGCTGCAACAACATCTGGAGGGCCATAGTTGCTCTGGCTTCTGAGATTTAGAGACCAGATAGATGCTTGCATGAGACAAATAATGTGAGTCTCACTGCACTATGGCCCAGACCACAATTCACTTACCCAAGTGTAAATTGGCAATAGGGTCATGGCCAGACCTTTCCTGGTGGCAGCTCTTCAACTGCAGGAGACTGTGTCAAAAGAAGTGTGTTGGCCTCCATCTCTTGGCATTGAGAAGCAGAAAAAAAGACATCATTGTTTTAGGGAGGTCACAATTCCCAGCAGCTCACAGCCACCATGGCTAGTCACTGGTGGATCCTGGAACCTGTAGTCCAGTAGACAAACATTTCCCTTCTCTGTTTAGGAGACATGTATAGCTACTTTAATTTCATATAACTTTGAAATACCTGCCTTGTTAAATATCTGTACCTTTTAGGGTCACAGATAGTCATACAAGGTTATTTCTCAAATAACACATCTAGATTCACATCTCAGCTAATACCAGCTCTTTGACAAGACTGCTTCTGTGATAAATGTATTTGCACACCTTAGGACATGCTTGCGAACACAGACTTGCCTCATTCACATTTCACATTTTTGGGTGAATCTTTCAGTTATCAGGGACATGCCTAAAAACTCATGAGCAACAAGGAAAGTTTAGAAGTATGTAAGCATTCACAAATCCCAGGAGGAATATGCAGAGAGTCCTCTTATACACATATATTTTCCTGTTCTCTCTCATTTTCTCTCTCTCTCTCTCTCTCTCTCTCTGTGTTTTATTACAGTGAAACTCTGGAGGAACTTCCATCACATTTTGCTGAAACAGCAAGATTGGGCTACGATTGTGATATCTCTTGGTCCTTTTTTTGATTGAGGGCACCAAAACTGTATACTTTACAAGTTAAGGCATTTGCATTGTGAAATTACCAACTATACTTTTAACTCAATTTGCTGACTCAATTGAGAAAAACTAAACCGAATGAGCTGGAAGGCTGACAGCCTGATCTTGCATTCCTCATTCAAGCAAATACTCCATTTAGTATAAATGATGAATGGGCAGTTCAAGAAGAACTCTACATTTCTTCTCAAACACAGAAAATCAAGGTCATGCAGCTGCTGATATTAAGCTAAAGACATCTTGGTTTAGTATTCCTCACAATGCTAGATTTAAATAGAGGGCATCAAGTTGATTGCCAAGCCTGCTGCCATTCATACCAATAGGCAGGTAAAATGGAGCCATTTCCTAACATTGCACCCCCCCCTCAGTATTCTAGCATTCAGAAGCAGAGTTTGGACATGTTACTTTATAAGACTACAGCTCCCATGATCCCCTGGTCAGCATGGCTACTGAGGGATTATGGGTATTACAGTCTCTAAAATAAATATTTCCAAACACTGGTCAATAAAGATTCCCTATGTGTGGGACGGGAGACATTTAAGTTTCCCTTAAGTTCAAACATCCACTGAACTTGTGAAGGGCAGGACAGATGAAGCTAAGAGGACAGGGTTACAGTACCTTCCACAGTTGTGTGATTTCCTCTTCCACACAACTGGTAATGTAAAAAGTTCAGCAACATCATCTTCTTTTTCATGCAGTCACACAAATAGAGCTGGTAAGGAAGAGGGGCACTCTACCATTTGCCCTTTAGCCTTATATGTAAGTCTACCTTCTGCAGAGGCCCATTGTCACACTCCAATGTGACTAAGGAAGAAAATCCAAGATGGGGTTAGAAAAAAATGAAAATTTCCTTTCAGTTTTTGTTTTTGTTTTGGAAAATAATTTGCCAAAATGTCTTCATTTGGTGAAAATTACTTGGCCAATAATAATAATAATAATAATAATAATAATAATAATAATAATAATAATAATAATAATAATAATAATAATAATAATAATAATAATAAAATCAAGGGCTTTGGGCATTTCAATCTTAAAGGGCTGGTTTGAAGCACTTTATAAGAATCTTAGAACTGCAGAGCTGGAAGGGACCCTGTGGATCACTGAGTCCAGCCCTTGTCAAGGAGGCACAGTGGGGAATTGAACTCCCAACCTCTGGCTCCTCAGTAGTTTAGGCAGCCAGATACCTAAACTACTGAGCTGTTCAACAGTTCTCTTCAACCATGTTAGTGCTGAGTTAGGTTTACCACCTTATTTGGACAGGCTCTTCATTTTATACTTCTGTATGGCAGGAAACTACAACTAGATTCTGTCCAAGTTAGGACTAGCTATCAGAATTTGGTCAGTGCAGAAGGAGGGGAAATCTTTTAATTTGTTTCCAAAAAACAATTGAGCAAAATCTGCAAATGTCTTCATACTGAAGATGACGAAGAAACTTATATACTCATCTATCCCGGGAGAGCTATGCAGATAGAAGCAGACTTGGTTTTCAAACTCTGACATCTCACCAGGAATAAGGACAACATGTAGCACTGAACCCAGTGGACTCCAAGATAGTTCCATTGATAGTTCCATTGATTTCTCTTATCAGTACCCTGTTTCCCCGAAAATAAGACCTAACCTGAAAATAGGCCCTAGTAGGATTTTTCAGGATGCTCGTAATATAAGCCCTACCCCCAAAATAAGCCCTAGTTAAGTGAAACCCTGCCCTCCACCATTGTGCAGCATTGTGCAGCAACCAGAAGATGACATGACTGTATTTGAATAAATGTAGATTGTTGTACATGAAAAAAATAAAACATCCCCTGAAAATAAGCCCTACTGCGTTTTTTGGAGCAAAAATTAATATAAGACCCTGTCTTATTTTCAGGGAAACAGGGTAAAGAGGCTGAAGAACCTCTCACTCCATGTCTTCTGACATTGCATCTGAAGAAAGAGTCATAAATGGTCAAACTAAACATTAAAAGGAATTGTGTTAAATACAATTAACCCCCTTTCCCGTCTACAACAGGATTTCCTTTAACATGCATGTCTAAGCTATCAGGCTTGCAAACTATACACAAGTCTACCTTCCAATGACCTGTCTCAAAATAAAGCATGCTATATGCAAGACAGATAAGCAAGCAAAATCTTGTTCTGGGACAAATAGGTATGTTTCACCTCTTAGGATTAGGACCTCTGCAAAAACCATAGATGTATCATCTAGATTGTCCCTAATGTAATTTTTTGAAGTTTTTAAAGAGAAGTGATTCAACTTATTTCCCAAACTACTCCAACATGAAAGCAGGAACATTTTCCCATCTCTGTGCCAAAGCTGGGGGAAGCTACCTTTTAAGGCTATAACTCCCAGAATTCCTAGTATGTCCATCAGTTGTTGGTTGTGAGATTTTGGAGCTGCAATTCACAAAGGAACTCATTTTGAAACTCTGCCTTACACATAAATGATTAGACACCAGGAACAGCCCCACAATCCAAAGTGATTTGCTGATAAGTGGGTGCATGTGCAGAGGCAGTGGGTCCAGATCCTGGAAGAGAAGTCAGGCCTGCTGTCTCTGAGGATGGTGTCAGCAGTGGAAGAGGAGGCACTGGAGGAAGAGGAGGCAGTGGTAGCAGGACCAGGTAGGGAGGTGACAGGGGCAGTGAAAAGGGGGCAGGTGGGCATCCATTTTGCCAAGCAAAATGAAGCACTGAGGGGGAAAAGGGTTGGCTGTTCATTTTAATTTGGCAAAACAGGATCCCCAAACTGGATTGCGAACCAGCCCGATTTGTCAGTTTTTCTGGTTTGTGGTTCAGTTTGTGCCTGTGATGCTCAAGTCTCCCTAAGGAGCATATGGCATTCGGGCAGGGAGTTCCATAGGCCACAAATCTACCACTTTACACTGAGGCAAGTCCACAACCTTCAGCAGTGCATAGCATCTGTGCCTTGAACAAGCCTGACCCTTAAAGAACACTTTACTCAGTACTTTGCAAGTACTTCAACATGGGCTTTGTGATTCCTTAGAACTCACAACAGCTCATTTAAATAGGACTTCTCTATGGTAGCTAATCAATGACCTTTTCTACTCTTCTAGATTTAGCCAAACCTTGCTGGTCCAAGAGACTAGTCCTCAGTTAGGATTTTTAATTATTTTTTATTAAGAAAATATAGTTTCATAGGAACAGTTTGTTTGCTTAAGCATAGCATAGAGACATGTTCAAAAGATTACCATAGTTAAATAAAACAATTTTTGTTGTTTAGTCATTTAGTTGTGTCCGACGCTTCGTGACCCCATGGACCAGAGCATGCCAGGCCCTCCTGTCTTCCACTGCCTCCCGGAAAAATAAAACAATTACTCCCCATTAAAATAATAAACACTACGAAGCTGAGCTAAAGTGGGCTAATCCCACCTCCTTCTTTTCTTACCATGCTACATTCTGTACCATTCAATCCATCAAGTTACATAACTCAATCCATCACGAACTTCTCCTAGGAAAAAAGTCCCCCCAAACATAATCCATCGTCCATTTTTCTACATTCCTCGGACCTCCTTCTTCATGGCTGTAAAACAATTAACTCAAAGAGGCGTAACCGTCCACTCCACCTCCAATTCTCATGGAGATGCAGGTGTGTTATCTCCATTCCAATTAGACGGGAATTTGTTGAGTCTTCGCACTGGGCCTCTTCGACCTTGCACTCTTATCAGGATTCACTCTGTACCAGCCTGGCTGTAAATTAGGAAAAACAGCCTCTCAACCTTTACCACATTCCCATGTCTTCAACTCCTTTCACTTTGGAAACCTAACTGACTCCATTTTCTCTCTTCCTCGTTGACTACAAGTCCCACTCTCCTTCAATATCATCACAGTGCCCATCTCTAGAATACTGCTATATGGTATAAATCAGCACATGCCAAATAAGTGGATATAGCTCTTAATAAATCATGCAGAGCTGCTGAAATCTACCCCACCCATGGAAAAGTTCTCTTATTTGGCTGGCATTGCCCCTCCAGAAATGCAGCAAGAGGTGCAAGAAAATAATGAATGAAATAAGGGACTACAGCACCATACCAATCCACTTCATGAACACCAATCCCTAAAACAAAGGAAATGTTTTCTGCACACATCTCAAGAAAAGGCTAGGCTAAACCTATGGAGGACAAAAATAACATACCTTGCCGAATGGATGAATGCTGAAGAGTGTCTCTCGCCAGGACAAGACTCCAGCTGTACTATCTGGAAGTCACTTAATAGACTTTAAAGCAAAATAGAAAGAACAAAGAATAATCAAGTCAAATGGGGCTACTTGAATACAGGAAACATTTTCTGTGGCTGTGGAGAAATTCAATCAACACAGCACTTATGTACATGCAATTTTTGCCCCACCATGCGAACAAAAGAAGATCTAGCAAATGACTGGGATGACACTTGAAATAGCCTGCTTTGGTTCAAAAATAGTCTAACTATCATAACATTTTAATTTGTTTTAAATTTTACCTTTATTTCATAATTTTAAATTGTGCAGCACTCTGGTACAAATAAAGACTGATCAGCCATTGATGACTGATTGTGGACTTGCAGTTAGGGCTGCCAGGTCTTAAGGCATCACCTGAAATCTCTACATGGAAATTCTGCTTTCCTAGATTTCCAGGCAAGCAGAGAAATCACTGGGTGAGTGGTGTTGGGAGAGAATATTTGTTCTTAATGTCATTTCCTCCCTGTTTCCAACTGGCAATGGGTTCAGTGGGAAGGTATTTTATATGTGTGCTATTTATTTACGAGACAGAGTAGGAGCTTTATACGAAGGGGTGCTGATAAGTATTGAGCCTTTCCCAGAATAAATTGAGCTAGGAAGCTATAAATTGCAGGGAGTATTGGCCAATTTGTCTGTATTCAATGGTGCAAAAATCAACTACCTATGATTTTAACTTATCTTTCATTTTCTGGTCCAAAGTAAACATGGCAGCACCTCCAGAAAAGTTCAATGTGGAAGAGCATAGGACCATAATCAAGTTCCTGTTTCTCCAAGGGAAAGGTGCAAAGCAGATCCATGATGAAATGTCACAAACTATGGGTGACAGTGGCCCTTCATATGCAACAGTTAAACGTTGGGTTGTCAATTTTAAAACTGGCCATTTCGGTGTTGATAGTGAGAAACCCAGTGGAAGGCCTTTTTCTGTCTCTGTGCCTGCAAATGTGAAAGCCATCCATGACATGATCATGGAGGACCGCCGAATATCAGCCAAAAGTATTGCTATATATCTGAGAATATCACGTGAGAGAGTTGGTGCCATTATCCACAATGACTTGAAAATGAGAAAGCTGGCAGCAAAGTGGATCCCCAAACTTTTGACAACCGAACAAAAGAGGAAACGTGTGGAGTCATCGGTGGCTGTTTGGGATAAGAAGGGAGTTCTGCTGGTGGACCCCCTCCAACAGGGTTCAACCATCAATGCAAAATATTACTGTGCTTTATTGACGAAGTTGAGGCAAAACATCAAGGAAAAATGTTGAGGAAAGCTCTCCAAAGGTGTCATCCTGTTGCATGACAACGCCTCGTCACACACTGCAGGTGAAACAATGGCAAAACTGACGTCCTTAGGCTTTCAAGTGATGTCCCATCCACCCTATTCTCCCAACCTGGCTCCTTCTGACTATTATCTCTTCCCCAAACTCAAAAAACACCTAAAGGGACAACGATTTGGGAGTGTTCTGGAGGCACCTAATGCTGCATATGAGTGGTTACACCAGCAGTCAGAAGAATTTTATTTGCAGGGACTTAAGAAGCTGCAGGACAGATGTTGCAAGTGCATTGACTTCCTGGGGGAATATGTAGAATAGTGTGGCAGTTACAGCTTCCTAGCTCAATTTTTTTCTGGGAAAGGCTCAATACTTATCTGCACCCCCTCGTTGTCCATCTTGGGATCACCCATGTGTGCATGCACATTATTTTACAATTATTACAGAAACTCTCTGTAAAATCTGAAAGACCAGTTTTTTAGATTTCACCTTTTGCTGCTGAAATCTTCTGGAATGGAAAGTTGGTAACCTCAGAAGCCTAGCAGCAGTAGAGTATGAAAGTATAATAGAAAGTCTCCTCTCACTAGGCTCAGACTGTCCCTGATGGACTGGGTTATCTCGCTCATAGCTATTCTATCTATTCTATTCCTATGCTAAATTTCAGTTAACAGGAGATGCTCATGCAGGTATTTATTCTTGCGCAGTGGATTTATAGGCTTAGTGTTCGCTAATATTGGTAAGTGAAGCTGGAATGATTTCTCCATCACTTTGAGAGACCCCTACGGAGTATGAACCGGTGCTGGCATTTTTATGCTAGGAGAAGTTTATAAAAAGCATCTGTACAGAACGCAAAACCCAGAAAACTGTGCTGAAATGTTGTGATGTGCAATCAAGGATGTCATTTTTAAGGACCTATTTTATCATCTAACACTAGGCACTTCAGGCAATTTTTACAGTTAATGTTTTTTCATATGAATAAAAAGGCATTAAAATAGCAAAAAAGCAACTCCAGTTCATAAAGCTTTCAATACAGACAAAGCTGGCTGTGTGCTATGTCTGTAAAGCTGTGCATCTATGCAGTTACTAGAGAATTTAATCTCAACTTATTTCTGTGGAGCTTACTTCCAAGCAAGTGTGTTCAGCACCATACCCTAAATGATGGGAGAGGGTCAAGTTGTTGTCCTATACCCAGCAAGGAAGCCCTACTCCATTTGATTGCAGTCACCTTTGAGGGAACATATATAGTTTTGTGCAATCGGTGCTTTAAATATACAGTGGTGCCTCGACTTACGAACGTCCCGACTTACGACCATTTCGAGTTACGACCAGCTCCGGCCGCAAAATTTTGCTTCGACTTGCGGCCGGAGCTTCCAGTTATGAACAGAAAAAGGCAGGGGGAAAAGGTGGGAAATTCAAATTGCTAACCGTTGGTAGGCGAAGAGGCTGCTTCTTTGTAGCTCTTTCGCCCCAACGGTTAGAGTGTGTGCGATCGGAGGAAGCTTCGGACTGCCTGGTAAGGTAAGGTGCTGCTTTCTGCTTTTTAAAAACTGTTCTGGGTGGGTTTTGCAGTGTGGTTTTGGGCTGGGGGGGTTATGTTTCTGTGCTGTGATGGGTCTTGGGGGGGTTGTTTGTTTGTTTTTGTATTTTTTCCCCATTTCCAATGGGTCTTGGGGGTTTGTTTGTTTGTTTTGGTATTTTTCCCCATTTCTGATGGGTCTTGGGGGGTTTCCTTGCTTTAAGGGTTTTTTTCCCCCATTTCCGATGGGTCTTGGGGGGTTTCCTTGCTTTTTGGGGTTTTTTTTCCCCATTTCCAATGGGTCTTGCATGATCTGCTTGCTTTTTCCTTTGCTTTCTTTGAATTTCCGATGGGTCTTGCACGATCTGATTGCTTTTTGCTTTGCTTTCTTTGCATTTCCGATGGGTCTTGCACGCTTCGCTTGCTTTTCTCCCCCCCCCCCCCACTTCAGCCGGAAGGGATTAATCGCGTTTCAGTGCATTCCTATGGGAAATGGTGCTTCGACTTACGACCATTTCGAGTTACGACCGGAGTTCCGGAACCAATTAAGTTAGTAAGTTGAGGCACCACTGTATCTGTGAAGCATAATACCTGACTAGTACCCAAACTCACAACAAGAGAGCAACAGCAGGCCGTTATTCACATACTGAGCTTGGGAGAATTTGTATGCCCTCATGTGTTGACAAATTTAAAGAGGAAAGGGGAGGGAACCCAACTGACAAAATAGGGGCCCAACTTACTGGGATGTCCAATTGCACTGATGCAACTGTCCAGCAAAGATGATGATGGAAAACGGCACCAGCTGTATTGTTCGCTGATGGTGGGGGTGACAGAAGAGCACTGGTGGGTGTGGTGACCTCCCATTGGCCAGCCATATGTTTTCAAACTGCTCCCTTGGTGTGTGGACTAGAGTGGAGAGGTTTTCACGCCAATCCGCCCCTTTGTCAAAACAGATTTCATGCATCTGAAACCACCTGATGACATAACGTCATGCTTTCTTTTGACCAATGCCTTCCTGATTTTGAATAAATTCAATCCTATGTGTCTCCTCATCAGGGAAGACCCAGCACAGTGTCCCTCCACTGCACAATTCACCACCCTTCTTTGCAGGTGGTGAATTGAGTTGGAGGTCTGGGGACTGAAATACAGAGAATCATTCAGCTGTAGAGGAGTGTTTTCCAGACCAGCTGTCAAAGTGCTGTTGGCATCTCCCTCCCTCCCTCCCTTTTAAACATTTTAAAAAGAAAAATGCTTGTTATCAGCACCAACTCTTTTCTTAACCTTGAAACTAGGGATGTGTAAGGTCTTGTTCTCTAGATATTAGATTGCATCTCCCATCAGGTTTGCCCATTGGCCATACTGGCTAGGATTAAGGGCCACTGCCGTTCATAGCAAGTGCTGGTAGTGGTGGTGATCATAGCCAACAGCCAGCTGCCATGTTCTTCCCACTCCAAATCCTCATGAAATGATGCTAATATGGTGCTAGCATACAAGGGAGCAGGTAGATTACAAGTCATGATACTGAGAATTATAGCAGTGCCATGATTCCCTGTATCAAATCATTGATGGTACATCCAGCCTTTTAGATGATTATTCCTGTTAGCAGAGAAAGAGTGCCAGAACTTTTTTGGGGGAGAGTTCTCACCCCCACTGAAGTCACTGGAGCAGCTAAAACTACATCAAGAATTTTAAGAGGCATTCCCCACCCACCCGTGTTCTAGGAAGGAAGAAGGACAAAGAAAGTAAGCCAACCCAAAATCTGCCACCATAAGCACACGTTCCCCACCAAGATGATTTCTCTTCAGACAAGTCTGGCACTCTGAGCAGTACCAATGAGCTGTGAACTACTGTCATTAAGTAAATGTCTGCCTTCATCCCTAATGTGTGGTACATCCCTTTTACATTTTCTTGCGAAGGTAAGACCGGATGAAGAGGAAGCTTTCTTATGAATGCTATCAGCCCTATCCAATGTGGAGGAAGCTGAATATGTGCTACAAATTTTTAAAAACACACCTGAAGTAAAGCACCCACCCTCTCTTATCAAGGGTAAATGGAATAAGCTATTTACTTTATCAGTTTTAATTGGCTATGGCTTATGATGGAGGAAAGTGAATTAGGTTGATAGATATTTGCATAGGAGGAAATGAGACTTTCTGAACAATGGAGCACTGCTCTAGCATGCTTAATGGTAGCTTTTAAATAATAAAGCCTGTTGGAGGGGGTGGGAGACTGAAACCCTCCTTTTTTCCAGAAAACATGAGGAAAAATTCCACCAGTAAAAATATTTTGTTAGTGAATAGAATCATAATCATAGATATTGCCCAGAAAAAAGTGGCATGTCTGTTGATTCGAAGTGAAATAGAGTCACCCAGGATAAGACAGAGATTCTCCAACAATGAAGACAAACATGTATTTTGCAAATTCGAATATAAAGAAAAATTAGATCCATCCTCCCATTTTTTTAAAAAAAAGTCACGTTCTCATTTCTCAAAAGTAAATAAAATGCATACTTATTTGGCTTTTTAGAAAACAGTAACATTGGGCTCCTAGAAGCCATTGACCTGTGGTACAAAATACCATCTCCTCCAATCCTCCTTAGCACATTACAAGGGAGCAGCCTGAGAGACATAGCAACAGTTGCCATGTCAACCATGTGATAGTCATCTTCTCCTATTTAAGGAGCCCACACATGCATAACTATAAAAGTAACTAAAATGCTACCGTTACATCATAAAATATGAGAGGTTTTTCATGTTAAGTTACCAATGAAGTGTAGCTTACCTTTGCCTTGATTATTATTGGGGCGGGGGGAAGGAATTAATTACAAGTCGTTATTGCTGCCCACATGATATTACTCAGGTGTCTAGATTTAGAAGCCGTACATATTCACAGGACTTAGGAGATTTCTTCACCCAAGTAATGAATGCTGAATCTTGAGAGTCTGGTCAAACACCATCAATAACATGGAAACAGGCTTGGTAGATTGATTACAGAGTTATAGTATACAGATTCAACTCAAGAAACAGGTAGCTGTTCAGGCACTCCACCATGAACAAATCCATAGTGCATAAACTTTTGCTCTCAGTTTTGCATACATCCTATTGTCAACCTGTTAAGTGAAAAAAAAAAAAAGGCTTTTACATGCAAGGCTACATCCCCCCCTTCCACCGGCATCACAACTCTCCTGAACTTCCTGCAACTTCTCAATAGAAAAACAAAACCTGATGGAACTCAATACTAGGGCAGCCACTGCCCTCCCCCACAGAGAGGGAAAACATTTTATAAATAAACAGAACTTGTCTCCCAACCATGTCTAACCTTGCCTTGTCTTAGCTGTTATAGTCTTATCTGCTGTTCCAAATCAGTGTTGCAAAAGATGACTGAACCTGCCAATCTCAAACTTAGTAAGATTTTCTGTTTTCCTGCTCAAATGTCGTTCTGACCTGGATCCCAATTGGATTTTGTGTGTGTGTGTGTGTGTGTGACCCAGAAAGTTTCTGCATCTTTCTGTGCACATTCTTCAAAATGTACATTTTTTGAGAGTACACATTTTTCTGTGTACATCTTGGAGACGTAATTTAAATGTACATATTAATGAGTGCATTCAGTTGGTGAGAATCATACTGCAGACTCTTAAATATATGGATTTCACTGAGGTTTATGTTCAGTTGTGAGCAATATGAATTCACTAAACCAATATCATCTTAACCCAACACATTTCTCATCACTGAATCGTTCTGTGGTCAAAATTTATGCTATAATGAATTTCTTGGTCTTTCAGAGATAAATCAATTCTCACTTCAAACTAGAGTAGACCCACTGAATGAACAGGGTTTGTTAAGTCAGTCTATTTAGTTACACTGCTGCAGCAAGGCACAAAATAGCTCAAGAAAAAGCTCTTCCTGATGCAGCATTTGTTCTACGTTGAGTACTGTGTTGTGACCTGATCTTGTTGAAGTTTTGTCTGACATTCAGATAACATTCTTCTTCTCTCATTTTTGTCTCATGTTTTTCCCCTGAGTTTGGTCATGTCCAGACAGGCATTTGTCCCCCTGTTGTGGTGCATTGTTGGGGCAGACTGGTGCACTCTTTTTATTGGCATCAACGCAAGCAGACCTGGTTGCCCCAATTTGCCTCCAGGGCAGCCCAACCCACACCTTTTTTGAGCCCTGTCAGTGGCTCCTACTTTTTTGACCCCTCTCATCCTAGGCAAGAGTCACCCTCACCATTAAGCCACACCCAAATTGACACGGAGCCTGGTCTTATGTATTCATCCTTTCCCTGAACTTTATATATCCAGGTTAAGCACAGAGAGCTATTTATACTCTGTGCACAGGTCCCACAGCCCTTGAGCACAGGCCTAAGCCTCGACCACTCATCTCCGAAGCAGTTAAAAAATTAGAACCTTCCAGGCTTCTCCTTTAACACTGTGTGACAATGGGGAGCATGTTTTGTACCCACTACTAACCTTAGAGGGTTCCCCCCCTCATGCCTCAGTCTCCTTGAGACCACCCCTTCCTGTCTGTTGCTTCCTTTGCTAGCCACTTTTCCTCCCTCCTCAGTTTTCTGCTCTCTGATGAGAGACATGTGGAGAGGTAGCTTTACACTTCTTGTATAAGAGAACAAAGCCATGGACTATAAGTAAAGGTTTTTCCTTTCCTTTAACCAAGAAGCATTTGAACTGGTCATTTTTCATTCTCGAGTGGCAGTTGGTGAGTCTGGGCAGATCTCTCCATGCTCTTCTCTGCACCAAAAGGGGAATGACCAGATTCCAAATCCCTCCTATGAAGGTGCCTCTCGCAGTTCACCACAGTGTTTCACGCTTATGCTTCTCTGCTCAAAATGACATAATTAACTTAGCAAAAAGCTTGCAACTAGGCTAAAACAAATTCCTGACTCTCCTATGCAAAGGGTGTTTTTTTTTAACTCAAATGCAAGTGAGCCAACATTTCCTGTTCCAACCCAAGGATGTGAAAGATTAGTTGGGCAGCTGATTAGGTCAGTAGAAAGAGACCTACACATAGACAAGACCACCTTAAAACCTTGTCCCAACCCAGCTGCAAAGGCTCCCATGGGCAGATCTAGTTTGGCTAGTTAAGAGGTATGGCATTCTTTGGAAGAAAACTAAAAAAGTTCCTTCTATCATTTTAAGTCTCCTCATACTGTGAAAATAATGTAATTCAAGCACCAAGGCTTCAAGTATGTCAGGGCATCTTACTGATTCTCCACAGAACCAGTGTGGAACTAGTCCGCAGGCCCATATATTAGAAGTGTGTCCCAAAAGAACAAAACCATTGTGCTTGTGACTTCTAACAGCGACACTTTCATCTGTTTTAATATGATTTCTTCAGTCCTGAGTTTGGCAGTATGCACTTGCAGTACCTGTGTGTTCTCAGCCTCTCCTTCTGTGTTCTTTAGGGCTGGATCAAGTAGGCATAGGATTGCAGGTAAAGAACATTCATCACAACAGGATTTGTGAAAATATATTCTTTGCTATTTATCGTGAGTACATCCAAAAGGAGGCTTTTCAAAGTTGCTGAAGATCCTGTCCAAAAATTGTATGCTATCCATCCACCCCTATTGAAATCTGAAATGATGCCTGTCGAGACCTCCTGAATATAATAACAGTATAGATGGAAGACTGCCTTGGGAGAATGTCCAGAGATTTTTGATGGAAAGGTTGAACAGGCCTTTGTTTTGGATACTTGAGATATATAAAGTATTTTGCCTTCGGGCAGAGGACTGGAGTAGATGATTTATTAAGTGCACACACATACACACATACTATGGGCTCTATGAGCCTATAGAGAAGGGAAACAGATATTTTCTGGAATTGCTTTGGAAAACCATTTTCAGCCATTGTTTTTGCAAAATCATCTTTCTAAACCTGTTTCAGAATCCCTAAATAGGGTAGTTAAAGACACATAATGGAGCAGTGAGCCAACATAGACACCAAAGGCATATTACCAGCTTGGAAATACTTGACTGTCTTTGGCTATAACAGAGAAGGTGTATGTTACATATCTATATTTGAATGTGACCCCTGTGTAGCATACACACATCATCCGTTATACGAGAGTGCTAAAGAGAAAAATTACAACAGGATCAGAGCTTGTAAAAGTCACACTTCAGGATTGCGACTCTCAGAAAATCCTAGATGTAACTTTTCCAGAAGTTCACCCACACTGAGAGAAGGCCTTGCTAGGTGATACTAAATATATTCACGGCTTATACCACAAAAGTCTATATAGAAAAAGGGAAGCAATAGATGGAAATGTAAAGTTTTAAACACATGTGAAACAACTTGTTGCTGTTTGAGACCTATGACAGTACCCCAGTGACACAAAAGCCTTTGTGGGGTATCTCCTCACACAGAGTGAGGGGGTGTCAGAACCTTCACATGGAAGAAACCACTAACAATAGGGACAGAGGAGCAGCCCTGTGTTAAGACTATGCTGAAGAATCACATTTTGCTGTTATATGTAGAAACTGAAAGGCTGGGGGAGGAGATTTGGCAGCTTACCCTCAGAAAATGGCTTTGTAGATTGAACCGCAACTTGGCAGTTTAGGAGAAACACAGACATGTGCACACATTATACCCATAGAAATGTAAAATTGGAAACACAGAAGGAACATACACACCACTATGCACACAAATGCTCATACACACACATATTGTTAAATATTTGCTCTGTCTGATTTCCACCCCTACCGCACAAAAAACAGTTTTATTATGACTTTAGAAATGCACAGAGTTGAGATGTGTGGTTTATGGTTGATCTGTGTTGGCCAATTTTGGCAGGGTTACAACCTCTCATTCCCCTGCTCCCACACAAATGTTCTGCTCTACTTATTTCTCATTGTTGTTTCTTCCCTTTTCAGAGTTTGGGAACCCCTGAATTATATGGCCAAGAGACAGTGTCTGCACCCCTTTGTTGCCGGCAGAAGAACAGGGATTTGTGCAAATTCTTCTCAGCAGGCAACATCAAATGCTGATGCTGACGTCTTAGCTCATGGCAATACGCTGCTGTGATTTTCACTGACTATGTTACATAAAAGCACAATAGGATCTTGGTTATACCACCTATGCTATGGAAAATACCATAAATTGTCCAGAATCCTGTTTGCAACAGCAGAGTGCCCTGCCATTCTCAGTTATCTCTGGCCTACCATTATGTTTTCAAGGAGTAGTGAACACCCCCTTGTGCAACTGGTATGTTTCAACAAGCATGTGTGCAATGGGTCCATAGTACAGTAAGACTTATAGGATTCCAGCCATTACATTCATTTTATGCTACAAAGATTCTACATAACTTTTGACAATGTTGTAACATTTCTTCTTCATCAGCTTTTGTCTAGCTTTCCCTTTTTTCCATTCCAGTTCTGTATTTGGTGATGTAATTTGCCACCTGTGAGAATTTATGCCGAATTTCAACTACCTGGTGCCATCCAGATGTGTTGGACTATAACTTTCACCATCCCTACCAAGCATGACGAAACTGTCCTATGCCATTTTTAAAGAAAAAGCCTCATGGCACAGTGGTTAAACTGCAGTACTGCAGCTAAAACTCTGCTAACAACCTGGGTTCAGTCTCAGGTAGCTATCTCAAGGTTCACACAACCTTCCGTCTTTCCAAGGTCAGTAAGTCGCATACCCAGCTCAATAGAGGGGGCAATGTGTAGCCTGCATAATTAAATTGTAAACAGCCCAGCGAGTGCTTTAAGCACTATGTGGCGGTATATGAGCTGCACACTTTTAAAAACTTAGTATCAAGGTGTCAACATACAGATTTATTTCAAGTTAGAATAACAGCTGTCCCCAATGTCCTCATCCAAGAAAAACTATTTGTATTGGGGGTGAAGGTAAATGAACGAGACAAGGAACGTTCAATGCAAAAATAGAAAAGCGCATTTTTTTCTGATTTAGTTTTTAGGTTTGGGTTCAAGTGCAGTTCATTGTCTCTAGCAATGAGCAGGGAGTGATTTATCCATCTAGGGATGGATAAATCACTCTAATTCTAGTATATTTCCATTGTATGTGTATTATTTCCTAAATTCATTCTGACCCATCAATCTGTAATTCTTTGTTTTTAAAAAAGCATGAAAAGTTCAATTTAAGCCCTTGGTTAAATGCTAATGTGCATGTGTGCATGTGTGCATGCATGCATGCGTGTGTGTGTGTGTGTGTGTGTGTGTGTGTGTGCGTGCGCACGCGTGTGTGTGCAGCTTTATTCTAAAATTATTTCTGTACACCTGGTATTACTTCTGAGCTGAATTTTTCCTGCAAAGTTAGACCAGTGTGCAACCCCTCTGAAATAGCTGCATTCCAATCTATGCATTAGATGAGGAATCCAATCTATGCATTAGATGAAGAACTGCAAATCAGGTTGGTTCACTTAAAAATGTAGAAAGCCTTACCTGGTCTGTTAATAAAAATGAAAATCAAAGATCAGAACAAGAAGAACAGAAAAAGTACACTTTTGAGTTCTTCAGAAATCGTCATTTGGCTGGTGTTATAGTATTTCATAAAATCATGGAACTGAAGATCATGGAACTAAAAGGGACCCCAAGGGTCCTCAATTCCAGCCCCCTGCCAGGGCAGGAAATCCACAGCTAAAGAATCTCTTTAGAAGAATCTCTAATCCATTCTTTCCTTAAACATCTCTGAAACAATCAATAGCATTGCTGAATAGTTTTCACTGTTAGGAAGTTCTTCTTAATGTCTGATCAACATTTCTTGTAGTTTGAATCCATTACTTCTGGTCCCCTCGTATCCTCTTGAGCTACAAAAAACCAAGGACTGCTCCATCTTCCTTTCAGATACTTGAAGATGGCTATCATATCACCTTTCATCCTTTTCTTCTCCAGGCCAATTTCCCTCAATCTTTCCTTCTAAGCCTTGGTTTCCAGAGCTCTTACCATTCTGGTTCCCCTCCTCTGGACACAATCCAGCTTCTTGGTATCCTTCTTAAACTCTGTTGCCCAGAACCAGACACAGTGCTCCAGATGAAGCAGAATAGAATAGTATTATTATTTCCCTTGAAATGAGCATTACACTTCTGTTGAAACACTGCAATAGAGCCTTCACCTTTTTTTGCTGCTGCTGCATCACTTCCAAGCCAGCTTTTACACATCCTATATTTTTTCATCTGATTTTTCCTACCTAAGTGCAGTAGTTCACATTTTTTGATGTTGAAACTCATGTTGTTTGTACTGACCCAGTTCTCTACTCTAAGGTCATTTTGAAACCTGATTCTCTCTTCTGAAGTATGAGATACCCCTCCAAGCTTGTTGTCTTCTACAGATTTAAGGAGCATCCCTTCTATGCCCTCATCCAAGTCATTTATAAAGATATTGAACAACACTGGATCTAGGACCCCGGCGCACCCCATTTGTCACACATAAAGGGCCATTTGTGAGCACTCTTTGGATATGGCCTGTCAAGCAGCTACAAATCTATCTAACCTAAGCATCGTCTAGCTCACATTTTACCACTTTGGCTACAAGAATATCATCAGAGATCTTGATGAAAGTTAAAATCAAGCTACACTACATCCACAGCCTTCCGCGCATCTACGAAACTTGTGACTCTATCAAAAGAGAGAGAGAGAGAGAGAATTTGTGTGGCATGACTTGTTTTTGAGACCGCAATGCTGAGGCTTAGAAATCACAGTGCCCTCTTCTACGTGTTCATAGGTTGTTGCAGAAAGTGAAAGAAAAGTACAAAAATCTGGCAAGATATTCTTTCTATTGTGTCTATAGTTAGACTTAAGTCCAAAGACAGTTTGCACTTTAGAACTGGAGAGTACCAACTCTGTCTTGTGACTTTAGTCTAACTATAAACAGAGTTTACACTTTAGAACTCCAGGCAGACTTATAGCAAAGTGACACTTCAAAACATAATGGCCTTTCTCTATCCCTGTAGACAAAAGGCTGGACAAAAGGCAAAGCACACCACCTTCTGTGCCAGCATGGAGTACAAGCACTGAATATAACATTGCAGTCTCCATGTCTCAGCAAAATCGGAGGATAAATTTAATGGTGCACTAAATAAAAGATGAAGTCACCTGAAGCCAAACTGAGAGTATTGTCTGGTGCTTAGAAGGACCTTGAGTCTTCAATGTAGTGTAATCTTTTTTGAGTTGATGTAGTGTAATCTTTCTTCTGGTGTTAAATCCTGGCCTGATTTTGAGATATTTTCTCATCCGCTTTGATCAAAATTAAAAACAAACAAACACGAAAGTAGTCATGTGGTCTATGAGTAAGAAGGAGAAAAAGAAAATATTAGAGTTTATTAGGATGACTAAAAAGTCACAAAAAAAGAGGAAGGGAAATATACATTGCAGGTATATACAAAGAGAGAGTGATAAATCTAAGGCACAGAAATAGAAGAATTTGAACCCAAGGAAGAGTGCATGAACATCAAGAAGTTAAGAAATGTTGGAATTTGGTATAGTATACCAGACGTCTGGAAAAGATGTGTCAGATATTGTGGTGCAGATGGAAGTTGATAAACAAAACATAAGTGTGTGTCTGTGTGTGTTTGCCGGAAATGTGAGGTACATTAGATGTCGTTAGGAGGAAAAAAGTGGTTCACAAAGGCATATGTTCAGGGGAGCAGATAAACATCATTTTCTAAGATGAGACAAACATAAGCAAAGGAGCCAAATGGATTATGGGACATTGGGGGAGTTCTCTCTCCTGGGGGAGACAAATATGAAGCCTGCCAGCACAGGATTCCCAGCAGTCCTTCCTGGGCCCCCAGAACCAGCCTGGTTCACTTACTGGGCTCCTTGGCGTATGTGCACCCGATGACGGTGACACTGCACCAATTGCAGATGTAGTCCCACCGGCGCTGCCCTGCATCTCCCCTCAGCTGACCGCTTTGCAGGTGAGCAGGAAGACTTGTCTTCCCACCTCCTTGCTGAAGTGGTCAGTTGTGAGGAGAGGCAGGGCAGTGTTAGCGGGACTACATCCACAATTCGTGCAATGTTGCTGCCACCAGGCTCCCATATCAATAAAAACTATTCCTTATGCAAAAGCATAGCATACACACACCTCTTTGTGTGTGTGTTTTTTAAATCAATTACAAGGATGAGAGGTGGTAGCACATGGGGAGGGAAAGTTTTCCCCATTCCTCTTCGGGTACCATCAAAATGGAAATTGAGACCCTCAGCAAACTTTACAGAATGGCTAGAGAAGTTGTAGGCCCCTAGATGCTGATGGGTTACAGCTCCCATCATCCTCACATCTGGCAAATCTGGTTAGGCTGCTGGCAGTTGTCATCCTAAACCTACATTTTTAATGAATTCTGAAAAGATAAAACCATCTGGATGCTTTCTGCTTCATAATTCTTCTTCTTCTTCTTCTTCTTCTTCTTCTTCTGCTTCTGCTTCTGCTTCTTCTGCTGCTGCTTCTTTGATTCAAGCTGAGTAGTCTCTCTTTTAAAATAAATAAATAAAAGGTTCTGGCAAGTTCTAGTCATGATATTCCTCAACCTCCAAAGAATGGGGGAAGGGTGGACTCTTTCCAAAGGTGTACAAAAGAACTGATGAAAGAAACTAGGGCAGCTTTGAAACTGATAACCAGCTGGTTCCACTGTAGCAGGCTGCTTGCCACTGAGGAGTACAGCAACTCTAATAATAGGCTGGAAAGAATGGCTCTTTGGCTGATGCTCTCAGAATGTCTGGCTGAGCGTATTCCTTGGTCTGCTACCAAATCATCCTAGTTTATGGACCACCTGAGTAACAGCAGCCTTTCCACATACAGAAAAGGAATACAAGTGCCATGCTAGGCATGTACTTCACAGACACAAAATAAATCATCTCAGCTGTCATGTTTGTGAAGTTTCCTGGCTTTTAGCACAAAACATTTAAGGCTATTGTGCCTGTTTGAAAAAGGATAGCAGGAGAATTGCAAATGGAGAAACCACTCCCTTCTTGATGCAAATGCAAAGGTTCTTAAAACATGTGCAAGAACACACAGCAATTCTAGTTCTTTGCTCTTAGGAAGTTGATATATAGGACTTCCTCTACTTGTGCAAGACAACTCTTTCTCATATATATTCAAGTATGTTGCTTGTGTTGCTTCTAAAGTGTAGGGAATAATGTGCCTCAGTCATTGAATTCAGTTTGGACCACAGTTCCACCTGCCTGGTTTGGGGCCTCAGTCTGAAGTTCAATTTGGAAATCCAGATCTTCATCCTTCACTTTGACTGTTACTGGGAGTCTATAGATGACAATATATATATTATTTGTCATCTATAGACCTATTTGTCAGAATTCGAATAAATTTGCAGGGTTGTCTTCTTCTTCTTCTTTTACGGTAGTGTCAATGACATTTTTATTTCTTGGTCGAACTGAATAACCTTCACAGGACACTTTCCCATTAACAGAAAGGATATGCTCCCCCCCTCCACAACTTTTTGTCAAAAATTGTTGTGAAAATGATGTACACCACCAAAATGACCCTTCTGAAGAAATATCCAGCTTTTGAGAAGAAGAGATGCAATGCTTCAGATCTGGAGTGGGGGGAGAGAAGTCTCCTGGAGTTCCGTTAGATGAAAATCAGTGTCTGAAATCTTTATTTTCTGCCTAGTTAGTATGAATTAGGATTGCCATCTATTTTTTTTCTGAGAAGTTCATTGGTCAGAATCCTATTGGTAATTGCCTAAGGTTTCATAACTTGCTGCTGCTAATTTTAGCTAATTGTCAAGGTATATTTTATTTATTTTACTTATTAGATTTCTATCCTGCCCATCTAGACCCAAGGTCTACTCAAGGTACTGGAATGCACTTCTTCCATGTGTTTGATTGCATAACTGAGGTGCACCCAGGCACTGCATTAATTAGTCTCAATTGGCCACAGTCATTTACACAACCTTTGCATGAACACCAATAGGATTCCAGCCATATGGCAACATCTGTATGGCAGGCATGTGTAACAGCAGCAGCAGCATCCTCTTAGAACTGCAGAGCTGGAAGGGACGCGATGGATCATTGAGTCCAAGCCCTGTCAAGGAGGCACAGTGGGCTTCCCCTCCAGTCTGCAAATACATCTGTCTGTTGAATTTGCCCTGTGTCGATAGGGGAGAGTTTGACTTCAGTTCAGTTTTGTGCAGAAGTTACCAAAAATTCACCAAAATCTTCATATTCAGGATGGAAAGAAATTGGGAGTTAAAACATTTGAAGATAGGGGAAAAATCTTTCCTATCCCTCATTCAATCTTTCCCATCCATAGCTTTAGGACATCTGAGATATGAGTGCTTCTGATTTAGAGTCCACTCTGCCCCTTGCCACCCTGAGGGTCCAATTCAGATCACGTGATGTTGGAATACAGCTTTTGAGTGAGGTCAGTTTACACATTTAGCAACTGGACACCACATGTCAAGTAACAATGTCTCAACTAATGATTGGTCCCTGTACCAATCTTCCCTCAGTAGAAACTGGCCCTGTAATAGACTGCAAAATTTTATCAGCTAGACAAGAGTTTGAAAAAGAATTTTTTAAAATTGTAAGTCCCAGAAGCTCCAGTTCAGAATGCCTTAACTGGCTGGAGGATTATGGGAGTTGTGGTCCAAATAAAGGAAAGTTTCCCAGCCTCCAAGCTAGACTAGCTAAAACTTTGAACACGAATGTAGTAAGATAAGGTCTGTCATTGAAAACCCAGAATTAATCTTCACAGAGTGTTGTTTGCATCATCCTGAACAAATGGTTAGCTTAGAAATTAAAAGGTGTCAAATGAATTGCCCAGCATCACACTGTGAGTCAATGAATGCAGTTTAGGAATAAAGTCCAGGAATCTGGGTTTCGACTTTGGTTTTCTGTTTATTCTAAAACCCTGTGAGCTAGACATTAGGGGACAAATGCAAATGTGCTCTTGATTGCTGGAATATAAATTGGTGTAGCTACAAGGCCATCGGCTTGAAAGCTAGGCATGTGCTTTGATAAATGCTCTCCAGGAAAAGGCAGGTATTCCTGAAGTGATTGTTGAAGTGCAGAAGGAGGAAGAAGCCAAGCAAGTTTGCTAAGCACAGTTTGAACCTGGCAGTTGCATAAAAATGAGAAAATAAGTGGAAAGGGAAGGATTAAAAGATGAAAAGGGGGGAGGGATGAATAAAAGAAGGAGTGGATTAAAAATACATATATATTTGGGAAAACATGTTGGAAAAAGCAACCAGGCAAACTTCTGATTTGGGCTACACTGACAGCCAAAGGCTCATGCCAGCAGAGTCCGGAAGCAAATGGTGTTGTAATCACAGTTCTGAAGATGGATCCAACATAGAAGCCAGGTGTAAAGAAATGCCCAGGAGATGGGCCAAATATCAGCCCTTAGAAGTGGGAAGTCAAGTCTCAGAAGTAGGAACCAAAAAGCCAAAACTGAATTGCAAGCCAAATGGAACAGATTTGGATAAAACAATGATGAATTCTGGCCATGGTGGGAGTGAATCAAAAAGCTTATAATAACAAGCTAGCACTTGGTCAGAAGGTCTACCAGTTCCAACAACTGAATGTATGTAGTATACAACTCGGGTATGTTCATTTATAAATAAATGGAAGCAGGGTTAAAGATGGGTGAACAGTACCACTGTAACTCTCTTTGGATTTACCAAGAAAGGGTTTTTAAAAAATATATCACATCAACAGAAAAATCAAATGGCCTATCCTCTGTGAGAGTAGAAGCAAGGTATATACCATGCATATCATACACATTAAAATCACATCATGAAATATTTTGCTGATCAATTGATGAATCAAGAATCCAACATGCATGAACTAAAGACTCCCCACTTTAACTCTGGGTCTCACATGAAGCCCCCAACTTGCACAGCATCAGACTGTGTTTAACTAGTGAAGAATGGAAAAGGGAACTTTCAATCTGCCACTGCAGGTTACTGTATTTCACATGTGCTGGCAAGAGGATATGGGCCATGAAGCCAATATATGATCGTGTTCTTGCATTTTGTAAATGGTATGTAATGATCTGGTGAGTATTTTATTTTGTTGTTTAGTCGTTAAGTCGTGTCCGACTCTTCGTGACCCCATGGACCAGAGCACGCCAGGCCCTCCTGTCTTCCACTGCCTCCCGGAGATTGGTCAAATTCATGTTGGTAGCTTCAATGAAACTGTCCAACCATCTCATCCTCTGTTGTCCCCTTCTCCTCTTGCCTTCACACTTTCCCAACCTCAGGGTCTTTTCCAGGTAGACTTCTCTTCTCATAAGATGGCCAAAGTATTGGAGCCTCAGCTTCAGGATCTGTCCTTCCAGTGAGCACTCAGGGATGATTCCCTTCAGAATGGATCTGTTTGTTCTCCTTGCCGTCCAGGGGACTCTCAAGAGTCTCCTCCAGCACCACAATTCAAAAGCATCAATTCTTCGGCGGTCAGCCTTCTTTATGGTCCAGCTCTCACTTCCATACATCGCTACTGGAAAAACCATTGCTTTGACTATGCGGACCTTTGTTGGCAAGGTGATGTCTCTGCTTTTTAAGATGCTGTCTAGGTTTCTCATCGCTTTCCTCCCAGGAAGCAGCCGTCTTTTAATTTTGTGGCTGCTGTCACCATCTGCAGTGATCATGGAGCCCAAGAAAGTAAAATCTGTCACTGCCTCCATATCTTCCCCTTCTATTTGCCAGGAGGTGATGGGACCAGTGGCCATGATCTTCGTTTGTTTTTTTTGATGTTGAGCTTCAGACCATTTTTTGCGCTCTCCTCTTTCACCCTCATTAAGAGGTTCTTTAATTCCTCCTCACTTTCTGCCATCAGAGTGGTATCATCTGCATATCTGAGGTTGTTGATATTTCTTCCGGCAATCTTAATTCCGGCTTGGGATTCCTCCAGTCCAGCCTTTCTCATGATGTATTCTGCATATAAGTTAAATAAGCAGGGGGACAATATACAGCCTTGTCGTACTCCTTTCCCAATTTTGAACCAATCAGTTGTTCCATATCCAGTTCTAACTGTTGCTTCCTGTCCCACATATAGATTTTTCAGGAGGTAGATAAGGTGGTCAGGCACTCCCATTTCTTTAAGAACTTGCCATAGTTTGCTGTGGTCCACACAGTCAAAGGCTTTTGTGTAGTCAATGAAGCAGAAGTAGATGTTTTTCTGGAACTCTCTGGCTTTCTCCATAATCCAGCGCATGTTAGCAATTTGGTCTCTAGTTCTTCTGCCCCTTCAAAATCCAGCTTGTACTTCTGAGAGTTCTCAGTCCACATACTGCTGAAGCCTACCTTGGAGGATTTTGAGCATAACCTTGCTAGCGTGTGAAATGAGTGCAACTGTACGGTAGTTGGAGCATTCTTTGGCACTGCCCTTCTTTGGGATTGGGATGTAGACTGATCTTTTCCAATCCTCTGGCCACTGCTGAGTTTTCCAAACTTGCTGGCATATTGAGTGTAGCACCTTAACAACGTCATCTTTTAAGATTTTAAATAGTTCAACTGGAATGCCATCACCTCCACTGGCCTTGTTGTTAGCTATGCTTTCTAAGGCCCACTTGACTTCACTCTCCAGGATGTCTGGCTCAAGGTCAGCAACCACACTATCTAGGTTGTCCAGGACAACCAAATCTTTCTGGTATAATTCCTCTGTGTATTCTTGCCACCTCTTCTTGATGTCTTCTGCTTCTGTGAGGTCCCTACCATTTTTGTCCTTTATCATGTCCATCTTTGCACAAAATGTTCCTTTAATGGCTCCAATTTTCTTGAACAGATCTCTGGTTTTTCCCTTTCTATTGTTTTCCTCTATATCTTTGCATTGTTCATTTAAGAAGGCCCTCTTTTCTCTCCTTGCTATTCTTTGGAAGTCCGCATTCAATTTTCTGTAACTTTCCCTATCTCCCTTGCATTTTGTTTCCCTTCTCTTCTCTGCTATTTGTAAGGCCTCGTTGGACAGCCACTTTGCTTTCTTGCATTTCCTTTTCTTTGGGATGGTTTTTGTTGCTCCCTCCTGTACAATGTTACGAGCCTTAATCCATAGTTCTTCAGGCACTCTGTCCACCAAATCGAGTTCCTTAAATCTGTTCTTCACTTCCACTGTGTATGCATAAGGGATTTGGTTTAGATTATACCTGACTAGCCCGGTGGTTTTTCCTACTTTCTTCAGTTTAAGCTTGAGTTTTGCTATAAGAAGCTGATGATCAGAGCCACAATCAGCTCCAGGTCTTGTTTTTGCTGACTGGATAGAGCTTCTCCATCTTTGGCTGCAGAGAACATAATCAATCTGATTTCGATATTGCCCATCTGGTGATGTCCATGTGTAGAGTCGCCTCTTGTGTTGTTGGAAAAGAGTGTTTGTGATGACCAGCTTGTTCTCTTGACAAAACTCTATTAGCCTTTGCCCTGCTTCATTTTGAACTCCAAGGCCAAACTTACCTGTTGTTCCTTTTATCTCTTGACTCCCTACTTTATCATTC
This sequence comes from Intellagama lesueurii, assembly GCA_037013535.1. Classification (NCBI taxonomy): domain Eukaryota; kingdom Metazoa; phylum Chordata; class Lepidosauria; order Squamata; family Agamidae; genus Intellagama; species Intellagama lesueurii. The sequence goes on from JBAJHW010000004.1 coordinate 144,855,069, forward strand.
CAGTCCCCTATAATGACAAGAACATCTTTCTTTGGTGTCAGTTCTAGAAGGTGTTGTAAGTCTTCAAAGAATTGGTCAATTTCAGCCTCTTCAGCATCGGTGGTTGGTGCATAAACTTGGATTACTGTGATGTTGAAAGGTCTGCCTTGGATTCGTATTGAAATCATTCTATCATTTTTGAGATTGTATCCCAGTAAAGCTTTTCCCACTCTTTTGTTGACTATGAGGGCTACTCCATTTCTTCTACGGGATTCTTGCCCACAATAGTAGATATGATAATTGTCTGAATTGAATTCGCCCATTCCCGTCCATTTCAGTTCACTGATGCCCAGGATGTCAATGTTTATTCTTGCCATCTCCTGTTTGATCACATCCAGCTTACCAAGGTTCATAGATCTCACATTCCAGGTTCCTATGCAGTATTTTTCTTTGCAGCATCGGACTTTCCTTTCACTTCCAGGCACGTCCGCAGCTGCGCGTCCTTTCATCTTTGGTCCAACCACTTCATTAGCTCTGGAGCTACTTGTACTTATCCTCCGCTCTTCCTCAGTAGCATGTTGGACACCTTCCGACCCGAGGGGCTCATCTTCCAGCGTCATATCTTTTAGCCTTTTGTTTCTGTTCATGGAGTTTTCTTGGCAAAGATACTGGAGTGGCTTGCCAGTTCCTGCTCCAGGTGGATCGTGTTTAGTCAGAACTCTCCACTATGACCTGTCCATCTTGGGTGTCCCTGCACGGCGTAGCCCATAGCTTCTCTGAATTACTCAAGCCCCTTCGCCACGACAAGGCAGCAATCCATGAAGGGGGAGTTTTTTATACACTTGTTTTTATTGGATGGTTTATCACAAGGCCTATACACTTGTATTCATTCTTATATATGTGTGTGTATATATATACACACAGCTCATGAGTATTTTAAAAATCTAATTGAGAATTGTTAAAAATTTGACTCTTCTGTATTGCTTATAGCTGGCTGGATAGCTCCGTGAGTTAGATACCTGGCTGCAGAGCCAAAGATTGGGAGTTCATTTCCCCATAGCACCCCCACCAGGAAAAGAAAATCCAGCCTGTGTAATCTTGGACATGCTGCATAGTCCCAGAAGAAGCACCCACAGAAGAAGAAACTGATTAACCACTTCTACACACTTTATATCTAAGAACCTTTGAGGAGGATATCCATAAGTTGAAAACTATTTGATAGGACACAATTAATAAAATATTGCTTAGAATCTCACAAATTGAGATATGTTTATATTGGCCGAAATCCAGTGACTAGTTGAAAGTGGTGTGGACCTAGGGGATCAGTCATATTTGGACAAGTATGAATTACAGTAAATAAATAAAAATATAAATACATTCATCATCATCATCATCATCATGTGCTTTCAAGTCAATTCTGACTTATGGCAACTCTTTTCAGAGTTTTCCAGGCAGAGTATACTCAGAAGTGGTTTACTATTCCCTTCTGGGAGTGCCCTGGAACTGTGCAGGTTGCTCAAGGCCACACAGGTTCCACTTACAGGAGGCACAGTGGGGAACTGAACTTCCAACCTCTGACTCCACAGCCCGATACCTAAACCACTGAGCTATCCAGTCAGCTAAATAAATAAATATTTCATCACCTATTGGGTTTGCTATAGCTGGAACTAGCAACTGAATTTAGACCAGAGTTTGCACTGACAAATGTATCCAGTTTTTGTCTAGATTAGAAGCTCATTAGTTCCACTTTCCTCACTCTAGTGCTCTACGAGTATCCCCATTTTTCCTCACTGTAACACATTTTTAAAAAGTCAATATTTTTCCTCCCTTCATCCCAGAACTCACTCAAGTCGGTACTCACTTCCACTCACATGGAAATGGAACTCCCTACTTTGAAATCTGGGGATATTTATTTTCCAGTTATGTTTGTTCCCTAGAAAGAAAGGGCCACATATACAGTATACGGTTTACACGATATGTCTAAAAGAAGAATATGCCATGCCTATGAGCAGGCACTACTAATGATCCATGTGTCCAGCTGGGGCTCTGGGAGAACCCATCCAGGTATTTAAGATGGGCAATCGAAAGCATCTATGCAATGTTACTGTGTGTTTTTTCTAACTGTTGCCATTTTGGAGATCTTTTTGGACCAATAAACAAACACACTTTCAAAAATATTGCAACCTAATCTGCAACTGGAGGGAAAGGATCGAATAGGTGAAGCCTATCTGACATGCTTTGCAGAACACTCTAGCAAATGCCTATGATCTGGCACTAGTAAAAGATAATTAACATTGGGTCCAATTAGGACTGAAGGGAACTGATTCTGATATATGACCAACCTTGTTATTTGAAATGGGAAATCAGTAGCATCAGGGCAAAATGTGTTTCTTAATCATCAATTAATTATGTATTGTCAGGTTGATTCCAGATAACAACAACCCTTGCTCAGGGTTTCCTCTGTATGGAATACTCTCTGGGCCTGTGAGGTTTGCCTAAAGTTTGCACAGACTGGCTTCTCCCAGAAGGCACAGTGGGGAATCGAACTCCCTGGCCATGGCTCCACAGTCAAATGCTCCAGCCTGAGGAATCTGGCCATGTTCCTAGCTCTTAACATTCTTGAGAACATTCTTGGGGACAAAGAAACAAACAAATGTTTGAAAGTATTTAGAAGATTTGTGTTTCATTTGTTTTTATTGGCTAAAACTCTTAATTTTTTAAAGCTTCTGTGCAAGGGTTAGGAAGTGAGTCAGAAGTAGGAATAAAATGGAACAAGCAACATACTGAACAGTGATTTCTCTGGTCCTACAGATAAGACAGAAAGAGGAAAAGAAAAAAAGAGTGGAAGAAGGAAAGTTCTTTTACAGTAAATTCTAAATTTTCTTCTATAGGAAAAATATGTAGTCTGAAGAATTTCTTTGACTTAAACCAGGGAACAGGTCATGCCAGTTGACCACACACTCTAATACCTGAACATTCAACTGAACATGTAAACAACTATAATGTACAGGATATGTACACCTTATCAGGAACTGTGATGATGCAGACCTAAAGCTGTGCAGAAATGTCTACACCTGTACAGCTGTTGTACATGTCTACAGTTCCGTTCACACCTGCATGCGTCGTTGCTGGTAACATAAGCAACACAATGGAATTTCTCTTCTGACACAACATGTGCAATCAACATGTTTTGAATATCTGAACAAGGTGAGAAAGCCAACACATTTAAAAGGCTGTTTAAAAACTGTAAGCCTTAGATAAAGTGTTCACATTCATCTCATCCAGAACCCCACCCACCCACCCTTGTCCAGATGTTTGTTTGCTAGCTAGGATCACTAAACTCCAGGTTTAGAGGCAGAATAGTTTTAACTGCCAGATCCTGGGATAAATAGCCAGAGATGGCCTATTTGTCTGTGTCCTGCTTGTGAGGACCCAGAGCCTTTGGGCTACTTGGTATTGCAAATAAGAAGTAGACGGAGTCACTGTTTCGTCTCCAAATCCCTCAGCCAGCATGGCCAGCAGTCTGATCCAGCAGGACACGAGTAGTTTTGGAAACAGCTTCAGGAAAGATAGCTTATTGTCATTGCTATGGTTTTTATTCTCTGGCCATCTCTTGCCTCCTTCTGCAGGTTCGGTATCCATTTGGTATCCGTACTAAAACACAAAGCAAAAAGAAAGCACTGAACCCAGTTTGCTGCCATACCAACATCTTTTTTTGCTGGTAAATCTGTGCACTAGGCAATATTTTGTTATGGCCAGCATGTTTTCAGGCCTTTCAAACAAGAGATATGCAAATTGGGTTTGTAGCCTTCCAGCAAACTCTTTGTAATTTCCATAACTGTAGATCAAGCCAATTGCAAATCATCTGCCTGGTACAGAAAACAGTCCAGAGTTTGCCAAGCTGCTATAACAATGAAACGAGATTTCCATTTACAGCAGCTTGACTTTATTTGGCCTCCAAGCAAGCTGCCCAGTAGCCTAGCCATCAACTCTAGCACTGAATGCAGATGCTGCTAAAAACCCTGGAGTTCAGGAGGAGGGCTCAGCTGGGGCCTAGAGGCCTACCCAAACAATTCAAGAAGGTGAATTGCCAAGGTAACGGTTTAGGGAGAATGAAGAAGGGGGCTTTTCCTTCCAGAGAAACATGAACAAAAAGACAGTGGAAGAGATGGATTTGGTTCCCATGTTAAAGAATCTCTTTATCAAGCGAGACATCTCTGCAACAAAAGAAATATAAAAACATAGGCTGTTATGATAAGACAATGGTAAAATTCAAAAGTAAAAATTTCATAACTTTGGTTACAAATCTATGTGTGCGACAAATAAAAAATTGCTACAATGGTTTTGTCATTACTAGATTTAAAGTTTAGAGAGAACATGTACTTTAAAAATGCAGTGTTGAGCTAGGGTGGCATAATGCATAGACTGGCAGATGAAGATTCAAAAGATCTGGATTCAAATTACAACTTGTCCACAGAAATTAACTGTGTGTGTTTGAGCAATGGAAAACCTCTCATTGAACATCTCATGTACTTCAAGAACTCTATAAGGTTGCCATAAGTCAGAAGAGATTTGATGGCACCTAACAACAGAACAACACAGTCAGATGCAACACTTAGATAATACATATTAAAACTTTTCATCATACCAGGCACATTTGGACATCACAAATTAGCCAGTATTCTAAAGAATTCTGGCTTATTGTGAGAATCAGCATACAATGCTTCAGCAAGTGGGGCCAGCTAAATGAACAACAGATTGCCCATCCATGGTTTGTCTTCTGTGACATGTGAAGCAGAAAATGTAGCTTGTCTGTCCCATGACATGTGAGAATCAACCATTGTTTGTTGTTGACTCATGATTCTGACTTGTCAGTGGAGTGAAAAAGAGAATTCAGTGATCACTTGGCACACTAAATTAACTAGAGGTGGATGGTTCTTGGTTTGTTTAGTTTCTCCCACTTCTTACAGGTGTGATTAGGCAATATGCATCACCATGATGCTCATGCATGAACAATAAGCCAGTGACCATGAGCCAGTTGATTGTATTCTCCAGTGTTCACTGTTTAATCCTGGCAACAACAAAAACTACTGTAGCAATACTGTATTTTTATTACATACACATGGATTGTGACTTTTGCATATAGGAAGTAGAGCTACATACCAATTTCTTCCCCTCTTGGGGAGGGGGTGGGTTTCAAATTATGATGAACACACGTAACAGTCATTTGGTTCTGTGTATGAATCTTATCTTACTCTCCTACTGGAATCAGAGATGGGTGAGAATTAGAGATGGGGACGAATATAAAAACAGATAGGTTTTTTCGACGAATATAGCCGATTTGTCAAATATTCGTCAATCTGTATTCATAAAAATATAAATCTAGACGAATATGGCTGGACGAATATTTCCTCGGTTTTATTCATTGATTCGTTGATCCGTTAATATTCATATATATTTGTTACCTTTTTGGGGGTCTCTCTGAGCTTGCTGGTGCCAATTAGAAGCTTTGGCAAATCAGGACAGAGATCGTGGATTGGCATGTCGGGCAGCCAATAGCGCTGCCGAAAGGTGCCGAGAGGCTGTATGTAAGCTTTTCCCCTCCAGGCGTTGTGCACTTCTGTTCATGCTCTCCGGAGTGAGAACAGTTGCTGCTGCTGGCTTGCTGTTGCTCTGGTGGTTTGGTTTCACTTTTGTGGCAGCAAAGCAAACGAACTCGTCACTTATATTTTTCTTTTTCAAAATTATCATTCATCATCACCAACAACAACTGTACTGGGAATTTGGGAAGGGATTTTCAGGTAGCTTAGGCTACTTGGAAGGGCTTTTTTCAAACTTTTTTTTCTGGAGGCTTGTGTCGTGTATGTCGTCTTCAGGCAAGTGGAGGCTTGCATCTCAGGCACAGTGGGTGGGGGAATTTGTTGGTGTGACTTGTGTGTGTATGTGTGCGCATGTTTAGCTTGGCAGGACTACATTATTCAATGAGTTTTCAAAAGTATAGTTTTGGACTTGGGAGGCTTGCATCTCAGGCACAGTGGGTGGGGGGGTGTAGCTGGATCAATCTTTTTTTTCTCCTTTTACCTAAAACGAAATTGGTGTGACTTGTGTGTGTGTGCGTGTCTCTGACTGAGACTTAGCTGGCAGGGCTTTTCTTTTTGGATATTTCTGGCTTTTCATTCAGCCACAGTGGGTCGGGGGGTATTTTTACTAATTACATTATACTGAGGGGGGGGGCTTTGTTTAGGTAGGGAGGTCACATTTTAGTAAAAGAATTACTCCACCACCCCATCATTCAAAAAATAAAATTTGCACAGTCACTCCCTCTCTCCATTGTTTTATTAATTAGATTATTATTATTATTATTTGTTTAGTTGGTTTGGTAGGCAGGCAGTAGAAAATGAAGGGATTTCTTCACGGCCAATCCAAGGGGAAGAAGGCTCTGAAGCTACGTAGGCTAAGCAGTGGCAGCATGTCCATCACCACCACGTGTATGTCTACTACCACCATGACGACCACCACTGTTCCTCCTCCGGTGGCCTTGGAGGCAGGCACGGAAGCACAGCTTCCAGATGTGCCTAAAGAACTGCCACTCCTCTTCCTAGAGGAGTCTGAGGAGTTACTGGTTGTTTCTGAAGATCCCCAGTCTGATTTGGAACCAGTAACGGCAGGGCAGGCTTCACAGTTCCCCCCACCCCTGTCCCCAGAGTCATCTGTTCCCTCCTCCCAGACCAGCAGCACCCCTGGGACAGAGAGTTCTTCCCAGGCCAGCAGTCAGGGGCAGGCAGTGGGTCCTCATTTGGGCAAACATGGCAGAGGGGCCATGTGGGCTCATTTCACGATGTTCGATGACCCATGGCTGGCACGCTGCAATACCTGCCTTGGCGTGGTCCGGAGGGGGCCAGACCCCAGGTATCTGTCCTCCACCGCCCTCCGCCAACATCTGGAGAGGCACCACCCAAGGCTCCTGTCCAGGGAAGGCACTTCATCCACGCCGTCTGGGAGAGGGAAAAGAGCAGCTCCAGGGGAGGCAGAAGGGAGGCAGGAGGAGGCGCCTCCTTTCAAAAGGGCAGCCACAGGGGTTTCTGGGGCCGGGAGCATGAGGCAGGCCACGCTCCACGAAGTGGCACCCGTTGGGTCCGCCATGACCATCAGTCGAAGGGCAAGGCCCAGCAGGCGGCCACTTGTCTCGTTGCCAAGACGATCGCCCTGCTCGGACTTCCACTGTCCATCGTGGAATCCCAAGCCTTCCGTCGGTTGCTGCATTTTTTTGCCCCCTGGTACGACCTCCCCTCACGGAGAACTCTCAGTTCTAGAGTGCTGCCCTCGCTCTATGACTCTGTGAGGGAGGTGGTCCGTGACCATTTTTCATGGCTACAGGGGCGCAAGGTGCACTTCACAGCAGACCTGTGGAGCGGAGGTCAGCACAGCTACCTGTCGCTCACAGCCCACTGGTGGCAGCCAGAGGACTTGAGTAGTGGCAGGGCATCGGCGACAGGGCCACAGGGGGAGGCCCTTGCCCTGCCCCCAGGCTACAGGTCCATTCTGCTGCAGGTGCAGCACATGGAAGCTCAGGAGACGGGGAGGAACATCGCCGATGAGTTCCTGTCCGCGCTGCAGGAGTGGGCACCGGAGGGAGAGGTGAACCGTGGCCACATGGTCACAGATGCTGGGCGGAACATGTTGGCGGCACTGAACGCGGCGGGCTTTGAGGGCATTGTATGCATGGCGCACAAATTGCACCTTGTGGTGCACGATGCCCTCAGCCTGGGCAGCCACATCAAGCCCGAGTGGGACACAGGCACCCGGGAGACGTGGGCACTCCTGGAGCAATGCCGCCAACTGGTGGGCCACTTCTCCCACAGCCTGAAAGCTGCCCGCCGGCTGCGTGAGAGTCAGGAGGAGTTGGGTCAGGAGACCCACGTTGTCCTGACAGACCTGCCCACCAGGTGGAACTCCACCTACACCATGGTGTCCTGCCTGGTGGAGCAGAAGGCCATTTTGAAGGACATCATGTCCTCCATGCCCATTCTGCCCAGGGGGAGAGAGGTGGGCATCAGTGCCACGGATTGGCTGGCCCTCTCCCAGATGGTGGAGGTGCTCAAGCCCTTCCTGGAAACTATGGACATCTTGTGTGGTTATACGGCAAGCCTGGGGCAGGTCATCCCCCTGATTCATGCCCTCGATCGGTCCCTGGAGACTGCTGTGGCACCAGGATCCTCCCTCCTTCCACGGACCAGGGCTTTGGTGAAGAGGTTGCAGGCAGGCATGCAGAAGTGACTCCATCCTGTCTACAGCGACAGAGCTTAATGCATGGCCTGCCTGTGTGATCCTCGAATCAAGGGGGGCTTGGCAGCATGCACCTCAGACCTCGAGGAGTGGAGAACGGAGCTCTCCACTGAGGTCTGCAGGGCGTTGGGGGCACAACGCTTGCGTGGGGCAATGGGAACGTCAGGCCATGAGGGGCAGGGTGGTTTGCCTGAACCACAGGGAAGTACTTTACCTGGTGAAGGCTCCATTCACCACCAACATTACTGGAGCTCTGTGGTGACCTTGGCACTTGCCTCAGAGGAAAGACAACCGGCTGAGGAGGATTCAGCAGAGATAATGGTGCGGGAATATCTGACTGAGCCCCCTCAGCCCCACCAGTCAGATCGACTCCATTACAGGGCTAGGAAACTAGTCATATGGCCGGAGTTGTCCAATGTGGCCATGGACCTCCTTTCCATCCCCCCCACCAGCGTCCAGAGCGAGTGCGTGTTTTCCCATCTCGGAGACATACTCCGACCATGCCGCTTGCGTTTGGATCCCGTTACTGTGGAGAGACTGTCGTTCATCAAGGTGAACCTTCCCTTGTTGGGCTTCCCCTCACTGCACCCAAAGAGGTAGGGTTCTAATGACAATCTCTCCCTTAACACACCGCCTGCCTCCCTGCGCCCGCCTCTCTGCCCGCTCACCCACCCGCCTGCCCAGCCTCCAGTCCTGAAAAAAAAAAGACCTGCCTACTTGCCTGCCAGCCTGTAAACCTGCCCCTCAGTCAGACGTCCAGCTGCCGATTCCAGTCGCCTCCTCGGGCCAAGTTCCAACCAAGTCGTGCCTGCCTGCCTGCCTGCCTGCTGGGTCATGTCGGCCCAGTGGGCAAAGCTTAGTCCCATCGTCTTCTTCCTGCCCGCTGGGTTAAGCCCCAGCGCGCCAAGTTTATATTAACGTCTGCCTGCCTGCCTGCCTGCTAGGTCACATCAGCCCAGTGGGCCAAGCTTAGTCCTATCGTCTTCTTCAAGCCCGCTGGGTTAAGCCCCAGTGCGCCAGGTTTATATTAACGTCTGCCTGCCTACCTGCCTGCCTGCTAGGTCATGTCGGCCCAGCGGGCCAAGCTTAGTCCTATCGTCTTCTTCCTGCCCGCTGGGTTAAGCCCCAGCGCGCCAAGTTTATATTAACGTCTGCCTGCTTGCTGGGTCACGTCGGCCCAGCGGGCCGATGATGGGGTGACGCGCAGACAGGCTTTGGGTGGGGCAGAGGCCAGCCGGCCCTCCTGGCACAGGTTAAACCAGATCAGATCAGCAATCTGAAGCCGGGCGATTTGGTGATGGGGTGACACGCAGAAAGGCTTTGGGTGGGGCAGAGCCCAGCTGGCCCTCTTGGCACGGGTTAAACCAGATCAGCTCAGCAATCTGAAGCCAGGCGATTTGGTGATGGGGTGACACGCAGAAAGGCTTTGGGTGGGGCAGAGCCCAGCCGGCCCTCCTGGCACGGGTTAAACCAGATCAGATCAGCAATCTGAAGCCAGGCAATTTGGTGATGGGGTGACACGCAGAAAGGCTTTGGGTGAGGCAGAGCCCGGCTGGCCCTCTTGGCACGGGTTAAACCAGACCAGCATGCCTGCCTCAGACAGACATCTCATCAAGCCCGGCACACCTGAACGTGCCAAGAGGGCCAGCCAGGCCTCTTGGCAGTTGGCACACCCAAGGCCGGTCCCGGCATCCTGAACGTGGCAAGAGGGCCAGCCAGGCCTCGTGGCAGTTGGCACACCGAAGGCCGGTCCTGGCATCCCGAACGTGGCAAGAGGGCCAGCCAGGCCTCTTGGCAGTTGGCACACCGAAGGCCAGTCCCGGCATCCCGAATGTGGCAAGAGGGCCAGCCAACCCTCTTGGCACACCCAAAGTCGGTCCCGGCATCCCCAACGTGCCAAGAGGGCTGGCCTGTATCAGCCCCCCCAAACCTGCGAGGGCTATCTTTATCATATCCGGGTGGTCTCAGCAGCCAAGTTGCAATCCCCAGCTTTCTAGTTCTAAACGAGCATCTTTGTCGCCCCATCGCCCCATCGCATGGCTTCAGATTGCAGAGCTGATCTGTTTCCGACAGCCCCGCGGATTAACCGCTGTTAGTAGCACCGACCCTGTTCATCTGATGGTGCTGCTGGTGCTGTTGGAAGTTGTAACCTCAGTTGCCTCCTGGGGGCAAAAACCTTTGCTTTGCAGGCAAATCTGATGTTGCTGAAGAAGACCAGAGTCTGTTCTGCTGCCTTTTGCCTCAGTGCCCCAATGGGGCCCAAAAGCCTGCTTTCCGGCTGCCAACTACCTCAGTGCCCGATGGGGCAAGACATGGTACTTTGCTGCTGCCAACTACCTCAGTGCCCCATGTGGCCAAAAAAGCCTGCTTTCTTGCTGCCAACTTCCTCAGTGCCCGATGGGGCAGCACACGCCACTTTGCTGCTGCCATGTGCCTCAGTGCCCGATGGGGCAGCACACACCACTTTGCTGCTGCCATGTGCCTCAGTGCCCGATGGGGCAAGACACGCCACTTTACTGCTGCCATGTGCCTCAGTGCCCGATGGGGCAAGACATGCCACTTTGCTGCTGCCATGTGCCTCAGTGCCCGATGGGGCAGCACACACCACTTTGCTGCTGCCATGTGCCTCAGTGCCCGATGGGGCAAGACACGCCACTTTGCTGCTGCCATGTGCCTCAGTGCCCAATGGGGCAAGACACGCCACTTTGCTGCTGCCATGTGCCTCAGTGCCCGATGGGGCAGCACACGCCACTTTGCTGCTGCCATGTGCCTCAGTGCCCGATGGGGCAGCACATGCCACTTTGCTGCTGCCATGTGCCTCAGTGCCCGATGGGGCAAGACACGCCACTTTGCTGCTGCCATGTGCCTCAGTGCCCGATGGGGCAAGACATGGTACTTTGCTGCTGCCATGTGCCTCAGTGCCCGACGGAGCCAAAAAGCCTGCTGTGCTGCCAAATACCTCCTTGCCTCCAGTCCTCCTGAGGGCAAACTGTACTTCACTGGCAAATGTAATGTTGTACTGAGCTGAAGACAAACTGAATGCCTCATGCATGCCTCTGCCAAAGGGACCTCTCATTCTGCTGGGGCTAAATATAACTCCCTCAATGCCATGGGCTTCTGTGCCGTGTGGTAAACTCTCCAATTTGTGGGTGAATAACTCAGAGTTCCGATATTCAATCATCACCAAAGTTGGCAGGCATGTTGGGGAAAGACATAGGAAGCTCCGTTGTGATTCTGGATTCTCTAAGTACCTGGGGGGAGCTTTCCTGGGGGGGTCCTCTTTGTGACTATATAACTTGGGGGTCCGTGATCCAATGTTCACCAATCTTTCAGGCATTGTAGAACTGCGTCTGAGGGAGCTTCCCTGCAAATTTGTTGTCTCTAGGTCATTGGGGCCCAGTGTTATAGCCATTTAAAGTGCAGATGAATCGACAGATCGATCTGTCGATTCGTCGAAGAATATTCGTATATTCGTACTCATTGATCCGTTAACCTTGATGAATAACAGATCAAAACAAATCGCCAATTTTTTTATTTGTCCCCATCTCTCGTGATAATTTTTGCTTCAGTTCTTTCTTGATAAGAACCTATCAAAATTTGCAAAAAATGTATGCAGTTGGCACACAAGCAGGGTGGCAAAAATAGTTTTGTGGGGTTTTTTGAATCAAATGTGGGAGAAATAATTTAGCAGATGTAACAGTTACACAGGCCCAAGGCTTTGTGTGACTATCCTTTAAAAGTCTGAGTTTGAATTACTATGTATTCAACCATGTTAATCCTGAATTAGGGCTGCCAATTCTCTCTCTCTCTCTTCCCCCCCCCGAGGGGCTCCTCATCTTTCACATCAATATGGCAAGTGGGTATCTCCATACTACAATGTTCTATTCCTATAGAATAGTACAGATATGGCAGAATTTCTCACTGAGTCCATTTCGAGGGGGGAAAATGTCAAACTTTGCAGATGTCATCATTTCAAAGATAAAAGGAACATGTGGTTTCAAAAGAAAAATCAGGAAAACACAAAACTGACACACCTGCCCTTCCCTAACTGAAATCTTTATCCTGTTGACCCTTGGAAAGGAAGTGTGGTAGCCTTTATTGCCCCATTCTGAGTTCTGTTGCTCTTTATGCAGTGAGGATGATGAATCCAAAGGAGAGAACTTCCTGGATCTGACTATGGATGAAAATCCTAATTTTCCAAGGTTTTAGGTGACACAGAGATAACAGGAGACAGTCCTGAACAGATTTGCCATGCTCCACAAATAGATGGCAACGGATGTCATAATGAAGAAGGCAGGACTAGTATGTTATCCCTCCTCATGTGGTCACTTTCACAGTTCTTACGAAAAGGGCTGCAATATTGCTAGGAAAAATGTTGCCTCTGTATATTCTGGAACTTGAAAGAGCCTAAGCAGTGAAGGAAGCAGAATATATGAGGAGATGGAGTTGTAATTTCAGCCTGATCTGAGGGGCTTTGAACTGGGACTTCTCCAGAGATCCATTCCAGGGATCCTCTAGCTGTGCATGTCATTAAAACTGCACACATGTAGAGAGCTGGAGGCAGTGGAAGGATTGGATTGGCCTCATTAGAAGAGTTTTGTGACAGCATTAGAGGAAAGTTTGTGCTGTTGGCATAATACAGTGGCACAAGGGTAATTGCATCTCACCCTGGCCACTTCTTCTGATGGGAAAAAACACACACGTTTCCTTCTTCTGAATCTAGCTCTGCGTGCCAGAAGGGCACTTGAAAGTAAATTTGATGGACTTGGAGAATAATCCTGATTCTTTCAACTCTCTAGGGTGCAATCTGCAGAAACAATGGTCTCTGTAGATGAATCTGTTAATATTGTTGTGAGGGGGAAACGGTTGATTTACAATCCCAGAGAAAGGGTTATAAAACCCTTCCTCAAGTTCTCGTAAAAAATGTTCTCGCTGTGAAATATAAGGACAATAGGAAACAACCTCAAAAGTTGTAATCTTCCCATGTTACTACTTCTGAGAACTCTTCAGGAACTTCTTAATTCATTCGCCTTTGCTTAGCTATGAATGGAGACAATCAATAAAGGGAAGGTTGAGAAATCTACCTGTGTATCACACAGTCTCAATTCGGGAGGCCAGGCTTAGGTTGTTGCCAACACAATATCATACCTCTACATCGACTATGAAAAACCAGTATATATATATTTAAAAGGGATGTGGTGGCACTGTGGGTTAAACCACAGAAGCCTCTGTGCTGCAAGGTCAGAAGACCAGCAGTCATAAGATCGAATCCACACGACGGAGTGAGCTCCCGTCGCTTGTCCCAGCTCCTGCCAACCTAGCAGTTCGAAAGCATGTAAAAATGTAAGTAGAGAAATAGGTACCACCACAGTGGGAAGGTAATGCCGTTCCGTGTCTAGTCGCGCTGGCCACGTGACCATGGAAACTGTCTACGGACAAATGCTGGCTCTATGGCTTGGAAACGGGGATGAGCACCGCCCTCTAGAGTCAGACACGACTGGACTAAATGTCAAGGGGAACCTTTACCTATATATATATATGACACATGTTTGTTTCCAAATGTATAGTTGTTTCAATATTCTGTAAGATCAATACTCTCTATTCCCCCCCCCTTACAAGCCCCCCTTTCTCTCTGAATTCACTTTACCTTTTATAAAACCTCTCTCTTCCTTTTATGGCACAGTGACCTCTGTTCTATGTAGTGAATGTTCATTTCAGCATCCTGTTGTCCCTTTACTCTGTCTCTTTTCTCTGCTCCTCCGCACTGAACTTAATAGTAGCATCACACAAGGCCTTGACCCTTGAAAAAATATATATGATGATGCAAATACAAATTGTGGTGTTACGGAAGCTGGCAGACCACAAAAATTATGGAGGGAAATGTTGGGACCTCTTAAAAATAGCCACAATCCATATCTCCAGCTTTCCATAATAGCTAAACCATGGCTCCCTATGTCAACTGTATCCTTCAAAAATACTAACTATGGAGTGTCAAGGTTTGATGCTTTCTCTGTTTAAAAATGTCAAAACTATTATAGGAGGTATAAGAAACAGGCCTAAAACTGCCTAAAAATAAAGTACTTTTAAACTTGCAGCATGAAAACATTGTTTACTCCAACTAGCGCTAGCAAGATCATTGAAAAATTACTTTTTGGCAATCTATTCCGTTTTGCTTTCCAATTCATATATAAGATATCAAAATAGTAAATATTGACAATTAATGGATAACTGGTGTAAATTCATTTTGCTTTTCTTCTAGGGGTGGCAACATCCGATTGTTTTTCTTTGCCCACCCAGCCCGGAATAAAGAGAGAGACACATGACATGGGGAAACTGGGCCACAATTTTATTAACTTTTATTAACTCTAATTCCCCTTTCACAAAGGGGCTACCGTAGTGCAATTCTGGTCTGTCCCCAGAGTCTATTATGACGTTCCGGTCCAGACCATGTTTAAGTGAATTCCTATTCTGCAAGTGTGCTATCCTACCAAACAGCACGCCCCCAGGCATGATGTTACGGGAATACCCTGCTTCTTCTCCCCTCAGCTAACTTCTGCTAATACCAACCTGAGAGGAGGGGTGCTTGGCACCCCCTGATTGACCCTTTTTGAACTCACTTGGACCTATTCCTTTTGCACTATCTGCCATTGTGACCTATTTAAGTGCAACTTTTAACTTACCATCACCGCCCTCGCTAGTAAGAATGGGATGGGTGAAAAACCACCTGTACCTAGGGCCAATTCAGGTACAGGTCAAAAATTCCCATCCAGCCCCGAAGCGACCAGCTAATCTCATTCTCACTATATAGGGTGGGCGGGTGGGCCAACTTGCCACTGACGAAGAGGGCGACACAGGGCTGAGCAGCCTTTTTATGGCTTCTGTTCTCGCCCGCTCACCCTGATCCTGCGATGTCTCGCATCCTCCAGCCGGGCGGGCAAAACAGCCCCATCATGGCAGCTGCACGCCTCATGGAGAGGCCCTTCTGCTTATTAGCAATAGTAAGCATATAAAGTAAACAACACAGCTGATCAGTAGGGGTGGCTGCTTGTTAGCGGGTTACATAAACAAAGACTAGACTATAAAAACAAGAGTTGTTTCTCACACCAGAATCAGATATATCAGAAGAGTGGCCAGAGACAAAACAACAGGGTGCATATCATAAACAGACATGAGGCACCAGAATATCAACAGTGGTTAAATAGATTTTGCCTATAACACAATTAAAACTTGATGAGAACAGTGTGTACTGATTTTATGTGTGTCATAATATGCTTAGAGCTAAATAATGCTTTTTATTTTCTACGATCTAATACTTCGATACTTCAAGAAATATGTTTTCTGTCTTTTGCTGTTTTAAGCTGCCTTGTTGCTAAGCTATAAGAAATTACAGTTTTAGAATATATTTGAAACATTCTCGTAGTCCTTTTTACTTCCAAAAGACTTTTTACTCTTATAAGATACTATGCTCCTGTATTTTAAAATATATACTCTTACAATTTTGGAACATGATTACAACATGACTTAAGTATGTGATTACCACTTATGTTCAATCTTATTTCATTCCCACTCCCAACCCTTTATACCTTTGGCTGGTTCACACAAAACTAAGGATATGGAAATTTCTAGAGTATGTTGGTCTTGGTCTCCAGTGACAAATCCTTACATTTGATGATCTTTTCTAATTCCTTCACTGAGTCTCACTCTTCTGATTTCTTGGCTGCAGTCTCCATTTATGGCTGCAGTCCCCATTGATGTTTGAACCAAAATCTTTCACTATTTCAGTTTCACCATTGTCAATATTAAACTGATTTAGTCATTCTGCAGTCATGATTTTTATCTTCTCAATTTTCAACTGCAGTTCTGCTTTGGTGCTTTCTTCTTTTCCTTTCATCAGAAGTCATTTCATGTTATTGCTGCTTTCTGCCAGTAAGATGGTATGACCTGCATTTCTTCAGTTATTGATGTTTCTTCCACCAAGTTTCACTCCTCCTTCATCTGGATCTAGTTCAGCTCTCTGTATGCTATGTTCTGCATACAGATTGAACAGGTAGGTCAGAGCTTCCCAAAGTGTGCGCCGTGGCACCCAGTGCATTGGCAAGCCTTGGTAGGTGCACCAGAGATGAGAGGTGAAGTATGCATGCAACACAGGGCAGGCTTGCCGCTGTGGAAAACCTGGTGCCTGCACAGCCATCCCTCGCATGCTGCTGAGCACTTGTGCAGTGAATACGCTGGGGTTCCACAGCACCCCTCCTCCATCTGCAGAGTTCCACTTCTATCTCCTGCCTGGCCCTTCATCACTGCTGCTGTGCCTGCTGGACTGGAGGTGGAGCAGGGAAAGCCCTGACCCAGTCATGCTGCTCTCCAAGATCAAGGGAGGGTGAGATGGGGTTGAGGGAAGCCTGGTTCGCTTCACAAGGGCTGCCTCCAACCATCCTTCTTCCCTCACCACCAACCCACTCTGTCCTATTATGAGAAAATGACCTGGAGGGCCATTCACAAGTTATTTGGAGTATTTGCTGGCAGGTACAAACCAAACAGTTACAGAGTCTGTAGCTAATTTCTTGTTTTCTGTTGTAAGATCTCATAAAAAGGCCTCAACCAACTACTTTTCCTAAATATGTGCATATTTTAATAATCTTTTTCTCTTTTTCTTATTGTTGTATTGTTTTAACTTGGGTCCATGACCATATAATAAAGAATGAATGTTTAATGTTGGAAACTTCTCGTTTTCAGACTCCATGATGCAGAAATGTTCACAAGTTGTACCAAAAAAGGCCTTCTAAGTCTGTGCCTGATTTCAGAACTGTTTCAAAGCAACAGGGAAAATACAAGAGGGACGGAGTAGAGGGGTTGGTTAATTTTGGATGCATGTTCTGACATGGCTTCTTCATTTAATTTTCAAAGATGGGGAGTTCCTAACCTGTTCTGTGTCACTGGTAAAAATGGTGAATGTGTTTGCAAGAGGAAAGACAAAAGAATATAAATAAAGCATCAAGGAGCCAGGATTTGATTTGTATGATGACTGAATCTTAATTGGGTGGGGGTGTCTTTCTGTTCATTAATTCTACCATAAGGGAGTTCTATTCACCTTTTACTGTTTATTTTTTATATTTTGAGATGGGGAGACAAGTACAACAAGGTTTTTCTTCAAGTTATTTTACACTTCCATTCTCTCAAACATACTCCAGAGATAGAGGATTGCTCTCCTGCCGTGCATATTAATTGAGTTCTGAATAATTAAAGTGAACATTCTTATGAGTTAAAGAGAGAATGTCTGATTGCAGAAAACACTGCATGGTTTTTGTTAAATTCCCTTTTGGATTCAAATGTAAACTGTGAAATTAATTATTATAGAAGATATAACCTAACCATATGTCAGTACATATCTGATGCCAAGAACAGGATAAATTGCAAAAGTTTTATAGATCTGACTTCAAAGCAGATGGAATTGCGATGAAATGCTAATATTCAGTTGCAATTTGTGGAACCTTTACTTCAAAGGCTGGGTTAACTACACACTGGATGATTTTGACTAGGCCTTCAGTTCAAAAACAATGGAACACACATATGCACAGGCAGGCAGTCATTCACACGCACACACTGTATTTCCAAGAAACATTCTAGACTAAGCAGGAATTGAGAACTAGGGTGAAAAAAAAAAGCAATGCAGTTAATCAAATGGTAGCTGTTCTGTGTAGTGATGGCTCATAACCTGGGCAGTGGGGGCTCTCTCTGAAACAATCCAGTGGTGAGGTGCACCCCCTTTACCGGTCCATGAGCCAATTCTGGGTCTTCTACAACTGTGTTCAAAATGGGTGCCTGGTTCCAAGAGTCAAGACGCCAGTGATGGGAGCTAAATCTTTCCACTCTGCATAGACTCCTCTTGGCATGTTTCTCAAGATAGAGTCACTTCCAGCACTGTAGCCCAACTTGAGAAAGAGGGAATTTCAGGTGACACACTTGAGGGAGATAGTATGAAGAAGGAGACAGCTTACCCTTCCTGTCCCTTAAGTTCTTAATTTTTTTCCAGCACCCTCCCCCCTGCTCCACCAACCCTCATGGGTGTGTCATTGCCATGCGTCCCTTGAGTCTCAGAAGCCTATTGGTACAGGGAATAGAAGGAGGTTAAAAATGCTACAGTTTCAACTTGGCTTTTTTCCCTGGGGCATTGGACTGAGAATGCTTTAGCTGTTCTGTTGAATAATTTTAGCAGGGATGAGGAATCTGTGGCCTTCCACAGGTTCTTGGACTAACTGCTGTAATATCTAGTCCTCAGGCCTAGTGAACAATAATGACCATCATCCAACAACATCTTCAGACCACCAGTTAGATAAATTAAATTGAAAAAAAGGAGTGAAAGTGAATTTCTTTTCCACCGTTAGCTGGAAATGCTGCATTCGACAATCCACTGAAGAAGTCCCAATGTTCATATCCTTTTCACACTCTTTTATCTTACCCACATGGTCAAACCATAACATATTTAATAAAATGCCTGTAATGAAAAGACAATTGAACATTGGAAAGGGACATGAATAACATTTCTTCTTAATACACCATTTATTTTTTTGGATGTACAGTAGAAGGGGGGGCGAACAAATCCATTTATGGCCCATAGAAGGTTAAGCCAAAGCAGGGTCAGGATTTGTACTTCACAAGATTTGCTTCTTTTATGATTAAACCTCCCTTTCCAAACACAGGACACCCGCCAAGCTCTTCCTCTTCAGGATAGTATTTTGCTATTATGTTTGGTTTCTAATTCAAGTCACAAATTGTAGTAAATTGACAGCTGCTCCTAACTGATAGAAAAATAATAATTCTAATGTAAAAGTGGTCAGCTTCTAAACTAATCTGGCCTCAACAGAAAATAGCATTATCGAACATAGACCAAATATACTAAAATAAAATCAGCTGCCTAACTAAAGTCAGATTGAGTCCTACCATGCATAGGCATATATTTGTAATACTCCATAGGCATATTCTCATAAACTGAATGCCCCATTGCGTGACTGATTGATGTGTGTTGAAGGTCCCAAGAATATGGATGAACACAATACGATGTGTGTTTCTCTCCTTATGCTCGCTCTTTCTGGCCTTTGGTCTGTTTTGTCTGTTGCCTACTAAATTTCTCCCATCTTCCTAGGGTTTCTCAGATCTTACTACTCATCAACCAACTTTACAAAACCAGGACAGTGGATGCTTTTGTGAGATAACTCAGAAGGAAGCTGCAGGGATAAGAGCTGAACTTTTCCAGAAACTGAGACTTTACTGAGAAACTGAAACAAAAGGCAACTGAGTGGTTAAATACTGAACACTGTCTCAGACCAGGAGGAAATGACGTGAGGTGGTACAAGGCTACAGCTTCATGCTTTGTTTTCAAGGGAAAGGGGAGATGTTACAATACAATCAGATGTTGGGGCAGGGGGGAATAACAGGAAAAAATATAATTTATGGCAGATAACCCCCTGCTCTGCTAGCACAGTCTAGTACACTACCAGCAGAGGAATGGAGTAGGTCCAGATCTGCTTACCTTCCAGTAGTTGGCTGCGTTATGCATCTTGAGATCCTGCTTTGAAAAGGTTTAGAAAGGTTGGAGTCAAGCAATGACTCTGCACAAGTCAACCATCCTTCTACTGCAGAGTGAAAATGAAAATAAGACAAAGCAAAATGAGCCCTATGTATTTGTACTGCTCAGTGCCAATCACAGCAACTTCTTGCAAAACACAATGCCCAGTTCACAATTTACCTCTGATAATGGCCAAAGAGATGTCCTAAGTATTGAAGAATAGATGCAGAAAAAGACAGGTTGACAATAAGAAAAGGCTCTATTTACGCTCCTTCCTCCCCCTTTAGTTGGCATTCATTTGCAAATGAGGTTATTTGTAATGTTAATCCCAAGATTAACATGGTAAACATTTGGGGTGGGCATTTTTTGGTGGTAATGACTTACATCAAGCCTGATCCAGGGGACTCCTATGGGACCCCTCTATCCAACATTGAGCAAGAGGGCTAATTGCTCTGCACAGCTTATAGTGGAATGCCACCATGACATTTTCTGCTGGCAATGAGACATATAACAGGGCCTTAGCAACTGCGTCCTACAAGATGCTGCCATAGAGCTTCCCTCTGGCCAGCTCAGGAAGGATGTGCTGGACTTGTCTTGGTGGAGATGTTGCGCTTTGCATATCTCATCACAGCAGGGTGCCAGGGCTGTTGAAGCCATTCATTTTTTAATGCAGACGTTTTATTCCCTCCCCACACTCATCCTTTCATAATGCCAGGATACAGTTCAGAAGCAATGACACCAAGCACAGTGTGAGGTTCCTCACATACATATTATCAATATACCAAAATGCTCTTGGCCAGGACAGTGATTATACCTAGATGGTTCTACATTGATGCAACATCCCTAAATGATATTTGACTACAATGTCCCATTTCATGCTGGCTTAGCTTTCCAACTGAACAACAACACAACAAAATATTTGTGTTTCTGTTTCAGAATGGCAAGCGCTTTGTGTTCCCTAGTTTCCTCATTGGTGAGGAGTTCCACAAGCAGCACTGCAGAAGTTCACTTCTTTTTCATGAAAGAGTGCTGGACACCTAAAGTGCAATATTTGCTTTTGTTGCAAACATACAAGCAAAATGTAAGTAGAGGCAAACAACCACATCCTGGGATGCCAATTGAGCAGCCCTACAGGGCTGCGCCATTTAGATCTATCTAATACCATCTAGAGGCACTCAAGTCCTTCAGGCATTAGAATAGGTTGTTTATTCAACTACTAACAATGGGGTACACTAGCCTCCCACCGCTATCATCATAGGTTTCCTCACACAAAAGGGATAGCTCTGAAGAATAGATCTTCTTATATCCATGAAGATGATCCATGTAAGCCAGGACTGTGATTTTAGTGTGTTCTGGCTCATGTGGAGAGCTGCCGATCAATTTAAGAAATCCTCCTCTTCAAACCATTGCTTTCCTGTGAGCAAAGAAACGAGAGGAGGGAAGGGCTAGTGTGCTCCTTCTTCTACCACCGTTCTGTTGTGGTGAGGAAACGTGCTGTCCTAAAGCTGAATAGGACCAGAGGCTGCCAAAATACTTTTTTTTCCCCCGATTTCTCCTCCTCCCAAGTGAACAAGTGACACTTTTTTCAAGCTCTCATGGTAAAATTTAAAAAGACGGAGAGATTTCTGGTGGTCAAGAGATCTTCTTCTAGCCATTAGCTCCTAGTGACCAAAAATCAGCCCAACATTCTGGATTATTAGAAATTACTCCTCCCAAAAGAATGCTCAGACAGAAGTTTGCCCATCAAAGTACTAGAGATACTTCATACCATACACACCCAGAGCTCTGCTTGCCAAAAGGACTGTTTACACCCTGAAATGGAGTGGGAATGATGGTAGCAGCCTTCTGAGCTCGGGTGGTCCTAACAGCTGCACCCTCCTGTGGCTGATCAGGCTTACCATCATGGCAATTGGTGACACAGGGAGAAGGCATCTGATGGCAGACGTAGGAAGAGAAGTCTCTTTAGAACAAGAGGAGCCCACACATGGTATGACATGCCTGTCATGCAGAGATTGCTGCTTTCCTCATGGCAACATATCTGGTCACAACAGTGGATGTTCATTTGTTACTTTAGGTAGCACCATGGACAGCTTGCGGACTCAGGGTGGGTGGGTTTACCTCACTTTAAAACTTCAGTGCAGTGCCACCTGTGCTTCAGTCTCAAGCTACATGCAGTTAACTCTGTTCAGCCACAACCTTCAGAGGGGGAGACATTGGGCTAGACACATTTGGAAGGAGCAGGAGTTGTGGGGATGTGGCTCCCCAAGGTTAGGTTCCCTTAATAAACCTTGTGAGTGGGGTACAATATCCCAGGCTAGCTGATAGGCTGGCATGCCTACAAAGTGACCAGTGCACTTCTTGGTCTTGATAATGCCATTATTCCCAGTGTTCCTCCCAAATCCATACCACCTTTCCCTTCACTGTTGTGAATATATTAATTTCTCTTATTTCTGCTATTTTCTACCTCTGGCGTCCGTCCGTCCTCCTCCTTCTCCCTCTTCCTCCTCATTTTGCTTTGAGAGGATTATTGTTGATGAAAGCCCCTTTGGAACATAGCTCATTCAGATTCAAATCCATCATTTCAGAAGCCTAAAGCCTTCATTTTAAAGTCTTTAAAAATATTATCAGCTCTCCATGTCTCATGGTTGGACACTGGGTGGAATATAAAAAGCTATACTCTAGAGGCAAACACTGGGCCAGAGAGAAAGAGCCAGCAGGAATACAGCAGATCATAAGCCTGCTTCTTTCTTTAAGTGCTGTGATTAAGCCAGTCCTCCCTCCCATTAGCGGCCTCCCAGGAAGAGAATCTTCTTTCCCCCCCTCCGCCAGAATTAAAGGTATCATAAGCAGCTTTCTGCTGACTTCAACCAGACCAGTTTTCCTTTAACAGCTTACACCATGCCATGTATGATTCATATTCCCTTTTGAGAGGTTGTTTACACAGCTATCGTTCTGGGTGGGAGACTGTGTTAACAAGAAAAACACAACAGGCCTTTCCAGTGTAAATAAATAAGTAAAGTAAGAAATACTGCAGGCTCCTTTTCTGCAGTCAACATGCCTTCCTTAGAATATATGCCAGTGCACATGGGCCCTCTTCATAGTTTGTAATGAAGATGGTTGGAGAAGCCTGACTCCACAGTTATAGGCCCACCTTCCTTCCTTCCTTCCATTGTGACAATTATACTTCACTTTTCCTCCAGTGGACTCCAGATGGCATGCATGGTTCTCCTTCCAGATTTATCACCACAACCACCCTGTGGGTCACCCAATAAATTTCATGGCATAGGAGAAACAGAACCTGAGTCTCCCAAGCCCCACTACAGTACTATAACCACTGCACTAACTCTCTGGTATGTTCATTTAACTTTATCAATGTGTACAAAAGGTTATGGTAGGAAGATCATAGAATAATGAATTTGGAAGGGGCCTATAAGGCCATCAAGTTCAACCCCCTGCTCAATGCAGGAATACAAATCAAAGGATATCTGCCAGGTGGTTGTCTAAGTTTCTCTTGAATGCCTCCAGTGTTGGAGCACTCACCACCTCCCAAGGTAATTGGTTCCACTGCCCTACTGCTCTAACAGATAGGAAGTTTTTCCTGATATTCAACTGAAATCTGGCTTTCTGTAACTTAAGCCCATTGTTGCATGTCCTGCACTCTGAGATGATCGAGAACAGATCCTGCCCCTCCTCTGTATAACAGCCTTTCAAGTATTTGAAAAGTATTATCATCTCTCCCCTCAGTCTTCTTTTCTCCGGACTAAACATGCCCAGTTCTTTCAGTCATTCCTCATAAGGCTTGGTTTCCAGCCCCCTGGTCATCCTTGTTGCCCTCCTCTGAACTTGTTGCAATTTGTCAGCATCCTTCTTGAAGTGTGGTGTCCAGAACTGGACACAGTACTCAAGGTGAGGCCTAACTAGTGTTGAATAGAGGGGGACTAGTACCTCACAGGATTTGGAGACTATACTTCTGCTAATGCAGCCTAAAATAGCATTTGCCTTTTGCAGCCACATCACACAAGATATCAGGCTTTCAAGGCCGTGTGCGAATCTATTGTGCTGGGTGACACTAGCAAGGAAGAACTGGTATGTAGAATGTAAGTATGTGAGAAAGAAGTCCTTGGCATTCTTCATAATAGTAAGCATTCTCCACTTTTGTCCATTCCAAAATCACACAATTTCCATCGTGCCTAAAAGCCAACTAATTTCTCATTCCTAGCAGTTCTTCCCTTCAACTTCCCTCCCCTATATCTACTTACCTATTGCCTCCCTGGTGATTGGAGCTATCAAACTTATATAATTTATGAAACAAGCTGGAAATCTGCTAAAAGAAAAGGAGAGTTCAATATATTTATCAGGGAAGCTGCTGGAGACAGAGCGAGGGAGGTCTCTTTGCAGATTGGCAGGAGTGACAAAACCTAACTTACTCTCGCTTCTGGAGAAGATCAATGGGAAGGAAGGCTGCTGGGGGGGGAGAGGCTTATTCTAGCCAGGCTACTTGGAATGTGTGTGTGTTGTTGAGTTTGACATGTGTTTATCTGATGTCAAATTACAATGTGTCTAGGATGATAGACTGGGACCTAAAAGACCAGAGATCCAATTTACTACTTGCTTGGTGACTTTGAACCAGTTTCTTTCTCTCAGACACACCTTCTTCACAGGGTTGTTAAGATAAAAGAGGGAGGAAGAGATCCATATACAATGCCTTCAACTCCCTGGAAGAAAGGTGAGAATTATTTGTGAGAATGACACAAGTGAGGATCTACAGCTCCCCAGAGGTACTTCTTTGGATCCCCAAACTCTTCGTCATCCCCTAAATCCTTGCAACGTGGCTTTTGTTTTCGAGTCCAAACACTCAAAAAAATTATGCTGTTTGCCACACTTGTGGCAAACTTCAGAGACTGAATGCTAAAGCTAAGCAGTTATAATATGTAATAAAATCAACTATTGTTTTCAGCTCTCTTCGGTTTTTAAGACAATTTCAGACCTGTGTAACACAATTATGAGAAAACAAGTATTGATACCACTAAATGAACAAACTAGATACTTCAGACGTGCTAATAATTATCTAGGCAGAATGATACGGTTTTCTGTCCATCAAAATGCAATTTTGTTTCTCCTTTTCCAAACATCAGCCACAGACATGGCACATTAATTTCGGGATTAAACTGGTAGTTACTTACTGTAGCTTGTGTAAATTATTTTAAACGATTCCTCACAACCATCCTTAAGAACAGTATCATCCCATTTTTACAAATGATCCACATGCTAAGTACAATACGCAAACACTGTAATGTATCTGACATGCTCATTACAACATTTATTTTTGAGCAAACCCTTGCACAGTTTAAAATGAATATTATCAGCTCTCAAAAAGATTTATCCAACTTGCTTGAAACAAGCTGTACAAAGGTGCATAATTTGTTTTTTAAGTTTTGAAAGTGTGTGGTTCCCCTGGAAGGCTGCCAGAGATCCCTGACTTTAGAATATTCTTAAGATTTGCCTCTGGGGCAAAAGCATAGTTACTTTTAGAAAGTAACTAAAATGGTTTGCTTTAAACAACAACAGAATGACACAAATTACTAGGCACTGCTACAACCTAGACTTCCCTCTTGTCTACCTTGTTATCACCTCAACACTGACAACAGAGCATGAGGCAGCAGTGGGAAAGACAATAGGAACTGTGAGCATACAGTTCCATAACTATACAAATAACTTAAAAAAATTAGTTACAGTGAAAGAGGAATTAGTTAATGCTTTATAAGGTACAAGGTGACTTAGGTCTCTTCCAGCCTTATTATTCTGCTTAATGTATGAAGTTTTCCACTGATGCTATCAGCATTTTTTCCACCATCCACAAGACGTAACGCTTCTATCAGTCTGTCCTGTGAATTTTCCTAGGACTTCCATGCTCCCCTCCACTTGAAAGCAGAATTTATTTTTAATTTTGCATTGTCCCAGGGAGTGCAGTTTAGCATTTTGGTCCTTCTCTTTGAATTTTCTGTCTGCCACAGGTCAGAAGCATTCAATTAGCACTCACAATCATTGAAAGGGGGGCAGGGAGACAGCTTCAGTAGAAAACCCTTCCAGGGAATTTGCATAAAAAGACTTGTCTGAGATTTTTTAAAGGGAAGCCTCTTTCTGAGAGAGAAGAGTAGTGGTCTTGTACAGACATGAGTCCCAGTAAACTGTGGCAAATTGCACACTCATCTGGCACCAAGGAGTGAAAAGGAGAAAGAGACAAATGATCTGTCTGAAAAAACATTTACAGAGCAATCTCAACTGAAAAACGCACAGGCCCTCAGTGTTAGGAATAGGCAGAAACCATGTTGTGCCAGCAGAAATGCCTTTCAGTCAACAGAATTGCCTTCTACTGGTGGATACTAGTGGCTAGAGTGATGGTCTAGAAGTCTGGAGAACAGGGTTCGAATCTCCATTCAGCCATGGAAATTCACCGGGGGAGCAGAACTGGTCAAACCACTCCTTAATATCTCACTTACTTGAAAGCCCTATTAGGGTCACTATCTGTCTGTTCCAACTTGACGGCACGTAACTAGCAAACTAAGCAAATCCCAGAGATAGGCAAGCAGTGGGATCTGCCAGCAGAATGCATCCCACACTGAGATCTGCTGGCAGAAAACCCAAAGAAGATGGGAGGAGAAGTGGTGAGTTAACCTCCTCCATCTGAGGACATAACCACTACGCCAGCACTAAGTTAGGCCATGGTAAGAATAGCTGTGTATCATTTCCAACATCTCTAGTTATAAACAACTATTTGGTTGTAATTTGTCCCTTTCCCCAATAACTGAGGCAGATAACTTTACATAACAGCTGTAGCTTAATGGGGGGTTAAAGTGATTCCTTTCATAATAGTGTAATTTTAACTTTTTAGTTTAAAGTCATGGACGTGTGGCCTTGTTTAATCGTGAAGAACGAATATTAGATGGTTTGCATGCTGGCTTGTGCTGGGCCTTACACTGCATTTTGCTAGCTATAAATAAGAGAAACTCTTGCTGGAGTTCTTTCTCATTAGATTTTTCTATATAAATTTCACCCAAGGCATTTGCCTCCAACAACTATTATTTTAGGCACTTCCCCAGAACATAAATATGATTCTCAATAGGCCATGCTTCTTTTTCACTATCTGTGATAAATAACTGGATCCATGTAAATCTTTTGTTTCATTCATTTATATCCCCACTGCCATCTAATCTCATATTCTATACAGCCTGAATGGAACCCTGAAAGTGGTTCACATAATTTCCTGGATTTATGAAGCTGAGAGAA
Source organism: Intellagama lesueurii (assembly GCA_037013535.1). Taxonomy (NCBI): domain Eukaryota; kingdom Metazoa; phylum Chordata; class Lepidosauria; order Squamata; family Agamidae; genus Intellagama; species Intellagama lesueurii. The sequence goes on from JBAJHW010000004.1 coordinate 144,882,184, forward strand.
ATGTGAAGGTAACTCTAGGGACCATAACTGGGATGTGAAATGCTATGATTAAAAGGTATTAGTTAAAATGTCCACTCAGTTGAACACACTAGCCACATCTTTGGCTCTGTGTAAATTATGAGCTGAAAAATAGCCAAAAGTTTAACTCCCACTGGTTTTCCAAAAATGTAATGGACTCTAGGTTTTTCTTAAGTTGATGTTCTGATCATTAAATATGCCAAAAAGTGACAAATCTTTCTCAGTGTCTTCATAAGTGAACCTTCAGAAATGCCCAACAATGAGGAAAGACAATCAGTAGTTGTTAAGGTTTGCTCAATATGAGGAAGCCATGACTTATAGCACCTCAGTTTTCATTATATGAGAGCAAGATATAGCACATCTTGGCATTGTCTTTCAAGTTAAAACGAGTAATTCAAGTATTATAGCTGGAGATTCAGCCCCGCATACTCCATTAAATCTGACTTGTAGGACATCTTGAAAGAAAGTAACTGAAAGGAGTCTAAGGCGGAAAATCAGTAAAATATTCTAACTCGCAAACTTTGGGTTTTGGGTTTGTGCTTATTTTTATTTCTTCATTAGTATTTGGTCAGTTTCTATACTGCTTCCTATACCTAATGACACTTTGAAAGAGCATACTGTAAATACAAGTGTATTTAAAAACAAACAAACATGAAAATGTCAAGTCTGCCAGCACACATAGTATCACTGAGGCAGGCCTCCTTTGTCCTTCCCCCGGGATAACGCGAGACGCAAGAATCATGTCTAGTTACCCAGATGGGAGGTTGGGAGCGTCCATAAAAGGATGCTCTCTCACATGTCTGGCCTCTTTTCGAGGCTTTCATTCCTCCCACCCTCCCTTTAAACCAGTGTGAGTCTGACTGGTTGCCCTGTTGGGGGCCAGATAGGAATTTTTCACCCGCTACCTGTATTGGAAAAGTGGTTGCAGGGATTTTTCGCCTATTCCACACTGGCACGAGGTAATTGTTTGTTACATGTTGTTGGTTGTTGTGTTAATTGTTTAGGTCATACAGCGGGTAGTGCAGAAGGAACTAGGATCAGTGAGTGCCTGTGGAGTACAATGGAGGTGATAGCACATCCGACCTCGAGGCGCTGCAGATCGTGAAGTTACAGTGCCGGGAGGAAGGATGTGCTGCCCTCCCCACCGGGCTGAGGGCCACCAAAGAGAGGGGGCTTACAGACCAGGGGGGTGCTTAATCTTTTGCCAGCTGGAGTCATGTTGTCTTAAGGACCATGCAACAACACGGCGTGGGACTTGCCCATATATGGTTAGTGAGGGGGTCCGGTGAGACCTTCAGCACCAAACCTCATCCCTCACTACTGCAGGCCACTGGTTCTGAGGGCAAGAAGGTACCTGACATGTTTTCAATAAAGCGTGGCCCTAGTTTACCCCATCATCTGCGTCTTGCCTCTTTATTCCGGGGTGGGAGGGCAATGCAAACAAAATGTAAACATTTGATATTTGACAAAAGCAGTGAACAGTTTTTTATCAGAGGTTTGGAACACAATTCTCAAACAGGACACCCATTGGTTTGGAAAGTCCTGGGTTGTTAATTTAAAAAAAAGAAAGAAAGAAAGTCCTGGGTGAAGAGAAGATTCTTTAAGACGTGTGTAAAGTACATCACAGTTGACAGTGCAGGCAGTCCAGTGTGGTGGGCATTCAAAATGGCGGGGTGTTGCCAGATGGCTCTCTTTAGGTTGACTTGCAACCAGCCAGGATCTCTTCAATTAGCTTACTGATTGCAAAGATATCTATCAAGGAAGGCAATCCACCAGCTCTCCTGGTCTCAAGTTGTTTGCAGTTCAGTAACCTTGAACTTGACTCAGTTGCAGCACCATGTATAACAGGTATACTCATTGCCTCCCACACCCAAGAGCCCTGTGTCCATAGAGTCTCCATCTTTTGTTCAAGTTGTACCACGAAGGGCCTGGCAGAATAATTAGTTACTAGTATAGTTACAATATTCAAATAAATTTCTATACCCTAGAAGTAAAAAAATAAAGTTATTTTTAAAACTTTCTGCTCAGGAGAATGCAGCACTTGAGCCATATCATATGATAGTCCTGCTTAATCATTTAGTGTGGCCAAACCCTTGCAATTATAAAAGTAACTACAAGTTAGAGTTGTAGAGCAAAATAAGTGAAGTTATCTCTCATTAAGTTAGTTGCACCTTGGTAATTGGAAAAAGGAATTAATTACTGGGTATTTTCAAGCTTTGCTCTGACCCCACTAGCACACAAAGATAAATGCACATTAACACACACACACCTTAATGATTAGTAAAAATGTAACTTTTCAAAGCTTTGAATTCAGAACAGAGGATCATTTCATGGTATAAGCATATAAATTCTATCACATAGGCTACACTTTTCATTGTCATAGGTGTCTTTTTGGATGTCTATTGTAACTTAAAAGGTCAAGGTGAAGTTACCACCTTCCAAACCATATCAATTGCAGTGATCACAGTATATCATTATATTATTATAGTCTACTGTTGATCTTCATGATTAAAGGTTTCACAGTGAAGTGGATTACAGGACTGGCCTCTTGTGAAGAAGCACTTCAGGAATGTGAAATGTCTTACATGGATAAGAGTGTGAAATAGCTCTCAGATAAATAACAAGTATTTAGAAATGTCAGTGATTTTCATATCTCTAAGACCCACAAAGCCACTGTCTGAAAATCACCCATTATCATAATCCACAAAAACTCTTGCCGAAATAAATCTGTGAGTCTTTAGGGTGCCCCAATGCTTCTCCTGTTGGGTTTGTTTTGTTAAACATGTTGAAGCAGATTTACACAGCTGTGTCTTGAAAAAGAAAAACCCACTTTGAAAGGTTTTTGTTATTGGACCATGTTCAAATCTACATCTAGCTGTTGTCCATTCTGCCATGCTTCACTCCCTGAAGGCTGCTCAAGTGTATTGCATTTCAAGTATGGCTGTGCCTGACTGTGGAAAGAGGGCAGAGAAAGCATTGCCCTTATGAGCTCCTACAACACTATCCTAGTGGGCTACTGAGAAGCTTATTGAGGATGTTAAGGGAGGGTCATCCCTGGCCAAGGTTTACTCTCATGGACCACTCTAACAATACCCTACTGGGAGCCCCAATGAGCTTTCAAGGAGTGGGGTGGTCCATGGATTGATGTCATGTTGGTATCCACCTTCAGCATTGCCCTAAGCAAAGACCCTAGTAAACTTATCAAGAAATCTAAGGCTGAAGTGGGTCTTCAGCAGATTGCTCCTTATCAGCACCTGCTTCTGACATAATCCTAGTTTGAGCTCTGATAAGTTTTACCAGGGATGTAGCGGGACAGCAACAGGCCGCCAGTTCTCTAGGGAAAGCAGCAGCTGCTGCAGTTGCTATCTTGATTTCCACATAAATCAAGATAGCAACTGCATAGGCCACAGGCCTATGCTGGGGAAATAATGGGTGAAAAGGGATGATTAGCATGCATTTGGAAGCATTGCCCCACCAAACAGTGAAAGCCATCTGCTTGTCATAGCACATGTTTGTTCTCATGTCTGTGTTTTACATCTAGACATGCTTTGTTTATGCTTGGCCGTAGAAAGGTAAATATGAGCTTAATTTGCAAATCTGATTGTTGAGGCAAGCTTCTATGAGAAAATCCCATCACTAGAAAGAGAACATGATAGTTGCAAATTCCACTTAATATTTCATTTCAGCTGAAGATGATAGTGGTTATAGCCAGAGTGATAGACCCAAACATGTTTTTTTTTTTTAAGAGAAAAACTAAAAATAGACAAGCAAATGAAGGGAAGGCTTGAGGTAGAAGCAGTGAGCTACCTGGAGATCTGATATTTGCTGCATCATTTTGGATTTTTATAGTCAGTCTGGTTTTAGTTAGAAATGAGGATTTGGTGAGTCAACTACTCCATACGTTCCATTGATTCAAATGGGCCTGCTCAAACTGCAACTTACTTGGGCACAGGAACAGTTGCTTCAAGCTTTATGATAAAAAAATAAAATTTACCATAAAGAGGATCTTAGATATTGGGATTAGCTTTCTGCTGAAGCGCCACAATTATCCTGTCCTTTGTTTTTAAAGACAGGAATACTACTCTCTGAGAGTTTTGCTATGAAGAACTGTAAATGTCTAGGAAAAAAATATGTCTGTTTTAGAGGCATGATTTAACATGAAAATTATATGCATTGTAAATGTTTCCTGGGCAATTTAGTTGTCTTGAACATCTGTTGTACTGAAAAAGGGGGGAAACTGAGTGCACTCATTTTATACATCAGTAAGATTTGTAAAAGTGGTATAATGATTATAGAAGTAGAAATGTTATGATTTGCAAGCCCTCCAAAAACTGAAATCAGGGTCGACTCAAAACATATATCCTCGACTATGAGAAACATGATCTCTTCCATAGTGATGGAAGCTCCAAACCAAAAAGGAATAACACGCTGCATTAGCATAAGGTGTAAACAGGACATAGTAGCCTCTCCCACTGTGGTTGCAAGTCAGGATGGTGGTGTTTTTTGACCCAGAATCTTTAATGCAGAGCACCAACACAGCTCACAGAAAATCCCCACTGTGAAATTTGCAAAGGAAAACTGAATCTTGACAAAGCATCTTCAATTATCCTTTCACCTGAAGCATTTTCAGATGTTGCAACTCCGTCTGCCTTATAAACCCCTTCCTTTCCCCCCCTAAAGACATCAGCAGGTGCATCTCTCCAGTACTAAGCCTAAGAACATTTAACTGAAACAATACTACATTCACCTCTGCTTACCTCTGACTTGTTTATTTCTCTGTTCTTCTCCTTCATTCCTTCCTTTGTGCCTTCTATTTATATGGCAGGTTTTTTCCGAGGAGAGGTTTTTCTCTCTCTCTCATTTGATTTCTCCCCTTTTTGCAAAGCACTCTGCACAAAGCTCAAGGGTGGGGTCCATTGGCTCTTCAGATATTTTGAAGTACAATTCCAGTCCCTTACCATTAGCAATGCTGCTGGGGGGGGGGGGTGTAGTTCTGAGAGCTGGATTCCAAACCATCTGGTGAGCCAAAGTTTTTACACCATTGCTTCCCAACCTTGGGTCCCCAGATGTTCTTGGACTACAATTCCGAGAAATCCTGACCAGCACAGCTAGTGGTGGAGGCTTCTGGGAGTTTTAGTCCAAGAATATCTTGGGACTCAAGGTTGGGAACCACTGTTCTACACAGAGGGTGTGATATTACTGCTGTCGCCCCTTTGTACAGTGTTTTATTATTGCTACTGCTGCTGGGATTTCTATGACTACTTAGTGTTGTTAGGTCTCTATTGGTAGCCACTGTCTCAGAGAATTGTTGTGTTTCTCTGGATTTCCAGCATTTTCCTGTGTATGGTGGATTTAATACTTGAGCACCCTTCACCTTGCCACTCTCCATGGTATAGCATTGTATAATGTAAGAGCCTTTCCCTTAAAAATGCTTTAAGAAGTGAATGCAGCTCTGATCTCAGTCAGAACCAGCACATGCACATGGAGGCCTTAGCATGAATAGGAAGAGGGTAGAACCTATTAAGAGGTGCTAAGTGTGCTGCTGGTTTACTCAGCTGAGGCAGGGGACTTTGGAGCAGGGCACATGCGAATAAAATAAATGGTTTTTAAAGTGTATAGTGCATGTTTGACATACTGGGTAATTTAAACCTGCATTTCAGTTGTAGCAGTCTTCTTTGAGTCCACAGAGAAGAAACATGTTTGTGTGTACGCAATAGGAAATGAACGACAATCTGTTTCTCCTGAAATCATTATAATTGTGAGCACAGAGCTGAATGTCTGAACTAATCAAAAAATGTGAACTCAGGGTTCTTCCAGGTGGAGCATTTCTTTTGCCTTCTGTCTTTTTAGTGCTGAAGGATCTTGGTATTTACAGGTATTTGCATCCAAACTTCTCTTTTAAAAACTCATGCCTCTTCTCTTTATGAAATATTTAAGAAACCCACTTGCCTGCTGGAGCTTCGCTGCTGGAACTGTTTTGCTTTGTTTTGCTTTGTTTACTTTTTTTTTTTGTGCACTTGATTGTTAATTGAAATCCTTTTACCCAAGTCTTTCATGGTAGACATCAATTGCAAATGGGAAGTGCCAGTCTCTGCCCCTGTACAAAATGAACAGTGCTTCCAGGAGTTTTGAAAAGAAACCACAAGTCACAGGGAAAAAAGCACTGGGTGAAGTGCAATAACGAAAACATAATGAAGATGGTGGAGAAAATGCCAATAACATTAGGGCAGAACTTTGTCCTTTCAGGATAATAGATGCTTTGTCTAGAAGAGCCCCAAAAAGATCTGAGAAAAGATATCTTCCCCAAATTGCCCATTACAGTTTTAGGACCCCATTATACTTACAACCATAATGGAGAGTCCAAGAGGAATGGAACAATATTGACTCTGTGTGACACCTAACCTAGACTTCTCTCCATGTGTACTCATGCTAGGCAGATGCAGCCAATTGTGGCTCTCTGATTTGTGCAATGGTATGATGTGTTGAGAGCCACCATGATATAGTAGACAGAATGTCAGACTAGGACATAGGAACCTGAATTAAAATCCCCACTGGCTATGGAAACTCACTGGAGGGACAATGGTAAACAACTTCATGAATATCTCACATACCTCAAAGAGCCTTTTGGGGCACTGTAAGTTGGAAGCTAGCTGATTCTTTCAATCTGATCTTTGTAGTAATACCAAATGGAAACTGCACAAGAGGTGTGGGTGCTTAGGGAAATGTGACTTTGAAAAAAAAAAAAGTAGCCAACTAACTCTTCTGTTCCGGTAGCCATTCCAGCGAGGTTTCAAACGTGTCAAATTACAAAGGGATTCTCAGAATTTCAATAACAAACACCAGCTTTCATGCACATGAAGGGTTTTAAGTTATTGGAGAGGCTGGGGAATTTTAAAAAAAATGTTATTTCTACCTCTGCCAGAAAAGATCCACCAGTCCTTTGTAGCAAGCACAGAGTGGTCTAACATTTTTGAAAAGTTTACACTAGCTAACACCAATCCCCTTCTTTATGAGTGTGAAACAATAGGATGACTGTACATGTATCCCAAGATACACAGGCAGAACTCCTGCATGTAAAGGAAAATCCTAAGCTAATCACAGTTCATACTTATGTGGAGGAACTCTGCATATACACATTAGTATATAGATGGCACCTGTCCACATGTACACTAGACATGTACATGACAGGAGTATGGTCACTGAGCATATTAACAAAAAGGGAGAGTTTGACTGCAGAACCCTGAAACATCTTGGGGGATACAGTCTGAACTGCCCAACACATGTCCATTCACATACCTACAGAAGAATGGAAATCCTGGTTTCAGTTGTTGTTCCGTTTATTTCTGGACAAGGGGAGTTTGAGATCTTAAATGATATTCTGAATGAAATGAATAATTCTAGTCCACATCTAATATCGCAATAATTCTAGACTGCTCGGTTGAAGGTCCCAGATTGCCAGGTCCTTCTCTACCCTACAAAATTCTTCAGCACCCAGAACTCAGTTCTGGAGGATTGTCTTGCCCCATGGTGCATGTTTGGGGGCATGCATGGGGAGCTGCAGCAAAGGGAGGAGATTGCCCCACTCCGAAGCCCAGTGATGGAAGGAGATCCTTGAGTGGAGTTATTCTTCAGATGCTGGCCTTCATTTTATTATTCACCTGCTGCACATGAGCATGCCGTTTTAGTCTTCTTTTGATATCATCATTTGTAGAAGGTATTTAATTTGTCATAGTATCAGTAAATTCATATTCAGACAATTCCATCTCCCATCCCTAGAGACCTCTGATCTGCCTAATGGCATTTGATTGGAATTTCAGAATATCAGTGTTTGATCTTTACTTCTCCTAGATGAGGTATTGCCATTTTCTTTTCTTCCTTTTTAAATTCATAACTAAGAATTTTAAAAAAAGAAGATACAAAATGAAATTGAACATTGACAGTAAAGTTGCTGTCTATTCCGGACAACTTTTTTAAGAACCCTAGGGTTAAACAGTCCCTAGATCTAATAAGTATCCCTTTCCAGGAAGATTCATTCCCATTTATTATTATTTTTTAAAGCTAGACATACAATTCTGTCTGACAGTTTCATGCCCAAATGCCATGAAGACGACCCAAATTAAATCATACTTCCCAATGTCTCTGCATCCCAGAGATTAATTCTGCAATATAGTATTTTAAAAGATAAGCTTTGCCCCCACTGGCTTTCTTTCCTCTTGTCCTCACCACACAAACCGCACACATCAAGTGTTGCAAGGAGGATTATGAAAAAAGTACTAGCTGTGGGGCGGTTTCAGAAATTTCAATGCTTGTAAAGGGAACCTCAGGCTCTTAGCATGTTTTTTTTCCTTTCTTTTTTTTTCCTTTTTCTGACAGCGAGTAAATGTTCTGTGGCAGGACAAATCTACAGGAAATAAAATTTTATGATGCACCATAGTCATAGTGGTTATATATCTATGTGCTGCTGGCAGCCTATCAAAAGATACACAGTGTCTCCTCTCTCTCTGTGTGTGTGTGTGTGTCTGTGTTTAAAGTGATTTGAAAGCAGCTTGTCTTCTGTAATCATAAATACAGACAAGTATACTCTGCGTACACATGGCAGATGATACCAGTCAGAGAGGGCCTGCTGCCTGAAAGGGCCAGTGAGATCAGAAAAGGATGCTGAGGCAAAAGGAAGTGCTTCTGTTCTGCCTAAATTTGGAAAGCAAGCCACTTGGTCTCACATAAAAGCAAGCTCCACCAGGCATATTACTCAAACCCCTCCTGTCTCCCATCCCTTTAGGAGCCTTTACAAAATTGGATAAGTGCAGTAGCTTGTTATCTGTCTGGCTGCCCAAGCAACACCAAAGAAACCTAAGGGCAAATCCTCCCAGATGGCACGTCTCACCACAATCCATTGCAACAGGCTTGTGTTAAGTAGTTTCCTTCAATAAAATTCTCTCTCACTCTCTCTCCTCTCTCTCTCTCTCTCTCTCTCTCTCTCTCTCTGTGACACACACACACACACACACACACTTTTCCATGTCAATGTTTACAGGACCACTATGTTTACATCAATGTTTCCGTGGCAGGGACATGTATAGGAACAAAATTAAAAAGGCATATATAGGATGATAGGAACATCATGTTCAGACATACATGGGAAAATAGGGGAATACCTTATACTGAGTCAGACTATTTGTCCACCTGCCTTGGCATTGCCATGTCTTAACCAGCAGCAGCTCTCCCAATTTTCATGCAGGATTCTTTCCCAGCCCACTCCTGGAAATCCATGGTATTTCCTGATGGTCTTCCAGCTAAGTATGAACCAGGCTCAATTCTGCCTCATTTCCAAAACTGGACAGGATTACATGTATCCAGAGTAGTGTAGTGGTTCACTGAGGCCAAATGGAGGTGCCCTCAACCTTCCCTCAGTGTCCTTATTCACAACAATTGCATGGAGAGTTCTGTGTAGGTTCAGCTAAACACATGCAGCTTTAGACCTTCTCATCGCACAAATATCTGAGGTTGCGGCCAAAGGAAATTAAGATATTGGGAAGGAGGGGCTAATATAGTGTATGTGGCAATGCCTGTCCCTCTGCACATTCTAAAAAGATATTTACTCTTGAGGAAAGAATCAATGAACATAATAAGGAAGGCTGGCCCTACCATTGGGCAGAGTAAGTCAGCTACCTCTGATGGGGGGTGCTAGGAAGAAGCAGGGAGCAGCCTCACGGCTGTTTTTCCTGAAACCCATAGCCATGCCATACTCTTAGAAGAGAAAATTATATGTGCTACACAGATTTGCACACAAACCTCCAAACAGCCTGCTACCCTTCATTGTGGTGGAGGATGATATCCTGTTGCCAGTACTGGAGCAAATCTGATGGCCAATCTAATTGGCTTCTTTTCATGAAATGGAGAGTGCCATCTTGTTCTTTTCCTGCAGAAAGCTGTGGTCTCATACATGATTTACATAGAGGTAAACCTCTTTTAAACATCTAAATAAACAAATATAGGATTTTGCAAAGCCTTTGAACAGGTGGGCTAGTTGCCAAAAACAGATATCCATGTGTCCTCCAGTTAATTGAGCCTTCTTATTGCATGGTTTAATTGGATTATATTAACGATCTGAGCAGCTGAATTTTACTGTATTATATGAACCACCCTGGGAGTCTTTTTGGCTCTAAAGGTTTAGTGGAAGATACCCCATATGGATGCAAGAACAGATGAGTAGAGGGCTCAATACAACCATCCTCTCTGCCTGGCTGGCTACCTGGGACATGATTGTTCCATAACTCATAGGCAATAACCTTTAACAGAAGTCCTGCACATTCATCTCTATTGCTGTCCTCTTTCCATATTCTCAGTCTGCAAATAAATCATGTTTCATATATGAATATCTATGTGGAAGAGAGTGACAGCCAAGTAGAAATATGCGGCCTCAACAACAATTTTCAGTACAAACCTACAGCAGGAACTGCTCTTCATAAATACAGAGCTTTTAAAAATTAGTTTTTGGAATGCCACCTCGCAGAATACCTCAGCAGGTAAGCTCAACCATGCTGTACCCCCCCCCCCCCCACCAAAGTAACTTGTAACTAGGATGGTTTCAAAGGGAAATTAGATAAGATTATGGAGGTTAGGGCTATTAATAGTTACTACATCGGGGTGGATATATATATGGCAGTATGTGTGTCTATACCCTGTTTCCCCAAAAATAAGACCTAACCTGAAAATAAGCCCTTGCATGATTTTTCAGGATACTTGTAATATAAGCCCTACCCCAAAAATAAGCCCCAGTTAAGTGAAACCCCACCCTCCACCATTGTGTAGCAACCAGAAGAAGATGACATGACTGTATTTGAATGAATGTAGATTGTTGTACATGAAAAAAATAAATAAAACATCCCCTGAAAATAAGCCCTAAAGCGTTTTTTGGAGCAAAAATTAATCTAAGACCCTGTCTTATTTTCAGGGAAACACGGTATTACTTCAATATGAGGGGGCAGCATCAGTTACTGATAAGTTCTCAATAGTCAACTGGTTGGCCACTCCACAAACAGAATGTCTGCTGCTGCAGAACGCTGGGCTAGATAGACCTGTGGTCTGGTACAACTTCTAATGTATTCTACATGTTAAGGTATCTAAGTCATCTAATGTTTTAGCATTCCTAAAAGTTTTTTGATTTAGTCCAAAAGTAACTTTTCAAGCACTAGCCATCCGTAACTCTTGTTGCCATGTGCTATTAAGTCACAGAGTTCTCTTAACTCAGCTGGCATAATTATCAACAGTAAATTGTCACAAGAAGTCAGCATGGGCATTTCCTGTTGCATCCAGAGTAGAGATGGGCATGAACTGAACTACAGACAACCCCCCCACACACACACACACACACAAACTGAGCTGGTTGTGGTTCGATTCATGGTTTGGTTCGTGCAAGCTCTTTTGCCGACATGAAATGAAGAGCCAAAACTTTTTTTCGCTTGGAGATTTGTTTTGCTTTGGCAAAATGGATGTCCCTGCCCTCTTCCCACTGCCCCACCCTCTTCTTGCTGCCCCTATTGCCTCCCTACTTGGTCCTGCTACCTCCTCTTCTTCCTCCACTGCAATCTTCAGAGACAATGGCCCAGCTTCCCTTCCAGGAGCCAGGCCTGCTGTCTCTGAGATGGCAGCAGAGGAGGAAGAAGAGGAGGAAGCAGTAGGACCAGGTAGGGAGGCAACACGGGAATGGGAAAGGGGCAGACGGGTATCAGAGGGGGTGAAGGCATTAGGTTTTCCTCCCCTCAGGCACAAACCAGAAAAAACAAACTACAAACTGGTTCATTTTTCTGGGCTTCAGGGGTGGTTCATAGTTCATGCATGCTTCATGGGTAGCCACAAATCATGAAACACCCCAATTCGTCATTTTTCCGGTTCGTGTCCATCTCTAATCCTGAGTCATGCAACCAGGTGTGTGACAGTAAATACCTATGCTGATTTCTTCCAGCAATTCACTGCTGAGATTTACACCAATTGAGTTACTCTGATGGCTGTTACTAATAGAGTTCTGGCCAGTGGCATCCCAAAACCCACTCAGGTTTTCTAAAGGCTGTAGATTCATTTCTTAATTCTTATGTAAATAATTCTTCTGTCGTCATTATTTTTGCCCTGGTGTTGAGCTATACTGCTGCTTTTGTGCTTTCTTTTTCAGCTGTAGTTTTTTTCAAGTCAGTGCTGTTTTCTGTCAGTAACATAGTATCATCTGTATATATCTTAAATTATTAATTCATCTTTCACCAGTATTCACTCCTCTTTCATTTGAATCAAACCCAGCTTTCCATATGAAATGTTCAGCATATTGATTGAACAGGTAGGGAGATGAAATACACCCCGACCTGACACCTTTGCCAGTGGGAAAACATTCTGTTTCTATATGTTCTTTCCCAACATTAGACTTTTGTCCACACTGTTGTTGTAACGCATCATGCTGAGCAACAGGATTGCTCCAATATAGGGTACAAAACTTTTACTCTCATTTAAAGTCTGGCAAACATGTAGGAATGGGGGGGGGGGGGACAGAGAAAGGCAATAGAAGGTGAAGGAAAGGTGAGACAAACCACAATAAATACCAGTGATGGGGTGTGGGATTAAAGACTTGTAACCGTTGAAACCATAGAACATTGAATGTAATGCTGCTATCAAGTATGTTAAATATTATTTGTCATTAATTGCCAGCTGTGTGACATTGCACCTTAAATAGGGAACCTGCCAGAGAACTGAAATAAAAGCAGTCTCTCTGGACCACATAGCTCTGTCAGTATAAGAACGCACCACATCCAAAGACTAAAGGAAAATATATATATATAACTGGGTTGTAAACTGTACGTCACAACAAACAGTAACTAAGGCTACAATCAGAACTTGAAAATCATGAATCTTAGGCAATGGATTGTAATGCGCAAAAGATCATGCTAAAGTAAATGATAATTTATTTTCAATATGGCATTTATATAACTGACAGCATGTGCCTGGGGGTTTGGAAGAAACTGCAGTGAAAGCTGAAATTAGACAACAAAGGGAAGAGATGCAAAGAGAAGTAGAACAAGGATATGTACTCTCACTACTGCTTTTTATTTCAATGAGAACATCTTTAGAGAAGCACTTGTTTATTCAAATAAAGATACCACCAACATGCAACATGCAGATGATACAGTTTTACTGGCTGATTCCTAGTTTTTAAATCATTCATTTTTAGTATTCATTATTTACTTCATAGCATTTATTCAGTAATATGCAGATAATACAGTATTACTGGCTGATAGTTTAAATGGTCTGGAAAGGTTAATTTTTGATATTCATGATACCTTATTGAAAAACAGCCCTGACAATTGCTTTGTGTTTGGGTGAGAACTGGTTAACTAATGAAAAAAAGAGTCAGCTTTTGGGATTTTTCCCTACTTGGTGTCTCTTTGTAATGAACATAAGAGGGTATCAGTATAGACCATCCTCACCACTGTAACTGCTGTTGTCAACATTCAGGCTGCCCTTTGCTATGTAAAATCTGGCATCTTTTTTCCTACTGGCAACACAGGCACAATATTGTGCATCATTATCAGGCCATTTCCTGGTATTTTGAATGATGTATACAGAAACATAACATCCTACATTCATAAACCAAAGGTGTTTTTTTGTTTGTTTTAGAATGGAATTCTGACAGATCCAGAATCAGCATAGCCATGATGATGTCAGCTCCCAGTAGGAAAGGAACAATAAGAAGATGTCTTAAAGGTGCTGCAAGACACTGTTGTTATTGTTGTTCAACCTGGAAAATGTTACTTTTTAGATTCTAACTAACAGGGTTAGACTCTTACTACAAACCTATGTGCAGTTAACCTGGGAAGAAGTTAAACTAAACTCACGGAGGCTTACTTCTGCATAGACTTGTCACAAGCTTGGGTTGTGTTGTTAAAGTCACTACACATAGTGCTAAATCCCATTTGCAGCTTGAAGGGAGAGATCCATCAATACTTACTTCTCTTTTTGAAATGTTCAGCAGCTCCTTGGAACTTATTCCCCCCTCCCACCTTTTTATCCTATTTCCTCTTTTTTGCTGAGTTTCCCACATGCACTATAGTTGATGGGCATGGGCAATGCTTTAATTAGGAACAGAGCATCCAGATAAAAGAGATGTGCCTCTCCTATGTTTTTGCAGGCGGTGAGATCAGCCTCCATGGTGCTCTCACCTTGGAAACATCCTATGAACTTGCAAATCATTTGACATCTTCTGGCTTTCAAGGGGACTCCTTTTCATTTACTTGCTGCAACTAGCTATCAACATCCACATATGAGAAAGAAATGAAGCACATAAAAAGACATTCTGAGGGGTGCTGAGAGAAAAGGAACAGGAACCCAAGCCCTGAGAAATGATCCTTTTTGAAGCAGTTCATTAAAAACCAAAGATAATTTGGCAAAACATTTAATAAAACTAAAGGTGCAAATCTGTTGTGTGCAAAGGAAGATGTGACGATATGTCACCTTAACCGGTGTGTGTGGGGGGTTTAATTCTGAATTCTGGAGAGGAGCAAGATAGAATGGAAGGAAACAGCTGCTCCTCAGCCTGGCCATATGCAGATCTGTATGCTCAAGAGCACACAGGGACTTTGGTTTCCTCAGGTTGTGCTCAGCAGGTCTATTAGGAAGGTGATCTTTCCATTTTCGGCAAGAGGGTAGCAACTCCCACAGAGAGGGAAGATAAATTACTGTATGCATTAATTACAGTGTGTGCTGGGATGTCTGAGGTGAAAGACATTTTAAAAGGACAGCTTTGGGCAGGGCTAGGACATCATGCCTTTGTTACTTGCTTCGGCAATGAGCCTGGCAGAGCTGGACGCATTCCCTTCACTAAAAGCATTCATTCATAATCATGTTTACTTACAAGACAACTCCTCCATTTACTTGAATGCTTAAAACCATGACATATTTGTCTTTTGACCCTACAGGGATGTTCCCGGCAGAAACAATCTGAAACTGACATGCATCATTCCTGCTCCCATTCCTGCACACTCAGAAGTCATGAAAGAGGAGAGAGACTAACAAACAAAAGAAGTGAAGCAAGCAAATAGAAAGAAGGTAGAAACAAGCCAGAGACAGTAAGAAGAACTTTTCCAATTGGTTAGTGGAAAAGAAAACTCCCTTTCAGTCCTAAACATCTCTCTCCCACTGTTAGAAAGGCTGCAAGATTGTTATTATCTCAACACTTCTTCTCAAGTTTTCATGCAACGTTCTTCAAGTCCCGTCTTGCTCCGCAGGTTCTTGAAACAGTAACTTGCTAGAGGCTTTGTCAGGATATCTGCTGTCATATCTGCAGCGGGACAGCTGATGTGCATTCCCCCATCCCCATCATGGTTTCGGAATATAATGCCTGGATGGGTCTAATGTCATTTCATGTTATATTCTAAGGATCCTGCAAGGTGGGTAACATTGAAATAGTTCAGTGTTTTCCATAGTTTCTGTGCAAGAATTCCACTCCAGGTCTGTTCAATCCAGATATGGCTCTGCAACCTCTATAATGTCCTTCCCCATATCCTTGCCTTTTATGTGTTTTGGACTACAACTCCCAGGCTAGCTGGCAATGATAGTAGTTACAATTCAACAATTACACAACAGTCAGTCTGGTGTAGTGGTTATAACGTTAGAATGGGATTTGGGAGATCCTTGTTCAAGTCCCTGCTGAGCCATGATACTGATGGGGTAACCTTGAGCCCATCACTCTCTTTCAGTCTGACCTACCTCAGAGGACTATTAGGAAGAAAACATGAGGAGGAGAGCCATAGGGAGATGTCCAGAGTTCAATGGAAGAAAGCTGGGATATAATTGTAAATCATTAGCACAAAAACAACAGTGGCAAACATCTGGAGAACATCAGCTTAGAAAAGGCTGCACTGAGCTATACCATTCTGGTTTGTTTCTTACACTCACCTCTCTGTGTGTGTCAGGAATTTACATAGAGATATAAATCGGTGGGAAAAAAGAGCAAAGGAATGGATGATAAAATGGACTAGCTTGCCCTATGAAACCCCATTATTGTTAGCAAAGAGTTATGCTAATTGAAAATGAAAACACAGTTTATTACCTCACTATCACTTTCATAATATTTCTGAGCAGGATGAATCTGGCTCAGATCTCACCCAGAAATGAAGCATCTGTCAACTTTTTATTCATGATACATTTTCTCTCAAGGCATACTCAATCATTTATTTCAAGTCTTAATCATTTAAGGCTGCAAAATTGATTCAAAATAGAGGTCAGTGTACAGGGGTATTCCGGCTTAACCCGAGGAATGCTAATACATTTTGATTGAACAGAGATTTTTTTCCAGTAGATTTTGAATTGAATTTCACTGAGAAGGTAAACATAGGCATTGACGGCTAAGAGAATACTATGCATCCAAAGGGAAATCATAAGTATAGTGCCAAGAATCAATTTAAAATGAGAAACCTGAAGAAAAGAGTGTGGCTTTTTTTCCAGAAGATTTCACTTCACCTTCATGAATATCAATTCAAATCAAAGACCTCAATCCTACTGCTAGCCCCTGCTATTCTAGACACAAGCAATGAACAGGACTTGTGAAGTCAACACTGAGCTATATCCTATTGATTTAATGGACATATTCTGATTTAACAATTGGCTTTAAACCCCCACCCCAAGAAAGAAAGCCATAAACCCTATGTTCTTATATGTATACAATTTTTGTTTAATGATATTTCCTGCTTTTTTTCTCAAACAGAATCATAATCATTGAACTGTTGGCATTTATTTGTGACACTGGTTGTTATTCAGTCTTAATATTCTCTTTGTAATGTTATTCCTCGATCTTAACATTGATTTATCCCTTCTCCTGACCTCTGTTGTATATATTAGCAAATGAGACTCAGGAGGGGAGGAGCTACTAACCACTTTACTTTTTGCTCTTATTTTGAATTACTTGTTTATGGATGGATTGATGGTCCTGATGATGATGATAATGATGAAGAATCCAGTTTTGACTCTTTGTTCTGACTCACCAGCAACACTTTTGCCTAACGTACAGTCCCTTCAGCAATTCCTTGAATTTTCGCCTAAAATGCTGTTCCAGAGATTTGGGGTATCCTTTGGAATAATGATGGAGATAGATTGTACTTGACATATTACTAAATAGAAAATTATGATATATTTACTGGTTGGATGTAGGGTCACGAAATGAGAAGGCTGATAGGCTAGGTGATCACCAGATAATTAGGATAGCAAAAAGTCTTAGAGAGAGAAGTTAAAGAAGTCAGCCACACACACAAGGATGTCTGCCAGCAGTGCTCCTGATGGGCGACTAGTCGAAGAGTTCTGGAACGCCCCCAGGAGGACTCCCTTTTATTAAATTTACAAGCTCACAGATAGTTGACAGTATACAGATTATTGACAGAGTTCAGATAGGACAATGGTTACATAATGCCATTAGGATTGGCCCAAAGAAAGGCTTTGAAGTTAGCTCTCTATTACTATGAGAAAGAGGAAGAATGGGTAGCCACGCCTCCAGAAGCAGCTGCATCATCCCAGGAGAGTTTGCTCTACACTGAAGAACAGACAACAGTTTAGCAACCTTGGGAATGGGCCTCCCACAGTTGGAGACTGTGATAACTGCAGGATAGCTCAGTGGTTTAGGCATTTACTGTGGCGCCAGAGGTTGTAAGTATGATTCCCCCTGTGCCTCCTTGACAGGGGCTGGACTTGGTGATCCATAGAGTTCCTTCCAGCTCTGCAGTTTGAAGATGATGATGATGATACAGGGGATTCAGAAATTCCTATCCTGCTCACTCAAACTTCTCTAGCACATCATCTCTTTTTGCCCCTCTATGGGATTAGCATTCCATCTTGGAGGAACCCCTCAAGAAGCTCCTGTGATGGCTAGAAGGATCCTCCACCAGAGAGGATCCTGCATGGGATCTCTTCTCACAGAGCTTTGTCAAATACGTCAGAGAAGGAGAGCCAAACTTTACAACACCCCCCCCCCCCAAGAAAGAAAGCCATATGGCTCTAGGATGTGCTTTAGGGACCATAGGATTGCGGCCTAAAGCCTAAATCTATTTGCTAAATTCCAACCAATGTTAAATGCTGAATCCACTTTTAGGTAAATCCTCATGATTCAGTTGGTCTACTCTAGTTGGGACTAGAAATTGGAAATATGTTTTTTTAATCAGAAAAAAATTAAATATAATTCAGTCAGTACACATATGCTCACTCTCTCTTTGCTGTAGATTGCTATCTATATATGTACACACACACACACCTGTACGTGCACACAGATACCTGCAAACCTAAGGATTCCACCAACACCCAAGCAAAAATCTGCTGATTCATTTCCCTGGCTTCTCAGTATTCCCATTTTAGCTACAATCATGTCAATACTCATCAGTTGAGTTCACTATTAAGAGGAATGATATTTTGTTGCTGCTGTCAGGAGATAAAAATGAACATGGTTTTCCTCCAAAGAACGTTAATGCTTAGGTAGGCATTACTCAGGCAGTCATAGTTGTAAAAGAAACAGTGAAAGATGTTTGCTTCAGTGTAATGAGTTCATTAGGCAAATGGAAATGTATGAGGTTTGCCACTGGGAAGATGAAGGGTGCTTTCATACATGTATAAGGTGATGTTACACAGAAGCAAAAAGGCACTGAGGTAACTGTTTGACTTCTCTTTTTGAAATAAATATGGTTATAATACACTTACAGAACTGGTGCACTTGACTTGACTCATTATTACTAAACAGTAGCATAGGAAACTTCCAGTCAAATACTACTTGTCCCCATAAACTAAAATTAATAAAATATTTTGTTGTTATTCCAGATTTCATCCCCTATGGCAGAGTGGACTTTTTTTGTGGAAAGAAAAAAAATGGAGTAAATAGTAGAAAAACTTGAGAGGGTTAAAAGTTGAAGATGATATTGTTGAGCATCTAATAAAATTCTGCAAACGAAGAATTTGGAGGAATTTTGGCTGCTGCCAAAAACAATGATTCCATTAAAAGTGCCCCCTCCACCATTCCCTAACTGCCTCCTTATGCTGAGTGTCCCCTTATTCTCTCTCCGTCACTTCAACTATTAGTGTTTGAAAGTGGGAAAGCACTAAAGATGTAAAGAATGTTCACAATTTTTCTCATCCTTGAGGAAAGGGGAAATGTTGACACACTGAGACACACCCTTGAAGTATTGGGTAATGGCTGCAAGATTCACCAGTCTTATATGAGAGGAGAAAGACTGACATGCTTTCGCATCCACAACTACCTCCACACATTCTATGAAAAGCTTGCATTTTGCATTAAAAATCTTGCATTTTGTGCACAAAAGAAGATTTTCTGTGCAAAATAAAATACAGAGAAGATTTGCACAAAATGTCCGCTCTGCCGCAGCGCTCTGCTGCCGTGGCAGGGACGCTTTGCCCTCCCCCTTAGAAAGTAGTGTCACACAAGTGATGCTGCTTTCAGAGGGGAGGGAGGACGGAGCTTTCAAAAGGCTCTGTTTCTTTGGCTTAGCTTCTTTTGCCAGTTGAGCCAGCAAAGGAGTGAGCGCGCAACCGTGCAAGAGCTTTGTTTCGATTTCTCGCATGCGGCTGCTTTCCCTGGAGGCGACCCCCGCATTTTGCTGTTCTTCGGAGCACTTGAGTTTGATCTTGTTCAATTTATTTACTGGTTTATTATTGATTGTGGAAGTTGATTAGTGGGCTAGCTTCCATTTGGGGCGCAAAGGGGGGTGCCAAAAATTTTCTCTACCCCCCCCCCACAGGCTTCGCAGCCGGGCGGGGGGAAGTTTGGTTTTTTCTGTATTGTTTTGTTTGTTGTGTTTGTGTTGTGTGCTTGCGGGACTAATTTAATTATATAGTAAAAAGTAATAAAAATAAAAGTAAAATAAATAGAAAGAAGAGAGAACTAAGCAAGGTGGTAGGGCTTGTTCTTAGATTGGCTTTATTAATTGTTCTCTACAGTTTTGGTGGTGGTCTGGTAGCTGTGCGCCCCCCCCTCACATCCCAGCCCCCTTTATTCTCTTATAAAAATTTTAATTGGGCTGGTGTGTTTGAATTTATTGTTTCCTTCCCTTTTCATTGCCTCTGAGGGCCAATACATTTTAGTTGAGTAACAGTGCCACCTGGTGGTCCTTTCAGAGGCATTGCAATTTTAAAAAAAAGGTCCACCGAGCCAACAGAGCGATAAGTTTGGCAATTGCTCCTAGCACCAGGCGTAACTATGCAGCGGCATGTGAAGAATTTTTTGCATTTTGCAAATGCGAAGGCATGGGTAGACCATGGCCTATAACGGTGGACCATTTGCAGCAATTTGCAGGTCACCTTCATTTTAAAGGTTTGTCTCCCCACACCATTCAAGGTAGATTGTCAGCATTGGCATTCTATGCCAAGGCCCACGGGTGCCCGGATCTGACCGGTGACTTCCGAGTAAAAAAAAATGATAGAGGGGTGGAGCAAAGAAAGGGGTAAGCAATTAGATACACGTACCCTTATATCCCCCAGGTTTCTAGCTCAGTTGAGTCAAGTTTGGGAAGCTGTCTGTATTGATCAGTATGAGATTAAGTTGTTTAGGGCAGCTACACTATGTGCATTTTTGGGGGCTTTCCGTATTAGTTAACTGGTGAGAGCATCCAAGAGTGATGAGTCTCGGACAGCGTTGCAGATGGACGACCTTTTTGTCTCCGAAGACAGGGTTTTGTTTGATCTCCGCAGTTCTAAAACTGATCAGTTTGGGAAGGGACAGGTTATAAGCTTAGGGCCTTGTTCTGTAACCGAACTCTGCCCGGTAAAAGCCCTATCTGAATTTGTTCATTTGAGAGGAGATGTTGGAGGAGATTTATTTTGCCATAAGGACGGTTTACCCCTTACACAATATCAATTTTGGACTGTAACTTCCCGAGGGCTTAAGAAAGCAGGCATTATAGGATGGAAATTTGGCACACATTCATTTCCTATAGGTGCAGCTTCCACGGCGGCAGCTTTGGGTTACGGTGAGGATCAAATAAAGAATTTGGGGAGGTGGTCATCTTATAGGTTTAAGACCTATATTTGTTCCCTCCCTCAATAGAAGTGATGCTGTTTTTTCTTTTTCAGAACCCAGTGCTGCCTCTTCGTGGCTGCGAGTGGCTGTTTATGGTCACAGTTACATTCACTGGACAGTGAAACACGCTGTGCAGTCTGGATGGGGGCGTAATTTAGGTTTGGGGGCTTCAGCTGCCCTCGAATGGAAGGGCAAAGGGGGTATGCTGTGGCACGAGCTCTTGGAGCTAGCAGTACTGAGCTCCAGGGCTGCACCCCCCGATATTTTAGTTGTTCATTTGGGCGGTAACGATCTGACGAAATGAACAGGAAGTCCTTGATTTTGCAGGTCATCCAGGACCTCCAGGTATTGAAGGATATGTTTCTTTCAATGAAGCTGGTTTGGTCCACTATGTAGGGCTTGGCGAGCTGACTGCAAGCCTGGTAGGATAGACAGGGCACGGCGTGGTGTGAATCGAGAAGTTTGCCGGGCAATGAGAGCGGGGTTGGGGTCTGTGATCTCACATCCTGAGATTGTGAGTCGCCGGCCTGAATTATATAGAAGCGAGGGTGTGCACTTATCGGAGTTGGGCATGGGCCTCTTTCTTAAGGACCTACAAGGGGGCCTTAGAGCCGAAATGTTCGGCTTGGGTGGCGGGCTTGGGGCATATAAATAGCCCCTAGCCATGGCGGGTAGTGCGAGGAAAAAAGTAGGGGTGAATTCATGTTGGCATGGGGTTGCCAAAAATTAGGACATCTCGCTGGCAGGTCGAGCCTATCGACTAGCAGGTGAGAGGTGTTTTATATGGAAGGACCTCCCTGCCAGCTGCCCATTTAGCGTCACGAGGCTCAATGGGACGAGCTGGTTGGGGGGTACTATTTCATAGAGCAGCTGAAGGCGTGCTGTTCAGCGGATAGCACAATTCAGTAATAGGAGCTCGCCCTGCTCTAGGAAGCATCCAGAAATCTAGGATTATCCGGACAGAAATGGAACTCGCACTACGGTAGCCCCCCTTGTATTTTGGGGGATACAATTTAAATAGTTAATAAAGTTGTGGCCCAAGTTTTAATCCAACAATCTGTGTCTCGCCTCGTTATTTCCTGACTGGGAGGGCAAAGACTTATGGATGGAAACTCTTCACACAAACTCAAAAAGTCCTGATATGTGAAAAATGCACAATCTCCCCCATGCCATAATCTCACTGAGGGAGACAAAACACATTGTTAACAATTTTGGTGGCAGCAATTCACCTTTGTTTGTTTGGCGTTTTGTTTTGTTTTGTTTTTGTTTTCATTAGATCTAAGATGCACAATAAGAACAACATAAGGGATTGTTTAATCCCATTTAATCAAAGGGATGGAATGTTTTTCCAGAGCAACTGCTAAAATTAGAGACCATTAGTATTTGGTTATAATTGGGGGAGTGGGCCTCCAAGAGAATGTTGACTTTTTTAGCTCAAACAGTACAAAAGCATTAGAGTTTGCTTGTAACTTGTTACAGGCCACAGTATTATATAACCTATTACTTGAGGCGGGGAGGGGCGTTAACACATAACAGAGACAGCCCTTTTCCAAATAATGCAGTGGCCAGTTAACGTTAGCACATTTCAGAGGGTAATGCTTTGGAAACAGGTGGAAGCTTTTTTTCTGTGCCTACTTTTCAAATACCAGTTAATTTTGACATATAAAATGGATTTTTTTTTCCTGTCAGAACAAAACAAAAAAGTAATGAAAAAGCCACAGGTGATGCACAAATTGATGCTTGTTTTGGTAATGGTTAGAGATGGACATGAAATGCTGGTTCGGCAGTTCATGCCAGTTCATTTATCAGCTGAACAGGTGTTCAGTGCTTCAAAGACCTGCCTCCTCCAGTGGGCACCCATTCAGAGGCAGCTGCCTGGCTTCCCTGAACCGCCTCCTCCGGGCACTGCCTCTGAAGCGCCAAACATCTGTTCGGATGATAAACAAACCAGCATGAACCACCGAACCATGGTTCATGCCCATCTCTAAGTAATGGTATTGGGGAAATGGAATCAGTTTAAACTTTTTAAAAGTAATTTCCCAAGCTCTGCCTGGCATTTATAATTTTTGTGTAAGTTTGTTAGCCTATGTAAATGTTTTAATGACTGTGCTCTTTGCTCAGCTTTTATAGTCAATGGTCAACAGAAATATATTTGCTAGCTTGCTGGCTTCTTGAACATGCATTGTAGCAGGACCACAATTCTGCATAATTAAAACTGCAATCCAGCTTTATTAATTGTATCAGGTGGCCAAAAAGGGGGGGGGAATCCTTGGGACCATTTGGCACCTACCTGTCGAAAGCAAATGACTTATAATTTATAACCGTTGTCACTGGAGCAAGAAAAGCTTGGGGCTATTGTGACTAGCAGTGGCTGGAGAATGCTAACTAGAACAGCTGCACCCTCCTGAGCAGAAATGGTAATTTCCCATTTCCATGACTTATATTTTAAACACACATTGGATTTCTTTCTCAGATCTCCTCGTCCACTTCTACCTTTCCTTTCTTGACATCAAATCCTTTGCCCTCTGACATATGGTGTCTCACCTGCATGATTTCCAGGATAAAAAGGAATGGAAAGGCCACCTGGGTTGTCATTCCAAGCTCATGCGTACAAAGCATGAGCAGACCATATTGATTGCCCCCCTCTTGTGGCAGTAATAAGAGCATAAATGTAACCTTTTGCTGCTCTCCATCAAAGCCACACAAGCCCAGGTTTCTGCTGGTAGAGGGCTGCATTCATCTCTCTGGTTGTCGATACATCCTGATGGAGCTTTAAGACTCTTATCAATATTTAAGTACGGTCCCATTGACTCAGCAATTACACAGTAATTGATTTAAGTCTGATTATCATCATGTTCACATTTTAATGTTCAAAGGCCAAGATAAATGAATGTGAAATTATCCAAGACATTTCGAACTATTTTGGACAGAAGGAAGCAAAAAGAGAGGAAAATGGTTACTGTATGGTATAATCCAATTTACGTTTCTATCAGGCATTTCATCTTGGCTCCTGAGGACAGAAGGCTAATCTAGAACTGGTTAATCTGAATTCAGTCATGGATTCACTGGATATCCTGGGGCTAATATCTGTGTCACTCCAACCTCAGGTTGCAATTTATGAAAAAGGAATTTTGGCATTGATCTAAATCGGCTTTCCCCAACTTGGTGCCCGACTCAGACTACAAGTCCTGTCAGCCAACTTGAGCGATGGCCATGCTGGCTGGGGATGAGTGGAGTTGTAGTTTAACACACTTGGATGGCACTGAGTGGGGAAAGCTCATTTAAATAACTGCTGGATAATTCCGTGGTTTATGTATCTGACTGCAAAGCCAGGGGCTAGGAGTTCAATTCCCCACTGTGCCTCTTTGAAAGGGGATGGATTAGATAATCCATAGGGTCCCTTCCAGCTCTGCAGTTCTAAGATTCTAAGATAAATAAAGGAGTTTCTTTTATTGCTTAAATGTTTCACTGCTAAATTGTTGTTCTATTTGGTTCTGGAAGTGGGATCCCATGTAAGTACTTATAATATGTAGCATACAGTTACATACTAATAGTACTATTCTAGTTATTGTTATACAAAAGTAAGCTTGGGGCTCCATGAGAGGTAGTTGTTGTTATGTGTTGTCAAATCAGAACTGACTTATAGAAACCCTAACAGGACTTTCAAAGTAAGTGAGATATTTAAGGAGTGGTTTTACCAGTTTGACACCCACCCACCCCAATGAGCTTCCATGGCTGAGCAGGGATTTGAACCCAATCCTCCTGAGTCCTAGTCCATCCATCCATCTACTACACCACACTGAGTATCCACCATGAGAGGTAGCAACACCTTAACCCTTTCCTTCCCATCTCTGCCCCTATCCAGATTCTTTGGGATTCTTATAAACCACCCATAACTGTAAATAGGATGGTATATTTATTACTATCCCATTTCACTTTGGTTGGTGATGAATTTCAAGGATGGATAAAAACTGGACATGGAAGAACTAAACCTCCTGCAAGATGTCCTGGGGTTCCTCAGGGAGAACTAATTTGTCTTTGTATCCTGTCACCTCAGAAGTCACAAGGAAAGCTAATCTTACTTCAGGTGCACCTCTGACAGATTATAAAGTAGTAGGAGTCTGTAAGAGCTTGACTAACAGAAATTAAGCTAGGCTGTATGACAAGATACTGGTATTTAGAATCCTTTTAGGCTGATTCATAATAGCAATTTATTACCCGCCACATGGCCATGTCCTAAAACATGGCTTGGCAATTGCCTTCCAAGGCTGTTTTCTTCTCAGTCCTTCCTCACCTTTCAAACTCAAAAAGGGTGGAGTGAACATTCAACAGCATCCCACTCCCATTTTTCAAAACTGGAAATAGACTTCTATTTCCTGTTTCAGGTTTTGCATTGAAGGGTCATTTCTGGTGACCTGTGTGGTCAGTGGAGGTCACAGGGGGAGCAACTATGGGTCCTTGGACCCTCAAATGTTGCCCATTCTTGATTTAACATAAGCAGGCAGCTCCTCATATGCTGCAGAAGGATTAGAACCTGGAATTAGCCAGCTTCCCACCATCCTAGTAAATGGATTTTGTGGACTTCCCAACTTCCTTCAGCCAGCCTGTCTCAACCATTTATACAGGTGTGTCTATGCAACAGACCTAGCAGCTTACACGCCATGCAGATATGGAGACAGTCAACTTTGATTGGAAAGGAATAAGGGAAGTAGGAAGAAACATTAGGGGATTGATTGGTCTGTGGAATTTCCCTCCCTTGGAACAGTCTTTCCTTGCTTGAGATATTCACTGGTCTACAGAACAGTTTTCCCGTGTCCACATTGATGAGGAGCAGGAAAAATATTGAACCTGAGGGACATTTTTACAGGTCCCAAGTACCCCCTCTTAAAAAAAAAAATCAGACTTCTTAATTTGTATTGTATCCTATTCATTTTTTAAAAATTAAATAATTGATCAATTTCTGTTCCTGGAAGCTTCCAGGAATAGTGGTTTTTACATCAAAGGGCACGGACCCAATTTGTCTCCAAGCCCCCTGGCCCTTGCCTGCCCTTGATATAGACAGTGAAGAGACAAAACCTGTGTCAGGGAACCCAAGGGAATCCTTCCTCTGAAAGCTGCGACAGCAACTAATTCCTATGCTGCTGATAATATTAGTTAGCTAATGGAATGTTCTTCCACTTTATTTTGAAGAGACTGAGTATTTCTGAACTTCTCTCAGCTTCATTCTTTAACACAGTAATTCCCAACGTGGGGTATACATATCTCCAGGGATATGAGCCAGGACATTTAGGGGTATATCAAAAAATTGAATAATGGCAGAAAAAGTCATGTGCGTCAACAGTAGAAGACAAGATACAAATCAAAAGTTGTGCAATTAATTGAATGTTGTGACATGATTCCACTACAGTGCACTTGCCCGCCCAAGCCCGGAATAAAGACGCGAGACAACAGTATTGGAATTATAATACGGGCCACACTTTATTTCAAGATTTTCAAATTAATCATCAATTAATTCAACAAAAGGGGCCTGCAGTAGTGCGGAAATGATAACAGGTAGGGGTAACACAATACCCCTTGCTTATCCATTGGGCGAGTCCCTGGCCCCGGATTCCTGCTGTCTCACAGACAGCCGGAACCCGGCCTGCCGCTAATAAACACCCCCAGACCTCAAGCCATCTTTATTTGATGGCTGTTGGTCCGGAAGTGGCCCAGCGCATCCTTCCCGAACCGGCCCTGTAATCGCACAATCCGCAGAGCCGGGAGGTCAGATGCGCTGTTGGCTTACCTGAATTACAAATGGGACACACCGAAATACCTGTTTTTCCGCACTACCCGCCAGTGTGACCAGAAAATACCCAAGTTGCCAACAACCCTTCTCTAGTGTGAGATAGGCGAAAAATCCCCCCATCCAACAGCCAATCAGGATGAAGGTCAAAAATTCCTATCCGGCCCCATAATGGTGACCAAAAATCACACTAGAAATAGGGCGGGCGGGCGGGCGGGTTGCCCGAAAAGGAAAGCGGGCGAAATGCGGAGGAGCGCGTTCTTAAATACCTGCGCTCCCCCGCCCACTCAACAGCCGAAATTTGAAAGCCCGTCTCGCGCCATCCGGTTCTGGCGGGCAAAAGCCAGCGGCGCCAATTCCAGGCTGTTATTCAACGGCCGTCAGGCGGCTGGAACCATGTTCAGTGGCATACCCATCACAGGCTCAGCTTTCACTCTCCCCTGCTTTGCAAACATTTGAGTTCTGTTGCGCCAGTACCAGTGTATATATAAGTGGGCACCTCAGTCAGTCCTGTGATAAGTGAGTTCTATTTTTTTACAGTTACAATATATACATTTGAAATAACAACTATAATAATTACACTTCTTCCTTCAACAACACTGGGGTCAGGGTTGCTGGAACCCTGCGCAGCTCAAAATCCATGTATAACTCTTATATCCCCAAAAACATAACTACAAAGCATAAACAGTTGATTTACACACACACAGAGAGAGAGAGAGAGAGAGAGAGAGAGAGAGAGAGAGAGAGAGAGAGAGAACAGTTCTCTCTATTGGGGTTCTCTTCTATAGCACTGACAATGCTTTCCATACAGCACTGTGTGTAATGAGCCTTAATGAGGATTTAAGGAGTCCTTGTGACCCCCCTGATCTAGAGGCTGATTTAGTGATGTTGTGTTTGGGGGCAAGTGGGCCACTCTGATGCCTTCAGTGCGGAACTCATGGGGTTCTGGGTGGCCAGGGGTACAGTATTCATTCATTCATTGGAAAAAAAATCTGTGTATTACCAAAACTATGCTGTGCAGACTCGTGAAATTCAAGAGAGAAGTGTACATTTTGTTAATATGAAGGATACAGTTTTTGGAAAAGGGCTCCTAAGGGGAATGCAAATTTTAAAAAAAGGTTGGGAACTACTGCTTTAACAGATACATTGAATTAGTATGTGAAGTTGATTTGATTGTCTGTACCTTGCCTGGGATTTGACTCTCAGCCATGTTTTGAATCTGCTTAGCAGAAACAGGCTAACTTGAATACAGGGTAGAAAAGAAGCTGTAGCAAAGGGCCTATCATTCTCCATATTTATCAGCTGTATTCTCCTGCATGCAAGCAAAATGTCCAAGATACGATATTTTATAATACACTTTGGATCATTTCTCCTTCTCTTGCAAACAGGTGGGGGATCAGTCAATTTAGTGGTGGAACTTCAAACAGAAAATTGTCGTAGAGATGCATACTAAATTTCATTGGGAAATGTAAAAGTTCAAAGGAGCAACAGACAATGCCAAGATTACATTGGATCAGGCCTGAGGGGATACATTAACAATAAACAAGATTTTACAATTACCTTGCTAAAACTGTCTCTTTCCTCCCGTCTGATAAGTGAAAACCTCTCCTCCATGATGCTGTGGGAAAGCCCTCAGACACAGCCATCATTTCTCCCCTAAGAGTATAGGCTCATGTGGAACAGGTACCAAACTAAACTTAAAAGTGATTGAATTTCAACTTCTCAGCTGCTGGATTCCAAATTCTCAAATTCAAGTTCCCCTCAGATAGACATTTACTCTTTCAAAGCACGCCTGTTAGTGTATACCAAAGAGAGAGCAGCTTTCTAAATATTTTCATTAGGTTTGCAAAGGGTTCATCTGTGTAAGAGGCCAACTGCATCACCAGTGAACAACCATGATCCTGAACTCCCTTTACAATATCATTGGCAGTGGAGGCATACTATGAAGAAATTCCAAGGGGATAAACCAAAGTGCCACAAAAGTTTCATGATGAATTTATTAATCAGCATGAATTCTTTTTTTATTGTCTACTTTTATATGACAAAATTAATTTGAAATCAACTTTCACTTAGAACTGCTATGTATATAAATGAGGTGCTGTGGATAGGTAACACTCTTGGGGTTTTTTTTTTTATTGTTTCAAATTGTTTTAAAATCTGACTATAACCTGTAGTACAATCTTCAGCTGCTAGGTGCCAGACTTTCCTTAACCAAGAGAGATGAATTTGAAAATAGGCTTAGTGAAATAATTTCTCTACAAAACCTCAGGGCAGCAACAATGCTGCTTTCCTCTGCAGCACCCCAAATTTCTGAAATATTTGAGAAGGAGAAAGGGAACAAGAAAGGGAGGGAAAAAACCCAATCTGGTAAGGGAGAGGGGAGAAGAGGGTGAAGAGAAGGAAATGATAATGAGGGAAACACTGGTTTAAAAAGAAGGGGGGGGAGCTTGGAGAGAAACAGAAAATTTATTTATTTATTTATTTATTTATTTAACTTATATGCCGCCCACACTACCCAGAGGTCTCTGGGCGGCTTACAACATTTAAAAAGGCACCAGAATGGGGTTATGACTAAGCAGCTGGTACTTCTAGTAAACTATTAATTTTGGTGGGTTTTGCCTAAACTGGATTGCAATTACATTATGTCACTTCACACTTTTTCTCCTACCATAAGCTGACTTTCACAATCAGCAAAGACTGGAAATCCATGCCAGTTCTGGTTCTATGAATGACTCCGCACACAGATAAGAAGTCAATACGATTTTGCCAAGCTTTAAGAATCAAATTGGCTAAACTTGTGTAAGCCTTTGATATATGAAAGTGTGCTGATCGCATATGATGCTCATAAAAATACACAAGAGTTTGTTCAAAGAGATGAAGAGGAATGATACTCATCTTTGGAAAGATTTAGACATGCATTCCATAGCCAATAGTCTGTAGCAACACAGCTTTGTTGGTCTAGTGTTGGGCAGGCCCCAGTACAAAACACAACTCTTTGGAGGAAAAGGCCACAACTTTATTGGGTACAGCATTAGTCCCTGGCCCAGCATTGGGGAATAGATCCTGTGCATCAAGAAACCCAAATGCCCCCTGGTGCCCACCACCAACCTCTTCAGCAGATGTTGAAGTTTCCACCATGAGTGGTAGTCCTCTGGAGACCACACACATGCCACTCCATGATTCCCTGCCAGTTGAGGGCCAGGCAAATGGGCTCTCAGACCATAGCCTGCACCAGCTCCCCTGAAAGGGATTCTTGCAACAACCTGAGTGAACAGGCTCCTGCTTAGCACCCTTATACCATCTGAATCTAACCCCAATGCCCAAAACTGCCAAAAAATTGTGGCAAAGGCAACAAGCCACACAGTATCCATAACAACCAACAAATAATCCTGAATAACCCAGCAGTAAACATTAACGTGTACCACTATACCACCACCACCAAGAAACCAAAGGGGGGGGGGGTAGGGAAAAAGCTGGGAAGCCACAGACTGGCTGGAGCAGTCTCCCCCATTCCACTTGTATGCTAAGCAGGCAGGCCAGATTGAATCCTGCTGCCCTCTGGTCCACCAGCCTCCAGTTTCATTTGTTAAAAATTTCCTGCCAGCCAAAGCAAAGCCGGCAGGGAGAAACTCATTCACCACCATTCTCCTGGCTTCCCGAGCATTCCTCAGGAGCTGCATAGGAGCTCCCATGCCAGCTCAAGCCCTCTCCATGACTCATGGCTGGCCTGGGGCAGTCACTCTAACTACAATTGGGATGCCCCAGGTAAGTTTTGGTCCCTGTTTTTCCTAGGGACTGGGAGGGACATAACAGTTTATGACATGAAAGCGGTGAAATTAAATTACACACATATACGCAGGCACACAGATGTACACACCCATGTATATAAATGTGTCTCTGTGTGTATATATCTCTCTCACACAGAGAAATATACACACGTACATAAATATATGCATCCAGCTGATGTTAAAAAGAAAAGCAGGGAAATGCCAACTCCAATGCACCACTGCATTTCTTTGACTCCCATAGCCTAATTTTTCCTGAAGTGATTATAGCTTGATGATTGACTAATTAGGAACACTCATTATAATTTTCATAGTCTGTTTGTAAAGCATTATGTCTGAATGATTTAATATAAATTGCTTGATGAACGTTCGCTCAGAAGCAACATGCAAACAAAATGAGAAGGGGAGCGTAAGAGAGAGTTAGAGGCACAATACAGATATATATATCTTTTTCCCCATGATAATGAAAGAGCCTGGATTTTGTAACTATAGTCATCTGGTTGTATCTATGAACAAGAAAATTTCAAAGGGAAGCTTTAAACTTCAAACCCGCATTATCTCGGCTTATGAATACATTGAAGTTTTTCTCCATCGCATTTCACACTGCATATGTCCTTTGTCTCTGTGAAATGTTAGATTATCTCAATTTGTTTTATGTGCAGAGGACTTACACAATGCAGAATTTATGCTATGCAGATGATTCGTCTGGCAACTTAAAAAAAAAAGAGCCCTGCCTTTCTAAGCGCTTCTGCAGAGAAAAGCAACTCAAGTACAAAATATTTTTGCGTTGAATTAAAATGGGGCTACTACTTCTTTTTTCTTGGGTTAGACAAGTCAACCGAAAAGGATTGGTTCATACATTTATACTGTTACAGAGGCAGTAGACATCCTATGACTGTAGACACGAGAAAAATGTAAATGGTGAATTAAGCCATGCAAATGTTTGACTCCTTGACAGATTAGAGAAATTCAGTATGTGCGCAACAGTTCTGCTGTGTATAGATTTCTTTTTTCCTGGAATCAGAATCATAACCAGTTCACAAAGAGACATTTATCTTTCATGTTGACATGGAAGCGACTCCCACATCTCCAAAATTATGTACGCAGCAAATCTTTTCTGCGTTTTACTTTCTGCTAGTAAACAGCTTGTGTCTCTATTAAACTCTGTTATCATATCACCAGTTTGATGGATGTCTTGGAACTATTCTTTTAAATAATATCTCTTGAGGCATTTCCATAGAGGAGCCTTCAAATCGGTATTGCTCCAGTTTGTTTGTGTTGCAAATATAAAAGCTCCCACGGCTTAAAGTTTCCTCATGTTGCAAATATCTCATTACTTGCCAATGAGCTGTCTGTACAAGTAATTAGATAGAGGTTCAAAGTTGGGTTTAAGCTTCATGCATTTTTTTAAAAAGCTTTTTCTTTTTGCATTCCAGAGAAATTTGTATTCAGGTTTTTGTTACTGTCAGATGCATTAGATTGTGTTTCTCAGGTCTGTAAAACACCTGACCCCTTGTGATAAATATAAATATTTTCATGTCACCCCCTACATCCTGCAATAATTTGAAACATTACTACTGAAAGCAAACAGAAAAATTAGTACATGGAAAGGATTTATTTCAATTTTTTAAACATGAAATAAACATACATTTTCCTGGTTTTTATTGTCAGCAGTGTACACATTAAAATGCTTCCTGGATTCTGGGCATTGTGAGAGATAGCACGCTACTGAAATTTATACAGTGATATAATAAAGTACTACTAAGAAAGCAAAATGGTACAATTGTTTTCCCTCACGTTTTCTAAATTGATTTTTTTTTCAGACTGCACACACTTTTCAGAACTCTGGATGGGCCCCAGCTCTGGGAACACACAACACAGATTGAGAATCTTTCTGTTAGATGTTTAAAAATCAGAAATACTCTTATTTCCATCTGCTGCCTGGTGGGCAGAAGAGATGCTTGCGTTGTACTTCGAACCTGGTAGGGATTGGAAAACTCTTATTTTCCCCTTTCATTTGAGCAGAGTTTCATATTATAGGAAAAGAAAGATTATTTTACAAAAAACTTAAAGACATGGATTTCTTCAAGATCAGCAATGCAGCCTGCTGTGGCAAAACTTCACACTGTATGTTCATTCTCGCGGTGAGGAGCAAGGCACACAAAGTGAGTGAAGTAAGCTACAGTTCATTTCACTGGTGAAGGTACACCAAGAGGTTGTCCATATGGGCATTTGTTCCACTGTTTGGTCTGCTGATGGGTTGGGTTAGTCAGCTCATTTTTCACACATGGACATCACTAAAGCAGACTAATTTGTCCCAACATGCACCTTTTTGAAACCCTGTCAGAGGGTTCTACTTTTTTTGGTGAAGGTTGGAGGGCTCCAGTTTAGTCCATCCCCAGTGAGTGTAGTCACTTGGAATGGACTAGAGGTTTGCAGCTCCTTCTGGTGTCAATTTCTGGTATTCTGAAGTGGCTTATGAGCTACTTCAGGCTATCAGAAATTGAACCCTTCCCCTGATCATCTGCGGAGGTTCAGGGGAAGTGAAATTAATTTTTATTGCATCTGCTAGATCATTGCTGATGCAATGAATCACTTTGATTAAATTAAGAAAAATATTTTTACAGTGGTGCCTCAACTTACGAACTTAATTTGTATCGGAATGGTGTTCTTAAGTTGAAATGCTCGTAAATCGAAGCACCATTTCCCATTGAAATGCATGGGAACGGGATTAATCCGTTCCAGCATTTCAAAAAAATACCAAAAAATATATAAAGCACACAGAAAGCCCCATCGGAAGGCGCTGGGGCTTTAAAAAAAAAACAACCCAAAAATAAACAGAGCAAGCCCCGAAGGCTGCAAAACAACAACAACAACAACAACCCAAAAATAAACATCGAGCAATCCCCATGCTGGGACTGCAAAAACAACAACACAGCACAGAAACATAACCCCCCTCAGCCGAAACCCACCCTGCAAAACCCACCCAGAAGTTTCTAAAAAGGAAAAAGCAGCACCTTACCAGGCAGACTGAAGCCTCCTCTGATGGCACTCACTCCCCGGCAGGGAGCCTCCTCCTGCGCCGCCGTCGCATGCCCCATCCATGGAGGAACCCCTCTGACCCGCGTGCCTCAGCCCAGCCCAGCGCCTTCAGCTGTCCTTACTCATGAGTAGACCCGTGCCTTCTGCGGGCCTTACTCATGAGTAGACCCGCACCAGGGATGGGCAGGGAGCGCACCAGCTTCCTGCGCCCCGCGGCGATACGGAGCTGCCCCCGCCTCTCCTTCCTCCTCCTGCACCGCAGGAGTAAAAAAGTTCCCCGACCTCCTTCTCTAACCGTTGGGGCAAAAGAGCTACAAAGAAGCAGCCTCTTCGCCACCAACGGTTTGAATTTCCCGCCTTTCCCCCCTGCCTTTTTCTGTTCTTAGGTCGAAGCTCTGCTCGCAAGTCGAAGCAAAATTTTGCAAGTGGAGCTGCTCATAAGTCAAAATGTTCGTAGGTAGGGGCGTTCGTAAGTCTAGGCACCACTGTACTTGCCTGTACTGCTGATTGAAACTGTAGCTGCAGGCAAATTCCTGATCAGCAATATGCAAACAGAAACATATGTTTTTAATTTAATCGAAGTGATTCATCACATCAGTGACTATCTAGCAGATGCAGTAAAAATAATTTTGTTTCCCCTGACTTTCTGCAGACGATCAGGGGAATCATGTAATTGACAGTGGAATGAACCAAAAGAAACAAAGCACCGTACAGAAAACAGTTTGGCACTTTGTTTCGTTTTCACAAAACAAGATGCAGAAACCAAACCATGAACTGAACCATGAACTAGCCTGGTTCGTGAGTTGTTCCAGTTCATTGTACAGTTCGAACCCATCTCTACTAACAAGTCAGAACCTCCACTAATCCTACCAAGCACTACAAATAATTGATGTTTAACCAGGTATACCCGTAACCAGGCAAATACAGCAAGTTTTCGGTTTCTACTGACCAAACAAGATACATAATAAAATCACTGTGAAATATTGAGACCAAAAAATATGACAACTCTTAAATTTTCTCTGGCCCTAGATGTATAAAAATGTGAGGAATTCCTGACCACAAGAAACATGATGACCATCTTTTTGAAGGAGATTAGACAAACACATAGAGATTAAGGATCTAAATACCTCCTCATCATGACACTTGCATATTACTTTCAGTAATGGAGGCTGTAACAGGAGGGTCCTGCTGTCGTGGCCATAAAGCAAGAAATGATACTCGGCAGGTAATTGGTGATGAATTTGGCTACAGGCAGGTTCTTGACCAGACCTTTAACACTAGTGACAGAAAAGAGGGGAAGCATGCTTATTTGCCCCCTCCTGTCTTCTCTCACTTCTGAGAGGAAGTTTTCATTTTTTTTAAAAAAAATGATGTAGTGCATTTGCACTGTCCTAATAGAGTCAAACTTTTTTTTTTTACTTTCTCTGCCCCTCCATGGCACTCTTCTTAAGCCACTTCACAATATGGCAAATTGACAGCCAAAAGATAGTGATCGTACCTACACCAAAAAAGTAGAAGTCCTTGACAGGAGCCCAAAAAGTGCAAGT
Source organism: Intellagama lesueurii (assembly GCA_037013535.1). Classification (NCBI taxonomy): domain Eukaryota; kingdom Metazoa; phylum Chordata; class Lepidosauria; order Squamata; family Agamidae; genus Intellagama; species Intellagama lesueurii. The sequence continues at coordinate 144,917,407 of JBAJHW010000004.1, forward strand.
TGGTATTATTTGGGGAAGCACTGGTTCACATTGAGTAATTGTGAGAAAAAGAAGTAAAGCAACCCATTCCCACTAATGGGCTAAATACCTGCCTAATTGCACCATAAGTCACAACTAGAATAGGTCCATTGAATCAGTGAGAATTTGGTAAGCAACGGGATTTCAGCCAATGTGAACTTTCACAGATACATCCGCTTCTTCAAGATCCAGGATCAGAAGAGAAGATGGAACTGTTGAAATCTGAGGGACACCATTTCAACAGGTACAGTGGTAGTTCCTCTTTCCCCAGATGCGTATTTGTGCAATTCTAACCTAGAGTGATCATCATTTTATTTTATGTTTTACATTTATATCCTGCTTTTTCTCCAATAAATGCAGGTAAGCCTGCCTCTCCTCCTTCCCATTTTATCCTCACAGTCAGGCTGAGACAGTGTGACAGGCCAAAGATCACCCAGTGAGTCTCATGGACAAGCGAGGATTCAAAGAGTGTTGGCACCCTTTGGGCTAAGGCAATGAAAGTAGAAGGTACAAAGTATGCAAGCAAATAACTAAAATGTATCTGTAAAAACAAGACAATTGGAATACTTCAACTAAAATCAGGGAGGACTTAACTGTACAAAGCTAGTTTAAGAGTTCTGCGTGTAATAAATCCATAGTACACACACCAGTTGCTTTAAAATCTAGCCTACCCCCCCACATACACACACACCATCAGGGACTGGAAATAAAGAAGTACATAGGGAGAGATGCTAAACATTCCCTTCTCCCCTGACTGCACCCTCTTCCTAAATTCAGTTTCCCTACTTCTGTGGGTGTACGGGGGAGGGGGGGACAAGAGAGGATATTGTGGTGGGGAAGTTCAACAGAGAGTATGTTGCTCTCCTCATCCACGGACACCAGTTATACCTCATAATAATCTCCCAACTTTGAGGAGAACTAGATAAAAAGAAACAGTTATCCTTTAATCATGTGAACTTTAAAAAACAAGTTACTTAGGCCCTGGTCACACGAGGAAAATTTACCCCCCAGTTAGATCATTGCTTTTTTCCCCAGTCACATGACGCACAGTCATGATCAAAATATTTTCCTGGCCAGCGGTGTAACTGTGGTTTATTTTCCATTCCCTGGGAGGGTTGTGTTATTTTGTACCTCTGTTGTATCAGTGCATTCCTTACCACAATTGCCTATGGGCATGACCTGCCTCACTTCTTTTCAGAATATATATAAATCAAGGGGCTGAATTGCCCCTTGAAGCAAGAAAGCAAATAAACCGGTACTATGGTGTAGCCAGCCATAACGATTAAAATAGGAAGAAATAAATCGCTACTGCTAAAACGTCCTGGGACATTCAGCCTGATATATATATTACCACGTGACTGAGAACCAGTACAACAGAGGTATGAAAAGTATCATTAAAACTGGAGAACATTTCCCTCACATGAGAAGGGCCTCAGTATACAAACTTAGATAAGATCCTGTTTTACTGGGATGTTTGAAGATAATGTTTTACATTATAATGATTCTGAGAATCATTCCCACAGATTCATTAAATGAAATATTTCAGAATAGATCATTTTTAAAAGAAAAAGGGGGGTCCAACCCCCCACTTAAAACTCTAATGAAAAGAAAGTATCAAGATATGTTGGATTCTTTAACTGTGTTCTACTATGGGGAAGGGTTTATTTAAAGCAAATATTTTAAATTCCTGAAAGAAAGTTGAGATGAAGTCTCTGAAGGGCATATAGGGCAAACTGTGGCGTGAGATATTTGATACTGGGAGCTCATCTAACAGGATAAAATGAGGCAAAAAGAATATCCGGTATGTTTTTGATCTATACAGGACTTTCCATTTGTCTCTAGCAACACAACTCTTTCAGGATGTTATACTGCAGCTTGAATTGAAAGTTGTTAAAGGGTCTCCATGCTCTAATTTGTGAGTTCATTAGGATTTTACTACAGAGATCAAAATAAGTCTTAACTTAAAAATGTAGATCACTCTTTAAAAAGTATGGCCTGTGTTCAGACATCTTTCCCTTCTCTAAATGTCAGCTTCTGTGTGAAAAACAATTAACAACGTTCTAGTTGTAACCATTGTTCCCACTGCTTGTTAGCCATTTTCACACGAACTGGTTTCATTTGATTCATACAATTTATTTGACAGAAAACAGGAAAAGTCAACGCCTGAGTAAAGTAGAATAACTAAATATATTAAATGTCTTAATGAAAAAACACAGGACAAAATACGGTGGCATGTTAAAGACTAACACATTTGTTTCAGTGTGAGCTTTTGTGGACCAAAATCCACTTCTGCAGATACATGGCCTATTCATACAACACCCTCTGTACTCCTCACTTAACCACTTGGACTTACGCCCATCTCAACCACTTGTAAATCCATGTTTGCATCTTTGCCACACCCCTTCTTGACAGAACGTGACATATTACTCCTGTATACTCCTCGATTATTGACCAATTCGCTTAAAGAACTAGTTGTAGGAACGGAACTCTGTTGTTAAATGAGGAGTGCCTGTATTTATACATATCTCCATAAAGGGTCATGATCATCTGAGTGTACAGACAGTAGACAAAGTTACAATGCATTGTTGACACAGGAATAGGACTATCAAGATACTACTTAAAATTGCAGACCACAGCCATGGTGGTAAACTGTCTCATAGATTCTCAAAGAAATGCTAATAATTGTTTTTTTGTCAGAGGTCAGAGTATGTTAAGGAGGACAACTATTTTGAACCCATGAGATACTACAGAAAATTAGTTTGTTAAATATATCTAGTGCATTCATTCATTCAGAAGCATCATTCTTTATTTAGAACCTTAGAGACACACTAGAATTTGTGTATGTAAACAATGTCCACTGTCTTCCTCTCCACTTTCCTTTTGTGAGTCCTTTTTTTTCTTCAATTGCCACTGAGGTCCAGAACAGAGTGTCCTGTGAGGTTAAAGTATTCTGAAAGTGGTTTCTCTGTTTTGTCATTCCCTGATGTCAGATTTAAATCATTTTTTTTCCTTTTACACAGAGATGGTCCTATATAGAATACAGAGGGGTTCTGTGGATAAAAGATGGTGACCACTAAGTACATTGTACCATTCCCTCTATTGTATTTAATGTGCTTGCCTTTACATAATTTGGTCTAATTTGTTAGTCTCTAAAGTATCCCCATATTCTGTCCTTTCCCCCCTCCTTTTTACCCCCTTTTAATTTTACCAACAGGCTGAAACAGCATAGCATGGTGTCACACTCCTTCTTTGTGATACCTGTGTCAAACCTCCCCTTGTCCTGTCACTTGACAATTTAGGTGATGGTCTCTTTAAATAACCATGGGAATAAATGTGTTTTCTTTCATGGTCTTCGCTTATTTCCTCTCTTCCTCTTTCACTGCCACCAATCTTCAGATGCCCCTATGTGTGTGTATTTGCCTATTCACTCAGGCCCTTGTAACACCCTCCACGCAGTCAGACCTCAGTTATTAAACTCAGCACCCTCTGTGTGTAGAGAGCTAATAAGGTTTCATTTAAATAACAGTGTCAAAAGAACTTTGTTTATTCTTGGGTTTTAAGTTTATTCAGCACAGTTCTTCATTCCCTCTATCACCTCTCCCTCTCAAACTCTCTCTCTCTCAGACTCCTCTCTCAAGCCCCAAGCCCCTCTGTCTCAGGTATTCTCCTCCTTGTCTAGTTTCCTTCTCAGCCAATCAAAACCATTCCATAACATGCTTAATAAATCAATGCACTTCAAACCAATGCACCTCCCGTCACAATATAAGCAGTATATTTAAATGTAACCAGGCGTCACACATGGCTACTTCTTTGGAAACTGCTATTAAGTGTCTTGTTTATTCGTAATAGATACTTATGATATTTTTTTTCCTAGTCTGGAGGTAATTTTATGATATGTCACCGAGGACTCTTGCTGTTCCAGCTCACCTTATCATCAGAAATATTATGCAAATAGCCCCTTTTGAATATAAGTTTCCAGTCATAATTTCTCACCAAAATCCTTGCCTGTGAGCTTCAAATGTAAAGCAGCAAGAAACGTGGGTATGTTGAAGATGAAGGCTCACTGTGCAATTCCCTTTTAAAATTGACAGACATAACATAATGGTCCTGATCCAGCACGTACTACTACACAGAACGTCTACACAAATGCCAGCGAGCCTGTCTATATCAAAATGCACACCTATCTATTCCAGTAAGATCCAGAAAAGCATTGTAAGGAGGCTGCATTTATTTAACCCCAGACTGCCTCTAACCAGTGCCAGGGAAATTGTCTTTTCCTCATGCATGTCAGATCATCTTTAGGAGGGTAGAGAGCAGGGCTAGTCTGTCTTATTTTCAAAGCCAGTGCAACATTTAGAAATTTTTCATATCTCTTTTCTGTTGGCCTGGCAACCTACCAAGAGTTGCCTCTTAACACCTACCAAGCACAAATGATCAGAAGAGGGTTGGGGAGCAGAGAAGCCACGTATACGTGTATACATTTGACTCTCTAAGTCTAGTTTCCCTGGCATATATTGTTAGGCTAATATTCTCAGGGTCTGCTTATCAGTTTCACTTCCTTCCTTTCTTGACTCTCTAAATGGCATGCTCCTCTTAAATGTACCTTCTAGTCCACATGTTTATCTGGTTAGAATTAATACTTAGGCCTTCTGTCTTGAATGTAATTTTTATTTTAAAAAAACAGTCAGTCATGTCCATTCACGAGGTGGGAGAAAGGTGGCATAGAAGTGATATGCATACATACATCACTTGCCTTTTTATGGGACTAAAAAACCATCTGCCTACACAATGCTTACTCTGGTACTGAGAGAAATAGTAATAGTTTCTTCTCTCTCACCTTGTGAACATTCACACTTTTATGATTACAGTTGGGAATCTGTAAGAGTGTGGCTATTTTACATACCAGAACATTAGAGAGGAAGTAGCTCAGTGAGTTGGATGTCTGACAGTGGAGCCAGTGGTTAGGAATTTGATTCCCCATTGTATTTCCTGGGAGAAGAGCCAGACTCTGCAGTCTTTGGCAAGCTGCACACTTCCAAAGTGCCCTCAAAATTAGGGTGTGGTGAAAATGCTCTGGGTACTCAATAGTAGTAATACTACCTAGCATTCATCAAAATCACTTTTGACAGATGCACTGCCCCTGCGAGGTGGGACAAAGGGTCAAGAATCGACCCAGGGCCCTCCTCCTGGGTGGGCGAGGCTTTAGGGTGACGTAGGAGGTTGTTGAGGCCACCATGGGCCTATAGGAGGGGTTCATAGATGCTGGGGTCCCCCGTGACCAGAGTGCAGCCTCAGGATTGGCCCCCGAAGTGACATGTCCCCCGCGGCCCTGTGGGCCAATGGGACAAGGTTGGAGGGGTTTGGCTAGAAAAGGGGTGGCCGTAGGGCATGCCTTGGCATGCCCTTAGGCCGCCTGGGGCTGAGACTCCACAGCGGTTGCTGAAACGCCACAGTGGTGATTTTGGGGGCCTTCTGTGCATGCTTGCCACTTTTTGCAGAGACCGGTGCGGCTTGGAGAAGATGGAGGACAAGGAAAACCAGCTCCCCGGGACAAGCCAAAAGGCCCCGGTGAAAGCCAAAAGGCGCTTGTGCCCCCAAAGTTACTACTATGGGCCTGTGGGTTTTTCCAAGCCCCTGTGCCCCTTAGGACCCCCTGCAAGTCTCAGGGGGATGCTGCCTGAAGATCCAGAAAATCTAAGAAGAAAATGCAGGTCTGCAGAAGACATATTCATATTTACCGCAAAGCCAAAGCAGAAGCCAAAAAGCACAAGAAAGCCAGCCTGCACCCTGATGTGGGGTGATGAGGAGGAGGATGGGCATGAGTGCAATTGTGGGCAATGGTCAAAAAGAGCTTTACAGAAGCCAACCGGTGATGCCCTGAAATCAGCAGAGGATGTGGATGGCTGTGTGCTGGCGAAACTGGGCTTTGCGGGGGATGCTGACAGCCCTGAGGATCTAATGGTGGAAGAGGTTTCAGATGAAGGCTTTGATAGTGATACAGAGCATCAAGTCAGTCAGGTAAGAGCATTTTCTAAAAGCTATAGTTATGGGGTATGTTAGGGGTTTTAAGGTCTTTACAAAAATCTTACTAAAGGGTTGTTTCATTCTCACCCACAGGAGAAGGCTCGGAATGATGAGGATGATGAGCTTGAGTGCTATTGTGGACATGGGCCAAACAGAACTGACCTGAAATCAGCAGACGATGTTGTTTCATTTTCACCCACCGGAGAAGGCTCAAGCTGCTGAGGACGAGAAACTGCCCTGCATGAATATACAGCCTGTAAATCTAGCCTGTATTGCATGTGTTTCTACATATACAGCTTGTAAATCTATCCTGTATTTCATGTGTTTCTACTACCCCTGAGGCTTAGATGTTTGCTTTACAATACCCTTGTAATATACTGTCTTTTAATAAAGAGCCTTTAATATAACACCTTGTTCATATTTGTGTTAACGGTTGAGATGGCTGCACAGGGGAAAATACTACACAATATCTATTATACACCCTCATCAGTGGGGTGTTTTGGCAGTCTGAAGCCTCTATTTAGGGAAGCCAAAAAGCAGATAAATACATTGAAGGTAGGGAATGTTTCTCAATGGCTTTCTGATCAGGATGCCTATACACTGACCTTGAGCCAGACATCCTGGAGAGTGAAGTCAAGTGGGCCTTAGAAAGCATGGCTAACAACAAGGCCAGTGGAGGTGATGGCATTCCAGTGGAACTATTTAAAATCTTAAAAGATGATGCTGTTAAGGTGCTACACTCAATATGCCAGCAAGTTTGGAAAACTCAGCAGTGGCCAGAGGATTGGAAAAGATCAGTCTACATCCCAATCCCAAAGAAGGGCAGTGCCAAAGAATGCTCCAACTACCGTACAATTGCACTCATTTCACACACTACCAAGGTTATGCTCAAAATCCTACAAGGTAGGCTTCAGCAGTATGTGGACCGAGAACTCCCAGAAGTACAAGCTGGATTTCGAAAGGGCAGAGGAACTAGAGACCAAATTGCTAACATGCGCTGGATTATGGAGAAAGCCAGAGAGTTCCAGAAAAACATCTACTTCTGCTTCATTGACTATGCAAAAGCCTTTGACTGTGTGGACCACAGCAAACTATGGCAAGTCCTTAAAGAAATGGGAGTGCCTGACCACTTTATCTATCTCCTGAGAAATCTATATTTGGGACAGGAAGCAAGAGTTAGAACTGGATATGGAACAACTGATTGGTTCAAAATTGGGAAAGGAGTACGACAAGGCTGTAGATGGTCTCCCTGCTTATTTAACTTATATGCAGAATACATTAAAGAACCTCTTAATGAGGGTGAAAGAGGAGAGCGCCAAAAATGGTCTGAAGCTCAACATCAAAAAAACTGAGATCATGGCCACTGGTCCCATCACCTCCTGGCAAATAGAAGGGGAAGATATGGAGGCAATGACAGCTTTTACTTTCTTGGGCTCCATGATCACTGCAGATGGCGACAGCAGCCACAAAATTAAAAGACTCCTGCTTCTTGGGAGGAAAGCGATGACAAACCTAGACAGCATCTTAAAAAGCAGAGACATCACCTTGCTGACAACGGTCCGCAGAGTCAAAACTATGGTTTTTCCAGTAGCGATGTATGGAACTGAGAGCTGGACCATAAAGAAGGCTGACCGCCGAAGAATTGAGGCTTTTGAATTGTGGTGCTGGAGGAGACTCTTGAGAGTCCCCTGGACTGCAAGGACAACAAACCTATCCATTCTGAAGGAAATCAACCCTGAGTGCTCACTGGAAGGACAGATCCTGAAGCTGAGGCTCCAATACTTTGGCCATCTCATGAGAAGAGAAGACTCCCTGGAAAAGACCCTGATGTTGGGAAAGTGTGAAGGCAAGAGGAGAAGGGGACGACAGAGGACGAGATGGTTGGACAGTGTCATCGAAGCTACCAACATGAATTTGACCCAACACCGGGAGGCAGTGGAAGACAGGAGGGCCTGGCGTGCTCTGCTCCATGGAGTCACGAAGAGTCGGACATGACTTAACGACTAAACAACAACAACAACATACACTGCATAGACCGGCTAGAGTTCATTTTAAAAGAAATAAGACCATTGTTTCCAAAGTAGATGCTCAATGACAGGCAGATTTGGTCGATATGCAACAATTTGCTCGGTACAACAAGGGCTACAAGTATATCCTGGTATGCATCGATATCCTTTCTAAGCACATCTGGGCAAAAGTTCTCAAAGGCAAAACAGGTAAAGAAGTGGCCAAAGCTTTTGATGCTATTTTCAAACAAGACGGAAGAAAACCTGACAAAATACAGATGGACCATGGCGGTGAATTTCTAAACAGGCCTGTAAGCAGCTTATTCAAGAAATGCGGAATACAACATTTTGTCACCAATAATGAGGTCAAAACAGGGGTGGTGGAGAGGTTTAACAGAACATTAAAAACAAAAATGTGGAAGTATTTCATGGCTAATAATACCTACAGGTATGTGGATGTATTACCACAGTTCCTTAAAAGTTATAACCACAGCATTCATAGAACTATTAAATGTAGACCTGTAGATGTGAATCATCATAATACTCTGGCCGTCTGGAAAAGGGTCTATGGCGCCTCTGCTGAAACAAAAAAAGTGGTTCCAAAACTCAAAAAAGGTGACTGTGTGAGGGTTTCTAAAACGAAGGGGGTATTTGACAAGGGCTATGAACAGAATTTCACCACTGAAATATTTATAGTGGATTGGGTTATCAAAGGCTGTATACCAGTTAACGGATTATGATGGGGAGGCCATAGTCGGGACTTTCTATCCTGAAGAACTACAGAAGATCAATGACCGGGAAGACAGATTGTACAGAATTGAAAAGATTTTGGACACAAAAGGCAGGGGCACAAGAAAGCTTCACTTAGTGAAATGGTTAGGTTGGCCTAGCAAGTTCAACAGCTGGGTGTCTGCCCCTGAAGTTTCTGTGGTCGTATAGGACAGAGAAGCAAAATGGGCAATCATGGTTTTTACATCACTCTCCCCAGCAACGCATGTAAGAAAGTCTTTCCTCAAAATACAAATGCCAGCTTTACAACAATGCTATCCCGGCCCTTAGATTTGAACGGGGTTTGGGAAGTTGGCCTAGCTGAGATACAGTATCCTCGGAGCTGGTACACAATCCTTTAAAATGCCCCGTTTTCCATTTCTGAGGGTACAAATAAATGGGCCTTTCAGTTACACAGGGGCTGTTACAAGGACATTCCTGATCTTCTGAACAACATGAATGATACTATAAAACAAGCTATAGATCTGCAACAAGTGTGGCTGACCTATGACCCAGTCATGGGAAAAGTTAGATTCACAGGCCATGAAAGTTACTTCTTTTCAGCTGGTGCTGAGTTAGCCCACATTTTGGGGGTCCCTCCGGATGAACCCATCAGAAAAATACCTCATGCTGCAGAACTTACCGGAGGTTTCAGCTCTTTGTACGTCTATACGGATATCATAGAGCACCAAATCGTGGGAGATCACTCTGTACTTCTGTTACACTGTATCCCTGTCAGGGGAGAAACCTATGAATGTGTTACAATTACCTATGACAAGCCACATTATGTATTGATGAGTAAGAACCACATCAACACGATCACCATTGAAATAAAGACGGATCAGAACCAAGACGTGCCATTCACTTTGGGGAAAGTTGTTGTGAGGTTGCATATTAGCCCCAGAAAAGGTTGTGCGTAGGAAGAGAAAAGAAGAACATTAAAATGGTTGTGTTAAAAGACTACTGAGATTTCAATGTTTATAGGGCTTACTATAATTCACAGGCAGGTCGCGGCCTCCCTGGATTTCACGGCACTGTAATGTACGGGGCAGGGCTGGGCGGTATTTTTCGTGGGCTGTTTCAAAAGGCTGTCCCCCTCTTGAGGAGAGGTTTTGAGTTTATTAAACCCCACATTAAGACAGCCATGCATAACATCGCTGGAGATGTCATGGGTCATGTTATGAAAAAGGTGAGACCCTAAGAAGGCTCAGGACTCACATACCTGAAAAGAAGGGGAGGAGTTAAATGAAAAGCGGATCATCAACACTTAGGTCCTCCTAAGCGGTTAAACACAGGAGCGCCTCCTAAAAAATGTCAGAAGCTTTGGAACAGGAAGAAGAAAGCAAACCGGAAGATAAAGGGCCTGAAACAGTGCTGGGGAGACATCTTTTAAAATGGCCTTCATTCACGGAGCCTCTGAAAAATGTACCAAATCTGAATTGGATATTTTTCAACTATCACCTACACAAACCAGCGTGGAAAGCAGCATGTACATTGAGGTACCATCATTGGCCGCCCTAACACCCAACGCCCCGCTCGAATTTTATATAACCAGCAACAGTGAAGATTATATCGATTTAAACAATAAATTGCTCTATGTGGTGTGCAAAATCACAAAAGCAAATGGGACAGCCATTGCTGCTGATGCTAAAGTAGCCTTGGTAAACTACCCCATTGCCTCGCTGTTTAGTCAACTGGACGTCACCCTTGGAGACTGACTTATCAGCCAGAGTAATAATTGTTACCCCTATAGAGCCGTGATAGAGCTGCTTTTTGCTCTGACAGCTTGAGCACCCAATTTTTGCGGTGGGTGGTTTTTATAAAGATGACCATCTAACCATGGAGCAAACTGCTGCAGGAGCTGGTGCTGGAAACTGGGGCTTTAGAACCAGAGCACAACGCACCGGAGTCAGTCGGAAATGGGATCTGATCGGCCCATTGCACAACGAGCTATTTTTTCAGGAGAAAATGTTACTGAACGGTGTAGATGTGAAAATCAAACTCACCCATAGCAAGGATATATTCTGTTTGATGAGCGGTGATGCCGCGGAGAATTACAAAGGGGATATTTTAAACGCCTCTCTGTTTGTCAAAAAGGTGAAAGTGTCCCCGGGAGTTCATCTAGGACACGCCAAGGCCCTTCTGACCTCTAATGCGAAATACCCCGTTGAGCGCGTGGGAATGAAAGTGTTCAGTATACCGGCAGGGAGCCTTCTGTGTAATCAAGAAAACCTTTTCCTGGGTCAATTGCCTAAACAGCTAGTGATAGCCTTTGTTGACAATGAGGCTTTCAGCGGCTCATATGACAAAAATCCTTTCCATTTCCAAAACTTCAATGTTAATTTTATAGCCTTGTACGTTGATGGGGTTCAAGTTCCATCAAAACCCCTCCAGCCTGATTATGCAAATGGCCTATGGGTACAAGAATACATGCAGCTGGTACAAGCATCAGGGAAAGCCATGAAGGACCAAGACATTTTAATTAGCCATACCGAATTTGGCTACGGATATACCCTGTATGCCTTTGACTTGACGCCAGATCATGGTTGCTCAGAACATTATTCTCTGATCAAAACTGGAAACCTTAGAGCAGAGATCCGTTTTGCCCAGCACCTGCCTGTCACTATTAACATGATCTTATATGGGGTATTTGATAACGTGATTAAAATCAATCACAGCAGAAACGTCCTCTTTGATTACATGTGAAGATGAACACGGTGCAGATATTAAGTGTATTTTTTAAATTATTATTTCTAAAGAAAAGATAATCCATCATATTACAGATAATAAATACAAAGCTTAACTGTCATCTTACATTGTTATATAATTTAACTGTTAATCAATTGCTATTCCCCACAATTCTCCAAATCACATTTACACCATTCCCCGTCACATCTTAAAAAAATATCGACCAACAATCTAAATGCTCCAAATTGTTTTCCAAACCACGTGTCTCAAAATTTATTTTATTGGCATATTTTAATAAAGGCTTCCAATTTTCAGTGAATTGACTGTGCCTTATTTCTCCTCTATATAGTCTAATTTTATTAGTCATTTTTTCCATCAACATTGTGTGCCAGATATCAAATGTATTACAACGAGACAAGACCTTTCTAGATTTCTACCCCTGTGATCTGTTACCAAGGAACCTTATTACCAAAAGACTTACCGGAATAGTGGTGAACACAACCCCACACGATGCCTGGGGAACACTGGCTGGCCATCTATTTGCCAACTAACGGCCCTGGAGAGTTTTTTGACTCATACAGTGTAGACCCAGACAACCCATGCATCCCTGAAACCATTACAGCTTTTCTATGGCACCAGGGTAAAGAAATAATATTCCAGCAGAGACAGCTACAACACCCTTCAGCAGTGACCTGCAGCTATCACTGTGTGTTCTTTTTACAGAACAGAACAAAAGGCCTGTCATTTGACCAGATTTTAAAGCTGTACTCAGAAGATGCTTCCAAAAATGATTGCATGGTTGTAGAGGTTGTCAAGGACAGAAAAATTAAAAGGTCTCCCCAACCCTGCAGTCCGTTTCACCATGTTCAAGCCTGTGGCCCCCAGTGTAAAACATAAAATGTAAGCTGTGCATAAAATAAAATAAAGACAAAAGTTAAATGTTTTATCTGTCTTGTTTTTATTGATGTATTTTAGAAAGTGCACCATTCGGGCTTCTTGACTACTGGTTTCACCGGGGTTGAAGGAAGCTCTTCCACACGCAGCCATTCTGGTCTCTTGAATTGTTTCTTGGGCCGGAAAACAGCACCCGTTGCAGGTAGAGGGGGAGGAGGAGGAGATGATTTCAGGGCTTCTAATTGCTCTCTAGCGGCTTGTGGGAGGGCCATCCCCAAAGTTGCTAAGCCACATTGTTGTTGTAGTGAGGGCATACCCTCCTAGCAAGATGCGGCTGCTTCTGAGAGGCATGGCTACCCATTCTTCCTCTTTCTCATAGAGATAGAGAGCTAACTTCAAAGTCTTTCTTTGGCCAATCCTAATGGCATTATGTAACCACAGTCCTATCTGAACTCTGTCAACTACCTGTATACTATCAACAATCTGTAACTTTAATAAAAGGGAGTCCTCCTGGGGGCGTTGCCCCAGAGTAGTACCCAGAGCTGTATCCAGAGCTGGATCCAGAGGTGTATGGAGGCGTGTGTGGAGGACTCTGCTGGCAGACATTCATGTGTGTGGCTGACTTCTTTAAGTTCTCTCGCTAAGACTATTTGCTATCCTAATTACTTGTGATCACATAAACTATCAGCCTTCTCATTTTGTGACCACAACAGCGGCTGAATTCCCCACAAGAGACATGGGCATATTTAGTTCGGCCATAGCTTTCAGAAAAATATCCCAGCCTTTGGGTTTTCTCTTAGCAGAAATAGTTGTAGACTGGGTGACCCCTCTGACCAGATCCAGGATATTAGAGCCAGGTAAGAACTCTCCCCGATACAGGAATGTCCCTTTGTCATCCCACGAAGAGATATCTTGATGTTGGCTTAATTTACTTAGCAAAAACTCTGCATTTTTCTTGTACCGGTTGGGGATGCTGTCTAAAACCTCTTGAATAACAGCGGCTCTGTCATCAAGGATGGGCGCTTGAGGAGGAGAGGGGGGAGATGTAGGTCATTGTGGGGGAGGAGGACTTGATTTTTCCACAGCCTCTTGTTTGGTCAGTGCTAAAAACCTCTGTAGAACGCCGTTGTAAAGCTTGGCTTTTTCATACTCCAACAAGTCTGACCTTAAGAGAATTTCTCTCATCTCAGAGTCCAAACGTCTCACCATAGTGGTCCTGATGTTTTCTGGCACACCCCTCAGCTCTTGTAGCTGAGCACTGGGGACCAAATACATCTTTTCAGCATATTCCATTACTTATTAGTTAAAAGACTGGTTATTAGAGGGATGGCAAAGCTCAATAAGGGGCCCAAGAAACTTCCAGACTGCTTCACCATGTGCTTCTTCCGCCATAGGGGGACCCTCTTATTACTCAAGGTTTTAATCAGAGTACGTTTTTTCTTTAAAACACGTACCTGTTGAGGCGTTAGAGCAATGTTTCCTTTTAAAGTGTTCAGAGCAATTTCTGAAATGGCGGTGATCAGATCATCCGAAGCAGCACATAAAATGGCTTTTCTCTGGTGCAGGGGTGCCTTAATAAGGAGTTTTAAAAGCGGGAGGTTTCGCCTTATATGTTCAGATATGATGCCTTGCAGAGGAACCTACCCCAATAAAGAAAAAGGTCTCAAAGCAGCCGTCTTTTGTTGCCTGAAACAGCCTTCTTCATTGTATAGACCACAGGCCAGTCAGGAGGGAAAAGCCCTCTTCTCAATCTGTAAGATTCAGGAGTATTGGTGTTTAAATCCACCAATAGATAATCGTGGGGGACTCTTGTAGCATCTGTGAAAGCTTCCATGAAGAAATGGACATTTTGTGGGTACATCTGGGATTTTTAAATAGGACCATATACTTGGCATTTAGACTAATGCTGCGGGCACTTTTTCCCTTGCAGAAAACGTTCTGAGTAATAAAAAAACACTCACGTTCCTGTGATGCACATATTGTGTAAATAACTTTTCCACTTCCTTATTATCAGAGGCACACAGCATCAAATCGTCTAAAATCAAGAAGTTTATTTTAGTGGTGGGTAACAGAACATCATCATCAAATTTATCCGGCAATCCTTCTACAAAACGAATAAAGGGATATTTACACAGGATATTTTTGTATACAGGTTGCCAACAGTTATAACACCAAATAATATTTTCAGGCATATCAGAAAATATACTGCGAGCATTGTCCTACGTGTTTTTTATATAAAAAAAAGTTTTCCCACAGCTGCTAGGCCCTGCTAGAATGGCTGAAAAAGGATGGACCCACCTCATATTCATTTCAGTAGCCATAAGGAAGGGTTTTAAAACCTTCCGTAATCACTCTTTTGTCATAAACCACCTTTTGAGTTTTTCTTAACAGCTTTGTGCAGATCAGCCACTGTCGTTTATCCCTAACAATCCCTGGTTGCTGCACAACTATTTCACGGGGTGAGCCATCTTGCTTGTCTGAAACGTGCGTAAGAAGCAGGTCTTTGAGACTATCAAAATTAATTTTTTCACAATTAGCAACATTCAGTGTGATTCCTTTGACCTTCAGGCATGCAGTGTTGTTCGAAAGCTTATACGCGTATGATTTAGGGCCAGAAGAAACAAACTCAGTAATATGCAGCCCTGCTGGGACTTCACTTGTGAGGTCCCCCAAGTAATCCCCTAAGGACGGGTTCCATTCCCCCTTCCGGTGCACAAAAATGACAGAATCTGTATCATGATAGAGAACTCTATCCTGCAGTTTGTCCAGCAGCCGGTAAAGCTCCAGGTGTGCATAAGCTGTGGTAAAGCAGGCTATGAACTCATTTTTTCTACCCCTGGTGGTTATTCTGTCTACAGCATGTTTCCAGGACACACACACCACATCATCCTCGAGAAATTCAAACATTGACACCGTGTAAGCCTCTGAAAATAGGAGATTGAAAAATTCATCAGGATCTCTCACCACCTGAGTGTTACCCAGGTTTTTTCTCTGACCAAATTTTCCCCATAGAGAGTTTAAAAACAATTTGGCAATCTGCCTTTTTGCTGGATTTACAGCAATCTTCTCTTTCCGTACATGCACTCCCTCTTTGTTGTAATAATCAGTGATATATTTATCTTTATCTGCATCACTGACACACCACTCGGGAAAGCCTGAGGCTTCCTGTTTGTGGTTAAGGTGTAGCTCCATGTATTCTGAAAACAGGCCTGCTGATCTGTTTTCAAAATGCCACACTTCATAGATTTTCACAATCCTGTAGCCCTCCTCTATGGCCGCATTCAGCTCGATAGTACACCATGTCTCCAGCAAGGCTCTCTCCCCATCAGAATGCTGACATGGGTCTAGCTGATGGCCTTCTGCACAAGCGGCACACAGCGCAAACACAAGTTTTCCACCAACCCTGGAGGGTAGCACTGGGAAAAAGGCCTCTTGATGGATAGACTTTAGCCTTTACAAAACCAAAGTATGCAGACACAGGTTCAAAGTTCTCAAAAATGATTTCGGGGTGACCCGGAGGATACTCTTTAGTTTTGTTGACATAGGGGTAAAGGCTGGTAAAATTATAGTAATGAATCTGCTCTCCACGTTTAGGCTTGTAGTACAGACAGACCACATTTGTACGACCCCCAAAGAGAGCGTCCCTAGGTTCTAAGGGCCCTGGAAAATTGGCTGAAGCAAGGAATTCTTTGAGCTCTTCGTCTGTTTTTAGCATAGCTCTCCACTCATGTTCCCAAATTGATCTGACCTCAAAACCCTTGCCTTTCCTGTGTAGCATTGTAAAGAACCCCATATGTTTTTCCTGCCAGAGGATTCCAATCCTCAGAATGATAACAAAGGACACAGCCATGGAAAAAACACCCCAAGAATTCTAGACAGACTCTCCAACCCTTCTCAACCATATAACCATCCACATAAAAGTGATCAATAAGAAATTTCCCGCCATTCAAGGCGTGCTGAATCCTGATTTTTTTTCTTTATGTGCAATAGAAGACAACAATTGGATTGCCACGGATGAATATCTTTTACTCTGGTTATGATAGTAATCTGGCTGAGGAATAGCTATTGTGTTTTTCTTCAGAAACCTGAATCTGTACATGGCAAGACACACACTAGCCAGGGTGGGGTATTGAATGGGGTCTATGGCAAACCACTCATATTCATCACCACGCTTTTTCTTAATCTTTGTCAATTCCATGCTCTTGTGGTGATATTTTGTGCAGGCCTGTACCAGGATATTAACATCCTGTTGGCAATAGAAAGCCAGTTCTCTCTGCAGGTTAAAGGTTTTCATCTGATTCTCAGCACACCATTGTAAAAAAGCCTTCTGCTTAGAAGGCATCATGTATTGCACCCCATAATCTTTTGGGGGTGGCATGGGACCCTCGTACTGGCTATTTTCAGGGGTATTGAAATAATGAGGCAAATATCCCTTAGACTCCTGCTTGAACCCAAGACGTTTGGGGAGCTTTGAGAGGGCCATGGGGAGATGACTGAGAGAATCCAGGAATTTTATACCTAGAGCTTTTACTGTTATAGATATAAGTTTACCCCCTTGAGCGATAAGATCTACCTCCAGTTTTTCTTTGACCAACTGGTGGAGGATGAAATAGCCATCATAACCTTTTGAATTAAGGGCTATAAACATAGTACCCACAAAAAGCCGCCCTTTTGTGAAAGTCCGAATGAACTCTGCTATGCAAGACTCAACTTTAAACTCACAGGTTTTCCCATAAGGCCACCCCTTTTTTTTCAAAGGCTTTTTCTTGGTGCCCCCAGATCCCTTCTCCTCCTCACCAGAGGCCAAAGCCTCACCCTCATAGTCTGAAACATTATCTGGACCCTCAATATCTTCAGTCTCACCCTCCGCCTCACCAGAGGCCGTAGCCTCACCCTCACAGTCTGAACCACTATCACAATCCTCTCCCTCCTCCTTATCAGAATTCTGACCCCTAGAAGCCTGTACACCACCACCAGCCCCAGTTTCCACAGAGGCCCCTTCTTTAAAGCAGTCTAAAGTTTCCCCCTCAAAGGCTTTTACAAAGCAGTAATTGGGAACATGTATTCCGGTGGCTTGATGGGCTTCTATGTCATAAAATATATAATGGGTTGAGATCACTGGCTCTTTAATCGGCTGCATGAAACAGAGATGCTTCTCATCTTGTTTCATACGATCCCAACAGACATTACACCGCAGAACGCCACAGTCCTTAGTGAAATGCTCTTCATTTTGAAAACGCCTGCAGTTGTCACAAAATTTCCTGAGTCTGCAGGGGACCTTGTTCTCTGCAGCGAACTTGGTGTGTAATTTTAAACACTCTCTTGACCTGCAGGTCATTTGGCAACGCGTGCACCTTTCCATTTTATCTACTTTAGAAGAACAGTCCTTTCTTAAGCAGAGCCTGCAGGAAAATAAACAGTCGTGACTGTGATTGTACAATTTGCGGCAAAACAGGCAGTAGTTTTTAGCACCAAAAAAGGGCTTTTACGTTGAGGACCCCATAATAATGATTATCATGGAGAAATACTATACAGTGGTGCCTCGCAAGACGAATGCCTTGCAGGACAAAAAACTCACAAGACGAAAGGGTCTTGAGAGATTTTTGGTGCCTCGCAAGACGGGCCATCTTGAGATATTTTTCGTCTTGCGAGGCGCGTTTCCCATATGAATGCATTGAAATTTAATTAATGCGTTCCTATGGGGGGAAAAAAGTCAGAAACCAAAAAAAAGTCAGCAAAAAGTCACTTACCAGGTAGAGTAGACTGAGCCCAGCTCCTCAGTGCCTTTGTAGCCCCAGAACAGCCAGAAAAAGAGTGCCAAACAGCAGAGAGTCAGCAACCAGCAGGGAGCCGGCAGCCATTTTGTGTTCATCTCCGCTCCTGCCCCCCCCTCCCCGCCTCTCAGCTGATGGGCGCTGGGTCTAAGAGGCTTTTTCCCTGCTAGGCAAGCCTCGGGAAG
Organism: Intellagama lesueurii; assembly: GCA_037013535.1. Classification (NCBI taxonomy): domain Eukaryota; kingdom Metazoa; phylum Chordata; class Lepidosauria; order Squamata; family Agamidae; genus Intellagama; species Intellagama lesueurii. Next base: position 144,935,764 of record JBAJHW010000004.1, read on the forward strand.
CCTTAGACCCAGCGCCGATCAGCTGAGAGGCGGGGAGAGGGGGGCAGCTGATCAGCGTGAGGCTTGATTAGCAGGGAAAAAGCCTCTTAGACCCAGCGCCCATCAGCTGAGAGGCGGGGAGGGGGGGGCAGGAGCGGAGATGAACACAAAATGGCTGCCGGCTCCCTGCTGGTTGCTGACTCTCCGCTGTTTGGCACTCTTTTTCTGGCTGTTCTGGGGCTACAAAGGCACTGAGGAGCTGGGCTCAGTCTACTCTACCTGGTAAGTGACTTTTTGGTGACTTTTTTGGGGTTTCTGACTTTTTTTCCCCATAGGAACACATTAATTAAATTTGAATGCATTCCTATGGGAAAACGCGCTTCGCAAGACGAAATTTTCGCTAGACGGCATTAACCGTGGAACGGATTACTTTCGTCTTGCGAGGCACCACTGTATATGTTTGTGGGTACCGGAGGTCTTGTGGTTTAAATAAGCCCCAACCTTTTTCCCCATAGCGGGTGACTTGTATATTTACCTTTAAGCGATTCTCAAAAAGAGGAATATCAGCCAGAGTGACCTCTTTGTCTACAGGCAAGTCGAAGGCTCAATACAACTGCAGGGCTGCTTTTGTCAGCTCAGCATCTGTTGAGACCTTTTCAGCCATCACAGCTAACAGACCTCCCCCAATGCAAAGTTTACTGTTCACACTGCTGAAATATACTAGATATTTCCTTTTCTTATTTATGATTTCACTATGAGGTATAGAGCGCAAGGCTCTTGAAGGGCCCCCGCCCCCACGGGGAGGTTTCACAATGGTTACAATCAGGCGCAAAGTGCCCTCAAGACACAGCTCCATGTTGCTTTGTAACAGATTGGCCAGCTGAGAGAGGAATTCCTCAGCATCGAGACCCCCTTTAACCTTCTTCACTGAAAACACAGGATCTCTAAGATTGGCCCCTGCAAACCTCAGCTGTACAAAATCCCCAGGCTCAAGGCTTTGGTTGACATCATCAAGGACCTGCTGTATTGCACTGTGCATTGCATCAATAGCTTGTGTATATGACTGTATATGTTCTAAATTAACAAATTGGAATTCCTGTGCAATATGTTGTGCTCTGTATCGCCCATGTGCTCATTCCCACCTGTTTATTACTTCTGCATACACTTGTGGGGGGTCTGTATCAGTCCCTGAATTATTTTCAGGAGCCAGATCTTCTGAGTATTGTGAGGGTTCTTGAGAACCCTGGTCATCAAGACCAGAAGGGTCCTGAGAACTCTGGGCCTGTTGTGTAGAACTAGAAGGCAGAGGCTCAGGGCGCCTTTTCCTACATGAAAGCAGTTTTTTTAGCCCTGTTTAACAATTTCATAGATCCATTGCGCCAGTATAGCTTCCCTGTGATTTGCTTTTTCCCCCCCCTCTTTTTCCAAACTGCTGGCTGGGTCTCCCCCTTTTCATTTTCCCTCTTTTGGGTGGCTGATGTACGTCAGGATAGCCCAAACCCTGTTTGGATTTGAGGTGGCTTTGTACAAGAGAAATGCTCCATTTTAAAAATCATATCACAAACCATATCAACATCAGGCAAGGCTCCCATCATTTGGGTCAGCTTCTTTTCCCACTCTTTAGCCATTCTAATCACATTAATAATCATTTCAATTTTTTTAAACCAATCAATAGATGTTCTGGTATTTACATTAACCCCCCCCTGTAGGTTCGCCAGATCCTGCGCTTCCGGCATTTTCAGGCATCCCTTTCTTTTCCTCCCCTTCACATCATGAGGTCTTGCTGGGGTGTTGCTGTCTGACCTTCCAGCATTCTTGGCTCTTTTGGGAGCAGCTACCATAATCTGATCTAAAAAAGAAAAAGACAATAATTGTGAAAGGTCCACCTCAGTGATATTCTCTCTCTCTCTCTCTCTCTCTCACACACACACACACACACACACACACACACACACACACACACACACACACACACACACACACACACACACACACACACTTTAAATGGGTCAAGAAAAAACTGTAATTTAATTTTCTATAAGACAAAGGAGTGATTCCCCCTGTTAAAACATCATACATGCAAACACCCTGACATAAAAACGCTCAGAACATACCATTGTCATTTCTCTTTCTTTTAAAGGTGTAGATGCAGGGCTGAGCCCTAACAGCAGTCGGTCTCTCGGGAATTGCTTTATGAAGTTTAGGGGATGGTGTCTTCATTGGGGCAACAAAATCTTCTTCAAAGTATTTTTCTGAAAAGGAGATTATATTTTCCATTTAGAAACCTCTATAAAAACACAAACTATATAAGGTACACTATTTTAAAAAGCTGAACACGGTCTGCATTAAGCGACAATAAGGCGCAATAAGTCTATGTGTACCTCTCTAACAAAAAGGTTATACCTTATGGCAGAAATGTAAAATTACTCACCCAGGACCTCTGGGGAAAGGGAGCACACATTGCTCTGAGCCCCTACAAGGGAAAGAAAAGGACATGTTAGGGCTTGCCTCACATTGCTCTGCACCCCTACAAGGGTAAAGAAAAGGGCATGTTAGGACCTGCCTCACATTGCCTCCTGACTTTATAGCACTATACTGCAAGATTATGGAGAACATAGAGAGGCAGACCTATTCTATTGTGCGTAACTATGAGCCCTTTTGAAAAATATAGACTCTTTGATTCAAACTCACTTTGAAGGTCAGATCAACTCTCATTTAAGACAGCTCAAGATTCATACCACGGCTGAAGCTTGTGCTACGTTCCTGTTAGCAATGCAATATGAATTTGCAGATGGAAAAATTAACTAGGGCCGCCTTATAACTATGCTAGTCTTCTGTGGATGTCTGGCAAAGACCCTGCAGAAATCCTACAGGACCCTGTCAAGCAAGGACCTAAATTCTCTGACACAGTGTATGAGAAACTATATTATGAGGAACCAAGCAAAGTGGCTTCTTCAAAATGGCGGCTGGATAAGTACCATCCAGAAATCTCCCCATTTATCTAAAAGAAAAGCAGCATTACTGTGAGATTTTTCTAAACCAATCCATTTTCTACTGATAGGGCGCTAATCTGCAAAGATATAAATGCTACTTTCCCTCCCTCCCTCTCTCTCTGTTGCAGGAAAATGGACTAAATATACTTGTTGTTAGACAAGACATGAAACTACACTCAAGGTTCTCCATACTCTGCAAAAGGCTACTAGGTCTTGTGTTACCTAAAACCTTTTTCTGTGTCTTGCAATAAAATATATACAAATGCTCTGTCCTGCTCACTGTGATATTTTAAAACATAAGTCTTTCTAAGGGTTGACTGTCTACAAGGGAACAAACCAAAAGTTACATTTTTCCCTTTATTTTAAGGAACAAGTCCCAATAGTTACATGCTTTTTCTAATGCTAAACATAACATAACAAGTCCTTTAAAACAGATAAGCTCTTACCTGTTTGCTGAGAACTTTAAGACCTATAGATCTGGGCTTTGGTGACCATTTTCTATAAAAGAGGGGAGAGAGAGTAAGAGCTATCATGCCTATAACAGACAACCCAAGCATAAAAAAGTAAGGTTGGTAGGGTCCTAAAGGACCAGACAGTCCAAACCTCTGATCAAGGCATGATTACAAGCAAAGGAATACAAGCTATACTACACTGAAATAAAATCTTACATTTGAAGCAGCTAGGCAATAAGATACTTACATGTGCCATATTTTTCAACTGTCAGGAAGCACTTCTCAGCAACAGGTTGATGGCAGAAGAGGGAATGAGTGGTGATCCTCTAGAGAAGCCCCCACTTTTTACATAGTTTTCCCTGGGAAGCAAAATAATGCCAAAATATTTTTCCAAACTCTTTGTATAATTGTGTTTTGCACCTACAGTTTTCCCTGGGAATCAAAATAATGCCAATAATTGTGTTTTCCCTGGGAAGCAAAAGGCCTCCTCAGGTGTTTAAACATTTTTCCCCAACCCCTTTGCCTAATTGTGTTTTCTTTTCTCACTTACCCACAAATACAACAAATTCCTGCTGTGCCTACATGTGATCTGTCCCGTGAGAATAAACCGTCATGAGCCAGACCACTTTTGGGGTAAATTTCCCAAAAGCAGGACTTCTAAGAATATTTCTGAATAACAACTGAAGGGTGTGTGTTAATAATCTTTAAACAATAGGCCTTTTTCTGAGGCTGTTATATTTTAAGCAGGAAAAGCTTTTGGGAACTGTTGAAGCCTGCTTAAGGGGGGATACAGAGGCCTTTTATAAATACAGGCCCAGGCTGTATGTAGCAGCAGTGTGGAACCAGATATGATGAAAAATATATTGCCGCCTTTCAAAAGTATTCTTTTTATTCAAATTTTACAGGCTTGACAGAGAAATGTTTTATAATGATAACCTTTAAGCCTGGTTAACACAGTCTCTAGAAAACTCTGATCTGATTTTCTCAGTAACTTTAAAAAAATAATAGGTATTATTAGAATTTGTTACATTTTTATAAAGCTCAGACATATAATCCACAGTTCTCCTAGTGATGTAGACAGCATGATGCTGGTAAGCAACCAATGTAAGAACATAAAAAGCAGTCTTAAAACAGATTTTTCCACATAACATTTGCAGCATTCTTGAAAGGCTGTGTGCATTCCAGGACAGACAGACGTGTCCCTCTTGACCAGATATTTGTAGGCGGCATCCCTCGCATGCTTCTTTCATATAGCCAGTCAGACAGTGCTTCAGAATTCCATAAAGGCTTGCCCTTACAATGGATCTCATGGCCTTGCCTTTTTTCAGGGGAGTTCCACTTACTTGTAAATGTTCCTGAAAAATCAAACAGTGGTTTTAACAAACACATACACAGAGTAATCATATATAGCAACCCTCTGGCACCACCCTTCCACAAATGATTACATACCGGTGTTTCAGAAGATTTCTCTATATAAAAGGGAGCTTACATATTATGCCATCTTTCAGGTTCTTCCAGGCGTTATAGTGATGCAGGTGGCATATTCTCATTGTCAGAATCTGTACTCATGTACCACTTTCTGGGTTTGGCTGGGGTTTTGGCGTCCAGGTCCTTTTGGCTTTCCGCCTTTGGGGGCCCCTGGGTACCAGGGAGCTGGTTTTCCTTGTCCTCCATCTTCTCCAAGCCACACCGGTCTCTGCAAAGAGCGGCAAGCATGTGCAGAAGGCCCCCAAAATCACCGCTGTGGCATTTCAGCAACCGCTGTGGAGTTTCAGCCCCAGGTGGCCTAAGGGCATGCCAAGGCATGCCCTACGGCCACCCCTTTTCTAGCCAAACCCCTCCAACCTCACCCCATTGGCCCACAGGACCACAGGGGCAACATGTCGCTTTGGGGGGGCCAATCCTGAGGCTGTGCTCTGGTCACGGGGGACCCTGGCATCTATGAACCCCTCTTATAGGCCCATGGTGGCCTCAACAATCCCCTACATCACCCTAAAGCCCTGCCCACCCAGGAGGAGGGCTCTGGGTCAATTCTTGACCCTTTGTCCCACCTCACAGGGGCGGCACACCTGTCAAAAGTGATTTTGATGAATGCTAGGTAGTATTACTACTCTTAATACATAGAAAATCCTAGAAGGGGTCACCATAAGTCAAAATTGACTTGATGGCACACAATTATTAATATTATTCTTAGGAGAAGAACAGAACCTAGCCTAGGGCTGACAGGTCAACATCATCCCATCTCTTGAGATTTCAGGGCCAAAGACTGAGATTTTAGGGCAGGTCCTTGTAATGTCACAGGAAGAGGATTCTTCAGTCCAGATTATATGTGTGACAAACAGATAGTGCAGTGACTCAGTGATGAATTTAGAATCCACTGTTTGAAGTCCAGCACATGTAGTTTTGAAGCATGCAAAATGATGTTTATAATGTTTGTAAATCATAAGAATTACCTCCATAATTGAGGACTGCCAGATTATCAGTGTCCCATTCTTTAAGATTTCAGGTCCAGATACCAAAGCAAAGAGTATGGACCACAAAACCTGAGTCTTAGGACCAAAGCTTGAGACCTGACAGCCCTAGCATGACTCCTTTTCTTCTGCCTGTGTAAAACTGCTGATTCTGAAGCTACACTCCACACATAATTGTTTAAGTGGGAGTCATCTGGGAACTGGGAGGTAGAAAATGACGGTGTTTCAGGGGATTGAGAGGACTGAAAGGGAAGGAAGAAAACCAGGAATTCTTTCCTAGTTCAGATTTTATTCCAAGCTGTAAAACTATTTGAAGACCATTAAAAGCTTTATTTAAGCTCCTGTAACTCAGTGGGTTGGAGAGCAAGGGATAAGAAGGTCAGATCCCCACTGTTCTGCCTAGAACAGGGACCAGCCATAGTACTGTGGGCAGTGAAGTTATATGCCTTGCCACCTGTGGTCATGGGCATGCTGCACAATCCTACAGCATCCCCAGAAGGAAGGACTGCTAAACCACATCTTAGTGCTTCATACCTAGAAACTACCAGCAAGAGTCATCATAAAGTGGAATTAATGTGATGGCATATAATTATTAAAAGTTTGCCTTGTCACAAAGGCAAGGTTTCAAGGACCCCAAAGATTATAGCCAAGCTTGACATTTGTGAGTTTTGCCAGCGCCTCCATATTTAACAAGTTGTAACTTGAGGAATAGGTACCACCACGATGGGAAGGTAACGGCGTTCCGTGTCTAGTCACGCTGGCCACATGACCACAGAAGATTGTCTTCGGACAAACGCTAGCTCTATGGGTTGGAAACGGAGATGAGCACCGCCCCCTAGAGTCGGACACGACTGGACAAATTGTCAAGGGGAACCTTTACCTTTACCTTTAACTTGAGGAAAGAGAAAAAACCAAACCAATCAGGCTTGTGTACATTATCTTCCCAGATGGATTTCTGTGAGGGTTTTAGAAAAGAGTTCCATTGTGGGGCTCTTCTCAGCACTATATATATATATATATATATTGATTCAGTTTTTATTTTGTCATATAATTCAAATAATTTTCCAGGCTTTTTCCATCCCCGACCCACCTCTTTGAAAAAAAATTGGCAGCAGTAAACGAGTTCTACAAGAAGTATCTTAAAACAACAGAATACGCATCAAAAGCAGCAATTGAAACTAGCAGTGACAGATAAACCCAACTGAGGCAGCATCATTATGATGCATCAAACACTTGGACAAGTGGAAAGATCTTAATGTAGAGCCCTGAGTTTATGAAGTGAAATGGCGAACAAGCCTTCTCTAGGAGCACAGTCCAAAGGCAAGGTATTATTGAAAAGGTAATGTGGTCACCAGGTACCAGAGCCTGGAAGTTTAGCCAATTGGTCAAGCTGGTTGAAGATTTCTGGGTACTGTAGCTCAAAAAGAAGAAGAAGAAAGGTAAAATTTCCAATTTCATCCATCTACCTCACCTCTGATGGACCAACATCTGGGAAAGGGCATACAATCTTACAAAACGGGATGATTCACATGGTAGCAAGTGACATAGATGTCCAGTCTCTGATCATTTCTAGTTTCAAAGGTTAAACATTAACCCTTTGAATTGTGCCTAGAAATGGTTAGGAGGCCAGTTTTGGAACTAGCAGTCTACATATTTTAATTGGTTAATTGCATTCAGTGGTGTAATTGCTACGTTTTGACCAAAAATGTTATACTAAATATTCAAGATAGTGGACATTCATTAACTAAGTCTGCATTCCCTACCTCCATCCCATAAAGATTAGGACATGAATATCAAGGACATCACTGGGACTTACTTCAAAGTAAACATGGATGGTAATAGAGTTTGAATCCTGCAACAGATGTAGCAAGAGTTTGCTGATATAATGACTAAGAGATGGTTGCTCTTAGGAAATGAAGGTATGTTTTTAAAAACTTGTAGCGAAGCATCTCTATTCATGTAAGTAATTAGAATACTCATCCCTTCTACTCCCCACCAAATTTCAAAGGCACACTTGAGCACTTCATTTAAGACCATACTGCAATTTAGTGTCAAATGAAAGGTGCTTAATAAGCTTAGGCTCTGGAATACACAGCGGGTTTTAAAAACCTTAGGGAGGGAAGTTTCAGCTAAAGACCTAATTTAAGAAAATGTCATAACTAACAAATAAGTGTCTTACTTGTTAAATCTTGCCAAATTTGGACTCTAAAGAGTAAATGAGGGGAAATAAGCTTCCACAAAATGCTCTGAGGCAATCGTTTGCAGGTCTCTCCTCTTTCTGAAGGACCTTCACACCCAGCTGAATAGATGGGTGAGCAAAAGATACAGCAACACCTAGCATTGACTAAAGACTGTCCAAATGGATTCACGTGGATCTTTGTGTCAGTAGTCCTTACACCTTTGAAATGTAGGTAGTATATTATTACCTCCACACTGCAAAAGGAGGGAAGGGATCCTAAACCTAGACAATGGCTGCCTAGTGAGTTTATGGCTGCACTGAATTTCAAATTAGGGGCTTCATAATAACCATTCTGTCCCAGACATATAAGGCTGTTCAGCAGAAACTCCTCGCATGTGGTGAATGAATGTGTAAAAAGGTACAACTCTGAGTACCATGCCTGGTAGCTCTGCCTTCCTGCTCTGTTCCCTGTATTTTCTCTTCTTGAAATCCCTTTGAATACATACAGAAATATCTATCAAAGTATTTTTAGGAAGCAGCTTTTCCGTAAGCCATTCCCATAGGTAGTTCATCCTCCCTCAGTCATTGATTCCTGCTGTAAATCCAAGGAGGTGATTGTGATAAAAGGTGAGTCTCAGCAGTTAGCTGACATTTTAGCTGACAGGCTTCCAGCAGTGGGAGCAATGCTATACAAAGTGCAGAAGTAATGTTAGGAGTTGCAATACAATCTACACAAAACACAGGCAAAGTTCTACTAGTGAGCATTCCTGTTCGAGGTACAGTGACTGAAATAGCAAGTTAAACTATTTCTGTTGCCAGTTCAGTTACCTAGTAAATTTGCTGTGTATACATTGAGCTCAAAACGTTTCACTGAAAAACAAAATACTAACAAAATGATCATAATACATAATAGAAATATGCAAAATATATTATTGACAATTTGAGCATGAACAACTCATTTAAATATGTCAAAAGCTCACCTAAGTATGAAACTGAGCCACTGGTCAATTAATCCTCACGAACCAGGACAAAACAGCAATACTTGAATTCAGTAACTTGTAGGGTATTTGATGATGATGATTGTGCAAATTGCAATACATTGAGGATTAGAAGTAGGGTTTGGTTTGTGTTTGGCTTTCATGTCCTGAAACCACAAAGAAGCCCGCTATCCCCTTTGAATGCAGCTAACCTACTGACAACAGACTGTGTCACATCTGCTTCTCAGTATCATGATTTACTTGAAACATACACACACACACCACATTTTTTTTTGTCTGCTTACATTACCTCGGTTAGAAGAGTAAAAGCATGCTGCTTCTATGCCACCCCATAGCGTTTAAAGCACTCTCTGGGCGGTTTACAAGTTAATTATGCAGTTAAATTTACAAATTAATTATTCCCCCCCCCCCCCCCGTGAGCTGGGTACTCATTTTACTGACATCGGAAGGGTAGAAGGCTGAGTCAACCTTGAGCCGGCTACCTGGGATTGAACCCCAGGTTGTGAGCACAGTTTTGGCTGCAGTACAGCAGTTTAACCACTGCGCCCCCAGGCTCCCTCATGTACCAAAGGGAGTAGCAAAAAAGAAATAGATTTGTTGGGAAAAGTTTTGCCCCAGCTGTTTCTGTCTGCTTTTTTAAAACCAGTGATCAGAACTCAGTGCCTTTTTTTTTTTTTTTTGGTAACTCTTGAAGTGATGATGTCACAAAATGCCTACATTGTAGATCTAATTCTGTGTAGATTCATCAACAAAATGTGTTTGTAGGGGACTAAATGACCCCAGAAGCTTATAGTAAGAAACCTAAGAATAAGGTCTTCACCTCCAATCATATGCTTACCAAAAGAAGACAAAGTAACATTATCAAAATTGAACTTCCCTCACACTTTTTCCCTTCAGCAAAGTTAAACATACAATATCCCCTTGGCACAAACACAGTCAAAATGTCCAACTCAAAACAGCACTTTTTTTTTCCTTCTGGCTGTGACTCATCCCTGATGGAAATCCCAACTTCAATGTGTAGGTTGTGGGAAGTTACTGGGTGCAAATCAGCTCACACTCAAAAAGATGCATGTCTTTGCATGGGGAAGAGTATAGAAGAGACCTCAGGTTTCCTAGACCATCCTTCACCTACCCTGACCTCTATTGACATTCCTTCAACCATAGATTGTTATTTCTAGAGTTGCTGATGGCACTGCCTTCCTTCTCATACTTCTTCTCTTGTTTCTCCAAGGAGGAGATCTCTTATTTTTGTTCTCTAGGAACGAGAGGGGTAGCCAGGGCTCCTGACAACTTCAACTAAGTTAGCTAACATCAGTTTTCCTATCAGAAGTGTATTTTTCTGAGAAACAGAAGCTTTTCTTATTTTCTTAGAAAGAAGTGTTAATGTGATTCCTTTTCAAAAGAAGGAACTACGCTCAAGTAAATTATTACAAGTTTTAAAGGGTTGAATCCACATGTTAACATTGATCCCTGTGTGCTTGCTCTCCAACATCTGATTCCTCTGCATGTGCTTATTCTACACTCAGCAACTGACTGCAGCAAAATCAGGTGTTGTACGTGTGCAGCAGCTCTCTCTTTCTGCTTTAAGAAATAAAGTCCCAAGCATTGTTTTCTTATTCTTGAGTTTTCCTTTCCCCCTAAAGCAGGACTGATCAACTCTGAGAGGCCTCGGGTAGAGTGCTGCCAACTGTAGTGGTCATGGACCTTGTGCAAGCTTGAGATAAAACTGTGTTTCCAGCTGGCAATCTACTGAAATTCACCTGCCCTCTGACTGTGATATGTCTTGAGTCCTACTCCTCTCTTCAGAAAGAACCTGTTAAATGGAAAGATTATCTCCTGAGGGAGACAAACAGAGGGAGTGTAACCCTGCTGATACTCCTGGATCTTTCTGCAGCCTTTAATACTGTCAACCACAGTATTCTTCTGGGATGGCAATTGAGTTTGGGACTTGGGGATTCTTTCTTTGGTGTTTCAAAACTATTTGGACATCTCAGGATAATACCCACACTAATAGAAGGCAGCTTAATATAATTGGGTCTTATTTAGCTTCCTAAAAACTAAGAGGGATGGAGCCAGGGAAGCTCTGTAAAAAGCTTGTTCCAGAGGGAAGGGGCCATAGACGAGAAAGCTCATTTCCTAGTACCTGGCTTTTCTGGTCTAGTTGGGCATCACAATTCTTATCATCAAGGATCATGAGAAGCATGCGGAATGGGTAGTTATTTTGTGGGAGAGATGTTCCACCAAATATGGAGGCTCTAAACCATTAAAGGTTTTATTCGTTATGATCAGCATCTTAAATTGAGTAAGGAAACTCACAGGGAGACAATGAAGGTGTGACAAACACTGGGGATATGTGTTCATATCTGCTGATACCTGTAATCAGTCTGGCTGCCACATTTTGGATCTGCTGAAGTTTCAATGCTAACTTCAAGGGCAGCCCTATGTAGAGAACATTACAGTAGTCTATTTTAGAGATCACCAACATATAAACCACTGTGGTTAGGTGTTTCTTATCCAGGTAGGGCTGCAGATGCAGATGTGGCCAAGAGTGTCCTTTTATCAAAGTTGATAAAAGACACTCTTGGCCACAGCATATTTTTGCACCTTCATAGAGAAAGCTGGGTCCAAAAACTATCCCCAGCCTGTGGCCCAATCCTTCAGGGGGTCTGTAACTCCATTAATGCCAGATAAATATCCCTTTATTTGGTCCAATGATCTTCCCAACAGTAGGATCTCTGATTTCAGTTTATTGGCCCTCATCCATTATTAACACCAGACATCACTCAAGAGCCCACACAATTTCACCTGCAGATCATCATCATCTTAGAACTGGAGAGCTGGAAGAGACCCTATGGATCACTGAGTCCAGCCCCTCTGGCTCCACAGCCAGGTACATAAACCACTGAGCTATTCAGCGCGAAGAGAAGGTGAGATAGAGTTGTGTGTCATCTGTGCATTGTTGACAACAAACTCCAAATGTCCGTGTGATGTCTCCCAGTGGCTACATGTAGGTATTAAAAAGCTTTAGGGAAATGGCTGACCCCTCATAACAGAGGTTCCAAGGGATGGACAATGCCTTTCCAAGCTCTACCATTTGGGATCAGCTCTCTAGGAAGGATTGTGCAACAGGATTTCAGCCATTGATTAACAATATTGCATGGACTTTTCAGTTTCATTTTTCCATTGCAGCTGTTGCTAAATGTCCATGAGGAAATATTATGGACAATGAGAATCTCTAATATATAGATTTTAAGAAGATGACAAGAATGACTGCATTAAATAGGCAACTATTCCAGGAAAAAAGTTTTTCCATCTAGCATTAATATTGGAAAATATCTTCTCATTGATTTCAGTGGATCTGTTTTAACCCACCCCGAATATTTTAAAATTTCAAATAGCAGTTTTTTAAATATATTGCTGAAATCGTATTGTGCAGCTCCACCTGCACAAAGGGAATGATGTCATAGTCAGTGACAGATTGCTACTGATTAGAGTTCTTTTGTTACAATTTTGGGATGCACATGGCTTGCATACAAAATGAGATGAAGTTGCATGCTCCCTGAAATTGAAACAAGGTCTTTCACAGCAGCAGCAGTCTTTCACTGATGATGTCATTCCTATTGTTCAGGCACAACTTGCTCAACAGGATTTCAGTCATTGTTGTTTAATTATCTTCAGTAATCTAATAATTACATTTAATAGTACTGGGGAATAGGAAAAAAAAAACATTCAGTGATTCCTTATTCTCATCAGTATGGATGCCCCAACTCAATGAGTAACATTAACATGGAATTTTGGTAGCTGACACCCTTTTGGTCTTAAGAGCAGAGGTGTAAAAATCCCAACCATATTACAAAGGTACTCAAGACAGCAGCCTCAAGAGGACTTATATCACCTCTCACAGACAAGTATCATTAATTTCTGGACTTTTGTCTACTATTTTTCTGCACTATCCATGGCAGAGTTCTGCTAACCCTGAAGAAGTGGAGTTTTATCCATGAAAGCTTTCCATTTGTTTACATTTTAGTGGTCCAATAAAAGGCATTGCCCACTCTTACATTTATGGAATTTTAAAGTTCTGCAAGATTTTTCAAATGCTTAACCCACAACCGTACCCCCCAGAAGATCTCCGTAAGTTCAATAAATGTCTCAATTATTCTTCCCCTTTGAGAAGCAAAACACACAGACAGACAGGGAGCACAGAAGGAAAATTAAGAAAGATGCAAACAACCTGACTGGTGCTTCAGATTCTTAAATAAAGAAGAAACCAACATAATTGTGGGCAATGTGTGCAGTCTGAATGTTGCAAGATTTTCAATATGCTGCACTAATGTGGGCATTTTTGCAAAACCATCATTCTTGACATTCATATTGGAAAAATCCTTGCCATTCTTTCTATCAGGGAGTGTTGCAGTTTCTCATCTCTGCATGGGAGGCGAAGCCAAACAAGAGTTTACATCCCTGGGTAACATTAACGTCAACATTTCCATAACAGTCTGTTATGAGAGATAAATTTTCCCTCCTCTCTTTCTCTGCTCCATCCATATTTTTTTTCACCTCATTTGTATTTTTTTCCTAAGCTAAAAAAACCACATTTTGTAAACTTTATTTACAGAGAAGTCATGACAGCACCTGTTTTAATTTCATTTTTCCTTTACTACACCTTTCCCCAATTCTACTATATCCCTTCTGAGGTGCAGTGACCCAAAGTCACTGTGAGGTGCAGTGACCCAATAATCCAACATAATCTCGGAAGGAGTTCCATTCCTCCTCTGTCACTGCCAGCTCAGAACCACACACACACCCATGTGAAGTTAGGTTACTTAGCACTATCTAACCCTTCAGTTGCTCACCCAAGAAACAGAAAGGGGTTGAATAAGCATCCTTAACAATAAGACTTGGCAGCACACCATTTATGGGGCAGCAGACATGGGAGGTTGAGCTACCACATACCATTTCCACATCAAAATGGCCACTTTTTAACACTCTCTGCCAGTTGGAACACAAGGCAAAGAAATTAATTAGTGCAAACCAGAGCTTTCCTGGTGGCCATTCATAACCTCTGACACGGTGCTACCAAGGGAAACTACGCTGAGTTCCTCCTGCTGTTTTGCCAACAGCAGACAAAAACCTTTTTTATTCAGGTGGGGTTTTAGCTATTGACTGACTGCTGAAGGTGCTTTGAATGGACTGCTGCTGTACTTTTAAAAATCACTGTTATCAACACATTAAATCCAATTGGATTTTCACATAATTTTTGGTTAATCCTGTTATAAACTGTTTTGAACTCCAGATTTGGGAGAAAGGTGGGGTGCAAGTCAAATAATAAAATAAATAAATTTTAGAGGCAAACTCAGAAAAGAAAAATAATCCTAAACTACCCTACAAACAAACAAATAAAACTAAAACAAAAAAACAACAGCAGCATAATAAGGCTTCAATAAACTGTAGCCAAAGATGCTGTGATAGCCTGGAATTAATTTTAACCTCGTTGCCAGTGTGCTTATTTTTACTGATATTCACACACACATGATCATGCAGGAAAGTGCTTTATCATGCAGAATAACAAAAAGGGAAGTGTGCTGGAAAACTAAACAATGCTAGCAATGGACCAAGGGTTGCGGTCTTGGATGCTCAAAGGTTTCTGAGGTAGAAGTAATCCCTTAATCTTCTATGTGAGTTGCAGGGCAGTTGTCTGTGAATGCAGTGATATACTTTTTCCTCGAATCTCTTTGCTAAATTGACTCTATGTTTATTATGGGGTAGAGAATTATGCCCCTTCAGTTTTATTGACAGCAAAAGCTTTGGTAGTTATGGATGGATGTATAAATGGTAGAGTTCTCAGCCTGTGCAAATATCTTTTGGTAATGGTAAGTAAAAGATTCAGAACCTCATGTTGCTTGATTGGCAGGTCAGATCAGAAAAGGAAAACACAGGATGTTACAGGGGAAGAGCAGGACAGTGAAATGGAAGTAATGTCACTTGAACAGATGTCTTTCATCTGTAAGAGGTGGTTTACACCACCCAAGAGTGTGAAGGGAAAACTGGAATATGATGGCCTCCAGTGGAAAGCATTTATTAATGTCCAGGAAATTTTGAGAATGTGTGTGTGTGTGTGCATGCACACATCGACATACTTTTTATCTCTCAATGTAAATGGGGGTCAGCAGCAGTGCTTATATTCCCTACTTCTGACAAGCTTAGGTGACAATATTTGTTGGTTCATCTAATCAAGGGGACTCTAAGGATATCATAAAGTGTCTGACAGTGATTTGTTTCCTAGAACAATAATGAGGAGTTGTGGATAATTTGTCAAGGCCTTTGTGCTTCTTTGTCATATGACTGCTAGACTGGGGGTGGTGTTAATCAGGTTATACAGCACAGGTGGCAAAAAATAGCTGTCAAAATGTTTTCACCTTTGTCTCCTGCCAGCCTTGGCCTGCTTCATGTAACCAGCATTGCTGGGGAGCAGGAGGGGGAGATATTATGTGAGCTGCTGTCAGAATATTTGGAGGGCCACATATATGTATGTTACACAGAGAGAGGGGGGGAGAGAGAGAGAGGGAGAGAGAGAGAGGAAGAGAGAGAGAGAGAGCTGTGCACAATTTTATTCTGACCCACATTCTTATTTCCTGGAAAAGACAATAATGCTAGGAAAGTTTGATGGCAGCAGGAAAAGAAGATCAAAAATGAAGTGAATTGTCTCCATAATGGAAGCCACGACATTGAGGTTGCCAGACCTGAGCAGGGCTGTTAATGAGAGAGCCATTTGGAGGTCACTAATTCATAGGATCACCAGGGTAGACTGGAGGGGCGGGGGGGGAGTAGCCATTGTTTATAAATCCATCTTGGAGGTTACTAGGCGCTCCTCGGTGGTAAGGTCGGGTCTTGAGGCCCTCCACGTGTCGATTGGGGCAGGGATGGTATTGGGATTTATGCTGGGTTACTGCGCTCCCCCGCAACCCAGCCACTTCCCTTCCAGAGCTGACGGACTTTATCTCCGCGGCGGTGTTGGGGTCCCTGAGGCTTTTGGTTTTGGGTGACTTCAACATACGCGCGGAGGCAGAGGTCTCAGGGCCAGCTCTTGAGTTCTTGGAAACCATGGCTTCCTTGAACATGTCCCAACATGTCAACGGCCCCACCCACGTGGGTGGTCACATGCTGGACCTGGTCTTTTCCACCAATTGGAGTGAGTGTGGTCTGATGGTGACTGACATTGAGTCGGTCCCCTTTGTCATGGTCAGATCACCACCTAATAAAATGTAACCTCTCAGTGGCACTACCCCCCTCGCAGGGAGCAGGGACCTATTTTTATGGTCCGCCCTCGAAGGCTACTGGATCCTATTGGATTCCAGGATGCCATGAGAGGTGTTACGGCTGACCTGGCTGGCGCTCCTGTCGAGGTTCTGGTTGACAGCTGGTTTACCGCTGCCACTAGGGCTATAGACACGATCGCGCCTAAAACGCCCTACTCCAACGCAGAGCTCGGCCTGTGCCTTGGTTTAACCAGGACCTCCGAGCGATGAAACGGATTAGGAGAAGGCTAGAGCGTAGGTGGAGGAAGAACCCGACGGAACATAATTGGATAGCTGTCAGGGTCGCAACTAACCTCTACCTGTCTAAGGTAAAGGCTGCTTGTCGTACATACTTCGCTAACCGGATAAGCGAAGCTTCAAACCAGCAGGTGGAGTTATTCCATATAGTGTGCGACCTTTCCGGAGTTGGTCTGAGTGATGGGCCTCCCCCTAGTTTTTCACCGGACCAATTTGCAGTATTTTTTAAATCTAAAGTGGAGGCCATCCGCTGGGAGCTCTCTCCTTTTTTGAATACAGTGAGTCGAGCCGAGATGTCCAGCACTCCGTCTTGCCCGGTGATTCTTGATCTCTTTCAGCCTGTGACGCCAGATACTGTGGACAAAGTGCTTGATCGCTGTCGGGCCACCATTTCCTCCCTTGACCCTTGCCCGGCCTGGCTAATCAAAGCAGCCAGGCTGATCACAACTGAATGGGCCACTGCAATAATAAATGGGTCTTTCCTTGAGGGCAGGTTCCACCTGCCCTCAAGGAGACACTCATTAGGCCCATAAGAAAGAAACCTAATATGGTGGCGGACAAAATTGGCAATTATAGGCCCGTCGCCAATGTTTCTTTCATTAGCAAAGTGGTCGAGAGGGTGGTGGCTGACCAGCTTCAGGCTCTTTTGGATGAAACAGATGCCCTGGATCCATTTCAGTCAGGCTTCAGGCCGCGCCACGGTACAGAGACGGCATTGGTCGCCCTGTATGATGACCTGTTGAGGGAGGCTGACAGGGGTAAAACATCTCTGTTGGTCCTCCTCGACATCTCGGCGGCCTTTGATACCGTCGACCACGGTATCCTCCTGGGGAGGCTCTCTGAGTTGGGAATTGGTGGCTTGGGCGTTTGCCTGGCTCCGTTCCTTCTTGGAGAACCGTCCCCAGAGAGTACAGCTTGGGGAGAGTGTCTCGGCCCCGTGAAGTCTCAATTGTGGGGTTCCACAGGGGTCGATTATCTCCCCAATGCTGTTTAATATCTATATGAGGCCGCTGGGTCGGGTCATCAGGGGGGTGTGGAGCATTGTGTCATCAATATGCTGATGACACCCAGCTCTACATCTCCTTTTTACCAACTGCAGGTGATGCCGTCCTGTCCCCTTCAGTGCTGCCTGGGGACTGTATTGCAATGGATGCAGGAAAATGGGCTGAGGCTGAACCCGGACAAGACGGAGGTTCTGAGGGTGGGTGCCCCTGTGGTTGGCGGCTTGGATTACTCTCTCTCGTTTGGGGGGGTGGCCTTGGCCGCTAAGAGTGGGGTTCGCAGCTTGGGGATCCATTTGGACCCGACGCTCACCATGGAAACGCAGGTGGCGTCGGTAGTCCACTCCGCCTTTTTCCATCTTTGGCGGATTGCCGGCTGCAGCCCTACCTTGATATGGGGGCGCTCACTACCTTGGTGCGATGCGCTCGTAATCTCAAGATTAGACCACTGTAACACGCTCTACGTGGGGCTGCCTTTGAGGTTGATGCGGAAACTTCAGGTGGTGCAGAATGCGGCGGCCAGACTCCTTAGTGGAGTGAGAAAATACCAGCATATCTCTCCTATTCTGGCCGCATTGCATTGGCTGCCCATTCAGTTCCGCATTGACTTCAAAGTTTTAATGCTTACTTATAAGGCCATCAACGGTTTAGGACCTCGATATTTGGCGGAACGCCTACTCCCACCAAGGTCTACCGGATCACCCGTGCGAGTCAGGAGGTGAGGCTGAGGAGCTTGACGCCGAGGGAGGCCCATAGGGAAAGAACAAGAAATCGGGCCTTCTCGGCGGTGGCTCCTCGCCTCTGGAATAATCTTCCTCCGAGATTCGTGCCGCCCCTACACTGGGTATCTTTAAAAATCAATTAAAAACATGGATGTTTATACAGGCCTTCACTCCAGTCAATACCTGATCTTTTTATCTTTTCTATTTATCTTTATTTTTTGTTTTATAATTGTTATGGAAATTGTTTTTGTAATAATTTTGTGATTTTATCTGTTGTTTTATGTTGTTTGGAAGCCGCCTAGAGTGGTCACAAGACCAGATAGGCGGGGTATAAATGAAATAAATAATAATAATAATAATAATAATAAGTCAGAGGCAATTTGACAATGCATAGCAACACAATATCTTAATACAGTTTCTCCACATCCAGAGAACCTCAAATTCACACCATACCATTTACTTCATGATACTGACCCATAGTTAAATGGATGAAGTGGATCCATAGTACATTTCTGTGCCCACTTATATGTCTACATTCCAATCAGGGTAGTTGACCTTGGTCATCATTACCACTGTTGGGATTCTCAGTTGAGATGTGTAAGACATTCCTTTGGTTTATTTTTTCATAAGGATTCTCAAAATTCACAAATATGTTCACAAATCTCTTATGGAAATATTAAGATTTTTTTAAAAAAAAGCATGTGAAAGAAAGGAAAACTGACAGATTGTCCAATTTGGGCAAAAGGTTTTCAGTGCTGAAGATTTGGATGTCTAGGTTTAGACCCCCTATGTATTTGATCCTCCCAATACTGTGAACCACTGTAACTATTGATTTAGATGTCTAAAAGCTTCTTTTGGTTTCTTCTTTATAAGAACTTACCAACATTTCCTTAACAAATTTGACTACAGGAACTTGAAATTTGATCAATTCAAGTGTGGGAGATACTGACCCTGATAGATTTGCCGATCCTTAGTTGAGGGCAAGAAGAACAATTCCATTTCTCTTCCCTGTTTTATGTTTATTTTATGGGTGTCCATCTCCTGCAGGTGCATTTACACACTGCAGTAGCAAATGCCTATTTCCTGTCAATTCCTCTTGTGCTTATTGTTTTAGAAATATCATTTGCAAATATCTCCTCCCTGTTACCATTCTTGCTCTGTCATTTGTCTGTCTCCCTTTTTCCCCCCTTCTCCATGCCCACTTTGCCATTTTCTTCCCTTCCCTTCCTGTGTTGCGTGTCATAGGTAGTCATCAAAGAAGACAAAGACATTACTATTGTTGGTTGCTGCTGCCTGCTTCCCTACCCCCCTGCCTGAGAGTAAAGGAGACAGCATGACATTCACACAAAGCCACAAGTGTCCCTTTGTACAGAACCTGTTTGGTCTCCAGAGTGATGCTCTGTAAACTGGCAGTCCTTCAGATTGTGTGTAGCAGGGGTGGGTTGCCACATTTTAAACTGAGTTGCACACACTTACCATCTAAAAGAGTGAGGGTAAGGCAGGTTCAGAGGGCAACATTTCCACTCATAAAAAGGGATGGGACTCCTTAATCCTGTGAACTTGCTAGTTCTCCCCAATAAACTTCTCCAAAGTTGTCTCCCACACTCAGGTATATTACTGGCTATCTCAGAGCCTGCTTAGAAGAAATATGTTTTAAAAAAAACAGGCAAAGATTGCAGGGAAAGAATTAATAAGCACCCACTCTGATCTGCTGACTCTCCTTTTCAAATGTCTTCCCCTAAACCTTGCATCACTGTTTAAAAGCCTTGACAAGCATAGAAACGTACATCCATTTTGCAATGCATGGCTTTTCCCTTCCAAAGGTACTACATCACCTCCATTCCCTTTATTCTGTTCAGCTGACTCATATGTCTGCAGAAAGAGCAGATCCAGCCAGCCATGTGGTCCTTTTTCTCTTGCCCTGGAGAGGATTCAGTATACTCACTGCTAAACTCAGAACGGGATCTGAAGGCCTTAGGAATGGACCTCAACAGATGGGAAACCCTGACATCTGAGCGTTCAGCCTGGAGGCAGGCGGTGCTTCATGGCCTCTCCCAATTTGAAGAGACCCTTGTCCAGCAGACCGAGGCAAAGAAGCAGTCACGGAAGCAGCAAAATCAGGGAGCTGGACAGGGGACAGATTGTATTTGTCTTCAGTGTGGAAGGGATTGTCACTCTCGAATTGGCCTTCTCAGCCACACTAGATGCTGTTCCAAGTCCTCCATACAGAGCACGTTACCATAGTCTTTCGAGACTGAAGGATGCCTAATAATATAATAAACTCAGAACAAGCAATGTTTCTTTTCAGTGAGGGAGGGGGAGGATTCAAATGACTAGATCATTGGTCTCTAACCTTGGGTCCCCAGATGTTCTTGTCCCAGAAGCCATCCCACTAGCTGTGCTGGCCAGGATTTCTGGGAGTTGCATTCCAAGAACATATGGGGACCCAAAATTGGGAACCACTGGACTAGATTACAGTGCGAGAGATCATCAAATCAGAAAAGCATGATCATATCATTCCTTTCCGGTTACCCTGGAAAAATAACAAATTGTTTTTCCCACTTTGGAAAAAGCTAGCCATAAAGTTTGGTGGGTTTTTAAAAGGATTAGTCAAATGACAGTTTACATTAACCATAGCAGTTTTGTGGAATTTCTGTTTTTAGAAGCAATTGCTCTACTGGAGATAAACCACAGGGAATATGGCCCATTGCCTTCATTCCCTGCTGGTGGACTTTCAAAAACATTTGAAAAGCCACTGTTAGAAACAGCCTGATAGATTAATCTGTAGTTTCCATCACTGGAGCCCCCAGTTTCAATGAAAAGTTTTCACATACACTCTGAATTGTTGGTCATGCTGGCTGGATAAGATAACAGGACTTAAAATGCAATAGTATCAGGGAACTCAGTGTCAGAATCTATAGAATAAGATGAAATCTTGATCTGGTCAAGGAAAGTGATCCTAGTGTTGTTATGGTAGAACATTTTCTGACCATGCCTTCAAACTCTGACTTCAGCAATATGGTAGAATTGCTGGTGTCATGTTCCGGGGCATGGTCTGAAGCCACATGGCCCAGAAAGCTTCCTGATGCTAAGCACATTTGTGAGCAGTTGACGTTTGGGTGGGGCTCGAACAGTTAAGAAGTTTTTCATGATATTCAGCCTAAATCTGGCTTCCTGTAGCTTGAACCCATTATTAAACGTCCTGCATTCTGGGATGATTGAGTACAGATCCTGCCCCTTCTCTGTATGACTATCTTTCAAGTATTTGAAAAGTGCTATCATAGCCCCCCTCAGTCTTCTTTTCTCAAGGCTAAACACATCCAGTTCTTTCAGTTTTTCCTCATAGGGCTTGGTTTCCAGTCCCCTGATCATTCTTATAGATGTGCAGTAGGTGTAAAACATATTTTTATCATCTTTCATTGTTTTGGGACATAAAAGCTCTGTAAAATAAATAGTTATTTTTGAATATGGGAAAGAGCACTAAACACAGATGTCTTCACTGACAGTCGTTTACTGAAATCTCCTGGAACACAGAGCAATGTCTGACTTTAAAGAAATGTAGGCTCAAATTATATTAAGAGACAGCGAAAGAGAGGAGTAATCATATAACTGCTTCCTATGTGCCTGGCTTCATATTGGTTGCAATATTGGTCATGCTGGTGGTTGCACAACAGGGGTCCTGCTGCAGGGGGAAATTTTGATTGCCTTTACATACACCATTTTTAACAATAGGATTCTGGCCAGTGTAATTTATATGAAGTAAGCCCAGGAGTGTCTTGGCCTGTGAGGCAGTGACATGAACTCAACCACCTCTCCTAATTTCTCCATTAAACTGAAAATATCCCTTCTACTCCTCTCACAATGCCAACTGAGGATTTCTGAAATTGTGTCTTAAAGAGCCACTTCTCAATAATAATAATAATAATAATAATAATAATAATAATAATAATAATAATAATAATAATAATAATAATAATAATAATACATTGGCCAAATCCTGTTTTTGGCATAGAGAATTGCCCTAGAATAAGTTCCATTGATTAAAATGGGCCTACTCTAATCATGACTTTAGCATTGTAAGTGGCTGTTATAGTAGGCCCATTTGAAGGAGCGATTCACCAAATTCCCACTGATTCAATAGGCCTACTCTAGTACTGAAATGTTACCAGTGCTGAAATTTTAGTTAAGTCTGACCATCAGAACATCAAGGATCCTCAAGTTCCTAACAGGAGATGTTTATTTTTTTTAATGGTTTCTGCAATTTGCACAAAATAGGCATAGCTAGATGTCTACAAACAAAACTGTATCTTTCCTCCTTTTGATGTTAAGTACAGACCCCCCAAATAGCAAGCATAATAGGACTGGCTGATGATTACAAAGACTCAAGTTAGCTCATCTGATGCTACAATTTTGACTATAAAGCAAGAGTTATTTGAGAAGTAAGCGTTTTTCAGAACTATAAAAAAAAACACTGGAAAAATTGCCCACGTTTTCTCAAAGGCCAGCCACAAAACATTATGTTCAGGTAAAAGGCTTTAAAAAAAAAAAAAAAGTTGTTTTATTTCCTGCATGTGGAATAAATGAGCTAAGTATTCACATCCCTATTTTAATCTGGACGTCTTGTGTTCGTACTGATGACAAACGAGTTAAAGAGGTGTCAAGCAACTTTACTAAACCTATAATGAGACGAGATTCTTCACATCCTAAGTCTGTCCAAGATCTTTGCCAGCCTGTTAGCTTTGACTGTGGAGGCCAATATTTGCAAGATGAACAATTGGCAATCTGAACAGTCTGCTTCCAGTGCCACCAGGAGCATCTGGCATTGAGGCTGAATACCCTTGTTTACTTTTCATCAAGTTAGCTACTCTTTGTGTTATCTGGGACGAGCCAGCACCATGTGAGAGCTATGATGAATGGTATTTTTTTCTGGCAACCTATTAACATGTAGTTGTTGACAGGGAGCAGCTTCAGACTGGCTCATTTGTGAGTGTCTCCTCTCAAGGCCCTTCCCTATCTTTTTATCCTGCATCCCTTCAGGATAGATTAAAGCTATACATCAAATTCAATTTTTTTAAAAGGCATATTTTTATTTAATAAGATAACCATCTCCTGGCTTAATTCCCCCCCCCCCCGCCCGCACATACACTTCACTGCTTCAATTGTGTTCAAATTCTACTCATATGGCTGCCTTCTGTGGTTTAAAAACACAACTGGTAGAAGTAATTTTTAAAGAGCAGTTTTCTTCATCTGTCATTGCAGATGGGCCTGTTGCAAAATCTCTACTTTTATTAAAACACTCCAGCAGAAGCTTTCATGTGCCTCACAAAGGTTTACAGCAAAGCCTCAGGAATTCCTTTGCACGGTCCCTTCCCTTCTCACATTATTCATTTCATTTATTTTGCACTGGAAAGAAAAACACAGAGGGGTATGTGGGGGGGGGGGGAGCTATGTTTGTGATCCATTATTTCCAGGCAGAGGAAAATAATTAAATATGGAGCTGCAATTAATATGGCACTGTCTGCGTTAATGAAACTTCATTAACGACTGATGCTGATATAATGTACATCATACATTTTCACTAACAGAAAGAAGTGTGTGTAATAGCTATCTATTAACTGATAATTTAAACTGACTCCAGAAAAGCACTCAAGAGTCAGAGCTTCGGTGATATCTTCCTTCCCTGTCAGCTTTTCCAGGCTCTTCATTGCTCTCAATGGATGCTTAATTGGAGAAATGCAACTCCCAGCATGGAAGGATTATCTCTCTAATCTTCTTTAAGACTTCTCTTTGATATCCTACCAATGCGAGATTGTTGGCAAGAGTCAAGTTGAAGTAAGCTGGTCAGAAATTCTGAGGTTCAGAACTGGTGCATTTAAGGATATAGTTTTCATGAAATATGTATGGAAGGAATTGGATGGAGTGTACACGCATCAGCAATGACTGGGTGCTTGCATTGGAAACTGTATTAATACCATCTGAGATTACGCATCCTTCTAGCTCAGTTCTGCGCTCGCAGACATACAGTGGTTTTCCAGATTCTCAGCACAGAGCAAACTTCTTCCCCATCACTTGCTCTTTGATCTTTTTAACAAATCCTACCAGGGATTGAAGGACCCAGTATGGCCTACTGGATAGAGTGAAAGACTGAGACTCAGAAGACCTCAGTTCAAATCCTTCTTTGACCATGGACACTCACTGGAGGGGGGGGTGTCATGGTGGAATTGGTAAAAACATTCCTTAAATATCTCACCTACCATGGAAACCTTATTTGGGTTTATAAATATACAGCACCTAACAACATCACAGTTATAGATTGCACTAGAGACCTTCTATGTGCAAAGTATGTACTAGGGAAGAGGCAAAGTCATTTGACTTGTTCCTAAGAATGTTGCAGAGTCTTAAGATTCCTTCATCAATTTGAGGAGGCAAAACTCAAAAATTAAGAAACTCAGTTGTGGAAGACAGAAAGTGAGCCAAATTAATGCATCCAAGCAGAAGGTGCTTTAAGTGCCTAGCTCTATAAAGTCTATAAAAAACCCTGCTTCCTTGTGTATTCATCCTGTAGTTTTGAATTAGGCTTGCCACTTCTTTCCCCTGATGGGCTACTTATCTTCAATAGCTACATCTCATGTTGAGAATAGCTATATGTATTGAATTGGCCAACGTGGATCAAGAAGACTTTTTAAAAAATGTTTAGAATAATATTTTAAAATATTATTTTTTAAAACATACTATAAACACAAGACATGCCTCTAATAATTGGCGACTGGAATGCAAAAATAGGAAACAAAGCAGCACCAAATATTGTTGGAGAATTTGGCCCAGGGGAACACCTCACAGAGCTGTGTGACGCCAACAATCCATTTAAATAAATTGCAGTCTGGGATGGGTGAGTTGTGTAAGTAGTATGTGTTAACTTGGCACATTCCTGCTACCAAACCTGAGTTCGCTGAGAGAAAGCTTAGAGGAAATTTGTAGGGAGAAGTAGGAAGTTGATGGAAGAGGCTGAAGCTCATGTCTTCATTGCTAGGATTGTTTCCTATGCTGTACAGGGTGTTGTCCCATGTGGAATTGAAATTCAACTTCCAATCCAGTCTGTGTACCTGGAAAAGGGATAAGACAAAGGTCATCTTGTCCTCCATGCTAGGAATGAAACCATCTTCGGCCAGTCCTGTAAACTGGAATCCATCACTGTTGTGAAATTACTGATGGGAAGGTTGTTTGCAAGAAAGAGTCAGTGAATTGAAGAGCAGTTAAGCAGCTTCCCTTCCATTTCTAGGTTATTTCCTGCATGTGTTTTTCCCTCCACTCCACACACACAAAGACATATCCATATATTTTCATTTGTCTTTCCACTTATACTCTTCAGAATGTCTGTCATTTAATTTTCTCACAAACCATCAAGACAATTTCAGGCTAACATGGCATGATGATGAAGATTGTTGTCTCAAATGTTGAGTTGGATGAGAATTTCAGTTCAGTTCATGTTTTTATAAAGAGCTAGCCAAAATTTGCAAATTTCTTTGTATCAGCAGTATTTAAAAAAAAATCAAATGTTGGAGAATCTGAAACTGACAAGTCCTTCTATCTAGGCAAAGGGCTTTGGTTCCTTAATTCATAAAAGTATGATTTCCAGTCCCTGAGTATTCATCCATGTCAATGACGAATTGGTTGCCTGCCTGCCTGCCTTATGAGAGACTCTTCACTTTTAATATCTGCATGTCAGGCAAGTACAACACAGTCCTCTTATACTGGGAATAGCTGCATCTATTTAATTTGGCTGTGCAGATGGGGGAGCATTTTGCTTTAGTTTGTTTTTAAGGTTTCCATTTAAAAGTTGATGGGGAAGTTTCTTTGTTTTACATTTGGAATGAAAAGAACTTGAGGTCTGATCATTTAAATACGAGAAAAAGTGAAAGTGACAGGTTTCTCATCTCTCTCTTTGAAGACATGCATAGCAAATATACCAGTATAAGCACATAATGTTGGTCATCAGCTGGGTTTTCTGTTATCATAATTACTGCCTCCATGGTCCCAGTTGTTACAACAATTATTCTCTTATTACCTAGAAATCATGCTGGATCTTTCCTTTTTATTTATATGGGATTCTTTGAACTAAAAGGATTTGTATTAACTTTACCAGTAAGCTTTCTGCATTTCCCCTGCTTATAAAGCTATTTCCCCCTTAGAATTTAGAAATTTGAGTCACCTTTGCTGGATAGGTCTGCATTCCCTGTGCCACCAAAAGCTATTATACATCCTTTGAACTGATCATTTTAATTCCATCTGAGTATCCTCAAGCTTCTATCATGCCATTCTTTATTTCTATAATTGTAACTCGATTTGGCACTACAAAGTCTCTTCGCAAAGTTGCCCTTACTTAACTTACCTCTTATTTTGCTGCCAAAATTCTACTGCCCAGTTCTAGCAATAATGGGTACATCCCAGACCCAATGTTATGTTATGTTATGTTATGTTCATTGGTCATTTGTATTAATGATACTTGTATGGTGCTGTTCAATAGAGTCATTTTCAGGAAGGATCACAATAAAAAGGAGAAATCCATGACTGAGGCACCACGGAGAAAAAACATCCCCCTCCCCACATACATATCGTTTGCACCTATCTCTATTTTGATGGCAGGGACATCTGGAAAAGGGTCCCAGACCAACGAAGATCCCCATGGGGTTAAATACCTACTTATAAGTCCCTGGGCAGGACTAACATGATGGTCTTCCTGGATAAGCTCCTCAGCAGTGAATGGAGGATGCATAAAAGTCTTGTAATTACAACAGTGTCTTCATTTCCATGAGGTGAGAACATCTAAATAGGTTAGACTAGAAAAACTTGTTTCAAAGGTGTGTGTGTGTGTGTGTGTGTGTGTGTGTGTGTGTGTGTGTGAGAGAGAGAGAGAGAGAGAGAGAGATTTCAGACCTTTTATCACAGAAATCTTGCTCAGTATTCTGCAAGGGAAATCACATAGTTGGTTTCCCCTGTTTGTCAGAGTGCTTGACTGATCACGTCATGAGCACTGTGGCAAAAGGAGGAAACCACTTCCACAATCACCATTACACACTTTCCCCCAACACAATTCTGGCCAAAGTGTTTGGCTGAAAAGGCAAGGGTTTTTAGTGCAAAATACAAAGTGGTTCAGAAAGGGTGCTGCTGAACAAAATAAAAGTATGTTTTAAAAAATAAAATACTTTTCATGCTGTTGAGCAGAAGCAAAAAATCTTGCAGAGAGTTGTTATCTTCAACAGTACGTCCCCATGCATCCAGGCACCCTTTTGTACTGAGGACAAAAAAATTGTGAATATTCATGACATCCGTAAAATAGGCAATTTACACAGTAAGGTGAAGTTACTTTTTTGAATGACAACACCCCAAATACATTTATTTTTTTGTGTGCTATATTGGGACCTGCACATTCCTCAGGTGGTCCAGTCACCGTCCAAGGATGCAGATATTGTTGTTATGTACCATCAAGTCAGAACCAACTTATAGCAACCCTAATAGGGCTTTCAAAGTAATTGATATATTTAAAGAATGGCTTTGCCAGTTCCACACCCCCAGTGAATTTCCATGGCTGAGTGGAGATTCAGACCCAGGCTTTCTGAGTCCCAGTCCATCGTTCCATCCACTACACCGCACTGGGTATATATATTCCAAAACACAAAGGCTAATACTGATATATATTCTTTGCATTCAGCTTAGTTTCCTAACTAAGGAATGCAGCCTCACTTCATGGCCGACCAATGGGGATATTTACTGTGTGTTGACCTCTGCCTGAGATCTCCATGGTGTTTCAGTGGTTGGAGTGCTCAGGAAAGATCTTGGTCTTTGTTAGGGTGTTCAGCTGTCACTCACCTTCTCCTCTGGTGTCCACAGCTCAGTCTACTGATAAGTGTGATTATTTTTTATTTCCCTTTTCTTCAGTTTAAGTTGCCAAAAATATTTTTCTTACAAATGTTGAATGGAAAACAAAAGATCTATAAGGTTATTGCCACACCCTGAAGGTGACCTGAGGCTCTGTGCTCCTCACTGTGGTTGTCCTAGCACTGTGACCATTTGGTGCATTTTTGCACATTTGTACAAAGACAACACACATCTCTGCTTCACTTGCAGATCTGATTTCCAATACACATCTCTCCTTAAAAATCTTCAATCTTTATTTATTTGCGGTCTCCGACCCATTAGGATACATACATGTAATATTTAAAATAAATGGAAGCAATTAAAACATTTCAAGATAGCTAAAACAGTATAAGTTAATAAAATAGGTTACCCATACATTGTTTTTTATATTAATATTATATACAATCAGTCAATCTTTATTTGTGGTCTCCGGCCCAATAGGATACATATTTATTTATTTATTTATTTATTTATTTATTTATTTCTATCCCGCCCATCTAGTCATTCGACTACTCTGGGCGGCGTACATCAAACAAATAACCAGATTAAAATACATGTAATATTTAAAATAGATGTAAAATAATTGTTGTAAGCCGCCCAGAGACCTTTGGGTAGAGTGGGCGGCATATAAGTTAAATAAATAAATAAATAAATAAAATGTAAGCAATTAAAACATTTCAAGATAGCTAAAACAGTATAAATTAATAAAATAGATTACCCATACATAGTTTTTTATGACGGGGTTAGGTAGAGGTCAAGATTGTCTTTAAAAATCATGTTCTGGGAGATACAACAGGGCTACTGTCATGCACATTTCCCTGGGTCTACTCTAGTTGGATTTTTAATATTATTTTTAATACATATATTTCAAATATATACATAAAGTGTATTTTTGGAGGCATCGGATTTGAGGCCAAAAAATTCCATTCACAAGAAGGTGTGAACTGAGTAATTCTGGTCCAAAAATTAACTGAAGCAAATCTCCCTTCCCCAGCAGGAGGGTTGTAATGAGAACAACATGTCATGGGTACACGGATCCAAATGATGTCATTTTAGAATAGTCTATTTTTAAACATAATCACATTATTCTTATTTTTGCAGAATAGTCCCTTCCCCCAGTATCACTGGACTGTGGATCCTCAACTATCTACATGACTACATCGCCAAGGCTATAATGTGACCATTTTTATTGTACTCTGCCTATGAATATATTGAGCACAATACACATAACGTCAAGTCTTATTACAGTGATGAATGCATCACATTCAAAAACAAAAACCTTCCTTAAATGCAGGTGAAATGGCTGCCTTTACAGCTAAGTTTCCACTTGGAAGAGTAAACAGATCTGGAGTTAAAATTAAATTGTTCCATCTATGCATGGTCTCAAAACCAGAAACCTACAGTAAGTAAAACTGTCTTTAAATGGAAAAGGTGGCACTTATGTTTGTATATTTTTATTGTGCTGTCTCCTTTTTTTAAAGCCCGTAAACATTTTCATACATATGTATTTGAGCTTGTTGAAAACAAAAGGGGAAAGATAATTCACATAAATATATAAAACTTTAATTAAGGGCAACAGTAGAAGGAAAGTGTTCCTGCAAAAAAATAATTCAATGTTGCCACCTATAGGTTTTGGCTTCCACTTGCATTTTTAAAGAATGCTAACATTTGAACAAAATGAGACGTTTCATTTTATTGTATTTTACAATTATAAATGGTGAGATTATAACTGTTTCTAAGGGGAAGGCACACTCACAAAATCCCCATTTTCCAAACCAGATCTTTCGTCTTCTTCCAAAACTGTATCAAAAAAGAAAAACATGTTGGTATCATGATGTCATATGGTCTTAAAAGGAGCTTGCTTTATTTTCAGCCTAAATCAAAGGTGTGCTGCTATATTATGTTTAATTAGTTACACATGGCTGGCTCCAGGGGTTTGTGAGATCAGGTATCTGTTGAGGTCTCGAGCCCAACAAAAAGCCCCCTCACCATTTTCTCTTTGCAAAGAGCACACAGGAAGGTCTAAGAATAATGCAAGAGGGATGGTGTGCTTGTATTTCTTGCTGCTTTCAGGTTAGCAGGTGTGTGGCTGCTGACAGAGCCTCGCCCAAATACTTCTTCCAACTTTAGCTGGCACTCTGGATTTACATCTTCTGTTAGCTCATTACACTTCACTTAACAAATGTCACACACATTCAAAAAAAGAAAAAAAGAAAAACCCATGAGAGGGTTTCATCACTTTCTCTAGCCTGAGGTAAAAGGAAGCCAGTACAACTTCAAATGAATAGAATTAGTTTTACTGAAGCTTGGAGGAATGTTGAAGATGGAACTTATAATGAGAATCCAGCTACAGCCCTAGCTGTACAGAGACAGAAACGTGATGCCTCTCAGAAATTACATGGTGTAAAGAGTAATTTCCCATTTCAGACAGAGTACTGATTATTGGACACTGTTGGGTTAGTCTTATCAAATTCGTGCTAGATGGAGCGATATAAACAAAAGTGTGTAAATGGGAACAATGATTCTTTTTTTAAAAAAATATATTTTATTTTTCCAAAACAACTACAACAATACAAAATACTTACTAACAATCTAAAACACAGTGCACCCCCATACCCACGGGGCCCTTTGGAACAATTCTTTTATTACGAACCTCCTTTCCAAAATTGAATTGATTGTTGCTTAGAGGTTTTCCCCTTTCCTTTCACTAATACAAATTCAATAAATCTACCCCAAATAGCATAAAAATATTTAAACTTATTTCCCCCTTTTCATCTTAAATTCAGTAGTCAATTTGTCATTTAACGCAATGTCCCATACTTCGTTATACCAATCTTCTAATTTAATATCATGTTTGTCTTTCTAGTATCTTGCTATTAATATTCTAGCACTTGTCATAAAATTAGAAATAAATTCCTTTGAGTAATAATCAAGTTCTATCTTATCAAAAATTGACAACAAAGCAATTTTAGAGTTAAATTCAATATCTTTTCCAAATATATCATATATTTCCTTAAAAATCAATTTCCAAAATTTCTGAATCAATTTACACTCCCACCACATATGATAATACGTGCCAATTTCTTCATCACATTTCCAACAGGCCTTAGAATAGTCTGAATTTATTATGTTCAATTTCACCGGAGTCATGTACCACCTTAAACTAATTTTTTAAAAATTATCCTTTATTCTTACCGACATTAATCTTAAAACTGTCATCTTCCAAATTTTTGTCCAATCCTCTGTTCTGATTTCTGTCTTTAAATCATGTTCCCAAATTGATTTCAATCCTTCTATTTCAGTCTTATTTTCCTCCTGATCCAAAATTAGGTTATAAATTCTACTTACTACTCCCTTCCTCTAAGCATCCTTCTGCACGTCTTCATGTGATGATAGAAATTGTTCATACTTAGTATATTCTCTACATTTGCCATTAGTCCTCAACCATTCATTAGTCCATCTGTCTAATTGGATATAATTATACCATGATAATTTATTCGTTTGAAGTTTAGCTATAATCTGATCCTTCGATCTCATTTTAATCATCCAATCCTTCAATCTGGCAATTTTTTTATCCTTAAACAAATCAACAAAGCCCTTCAAGTTTGCTGGGAAATTTTCTATTTCAGTCACTAATTTTAGTGGTGAAGTAAAGGGACAAAACTTCTTTTTGTATCTGTTCCAGACATTTAACATGTTTCTTAAAAAGGGGTTGTTCACCTGATTTATTATATTTCTTTTTACTACATTAAACAAATAGTTTTCAATATTTCCATGTATTTCTGAGGATTCCATATCCCACCAAATTAATCTTCCTTTGTTATATATAATATCTCCAATAAATCTTAGTTGATTCACTATATAATAATTTTTTATATTAGGAATTCCTAAACCTCCATTTTTTTTGAGTCTTGTACCAATATCTTTTATTTATTTTTGATTTTTTACCTTGATTACAAAATCCATTAATTAGTCCCTGCCAATACTTAAAGTCATCTTTTTCTAATTGTATTGGGAGCATCCTAAATAAAAAAGTTATTCTTGGTAATATTTTCATTTTGACCATAGCAATTCTCCCAAACCACGATAGTTTCAATTTAGAATACTCCTGCGATTTATCTTTAATATTGCTTTTTAATTTATTAAAATTTTGCTCCTTTAATTTTTGAGTCACTTTAACTATATTTGTACCTAAATATTTAATATAATTGCACATTTTAAAACCATATTTATTTACAAACTTTTCTGGTTCATATTTATTGTAATTAAACATAATTACTTGTGTTTTTTTGCCAATTAATAGTTAATCCTGTTATTTCCCCAAATTTTTCTAAATGATTTTTAATTCTATCCATACTTTCTAATGGGTTTTTAATCGTTAATAATGAATCATCAGCAAATAAATTAATCTGAATTGCATCATTTTTACCTAATCCTTTAATTAATTCATCATTTCTTATTGCATTAGCTAACAGTTCTATAATCATACAAAACAATATTGGTGAAAGTGGAAGCCTTGTCTTGTACCTTGGCCTAGAAAAATCCGTTCTGTTAAACCATCATTAACTATTATTTCTGAAGTATTATCTGAATATAATTTATCTATAACCCCAATAAATCTTCTACCAAATCCCCAACCCTTAAAAAGCAGCTATAATGTTAGCCATTCCATGCAATCAAAGGCCTTAAATATGTCTAATGATAGAACAGTTGCCTTTGTTTTTTTCCTTTTCTACCTCATATATAATATTCAAAACTCACCTAGTTAAATTATCCATTTGTCTTCCCTTTATAAAGCTACATTGGTCCTCTTTAATATAATTTGCTATAAATCTATTTAATCTATTTGCTAATATAGCAGTAAAAATCTTTGCGTCTTGATTTATTAGAGATATAGGCCTAAAAGATCCCAGGTCTGTTAGATCCTTGTTGGGTTTTGGAATAAGAATCGTTAATGAATGTTTCCAAGAAGGTGGCATTGTCTCCCCTTCCAATATTTTATTATAAAGCATTTTTAGGGGAACAATGATTCTTAAGATGGGACGTTAACTCCCCTTCATCAAAGTGTGAGATATGGCTTATAATTTACCATCTCCATTTCAGTGCCATTGAAAAGCTTTTTCCAATGGTCAAACTCTATGTGTGTGTGTTCTGTGCTGTTACATTGGTACCGACTTATAGCAACCTTAACAGGGCTTTCAAGGTAAGTGTGATATTAAAGGAATGGCTTTGCCAGTGCCACATCTCCCAGTGCGTTTCCATGGCCAAGTGGGGATTCAAACCCTGTTTTCCAAAATCCTATTACACCACTCTATCAACTACACCACACTGGGAACCCTATACCAAAAATGTGTCTTCATTCTGTGTGCAGTGCATACATACCAAAGTACCATATGTCTGGTGATGGTGATGTTGGCACACATAGTATAGGGTCCACACTGTTAGAAGGGGTGTGTCTTTTGTTGGTTGGGATCATCTGAGTGAGTTATCCAATCAAGAGGAAGCAACAGCAGCTGGAAAGAGGGCAGAGAAATGGCTCCAATGGTATAGTTGCTCGGGGACACTGTGACACCATTTTTAAAATGGTGAAGGTTTACACAAAGTATATTGAGATGGTGAGAAATTCTGACCCACCCTTGGCTCAGCCCTCAGTATCTGTTTCTAAATATTCCTAATTGAAATGCATCTATCCCAGCACCCAACAGAAAATTGATCTGATTTGAACAAAAAGGTAAGAGCCATGAAATCTACCTCACGTTATGTTTTATGCCTGGTCCATACAGTGTCCCACAGTACTTTTTATTGAGTGAAGAACAGCAGGGGTTAAGACATGGGAGAAAAGAAGGTACTGCACTCCCTATGCCATTTGTTATTAAAATCAGACCTTCTTCCTTTGTAACTGAATCAATTCCATGTTTGAACACTCCACATGCTTATTGAATCTACTTTGGCCCTTAGGACAAAAAACAAACAAACCATGGTATATTTGTTTTCTTGAGTTCAGGAGACTCATTGTAGTATTTGAAAACTCCTGAAGTGAAGACATGCTATGGTCTGCTGTTTGCCATTACATAAGCAAATGGTTATCACTGTTCAGCTTACTGAGAAACAGGTGTATGAGAATTTCTTGCAGTAAATTCTATCTACTATATGCTAAAAATAAGTTCTTTGAGATGTTGTACCAGACTAATGCTGCCTTCCAGCAAAACAAACAAAAATATCATATGTGTCAACGGCACCAGTGGTAAATTTTCCTCATGGACTCTGGCCTTATACTTTGCTTGAGGCATAAACAGTTGTGCAGCATTGCATGAAACAAATGGCATATCATGTGCACATTTTTGTGATGGACAAAGTGGTACAATTTAATTCTTGTCCTCTGAGAATGTTATCAGCATTTAACTCATAGCTTCAACCACAATTGAAGGAGGCACCTGGTTTCCACTGGTGTATCACATGGGAATTCATCCACGCTAAGTAGTTGCAAACTGCAGATTGGGAATGCTTAAGCATTCTTAAGAAAGAAGCACCGAGGTGTACAAAATGGAGGATTAGGAATCCCCAAACTGCAGTGCTGTTATCCTTCACAGAATAATCCTCCAGGGTAGGCAATAGCCACTTGTTCACTAATTTCAGGCTTACGTCTGAACTATGCTTCATCCTATGCCTCATATGGGAAATGGTATTGATTATATCTGTAATGGAATACTATAGAAAGTGGATGACTGGACACAAGAGCTGTGGAAATAATGCACAGGAGGTTAAAGAAAGGCCAGGTATGATTCAAGAAAGTGCTGACACTCGATTACTTGGAGGTGCCATTCCATTTGGAATTCAATTACAGGAAAATGTTCCAAAACAGTAACACCAGCACCAGTGGCCAGAATATTGGAAAGCTGGAGGAAGAAGAAGACATACTACCATTTCCCCTTCCCAGTTTTGTT
The DNA here is from genome assembly GCA_037013535.1 of Intellagama lesueurii. Lineage (NCBI taxonomy): Eukaryota > Metazoa > Chordata > Lepidosauria > Squamata > Agamidae > Intellagama > Intellagama lesueurii. The sequence goes on from JBAJHW010000004.1 coordinate 144,970,971, forward strand.
CCTTAGTTTCAGTTAGCAGGATTCCCAGGCTTCAGGCTTCCATAGCTTTCATGAATACAGCCTGAGTGCCACCATGCTATGGTATCTAGCAAACAACTTGACAATGGGCAACTTTGGTAGGTCTGGGATCCAATTTCCTTCTTGCCCTTCCCTGTGGGCCTCAATTCAGCAGCAAATTGAAACTCTGAATTTTAGTGGCAAGCCACAAATTGCCAAATAGGATCTTGAAAGAAGCAGAAAACAATGTTTGTCCATTTTAAGGGTTTTGTGAGGCTTGCAGCTGCATGTTGCTACTATAGATGGGTATGAACCAAAAAATGAACCAGGCAGTTCATCAAACAAATTCTGGTTCATTGGTCCAGATTGATTCAGGTTCATCAAAAGTGAAGCAACTTTTGGTTTGTTTGCCCATTTTCTCCCCCTCTTGCCCTCGGCAGCCTTCTCCTGTCAATCAAAAGCACTAGGCAACCCTGGGAGGGACCTAGAAACTACTGGCTTGGCAGGTCAGGCAGCCAAACACATGGCTCAAAGGGCTCAGGGGGAGTTGCTTATTCTTATTTATATGACTGATTCACAGGAGCCATTTTCACTTCAGAGCCACTTCTGCTAGTCAAAGGAACATTTCTACCTTGGAACCAGATTAGCTCAGATCTCCAGTGACACATTGCTTCCCTTGTCAGGCTGCCTGTCTCTCCCCCCCCCCCCTTGCCCCGCTGACCACACAACAACCTCTGTACCTCAGCTCAGACCTCCAGCATGGCATTATCCATGGGGTTTGGCAAAAGGGTTGGGTCCCTCCCCAGTTCATCTCCTGATGAGCAACACCCTGTGTCAAGTTCCCTGGCATGAACCACTGCTGGAATTTTCCCCAAGCCAGCTGCTAAAGGGCATTTTCCCAGGGGGACCTGCTTTGAGGGTGTATAACTCAGATGTCCAAAATCGAAAGTTCACCAAACTTGGAGAGGATGTAGAGGAGAATCAGGGGAAGCTTTTCTGTGATTTTGGTTTCTCTAGGTGGCTGGGGGGGACATTGTAGTCCTCCCAAACGTCAAAACCAAAACAAACCAATTTGTAGTTGATTTTTTCCAAAATCATGGGTGGTTCATGGACTTCAGTGAACCACGAACTACAAACCACAATGAACTGCTGTTTTGCTAGTTTGTGCCTATCTCTTATTGCTACCATATATTTGGATCCCTTGGAGTTGGAAAAGAGCGTCATGCAAGATGCATGTGCCGTATCCCTGAGGGGGGAGGGGGTGACAGGCTTATTCACCAGGCTCTAATCTGATGAGTTGTACTCACCCACTGTTGTACAAAATTTCCCATCATTTCATGCACTTTGCCTTCAAATCTGTTGCAGCTCATTGCAGTGGCATCTCTCTAGGCACTTGTATGTGCCCATCACCCAGATTATCAATGTATGAGATCTCTCTCTATATCTTAACTACACATATTATAGTTTCATGAAAACCACACACACACACACAGAGAGAGAGAGAGAGAGAGAGAGAGAGAGAGAGAGATGGGGCACCAGTTTTAAGGGGCTATTTTCAAAGAAACCAATGCCTGCAAATGAGAGTAACAGCTGGTTAACTAGTAGAATATTAGCAAATGTTTAATGGCAATGCAATTACTGGCAGAGAGAGTGCCACTAATGCTTAAGGCAGCAATTTTTTGTTGTTGTTGTTGTTTAGTCGTTAAGTCGTGTCCGACTCTTTGTGACCCCATGGACCAGAGCACGCCAGGCCCTCCTGTCTTCCACTGCCTCCCGGAGTTTGGTCAAATTCATTTTGGTAGCTTCGATGACACTGTCCAACCAAGGCAGCAATACATAGGTGCATAATTTTAAGATTAGACTTTTAATGAACAGTTTAGAATAAATGTAGTCCAAGAGACCAGGAGATTGAAGATGGGAAAATCTGCCAGTTTTGCTTTCTCTCACAGTCAGAGCTTTTCAAATGTCAGGTTCATCCTCTCTCCAAAATAATATCAGGAAACGTTCATATTTTGGGCAATTCTTCAAAAATGAATTTAAATGAAATTATTCCCTGTTTGCACCAGCCTAATTTAATTGGCATTCCCAACACTGAACTGACTATGTTGTACTCGCCTGCTGTGTAGACGTTAAAAATGAAGAACCTCTTAGCCTTCTTATGGTTGAGTACAAAGCAATTAAAACCAGACTTTTGAAAAAGAAATACTGGAAGCCCTGGACCTGTATGGATGGATCTGTCAGTTTTTAGTTTTCCCCAAAGTCATCTGTCAGTTTTTGGTTTCCCCCAAAGTCATATTTTTTGAACTTCAAGTTCTTTCCATCTCAAATATGAAGAAATTTGTGAATATTGGTAAATTCCTATCAAGCATTTGTGGAAATGAAATTTTCCCCCATCGCTTTAGAATAATGAACCAGGAGTAGGCCCAGGCTTGTCCCCAAGAATGTTTACCTGTTGAGAGGCATCCTCAGTTGCGATGGTGGGTGCCTGAGTAAAAAAGTATGGTTACAGGAAATAAATACAAAAATCTTTCATGAATTTGCTTCTGCTAGTCATGCAAGTATACTCTTCACACAAGGAAATGTCAGTTGCACTTGTTTCTTTGGATGCTGAAAAAGGATTTGATAAAATATCTCGACAATTTATATTAGCAATCTTAGGAAAGTTTGGATTTCCACAAGAATTTATAAAGTGGGTTAAAATTTTATATATTTGTCCTAAGTCACAAGTAAGGGTAAATGGACTTCTCTCTGAATCTTTTTATTTGTAAAGGGGTACAAGACAGGGTTGCCCCCTGTCTCCCTTGTTATTTGATATATGTTTGGAACCACTAGCATGTGCCATTAGACAGAATACATGGCTTTGTCCATGAGCAAGTTGAATTTAAGTTAGCTTTATACGCAGATGATTTATTATTATATATTAGCAAACCAGAATTATCTATACCAGAATTAATGAAAATAATCGAGCTTTTTGGTAAAATCTCAGGATATACAATTAATTGGGCAAAATCAGAGTTAATGCCAGTGGGTAACAACAAAGAACTGGCATTGTACAAAAAATGGCAGTTCTGTCAGTGTCCAGCGGTATTAACATATTTAGATATTTTAATTCCAAGGGATATTTCTCAGATGATTAAATTGAACTTCAAAAAATTGATCACTGATATTTCTAATGACCTAGAAAGATGGGCACTACTTAAATTTAGTATCTGGGGTAAGGTTAACACATTAAAGATGAATATAGTGCCATGCATAATATATGTGAAACATGCTATTCCATAGTATATTCCTCAAGTTTACTTTAAAAAATTAATAGAATATTTCAAAAGTTTATTTGGAATAATTCTCCACCTCGTATCTTGGTTAAAAAAATGCAGTTGCCAATATCAGAAGGTGGCTTTAATCTCCCAGATATCAGTGCGTATCATAAAGCATATCTTTTAGCTCAGGTAAACTGCTGGCAAACCTCTATTACTACGAATACTCCATCTTGGGTGATTCTAGAAATGGCTTATTTAACACCCCTATATGGATGGTTTGTACTGGGTTATAATATATTTTGAGAAAAGGAAATATACTTCCTTCCATTTTAGCTACTAGGGTAATATGGAGAATATTAGCTCGCCAATTACAATTTGACCCATATGCCCATGAAAAAAACTACTCTATGGGGAAATCCAATACTAAGAATTGAGAAAAAGCCTTTTTTTGTGGAAAAAGTGGGCAGAATGTGGTATATACACCTTAGACCAGTTAATATGTACAGATGATGAATTTCTATCTTTTTCCATTCTACATTCTAAATATAACCTATCTGCAGTAACTACACAATGACAATATCTTCAACTCCAACACCTTTTGGTGTCTGTTTTTGGCCCATCTGCAATGAGTGCCTCAGAATCTCCCAGACTGTTAGAGGTAATTATTGGATCTAATGAGAAACCTAAACCAATAACTACAGTGTATAAATACTTAATAGACTTTTATAAAACAGATATTCAAGAACTTGAAGAAATATGGAACAGGGAATTGGAAAGTAAAATACAAGCTAAGCAATGAAATTTTTTACTAGAATCTATAAAATATGTTTCCCTGGATTTGAAATTGAGATTAATCCAACAAAAAATAATATTTAGAATATATTGGACCCAACAACGGTTATTTAGGAAGAAATTGATAAATTCTGATAGATGCTGGAGATGCAACAGTAGAAACGCATCCTTAATACATATGGTTTGGACATGTCCGGTAATATACCTATTTTGGGTAGAAGTTCTTACTTGTATTAATGTAGTTTTGGGAAAATCTCTGATATTTCATGATATTCACATTCTTTTAAATTATATTCCCGCTGTATGGGATCTAACAAAGGGTCAACGAAATTGGATTCTGAGAGCACTTGTGGTGGCAAAAAGACTTATATTAAAAGCCTGGAAAGGTGATCATCCTCCACCCTTCACACAATGATCGGAAGATCTGCAATAATTAGCCTTATTTGAACAAATATCATACAGAAAGCAACTCCGTGAGGATATCTATGTAGATATATGGAAGCCCTTCATTGACTCATTGTAAATGCATAAGATAGTTTATTGTGAACATATATATTATCATACTATTTTGTATTGTATTGACCTTTTGTTTGTCTGTTTGTTTTGTTTTGTTTTCTCGGTTCCGTTTTGCTCATTTTAAACTTTTTTTTCTTTTTTAATGTAATTTAAGTTTATATTGTTATATTGTTAAACATGCAAAAAACCAAAAATAATAAAAATTTAAAAAATTTAAAAAGGGAATGTCAGTCACCAGTTGCAGCTAAAGATGTGACTAGAGAGCCCAATTATACTGGCCTGGATTGGTCTGGACCATGCTAAACAGAGTTGCTTTGAGGTGCAGTATGTCATTTCGGGTCATCTTTGCATCCACATACAAGGATCAAACACACTATAACTCAAGCAACCTTGTTTAACATGATCTAGACCAGTGGTTCCCAATCTTGATTCCTGATGTGTTCTTGGACTAAAATTCTCAGAAGCCTTCAGCATTGCTGGTCAGGATTTCTGGAAGTCATCGCACAAGAACACCCAGGGACTCAAGGTAGCGAACTGCTGATCTATACTGTTCGTCTTTCCATTTAAAGGGAAAGAAAACAAAATCAAAATCTCCCTCCTCTCTTCTCCTCTATGCTTTGCTTAAGCCACTTAATTATCTTGCAGAAAGGAAATATTCCTTCCCACTCCTATGTGGAGAGGAAGGGAGAGGTTGTTGCATTAGCCATGATTTTAAAAAGTTGAAAAGATCCTCTCTCTTCCCCTCCCCTTCCCATTGCTCAAGATCATTTAGTGGCTTAGGCAAAGGGACAGCTTAAGCCATCCACTTTGGTTTGATCCTAGTGATCATATAGGCTGAAGTTGAACCAAAAAGGAATGATCTTACCTGCATGAAAGAAATAGTCCCTGATAGGAACCCAAAAAGGTGTGGGTAAGCGTCAATCAGGGATGGGCTAGGTCACAATGGCATGCACACTGTGTGGTTGCCAGGAAAAGTAGTGAACCATCCTGTCCCCAACCCACAGGACAACCACTTGTCTGACTGAACCCTGAGTTAAAATTTCAGAACACTAAGAAGTCATAGTATCTCACCAAACTACAGATCCCAGGATTTCATAAGATGGAGCCATGGCCGTTAAATTGGTACTATGAAACAGCTGTATCTGTGTAATAAACTCTCAAGTTTATTACAGTCTAGTGAGATCTATCTTCACTCCTTTTGCTTTCTATCTGTAATTTTTCAGTCAGTTGTATAATTCCAGGGAAGTGGCCTTGTCAAGTGGTGGAGAAAGAAGAGCACAGTTCAATACCTTGTACTGCTGCCTTGTTTTCTGTTCTGAGTGTTGAGATGACAACAAGATGAATGAGAAATATTATCATAGCACAACAACCTATACCATTCAGAAGTTATTTTTTAAAAAAAAACTTAAAATATATGTATTAGTTACTTTTGAGAAACAGGAAAGCAAAAGTTACTTTGTTAGCATAATAGTAACCCTTGGAATCATAACTGTAACTAATCACTTTTTCAGTTATCCCTTTCCATGCTAAGATAAGCTTTCTCTGTTTGTTTCCCCCTAGAACTTCCCAGATTCATAAATTCAACTAAGAGAACCTATCAACATTTGACTACTCTTCACAAGATAATGAATGCAGACCTCTCTGAACTCTCATACATATCCAGATTGGCTAAAAGTCTGATATTCCAGAGGTCATGCTTCAGGACAAAGATCCAGTTTTAGCCATTAGCAGCTACAGAGCAAGTAGACAAGGGATACTGCATATGTTATTCAGCTTGATTTTCTCCCATAAATACTTCTAATTCCTCTGATTGAGGGGAAATAGCATCTTTACATCACCATCAAGCAATATCAGTTCCTTCCCTTCTTTCATTCCTGTGCTTTCATTTGTCCAATGGGAGGTTCTTGAAGCATCTCACTCTCTCAGTCCTTCCATGGTGTCAGTTTAATTATTAACATGTCACTATAGTTATGGAAATTTGGTCTAGCATGATCATAGGTTCTTCATTCAGCAAAGGGTTTTGTAGTGTTTCTCTATGGTCCCTCTGTTCTTCTAAAACTCTCATTCTGATGTTATAATCTCAGAGCATGTTATGATGTTTTAAGGCGACATGATTGCCAGCTTCCTGAATGTGGGTTCAAATGGCTGTCACTGTAACAAGTTTTAGACTTTACAATATTATACCTATTAGCTCTGGCATGGGTGCCTGGTACTAGCCAATTAGGGAATTTTGTCACCCAATGATGGTTGCCAGTTGCCACCACATCTCCACTGACTAATGCTTCCAACTATTGCTTGGGTCTCATTTCTATCACCTGGCGCCAGTGTAAATCTGTGGAAGAAAGTGAATTGATTAAAACACTGAAGGAAGAACCAATACACACAGCAATCCTGCTAGGCAGGATATAATGAGAAAGTGTTCCTGGCCAAAAGTCAACCAATGAGATTCAGGGTAGAGTAAAGGATCTCTCTGTTCCTAGCCCAAAACATTAACCACTGCACTGTTGTGTTGCTGTTCGAAGGATTCACTTGGATTGCATGCACTACTTACTAGGGAAGCCCTGGCTAACATAGAAGGCACCATCAATTCTATCATTCACCAGCTTCCCTCAGTCACAAAGATTATATGTAATATAAAAATGGCCTTTCTGTTTTAGGAAAAACCCCAAGGCATAAGGGCTACAGGAAATACATGCAGGAGTGATGAATGAGGGAAAGATTTTACGAGATGTAACTTGTGCATCCATCCTTAGTTTGGAATGACTCCCTGTGTCCGGCAAGCAGAGATTGGAACTGTGACCTTTCTGGAAAACAGCCAGCCAGCATAGGCAGTGGCCATCCAAGTTGCTGGATGCTGTTGAACAACAAGAGGAACTTCCCCCATATCTTTCTATGGTCATTTTAGTTGCCACCATAACTCCTTGACTGCACGATCTGCTTGAATGAGTAGGAAAATACTGGAACAGTAAATCCGTGCAAGGCTCCTCTCCTATGAGGAGGAAAACCAAGAAGTTCTAGCTGAGCAGGAAGCAGCGTTTTTCCCAGGGTTCCATTGCTCACACTATAATTTACACCAGTAACTTGTCCCAGTAACATCTGCACCACTGATATATTATCATGCTACAATCTTTCTCATGTTTATTCAGAAGTAAAGCCAGCTATGTTCCATAGGAGCCATTCCGAGGCTGTTATGCATGCATTTGTACCCTGAATAACCTTCAGGATAGCCAGCTATTCATCTCTGTTTTTCTCCATAATGAAAAGCTTTAATTGAGTTTCACATCCAAATAAGCTTGGCTTGCTAAATTGTAATGCTTTTTTACCTAGTTTTCTGCTTAAATTAAGTTCTTTACAATGGAGTTACTCTGATTTACATCAAAGGCAGAATTTGGCTTAGTGAATTTAACTGTTCGCAGGCTCTTAGAACATTAACAACAAACAACTTGGTTCTGGACCATTAGACGACAGACTGCTTGTTAGTGGTGGAGAGCAATCCATTTTTGTCAGCTTGTGAATGTATTGCATTTCACAGGGTAGATGCAGCAAACTTGTGATTAGTTTTGTTTTTTGGTTTATATAGTTTTAAGGCTAAAGGATAGGATGCAAGGAAAGTTTAAATTGTCTGTGAATATGGGGATACAACAGCTCCCCCTCCTTGGCTCTTTCATTAAATGCTGAGTGATAGGGAAAAAAAGATGTTCTTACCATTAGGAAGGAGGAAATAAACAGTTTGAAAGGAAAATAAAACAAAACCCCACTGCCACGATGAATAGTTTCCAAAAAAGAAAGAAAAGGCAGAAACCCTTGAATTCTGCATTCCATTCTTTTACTGGCACTGCATAGAAGGAAATCCTTGGCTTTGCATTTAGACATGCAGAGCAATCCTATTTCTATTTGTTCAGAAATCCCATCATATTACATGAGTTTTAGTCTAAGTAAGGCCCTGGTCACACAAGGGAAATGTTCTCTAGTTCTTCCAATACTTTCCATATCTCTATTGCACTGATTCTTGGTCATGTGGTATATATACCAGGGTGAACATCCCAACAACTTTTAGCAGTAACAATTGTCCCCCCCAGCCCGGAATAAAGAGACAGACACAGGTTGTTGGGTTAAAACTTGGGCCATAACTTTATTAACTATTTAAACTAAAAACCCCAATCTACAAGGGGGCCTACCGTAGTGCGATATTATCTCCAAATCCGGTGTAGCCTTTACATCCGGATCATTCAAGAGCAAGGCGAGTTCCTATTTCTGAATTGTGCTGTCATCTGTACAGCACGTATTCAGGTGCCTGGTGCGTTGGGTTACCCCCCAATGCCCCAGCCCACCGAGCCTCATGACCCTAGGTGAACTGCTGCCCGGGAGGTCCCCCCATGGAGAAACCACCTCTTGTCAGCAGCCCTACTGGCACCACCTGACAGGGAGATGGAATATTTTTGCACCTTGTGACTTCCATGAACTCACCCCGACTCTTCCCCTCGCACTACCCGCCACAGCATGGGGCTATTTATATGCCCCAAGCCCGCCAACACAGCCGAAAATCTCGGCCCAAAGGCCCCCTTGTAGGTCCCTCATAAAAAAGGCCCAAAACTGCATCAGACAAGTCAACCCCGTCATTTCTGTAAAATTCTGGCTGGCGAACTCTTATGTCCAGATCATAATCAATGACCAATCCAGCCTTTAATGCCCAGCTATTTCACAATTCACACCACGCATTGCACAGTCAATGCACTGAAGATCGCAATCAATCTTCCAAAACCATATCTTGAGGTATGCTTGACCATATCAGACTATGGGCTAGAAATTTGTCCTGTATGGCCTGCAAGACCTCAATCACATGTAATATTAATGACCTGCCTGTTCTGTGCCAAGTCATTTCATCCCCAGTGAAAAAAACAATAAAATTCAGGGGGAGCCTCGCTCATACTCTGGGGTACCAGGTTCTTCAGCTGGTCCCCAAGCATGCCTCCTCTCCCCTACCATTCCGCATGCGGCCCAAGCACCAAGGCCTAAATTGCTGCCCCAACTGATATGCAAAGGGTACTTCACCGCCCAGGGTATATACCGTGGCCACAAAAAGTGACTCACACCAGGTGGCAACTGCCCGGAGTCCTGAAAGAGAACACAAACACTAGCGTCTATTGATGAAGAGAAATATAATTTTTTAACCTGCATGAAGACCACTTGCCTACTTCCTTACTAGTCTTCCTCATATCCACAGTAAGAGCTGCTGCTGCGGATGTTGCAACCATTCCAAAATGAGTGGGTGCTAAATTACAATCCCACAATGCCTGCTGTGCGCAGACCCCAGGAAGGGACAGGCGAAACTGGGACCTTGTGAGGTGAGAGCCATCCTTATGGCAAAATAGATGCCTTGCCGAGGTCACCCGAACTCAACATGGGCAGATAAGGCCCTAACTGGGCAAGGTTCCTCAAATGAAAAATGTCTAAGGCTTACCACCTGACCTCTCATAATTGATCCGACTTAGATTGATGGAGATGAAACAAGACTCTGTCTACGGAGACCAATAAGTCGTCCATCTATCGCTGATTTTTGAATTATCAACAATTGATGCCCTTATCAGCTTGCTAATTCTAAACGTCCCAAAATTGCACAATGCGTCTCTGCTTTAAAAAAATTGACCTCATATTGTCCTGTACAAATCTCCTCTCAAACCTAACCTTACTGAACAAGTTTTGGGGGACATAGGGGTGATGTTATAGGCCATGGTCTACCCAAACCTTTGTAACAGCAAATGCAAAATATTCTGCACATGCAGTTTCATAGCTGCACTGGGAACTAGGAGCGACTGCTAAACTGCTTGCCCTGTTGGCTTCACCCTTCCAATGCTCCATGTCTCCTATCGCAATATCTCAGATTGAGTCTGAGCTTCCTGAACCAACGCCCTGAAACGGTAGAGCTGTTGTTGGGACAGGGCGTCACACAGCTCCCCATTTATGCCAAGCGTATGGCAAGCCACTCCAGGTTACCCTACAAACGGTGCAACGGGAAGGCTCACCAATTGCGTAAAGAGGAGGAAAGAGAGAGAGTAAGAAAAGCTGGGGGGGAGGACAGTGTGGAGCAACTAGCAAATGGTTAGTTGATTGGTGTATTTCTATGGACAGAGGAAGGAAGGAGGGATGCAAATGTCTCATCCTCTCAGTTGAAGAAGGGAAACTAAAAAATTATTCTGTTCACCTTGTGAGAGGGCAAGTATCTTTTGTTGCAGTCTTGGCATTAAAAAAAGGAGAGCTTGGCAGCATGAGAAAGGGTGTTTGTGTCCATTGTACTGTTCTGTGGCTGCAAACTGCTTAGACAGTTTGTGCAACCTACAGAGACCCTGACTTGGAGGCAAGGAATCTTGTAAGGCTTGAGAATTCTATGCTGAAGCGAGGCATCAAGTCAAAACAGTCTAAGTCGATGAAAGCCAAGATTTTGATGAGTATTATTTACACCTCTAGAAAGAGGTGAATAGTTGAAGGCAGAGGAGGGTTGGGGATGATCCTGAGAGTGTAGTTTTATGAGTATCAGCAATATGAGATGTGGAGTTTTGTTTATGCTTGGTCACAAGAGCTGCTGAAGAGCTCTGTGATTTAGGTATCTGGTTGGGAGTTTGATTCTCCACTGTGCCTCTTTGATAGGGACTGGATTCAATCATCCATAGGGTCCCTTCCAGCTCTGCAGTTCTAAGATTATTATTATTATTTCTATTGTTATTCAAAAACACCAGGCACAGTCAAAATTATAAAAACATTGACTGGTATTATATAACAGTCACAAGTTTTAACCGAAAACCTAAGTATCTGTTAAATATCGGCACAGTATGTATGCTGTTCCTAATATTGCCTTTTTTTGTAGCTCTGACGGTGGTGTAATTTCTGAGATCTACAACTGCTTATAGTGCTCTGTGAAATTTCTTGATATTGTTCCCAAAGCTCCAATGACTACGGGGACCACTGACGTGTGTTTCTTCCAGATTCGAGATGTTTTGATTGCCAGGTCTCTGTACTTTGTTAGTTTTTCCAATTCTTTACTTTCAACTCAGGCATCCCCTGGAATTGCAATGTCAGTGATCCAGACATTTCTTCGTTCTATTCCTACCATGTCTGGTGTGTTATGTTCAAAGTGTCATCATTCAAAGTGTTTGGATCCGGAAATCCCACGAGATCTTGACTTCCTTATTTTCTGGCATCTTCTCTATCTGATGTTCCCACAGGTTTTTGGAGGCTGGCAAGTTATATTTTTTGAATCATGACCAGGGCACTAATTTTGCCACTCTATCATGTCTAACTCTATAATCTATTTGTGCAATCTTTGGACATTCACAGATGAGGTGTGACACAGTTTCATCTTTTTCTTGGCAGAGTCGACATTTGCTGTTAGCACTAATTCCTTGGATCTTAGCTTTCACCACGTTGGTTTGGAGTGCTTGTTCTTTTGCAGGAAAAATAAAGCCTTCAGTTTCTTTCTTAAGGGTACTCAGTTTTAGCCATGCCCATGTTGAATTATGATCATGCTTTCCATCAATATTTCTCAGGTGTCGTCCATGTAGTGGTTTCCAGCTGTTTAATTTCTTTTCAAATTGTTTCAAATTCTTTTTTCCTCCTCTACTACCTGCTGTAATCCATGGCCTCCGATTTTACGTGGTAGATATAATCTGTCCACATCACTTTTTAGATGTGTTGGCACTATTTAAAAAAAAATAGATGACAAAAGTTAAATGTCTATGGACCATCAAAATGGGGTACTATATGCCTCTGTTGGCAAGACACCCAAAAGATATTAATCAAGACTTTGTAGTCTATTTCTCTCAGATGTAGGATGCTCCTTCAGGGTCTAGGGCAGTGGCAGAAATTCACCATAGAGTCAGAAGAACCAAATAAATCTGAGCCTGGTTGCCAACGAATGCAAAAGGAAAATGTAGACACGAATATGGAAATGAGGGGAGAAACAAAAAGAGGCTTTACATGGATAGCAGAATTTCTCAAAACATATTTTGTACATGATCCCAAGATTCACCAGATGCTGAAGAATAAATAGTTACCAAGTACCACAACCCTGGCCACCTGCAGATGACCAACTGACTCATACACCGAATTTTACAGGGGTTGCAAACAAGTGTATGAGCAAAAATCCATTTCTAACTCTCCCATCTTTTCCAACTTTTAATATCCCACCCTTTTTGTTTCCACAAATGATCCATGACAGAAGGAAGAATGCAATAGCAGCCCAGTGTATTGGGATTCACAGGACTAGGGGCTCTCTGTCTAGAGATACTGAGTTCTAAGATTCTAAAAAGTATGTTTTGTGTGCTTTTTGGATGACACACGGTTCATTTAAAAAAATGTTGCCCTCTGAGGCATAAGATATTAGAAATGTAAATACACAAGTGATTGTGCCCATCTTAAAAATTATTCATAGCCTATGGAAATTGCAGGTCACCTGGAGAATTATGAAGAGAAGAAAAGCAACCGTGTGGAACATACCCAATTGCTTTTCTTTGAAGCCATTTTGTTCTATAGTTAACAAAAATACTTGGAGCAGTTAAAAAATATTATTTACCCAGTGGACCATAACAGCTTCAAGGCCTGTTGTGCTATTTATTCAATATACCAGTGCTGTTCTTTGAGTTTATCATGTTAAATATGTGTCTTAATCCTAACGGGGCTTCCCTGCCCTCAGCTAACCATAGAGGGTCTTTCAGAAGCAGATTGGGTTTTATAATACATTTTGTAGCCTATACAGAGAGATAAAATGTGTGTGTGTGCACGCGCGCATGTGCATTTCTATGCATGCATGTGTGTGCATGCAATTTTGATAAAATTTAGTAGTTCTGTAGCAATCTACAATTTGTATAGCACTTCACATGTAACACCACTAATCCTTACTTTCTCCTGTTTATCATTGTTTACACTTATCTTTGTTGGAGTTATTTCAACCTTGTATGCTGCCTTTTAGGAGGAAGGGACCTTTCTGGGCTTGAGCGACTGTCACTCAATCAAGCAGCAACCAATTGTTCCTTCCCTGGCTCTGATTTTGAAGAGAGCCATGCCTCTCTGCTTAGCAGTTATACTCCCACTCTTTTAGTCTGCTGGCAGTTAGTTGTGCAATTAGTATGCAGTTAGAATGGAGTCTTCAAGAGTCTATTGGAAGCAGGCCGTGAGTGTGTTGAGGCCTGTTGCTGTAAGCAATCATTTTTCTACTGTATGCTGTTTTTGATCTGTTCAGAACTGTAAATAATGGACCTTTTATTCTTTATCTTACCAATGTCTCAAAAAGAGTCACTGAGACTATAGGTGCCAGTTGATGAGACAATAAAGGGACGGTCTACTCTGGGGAGACTTGAAGCTAATTCTGCTTTGTAAGTCCCTGCACTTCTGTTGTACAGCTAGAGGATTTTTAACCAAAATTCAAAACTCTGCAACAATCTTTCCTTCCATTGTTGCTCCCCTGTGTTTATTTTAGACGTAAGGTTTTTTAAATAGGGGCCTATCAAACCCCTTCTTTGTAAATACCATGTATGTAGGTACTACTAAACAAACAAACAAACAAATAAATAAATAACAACTGTGTAAGTGAGAATAAAAATAATATGCCTACATAAAGAATAAAGACAATGCCATGATCAAGCATGTTATACTGGACAGAGTGTTGAACTAGGACTGGGTTCAAATTCCTGCTTGACCATAGAAGAGCTTATTAGGAGGATGGTAGTGGTGAACCACTCCTTGAACATCTCACATACCTTAACGAGCTTATTAGGGTCATCTCGAGTTGGAAACAACATGATGACACATCTCAACAACATGAATATGGAAAGAAGCAACACAGGAAGCTGTCTTTAGACCAAATGAGATGATTTGGTCAGTGGTTTGATTCAGTCTAAGGCAGCTCAATATTGTCCACACAGTCGTATGTGTGGCTTTTCGTGGCTCATTAACATCATCTTCTGAGATGCCAAGAGTTGAACCTCATCCCTTTTGCTGGGATAAACATGTGTACTACCATGTCAACAAGATGGACTTCCTAAGATAGTGGGTTGCTATCTGATGGATCATGGCAGGAACAGGATTTGAACAGGTGGGATGCCAGGATGGCAGCTTAGTTGTGTACTATAACTGGATTCTACCTAAGTTGCTTCCCAGCATTCTTGGTGTCATGTCAAGGGATAAATCCTGGAAAAAGTGGCAGATTCACTCATGTGACCATACCTGCAGGCTTTCCCATTACCTTCCAACTTTCCTTAATAGTCTTGAGAATTGGGCCTAACACATGTACAAAAGAGAATTCATTTGCTGAGCCTAAATACATTTGGCCCTAATACGTTACCTAAATGAGAGACTTATCTGGAAATCACGTGCAAGCTGCTTTGAGCTCTTTGAAGGAAGACAGAGATCTATCAGCCTAACTACCGGCCACTGAGAAGTATGTCGTGAAAGGATGGCTTGAATCTGATCAGGAAATGGCACTGAATGAACGATAAGGTCCATGATCCTCCCCAGCTCATGTTTGTCAGTGTAAATCTCCTGAAATTGCTGTCTGTAGGGGCTGGAGGGGAACACAGTGCTGTGGTGTCTCTGTCCTGCCCTCTTCTTTGTTATTTTGATTCTTTCCACGTGTCCAGAATTGAGTGCCTAAATTTCAAAGAGCAATAAAGCACCTCTGCAATTAACAAAGTTACTCTTCCTTTGCCATCCACGCAATTGGAAGAAAAGCATAGCCCTAAACACTTGCAATATATTTGGGGATGGAGCTCTGGTTGATTGCAGCAATAAAGATGTTAGTGGGGAGGTATGCTTTCCACCCCCCTCCTA
The DNA here is from genome assembly GCA_037013535.1 of Intellagama lesueurii. NCBI lineage: Eukaryota > Metazoa > Chordata > Lepidosauria > Squamata > Agamidae > Intellagama > Intellagama lesueurii. The sequence goes on from JBAJHW010000004.1 coordinate 144,986,354, forward strand.
AGATTTAGTGAATATGACTCAGCTGAACAACAAAAGAATAAAACAGCTACTTTGGTACAAAGCTACAAGTTAATTCAGGGAGGGAGGCCCTTTTTGAAATCTTCCTGTCCCCTCCCCTTCACTGCAAATATCACATGGAATTAGTTCTAACCAAGAGTTGCTTCTGAAATCCACTACTCTGAGGGCACAAATCAGATGAGACACGGGCTTCACAATGCAGATGATTGTTTTAGCAGATGATAAAATGTTGCCCCTCGAAAGATGCATTTTTCCGCATCTCTGCACAACCAACATACAAATAAACCACATGTGCATCACTCAGTGAGCAATCAGTAAACAAAAACAAAGTAATTTTTAATTTGCAGAATTGGGAAACCTAACAGCAGGAAAAACAAGCATCCTTTAATTCTTAAGGGAGCTCTGCTTCTAGTTGTGAAGCTAGCATTCCATCTGTTTCTGTGCCAAGTTTAAATCCCTCTTTATTCATCCATGTTAACGCTGAATTACGATCTTCACATCTCTTTTTCCCCCTGAAAGGGTGCTTTTCTTTAATGCCTAAATGGCAGGCAACATGGACCTTTCCACATGGGAAACAGCCATACTTCTTGAATGCAGTTGGTGCATCTGCTGGGGAATCTCACTTCAGCTCATTTGTGAAGAATTTAGCAAAATCCAGAAATTTCTCTATATTGGGAACAGAAAAATAACTTAGTGTTCAAAAAATATGAGTATGTTAGAAAACACAGATTTTCCCCATCCCCAGGCGAGGACCATTTTATTCTGAATTTAAATGTGCAGACATTGGAAAGGGGCGAGTCAAGAGTAACTTGCACAGAAGCTTCATGGAGAGCTTCCTCTGAGGGTGAGGAAGTTTGCTGAGGCTCTGCAACTGTCAGATGGAATAGAATTCTCCAGTCACAGTTCTACACAGATGAAGTAGAATTTCCCATTGTCCAGAGAAAAGCTGGTGAAGCTGTGAATCATGAAGATATACCGGGCTTTGGTTTGGAGGGATGTTTTAGGGGTCCAGGCTTTCACCATGACACTTTTATACTCCAGCATAGAATCTAGAAATTATTACTTAGATAAAACAATGGATGTCAACTGGGAAGCTGTGGTTTTAAATTCCTATGAGTTCTCCTGGAATAAGCCTACTCAGCCTAACACAAAATTGTTGTAAAAATGGGTGGGGGGAGGTGTGAGAGAATTAACCTCCCCCTGGTGGAAGAACAAGCCCACAGGACAATCTGCTGCCAGAAGAGGTCAGGGACAAGATGATGCTTATGTTATGTACAAAATCCAGCTGGAGTTGCAATAGAATATTACTTCTGAACTACTGACAGGTAGTACTCCTGAGGCCAATGGGCTACTGATGAAGCTCAGGACAGGCTAGTCCAGGGAATTTAGGGGAGCAAAAAGGCTGAAACACTTAATCCATACCCCCCCCATCTACTTGAGGTGAACACCTCACTCTCTTTAATGGTGGCGGGCATCAGCTGGATACAAATATGACCAATACATTTGCTTTATAGCTGTTTTTTCTTGATTGCTTCTCAGCACCCCAGATCAGGTTGGACATGTTTGGGAACAGATCAATTGGCAGAGTTGCAGGATCTCTCCCCATCCCCCATTTGCGGTCAGTAATTTTTAAATTGCTTTTGTCCAATCAAATAGCTGTGGTAACTTTCCAAGGACTGAAAAAAGAAATATTTCGAAGACCCAAAACTCCTAGCAGGTTTGTTCCAGAATTTTTAAAAACCTGAAGAAGAATTCTTAGAAACAAAGAAAAGAACACTAACTACATATATCTACTAATTATTCAAATTATGTATGTGAGAGCAACATTTTCACAGGCAAGTAATGGTGGTGGCCCCTGGATGTGTGTGGGAGGAAGGATGCGACCAGCCTCCCAGTCCATTTCAGCTGGGAAGATCTGTGCTAGAGAGTTTAATCTAGTAAAAGTTCCAAGTGCAAGATGGTCATGGGCATGTCAGATGGCATCAGGGAAAATGGCAAAAGTAATGCTGTGACCTCATCGTATGGCTCTCATGATTCTAATCTCTGGCTACAGCTTTCACTTATCATCCAGAATCCAGCCTCAAAACATGCTGAATAATTTAACAAGTACAATATGTTCTGACCCAGCAGCTTGCAAAAGTTGCAGCCCTGACTTTTATTCAGAGAAGTCACCAAATGGTGGAAATGTCAAGTTCTTCCTTAAAGTGCATCTTCCCTTGGATTCCCTTGGCACACATAGCACTGATTTCCTCCCTCCCTTCCCTCTGCTAAAGATGTTTTGTTTTCCTGCTTTTCATCAGGGTGGGGTTGCCATGGCAATAAAGTAGGAAGCCTTAGTGGATTTCACCTTTGCTGTCTTGCCTCATATGGTGCTGTCTCCTCAGAGCAAAGATGGCGGATGCAGTGCACATACAGATAGCTGATTTCAGATCTCTTCCTTGACTGTGCTTGGCAGTTGATCTCCTGAGACTCCAGAAGCAGCACTTCACAAACTGGCATTCATCTTCCCTTCCTTTAATGACCACCATCACTTGTCTCAATTGTTTTATGAACTCGCTTTGAAGATGGACAAAGCTTTTCATGAAAGGCTCTCTCTTAGTACAAACAAGGGCATTTCGATTAAGTAAATTGTCAGGCTCCGTCTAGTTTCTCCCAGCATGACTTTGGGGTAAATGAACAGTGAACGTACTACAAGAAAAGGATTAGGCACTCAGAACATTCAAAGTCAATGTCACGGAAATATCATCACAAAAGCCCTCTTAACTTGAATCTAAGATCCTGTTTAGTGCTAGCATTACACTCTAATGCTCCTTCTAGGTGTTATGGACTTCTGTGAGTGGGATGAAAATCACCTTCACAGACTCATGAACTCCTTCTGCTTGAACTCATCAGCACATTGAATCCAGCATCCAAGGATCAGAAGATAGGATTCCCCCACCAGTGTTCCAAAGGTAAACCTCCCTGACCCATCCCACAGTATGTAGGAAATAAAGATCAACAGTAAGTGGGGTGTGGAGTACCAGAGGATTTCTGTGGGAAAAAACTCACTTTCTTTGAGGACTGGCTCACATATTCATATTTAAGCTGTCAGAACAAAAACTTTTAAGAGATGACTTGCATGTGTGAATGAACCATCCATAACAAAGCTGTCACCACAGTCAGACATTCTTTGGAGGGCTTCCTTGGTTGCTGCTCCCAGGCTGTGGGATTCTTTTACCAAAGAATGATAGGCTTGGTCCCCTCCTGTTGCTCTCCCTAGCTTTCTGACAGGCAAAGATCTGTGAGCTGTGCTGCTATAGAAGGGCTCATAGCCAGTTGGGTGCTTTTCTCCCTTTCTCAGCTGCATCTCATGTGCTAATTAATCTGTTTTATATTTTAACTGCCTTTGTTTTGTTTTATTTTAGCTTTTTTGGCTGCCTTGAATTCTGTTCTTTGGGAGAAATAAGGTATAAAAAGCATTCAAATTATTGTAATTATTTCTTGGTAGCACTCTTCCAAACACTATGATTTTCAATGGAATTAATTCACATATTTAACTTCCAGTGGTGACAGGAGAATTAATACACACCCACACATATGGTAAGAGCATAAATGACAGGGTTAAGCATTTTTCCTGGTCAGCCTCACCCCAACCAATGGCATATGGGCCAACCTTGTTCCCTGTGACTACCTGCTTGGCAGCCATCCGTAGGCTGGCACTTGTTCCTCACATGAACCCTGCACACATGTTTTCAGTGCATGAGGGAATGGAATGGAATCATATGTCATGAAGGATTGTATGAATTTAACTCTGAAAGATCCCCTAATGCTCCAAGTCTATTTGGCTTTGTGGTGAATTTCACTTACACACAGCACCCTTCAAATTTTGGGTAGGCTTCATGTATAACTCTAGATTTACATAGTCACTATAAATAATGGCCCAATTGCACTTGATTGCCACATCTTTAGTTTTGTTGCAGCCTGTGTTCTCACTGCAACATATTGAGATGTCAGCATTGAAGAAAGTTACTGCTGGGAGCTGTTCATGAGCCACATCAGCAGAAGCAAGAAACAAGTCTTGTACGAGGGGGTGCTGACAAGTATTGAGCCTTACCCAGAAAAAAATTGAGCTAGGAAGCTGTAACTGCCACACTATTCTACATATTCCCCCAGGAAGTCAATGCACTTGCGACATCTGTCCTGCAGCTTCTTAAGTCCCTGCAAATAAAATTCTTCCAACTGCTGGTGTAACCACTCATTTGCAGCATTAGTTGCCTCCAGAACACTCCCAAATCGTTGTCCCTTTAGGTGTTTTTTTAGTTTGGGGAACAGATAATAGTCAGAAGGAGCCAGGTCAGGAGAATAGGGTGGATGGGACATCACTTGAAAGCCTAAGGACGTCAGTTTTGCCATTGTTTCACCTGCAGTGTGTGACGAGGCATTGTCATGCAACAGGATGACACCTTTGGAGAGCTTTCCTCAATGTTTTTCCTTGATGTTTTGCCTCAACTTCATCAATAAAGCACAGTAATATTTTGCATTGATGGTTGAACCCTGTTCAAAAAACTGTTGCCATTTGCTTCTGCACCGACCTTTGCACTCGGAACTTCTTTGGCCTGGGGGAACCACTGTGCCTCCATTCCTTAGACTGTTCCTTTGTCTCAGGGTCATAACAGTAGATCTATGTCTCATCATCAGTTACTGGTTTGCCCAGGAAATCTGACTCATTTCTTGCAAAATGTTCCAAAACAGCCACCGATGACTCCACACGTTTCCTCTTTTGTTCGGTTGTCAAAAGTTTGGGGATCCACTTTGCTGCCAGCTTTCTCATTTCCAAGTCATTGTGAATAATGGCACCAACTCTCTCACATGATATTCCCAGATATGTAGCAATACTTTTGGCTGATATTCGGCGGTCCTCCATGGATCATGTCATGGATGGCTTTCACATTTGCAGGCAGAGACAGAAAAAGGCCTTCCACTGGGTTTCTCACTATCAACACCGAAATGGCCGGTTTTAAAATTGACAACCCAACGTTTAACTGTTGCATGTGAAGGGCCACTGTCACCCATAGTTTGTGACATTTCATCATGGATCTGCTTCGCACCTTTCCCTTGGAGAAACAGGAACTTGATTATGGTCCTATGCTCTTCCACATTGAACTTTTCTGGATGTGCCACCATGTTCACTTTGGACCTGAAAATGAAAGTTAAGTTAAAATCATAGGTAGTTGATTTTTGCACCGTTGAATATAGACAAATTGGGCAATACACTCTGCAATTTACAGCTTCCTAGCTCAATTTTTTCTGGGGAAGGCTCAATACTTGTCAGCACCCCCTCGTATATTACACGTTGGTGTTTTATTTGCATGCTGCTTATTGTTTGAGTGACTGGGAAGGATTTTCTGGGCTGGGGTGACTGTCAATCTATCCAGCACTAACCAACTGGTCCCTCCCACCTCTGAATTCAAAGAGAGTCCCACCTCTGTGCTGAGTATTCATTTTTCCTCTCTTTAGTCTGTTGGAAGCAGTGGTTGTTAGTCTGCTATGGATGTGTTCACAAATGTAAGTAGTGAAACATTTTTATTCTTTCTCCTACAAATGTCTCAGAGTGAGTTATTGAGACTTTTAAGTGCCAGTGAGAAAGGGGTGAACTATCTGGGGAACTTGTAGCTATTCTTCTCTGTGAGCCAGTGATCTGACTGGCAGTGGAAGATGTGAGATTACCTCTTTCACCCTCCTCATATGTTTATTTAACACATGCACAATACTTTTATAGCCCTATTAAGACTACAACATGCAAATCACTGGCAAAGCACCTTGCATTTCATATCAAAACAGGTGTTAAAGGGAAAGCACATATCCTCTGATTGACTATTTTTCCTTCCCATGAGAGTGTTTCTTCAGAGATACTTGCCTCTGCAATCAGGTTTGCAGGTTAAGCCTCTGTTTATTTTTCAGTGAGCATCGCCCAATAAAGCATGCTAAACACAAGATACAGAGCTGAGGAAAATCACTTGGTATAACAAACAGACATCTTTCACCACTTATGGGAATACCTCCAGGAAAAAAAAAGAAAGCTAAACTGATTGTCTAATTTGACTGAACATTTTAGAGAAGGAAAAGTAACATCACAAGCAACATTCACTCTAATTTTCAACCCCTCTGGGTAGGGCTCCGTGCCTTTTGCATGCAACTCTGTCCCCGGATGACTCTGCCCCCCCCCCCGGGTTCCACCACAACCAGAACCAAAAGGGCTGGAAATGTTCGCTGTGGTTGCATGGAGGAGGAGGAACGTTGCACGGAGAGGGTGCAGCACTCTGTGCTCACACAGCCATGCACCTTAGAGGGAACCTTGATCACAAGCCTTTACATTTAAAACAGTTATTTACTATTGCCTGTACTGATTTATCTTTTAGAGTCTTTACCGCTCAAATTACAGTAACTCTATTCTCAACATGCAAGTATACAGATGTGTACAACCTCCCTGAGGAATTTATCAAACCTCTTATAGCTGGCATCAGAATTGTAAGGGATACTGTATGAGGGAAATGCCCTCCCAGTTTGGTTCCAATTTTTGCTTCCATATGAACCTTCAGGAATGACTATGTGGAAAAAACTGTGACCTTGCTTCAAATTGTGAGGAGATGTTTTATAATGGCAGCCTGTGACAGATTATATGACCGTGCTCTCATAGGAGATGTACTTGAACGACTGACCCTCAACCTAAGGGAGAAAGCTAAATCCATCCATTCGGGATTTTCAAATGCTTGCAGGACTTTTTAACAAAGTGAAGCCTGATTTGACTGGGACAAACGTCAAGACTTTACTTTGGAAACAAACCCCGTCTATGTAGCCTTAGGCCTCAGTCAAACAAAGCATTGTAAACCCACTCTTAACATTTCACTGTTCCATTTGGGGCAGTGGAGACATTCAGTGCCTGAAAGCTCAGTACACATTATTGCAGTGTTTTAATGGCTTGAAATTGAGGTTTCCCCATCTAAAGAAAAGGGTAATGATAGGGCCAGAGTTGTGCACAAAGGAGACATGAGGATAACTTCTCAATGGCATTCTGTGAGAATCTTAGATCAAGAAAGCAGCACAGGAATGCAGAGTTAACTCCTATTCCTGCAAGTAGCAAAATTATGTGGGCAGAAAAATTAGGTACTAAGAGGTAAAAAAACACCATTAAGTTAGAATTAAGGGATGGCAAGCTCACTACTTACACTGTATGGCTTAAATTTAATATATCATAGACTCCGTGAGCTACAAACCTCCCACTTTCCTATTGCCTACAACTGAGGTATATTAGTACTTACCTTGTTTTACTTGGTCTTGGATATATTACATATATTGAAACACAATTTCCCATTCCATCTGTGGATCAACTGCCCATATTTACAAATAACTGTCTCTCTTCTCTGGTTTCTATCTGTCGTGAATTGTTGTTCCCCACTGCAACCCTTTCTGCCCCCCAAAAGTCTGCTCTGGAGGCCTGGAAAACTCTTTAGAGCTGGTTTCTGGGCAACAACAATGGCCGTAAGAATGGGAGGGTGATTATACTGTGCTAGTGCTGCAGCACTAGGTGCAATGCTGGATTTTAAGCTTTAGCCTTTGGGGCATGTTATAATTTTGTTGCTGTGAGTAACAGAAGTTGTCATCCTTCATCTTCTTCCCTGGCTGAAATCTCTGAGGGGAAATGGCAAGTGCATATTTTCTCTGGCGCATGTGCACTTTTCTCTAGAAGTTAAACCCAGGCATCTACACATCCATTCACCAGACTGCTAGTACATAGCTTCAGCTCTGTGGTAAGCAGGCCACCTGGACAAGCACAGATTCCACAGGAATTGTGTTCCTTTACCGTTTCTAAGCATGTCAGAGAGAGAGAGAGAGCATGCATCTCCTGAGCAATGGGACACACTTCTGTTGTTTCTTCATATTACATTCAGGACTCAATCACACCTGCCAAAAGAACACGCTACACCAATTTGGCCATTATTTAGATCATTTCATTAATTTCCATTCACATGATGCAACATCAATTCATTTGTCCCAGTAAGCGGTTTATATTCCCCTCGCCGGGAGGGTTGTTTTAAATTGTACCGATGATGAATCACTTCATTCCTTATCATTTCAGTGTGTGTGAATGTTGCTGTTGATTTATTTCCTTTGCAAAGGGGTTGGGTTTCTGGGTACTGTGGCCACTGCTTCATACCCTTTTAAAATATATATATTTTAAAGGGATATCACTAAATAGCTAGTAGCAGCCACTGGCACTGCTGCTGCCACCACCTCTGCCATACAAAAAACCAACATTAATACATTGCTAAAAAGGAGACAGCCTTCCCCTACTCCCTTGTGGGTGAAAGAGGGCTTGAGTGTTCCTGCTTTGAATTGTAAAGAAAAGAGCATTGCATTTTTTTAAAAAACCCTGGTCTTGACAACTTTGCAGTCTTTCAAAACCCGCTTCCTCCTCCCGACTCTGTTCAAAAGGCAAAAGAAAAATGAAAGCCAATAACTGGGAGGAACTGATCTGCAGGGAAAGTGAGTAAAGGAGGGGAGGGAAAAGGGGAGGGGGAGAGAAGACACTGCTTCATTGATATATCACCTTTGGTAATTTTGTAAAAAGGGACAAGGGAGGGCTCATTGCCCACAGAAACAGCAGAGAAAATGAATTGATACAAATTTAAAGAGAAGTGTAGCCTGCCATAACAGTTCAAATAGAAAGAAATGAATCAATACTATTAAAAACAATGTGAACACTCCCGCTGATATATATACCACGTGACAGCTGGAAAAAAATGTATCGCTATAACAGAGATATGAAAAGAATCGGTATAACTGGGGTTCTTTTCTCAGTTATTGAACCGTCAGCTGAAAATGACCCAGCTTTCCCCCTAACACTCTCTGTGTGTAACTGAGGAGGCAAAGATGGAGAGTTTGCTTACAACAAAAAGCAGGCGACTGATAACCCAATTTACGTTTGTGGGTCTCTTTTTCTATTTCTGACTAAACACAGAGAGATTCTGACTCTTTTTTTTTCCACTGCAGATGTAAATGACTCGGTATCAAGACACTGTCTAGCACATAGACTACCACTTCACATACTCCAACTGTTAAGACATATGAATGATTAACTGTGATGATATATTAGGAGCACTTATTGCTTAATAAATTAATTTGTAATAAAGTAAAAAAATATATCGAAGGGGCAGAGGAACTAGAGACCAAATTGCTAACATGCGCTGGATTATGGAGAAAGCCAGAGAGTTCCAGAAAAACATCTACTTCTGCTTCATTGACTATGCAAAAGCCTTTGACTGTGTGGACCACAGCAAACTATGGCAAGTTCTTAAAGAAATGGGAGTGCCTGACCACCTTATCCAGCTCCTGCGAAATCTATATGTGGGACAGGAAGCAACAGTTAGAACTGGATATGGAACAACTGATTGATTCAAAATTGGGAAAGGAGTACGACAAGGCTGTATATTGTCTCCCTGCTTATTTAACTTATATGCAGAATACATCATGCGGAAGGCTGGACTGGATGAATCCCAAGCAGGAATTAAGATTGCCGGAAGAAATATCAACAACCTCAGATATGCAGATGATACCACTCTGATGGCAGAAAGTGAGGAGGAATTAAAGAACCTCTTAATGAGAGTGAAAGAAGAGAGCGCAAAAAATGGTCTGAAGCTCAACATCAAAAAAACTAAGATCATGGCCACGGGCCCCATCACCTCCTGGCAAATAGAAGGGGAAGATATGGAGGCAGTGACAGAGTTTACCTTCCTGGGCTCCACGATCACTGCAGATGGTGACAGCAGCCACGATATTAAAAGACGCCTGCTTCTTGGGAGGAAAGCGATGACAAACCTAGAAAGCATCTTAAAAAGCAGAGACATCACCTTGCCGACAAAGGTCCGCATAGTCAAAGCGATGGTTTTTCCAGTAGTTATGTATGGAAGTGAGAGCTGGACCTTAAAGAAGGCTGACCACCGAAGAATTGATGCTTTTGAATTGTGGTGCTGGAGGAGACTCTTGAGAGTCCCCTGGACTGCAAGGAGAACAAACCTATCCATTTTGAAGGAAATCAACCCTGAGTGTTCACTGGAAGGACAGATCCTGAAGCTGAGGCTCCAATACTTTGGCCATCTCATGAGAAGAGAAGACTCCCTGGAAAAGACCCTGATGTTGGGAAAGTGTGAAGGCAAGAGGAGAAGGGGACGACAGAGGATGAGATGGTTGGACAGTGTCATCGAAGCAACCAACATGAATTTGACCCAACTTCGGGAGGCAGTGGAAGACAGGAGGGCCTGGCGTGCTCTGGTCCATGGGGTCACGAAGAGTCGGACACGACTAAACGACTAAACAAAAAAAAATGTATCAGACTGAGAGGAAGCCTCAAATGTGTATGGGGGCTAGAGACCCTGTGGCAGCAATTTCTATTGTTAGAATAGTGGATGTACAAGTATTTAGCTGTCATTTAATCTATGATGATTGGATGGAGAATATAAAATTCCATGCCATTCCACAGACAAAATAGGAAACCTTTGTCTAGACTTCAGCTATTTTAGATTGCAAATGTAAACTGATAGGACTTAAAGCCTCCTGGACACACAAGACCTGTCCTGCCATTAGGCAAAAGGAACAAGGTGCCATTGGGGAGCAGCAGGGGCAGATGCTGAGCTGTCCTTGTGAGCACAATGACCATTTTCCTAGAGAATACAGAAATGGGTATGCACACGGTCTGTCCTGACACTCTGAACTAAACCACTGCCCTCAGGTGTGGTGATGGACACTCTCTGGTTGCCATGACTGAAGTAAGATGTGACTACTAGTCCAGTCAGCTTCTGTATGGATTAGAATGGAGGGGCAGCATTCTGTCTTGGACAGCATGATTTCTTGGGCCACCCTATCTTTATGTGGTTGCACATGTACACACATAACAGAGTTCATGCAGAAAACTAAATATCAGGTGGTCCTAAGTTAATAATTTCCTGTGTTGAAATGAAGGTACGAGCATGTACTCCTATCTTTCTTGTGAGCTGGAACAGACTGAGAGGCATTCTCTTCAAAATTTAAAAAAATAATAATAATCCCAGCTCCTTCTGCCATTAAGTTAATGATTCAAACATGTGGAGTCCAGATGTGTGGTGTTTATTCTTGAAGGGGAGTTGGGGCAGACCTTCCTGTTCCTGAAGTATAGACCTTCCTGTTCCTCTGTATTCTCAAGCATTTCATAATTTAATCCACCATGTCTCACACTTTGCACTTCCTTCCTTCCTTATAGCACCGGCTCTTCCACTCTGCTGTTTCTTGTGACTGAAAACAGGGCTCCGTCTTCCTTCTGTCACTGGAGCAAAAATGTACCAAATGTCTAAGGCATACCTGCACAACCTGTAACTCACTAGCCCAAATGCAATCCAATAGGAGGGCGGGTTCACTCACTAAATTTCCTATCTTAGATAATCCTGATCCCAAAAGGTGGGAGACAAAATGAAAGATCTTTGAAAGAGTATGCTTGGCACAGTGATTCACTGGTTGCAGAGACCTAGCCTTCCAAACTGGCGGGCATTTCTATCAGCTACCAAAATATAGACTTGCTAAGAAACCACTGGTCTGTATCATCTTGCATCATTCACCACAGTACCACAACACTGCTTGATATCCTAGACTTAGAGGAATCACTCAGGCTCTCAGTACACAAGAGACTGATTTCACATCTGGAAGCAGCCCACCCTTAGAAGAAAAGGTCTGCCCATTTATTCTAACATGAACTTACTTCAATCTGTGTCTGGTAAACTAGATGGCTTTTGCTTTGTAAAGATAGCATCATTTTGTTTGTCTCTCTCTCTCTCTAATGTCTCAGGCAGGTAGAACTGGAAGATTAGAATCCCCTGAAGGATAACATTGTAAGAGGAGGAAATATATGTTTTCCTTACCTGGTGATCTGAACCATAAATGCTACTTTTATATACTGCAGAAATTCACATACTAATGGATATAACTCTCATTGAAACATTGATGAAGTGATAGGCTATGTGTGGAGATATATTACTACCAGCACAGATGTTTGGAGTTAGTTGTACTTTTGAACAACATTTTGGGAAACTGTTTATGTTTTAGAATTTGGATTTTACTTCTAGACTGTTTTTCATTTGTTTGTTTCTCATAAGCAGATGTTTCCTTCCTGGCCTCTAACCCTAACCCTAACCCTTCTATTTAGTTTTTAAAGAAACTAATTTTCTCCAGTAAAACACTCCTGTATTTTTTGCCACCATAACAGTGCTCCATAATATTTGGCTCTCTTGGATGTTCACCTTAATGTAGTGAGGGATTTCAGCATACCATGAAACTGAGGGCAATACTGTCAGGAGGCTAGACTTTCTCAAGGGTCTGCACTCCTAGCAGGATCATCCCAAGGTGGAATGGTCAAAGGTGAGAGAGGTGTAACCAGATGGGTATTTAGCAGGCTGTTGACAGCAGTCCCATGACATAATCACAGAAGTGAACCAATTCATCTCCAGAATGTTCCTACCCACACTTTTCTGAGCTCCTGTTAGGAACTTTTACTTCTTTGGTGTTGGTAAGATCGCTCTGTTTTGGCCCATTTACATCACATGTAATTGCTGGGAACAAACCAAAAGTGAGTCTTCTGCCTTTTGCCAATATCATGAAGTGACTTAAGAAGAGTGCCAATTTGTGACATTGGCAAATTGAACATTTTCTCCATTCTGTGAAGGGGCTGAGGAAGTGGAGGGGGGAAGTGTGTTTTAGGACAGTGAATATGCACTACATCATTTTAAAAGCATCATTAGGTATCTGTGTTACAAGTTGTGCTGTTTTTTAAATGCTGTAGCACATATTCACTGCTCTAATACACAATGTCTTTTTCACTGCCACCTGTTGACACACTCTGTCAGCCACTGAGCTCGGCACCTGCTTATCTAGCACAGGAATGGGCAACATGAGGCCCTTCAGATGTCATTGGACTCCAGCTGCTGTCATCCCCCATCATTGCCTATGCTGGCTACAGCTCATGGGAACTATAGTTCAAAAGCATTGTGAAGGCCACTACCTGACCAACCCTGACACATCAGTGAGAGGGGGATCTCAAAAAAGAATCTCACAGGACCAAAGAGATTAGAAGGATTTATGCCTGGTACATTTCATCTCACAAATAGCCACTTCACATATACATATGCATGTGTGCACTTCATTTTTTTTATGACAGGCAGATGAATATGTGAATGGAGTGTAGTCTGGAGTTTTATTTTGTTTTGTTATGTTTTGTTCTGTTTTATTTTGTTCTGTTCTGCTTTGCTTTTTGGACTACAGCTTTCTAAATACCCCCAGACAGCATGGACTCTGAGTGGATTCTAGGAACTTCTCCAGGCTGTGAACTCTACTGAATAATGCTGTGTTTAATCTGAATTGGAATGATCAGAACCCTATATGTGTGGTTTCCCCCTTGATCTGTCATAGCTCATTCCAAAATGTACATGAGCATTAGTAGCCATTAAAAAGTTATCATGAATGTGTAAACCAGACCAAATCACTTCATATCCTCACTAATATTTTTCTGTAAACGGTACTAAACTGCAGCTAGTCACAGATGAGGTACATGATGTTTCATTCCATGTTGAGATAGGGATGTGCGTTCCCTATTTGACTCACCCCCACCTTCTATAAAAGGAGATGCTGTTTCTAGAAAAAAAAAAGCTTTCCTTTTCAAGAATCTAATGAGATTCATCACTATGCTAAAATGTGCTTGTGAGTATTTTAATCATTATTGCTCATTTGACTGCTGTGTACAATCAATAAACAAGCTCAAACATCTGTTGCCCAGAAAAGTGAAACAAATGCATTAAACAATGTTCCATGTACATGTTATTAAGGAAATGGATTCTCTAATCATTTGGGGGGGGGGGTCAGGGAGAAGAGTGGAGATGGAAAATAATGCCAATCAATTCTCATATGAAATATTCCTCAAAAAGAGATATTTCTGGATCTAGTTGTCATACACGTAACCAATTTTCATATTCACAAGAATCTGAATTAATGATGGAATTTTGTAAATTTCAAGTGATGTCCACCTAGGCAATCCAAAGAGACATTGATTTGAAATTTTGATGTCTCACAGATGTCCCCGGTTTGACATATCCAATTTTGAAAATTCAGTGGATTTTCAGTGTTTGCTTGCATATTTGCTGAACCTATTAGATTTAGAGGGGGGTGTATTACATACATCTTAAGACTTCTGTGTGTCTTGTCTGAAATGATCCAGGCACTGCGACTTGACAGGTTGCTATCAAGACATTTTCTGGCACATGTCAAGAAAATATTCCCCACCCTCTCTATCTTCTTGTGAAGATATATGAGCTGCTTTCTCAGAGGGATTGCAGAGCTGAGAAGGTGGTGGCAGGGAAAAGGAAGGAGTCCCAGCTCCTAATGATCATAGGTTCTATGACTCTGTTCTGAGGTGTTTTGTAATTTTTCTTCAATGACAAGAGAGAACTAAAGCTACAGTTGCTTTTCAGTGCTGAAAGCGGGGTTGAGCTTGGAAGAAGGTAAGAGATAAGGAAAACGTTGAAATTTGCGTGCATACCCTGACAATGATTAGATTGTTAGGTAATGTGAACAAATACCATGGTAGTGCTATGGTAACTAACATTGGCCTCCCTTGCCCAAAGCAACAGGGACTGTGGCCACTGATGATTTTTTTCCTCCTGGAATGACACAGTGGCTTATATATATGTCAGGGCTAGCTTAGCCAAAGACATTTTGTTGCTCAGGGGAAAACAAAGGGAAAGATGACTCCCCTCTCCCCCTTAAGTACTGAAGCTATCTGGACTGGGAGTAAAAACTTCCTTCAGTGTTTTCAAGGGAACAGTATTTTCCCTCACACTTGAGACTGCAGGTTAGGTTAGTGAGCTCAGGACAGGTTGTGAGGCATCCACAGCTCTGTACTGCAACTGAGGGAAATAGCCACAGAGTTCAGGAGGACCAATCCGAGCCTTTCACTCCTGTTACTCCCAAATCTACCACACAAGGCAATCACTTCAGTCTGCTTCATAGTAGGAACATCCCTGATAAGCATTTAACAGATGTGAATCTCAGCCTCTGACAAACAGAAGGGAATGTTATTTGTACAGCATTTCTTGTAAATGTAAAACCAACTATTCTGGTCACAGACCTATGGTAAGGTTTTCATTTTCGTCAGGAAGACAGGAAGTTACAGTGCAAGCCTATACACATGCACTCAAAAATCTCATTGAGTTCAATCACGCTCCGCAGCGGTAAGTAGATTGGTATAGGACTATAGCTGTAAGAAATCTGGAATAAACTTAACCTCTTTAAGCAAACTCCCCTGTGCAAATAGTGATGCATGCTTATTTAAGAAAGATATGAATTTTAGATTGGGAAATTTTAAATTTAAATCAGCCTTTCTAAATTTTGAAGTTGGGAAGGCAAATTATAAATATTTCTGCAGCACAAATATTGTATGTGCGTATTTGAAAAAAGCAAAGTGCTAAGATTAAATATCATACACACACAGAGAGAGAGAGAGTCATCATCTTAGTATCCCTTATTTCTGAAATTTATTTTGGGAAGTGTTACAATGGGGGAGGCTTGAAATCATTCTAAGCCACATATCTAAAATACCCACAAGTCTAATACATGCAAGGGGGCACCTTGGGTTGAATGTATTATGGATTCAGAGCTGTCATCACTCTCTTTGTGATTGCTTCTTCACTTGCTCATGTAGAAAGACAAGCAGAACACAAGGTGCACTCGTCAGGCATTAAATTAGGAAGTGTACATACTGGGAATGGAGCCTCTTATTATTTATTTATATTAAATGAAGCTTGTCTCCATCTTCTCCCTCCTCCCTCACGACTTGCCATTCCAGCAACCTTTCTAAAATCATGTAATTTAAATGCAGAGGCTCAAAAGCTTTATTTGGAATAGTAAATGGCCACCTTTTATCCATTGGCAGAATGCTTTTACTCTGATTTTCCCCTCATCTTCTATAGCAAAGAGACGATGAGCTTTCTCCCAGTGATGTGCCAAAAAAGAGACACATGAAAGGCTGAGCACACCCCAGAAGGTATTCTGGTACATCTAATGTCTAGAATGTATGCAGAACAGTAACAAAACGGAGAAAAATACTGTTAAAAGCTGTTCTCCTGTGTATTTAAGAGGAAAAGCGGTAACAATACCACCCTGAAGCAAGAGTGACTCACTGGAGAATTTCAACAGGTAATGTGGACCTTTATGCTGTATTACTCAGGTCTATGTATGTGCCAGATTTTACCTCTTGATCTAATGTCATAGTCCCCTCTTTTTGTCATGTTAAATGACAGCATTTCAGGATGTGTGCAAGGTTTGTGTCTGCATGCATTTTAAAAATTAATTGGGATGTCTTTTGTCTCACTCTCACCATTTTGTGATGAATGATGGAAGCATTTCTAGAACTGCCAGAGGAGAGCATGGAAAAGTTACATTTTTGGACTACAACTGCTAGAATCCCTGAGCCAACACAGATGGTGGCCTGCTCTCTGCAGATCCGAAACGTTAGTCCAAAACTATTTATTTCTCAAGCATCTCAAATCCTGAGGTTTAGCAGCCAGGGCTTGATAAAATCATGACTTGTGGAAAGGCACTCACAAGGTAGACCACTCTTGAAAAAGAATGTGGGTTAAAGCCTGGGAGTTAAGGGATAATGCTAGAGATGCAACAGCTCAGAAACCAGAATCTTTGTGTGGTAGTGCATGGTTCCCAACTTTGGGTCCCCAGATGTTCTTGGACTAAAACTCCCAGAAGCCCTCACCACTAGCGGTGCTGGCCAGGATTTCTGGGAGTTACAGCCCAAGAACATCTGGGGACCCAACACTGGGAACCAGTGCTGACTGTGGAAGCCTTCCTGATGCTCCAGCAGGTTTTTCTTCGTATGCACAGCCTCACAATACTTGTGAGATTGGCAACTGGTTATGTGATCGGTCATGCAATGGGGATCTGCTGGATTGGAGGAAAATTTACATTATTTCCCTCGTACACCAGCAGAATATTACCTTAAGAGTGGGGAAACCTGCCAGTTTCACCTTCTTCCCTGTTGATTTTAAAAAAAAACCACATTTACAGTTCTGTCCATCTTAAACATGAACAAATTTGTGACAATTTTTTTCAGAATGAATGAACGGAAATTAAGTTCTCCACCATGAACACCAGCCAAATTGAAAAGAGAACATTCTTCCCAGCATACAGAAGAGTGTGTTGCACCTTCCTGTTGCACAGGTGTTAACGATGTTCCTCCAAGAGAAAAAAAGGAATGGCAACCCAAGTTCAGCAGTGATGTCATTGAGTACACAGGGCTTCAGACTCAGACTTCTATGACTTAAGCATTTAAAGCCCTCTTTCTGGATGGATGAATCACCCAGTTTCTGTCCCTCCCACATTCAAATATTTTGAATCTCCAACTGTTCTTATTCTACTTATAAAGAATGTTAGTATTTATTTATTTATTTATTACATTTATACCCCGCCCATCTAGTCAATCGACTACTCTAGGCGGCTTCCAACATATGATATACCCGGGTGTTATATGAAGACCTTGAGGAAATAACTGTTCTTGGAGGAACGCGGTCTTAGATTTTAAATTGTTATGATATATTTAAAATATAGCAAGATTTTAAACATCAATAAACAAGTTGTTCAAGATGGAAAAATAAGGAAAAAAGAGGAAGAAAAAAAAATCAAGTGTAGTAGACTCGTATGAAAAATGAACTGAAGCAAAATGCTCACCCATCCCTACCAGGAATATGGGCAGGGGGCAAAGGAACAGGTAGATTTGAGATTTGGCTTGTCACTGTAAGAATGACCCACAGCTCAGTCTCAGACTAAAGCCTTGGCAGCTCTCTAAAAAACTTTCCCTCCTGGAAGCATTAGAACAGAGTAGACTCTGACCACATGTGGTTACAGGAATCCATGTGCTCCAATACTTTTACAGCCTAAGTTCCAAATGCATTTTCCCTCACCTTTAACCTAAAGATGTGACGTTGAAGGAATAAACTGCCATTTTAAAATGATCAATTGACAGATAGCTTGATTTTCTATTCCTCTGCTGAGAAGAAACAGAAGGACATGATAGTTCTGTGTTTTGTCCCCTGAATGTATGAATACAAAAAAAAATTCAGGCAAAGTTTTGGCAGATTCAGAGCACACTTTCCCCCCCCCCCCCCAAGTGTTTTGAATACAAGGGTGAAATATATTTACAGGAAGATATGAAACAAATATTTAAATGATGTGTGGCTTCATTCTTGCCTGAAGGGCTGCTGTATCTTTTTAGAATTCATAAAGAAAGTCCCCCAGGAGATTTCACACTGTGAGGTACACAGCATACTTTCTTGACAGGTCATTATTGCCTATCACGCTGGAATCCAGTACCTAGCATGTGAGTCAGTGCTACAACTTCCTCTGTCTTAGTGTCAGTTCTGTAAATATAAGCAGAGGACCCTGTTTTTGGAAACTTAAAAGTCCAAGAGAGCTCGGAAGCTTACAAATGACTGATTTGCACTCTAGGACCCTGGACAACAATGAAAGTGTACGTTTAATTCAGAAAGCCTATGCAAAAATCAAGGCCTACCATGCGCATCTCCACTGCAAACCGTCCCGATTTTTAATTCGAAGTAAGAAGTCACAGGATTAATAAATGGTTTGGTAGAGACATACCAGGGCTGGTGGCAACTTAAGAAGAAATTGTCTCATTAATCTGTTTCTTGTGCAGTGCAGTGCTATGTGATACATAGCTGATATTGTGGGTAGAAGTCCTCCATTTTTAGAGTAAATCATTGGAGTGCTTAAAATGGTATCCCCACTATTCAGACAGCATGTAGGAAGAATCTTCTTCACCAGGGAAGAGATCTCAAACAGACTCACGATTATCATAAAGTTCAAGAGGACTGAGAATTGGTCTTTGCTCCAGTTGCACATATACATATTAAACCTGGTTACTTCAATTTCTTCTCTAAGGAAATCAATGGAAAGCATTATCAAGGATACAGTTATGAGCTAAATGAAGGACAAGTCTTGCACAAGAATCAACAGTGTTCTGCAAAGTTCTTACTAACATTTTAAGGCAATGGTTCCCAAATTTGAGTCCTCAGATATTCTTGGACTACAACTCCCAGAAGCCTTCACCACTGATTGTACTGGCCAGGATTTCTGGGAGTTGTAGCCCAAGAACATCTGGAGAATCAACATTGGGAAGCACTGTTTTAGGGTCTTTCGAGGGTATCAACAAGCATAGGAATGACTTGGAAGACACTGTGCATTTGACTTTCAAAAAACATCCAACTGATGTCCTCATTAAAGGCTCCTGACTTAAGGCCTGTCCAGACGGGTATATTGATTATTATTTGGATCAATTCTGGTGCAAATCCAGTTATGGTGCCCACTAGAGATGGGCACAAACCGCCAAACCAGTGCTTTGTGCCAGTTCGTTTTTGGGCCAAACAAGCATTTGGCACTTCCCAGCCCCACCTCCTCCAGTGGGTGCCTACTCAGAGACAGTGCCTGAAGCCAGGGGAGGCGGGGCTGGGAAGCACCCAAAACCTATTCAGCCAAAAAATGAACTGGGAAGAACCACCAGTTAGGCAGTTCATGCCCATCTCTAGTGTCCATACATGTTTTGCTTCACTCCCACCCCTTTTTAGAGCTGTCCTGATCCTTTCTGGCAGAGTATGAGGGCTTTTATTTTGTTTTGTTTTTTAACCTTAATTTGGTACACTCCAATGATCCCATTGTGTAGCCCATGCAGACAGTTAATCTGCACCAGAATAGAGCTGTGAGTGGTGTTATCTGAAGTGACTAGCCTTGATAGTCTCCTTGCTTATTAGGCTAGTCACATGGTGGCTCTAAAAAACTACCAATCTCACAACTCCTTGTAGTTGCCATGGAGCTTAGCAAGTCCTACCCACTCTCTCCCTTTGCAATGGCTGCAGAAAAGAACATGCTAGGCCTCAAATGTGTGTCCTGAAATTTCTCCAAGGACCTGGATGTATTTATTTATTCATTTATTTTGGCTACACGTGCAAGAATTCTCTCTAGGGAAATTCCTGGTGGATTGTGGTAGTTGTAGTGAAAAACAAATCCAAAAATCCTGTTCCTACCCTCTACGCCCTCTGTACCCGGGTGTTATATGAAGACCTTGAGGAAATAACTGTTCTTGGAGGAACGCGGTCTTAGTCTTTGTGTCCTTCTAAATCTGAATCAGCAGCAAAGCTTTAGGAGGGTTCAGATTCAAATTTAGCCCACTTCAAATATCCCACGTCAATCTGGACAATTCTCAAATATCTCCAAAACAAACCAATTTGGTTTGGAATTTATCCAAATCTGAGGCATGGAGTGTCAACAAAGACTGTATGCAATACCTTTGCTATCTGCAACAAGACAGGCTTGGTGTAATTTCCCTTAGTTTTGTATATGTGGGGAAAACTGGTCCTCCCCATATCACATGCCAGCTTTGGTTGTCCCTCATATTCTAGTCCCCTTTCTGATTATATTGCATTGCAAAATCCTATATGCTGTTTTTAAAATCTCATTGCACAAGAGATATGATCATCTTTAAGGAACCATAGGGCGCTTTCCTAAGCTTGAAGGGTCTTTGTTTTTCTTGAGGCACAGTCTCGGACTGGTTCCTAAATCACATATACATGTACTTGATTACTCAATAGTTCCCGCTTCAGAAATGAATGCTTTCCAGCATTCCAACCACAAAGAGAAATGACGAAACCAAGAGCTATTGTTATAATCCCTTTTGTGTGTGGATACAAAAGAGGGAAGCAATTTTATTCTGGATTAGTCGGTTTAGGAAATACAAGCTTACATTTATTTATTTATTTTTGAAAAGCTGACAATAGCCACAGTCAATGGGCTACAATATGAAAGTGACAAGCAGACATGATGTAAGTGAAAACAAGGTTAAAATGGGAGTTCAGCCAAGCAGATTCCTCCCACACAACTAATATTCTTCTGCCTCTCTTTTGTGAAAATGTATCTGTGTTAAGTGCCAGAAAGTTCTCTTTCATCCACTCCATGCTTACATAGATTAGCTGTGGGTGGATATGACTACACATTGTGCTCAGAATAACTATGGTGACGTCCTCGTTTACTGACCCGACACAATTATTGTGAAGAAGGATCTCTGTTCTTGGATAACCAATGCAACAGATAACACTGATTTGGTATAAAGTTAAAAGTAACAGCAGAAATTATTTCATTCTGATAGGGTATTGGAGAAGAATCAACATGATTAAAGGTATGAAATTCTCACTTTTAAACAGAGCATTTAATTCCCTTTGAGCAGTGTGAATAATGCACTATATCGGTCTCCAAATTTTCCACACTCATCCTTGAAATACAGAATAAATTGTCTATGAATTCACAAGTAAGTTAGTTCTTAAAATATTCTGAGACTATAAGCAGACCAGCAGAAGAGTGTAAAGATTTTCTGCTCATGGACATAATTTTCTTGACTACATCTTGCTGATATCTAATACATAAAATCATATTACAGGAGTGTGTTATTAAAATTACTTTCAATTGTTGGTATATTAAGAGACATATCTAGCTATATAAAAGGCTAGAGCTTGAAAAGTTCCTCTTAAAAGCAATAACTTATAATTACAATGCTACCAGTTAAAAGTAGTTTACTACTTCTTTTGGCAAATACAGTTGAGTCCACTGCTCTCCCTGGTAGCCACTTTCCTATTTCCTGGGTTCTGACAACCTAATTCACATCCCTGCCTCTGATCCACTGCACGGCTTTTATATGGAAAACAGGGACTTCCAGCAGAAGCATATTATTACTTTTCTGTAAGAATTTATGGTGCTATTGGAGGAATCCACATATTGGTCATCCAGTTAGGCAGAAATTAACAGCAACACCTAACGTTCTACTTACAAGGTTGTAACAAGAACATAACCCAAAAGGAATTCTACTGTCATTACATGTTCCCATAATTGTTACAATTGCATCCAGTTACGTAGTTTCCTTGCCTTGACTTTTGATGCAGTTTCATTTACAATGACACCACACATCATACTTTCCCTTTACTCTCATAAACCACATCTAAACTGACTTATACATATTAGAGATGGGCACAAACTGAACTATGAACTGATGAAAATGTATTTATTTTTATCCATATTTCTAGATAAACCATTGGGAAAGGGCTTAGCATTATAAACAAAGTTGAACATGGTAGATAGTGAAACCAACACATTCAATCATCCCTAGCCAAGGCTGATGTAGCTGGTTAGAAACTCCCAAAGTGATCACAATTATTTATTATTATTTATTTAAAATATATTACCCCACCTTTCTCCATAAAGAGGACCCAAAGTGGCTTACATCATTAAAAGACAATGTTTAAAAGTTAAAAACAGTATATAAAAATTTAAAAAGGATCAAATACTAAAAAATGGCAGACAAAATCAACACCAAAATACATTCAAAGCAACAAGACAGAACAATCCATTAAAAAAAAAAACCCTCAGGCAGCCAGCCAGTCAATAAGGAAAGATTGCCTGAAGAGAATGATCTTCACCTGCTTGCAGAAGGACAGCAAAGATGGAGCCAGGCTGGCCTCCTGTAGGAGGGAGTTCCAGAGTCTGGGAGCAGTGTCAGAGAAAGCCCTCTCCCATGCACCCACCAAACACACCTATAAAGGTGGTGGGACCAAGAGAAAGGCCTCCCTTGATGATCCTAACACCTGTGCAGGCTCTTACAGGGAGACGTAGTCCTCATAATACTGCCATGGCTTCAAGGAGCTGCCTCAACTTTTATTTATTTATTTATTTATTTATTTATTTATTTATTTATTTATTAGATTTACACCCCACACCATGTGGCAGCCAGGCCACTCTGGGCGGCTAACAACAAGAAGACAAACAACACAATATTAAAACAATAAGAATAAAATAATACAAACGTTCAACAGATACAATAACTAGCAGGATAAATTAAAACAGATTGCTATAAAGATGGTAGAAAGGATGATGAAAGGATGGCAAAAAGGATGATAAAAGGGAAGCAGAGATATCAGCAATTTAATGCTCAGGGAAAGCCTGACGGAAGAGCCAAGTTTTCAGTGCTCCTTTAAACCCGTCCAACGAGGGTGCCAGGCATATCTCCATGGGCAGATTGTTCCACAGGTGGGGGACGACGCCGAGAAGGCCCGGCTTCTTGTTCTTTCCCTCCGGGTCTCCTTCGGGGTCAAGGCCCTCAACCCCCCCCCCCCCGCCTGGGAAGAATGGGTATTACGGACAGACCTGGCTGGGAGCAGGCGTTCTGATAGGTACCGAGGTCCCAAACCATTTAGGGCTTTGAATGTTATCATCATAACCTTGAAGTCGATGCGGAAACGAACTGGTAGCTAATGAAGGGTGCCTGGAATTTGGGAGATGTGCTGAAATGTCTTCACCCCAGTTATTAATCTGGCCGCCAAATTCTGAACCAGTTGTAGTCTCCGCATCAGCCTCAAGGGTAGCCCCACGTAGAGAGCACTGCAATAGTCTATTCTTGAGATTATGAGTGCATGAATCAAAGTCGTGAGTTCCCCGCGTCTAGATAGGGACACAGCTGGGCAATCCTCTGAAGATAGAAATGGGCTGCCTGAGCAGATGTCTCCTGAGTTTCCATGGTGAAATCCGGGTCCAGACAGATGCCCAAGCTGCGAACCTAATTCTTTGTGGGAAGAGTCACTTCCCCAAAGGAAAGGGAGTTTCCCAACCCACTGACGCCAGGGCCACCCACGTGCAAGATTTCCGTCATGTCCGTATTCAACCTCAGTCCATTTGCTCTCATCCACTCCAGAACAGTCCCCAAGCAGCGTTCAAGGAACGGAACAGCATCCACTGCAGTTGGAGAAAAGGAGAGGTCGAGCTGGGTGTCATCAGCGTACTGATGACACCGAGCCCCACAACTCCGGATGACCTCACCCAGCGGCTTCATATAGATATTAAATAGCATTGGCGAGATGATCGACCCCTGCGGAACCCCACAATTGAGGATCCATTGGATGGAAGTCATCTCACCAAGCTGCACTCTCTGGAGGCGGTCTCCCAAGAAGGAACGGAGCCATGCCAGAGCGAGGCCACCAATCCCCAGCTCGGAGAGCCACCCCAGGAGGATACCGTGGTTGACGGTATCAAAGGCCGCTGAGATATCGAGGAGGACCAACAAGGACATATTGCCCCTGTCGGCCTCCCTCAGGAGGTCATCCTGCAGGGCAACCAATGCTGCTTCCATACCATGTCGCGACCTGAAGCCCGACTGAAACGGATCAAGGGTGTCAGTTTCCTCCAGGAGGGCCTGGAGCTGATCGGCCACCACCCTCTCAATCACTTTACTTAAGAAAGAAACATTGGCGACAGGCCTATAATTACCAATTTCATCCGCCGCCAAATTAGGTTTCTTTCGAATGGGCCTAATGAGTGTCTCCTTGAGGGCAGGGGGAACCATGCCCTCCTGGAGAGACCCATTAATTATTGCAGTGGCCCATTCTGTTGTTACTGGTTTGGCTGCTTTGATGAGCCAAGCCGGGCAAGGGTCTAAGGAGGAGGTGGAGGCACGACAGCGTGCAAGCACCCTGTCCACCTCATTGGACGTCACAGGTTGAAAGCAGGTTAACCTCTCTGGACAACACAATGCACTGGACATCTCAACTCGATCTACTGTCTGTAAAAAGGGATCAAGGTCCCAGCGGATGGCCTCCACTTTAGATTTTTAAAATGCCGCAAATTGGTCACAGGAAATACTAGTGGGAGGCCTATCACTGTGGCCAACTCTGGATAGATCGCACACTATACGGAAAAGTTCCGCCTGCTGGTTGTGAGCTTTGCTTATCCGGTCAGCGAAGAATGATCTTCTAGCAACCTTTACCCTAGCTAGGTAAAGGTTAGACGCGATCCTGGCGGCTTTTAAATTAATTTCCGTCTGGGCCCTTCTCCAAATGCTCTCTAGCCTTCTCCGATTACGCTTCATGGCCCTCAGCTGCTGGTGAAACCAGGGGGCTGGCCGGGCTCAACGGCGGAGAGGGCTTTTAGGTGTGATCGTGTCGACCGCCCTGGTGGCGGCAGTATACCAGCCATCCACCAGAGCATTGACAAGAGAGCCAACCAAGTCAGCCGGAATCCCCCGCATGATATCTTGGAATCCAACAGGATCCAGTAACCTACGGGGGCGGACCATCGTAATGGGTCCAAGCTCCCCGCGGGAGGGAAGTGCCACTGTGAAGCTTCATTTAATTAGGTGGTGATCCGACCATGACAAGGGGGCCGATATCAAGTCGGCCACCATTGGAGCACACTCTCGCTGCCCGGCAGCGAAAACCAGATCCAGCATGTGGCCACCCACGTGGGTAGGACCGCTAACTTGTTGGGTCAAGTCCAAGGAAGCCATGGTTTCCAGGAACTCTTGAGCTGGATCGGGAACCTCAGCCTCCGCGTGACTGTTGAAGTCCCCCAGAACCAATAGTCTGGGGGACCTCAACAGTGCCGCGGAGACAAAATTCACCAGCTCCGGCAGGGACTGTGCTGGATCGCGGGGAGCACGGTATGCCAGCACAATCCCAAAGCCACCCTGGCCCCAAACGACATGTGGACGGCCTCTAGACCCAGGCTTTCCACTGCAGAGAGCCTAGCAGCCTCAAATATGTCCTTATAAACAATGGCCAATCCCCCCCACCCGCCCGGTCTGCCCTAGTGTTGGATGGCATACCTAGGTGGGCATATGAGGGAAAGAGTAGCTCCGCCCTCAGCGCCCACCCACATCTCAGTTATACAGGCCAAGTCTGCCCGTTCATCCAGGATCAAGGCTGGATGAACTCTACAGAAACAAGCTAAGACTTGTTGAAAAGCAAAGCATAATGGCATATTTAAGAAGTTTTAAATTATTTTGCCCCATTTTAAAGGAATATGTCACAGGGAAATCAATAAATTAGTGGCCTATGATTTTACACAGTATCAGAACAACAAATGAATTAGAAGCATTCTTAAAGCTGTCTTGTAGGTGTCACTGTTCTGCCTTCCAAAATCTTCACCTCTGCCCCCTCCTTCTTTCTTGTAATAGCTTCAGTCACTTTATTGATTTGTTTTTACCCTGAGATGTTAAAGCAGTAAAAGTAGCTGTGACTCTCAATTTCGCCAAGGAGCATCACGTTGACAGCACTGTGAGGCTCGAATCACAAGTTTCCGCTAAAGTGAAAAGTCTTTCTGTTATAAAGTAATAGGTACAATGAAAGCACAAGGAGAAGCCACAATTATTTTTGGAACATACATTTACAAGCAGCATACCCTCGATCAGCTTTCTTTTAAAAAAAACCAGGTTTCATGGTAACATCATCTCAAACTAAAGCTGTGTTCTGCTGATTCTAATCCAGAACAAGAGTGGACAGAGTGTGGCCCTCCAGATTTTTCTTTGTCAAAAAGGGAGCTGCTTGGTCTACAAAATTAACAGCACTCACCTCTGAACCCCAGACAAAGAGGAAATTAGAAAGTCCACCTGCTACTAAAGTGGGAGCAGATCTTGTTGTTCAAGTAGTATTATATGGGCTAGAAATCTAACTCAGGTTGTGATCACGACAGAATTGTTCCCCACTTATGCCCAAGTTAGATTGTAGCATAAATTTGTGGTCACATGACATACGTCCCATTAGTGATTCATTTTACTGGCCAGCAGTGTAACTGCTGTTCAATTCTCACTCACAAGGAAGCTTCTGGTTTTTTTTATTGTTCCAGTGGTGTTTCAATATATTCCTTAGCAGCATGGAATGTGTGTATGATCCTATCAATAATTTCTTGAAGCAAATTCACTGGGGAAGGTGGACACGGCTGCCCTTTTTTTATTTTATTATTTTTTTCCCCACAGCTGGAGCGTTGATACGTTGGGAAACTTCTGTCAACAGTGTTAAAGGGCATTGGTAGGTGTTGCATCACTCCACCTACTGTCTGGCAAGTGACACAGCCCTGGGTGGGGGGTGTCGGGTCCATTGAGTGCAATGCATTGCTTCCAGAGGTGCTGGTGCAACAGAGGAAATTTTTACCAAACAGGAACCCCTTACCTTGACATATCGACAAATTGTTATTTTTTTTATAAAACATTAAAGTAAGGGGCTGCAGTGCCCCAGAAAACAAGAGAGAAAATAAATTGGTAACCCAGTGTAACCGGCCATAATGATTCAAATGGAAGAAAATGAAATCGGTAACGTTACAGCATATTGGGACATTCATTCAGGTATATATATCACCTGAATTGTGATGCATTACAACAAAGGTATGGAAAGTATCATTAGAAATGGGTAACATTTCCCTGATGTGACCACAGCCTCAACTGAGAATTCTGTATTAAGCAGTGAAACAGAGAAGGCTCACAATGAAGGGCCAATAGTCCCTCCCCCCCCCTTTGGCACTTCATTTGTTTCAGCAAAAGGGGATGCCCACCCAACCCCCTTCCACTGCCCCCATCAACTCCCTATCCTGACTTCAAGTTGTCACCGCCTCCTCTACCACTAACACCACCACTGCCATCCTGACAGGCAGCAGTCCCAGGCCTGTTGCATGTCCATATGCGCATGCCACTCAGCTGAGTGACGGGCACATGCACACACACAGCAGGCCCATCTTAAAGACCCAGACCTGTTGCTTCTGTGCATGCGTCCACCTATCAGCTGGGTAGCAGGTGTATGTGCAGAAGCAGCAGGCCCAGGCCCTTGAAGCCAGGCCAGTTGCCTGTTAAGATGGTCACATCAGCAGCGGTGGAGGCTTCAAGAGAAGTTAGGGAGGTGATGAGGGGCAAGGGGAGGGCTGGGTGGGCAGTTGCTCTGACACAAATCCAAAAAACAAACAAACCATGAACTAGTTTGTTTTTTGAGGGTTCGTGAAAGTTCATGGTTCATGGGTATTCGCAAACCACGAACTATTACAAACCACCAGTTTTTCCAGTTCGTGCCCATCTCGAGGTAAGATGCATCATGCCATGGACAAAATGGTAGATGGAGTCAGTCAGAGTCATGTGTAGACAGACCAAGGCACAAGATATTCTGGTTTTTGTCCACCTTCTCTTTACTAGTTGTACGAGTAGTAGGCAATGTTTAAGCACAATACAATTCTTTAATATCTGAGGGCTTGTCTTCACATGGCAATTGGAGCAGGCTGGGTCAGACTAAATAGGGTTGCTAGTGATTAGGCCACAGTTCAGCATTCCTCACATACAAATGGCATAAAGCTCTCACTTTGTGATCCTGGGTCAGTTACCATCTTTCAGCCCCGTCAACATGATGGAGTTGTTATGATGATAAAATGGTGGGGTGGGAAAGGAATCATCTATGCCATCATGAGCTCCTTGGAGTCAAGGAGGGATATATTTAATTGCCTAGAGCTCTAGTAAAGTTTATGTCAGACAGCAGTGAACTGCCATTTGCTGGAGGGTGTACATTCCATTATTGATGAGATACAAGGTCTAGTCCATGGGACTAGATGAAAAAAATGGTCACAGATCCAGGTAGGTCTAGTTGCATCTTTCCACTCTAGTCAGAATGGATGAGTGAATTTTATTGTCCTACTCAGATGTTGCCATTGTTTGTTTGTTTGTTTGTTTATTTGCAATATCAATTTTCTGCCCAGAATGGGTACTGGAATCCTTGCTCCTGAGGTTGCTGCATCTGTCTCATCTAGTCATAGATGTGTCATGAATTTGGTTTGATTATCTAACTTGGAAGTTACCATTCTGGGCCACTGTGTTCCATTCTGGTGGAGTTTGGGGCAATTAAGTGTTAATGAAAGAGTAATTAATTTGGGATTTGATATTATTCTGATGTTTTTCCATTGCACCCCACTATCTGGCACATTTTTCTTTCATTAAGAAGTTCCTGTTCAGCCTCATTCTGTTCTGGCTTCTACTTAGTTCCCCATTCCAGCATTATCTAAGCCTGTAGAGTCCACATGTGTTGAAGGGAGCATGGCAACCCTGTCTCTCTATTGTATTTTTTCTGTCACATAAAAGTGAAAATCCAATGAGTAGACAGTGCTTTATCTGCACAGCTTTCTATGTGAACCAGAACTCTGATTCCACTCCCCCCCCCACAACTTCTGGCTCAGTGGTGACTCTATATGAATACAGGTGTTTCACCTCTTTAGACTGTTATTTTGGCATGTTGGAAGTAACAATGAAAGGAACAGGGTTGTTATGCTTTCCTTAATTTACACAGGACCAATAGGGCTGTAGATTTAACAATAGGCATTGTTACAGTGCCTATTACACAAATGATAACCCAGCATTCCCATACTCCAGGAGTTTCATCTGTGCTGATGATCTTGCTTTGACAGTCCAGAAGAAGCCTAACCTCTGCATTAGAAGATCTTTCCTTATATTATATTTAAAAAACAGTTGAAACCAAATTCTTTAAAAACGCAGGTCTGTTCCTTCCACTTAAAGAACAGAGAAGTAGAGAAGACGCTAAAAATCAGCAGGGAAGAAAAGATTTTGGAACATTGCCCTACCCCAAAAGCATTTGGGATTGGATCAAACCCTGTCCTACAAAAATTGTCTAAACACCAAACAGAAAGTTTCCACCAAAAATAACATACTTAGAAAACTGACTGGATCAGACTAGTGTGCACACCCACAAATAATAAGAACAACAGTTTTGTCCCTTTGCTACTCCACAGCAGAATACGCTAGTGCCATTTGGCATAAATCAGCACTTGCCAAAGAAGTGCATGTAGCTCTTAATGAATCATGCAGGACTATTACTGGCTGCCTGAAATCTACCCCCACTGAAAAAGTCTACTATTTAACTGACATTGCCCCTTTGGAAGTACATCAAGAGGTGTGAGCAAATAATGAATGAAATAAGGGTATACAGCACCAAACCCATTCACTTCATGGACACCAATCCTATAGAAAATAGCTAAAATCTGCACACATCTCAAGCTCTAAATATTAAAACAGAAGAGGCTGGGCTAAACCTATGGAAAGCAAAAACAACACTCCTTGCTGAATGGATGCATGCTGAAAATTGTCTCCAACAAAGATAAGCCTCTAGCTGAACCATCTGGAAGTCACTTAATAGACTTTGAAGCAGAGTGGGAAGTTCAAAGAATAGACAAGTAAAATGGGGCTACTAAGATACAGGACACGTTTTCTGTGACTGTGGAGAGGTTCAATCAATGCAGCACTTACTATATGTGCATGCAGTTTATGCCCTACCACGTGTACAAAAGAAGATCTAGCAAATGGCCAAGATAACACTATTAAAATAGCCCACTTGTGGTCAAAAGTAGTCTAATTATCTTAGCATTTATGTTGTTTTTAATTTTACCTATATTTCATATAGGCCCATAAATTTAAATTGTGTAACGCTCAGATGCAAGTAAAGAAGGAAAGATAGGCATCATTGTTATTTTATATACACATCAAAGCATTTCCTTAGATGATGAAAAAGGGATTAAATAATTATAATTATCTGTGTAGAAAATCTCCAAGTTGCCGAAAGATAATATTTATAAGATCATATGCAAATAGAAGGGAGGATGTTAAATTGCTACTTTCTTTCAATAATCTTACTTAAACCTGTTGCATACTTTTTTTTCCTAGTTTGTCTTTTCAAATTTTTGAATACTCTCTTTTCCCTCTTTTTTTTTACTTTGCATTTCAAAAAGTGTATTTCTGTAATTTTAAATAAATAAATAAATGCATGTGACAGCAGCACTTTTTTCTGTAACTTCATTCCCCCAGTGCTGCTGTCATGTTTAGCAGCCCCAGGCAACTTGACATGCCAGCAGAATTCCATCTTTGTGAATTCTACTATGAACTTGACCTGATTCACACTTCCCAGATTAAACCCTACAGATGGGAACGTTCGCATTCTTTGGATTTCACCCTTCTTGTGATGTAGTCCTCAACCCTCAAAATAGAGCGAGGTACATTTTAAAATGCAAAATGTGAAAGAAAGGCTTATTTCATGAGAAAATATATTCAAAAATAAGTAGTTACATATGATTTTTAATGGGGACTTTAAAAAAATGCAGATGGATTTGGAAATGGGAAAGAACTCACATATTTATTGGGTTCTTTCTTTATTCATATTAGAAGCACCACAGTACAAGGGATAGAATGCAATATGTCCAAAAGCTTAGATAGGATGTTAGATCATTTTCACCCAATAATGGGAAACATCAATATTTGGGGCATTTATCTATCTATCTAGCTATCCATCTATCCATCTATGCTGCCTTTATCCCACAGAGAGAATCAAGGTGTCTCGTGATAATGAAATATATTTGCATCCTGGCTGGATAGCTCAGTAGTTTAGGTACCTGGCTGTGGAGCCAGAGGCTCGGCATTCGATTCCCCACTGTACCTCCTGTGAGTAGAGCCAACCTGCGTGGCCTTGGG
Organism: Intellagama lesueurii; assembly: GCA_037013535.1. Classification (NCBI taxonomy): domain Eukaryota; kingdom Metazoa; phylum Chordata; class Lepidosauria; order Squamata; family Agamidae; genus Intellagama; species Intellagama lesueurii. Next base: position 145,017,813 of record JBAJHW010000004.1, read on the forward strand.
CAAGCTGCAAGATGCCCCCAGAAGAAGGGAATTGTAAGCTACTTCTGTGTACCTGGAAAACCCTGAAAAGTATCACCATAAATCAGAATTGAACAACTAAAATGATTACTGGGCTGGGGCACCTCCCTTATGAGGAAAGGCTACAGCATTTGGGGCTCCTTAGTCTAGAGAAAAGGCACCTGAGGGGGGACATGATGGAGATGGATAAAATTATGCAGGGGATGGATAAAGTGGATAGAGGGAAGCTCTTTTCCCTCTCACACAATACTAGAACCAGGGGACATCCACTCAAATTGAGTGTTGGGAGAGTGAGAACAAACAAACGAAAATATTTCTTTACCCAGCGTGTTGTGAATCTGTGGAACTCCTTGCCACAGGAAGTGGTGATGGCATCTGGCCTAGATGCCTTTAAAAGGGGATTGGACAGATTTCGGGATGAAAAGTCCATCACAGGTTACAAGCCATGATGGGGATGTATCATCTCCAGGCTTAAAAGGAAGGTACCTCCAAATGCCAGATGCAGGGGAGGGGTGTCAGGAGACAGGTATCTAGTTGTCTCATGTGCTCCCAGAGGCATCTGGTGGGGCTACTGTGAGATACAGGAAAGCTGGACTAGATGAGCCCTTGGCCTGATCCAGCAGGGCTCTTCTTATGTTCTTATGATTATTATTACCTTTCCTGACAGTGAGCACAAGGTGGTGTGGGTGGCTCTTTTTCTCCCCACAGCAACCCTATGAGGTAGATGAAACTGACAGAGAATGACTGGCCTCAGGACTGAGTGGAGATCAGAACCTGGATCTCCTTGGTCCCACAGTCTCACTTTTAACCATCACACCATGTGATCTCTCTTTTGCACTGGCTCTCAGTGACTTACAAAGTAAGTGACTTATTAATTAATTAATTAATTAAATTATATGAAAGTGAAATAGCCTGGAAATACACTGTTCCATTCATAGCAGTGTAAAATCATGGGAGGGAGGCTGGTTACACAAGCATCGTTGTCTAGCTTTGATTAGAGGAGCCCATGAGACTGCAGTCTAGAGATGGGGGTATTCGTATATGAATATGAATACCCTCACACAGCTAGACTTAATGAGGGTCCGACCCCTGGGGCCAGACCGTCCACTCACACATCCAGTGGTGGCAGCCTCAGTCAGCCTTCCAATCACTCCCAGAGCGCCGCTCTCTTGGCAGGAGGAGGGAGGACGAGTCTCCCTGCACGGCTGCTGAGTGGCTAGATGAGCGGAAAGAGAGCAGCGCTCTGGGAGTGATTGGAAGGCTGACTGAAGCCGCCGCCGCTGGCGGACATGTGAGTGGACGGTCTGGCCCTAGGGGCTGGACCCTCGTTAAGTCCAACTGTGCGGGGGTATTCATATTTATATACAAATACCCCCATCTCTACTGCAGACCTTTAAATACTACCGTGTTACTGGTTCTTGCATTCCTGAGTGACTTCTGCAGCACTTCTGCATGGTTTAAGAGGCACCAGAATTAAAGCCTGATTCTGTCAGTGCTGAACAATTGATCCCATAAAGAAGATGTCAAGCAATTTAGAAAACAATTTTATTTATTTATAAGTCTACCTAGTACATGCATAGCAAGGATTTCCTACAAATGTGAAACACATCCTAATGCTTCCCCCATGCTGCACTGGAAGATAGATGTTGGTCTTCCCCAGTTGAGTGCAAAAGAAAAGCAGCAATTAATGCCATCTGCTCTTTGGAGTAAATTTTTGCTGCCTGAAATAAAGCAATTGTTGCTTTATGTGGGACTAATGCAGCTTCTGTATCTCAGCTGCAGAGCCTCTTCATTTCAAAGGATTTGGGGCCAGGAGGCTGACAGGGTTGAAAAGCATACCATCTAGGGAGAGAATCAGCTTCAACGTAAGAGTTAAGTGAGTTCAGGATCATTTAATTCAAAATCTCCACATAATTTCCTTTTATTTAAACCATTATTAAGAGATATCCTTCAGCTTATCACATGTGAAGCATAAGCTTCCCTCGGCATTAACTTTGACACATACGGAGCACTTTGGGGATTATATTAATTTAGGCAGCAGTACCTGATAGCAAGCATTTGATTGCACACAACGCAGATGGATTTACTCTTGTTATTGATTTGTTGGCAAATATATTGGGTGAAAATCCCTTGGTATTGCTGGAAGCTCTGCCTTCCACATATTATTGGATCCGAGAGCTATTTTCCTTTGTGTTTAAACTTGGTGATATCTTTCCAGAAAAAGGAGTGCCCAGGTGAAAGATTGGAGAGAGAATGTTTGCTAGTAGCTTGATGAAATGGAAAGCTCTGTTTGTTTTGACTGCCCCAATTACAAAGAGATTTTGCTTGGAATAGCTTTATTTTTGTGTGTATGTGTGTGAGGGGTGCACCGTCATCTCTTTCTAGTTCTAGAGGACTGATAAATACAGAAGACTGATAAATGCCTTGATAATAAAATATAAGGCACAAAATCTATTTAATGCAAGGTACCTTTATTTTTGACTTAGTACCTTTATTTTTGATTTGGCTGAATCTAGACTTGGAGTAGACCCACTGAAATTAAAGGGACTTAAAGTCTTATTGATTTCTAAAATACTTTCTCTGTATATGTCTATGATCCTGAGACAAAACATAAAACTAAGGGGAATAACTCATTGCAAGTATTTTGCCCCATCTACAATCTGTGTGTAAAATGTGAGGAAGGGGAATTCTTAAAACCAAAGAGCAATTAAAAAGTAATGTTTGGTTTCAGAGAAAAATTAGTTCCCCTCCGATCCCTTGGTTTTCAGATTCATGCAATTGGCAGCCCTGCAGGTTTTTTTCCCCTCCCAGATGGTTTATATTTTTCTACAGCCATCTGCTTCTCGTTTGTAGCACTTTTTAATGACTCAGTCATGTGTGCCTCAGTTGCCCTCTACCTGTTTAAGCTTAACCTAGATTATTCAATTACACATTTCTCCTGCTGTTTTTAAAGCAGACTTCACTCTTCAAGCAGAGGTTGCCAGAACATTAGAACTCCACTCCGGTTTGCTTGTCTGAAAATGGGCTCCTCCTGTGGTCTTTTTGTCTTGTTTCTACCTTGTTTTGCTTAGTAGGAACATTTCTGTTGGTCCATAATGAATACTGAAAGGGTATCATAGACTAGTAGGGTGGGTATCTGACTTCAAAGCTAAGGGTCAGGAGTTCAATTCCCCACCATGCCTCCCAGGAGAAGAACCATCTTGTGTAGCCTTGGTCAACTTGTGTAGTCACAGAGCACCCTCACAAGAAAGGCATGATAAACCATTTCTGAGTACACTTCTCCCTTCAGCAATGCTGGTTTAGGAGCACTGGATTCCAGTGTAGTTCCAAATCCGTGTATAACTCTTATGTCCCCAAAAATGTAACTACAAAGCATAAACAGTTGATTAACGTGCACACACATACTCCCCCCCAACCTGTGTCGGCTTCCAGCATGCCTCAGCACCACATGGAGCTGCCATGACAGGAGAAGGAGCCAGCCAGGTCACTGTCATCAGACCAGGAGCTGCCACACTGCCAAGAACCAGGTCCTAAGTAAGCCTGAGATCCACTTTCCTGGGGACAAATAGCAGCACAGTATTTATTGATTTTTTTTTAAAAAAAAATTATTGAAATCTTTATTTATTTATTAATTGGGGGGGGGGGGAATTATAACCAAAACCATGCTGCTCAGTTCTGTACAATTCAAGGGAGAAGTATATTCTATATGTATAAGACCCAGGAAAGTGTCACCATAATTTGGAACTGATTTGATGACATGTAATTATTATATAGTACCAGTTTAGTAGGTTCTTTGGGCCAAACATATTTTTCTTGAAAGCCTGGTACCAACATATGTCACCTTTGTGGAGATTATGATACCCCTTGTAATCAGCACCCAGGAAAATGAGTCTGGGAGACACCATTTTACTTTTCCATACTAACCTATATCTACACTTGCTTCAGGTCAAAGTGACCACTTCTCCTTCTGCACATAAGCCTGCCAGTATGTGAGTACGTGGGAAGAATCATGAAAGGAGCCCACACCAATCAAACTGGAGCTTGCTGTTTATGTTTAGGGTCAACAAAGTGACTGTGGGGTTCTCCACCTATTTCCAACATGTAGATCTGTCCTTCATCCCACTGTACTAGGTCCTGAGGTCCAGCCTTAATGAGATGCTAACTTTGAAATAAAAGGTAATAAAAGGTTTTCCCTCCAAAGAGGGAAATCCATCAAAACTACCATGTCGGAACAATCAACTTGCAAATGGAACCCTATGCTTCTCCCCTAGTCATTAACCAATAAATAAAAACTAGCTTCTTTGCAGCTTGCAAAGTCGAGAAACCTCCCACTGGGATAAACAAATGAATTTAATCTCAAGGGTGCTCTGTTTCTCATGACAGGATTACTGTAACATCTGTTTTCACTGCCAGGTGAGTGTCTATATACCACTCCTAACTGTAGTGGCTACTTTACAGCCTGGGGAACAAGAGACAACTCAAAACAAGCCACCCAAAGCCAGTAACATTATTGCTGCTGCTTCCTCCTCTTTATCTCTCTGCAGAAAATGAGCAAGATGTAGTGTGGCTCATAAAAATATAAAGCAAAGCAAAAGGAAAGAAACAGAAGATGATTTTGAAGAAAGATGGCAGAAAATAATGCAACAAACAATGGAAGTGAGCCAAAAGACCACAGTTCTCTTGACAGATGCACAAAAAATGAGATTCAAATTCTGCAGATTTGTGTATATGTTATAGCATCAAATCAGAGCCAACTTACAGTGACCCTATCAAGACTTTCAAATTAAGTAAGATATTTGAAGAGTGCTGTTAGCAGTGTACCCACCTGCTTTGAGTTTCTATGATTGAGTCAGGATTTGAACCCAGGTCTCCTGAGCCCTTGTTGATTGCTCTATCCACTACACCACACTGCACATCAAAGTAGATTTGTACCAGGAGACACACAGTAAGATACTAAACCCTGTTGTATGGCTTCCACATTCTGCAAATCAGAATTTCAGACTGTTTCCTCAGCAGTGCTCTCTTCACCCCCCAATGGTCCACAAACTTGAAAAGGATTGATGCAGTCTACACACTTTGCTTCTTTTACTGAATTCAGGAGTATCCCAGGGAGACTCTTTCCAAAAAGACAAGCAAAACGAGCAAGAGGTTTATAAAGGATTTTCCCAGTCAAGAAACGCAAAAGGGTTTGGAGGTTTCCAGTTTAGAAAGGAAATCATTGGTAGGGAACCTGGGAAATGATTATAAAATGAGTAGTAGGAAGTAGATAGAAAGGTTGTTGTTGTTGTTTTTTAAACAAATCCTTTCTTTTAACTCTGTGAAATTGGTTGATGACAGATTTAGAACTGCTGTTTAGCTCAGTGGTTTAGGAATCTGGCTGTGGAGTCAGAAGTTGGGAGTTCAATTCCCCACTGTGCCTCCTTGACACGGGCTGGACTTGATGATCCATAGGATCCTTCCAGCACTGCAGTTCTAAGATTATTAAGAGAGAAACAAGAGAGAACTTCACACAGGGCATTATTAATTTTATGCAGTTTACTGCAGCGTTAAGTAGTAGTGGGCTGGTTACTGGCTTACAAACGCATTCTGAAAAGAGGGTTTAGAAGGTTCACAATGAACAGTCTGTCAAGGAAGCAACCAACTGAGGTTCTACAAACTTGGTTTCTCTCTGCAGAACATATAAATTCCAATATGAGATATTGGCCCCCTCTGATCTCCCTGAGCTGATTTTTGGAAATATGTTCTTTTTTAATGGATCATGGTTATGTATATGACGAAGCATTATAGATAAGATCTGTATGATTTATTGTTTTATTTTGTGGCCTTAAAAAACCCACTCAGCAGCTACCACCCCAATTTATGTAAACTGGTGCTAAATGATTTGAGGCAGGAAGTCAAAATGAATGGCTGATGTCACCAAAGAGCCTGCTTACATATTTGTATTGATGTCATGACACAACCAGAACTTCAGATTCTGTACAACATACAAAGATCCTACTGGAAATTATGACCATGTTGGAGATAGGATTCTTCACTTTGAAACCATTGTGTGCCTATTATGTGGAGGGCAGGTAAAGTCTTTTCACAAGTAAGGGCATCAGCATCTTACACTTGTTTTTTTATGTAATTTACTGAAACATATACCCTGATAGGCAGATAGATAAGATCTATATTAATTTGTTTATTTATGAGTCTTCTGAATAGCAGTGTGGTAACAACAAACATGTTGTTTAACATAATGCTATCAGAGATAATATATAACAGGGGAAATGTAAATATAAATTCCCTTTTGTATTCTTGAAGACTCTTGTGACATTTCTTTAGTGTGCATAGAATAAAAAATTAGGGGAAGTGAATAAAAGACAGAGGATTACTCTGTGTATTTGTGTTCTCACTGAAAGTGGAGCAAAATACCCAGTTAATGCCCAAACAACATTGGAAATAAAGGGGATTTATAATTTTCTGAAACATACAAATTTTGATGTAACTTTGGATGGGATCATGATTAGGAAATGCACGACTGTCTATTATGACCTGAAAGCCCTCTTTCTGGAACAAGGGAATATAACTTCTGAGGACAGAACTGCTGCTTGCTGAGGTTGTAGTGGTATTTTGTGATAACTTAAACATAGGTTGCAGATCACATGAGTACGGGCAGAGCCCAGAAGGAGAATAAATAAATGAATTAAATGCAATTAATACCTTTCCTAAATAACTAGTGTGCACAATTAAGATTCAGCAGGATTGCCACACAATAAGGGGCATTTTACTTGTTTTATGGTTTATCCTTAACTGTTTTCAGTTACTACTATTGTTATAAAAGCATGTAGTCACACTGATTGCATGTGTTTTGCATGACAAGCCCACAGGGTGTAGGATTCTGATGTTTTCATAAAGTCACAAGAAGTAGTTATTCTAATTGCTTTTGAGTAACAAGGAAATAGACAGTTACTTTTTAAAATGCAACTATCATGTTAAACAACCACTTTGGGACCTTGGAGTAGAAACTGTGAAAGAGATTACTCTTTCAAAGAAACCTCCCAAACTGTGGGTGCATTGTATCCTATATGAATTAGCCTTTTTATCTGGTGAGTATGTGTGTTTTAGCAGAACAGCTCAAAGCACCAAGTCACTAATTTTGCATTCAGCCCAGCAGTGCAATAAACAGATGGAGAAAATTTGCCCTCCCCACCCGATACCTGATAGGCCATTTCCTATAGCCATTCACCATCCTCCAAGTGGGTGGGGCTCATGGGAGTTGCAGGTCAAAATGTTCAGAGGGCAAGATGTTATTCATTCTAAGAGAAGAATACTGGACCAAATGAGGGGCAAGGACCTGGCTACATTTCACCTACAGTGTGACAATATTTATAATAAATCTACAAGGAGAACTATATAAGACTGAACTCTCTTTCTCTCTCTTTTTTTTTTAAGTACTCATTTGGCATCTGAGTAAACAGCCACACTCAGAATCCTGAAAAAGCACTAAAAGTGAATCACCCATGACTTCTCCTGTGTCTGGCAGAAAGGGAGTATAGTACAGATGACAGTGAAGGGAAGACATCTGTGAATGTTCTTTCCTGCCAATGAACATTAAAATCAGGCTAGTGTTTAGCACTGTTATCCTGTTGCACATACAAAAGAGTGAAACAGACACAAGGAGAGAGAGAGCAAAATCCAAAGAACTTTGGAAGAAGACATTTTGATGCATAGGCGTCATACAGAGAAACATCAAATGTTTCATGACTGCTTTTGGAAATTGTGTCTCATTTGAGTCGAATAGTCTTTTTGAAGAAAAATAAGGAATTGTACGTAGGAAGCAAGCAATTATGTGACTAACAAACCCAGGCTGCTTGTGACAGCTTAATGACTATGGGGAGGGAAAAAACTGGCCTCCCAAATTGTTGGCTCAGCTGCTGGGGTGTTACAGAATCTTTAGCAGCTGCTAAAACACTGGCAAGGAAGAACATTGAAAAGAAAAGATGGTGGGCAGAGATTCCTCACAGGAGACAGTAGGCAGCACCACTGAAGAGATGACAAACTGGAAGAAAGAGCAACAAGACAACAGAACCTTTCCCGTAGTATTTTGAAAGGTATATGTCGTTCTGGGAGAAAGGCAATTCAGAGGTACTGAAGTATTGTGGGGATAATATCTTCCCCCACTCTATGTTATTTTCTAGATGCTAACTGTTCTCTTGGAGTTGATATTTGCCCTTTACAGTAGATTGTATATCCTTGATGCTGTTGTGCAGTGCCTGTAGAGGTCTTCATAAATCAGCAGAGACTGCTCAGTGCAGAAGGATTGCACCCATCAGTCACTTTGCCCCATGCCCTCTCCCCTGTACAAACAGTCTCATGTTACAGTACCCCATGTGTAGCAATGTGAGGTTAAATATGGCAGTAGACGTATTTGCTGTTCTATTTCTCTCTCTTTCAGACTCTCTCTCTCTCTCTCTCTCTCTCTCATATCCTACATATCTGAAGATTTATGAAAGAGTAGGGATATGCATATTGAAACACTACTGTTACTTTCATTTTGTATTCTTCCAGAGATGCCTTTTTCATTTTCCTGTATTTCATCGACCAGTCCTTTCATTTTTCATGAAACGAAAAGTGTCTTTTTGTTCTTTTATTTTGGGTTTCCCACTCATGAAAGAAAGTTTCTAGCACTCAAAAAGCTGTATAGAACTCTTTAAAATGACTCTTAAAAACAGAGATTCAAGACAATAAAGAACAAATCAACTTTAAAATCAGGCAACAGAGCATGAGAAAGAAAATCATCATCAGACCTATGTAAAATGGCAATAACAATCACTACAAAAAAAACCCTATTCACACCAATGAAGTCAAAAATTAGTAAAGCAACCAAAAGCTGGGGTTTTCTGAGACAGAGAGAAGCAGCCAACCTATCTGGCACACAGCAAAACAATCATAAAATAAAAGACAGACATGCCTCTCTCCCCCTGCAAAATAGGCAAAAAACAACAACAACCAACTGAGCAAGTAAAGGCAAAATGGACAATCAAACCCACAACAACAACCAAAACTATGAGTGTATGAGGAAATTTCTCTTTCCCCCCCCCCACTACTTGATGTCTCCCTTCGAGCCCCACATGGCAGCAATAGCAGCAGCAGACAGCACAGTCCAAGATGGAGGGCACCAAGACCGAGCTTAGCAGCACACAGTGATCCACTCACCAGCAAGAACAGTAAAGCAAAGACTAAGCACTCTTCACTGAGTTCCAACTCATCCATGCCTTTTTAGAGATTCAAAATTCCTGTTCCCCTCTCCTGGAGAGTTTCACTGGCTGGTGATAGCAACCCTGATGACACTACTAGAAAAAAAAATTCTGGGCAATTTGAGAGACAAAGAGTTAACGAGAAAGAGAAATGTGAAAGACCACAACACTTTAATACAAATCATTTGTGTTTTAAAAGGTCCATTTTGTGAATCAACAAAATAAAAGAACAAAGAAAGAAAAGCTTATTTCATATCTTTCCCTTTCATTATGAATATGAAGGATTCATTATTAGGCAAGACTCCATATAAATATCTAAAAAGTATCAATACCATTTCTTTTTCTACTGGTACAAGAATCCAATATATTTTTATAATTTTTATATGACACCTAAGCTTTCGTTCAGGATTTTTAAAAAATTACATAGAATAGACATACAGAATATGAGGAAAGGCAAAGAGAAAAATGTACTCTGCTCTTTGTTATCCTTTGTATATATTGGTTTCAAGGAAGTTCATGTTTCTTTCAATTCTAGCAATTAAAGGCATTTAAACCTTTCTTAGGGAAAAGACTCTAAAGTTTAATCTAAACTTTCCTTCTAGGCACCGGGGGAAAGGTTTGCCATCCAGGTTTCTTCAGATTTGCAAGGGGCAGGATTGGCAACTTCACAGAGGAAGACGTGGCCACCTTTCAGAGATAAGCAGAGACAGGGACTCAAGTTGCAAGACTCGTTGTCAAATCAAACTTAAGTGGCACCAGTGACTCAACTTGGACTCGACTCAGGGGTTTTTTCCCCAGTGACTTGGACTCGACTCATGACTCGGAACCCATCTGCCTCCTTCCTTTTTTCTGGGGGGGGGGGGAAGCTTATTTTTAATAGAGACTCAGCCCTTGGGACTCCGGACTTGGTACCAAAGACTCGGACTCAGAATTGGAACTTGGTACCAAAGACTTAAACTCAGACTTGGGATTCGAACCCAAAGACTTGCCAACATCCCTGGAGATAAGGTAACCTACGGGATATTTGGGATGGAAGGCACTGGGATGACCCAACATCAGGACCCTCTGAGACACCCCCCCTCAGAAAAGCTGACTCTTATTGGCACTCTGTCCCTTTTAACATAGATAACTTGCAAAAATGTACTTTTTTTCTGCAAAACGGCATTTCTGTCCTGCACTTAAGCTCAAAGGAAACAAAGAAGCTTGGAGGATATTATAACCATTGCTACTCAGAAAGGGGATTATCCTATATGTCACCATTTTTCATTGTCGCCTGTAATTAAAGTATGTGTACTGAGGTTATAGCATTAGATAATGACAGGTCAGCATATGCACATGCACACACACACACACTTATAGATCCACTCAGAGAGAAACTTGGTGAAAGGATATGGAGCAAGCATTTACACACCTTCAGCCCCAACCCAGAGATTGTCAGTCACTTTCCTGAGTGGCCAAAGTATGTAAGAATTCTAGCATACATTAGAGCAGAGGTCGTCAGCCCCGGTGCCGGTCCATGGCCTGAGCCAGACTGGGCCGTGGAGACAGACCTCCCATCCCCCCGCACGCACTCCCCTCCCCACAGCTGCTTTGCGCACACGCACGCGTGCCACCCCTTCACGTATGCACGCGGGCAGGCGTGCAGGCGCTCCTGCGCATGCACGAAGAGGTGGGGAAGTGCTCATGCCGGTGCTGGCGGGTGCTCCCCCACTGTTTCGCGCATGCACCCGAGAGAGAGCGCACGCCCACGTGAGCGCAGGGGGGGTGCCCCGCCTTCCTCAGAGGATCAGCCAGTCCACGGTCCCAAAAAAATTGGGGACCGCTGCATTAGAGGATATGTCCTAGGACTTCTTATTCCAGCTAATTCCTGCATCAAGAAAAGTGTCCAACATGCACATTCTTTCCTAGAACCGCAAATGAATTAATTCATTTACTACATATTAGACTTATTTACTATGTAGAGACAATCATTGCAACATTGATGGAGCATGCAGTTTTGAAAGATAATCAGTAACTAGCAGTATGTTCTAGGCATGCATCCAAAATTTTCGTGTGTGTGTGTGTGTGTGTGTGTGTGTGAGAGAGAGAGAGAGAGAGAGAGAGAGAGAGAGAGAGAGAATGAACAAAATCCTCTTATATTGAATTGCATAAGTAGTCACATTGAATCAATGGGGATTTAGTATGTTAACTCCTCCATAGGTTCCACTGATTCAAATGGGCTTACTCTAACTGTGACTTGCTAGGCTAAAGTAAGTTTCAGTTATAGACTCATTTGAGTCAATGGAACTTCTGGAGGAACTGATTTAACAAAATTCCATTGATTTAATGGGCCTACTCTAGTGTGATTTACTACATGAAGCACCAGGATTTTGGTCAGAGAGAGGCTTTTTTAAAAACTGATATTTTCTTTAAAATGAATATCCCATTTACCCAAAAATCTTATTTTAACGTCTTTGACTTGGTAACCCACTACTGATACAGCCAATCTGAATTTAATATGTCAGCCGGGAACTTGGAATATCATGCTCATAATTTGACTTGGCAATATGGGTAAATTCAACCAATCTGGACTAATTTGCCATGCTCATTTCCACTATTGAACAACGGCTTTCGTTCCTTTCCTTTTCTCCTTTAGAAGCCCATGAAAAATTATTGAGCCACAAAAAATACCTAAAATATTTAAACAACATAAGGTGGTTCAATTATCTTGGAGAACTAAATAGCAGCAACTATTTGTTTGTTTGTTTGTTTATTACTCCATCTCTCTCTTTAAAATGACCTAAGGCAGCTTACATCATTAAAAGACAATATCAAAGCTGAGAACAGTGAGTATACAAATACTAAAAAGGATCAAACAAATGTCATACAAAAAAAAACCATAAGCAACACCAAAACACCTTCAAAGCAGTAAGGTACAACCATCCATTTAAAATGCCACTCAGCCAGCCAGCAGGGAAAGCTTGCCTGAAAGGAAATGTCTTTGCCTGCTTGTGGAAGGACAGTAAAGATGGGGCCAGCCTCACCTCCTGTGGGAGGGAGTTTCAAAGTCTGGCAGCAACAACAGAGAAGGCCCTCTCCTATATCCCCATCAAACATACCTGTGAAGTTGGTGGGACCAAGAGAAAGACCTCTCCTTATGATCTTAACACTTGAGCAGACTCATAAAGGGAGATGTAGTCTTTAAGATAGCTCGTGCCCAAGTCATTTAGGGCTTTGTAGGTTAGAACCAACATCTTGAATTTAGCCCAGAAATGGATCAGCAGCCAGTTGAGCTATTGCAATAGAGGGCAACCCTATAGCCAGCCCCATTCAGCAATTAGTAACTGCTTCAGAGAAATAAGAATTTTTATTTTCCAATAGTATAGGGACAACGTCATCGTAGAATGATATTTCCAATATAGAATTTAGTAAATAAAGATTTACTAAAAAGCTCCTTTGCAGCTGCATAAAAAGCACAAGAACACAGAATATGTGAAAACATGTCCAGTATAGTGCTGCCACATAAACAAACTCCTTTGGAGTGAGGTCATCATCATCATCATCTTAGAACTGCAGGGATCCTATGGATCATCACGTCAAGCCCCTGTCAAGGAGGTGCAGTGGAGAATTGAATTCCCAACCTCTCCCTAAACCACTGAGCTAGCCTTGCCTCTCCCTCAAAGGGAGAACATTCAATCTCACATATAAAAAGGCTCAAAAATAACATGGGATAGTAAGATGGAAGAAATATGATGGCACTGTCTTGGGAACAGAGATACCAAAGGAGGAGGGAGAACATATTTGTCAAGTTCTCATTTGAGTGCTAGCCCGATCTTTTTGGTGAATCTGCTTCCTTACGTATAATCTTGGTTCTCTTTCACCCATGTTCCAAATTAATTCTTGTGATAAATCCAGGGCTTCCAGCTCGTTATCTATTCATTTCTGTCAGGAGGATCTAAAACACTCTTCCTGTAGTAGGGCAAGAAAAGAGCCCTCAGAAAAGGTTCTCCCATTGAAAGAATGAAACCAACATGTGCATTAATGCAAACCCTGTGCTCCAAAAACATGGATGGAATAACACACTTTTGGGAAGCCAAAGCAGTTCAGAAACACCATGCTGTACAGCGGTAATGGGAGTGTAGGCACAGTACTCTGCACATCCATCACATCCAATTTCTCTACATTACTGGGGTTTGTTTATTTTCTCCATGAGCCTTCATTGCAAGTGGTAATTCTGAAAAAGGAGAAAAGCTCTGATAGTTATCTGTTTTCCCAGGACATCCTTGTTTGCTGAACAATAGACCTCTTACATCAAACACAACTATGCAAGATGCCACCTGATACCCTTTCCTGACACATGTTTATATTGATTTCCCAGGCCATGTTTATGTTTTGTAATTTTTTGTGTGTGAGGATAAATTTTATGTAAGGAAAGAAGGATGGCAGTTTGGTATTGGTACTTAGTAGGGAGGGGAGGGAAAAAAAGACAGGTGAAACAGTTACATCAGAGTGTTTTGAATAAGATGTGTTTAAGGATTGAACTAATCTGTGGTAAATTCAGTCCTACTTCTCAAATTTGTAACATGAAATAAAAGATTAGCAGAGAAATTGGAATGCATTTTCATATATCTTTCTCCCAATACATTTGTGTAGTATCTGTATTCTTGCATAGGCTGTCCTTAGTATGATAATTGATACATCCTGCCCATCTCCACATTCCTGTGCATACATTCCCTAGTCTGTTTATAGTTTTGCACATCATTTATTCAGAGATATTGGGAAAATGCATTCCAGGTAAGCTTATATCAACATGCTAACTGAAAATCGTTCCCATTCTATATAGAGTCCTGGAGCCGCTGCCGAGCTGGCTTCGGGCAGTGCAGCTCGCTCTTTGCCCCCCCATGGATGGCGCGAGACCTTAAGGTCTCTCGAGAGTTGTTTGAATAGAGGGAGAAATGCCAGGTTATTTAAAGGGTGTTCCCCCCTGTAACCGCCCTCTTCTTTTTCTAGCATTGCGAGAGGAGGAGGACTCTGCTCCATCTGTGATCTTTTGCTGCGTCACTGAGAGGACCGGTGTTCTTAAGGAAGGGAGGGTAGCATCAGCTCCCTCCCAGGGTGCTGTTATCTTTTACATTATATTTTATATTATTTGAATATTGGTTGGACGGCCCCCCCTTTTTTATATTATAAGTTTCATTCCGGGGCTTGTAGGGAGAAGCGGGCGGCAGCGGCAGCGCGACTCGCACCGGCCGCGCTTAGGCACAAGCGGTTCCAAAAAACCAACCAACAAACAAAAAATAGTAAATAAAATAATAGAAATAAATTATAACAGGCCTTTAATGAAATCTAAGAGAGCATAGGGGGTGAGATTGTAGGATCGGGGGGCGGCATTGGGTTTTGGCAGTTGATGGACCTGGGCCTGGCCAAATCCCCTCTCCTCAGTTTGAACAGCTTTTGGCATGTGCGGGCTAGGCGCATCAACAAGGCCTCGGCAGTTGAACCGAAGCTGTGCCACCATCTTCCCCCCCCCTTTTTTTTTCCTCCACAGCTACTTATACATTGCAACCTCGGCAGGTAGGCTCACAGAGGATTAGGACGCAGCCCGGGCACATTTTATATTGGACCTAGCAACTATAAAAAAATAATAATAAAAAATAATATTAATAAATAATATTAAATAATAAGTAATATAAATAAATAAATAAATAAATAAATAAATAAATAATATTAAATAAATAAATTAAAATAATAATAGTTAGGAAGTAAGTTAACAAGTAAATAACAACAATTTTAAAATTAAATAATTTTAGATATCCAATTAATTGACAATCAATATGAAATAAATTAATTTTAATATTTACATATATACAGTAAGTTCACTAGGTATCCAAATTGATTAATTAGCCGATAATCACAACAGGATTGATTAATTAATTGTTTCAGGTGGTAAATTAATTTAGAGTGGTTTGCTAAAATTATTCAATATTTAATATTAAAGGAGTGATTGATCAAGACATTTAACCAATTACGTTCAATTGAAGGAAAATCAATAATTTTTTAAAAATCTAATAAATATTAAAGACCCCCAATTTTACTGGTGTAAACGATTGCTACTATCTTTGGGGGTGCTAAGCTGGAAACCTAGGCTTCTTCTGCTGAAGAATTTTCAACAGCGCTGGCAATTGCATTATTGAGCTAAGTGGGACCAATTAATCAATAGGAAGCCTTGATTCATAATGGCATTGAGGAAGGGCCAGGGTAACAAGGAGGTCCAGGAAGAAGTAGTTGAAGTTGGCCCTGATAGACCATTGTGGCGTTCAACCTTGTTGCCCCTGTTTATTTGGCCCTCACCAAGGCTCACACCCTTTTCTCTTCTAGCTGCCACCAGGTATTATCCTCCTAATACCGATTATGTGTGTTATACACGTGTGCTGCCAACTCTAAGGGTTATTGAACTTAGGAATCAGAGGTTTAATTAACAAATATTCTTTTATTGTCAAGTAAATCACAAAGGTAAATCATGTATGAACTGTATCAGGTATTAACAAGGATCTGATTATGTATTGGGTTGCAAGTACTTTTGTTCCGAACTACTATATACTTTTAATCAATATCTATCTTATAGTACTTATAATTTCATTCCTGCTTGTTCAATCTATATTAACCTTCTCAATTCAATCTCCTAACTCTCTCAGTTCAATTCCTTAACCCTCTTCTTCTCTCTCCTAAACCCTAACTTATCCTCTTTCTTCTCTCTCTAACTCTTAACTGCCATTTCACATCTTCAACTGTCTCCCTGACTCCGCCCCTCCTGCCCTATCCTTGGCTCCTCCCTTTTGAGCTTCTGTGATGGACAGGCAGGAATGACGTCACCTGCTGGCATTTCGCCACAACCATACATTGGGGAGGGTCCAAGTATGGCTTCGACTTCATCAGGTGAGTTGACCGCCACACCGGGCACCTATGCACCAATCCCCGCATGGCCTTGGGCCAGCGGCAGTCAATACAATCAGGCACTCTACACACCCTACAACACACAGAGCGTGGGGCTTCCCAGCACTGCATGGCCATATACCAGTCCACAATTCAGTGGCTGGGGCATGCCATACCCTACTTTAGCAATGCCAGCCCAACCTAATACTACAGCTAGCGTAGGGGTTTGGCCTTACCCTTCTGTACCTAACACAGGTTACAATACTGTCCCATTGTGTGCTCTGCCATACGGGGACTGCTCGATTCCTTTGGGGGATCATCTCACCCCGGCAACACAAGAGAAGATATGAAAGGGTAAATACGTGGACGTATTCAAATTAATAAATAGTAATGTAGAGAAGAAGGACTTAGATAAGGAAGATGAGAAAGAAAAAGATAGAATTAGGAGAAAGAAACCCGATAGAACGTGGGCAAATTGGCACCCCAGATTCTTGATTTACGCTGGCGTGTTAGTTAAGGCGCAGTCATGAAGGGCCCAATCATTGTTCCAGTATTTAGATATAATTTACAGGGCCTACGTTGATTTCACGGGGCAGGTGTGGCTTCATTATGATTAATCGTTCCGTATGCGGAGCGTGATTCATCCAAACATGCGTTGGGACGAGCCCCTGCCGGGCTTGTGGCTGCAACACATGACCCCCGCTAGGCCAAATATAGGGGATAGGTTTGACAGCGGTCATTTGAATAGGAAGGTCGCCCTTGGTAAAAATCCCCGCCTGGGAGCGGGGCAGGCAGTTCAACTCTGCCTGCTCTGTTGGGAGTACAACTCCAAGGGCATTTGTACAAAGAGACCATGCTGCTTTAGGCACGAGTGCACCACCTGTGGAGGTCAGCACCCTAACTCATCATGTTTTAGAGTGGGCGCCCAGTGCCAGAACAAGGGCACAGGAGGTGGTAAAAACCTAACAACAGCGGGGGTGCGCCTGGAAAAGGCACCCAGCCCAATTAAGGTTGAAGTTTTAGAAGCTTGGTTAAGATCCTACCCACGTAGGGAGGATGCTAATTATCTTTTAGAAGGCTTTAAACATGGTTTTTGAATCCCGGCAACGGGGGAGCGCAGTGCATATTTTGCACAGAACCTCCGATCGGTGCGTGGGATGGAAAGCTTGGTTCAGAGTAAGATAGATAAGGAGGTGAAAGAAGGAAGGGTTCTTGGCCCCTTTTCAATGTTACCTATGGAGAACTTGAGGGTCTCTCCACTAGGTATTGTGCCCAAAAAGGCCCATGGTGAGTTCCAGCTAATCCATCACTTGTCCTTTCTGGAAGGAGCATCGGTCAACGATGCTATCCCCCCCAGAATTGTGTACAGTGCGATACACCTCTTTTGATGAGGCTGTGCGCATGGTTAGGAAATGCGGTGTCGGGGCCGAACTGGCAAAATGCGATATAAAATCAGCGTTTCGAATTTTGCCAGTGCACCCCATGGACTTTGACTTGTTAGGTTTCTATTTCCAGGGATCCTTTTACATTAACAGGGCCCTACCGATGGGTTGTTCAGTGTCATGCACTGCATTTGAGTGATTCAGCTCATTTATTGAATGGAAGCTTAGGTCTAAGGTGGGCTGTAAATCTACGGCCCATTATCTTGATGACTACCTTTTCTGTGGCAAAAAGAACTCAGGAAGGTGTAAGTTCATCCTGAATAGCTTTCAGGCATTATCAGAAGAATTGGGACTACCCTTAGCCGAGGAAAAAAACGAGGGACCAACCACGTCCCTCAGTTTCCTAGAACTGGACACGATGCAGCAAGCATCATGGCTGCCTGATAATAAGCTAGCGGAACTTAGGACCAGGATAGCGACACTTTTGCAGAGGCGAAAGGTGTCATTGAGGGAGCTTCAACAGATAGTAGGGCACTTGAATTTTGTAGAGCATTTCTGTAGAGCATTTTGTAGAGCATTCACCACCTGTAGAGTGGTGGCTCTGGGACGAGCATTTCTTCGGCGATTGTGCACTGCTATGCAGGGTCTACATCGACCACTGCATAGGACCAGGGTCACACGCAGAATGAAGGAAGATTTTTTAGTATGGAGTCAGTTTGTAACAGAATTTAATGGAATCTCCTTTTGGAGAGGCGAAATTGGGCTGAAAGCAGATTTTCAGGTTCATTCAGATGCAGCAGGATCCTTAGGATTCGGTATTTATTTCAGAGGAAGGTGGTGCATGGGCACCTGGCCCGATGAGTGGCATCAGAACGGTATCACCAGAGACCTGACATTCTTAGAATTTTTCCCAATAGTGGGTGCTTTTTGGCTATGGGTCGAAGAGTGGTCAAATTCAGTGGTCCGTTTCTGGTGCGACAATCAAGCGGTTGTTTACATTATAAACAACCTTACGTCGCATTCAGAACGGGTCATGACATTGGTCAGCGCATTTACATTACGGGCATTGCAGTTTAATGTACTAGTGCATGCCCGGCATGTGCCAGGTCTAGAAAATAGGATAGCTGATGCATTGTCACGCCAACAGATCGAGCTGTTCAGGGAGCTAGACCCCGGAGCCAAGGAGTTTCCCGAAGTTCTGCCCCTGGAGGTCTGGAAAATTGGTGTGAAGATGCATCAAGAGCGATAGGTTTGGCCCTGGCACCGAGGACAAGGAAGGGTTATTCGGCTGTGAGTATAGAGTTCCAGGTATTTATGGAAATGATCAACCTGGAGCCGGAGTGGCCGGCACCGGTTGAACATTTACAACAATTTATTGTACACTTAAATAGAAAGGGACTAGCACCTGGAACCATTCAAGGTAGGCTGTCTGCACTTGCCTTTAATGCAAAAATCAATGGCTATAGGGATTACTCAGGGGACTACCATATAAGAAAAATGATAGAAGGATGGTCCAAAGAGAGGGGTAGAGTTCTAGACACCAGGGCCCCTATATCACCTCCGCTATTAGAATGCATCTGCAAACAGTGGGCGCTCTTATGTAGGGACGAATATGAAAAGGTCCTTTTCGAAGCGGCGTAATTGATGACGTTCTTTGGGGCTCTTAGAATTAGTGAGGCGGTTGAATCAGGAAAAGAAGATAAGTCTAGGCTAGCCCTGCAATGGCAGGATGTTAAGGTTGAAGAGGGAAAGGTACAAATTCTCATTCGGCAATCCAAGGCCGATCAACTTGGCAAGGGTACACAAATAACCTGAGGGCAGTGTAGCATAAACAGCATATGCCCTGCGAGAGCCTCACAGGCCTATTTAAAGGTTAGAGGACAGGATCCCGGCTACTTCTTTCAACATAATGATAAGTCACCCCTGACGAAATATCAGTTCTGGAAATTAACTGATTTAGCGTTAGACCGAGTAGGTGTCCAAGGTATGAGATTTGGTACACACTCATTCAGAATAGGTGCAGCCTCTACTGCGGCTGCTATGGGTTATAGCTCAGAGGAGATTAAGCATCTAGGCCAGTGGTCATCTTCCCGTTACCGCAGATATATAAGAACGCTACCTAACGTATAGGCAGGGGCCTGGTCTTATGTCTTCACAGGTCCTTTAGGGTCAGTGAGACGAAGGCACATTGCGATTCTCAGCCACAGTTATGTACACTGGGCAGAGCTTTATGCTGCTGCATCCCCATGGGGGAGCGACCTGGGTCTCGGAGCCAGAGCACAAGTCACGTGGAAAGGGCTGCGAGGCATGCTGTGGAGCCAGCTGTACAGGTTGGTGGCCTTTGGCCATTCTCCACCAGATGTGTTGGTGGTACACCTTGGCGGTAACAATTTAGCCAGGCACCCGGGTAAGGCATTGATCCTGGACATTATTCGTGACCTGAAATGGTTGAAGGCCAGGTACCCTGCTATGCGGATCATGTGGTCCACAATCATTCCGCGATTGGCATGGAGAGACGCCAGGTTTTTCCTCAACGTTAACGCGGCACACAGGGGTGTTAACCGTGAGGTCTGCAGAGCGGTCTGCAGTGGCCTTGGATCGGTGATTGGTCACCAGAGGATCCGACTGGATAGGCCTGAGTTTTTTCGGAACGATGGAGTCCATCTGTCTGATTTGGGTTTGGATGTCTTCCTGGAAGACATCAAGGGGGGCCTGCTTGTTGAGCTCAAGCGGCTCGATGGCGGGCATGGGACTTAGCTATGCTAGTCCCTATGCTGTGGTGGGTAGTGCGGAAAAAACAGGTATTTTCAGGTGAGTCCCACTGCAAAATGAGGTAAGCTAACAGCCCATCGGTCCTCCCAGCACTGCGGATCGTGCGATTACAGTGCTTGGGGGGAAAGATGTGCTGGGCTGCTACCGGAGCAACAGTCATCAAGTAAAGATGGCTTGAGGCCCGGGGGTGGTCAAATTGCGGCCGGCCGGGTTCCTGCTGTCTTTAAGACTTCGAGAACCTGGGGCCGGGGACTCGCCCATCTGTTGATCAAATACCCCTGCAATTTACCTGTTTCCGCACTACAGCAGGCCACCCTTTGCCAAATGATTGGCAAATTTGAATTACAATCAATAAAGTGTGGCCCGTGTTTTAACCCATATTATCTGTCTCGCGTCTTTATTCCGGGGTTGGGGGGCAAAGAACTCACTCCTTTCCAATGGAGCATTGGAATCAATAATATAAAATACCTCATTTTTGCATGCTGGAAGGTGTTCCCCCCCCCATGGGCCAATCTGAATCCAATATAAAATGAAAATAACTCCTTTATGAACAAAGGAAGGAAGGAAATGATTGAGCAATACACTGGCCAAAATCCTGCTGCTTAGCATAGTAAATAGCTCTAGAGCAGGCTGCTGAATCAGTGAGGATTTGGTGAGTTAATCCTTCCATAAATTTCATTGGTTCAAATGGGCATATTCTAGTTGCAGTTTATTAAACTAAAGTAACTCACAACTAGAGCAGCCTACTCTAGTTTGACTTATTAGACTAAGCAACAGGACTTCAGCCTATATTGGCTCCAAAGGTGTGAAGCAGCTTTTTCTGTTTAGACAAATACTTCTATTAGCATTCAAGAGTTCTAAAATTTTTATTTAGTTTAAGAATATGAAATACTTCATTTTAAAATAAATACATCTGTTGTTTACTTTATATATGTAAATCTGAACATACTTAGTAGTTTAGTCATGTACCATCTAGTTGGAAGGATTCGGCCGCATGAAGGACGCCACGAGTCCTTGAAATGCGGGGCCGTTTTTGCCCTCCATGGTCCCGGATGATACCAGGCAGGACCGGGTCACATGTTGGGAAGGGAGGGGGCGAGTGGGTATAAAGGGTAGACTCGCCCCCGACGCGTTCTCCTTTTCGTTCGGGCATTGCGGTGGTGAGGTGGAGCCTGAGCAGGATCGGAGTTTCGTTTGCTGGCAGTGGAGCTTGCGGTTTGGAGGAGGGTAGCTTTAGGCTCCCTCCTGGTGTTTGTAGGCACCTGAGCTAGGCTCAAATACTGCAGAGAGGATTTCTTTAAAAATAGTTTAATTCTAGTTTATTGCCACAGATCGGAAGGGCGGGAGCGGCGGGGCGGGTTCGCCCCGCCGCGGCGAGTTCAGGGTTATTGTTGGTCTGTTGGGGCACCTCAAGTTACGCCGGTTGAGATTGAGCACTGTTTGGGGGTATTGCGTTGTTATTTGGGTTAAGTCGTGGTTTCAGGCGGCTGGTTTTGGTGTTGGGAGAACAAGCGGACGCCATTTTGTATTCCCCCTTTTCCCGCACCTTTTTCGCCCGTCCGCCATTTTGGGTGTGGGATAATTAATTGCATAGTCACAGTTCAGGGTAAAGGTTTCATAGTTAAAATATTAGTGTAATATTAGTGGTTAAAAGTAAGTTACAAAGGGGGAATACTCATTGTTATTAATCAGTTCATTGTAAGGTTTCACAGTTATAAAAAAAAAATTAATTTACTATCAGTGGTTAAAAACAATTTACATAAGGGGAATAATCATTCATATTAACAGTTTATGGTGGGGGTTCACAGTTACAAATAGTAGATTCTCAGTGGTTAAAAGCAAATTGGTTGAGGGGAATAAGCATTCCATGTTCAAGTTTCTGTTTTTAAGAGCATTTTGAATTACATAGACACTAGAGTGGTAGAAGTAAAGTGGTATAAGGGAGAATTTAATTGAGCCCATTCTGGTAGTCTATTGACACAAGATATTGGCTTCCGGAAAAAGTGGAAAGAGGATAAGAATAATAACAGAAGTTAGAAACAAACAATAATACAATAGTAATAATTATAACCAAAAAAAAAAAAACATTAAAGGAAAACAATTACTTGATTAAACTTGAGAATATTAACATACTACAGCTTTATCATCAGGTCCAGGTATAAGGCAGGGTTAAGGTGACACCTGCTGGGTATTAGCTGTAAGGGTTGAAGGTTCACAAACTGTGGACAAGATTTTGTAACTGTTATACGAATTGAGGAGATACCCTTGGGGCTGATTAGATATCATGCCACCTAAGAAGGGAAGTGGAGTTAAGAAAGGAAAGACGCCAGCAAAACGACAAAGGGCAGTCCCTCAGATTTCTCCACGGGAATCCTCATCTTCTGAGGAGGAGTCATGGGGGATTTTGCAAAACCTCCAAGAAAAACTATCTAAGTTAGAGGCTCAGAGGATGGCTAGAAGGGCTTCTCCACAAAGGGAGGTCATTCCCCGCAGAGCGGTGAGGGATACTAAGAGTCGCCGCAAGGTGGAGCTAAGGGTTTTAACACAGCAACTCATGGACCGTTTTACCGCGTTAGAATCCCAACAGGGTCAAGGAAGTGAGGATCAGGCCGTGGAAGGAGGATCTGCTGCAGTGGCTAGGGGGTCTGGCGGTCGAAGATCTGGGATGAGAGAAGTGGCTGAAGTTCAGGAGATGGTAGAGGAAGCTCCAGCCAGATATGACCTCCCAGAGGAGCCCAGTACAAGCTCACATCAGGCGGTGGAGGCCCTGGGGACACCGACCCCTTCTTGCGGTGAGTGTTCGGCCATGCACAACACCCAGTCTACTTCGGCCACATGGCCTTGGGCTGGCGGCACACAACAAGCACACATTGCACCTACACATTGTGGAAAGCCACTCGGGGGTTGGCCTGGTTGTTTTTGGCCTCCAGTAAGCCCACATTGTTGTGGGTGGAGCCCGCATTGTGCGACGGCTCACACGGCTGGGACATCTGGTGAGGCTAAGGGCACAGGGACATGGCAACACCCTTCAGTACCCAACACAGGGTACAATACGGTCCCGCTAGCGGCGCTGCCTTATGCTGACTACAGTACGCCGTTGGGAGACCATTTGACCCCAGCGGTTAAAGAAAAGATTTGGAAAGGTGAATTCCTGGATTTTTATGATCTGGTTAATCGCGAGGTAGAAATCAAGGAAATTGACAAGGATGACGAGAAATTAAAAGAAAAATATAGAAGAAAAAAGCCTGATAGAAATTGGCCTAATTGGATCACGGGCTTTACAATATACGCAGGTGTTTTGGTTAAGGCTCAACCGTGGAAAGCATCAGCGTTGTTTCAGTATTTTGACATTATCTGTAGGGCAAATTCGGATTTTGCCGGGCAGGCTTGGCTTCGTTACGATGAAGCGTTTAGAATGAAAAGCGCCATCAGGCCTGATTTACGCTGGGATGAGCCACACCCAGGGCTTTGGCTACAGCATATGACACCAGCCAAGTGCAGCTTAGGCGATAGATTTGACAGTGGCCATCTGAACAAGAAATTTACTGGGAACGTTAACGCCCGCCCAGGGGCGGGACAGGTGGTTCAACCCCGCCTGCCCTGCTATGAGTACAACTCTAGGGGCTTTTGCGCCAGACACCCCTGCAGGTTTAGACACGACTGTATTACCTGTGGGGGGAAGCACCCTAACGCATCCTGCTTTAAAGCAGGGGCACAACGACAAAACAAACAGGGAGGAACCGGTAAGAAGCCTGAAGGGAGCAGCGGTGCCCCTGGAAAGGGGGCCCACACCAATTAAAATTTCAGTATTAGAAAGGTGCTTAACAGACTACCCAAGAAAGGGGGATGCTGAATATTTGAGATTGGGTTTTAGATATGGGTTCCGGATCCCAGCTTTAGGTGTCAGAACAGCCTTTATGGCTAAAAACCTGAAATCGGTGAAAGGGATGGAAGCTATAGTATTAGAAAAGATCAAAAAGGAGGTTCGGGAAGGTAGGGTCCTGGGACCCTTTGAGGAACTGCCCATAGCTAACCTTAGGGTGTCGCCGTTGGGGATTGTCCCCAAGAAAGCACCAGGTGAATTTCGCCTAATACATCACCTATCATTTCCAGAGGGGACGTCAGTTAACGATGCGATTCCCCAGGAACTTTGTTCGGTGAGATACACCTCCTTTGATGAGGCAGTTAGGATGATTAGGGCCTGTGGAGTGGGTGCTGAACTGGCAAAGGCGGATGTTAAATCGGCTTTCCGGATTTTGCCAGTCCACCCATTAGACTTCAATTTATTGGGTTTTCAATTTCAAGGACAATATTACATAGATAGGGCCCTACCTATGGGGTGCTCAATTTCGTGCGCCGCTTTTGAAAAATTTAGCACTTTCATTGAATGGCTAGTTAGGCAAAGAGTGGGCTGTAATTCGACAGCTCATTACCTAGATGATTTCCTTTTTTGTGGTAAAGCAAATTCAGGAAAATGTAGAATGATCTTGGAGGCCTTCCGTGAGATGGCCCTTGAGATAGGTTTGCCCTTGGCAGAGGAAAAGACGGAAGGGCCAGCAACATCACTGACTTTCCTAGGTATTGAGCTGGATACAATTCAGCAGACTTCAAGGCTGCCTCAAGACAAATGATTAAACATTAGGATTAGGCTTAGTAATTTAATAAGAAGGAGAAAGGTGACATTAAAAGAGTTACAGGAAATTGTGGGATACCTGAACTTCGCGTGCAAAGTAGTTGCACCAGGTCGCGCTTTTTTGAGGCGGCTGTGTGGAGCTATGTCAGGCTTAAAACGGCCGATGCACAGAACCAGAGTCACCAAGGGTATGAGGGAAGACCTAACAGTTTGGAAACAATTTCTGGATCAGTTCAATGGGGTTTCCTTCTGGAGGTCCGAACTTAGCCTAAAAGCGGATGTGCAGGTAAACTCTGACGCCGCGGGGACTTTGGGATTTGGAATTTATTTTCGTGGTAGATGGTGCGCAGGCATTTGGCCCGAAGAATGGCACCAGGAAGGCATAACGAGGGACTTGACGTTCTTAGAATTTTTTCCGATTGTCGGGGCCCTTTGGCTCTGGGCGGAGGAATGGGCGAACACTGTAGTTCGTTTTTGGTGTGATAACCAAGCAGTGGTACACATCATTAACAATCTGACATCACATTCAGAAAGGGTTATGTATTTAGTCAGGGCTTTCACCCTGAGGGCGTTGCAGTTTAATGTTATGGTGCACGCTCGGCACGTCCCGGGTCTTGACAATCAGATAGCTGATGCTCTCTCACGCCAACAGATCAAGCGTTTCAGGGAACTGGCACCGGAGGCCAGGGATCTGCCAGAAGTGCTTCCAGCGGAGGTCTGGCAGATTGGCGTGAGGAGGCGTCGAGAGCAATAGATCTTGCACTGGCCCCGAGGACAAAAAAGGGTTATTTAGCAGCAGGTACAGAATTTTTTGAATTTAGGGAGTCAGTGAAGCTAGAACAAACATGGCCGGCTCCAGTTGAACACCTCCAGCAATTCATAATATTTTTGCATAGGAGGGGGTTAGCGACAGGGACCATTCAAGGAAAACTGGCTGCCCTGGCCTTCCATGCCAAATCAAATGGTCACCGGGATTTTTCTGGTGATTTTCGCATTAGGAAGATGCTGGAAGGTTGGGCCAGGGAAAGAGGGAGAGTTCGGGATACCAGGACACCCATATCTCCGGAGCTCCTTGGCCGCCTATGTGAACAATGGAGCGCATTGTGTAGGGACCATTATGAGGTGGCGTTGGTTCACGCAGCTGCATTGTTGGCATTTTTTGGGGCACTGAGGATTAGTGAGCTCGTTGCAATGGGAAAGAATGACATTTCACAAAGGGCGTTACAATTTGGGGACGTCATTGTACAGGATGGACAGTTAACGATCATCATTAGAAGGTCTAAAACAGACCCACGGGGCAAAGGCAAACATCTAACACTAGGGCAATGTAGAGTACAAAGCATTTGTCCGGTAAAAGCAGTTCAGAAATTTGTGGAATTGAGGGGTTCAAAACCTGGACAATTTTTTCAGCATATAGATGGGGCACCATTTACGAAATACAGTGGTGCCTCGCTAGACGATGTTAATCCGTTCCACGAGGATCGCTGTCTAGCGAAAACATCGTCTAGCGAAGCACGTTTTCCCATTGGAATGCATTGAAATTGCTTCAATGCGTTCCAAGGGAAAACGCAGTCGTCTTGCGAAATTTCCCATAGGGAAACATCGTCTAGCGAGTGAGGGTCCCCATAGGAATGCACTGACAGCTGCACTGACAGCTTTTGACCACTAGTTGGCGCACTCCTATGGGGAAACCTCATCGTCTAGCGAAATTCCCCATAGGGAAACATCGTTTTGCGAAGCGCAGTAGCGCTCGCAAAAAGGCATCGTCTAGCAATTTCCTCGTCCTGCGAGGCAATCGTCTAGCGAGGCACCACTGTATCAGTTTTGGGCACTGACTGGCAAGGCACTCGAGAAGATAGGATTGAAAGATGTGAGATTCGGGACCCATTCTTTTCGGATTGGAGCAGCCTCAACGGCAGCGGCTATGGGTTACAACACTGATCAAATTAAACAGTTGGGGCGCTGGTCGTCAGCTTGTTATCGCAAATACATTAGACCTCTTCCTAACGTATAGGTAGGGTTTGTTTATATCGTTTCAGGTTTCGGGAGACGTGACGGCCGAAAGCAAGTTATGATCATCGGCCACAGTTATGTTTTTTGGGCGGCACGTTACGCCGCATCTTCCCCGTGGGGGAAAGATTTGGGGCTTGGAGCCCATGCGTTGGTTACTTGGAGAGGCATGCGTGGCATGCATTGGATACAGCTCGGCAGGATGACGTCT
The DNA here is from genome assembly GCA_037013535.1 of Intellagama lesueurii. Classification (NCBI taxonomy): domain Eukaryota; kingdom Metazoa; phylum Chordata; class Lepidosauria; order Squamata; family Agamidae; genus Intellagama; species Intellagama lesueurii. Next base: position 145,044,990 of record JBAJHW010000004.1, read on the forward strand.
TTCGGCTCTATGCCACCAGACATTTTATTAATTCATTTGGGAGGCAACGATTTGCCCAAATTGTCTGGTAAGGCGGTCATTCTTGATATCTTAAGAGATCTCAAGAAACTGAAGGAAAAGTATCCTGCTACACGGTTAGTATGGTCTAATATCATACCGCGTTTAACCTGGCGAGGTGCGCAGAACATCGAAAAGATCAATAGGGCCCGACGTCGGGTCAATAGGGAAGTGTGTAGAGGTGTCTGCAGCGGCGGCCTCGGATCTGTGGTCAACCATCACAGGATCCAAACTTCCCACTCAGAATATTTTCGTAGCGATGGCATACACTTGTCAGAGACAGGACTGGAAATCTTTCTCGAAGATATAACAGGGGGCCTGCTTTTTGAGCTGGGTTGTATGGCGGGCATGGGACTTAGTCTCGACTAGTCCCTATGCTGTGGCGGGTAGTGCGGGAAAAAACTGGTTGTCTCGGTGTGTCCCTTTGATAATTATGGAAAGCCAACAGCGCATCTGACCTCCCGGCTCTGCGGATCGTGCGATTACAAGGCCGGCGGCGGGAAGATGCGCTGGGCCACTTTCGGACCGACAGTCATCAAATAAAGATGGCTCGAGGTCTGGGCTGTTTATTAGAGGCCAGCCGGGTTCCTGCTGTCATTAAGACAGCTGGAACCTGGGGGCCTGGGACTCGCCCATTGACTGAGAAGGGTATCGTGGATGCCCTGCATTTCTCCGCACTACCGCAGGCCCCCTCATTTGAAGAGGACACTGATTTTGGCTGAATTTGAGTTAATAAAGTGTGGCCCGTATTTAACCCATATCACTGTCTGGTGTCTTCATTTCGGGGCCTGGGAGGGCAAGGATTCGGCCGCATGAAGGACGCCACGAGTCCTTGAAATGCGGGGCCGTTTTTGCCCTCCATGGTCCCGGATGATACCAGGCAGGACCGGGTCACATGTTGGGAAGGGAGGGGGCGAGTGGGTATAAAGGGTAGACTCGCCCCCGACGCGTTCTCCTTTTCGTTCGGGCACCCACCCGCCCGCCCTATTTCTAGTGTGTTCATGGTCGCCTTTTGGGGCCGGATAGGAATTTTTGACCTCTATCCTGATTGGCTTTGGGTGGAGGGATTTTTCGCCTATCCCACACTGGAAAAGGGTTTGTTGGCATTTGATTGGTGGTTAGTTTTGGTCACACTGGCGGGTAGTGCGGGAAAAAACTGGTTGTCTCGGTGTGTCCCTTTGATAATTATGGAAAGCCAACAGCGCATCCGACCTCCCGGCTCTGCGGATCGTGCGATTACAGGGCCGGCGGCGGGAAGATGCGCTGGGCCACTTTCGGACCGACAGTCATCAAATAAAGATGGCTCGAGGTCTGGGGTGTTTATTAGAGGCCGGCCGGGTTCCTGCTGTCATTAAGACAGCTGGAACCTGGGGGCCTGGGACTCGCCCATTGACTGAGAAGGGTATCGTGGATGCCCTGCATTTCTCCGCACTACCGCAGGCCCCCTCATTTGAAGAGGACACTGATTTTGGCTGAATTTGAGTTAATAAAGTGTGGCCCGTATTTAACCCATATCACTGTCTGGTGTCTTCATTTCGGGGCCTGGGAGGGCAACTTACTTACAGCAGCCCTAAATAGGGTTTTCAATGTAAGTGATATTTACCATTTCCACACACCCAGTGAGTTTCCATGGCTAGGCGGGGATTCAAGCCCTGGCCTCCAGAGTCCTAGTCCATCACTCTATCCACTACACTGCATTAGGTACCCAAATCTGAAAATGCATTATTTTAAAAGGTAATGAGCTACCTTGCTGATGTCTATTCCATCCTTAGCCAATTCCCTTGGGAGTGCATCTCCTGAGCTGATAGAAAATTGGGGAAAAAAACCCGCCTTCAACCCCACTCAAGTTGCCCACCCAATTTAAAACAAGCCCAAGGTGTTGGGTGGCCATACCCAAATCTAGATCAGATCACATTGTATTACTAATTGAGGAAATGAGTTACTTCTTAGCAAGTTTCCCACATTTTCAGCTTTTAGGGGGTATAGCACAATTATCTTCATCACATGGAAATGACTAGGTTGTCACATGGCTAAAAGTTCACCATAATACACAGCCATGAGGGAAATCAGTAACTCTAACCACACTCTGCCTTCTAAGTGTACAGTCCTTAACTACTGTTGCATTATGTGAAGCTTTGGCATAACTTTCTAAACCGTTCCATTAAATGCTCAAGACACTGCTTGGAAATTACCTTACCTTAACATGTAGCTCAGGGAAGCCAGGTTCAAATAAAGCATCTCGGTATGGAAAACACCAGTCAGCTTTTCACACAGACATCCCCTGAGTTTACTCGCAATATTATCCAAGCACAGGAACTGACCTACTGCAATCAAATCAGGTAATGATAACACTGCAATTTCCCACCCTTTCTCCCTGTGTGGCAGCAGTAGGTCAGAAATGTCATTGAGATTATGTTCATAAGGCACTCAGCAGAATTTGATCTGTGGGTTGCATTGTTGTCTTTTAGCTAGGTAACAACCTGTGTGGTTTTAGTGCAGGGTCGTCAGCTGGTACATTTTAAGAATCCTTGAACATAGTCTTAGAGAAAATGATACAAGACTAAAAACAAAGTGGTTTGCCTCAGCCAGAGTATGCTTGCCACTTCAGGTCTGTTGACTAGTTACAATTCCATTACAACAGGTTATTTTAGGGGTTGTGCAACACCCCATGTCCTGCAACCTCAGCAGGGTCATGTATTTGCTTAAAAGATTTTAGGCTACCCCTCAAGGGGACATAAAAGAAAACAGTGATGCATGAATAGAAAATGATGACAGCCTGCATAGGATCAGCAGGCATTTTCAGCAGAATGTGTTTACGGTTCTTCCGTGATCGGCATCTTCCGTGATCGGCAGAGATTCCTTAGGAGTTGGATGCTCTTACAGCAACTCTTGTAGACCTTCATACTAAACATCTGAAGGCTTGTGGAACTCCCAGGTGGGGAAAGATCAAGGAGAGAGAGGCTTCCGTGAGTCCCCTCCCCACCACTATTTGAGCTTCAGATGGTTATCAGGAGTGCCTGAATGGGGATTAAGTCTTGGAGAGCCTGGTTTCAGGACCATTGTAAATTTCACAGCAGAGCCCCCAGTTCCATCCACAGAGCACTATGTGTCTGTCAGACAGGATATGTGTGCATAAATGTGTGTGTATAGATGAGAGTACAACGTCAGATAGCCAAAAATAGTACCCACATTATAAGTTTCCTCTTTTTTTTTTCCTGCAGTGGATGTGACATGATGCCATGCCTTGAGATGTGAATACATGTTGAATTTCTCATTCTTGATGAGACAGGCTGTCTTGATACATTGAGACAGCCTGTCTCAGTGACCCTGCAGGAGTTCTCAACTCCAGAGGCAGAAGGTTCCACAACTTGTACAAAATGTCTCTCAGCAACGTTAGTGTCTTGTATTTTCATCAAGTGAAATGCAAGGACACCGCAAATGCAGAAGGAAGGGATTATTGGTGAGATTGATGATGTACAAAGAAAACTCACCTTGAGTTTCTAATTTTTTAAAAAAATCACTGCAACAAGACAACAGCTATCACAATTTTCTGCAGCTGGGCAACTTGCACAAAAATCATCCCCATAAATGAGAGAATATTTGCAAAGGACTAATGGGCAGAGTGAAAAAGATGGTGATGTTTCTGGCATGCGAGACTGAGACAAAGAAAAATATACATCCCCTGTCATGACATCATTCACTTCACTGTCTGCCTCTACACCCCACTGTTGCCATTGACAGAGCAAAAAAGAAAAGATAAAAATAGAAATCATTCTATTTCTATTATTCCATGTTATGAGGGAGTGGAGGGGGAGCTGATTGTGGGAATGAATTTTCTGCAGCAAGGATCTCATATGGATAACTTCTAGCTTTGCCTTTAATTTGCTAGGACTACTGTTATTCCAATAGCTTACTGGAGAATCTCCCAAAGGTATTGCAATTAATTTGTTTGCCTTCTCCTTAATCGTCTTTATATGGGTCCACAAGAAGTCCTTTTTAAACGCTGTGAAGAAAAAGTCTGCACAACAAAGGAGCCCAACTTACATCCAAAGACTGAGCATATGCCTTCTACCATCTGTGCTTTGTTACTTCATGAAATTTCTATGAGTTGTCCTCTCAGACCTTTGTTTTGATGATGCAAGCAGGTTTTTGGTGTTTTTTTTTTAAGTTTACATGCCACACATGAGAATGCAGACAGGTACAAGGGTAGAACTCTTCAGCTCAACAAATGAAATATTCTCCATGACCTACTTACTAAATATAGCTAAGCTACTTTTTCTCTCTAGATATTATCCAATAAAGGGAAGCCTGGAGTGACAGGAAGGAAGGAAGGAAGGAAGGAAGGAAGGAAGGAAGGAAGGAAGGAAGGAAGGAAATTAGCCAGCCCGCCTTCCATTTTTATTCATTGAGATGTTGAATTGAAAGGTCAAAGAGTACCCCAAAAATTTAATGGAGAAATATATTTTGTTTAATTAGTCAAGGAAGCTAAATTGAGGTTTTGTTGGCAGGAGTGGTGGCCAGTGAAACAGTTTACCAGTTGTAACTGCAGAGTGCCACTGTGGAAGATGATCGGGAAGAGGAATTGCTTAGCAGAAAACAACAAGAGATGGTATTGGAAGCAGTAAATAACTCAGTCACTGCTGTGCAAATTTAATCAGCTGAACCTTTAGTTGATTGGCCTACTGATTAAATCTTGCAGCCCTTCCTCCCCAAATGAAAATGTTCTCCAGACAAAACAAAAATACTTTTCTAATCATGGGTCCCATCCAAACAGTTCTATTTTGGAGATGAAGTGAACAAGGAACTCTGTTAATTTAAGCAGAAGAATCCTATAGTAATGAATGGCCAGAGCATCTCAGAGATACATATTGCTTTGAAGGAGGGATCAGAATCATAAGTGCTGGCTTTAACTCTGACCTCCATGCATTTGAGCCCTTAAAGTGCACAAGATCTGATCATACAATGTACATCCTTCAGAAATTGCAGGCTTATATTTGTAGACACTTTCTGTGCTGGTCTGTGAGTACACAGACCCCCTTGCAGATGGAAATATCTGTGTTAAGTTTGGGAGGACCAGCAGATTGATCTCTGCCCACCAGTGCCATTATACCCACAATGCCGTACACATATATCTCTGTGTATTCACAGATCAAATATCTGCTCAGATATAAAGTTATGCAAATCTCTGAAGCACTAAAGTCATGATATGGACAACCAGAAATGTTGACTTGCAGATGCGTTGTTTCCCATGTGACCAGAAAAAATATTAATGTCCACTGAGAAGCAGAGGCAAGAAGAATTGGTGAACATTCTGTTATTTGCTTCAGAAGTCACCTGCGTTTCCTAAGCATTCCTTGGGAATCACTGAGGAGAAGAGCCCTCTCCATTGATTAATCATCAATCACCACCTGCAAATATGCAATGTTTCAGATCACCTGAGGAAAAGCCCCTCTTAGTGCTCTTCTAAAACACATTTAGCAGGCAAGGAACAGCTTCTGCCTCTGCTAAACAGTAGTCATAACGGAAATGCACTCGTCTCAACAATAGAAATATTGAATGCTCAGAACTTGGAATAAACTATTTATTAGGTTAGTCTACTCACTTTTAACCTAAGGACATTTAAATGCCATTAACATGGCAAATTAAATTAATGAGGGCCTGTCAACGTTAACATTCACCCACAGTTGTAATAACTTTAATGCTTTGATTGATCTGTTTTGCTGCAGCTGCAGCCAGTCATGAAGGTGTGAACAAAGCTTGAGGTACAAGCAGGAGGAGGAGGAGGAGAGGATCTGCTCAGGGCTGCAAGAGCAGCAGAGGGAAGCCTTTTTGCTAGATCCCATGACTAGGATTAGGAGCTGCCAGGAAAAAAAAAATACAAGAGTTCCATGTGTGCAGTCCAAGAGATCTAGAAAGTCCTAGATCAGAATGCCAATTTAACGCTGCTCCCTCCCAACAAGGCTAATCTGAAGGAGTGAACAAATGGCAAATGGCGTTATCACAATTTCCCCTACAGTTTCTTTTAAGTCTAATACCTTAATATTTAACTTAATACATTGAAAACTTTGCATACCAGAGCCAATTGGATTTTGAACGCTATTCGTTTGGGAGTATTCTTTTTTTTATTATTATTATTCCCTTGATACTAACATGTTGTCTTCTTGGAAGGCTAATATAATAATTATATTATTCCTCAAAACTTTAAAGATTCAGTTCTTTGGTTTTCAGGCTTAGAATTGATATGACCCTCCTTTTTCACATCCTATCAGCAACGTCCCCTGCAAAAACGTTTCAGGCTATAAATGGATGACTTTCTGATGTTCAGCTTTTAAATAAATAAACAAATACACAAATATAGTAAGTTCATATGATTTTTTAAAAAAGTTCTTATCAGGAAGTGAACCAACTAAAATTCTCACCCATCTAGACTCGTGGAACTATTAATCTGAAAGGGGTTCCAAGGAACATCAAGTTAAGCATCCCCGACATATGGCCATCCAACCTCATTTTTAATACTTCCAGCAAAGGAGAGCATGTGCCACATTCTAAGGTAATCTTTGCATTGTCAAACAGCTCTTGGTGCACTTAGTGCAAATTCAGTAGGAACAGGACTTCCTTCAATGGTGGTGCCTGCTTACCTCGTAACTGTTAAAAATGAGGAACAATAGGTAACAATCGTAACTAGAGATGGGCACAAATTAAAAAATTAATCACCAAATTTGTTAGTTCATATTTCTATGAATCAATGGTGGCTCCGCCAGGCGCGAAGCTGCCATGGCGGGAGCGCTTTGTCCTCCTGTCCGGAGAACGGATCAGGGTGGACGTTGCCACCCTCAAAGAGGGCGGAGGGACTGAACTTTTAAAAATAGGAGTCCCTCTTCGCCCGGCCTCTTTTGCATCAGCCGAGCAAGAGGGAAGCCGTGCTGCTCCAGAGGAAGCGGTTTCACTTTCCCCGCACGCGGCTTTGCGAGGAGCCTTGGATTTTTGGGTCGTGCATCGGCAGGGCCCCTGGTTGTTCTCATTTAATCCTCTTAATTGTTTCTAGAGCCTGCAGGGAGTTGCTGTTGCCCTCTAGCTAATTGTGTAAATTTTAAAAAAAAGAGAGGAGGAAATATTTAATAATTAGTTACATCCGGTAAGGAAGCCAGAAGGGAAGCCAAGGGATTTATTCATTATGATTGTGGATTACATTTATTTTAGATAGAGTAGGGGATATTATATTTTAAAAGAGAGAGAGAGAGAGAGAGAAGATGATTGGTAGGAATGGGGTATTATTAATTCTAAGGACCCGGCTGGGCTCTGCCTGGGTTTTATTGATATTTAATAAAATATATATTATTTAAAAAATATAAAAGAGAGAGAGGGGGGGAGGATTAATTGTAAGAATTGGATCAGTTGTCACACCCCGTGCAGGGCTCTACTTTACTTTTCAATTTTAATAATAATAATAATAATAATAGTAATAGTAATAATAATAACAAAAAGGAAAGCCTAGGGCCAGCTGGCTGGCTAGCTCAGTGGCTTGAGTGTTTGGCTGGGAGCCAGAGGTTGGGAGTTTCATTCCCCACAGGGCCTCCTGTGGGCTGAGCCGGTCTGTTTTGTTCTTGGGCAGGCTGCATAATTGTCCCATGGCAGCCCCCAGAGGATGGGAGTGGGAAGTCACTTCTGAGTACTCTTATGCTGGGAAAACCCTGGGAAAGGTTGCCATGGGTTGCATATGCACTGAGGGCATGCATTGATTCTTGCAGAGCCTAAAGTTTGATGGTTGAGACATCACCTTTCAATTCTTTGATGTAATGTTGTCACAAATTGCTCTTTTAGAAAAGCTGTGTACAACAGGAAAGGAGGGTTCTGCATCAGCAAGAATGTCTTCGGTGGAATCCGCAGGTGATGATCATCAGACTGTGAATATCGACACTGAAAGGGGCATCAGGCCTGATAACACAGCAGCCAGATTTTGGCTGTGCCACGGCGGGTTTTGGCAGACAGGAGTAAGAGGTACCTTCCAACAATGCCAGTACCAGCGCTGCCAGTTGCAAGTGAGGCAGCAACCACATTCACACACACTTTAGAAAGAATGTGGCCTGGGGGGGAAACTTAGCCTCGAATGACTGTCGGTTACATACCTCGCCGTGCATAATGCATGTAAAGCCACATATATGGCATTGGGCAGGCTGCACAATCCCTGGAAGTAAGAGTTGCTGAAGGGTGGATGGCTGTACCTTTCACCAGACCAGCTGTACACAATTGCGGTTCTCCCCATTGGAGGAGATAAAGTCCTCGGTGGGTTTTTTAGCTCATTCATCAGTTATTTTTCTAGATGGGGAATCCGTCAACGGCAGGATTCCCCAGGAGCTATGCACAGTCCGTTACACTTCACCTGAAGCACCAATTGGATGATTATGTAGATCCTGTGGTAACAGGACAGGCTTAGTGAAATCCAGCTTGGGTCAGTATTTTGATTATTGCCAGTTCACCCAGCATATTTTGAGTGTTCGGTTTTCAATTCAAAGGACTATACTATATCTGGGCAAGGCCAATAGTGTGCTCCATCTCTAGTGATGTGTTTGAGCTTCTCATCTCACTGTTGAGATGGATGCCGAAGCACAGGGCAGAGTGTTCACACGGACTTTTCAAGTAGTGCCAAGGGACCTTAGGGTTCCTTTAGCTGCTGTTGAGGGAGCGGTAAGACGTAGTAGGTCACCACATCTTTTTTGTGCAAAGTGATTGCTCCAAGCAGGGTTTTTTCCTGGAAGGTTGTGCAAAACCAGGAAAGGTTAACAAACCCGCACCACAGATGGCTATTTTCTGTGGAAACAAATAGGACCTGTGCATTTGGTTGCGGTTATTAGTTAGTCTTAATTTATTTTGGTTCTAGAGTGATGAGAGCACTTAGGTGTAGAGTTTTTTCTAATCTGATTCTGCTGGGTTAATGGGATATGAATTTTAGGGCTGATGGAGTGCCGGCTTAGGGCCGATGGAGTGGCATGACTTCTAAGTCCCCTGCAATCTCCATTCTTGGATTTTTGTCTAATATTGGAGTCCTACGGCTACTAGCTGACATTAGGCCAATACTGCCATCGTATCTGGTGCTCACACAGCAGTGTGGAAGCATCACACATCAAGTGATGAAGGCTGGGCCCATGGCTGTTGGAGCCAAGTGACTCTGAAGTCGCCTGGGTCTGTACATTCATGGAATTTTCTTTCCAGTATTGGGAGCCCTATGGCTTTTAGCTGTCATAGAGGCCAATTTTGGCCATCCAGCTTTGGCACGACAACAGGGAAATGGCCACGATGTAAATACCTTTATTTCAAGTCACGGAATGCCGGCTTGGCCGATGGAATGGCGGGACTTGAAGTTACTGTGGATTCCCTTCTTGGGATTTTTACCATTATTGGGAGCCCTATAGGCTACGAGATGACATTGGGCCGATGCTGGCATCCTATTTGGTCTTCACAGCAGTGTGGAGGTGTCACCATCAAGTGATGGAGGCCGGCCCTTTGGCTGAAAGAATGGAGTGACTCTGAAGTCACCCGTGATCTTACATTATTAGAGGTTGTTCCATTTGGGACCCCTATGGCTACAAGTTGATATTGGGCCAGTACTGGCATCATATCTGGCGTTCACATGGCGATATGAAGGCATCACCATCAAGTGATGGAGGCCGGCCCTAAGGCCGAAGGAGCGGAGTGACTCCGAAGTCACCCGTGATCTTTCATTATAAGAGATTGTCCCAATATCGGGACCCCCATGGCTACAAGCTGACATTGGGCCAGTACTGGTGTCATATTTGGTGATCACACAGCGGTGTGGAAGCATCACCATCAAGTGATGGAGGCCGGCCCTAAGGCCGAAAGAGCGGAGTGACTCCGAAGTCACCCGTGGTCTTTCTTTATAAGAGAGTGTCCCAATATTGGGACCCTTATGGCTACGAGCTGACATTGGGCCAATACTGGTGTCATTATTTGGTGATCACACGGTGGTGTGGAAGCATCACCAGCAAGTGATGGAGGCTGGCTCTAAGGCCGAAAGGAGTGACTCCAAAGTCACCCGTGATCTTTCATTATAGAGATTGTCCTGATATCTGGACCCTTATGGCTACGAGCCGACATTGGGCCAGTACTGGTGTCATATTTGGTGATCACAAGGCGGAGTGGAAGGACCACCATCGAAGGATGGAGGCCGGCCCTAAGGCTGATGGAGTGGAGTGACTTCGAAGTCACCAGTAATTTTACTTTAGTGGAAATTGTTCCAATTTGGGTGCCTTATGGCTTGGTGCCGACATTCGGCCAATTCTGCCATCATAATTGATGTGACTTCATGGCTGTGGTCCATCTGAAAAAACAACCGCACAAAATATCAGAGGATTACGCAATTGGTGAGCCTTCCCGTTGCACCGTTTGTAGGGTAACCTGGAGTGGCTTGCCATACGCTTGGCATAAATGGTGAGCTGTGTGACGCCCTGTCCCAACAACAGCTCTACCGTTTCAGGGCGTTGGCTCAGGAAGCTCAGACTCAATCTGAGATATTGCGATAGGAGACATGGAGCATTGGAAGGGTGAAGCCCAACAGGGCAAGCAGTTTAGCAGTCGCTCCCAGTTCCCAGTGCAGCTATGAAACTGCATGTTCAGAATATATTGCATTTGTTGTTACAAAGGCTTGGGTAGACCATGGCCTATAACACCACCCCTATGTCCCCCAAAACTTGTTCAGTAAGGTTAGGTTTGAGATGAGATTTGTACGGGACAATATGGGGTCAAATTTTTTAAAGCAGACACGCATTGTGCAATTTTGGGATGTTTAGAATTAGCAAGCTGATAAGGGCATCAATTGTTGATAATTCAAAAATCAGCGATAGATGGACAACTTATTGGTCTCCGTAGACAGAGTCTTGTTTCATCTCCATCAATCTAAGTCAGATCAATTATGAGAGGTCAGGTGGTAAGCCTTAGACATTTTTCATTTGAGGAACCTTGCCCAGTTAGGGCCTTATCTGCCCATGTTGAGTTCAGGTGACCTCGGCAAGGAATCTAATTTGCCATAAGGATGGCTCTCACCTCACAAGGTCCCAGTTTCGCCTGTCCCTTCCTGGGGGCTGTGCACAGCAGGCATTGTGGGATTGTAATTTAGCATCCACTCATTTTGGAATGGTTGCAACATCCGCAGCAGCAGCTCTTACTGTGGATATGAGGAAGACTAGTAAGGAAGTAGGCAAGTGGTCTTCATGCAGGTTAAAAATTTATATTTATCTTCATCAATAGATGCTAGTGCTTGTGTTCTCTTTCAGGACTCCAGGCAGTTGCCACCTGGTGTGAGTCACTTTTTGTGGCCACAGTATATACATTGGGCAGTGAAGTACCCTTTGCATATCAGTTGGGGCCGCAATTTAAGCCTTGGTGCTTGGGCCGCATGCGGAATGGTAGGGGAGAGGAGGCATGCTTGGGGACCAGCTGAAGAACCTGGTACCCCAGAGTATGAGCGAGGCTCCCCCTGAATGTTATTGTTTGTTCACCAGGGATGAAATGACTTGGCACAGAACAGGCAGGTCATTAATATTACAGGTGATTGAGGTCTTGCAGGCCATACAGGACAAATTTCCAGCCCATTGTCTGATATGGTCAAGCATACCTCAAAATATGGTTTTGGAAGATTGATTGTGATCTTCAGTGCATTGATGGTTCAATGCGTGGTGTGAAGTGTGAAATAGCTGGGCATTAAAGGCTGGATTGGTCATTGATTATGATCTGGACATAAGAGTTCGCCAGCCAGAATTTTACAGAAATGACAGGGTTGGCTTGTCTGATACAGTTTTGGGCCTTTTTTATGAGGGACCTACAAGGGGGCCTTTGGGCCGAAATTTTCGGCTGTGTTGGCGGGCTTGGGGCATATAAATAGCCCCATGCCGTGGTGGGTAGTGCGAGGGGAAGAGTCGGGGTGAGTTCATGGAAGTCACAATTTGCAAAAATATTCCATCTCCCTGTCAGGTGGTGCCAATAGGGCTGCTGACAAGAGGTGGTTTCTCCATGGGGGGACCTCCCGGGCAGCAGTTCACCTAGGGTCATGAGGCTTGGTGGGCTGGGGTGTTGGGGGGTAACCTTATCACCAGGCACCTGAATACGTGCTGTACAGATGACAGCACAATTCAGAAATAGGAACTCGCCTTGCTCTTGAATGATCCGGATGTAAAGGCTACACCGGATTTGGAGATAATATCGCACTACGGTAGGCCCCCTTGTAGATTGTTTTTTTTTAAGTTTAAATAGTTAATAAAGTTGTGGCCCACGTTTTAACCCAACAACCTGTGTCTGTCTCTTTATACTCCCTGATGAATACAAATCAATGAATTTTTAGTGAATTTTGATTTTTTTTATTTGTTGAGCTATAAAATGGGGCCCTGGGTACCTAGAGACATCAGAATTGCAGGGAGGCTTCTTATGGCTCTCCTGTACAATCTCACCAAGTTTGGTAAAGATTGGATTTCAGATGTCTGAGTTATCCACCCACAAAGAGCCCCCCCAGGAAAGTTCCTCCAGGCACCTAGAGACACCAAAATCACAGAGAAGCTTCCCATGACTCTCCCCCACAATATCTTTATCTATATCTTTAGTGAAGACTGAGTTTCCTCAAGCCAGCTGCTAAAGAGCACTTTCCTGAGGGGACCCACTTTCTCAGTGTATAACCTGGATGAACCCCCCCAAATTGTAAATTTGTAATCCATGATTCGTCAACCTTGATGAATCACTAATCAAAATGAATCACAATTTTTCTGATTCGTGCCCATCCTAACTCAGCATCACAAACATCAGTGAATACATAGGGCACAGACTTTGTGAGTTAAACCCTCTGTCAGCATAATAAATTTTGGCTGAAATTCTTTTACCTGGTTATGCTCGCATAGCACAAAGGATGTAACATTTAAAGCCACATTTCCCCAAGTTAAGAAATCAGTGTAGACTGTAGCATGCAACTGGTAATTTCTATGGTGATTTCTTACTTTGGGGAAATCTATCTCCAAAAGTTACAATGTGTAGCTATGCAAGAGAATTTGGGTCTTTATTTATTTCACTACACATATTTTCATTTTTCAAGACACCAGTTCTTTCCATCCTGTTTTTGAATTAATTTGTAAATTTTGGTAACCTCCTATAAAACCACAGTGGAAATTAAATTAACATCCAACCCTATCTTAATTAGGACTCTCAGTTGTGAGTGTTGAGGTGATGACAAGGTAGGGAATAGGATAATTTATCTTGTACTGCTTCAACCGTCTGTAGCATTTGCTTTTTTTAAAAGGAAGTAAAATAATTGTTTTAGTTACTATTGAAAAACAGGAGTTGCTTTCTAAAACCTGAAGCTATAATGTCAACTAACTCATGGGGGCAGTCTTGGAATTGGAACTGTAACTTTCTGAGTTTGGAGCAAGATAGAATGGCTCTAAGCATGTCGTACCTCATTAAAGTAATTCACTTCATGTTAAAAACATTTCATGCCTGGGTAATTCCAGAATTACATCACTTCCTCTGTGGATGACTGATTTTCTTTTGTAAAAAGAAGTTGCACAGAGCTTCTAATGTCATGCCATTTGGTGCATTAAATGTGCCGAGGAAACTGAGAGAGCTCTTTCTCTTTTGTGTAAACCTGAATTGCTGAAATTTTGGTTTTATTAAATCCAGGTGGTAAAACTGTCAAGGCAGGTTTCTCAGGTTCTATAAAATCCTAAGCAGTCACTTTCTTTTTAAGTGCCTGTTCCTGCTACTTGTAAGCATCCTCTCTCCTGATCTAAATATTTTTACTGAATACTTGTAAACACAGCAATACATACCAGAAGGTTCTGTGTCTAGTGTAGTATGGAATTTCTTGGTTTTAAAAAATTATGCTTTCAAATATGTCTTCTTTTAGTACAGATTCAGAAAGTTTCACTAACTTTTCCTCCAACAAGCTTAAAGCAGTGCACATGGCTGTCCTCCTCCTGACCTTATCCTTACAACTACCATGTGAGGTAAATCAGGCTGAAAAATAGAGACTGGCCTGAAGCTGCACAGTGAGTTTCATGGCTCAGTGGGAATTAAAACCTAGATCTTCCAAGTCCTTGTCTAGCAGTCTAACCACTATACCACACTACATTACTTGCTTGATGTGACCAGAAGTGACCCCAGTCCTGAGTAAAGAGTGACTCCCAGAAGATGCTGCAATAATGACTTGGATAGCAGGGGTAGTTTATGGACCAAGGGCAGAGCTCACCTAAAGGTAGCATCTTCCCATCTTCCAGTCAACTGTGCTTCCAGTGCCTCCGGGAGTCACAGGCCTCCATCTTTCTCCCATGGTTTAACATACAGTATCTCCATCAGAAGATAGGAATATTTTTTGGCTTAGGGCCCGAATTTCAATTTGTTAAAGGCACCATGGGCTGCATTTCGGTAATGGCACAGAACAAAGTGCAAACACGGTGATCAAAGCTGAAGCTAATTTTACCAGTTACGAGTTAGGACATTTCCCTCAACAAATAGATAAACCACAGTCCAGTTCTAGGCATGTCCAGTTAGGAGTAAGTTCTAGTACAGCAATTCCTTGGCTTAAAAAACAGAGTTCTGTTCCCCTAGAACTCTATTTCCAGCTTTCAAATAACATTTTATGATGTGAGGGTGGTCATGGTGGAATATTGAACCACTGTTGGGGCGGGCGGACAGTGTTGGCATCAATGAGAAGGGGGGGGGGGACTTAATGCAGACAAGAACTTGTTTATTGCTAGTCTATTATAATAAACAATAATCTCATGAGTGATATCTGACCATAGGATTTTCTCCAGAAGATACTTCCTCAGAATAACTAAATGAGACACCAATGGTGCCAGTGTATGTACTGGACTGCAGGAGTAGTAGTTTCGCAAAGGGTCTTTGCTAGTTCTTACCAATGCATTCAGGTATGAAATTGTGACAATGAAATTAACTGATTTCATTTACATTTTTTTTTTCAGAATAGGCATAAGAAACGTGCACGCGCACACTCCAATTAGCATCAGGTAATATAATTTACAGGCTGGAATGACATATCACTGATAGAGCACAGCAGCATGGCAATAATAATTAGGTGCCATCAAGTCAATTCTGACTAATGAAGACTCTTTCCAGGGTATCCTAGGTAATGTGTAATCAGAATTGGTTTACCATTCCGTTCTTCTGGGGGCACTCTGGGACCCTGCAGCTTGCCCAATGCTGATTTTTCTCACAAGACACACAATAAGGAATTGAACACTCAACTTCTAGCACCACAGGCAGGTACCCAACTCACTGAGGTATCCAGCCAACTGCAAACTACCAGATAATCTCCTTCACTTTGGAGGCATTTCAGTGGAATCATTTCACACATGTCGCTGTAAGTCATTAGGTCTTGAAGGCACCCACATGAGGTACATGCATGCCCTGAGGAAACCAAATGAATATCATCTGCCAGCAGCTATAGGTCAATTAATTTTTATCTCATTTTGTTACTGAGGAATTCACAGCTCTACTGTTCACAATATTTTTTAGCAATACCTGAAATGAGAGGTACAAAAACAGAAAGTTGCCTG
Source organism: Intellagama lesueurii (assembly GCA_037013535.1). Lineage (NCBI taxonomy): Eukaryota > Metazoa > Chordata > Lepidosauria > Squamata > Agamidae > Intellagama > Intellagama lesueurii. Next base: position 145,060,616 of record JBAJHW010000004.1, read on the forward strand.
TGTAGTACAATATACCTTATTCACGTGTTTGCAGTAACTGACACCAACAGAGGGGCTATGAGGAGCATCACACTGGGTTATTAAAAATGCAGAAAAAGGAAGAGAATCATATATAAATTCTACAGGATAGGGCATCCATTTGTGTCACTCTTGCCTTTGGGGGATTCTTCTGCCACTAAGGCTCAGTGCTAGCTTTCTACTAACTAGAAAACAGTTTTGGGTTTTTTTTTAAGAGTCACCTCTGGGAAAGCAAAATGGATGCAAGTAGAGAAGGAAATAGTTTGCAAACTTGAATAGGCTTTTGCTGCCACATAAAAAGACATGTAGAGGGTTGAAAGAACTCAGCCATTTTTGTTTTAATTTAATTTTTTATTTTGGGGGTCTGGTTTGCTTGACCCTTGTTAAAGTATCTCCACTCGACATTTTTGTCCTTCAGTATTAGCAGATGTTATTTTCACTTTCATGTAGGAAAACTCAGGCTTGCCTTTATTTTTATTCTTTTTGCTGCCTGTGTGAGAGAAACTTGAAATACTCCTAGGGTCTCCCTCAAGTTAAAATACAATGCAGCCATGTTTACCTATTTTTATTAAAGAGTCGACAAAGGCTAGCAAAATAAGCACCTTTTATTGCTCTAATGAGAGAAGTGATAACAAACCGGAGCTGTGAAATGAGTGTGCTTGTGGCACAGGGAAGATTATTTTCACACTTAGGGTTGCCCCTTTTTGGAAGTGGCTTGTGGATAATAAAGCAAAGAATCAGGCTACTGTTTGTCTTTCAAATGCTTTTCACCTTAATGAAATAGACAGGCTTTGCCCTAGACTCTAGCTAAGATTTACCCCCCAAAAAATGACTGTGTTGTGATCCCAACTAAATCTGCTGCCTTCTGCTGTCTGGACTTCTTGTGCTTTTTCTTCCCTAACTCAGACAGCATGGCCATAAAGCAGTCAGACTAGGTACTAGACTGCATGAGAGAGAAAAGGAGGGAGGGAGAGGCAGGGAAGGAGAACCGTCTGGCCAACTCACAATTCAGATGGAAGAGTCCGTTTTTCTTCTCACCTCCATGTTGAGGGAAATTTTCGTGAGAAGGGAGTCATTCTTAATTTGGACAACAAAAAAGGTCTTAATCCTCTCAGAAAAAGATAAGCAGCAGCAGCCTCATTTGGGCAGTTTCAAATTAGCAGTAGTGTCTTTATGCTGATGCCAGGTTGTCCTCAGAACCTTCAATTACAGTAGTTAAAGTGAGGACTGGAGTCCTTCCTCTCTAGATATCTGAATGTCTGTTGTGGCTCTGGAATAGTCCTTTTGAGACACAATGTACCCTGGCTTATTTATTTATTTATTTATTTATTTATTTATTTATTTATTTATTTATTTATTTATTTATTTATTTATTTATTTATTTTATTTATATCCCACCCATTTAGTCTACTCTGGGCGGCTAACAAAAAGTTACAACAAATTCATAAAAACAATAGCAATATAAAATAACAACAGCAACATACGTAATATGGTACAAGATGGGAAAGTAAACTAAGCAGTGACAGGAGGGAAGGCCTGCCTAAAGAGCCAGGTCTTGAGCTTGCTCTTAAAAATACCCAGCGAGGGAGCCAGGCAGATTTCTGGGGGTAGATTGTTCCAGAGACGAGAGGCCACCGCCGAGAAAGCACGTATTCTCAGCACATGTAGACATGCATATAACATGCTGGGATACTAGTCATTTCAGCTCTATATGCACTTCTGCTATGAGGAAGATAACTGAGAGGGATAGCCCTACCATTTGGCAAGGTGAGACAGCTGCCTCAGGGAAGATAACACAAAGAGAAAACAAGTGTGCTTGCTGTCTTTAGACTGGAAGGGTCTGCCACTGGTCTCCCTCTTTTCTCATCCACCCCATGTCTGATCTTGCCACCGTGCTCTCCTCTCCTCAGCTTATTCATTCATCCATTCATGTCATTTACATCCTGCCTTTCACCCAACCAACGTTCACTCACCTGCTATGTTCCTCATTGCTGCTACCATCTGCCTATCACCTGCCCTTCCTACAGTGGTGGACATTCAGAGGAACCAACATGTTTTTATCCAAAGCTTGCGGAGCCAGGATAGCATTTTCTGCAGATGGTGACAGGAAGGTAGCGCCATGTCCCCAGCTCCAGGCACAGATGACAACTGATTCATCCGCTGAATACTGGCAATAAAACAGCATATTCCAGCACACCTGACTAGTTTGTTGGAAAGAACAGACCATGTGACCCACTCAGCTCCATCCTCCTGCAGCCAAAGGTCTGCTGTTGCCATCAGTAGCACTTCTTTCCTTAGCTGCTAATGGCATAGTTAGCCCTACATGGCAGTCAGGATCAAGGATTCCAGACACAAGGGAGGCATGGAGAATGAGAGGGGTAAGTGAGAAGTACACAGCTGGGAGAGAAAGATACATGACATTGGAAAGAAGCAATCACTCTTGATCTGAGGGATTTCACCTTTGAGTTTTATTTTGCAGACCAGAGCCTGGAAAAGTAATTTTTTTAGACTTTCACTCTCAGAATCTTTCATCTATCTAGAAACCATTCTGGTTAAGGGATTTGAGAAGTTGTAGTCAAAAGGAATCCAATTTCTCAGCAGAACCTGAAAAAGCCACCTTAGTTAGCTCCATCCTGAGAGAAAAGTTTGAAGAGTTAAATGACTGAAGCATTGTTAGAAAAGCTCCCTTAGAATGCTGGTTTTAAAATGGGTTTTATGCAATGACCTGATTGAGCCAAGCTAGATTTAAGGGATATGTGTATTCCCAGCTTTTAACATTTTCCCTTCAGCACTAATATTTCTTTAACAGATCTTGGCCTCAACAACAATCAGACTTTCAAAGTCACCTTGTGTTTGCCTTGCAGTGACCAATCACAAAACTAAGTATGCTGGAATGCAAAATAAGAGAGAAAGGAAAACAATCTGCAATGGCAAACAGACCTCTTTCACCACTTGAGGGAAGACTACTTCTAATTACATGCTAAATATCATCTTCCTTGATCCTGAGATTTGGCAGCTACAGATCTTTTTCTTTCAGTTTATTGTTGTAGGCAGTTAAATGCCAAGAACCAGACCTTCATGTGTTGATGTAAGATTTCCATGCAAGAGAGCCATCCCAAAAGCCCGGCAAACATTTATTCTAGTATTTCCTAAAATATTTGCAAAAATTTAGGCAGCATCCTAAAATCTCAGAAAAACAATGTTCCCTCTGCTTCACCATTTGGTGAAGGTACCAGACATTCTCATTGGGTCATCTTTTGTCTTACACATGAAACTATATTTCCTAGGGTTTCTATCTGTGGAGCAAATATTTCCCCAAGACAAGTTCCCAGTTATCACTTAAACAAGCAAGCCTTAAAGGATTTAACCCATGTGGGTGTAAATTTGTTCCAATTATAGATAATTTTGTTGCCCATCCTGACTGATTCATGGTGTTGACTGGTATAACTCCAGGCAGTTTCATTTTACATAATTCTCTAAAGGATATCTCCTGATAAGCAATCTTTCCTGGAACGACAGCACAACTTCAGGCAATCACCGAATCCTGAAATAGCAATATCTTTCCCTGACAACTTTAATTCTGATGCTGACTTTACAACTACACAAAAGGTGGAGATACATAGGAATGTTATGTGACTTTCTAGATGGTTCCTTATAAAGATGTAAGATCCTTTTGCTCTGAGAATGCATTGGGAAGGCAGCAAATAACAATGAGAACCTAGTGAGTGTATTATTTGCACCAATTGTTAAACCTGAATGTTCTGCCCTTCCTTATTGCTCTGGAATTCTTATATACCAGAATGCTCCTTTTCAGGGAATGTGATCATTGTTAGGCATGATGCAACTGTGTATTACTTTTTGCTAGAAATATCTGTTCTGCACAGCAGACCAAACATTATATTGCACATTTGACATGCCATTTTTCACATATATACTTCTAAAACTATTCTTCCAGAGACATCTACGACATTACCTTTTGGCCTTTATTTGCACTTTATCTGTAGAGTTGCTTCTATCGCCCCCCTTGCAATGGCATCTTTGAAAACAAGATTCCCTCTCTGTAACATCCCCTTTATTACATCTCCATGGGAGTGCAACTTTGTTATTATGCGGCAGAACAAATGAAGCGATTATAAAAATGTGGGCAGCCCAAACAAAAATTTACAACTTTGAAACTGTGCCAGATTTGGGAAAGTTTGGCCAAAGAGTTTTCCAATTATGATTTTTAAAAAGTAAATATGTTTTAAACCCACTCTCCTGCCCTCGTAAAGGAACAAGCAATCCTAAATGTCCCCAGATTTAAAAGAGCTCATACAAATCATACTCATCTTGAAAAAGTATGGCTGGTCCCACATCTTTTTTGGTTTAATAAGGAAAGAATCCAGGCTACAGGGGCTGAAATATTGATCCTTATAAAAGCATTTCAAAAGTGAAAAACAGTGAGTTTGTTACAAATTGAGCATGCATGGAACAGGCTTACCAGCAAGAGCATTCCAAAATAAATATATTGTTGCAGCTTCATAGGCCGGGAAGGGAGTTGTATGGAGGGCAATGAAAGGTCACAAAAACAGTCAAAAGACAGGTTTTCTTTGAAGAGTCAAAAAATCAAGCTTGTTTTAAAGAAAGTAATGGAGTGATAGTCCTCCAGAAAAGCACATTTTGCCATGTATCTCCGGGGAATTGACACAGTTTTGTAAGGCATAGTACTATTTCTCCACAGAGCAGTTGCCTTTGTGCTCTCAGTAAACATTCCCTCAGGATTTCTGGGACCAGGCTCCTGACACGAGTCTTCAAAGCTTCAGATCTGGAGCAATACAGACATCTGACCTTGTAAATCAGGACCCAGTTCACTAAATCTCATGAGAACTTTTTAACTCCTTCCTGGCCAAACAGGCATTTGTGCTAGCAAGGGGATTCTGTGTCTGGTTGTAAAAATATTTATTAAAAAAAAGAATAGAGAACAAATACTCAGAAGCCTTGAAATTACTGGTTTTTGCTTTGTAACTAGAGATAGTCTTACTCAGTGTTAGCAGAGCTTTAGTGTCTATGTCCTGTCATAAATTCAACCATTTCCATCCACCTTGTCATTAAATATCAATGGCAACAGCCAAGATGTTCTACAGGATACTGTCTTGTGCTCATTACCACTCACACTTTTCGAAAAATGGTCCTGACAATTGCTTAGTTTTTTGGTGAGAAGTGGTTAACTCATGAAAAAAGGAGTCAGCTTTGGGGATTTTCCCTTATTTGGTGTCACATGTAGTGACCACAAGAGACCATCCTGACCGCTGTAATTGGTGTTGTCAACATTCAGGCTGCCCTTTGTTGTGTAAAGTTTGGCATCCGGTTTTCCTGCTGGCAACTCAGGCACAAAATTGTTCAACAAAATCAGGCCATTTCCTGGCATTTTGAATCATGGATGCAGAAGCACAAAATCCCACATTCATAAACCAGAGGGTTTTTTTGAAGATTTGAATTCAGAATTAAAATATGAAACATTTGATGCTAAAGTTCAGAGACAAAATCTTCAGAAAAGGGCAGAGTTTTGTTCAGAATTCACTTTCTGAAACAGATTGCTAAATTAAACACCATGGAGCATGCATGACAATTTCTGTGTTCAAATGTCAAAAATTATATCATAGTTCATCCTTTATCTATATGTGTTTTTACACCATTCATCCCCAAGAGACAGAGATGGTGGAGTGACAAGCCATCAAGATGTATTTAATGTGAAATGAAATGTGCTGCTTTTTGTTGCTTCCGTGTATTAAATTTTTATTTTAATGGCATGTCAACCTAAAATATATACATGAAAATGACTTACTACATTTGAACTTCAGAGAACATCCCTCCACAGGTCAGTCTATTTATTATTTAGTTATGGCTTCCTTTCACCCAATTATGCCTCAAGCAGTTTAGCACAATGTTTCTGATTTTTTAGCTGAAGGAAAGATTTTTGGAAAATAATGATTTGAACCCTGTACAAAAGCAGTTTCCAGTCACATGAAGCCTCTGAGATACAGATAGATCTATAACCTAAATGGCCTAATATATTTTAAGTGCTAAGCCTGGTCCTGCTGTACACTATCTGCTATTGTAGAGCCTTGTCCTCTTCATACCTACAGAACAGGCGACCCTTCCATTCATGTCAAGTGTGTGGAACTGCCAAAGCTTTTCCCAAGCTTTTTCCAGCCTAAGGGTGGCCCATTGTGTTGCAGAATTTTGAATTTCTGGTAAAATTCTCTTTTTGCTACACAACAGAATCATGAGATCCACAAAGAAGAATAGCTACAAGTTCTACAGAGTCTACCCCTTTCTCATTAACTGTCACTTAAGGTCTCAATTTGAGAAATTTTAGGAGAAAGAATTTTTAAAACTTCAAAAAATCTTACTTACAGTTGCTTGAAGTTATAGACTTCTGTATACAGCTTATTTTACTACACACATACTAGCAACCAACTGAGCAGCTCAACAGCAACAAACAACTTCTACCAATTGACAAAAGAGAGGGACAGAACACTCAGCAGAGAGGTGGGGCTCTCTAAATTTCAAAAGCTGGAAGGAACAATTGGTTAGTGCTCACCCAAGCCCAAAAAAGTGTCTCCCAGTCACTCAAACCACAGATGGCATGTGACGTTGTAAATAAAACTCCAACACAATGTGGCCTTCTAGTAGGATTGCCAAGTCTTGGAAGGTGGTATAAAACCTCAATTTTTAAGGTTCATTCTCTGGGTCTCAGGCCTTCTTTTTTGTATTTTTTAATATTTTAAAAACTTTATTTTTGCAATAAAATGGCAGAAGAGGGATTTTACACTTTTTTAAAAGCATAATTTTTGTAAGACATGTTAGGTTGCTGGGTGTGGGGTTGCTCACAGGAGCAGAGGCAGCCCTCCAATGTCCAGAAATTGGCATGTGTGGCCTCAGAGTTCTGGAACTTCCCCATCCCTGCTGTAGATGTTTTTGGTTAGCAATAGAGATGGGCACGAACCGTCAAAATGACAGTTCTTCTTGGTCCACTAGGGTTGCCAGACATCAGGCAAAAGGAGGACATGTCCTCCTTTTTAGCCTAATGTCCTCCGTCCAGCAGGCAAAGAAAAAAAAACCTTTAAAATGTCGGGCTTTTGTATATTTTATGTTATAATTTTGGATGGGAGGGGGAGAGGTGGAAGGACCCCCTCCCCCTGTCTTTCCCCCCGCCCGCCCCCCGTTACCTGCCGCCGGCGCCAGAGCGCAGCCCTCGCCCCCTCCCATGGCTGTGGCAGCTGCTCGTCAATCTGCCTTGCCTGACCAGCCCATGTGGAGCCCAGAAAGGCAGCTCGAGTGGAGTGCTGCCTGCCGAGCCAGGCAGGAACAAGCAGCACCCAAGCGCATCGATGGGAAGGCGAGCGCCCGGACTGTGTGTGTTCAAAGTCCCTTTCAGGGACTCCAACTCTCACACTCCCCAGCCTTGAACATATGACCCTCGGGGGAGGGGAGGCTGCCTCGTTCGGCTTTGCCCGGCACCGCTTTCCCCCTGCCTGCGCCGGAGCCTTGTTTGGGCATCCAGATTAGCAAGGTTGCCTCTGAGCCTGTGCAGAGTGTGAGCAGCCGGGGGATCCCGCAGCTGGGCCGGGGTGGGTTTGGGTACAATTGGCTATTTAAATAATTTTTTTTGGTATTTTGAAAAAAAGCCTCCATTGAATTTATTTTTATTTTTTAACATGACTGTTTCTTGGTCGGTTCACTAAGAGACATTTATTGGCAGCTATTTTAATAAAATTGTATTGATTGCGGGTTTAATCCGGAACGATTCAAATGAAACATTCAATACGTTCTCCTCTGTCCTCTTTTTTGTCTTTCTATGTCCTCCTTTTGGTACCCATGTGTCTGGCAACCCTACTTCCCACTGCCCCATTACCTCCTATCTTTTCCTGCTGCTGCCTCCTCTTTCTCCACTGCCACCACCATTTTGAGAGCCTCACCTATGCCAGTGGCCTTTGCGCATGTCCTCATCTCTCAGATGAGGACATGCACAGATGACCCCTAGCTGGCTGGCAGGCCAGCTAATTTTTAAAAAATAATTATTTAAAAATAATTATTAATTTGTTTTTAGTTACATGGCCTGTCCACCGGCACCTGCCCCACCTCTCATCTGGGAGCTAACTTTTTTTTAATTAATAATTATTAATTATTTATTTTCAATTAGCCAGCCTGTCAGCGAACTGGGTGCCATCTGCGCATGTCCCCACCTCTCAGCTGGTATGCGGGGACATGCACAGATGGCCACCGGCCTGCAGCAGGGCTCTCTTGATGACGCCAGCAGTGGAGGAAGACAAGGAAGAGGCAGGAAAAGGTAGGGAGGCAATGAGGGTAGTGGTAAGGGGCCAGGGGCAGGCTGTGGGGGCCAATGAACGAGAAGGCTCATAAGTCACCAAAAATACATTGGTTCAGGAAAGTTTGGGTTCTTCAGTTTGAATCAACCCGAACCAATCCGAATCAACAAATCAACGATTTTTGATAAATTTCCTGGTCCATTTTTAATCCTCGTTAACAACTTTGATTAGCAGAGCAAATGTTGAGAGATTATGAGAGATGAAGTCCAAAACCATCTGGCAGGCCACAGGTATTCTTCTCCCCTGCTCTGTCCTATGGTATCTCCTCCTTGTCTCTAAGCTATGGTTCCAGCTAAAGTATAAAAGTCAAATAAATAAATAAATAAATAAATAGTGTCCCCATCAAACACAATTTATGATGGCAATGAGACAGAAAGGAAGGCCTCCTCTGAAGACCTAAAGGACCGGGAAGGCTTATATGGAGAAATACGATCCTTCAGATAGCCTGGACCCAAACCATATAGGGCTATATTGGTAAGAAAGCACTTCAAATTAGGCCCAGAAATGGATTGGTAGCCAGTGCAGTTGTTGTACAAAGAGCATTACATGCTCCCTATAACTGAGCTCAGTCAGCAGTCTGGCAGCTCCATTTTGAACCAACTGAAGTTTTGGAACCATCTTCAAAGTCAGCCCCATGCAGAGCATGTTGCAATAATCCAAATGGGATATAACTAAGACATGTGTCCGCATAGACAAATCAGACATTTCAAGGAAAGGGTGCAGCTGGCACACCAGTTTTAACTGTGCAAAGGCACTTCTAGTCACCACTGAAATATGGGCATCCATGCTCAGGGATTAATCCCGGAACACACTCAAGCTGCAGACCTGAGTTTTCAGGGGGAGTGTAACCCCATCCAGCACAGTTTGCATTCCTATTCCCTCCTCTGCCTTTTGGTTGACCAGGAGTGTCTCTGTTTTGTCTGGATTAAATTTCAATTTGTTTGCCCTCATCCAGCCCATTACTGACACCAAGCATTGGTTCAGAACTGAGACAGCTTCCTTGCAATTACATAGGATGGAGAGATAGCATACTGGTAACATTAGAACTCCAGACAACATCTTCCAGCAGTTTCATGTATATGTTAAATAGCATGGGGGACAAAACAGAATTCTGAGGGACACCAGGAGCCAACAGTCAAGACATTGAATAGGAGTCCCCCCCCCCAGCACCACCTTCTGCGTTCTCCTTTCCAGGAAAGACCAGAGTCATTGTACAACAGTGCCTCCAACTCCCATCCCAGAGGGACAGCTCAGAAGGATACCATGGTAGATGATATTGAAAGCTTCTGAGAAGTCCAGCAGAACCAACAGTAATACACTCCCCCAATCAGTTCCTGATGTAGGTCATCCACCAAAGGTGTCTCTGTCCCATAGCCAGGCCTGAAGCCAGACTGAAATGGGTGTAGATAATCCACTTCATCCAGGAATTCTTAAAGCTGAGAAATCATCCATGCTCCAGTATTTTACCCAGAAATTGAATATTTGAGACTGGTCAATAGTTGTCCAGCAAAGTGGGATTCAAGGTTGGTGTTGTTTCTTTCTGATAATGTTCTTATCAGTGCCTCTCTTAAACATGCTGGGATCCTACCATGCTAACAAGGAGACATCCACCATTCCCCTTACCCTTACTGCTTTTATAAGCCAAGAAGGTCAAGAGTCTGGCACACATGTGGTGCCTTTCACCTCTCCAAGAATCCTGTCCACATCCACAGGCTGCACTAACTGAAATAAGTACTTACTTATTAAAGGTTTTGGGGGTTGAAAAATGTGGCCTACATAGGTTTTAGTGCAATGCTTTCAAAGTTTTTAATGTTTGAATGTTTAACATTTGCTCTTTGATTTTAAATTGTTTTAAATATCTTACGTTTAAAATTGTTGTATACAGCTTTGTAACTCACCCTGAGATCCTGTGATATAGGGCAGGCTATAAAGGTTTAAATAAAACAAATAAGTAAATAAATGCATCCATTATAACAGGACAAGCAGGGGGCAAAGGGGCTGCAGTAACAGCTACAACATCCAAGTAAGAGGAGATCTGAGCAACTTTGCCTAAAAAGTGTTGCACAAATTCCTCACAGCGGATCGCTGAGTGGTCAGCATCTTGTTCTTTTGGTGGGGCACTGATTAAGTCCATGGCCACTCAAAACAAGTCGGCTGGATGACTCCATGCAGATGATTCCAGCCGTTGAACGGTTGGCTTGCCGACCTGGCACAATGTAGCTGGCGTTTTGCCCACCAGCCAGGAGGACGCAATTTTGAGAGGGGAACGCTAGTGGCGTGGGCAGGAGAGCGCGAGTATAAAAGAGCGCTCTCCGTTTGTTCGCTCTCTCCTTTCTTTTTGGGCAGATCGGATAGATAAGCGCTGACAGGCGCTTGGCTGTTACGAAGTGCCTGAGGACGGGAGGAGTGCTTTCCTGACAATCTCTGGGTTGCTTCTTAATTATTCAGAAGGTGTAGTGTGGGAAAATTGTTAATAAATTGTTTGTTAGTTCTTGGGACGAGAGAGGCGGGAAGCGGCACCCCGGGCGGCGCGTCAAGGCGAACTGTTTATTTATTTATTTAGACCCAAGGACGTCGGTTTGGTTTACAGTTTTCGCTCCCCTTTTTTCTCTGCCCGTCATTTTTGAATTATACTGTTGATATTAGCTGGAGGGGAGCTTTAACTTGAATCTAAACCAACTGTTGCAGAAAGGAATCTGTCTCTTGCACGGCAGTTTGAATTCATGGGCTGCTGTCAAAACCCGTGGCTTGTCAGCAGCAGACCCGGGGGAATAAGTTATTAGCTTGACTTTATGGTGAATGAATGTATTGTAGGTTAAGGTAAAATTTATCTAGTATTAAGTGTGTTTTATAGAAATAACTTTGTTCTGTGGGGAGGATCGGTTAATTAGGCTGAGTTTTAAGTGCAGAACACCATTTTGTATTTTAATTTTGGCGCCCCTTTGCTAGCGCCCCGCCATTTTGATTCTAATTGAAGTAATTAATTGTTTCCTTCCTTAGTCTATTTGACCTTTAGTGGTGTGATAAAGTGTAAGTGGGGGGTTAATTGAATAATTGAGTGTTGTTGATTGTCAGAGATAATATTGTTGAATGAATTGATTATTGTGGATTGTCAGAAATAATATTGTTGAATGAATTTATTGTTGTGGATTGTCAGAAATAATATTGTTGAATGAATTTATTGTTGTGGATTGTCAGAAATAATATTGTTGAAGGAAGTGATTGTTGTTGCTTGACAGAAATAATATTGTTAAATGAATTGATGGTTGTTGATTGTCAGAAATAATATTGTGATTGTCTATTGCATTGATGTAATTTCCTTTTAATCAAAATAATATAGGTCATAGAATTGCTTGCTTAGATTTATAGTGATAGTAGTGAAATTAATAGGGAATTTAATAGGGAATTTAATATAGGAATGAATTTTTACTTGCTTGAAAGAATTGATTGAGGGTGTAGGTTTATAAGTCATTAATAATAATATATATATATATATATATATATATATATATATATATATATATATATATATATATATATATATATATACACACAAAATAAAATGAAATAAAATAAAATAAAATAAATACATAAAATAATATAAGTATAATTATAATTAAATTGAATTGTTAATTAAGTCTATATATATTCACATATAGTAGTTGATTGATCAGAAGATAGTGGTGTATGGGATTGTATTAAGGATATAGCTCTGTTGAGGTGACATTTGTTAGTGAGCAGTTTTAGTGTTAGCTCAAATTGACCAGGTCAGTGTCCCTTGGACTAAGCAAAGTCATAATGGCCGCAAGAAAAGGGCGTGCGACAGGTAAAGGCAAAACCCCGGCGAAAAAGAGACTTGTACCACAAATATCACCTCAGCACTCTTCATCTGAGGATGAATCTTGGTCATTACTGAAAGGGTTGCAGGAGAAATTGACAGCCTTAGAAGCGCAGAGGGTGGCTAAGCAAGCACCTCAACAACGCGAGGTATCTACTCGCCGATCTGTTAGGGACACTAAGAGCCGCAAAAAGGAAGAGTTGAACACTTTAACTCAAAACCTGATGGACCGTTTTGCTGCTATTGAGTCTACACAGGTGCAGGAGAGGAATACCGTAGAGACGCCGGAGGCATTGGCTGATGAGAATCCTGAGCAGATTGTGGCAGAGGAGGCTGGCCCTAGCACTTCTCAGGCAGTGGATGTTTACACGACGCCGGTAGGGTGTTCCGGTGAGTCGCACAGTTCACACAGTGCTCCGGCACCTTCCTCCGCCTGGCCATGGGCAGGAGGCTCTCCTTGCGGTCACGTGGCCCACACACTTTGCAATGCTCCGCCCATGGGAGGACACGGTATGGCATGGCCCTCTGCCAATGCGCAATGTTGTGGGTGGGGTATGCAACATACTACCACTCCCTCAGCTAGCACATCAGGGTGTGGAGTTGGCAGCTGTGTTTCACAGCACCCGTGAGTCCCCAACACGGGGTTTAATACTGTCCCCTTGACGGCTTTGCCTTATGCGGACTATTCTACTCCTGTGGGAGATCATTTGACCCCGGCCACAAAGGAAAAAATTTGAAGGGGAGAATTTGTGGGCTTCTTTGATCTTCTGAATCGAGAATTGGACATCAAAGAAATTGATAAAGACAATGAAAAGGAAAAGGAGAAGCTTAGACGTAAGAAACCGGAAAGGAATTGGACCAATTGGGTCCCAGGCTTTATAATATATGCTGGGGTATTAGTGAAGGTTCAACCGTGGAAGGCTTCAGCTTTATTGCAATACTTTGACATAATTTGCAGAGCATACACTGATTTTGCGGGGCAGGCTTGGCTCCTTTATGACCAAGCCTTTAGAATGAGGAGTGCCATTCATCCCCATTTGCGATGGGATGAGCCACAGCCGGGGTTATGGTTGCAATTCATGACACCGGCTAGGCCTATGGCAGGAGATAGGTTTGACTGCGGCCATCTGAATAAAAGATCGGCTGGCACTCCCACATCCCGCCCTGGAGCGGGGCAGATGGTTCAACCCCGTCTACCCTGCTACGATTATAATTACAAAGGGTCATGCTCTAGATACCCATGTAGATTTAGACATGAGTGTATCACATGTGGAGGCAGGCACCCTAACTCATCTTGCTTCAAATCTGGTGGGCAACGCCCGACCAAGGGAGCAGGAGGTGGGAAAAAGCCCGAAGGGGGTAGGGGTCCCTCTGCTAAGGGGACCCACCCCAATCAAGGTTGAGGTGTTGGAGGCGTGGGGACAGATGTACCCACGAAGGGGTGATGCACGTTATTTAGTTCAGGGTTTTCGTTATGGCTTTAGGATCCCTGCATTAGGGGATCATTTTGCGTTCATGGCAAAAAACCTCCGATCAGTAATTGGCATGAAGGGCATTGTTCAAAGAAAGATTGGTAAGGAGGTGGAGGAAGGAAGGGTCCTAGGACCTTTTCCTGAGCCTCCTGTAGCGAATTTGAGAGTTTCCCCTTTAGGAATAGTGCCCAAAAAGGCCCCGGGTGAATTCCGATTGATTCACCACTTGTCCTTTCCGGAGGGGGAGTCGGTTAACGATGCCATCCCTTCGGAATTGTGCACAGTACGATACACCTCATTTGATGAGGCGGTTAATATGGTAAGGGCCTGCGGGGTAGGGGCGGAGCTGGCGAAATGTGATGTTAAATCAGCGTTTCGGATTTTGCCAGTTCACCCTCTTGATTTCAATCTATTAGGTTTTCAGTTCCAGGGTTTGTACTACATGGACAGGGCTTTACCCATGGGCTGCTCGATCTCATGTGCTGCCTTTGAAAAGTTTAGCACCTTTATTGAGTGGAAAATCAGACAAAGGGTGCGCTGCAATTCGACAGCTCATTACCTTGATGATTTTCTTTTTTGTGGTGAAGGGAATTCTGGGAAGTGTAGGATGATATTAGAGGAATTCCAATCTTTGGCGAGGGAGCTTGGCTTACCTCTCGCGGAGGAGAAAACGGAGGGACCGGCCACGTCCCTCACTTTTCTCGGGATTGAGCTGGACACAATGCAGCAAACTTCAAAGTTGCCCCACAATAAATTGGAGGATCTTAGAGTTAGAGTCAGTGAGCTATTTGGGAAGAAAAAAGTGACTCTCAAGGAGTTACAAGAATTAGTGGGGCATTTAAACTTTGCGTGTAGAGTGGTAGCTCCAGGCCGTGCCTTTCTGCGGCGTTTTTGTTCTGCCATGAGAGGTCTTAAACGACCAATGCATAGAACTAGGGTAACCAAGGGTATGAGAGAGGACTTGATTGTTTGGAAACAATTTTTGGAAGAATTTAATGGGGTCTCATTTTGGAGATCCGAGCTCAATTTGAGAGCTGACTTCCAAGTGCATTCGGATGCTGCTGGGTCATGGGGATTTGGTTTTTATTTCCATGGTCGATGGTGTGCCGGCACATGGCCGGATGAATGGCACAGAGAGGGCATCACAAGGGATTTAACATTTTTAGAATTTTTTCCAATAGTTGGGGCTCTTTGGCTTTGGGCCGAAGAATGGTCCAATGCCGTGGTTCGTTTTTGGTGTGACAACCAAGCGGTTGTCTACATCATAAACAACCTATCATCACACTCTGATAGGGTCATGGAGCTAGTTAGAGCTTTTACTCTAAGGGCATTGCAATTTAATGTATTGGTGCATGCCCGACACGTCCCAGGTATTGATAATAGGATCGCTGATGCTCTTTCACGCCAACAGATCGATCGGTTCAGGGAGCTAGCCCCAGAAGCCAGAGAATTGCCAGAAGTTCTTCCATCGGAGGTCTGGCAGATTGGCGTGAAGAAGCATCAAGAGCGATAGGTATGGCATTGGCTCCCAGAACCAAGAAGGGTTATCTGATTACAGCAGGCGAGTTTAAGGAGTTTAGGGCTTCTATGGCACTAGAGCAATTATGGCCAGCTCCTGTAGACCACTTACAACAGTTTATGGTTTTTCTACATAGGAAGGGGCTTGCGCCAAGTACTATTCAGGGTAAACTGTCGGCACTGGCCTTTTATGCTAAGATCAATGGCCATGCGGATGGTACTGGCGATTATAGGATTAAGAAAATGCTGGAAGGGTGGTCCAAGGAGAGGGGAAGGGTGTATGATTCCAGGACACCCATCTCCCCGCTCCTTCTTGAAAAAATATGTGATCAATGGGAAAAATGGTGCAGGGACCAATACGAAGTGGCGTTATTTAAAGCAGCGGCTTTGATAGCCTTTTTTGGTGCCCTTCGGGTTAGTGAGTTAGTGGCTAAGAGAAAGGCGGACACCTCCAGATATGCATTACAGCTGAGTGACGTTTTTATTCAGGATGGCAGCCTAAAGATTACAATCAGAAGATCAAAGGCTGACCAGAAGGGTAAAGGGCAGTTATTGATCCTGAGGCAATGCGGTATTAAGCCTATTTGCCCTGTCAAGGCCACCCAGGCTTTCCTGGCATGTAGAGGCCAGGAGCCTGGTTATTTTTTGCAACATGCTGATAGGTCTCCATTGACGAAGTTTCAATTTTGGAAACTCACAGATTTGGCTTTGGATAGAGTAGGGGTCAAGGGCATGAGATTTGGGACACATTCGTTTAGGATAGGAGCAGCATCCACAGCAGCAGCCCTTGGGTATGGCACTGATCAAATCAAAAAGTTGGGCCGATGGTCTTCGGCCAGTTACCGAAGGTACATCAGAGCCTTACCTAATGTGTAGGGGAAGTTGTTTTGTTTTGTCATTGCAGGTGCTTTGGGGACTGGAAGCCGGAAGCACGTGTTGATCGTCGGCCACAGCTTTGTGCATTGGGCAGCACGTTATGCTGCCAAGTCCTATTTGGGGACTGACTTGGGGCTTGGTGCCCATGCTCATGTGTCTTGGAGAGGCGTGCGTGGCTTACACTGGATCCAGCTTGGAAGGATGACGGCGTTTCACCAGTCCCCACCTGATGTCTTAGTAATCCATTTAGGAGGCAATGATTTACCCGGAGTACCGGGAAAAGCACTGATTTTGGACATTTTGAGAGACCTTAAATGGTTGCAGATCAAGTTCCCGCTGATGCGAATTGTCTGGTCCACAATCATTCCGCGGCTAGCCTGGAGAGGCGCCCGGAGTGTGTTGCTGTCAACAAGGCCCGACAGGGCATTAATAGGGAGGTTTGTAGAGGGGTCTGCTTTGGCAGCCTCGGATCGGTGATTTGTCACCCCAGGATCCAATTGAGCAATGCCGAATTGTTTAGACATGATGGTGTCCACCTGTCTGATGCGGGCTTGGATATCTTTTTGAATGATATCAAAGGGGGCCTGCTAGCTGAGCTAGGTGGGCTCTGTGGCGGGCATGGGACATAGCTATGGCTAGTCCCTATGCAGTGGCGGGTAGTGTGGAAAACAGGTAATTTTGGTGTGTCCCAATTGTAAGATCAGGTAAGCCAACAGCGCATCCGACCTCCCGGCTTTGGGAATCGTGCGATTACAGGGCCGGTGTGGAAAGATGCGCTGGGCCACTTCCGGACTGACAGTCATCAAATAAAGATGGCTTGAGGTCTGGGGGTGTTTAATAGCGGCCTGCCGGGTTTCAGCAGTCTTTTAGACCGCTGGAACCTGAGGTCTGGGACTCGCCCATTGATCAAGCAAGGGGTATTTGGAGACCCCTATCTTTTCACCTGTTTTTGCACTACAGCAGGCCCCCCTTTCTTTGGCCAAGGAGGGCAAATACAATTTGATGAATAATTAATAAAGTGTGGCCCGTATTTTGAACCAATACTGTTGTCTTGCGTCTTTATTCCTGGATTGGGTGGGCAAGATTCCAGCCGTTGAACGGTTGGTTTGCCGACCTGGCACAATGTAGCTGGCGTTTTGCCCACCAGCCAGGAGGACGCAATTTTGAGAGGGGAACGCTAGTGGCGTGGGCAGGAGAGCACGAGTATAAAAGAGCGCTCTCCGTTTGTTCGCTCTCTCCTTTCTTTTTGGGCACCCACCCGCCCTCCCTAATACCAGTGTGATTCTATGGTCGCTGTTTTTGGGGCCAGATAGGAATTTTTGACCTTCATCCTGATTGGCGGTTGGATGGGGAGATTTTTCGCCTATCCCACACTGGAACAGGGCTGTTTAGATTGTGGTTAACTTTTGGTCGCACAGGCGGGTAGTGTGGAAAACAGGTAATTTTGGTGTGTCCCAATTGTAAGATCAGGTAAGCCAACAGCGCATCCGACCTCCCGGCTTTGGGAATCGTGTGATTACAGGGCCGGTGCGGAAAGATGCGCTGAGCCACTTCCGGACCGACAGTCATCAAATAAAGATGGCTTGAGGTCTGGGGGTGTTTAATAGCGGCCTGCCGGGTTTCAGCAGTCTTTTAGACCGCTGGAACCTGAGGTCTGGGACTCGCCCATTGATCAAGCAAGGGGTATTTGGAGACCCCTATCTTTTCACCTGTTTTCGCACTACAGCAGGCCCCCCTTTTTTTGGCCAAGGAGGGCAAATACAATTTGATGAATAATTAATAAAGTGTGGCCCGTATTTTGAACCAATACTGTTGTCTTGCGTCTTTATTCCTGGATTGGGTGGGCAAGCAATGGTGGCAGACAAGAATCCTTTCTCTGCTGCAGCCACTGCCATGGAATAGGCCTTCAAATGGGTCTGCGTTTGGTTGAATTCGCTCTGAGTTTTCCGCCTTCATCACTCTAGTCTCCTTCCCACACATTTCATTATCTCTAGCTCCCTGGTAAAATGACAAATGAACACACGTGGATTCACTTTGAGCATCTTCCAGAAGCAGAGTGAGATACTGCCACTATTCCCATTTTGGCAGGCTTTCCATAGCTGAGTTTAATCTCCTAGGAGAATGAAATGTTAATATGTATGCACTACTATTTATTCCATGTTAACTGGTTGTTTTCTAATTACAAAACATAAAGACTCAAATAGGCTTATGTAAGTACCACGGATAACTTCTCATGTGCCCCTTTATAATGATGCGAGCAAAACCATGTGTGTACGCGCAGATTTTTGAAGGCCCATTTATGTACAAAACCTCTCTTTTCTTCTGACAAGGAGGTCATCTAGCACTTGAATATCAAATCTGAAAGACTGCTGTGCCTCCTGTCTTGTGTGCCAATGCACCATTCTGGAAGGTTTTGCTTTTAATTTAGCAGACAATAATCATGAATAATGCAGATGAACAAGTAGTGCGCCAAAGCTGAGTATGACAGAAAGCTGATGTTTACACAGAAGAATGGGACGTCATTTCATCTAGCTCCTTGGAGTGGCACAGTGTGTGCATTGTACAAGTCCTTTTCTTATTAGTTGTATTTTTATTATTGGCAGTTGTCTTCTGCACCATCAGTGGTTCAAGATTAAGCTGCAGCAGCACACATCTGCTCCTTGTCTGTTCCCTGACAGTGACAGTAATTACTAACACGATAGTTAATCAACAAATGGGGTTGTAAGACACTGTTTAACGGCTGTAGCGTTTTCTATGCCATTTACTGAAAAATGCACAAAGACAGTACAGACCTACAGTACAAAAGCATACATCGAAAATCTGGGGTTTCTTTGTTTTTGTTTGGTATTGATTTTGATCATTTCTCTCATGGGTTTAAGTTTAGAATTCACAAGCATATTTTCAGGAAAGCAAGACAGCAATGTAAGTTGGTTCATCATTGTATTCGTCATAAAAGGGACAAAACTAGTCCATACAGAAATTGATGACCTCTCAAAATTATTACTGCCAAGTCCTTGATTTGTCATTCTTTAAAACAGGGAGAGGAATAAAAGCATTAGGTAGGTAGTAGACTTTTTCATGGTGCACGGGTCATTCTAAAGCAAGCAACCAAGACCCAGCTCAGGTAAAGTTTTTATTTTTTAATCATTACTGCCACCGTGTGGTAAAATCTAATCCTATCTTACTGGTTAATTTGATACATTGAGTGTATATTATAGCAAAACTCAGTATATTGTACCAGTTTGTGACAAGCCAACAGAACATGCTGGCTCATCATCTCAACATCCCAGAGGAAAAAATGGTAATGAAAACAAAATCACCAGCTTTGGGATATATACTCAAGTGACTGTTTTCTATATAATTAGAAGAAGGTAGCTAAATTGTTGGCATAAGTCCGTAAAATGATGGATTAGTAGCATCCTTTCAGGTCAACAGTCTCTATCTTCAGGGAATCCTGGCCAAATTAACTTGTCTGTTCAGTAGCTGGAGCGTATCCAAACATGCAGCTGTTTCATTGGCCAAGTATGTTGCATCTCATCATTACTTATCAACAACTAACACAATCTTGTACATATCTACTCAGAAGAAAATCTCGTTGATAGGTCTGCATGTATAGACTGAAATCCTGTTGCTGTAACTACACCTGCAGAAAAGTGGTGGCATAAGCAGCAGGGGGTGATTTTTGCTAATGAGAAGCTTCCTACTTATTCCCCGCAGATTTTTCAATTTGTAATGTTTTCGTTGTGTGGGAGCAGTAGGATTAGAGGAGGAAATCTTAAATTACAGAAGGACATACTTTGCTAGTATTGCCATCTGGTGTTGGTAATTTGTGGTAGGACTTCCTCTTTCTGTCTCACAGCTCCCATGGCTTCCACAGAAAGTGTGGGAAAAGCCATGGGACAGGGGTAGGAAGTGTTAATAACCCAAAAATCACTCTTACTGATGACATATTCACCCTTCCATAGCCTAAATTTTGCAGCAGCACTTCAGTGAGTAGATTACATACAGCCTGAGTCCACTCAAAACACCTGAGGCTACATGACAATTTTAATAATAGAAGGCAAGTTATTGTTTCAAGAATGTTGCTTGCATAGCTGACCTTCTTACTAAAGAATCATGACAGGCATCCAAGAAACCTCAGAGCCTCCTGAGATGAGATGCTGATTCCATATCTGGAAGCAGGACAGCCGTAAGAAGAAAAGACTGTGTGTTTTGCAAATCAGTTATATATATAGCTGGTCAGTTGGGGAGATAGCAACAGCATTGTTTGCATGACTGATGCCTCAGGTACATAGTACAGAAAGATCTCTATTGCCTGGAGATATGATGCTGTAAGTAGAGGAAACAGCATGTGCCTTGGGTGTGATTTCACCATTAGAAACAATTCTGTAAAACACTGCTCTGGATAAAGACCAGAATGAGGTTCCTCTCTATGTTCTTCTGCTAAAGCGTAAACAGTGACATGACAGACAGGGAAATTCTCCAAGCATCTATATCTTCATTTGACCTTACAGATGAAAGCAAGCCTGGCTGCATGATACCTTTTCTGAACACAGTAGCATCATGACAGTTTTCACTATCTTGTAGAATTAGAAGTGCTGCGAACCCATCTTTGGAATCTTGGCAGAGAAAAGGTGAGATATTGATGGATGCCGTAATACAGCACAGAATAAAATGCCTTGATTTCATTGAATTAAAGCATACTGAACTCTGTGCAGAATTAGTAAATCTGCTGCCAGAATCCTGTGTTCTACTAGTGTGTTACCTTGTCATTCTCTACTCCTTCCCATGGTCCTCTGTGCCACTTGAAAATCTTATCCGTGGTTTTACCAGCCCTTGGCATGAAGTAGGGACAGAGAGCTGGCCTCTCCTGGTTCCACTGATGCAAGCGATTCTATCCATGTAATGCCATACCTGAATCCTGGCATATAGAAATATGCATGATTTCTTTAACCTCCACAAGGACATTATCCTTGGAACAGATTTCATCCATTAACTATGAAAACTGTAGAGAAATCTGAGATGATTAGGGATGAGAGCAGTCCCCCTGGGGGGTTGACAAGGAAATGAGAAAAATAGCATGACATATTTTTTTAAAAAAAAAACTGAAGAAAGACGCATAGATCAAACATGTACTGGCGTTTATGGCAAGGAAAAGCAAATAGAATGACAAATTCAGAAGAAAGATGGGGGGTCATAAAAGAGCTGATCAGTTGCTCTTGCTGCTAGAAATATTAACACTAATCAAATGATTTTGATTAAATGTATAATCTTCAGTTCTCTCTACTTCCTAAAACAGATTCAAAAGTTCCATGCTAAATGATTTCCCTTACTTCCTGCATGTTTTGTTCTTCTACATTATATTGTCTTCTTCCAGCACCCAAGAATCTCAACTGCAGAACTAGCCAACATGGATTAGTCTTATTTATGCAGGGATGTATGCAAACATCTGCCAAATTCTGTCTGGTTGTTTTAATTCGCTTGTTTCCCTACCAGAAAGATGACCATCTGCTCTGTCATCAGCATTGATCTTGCTCTCAAAGCTAAATCAAAAGATCACCTGCCGAACATGCATCTCTCTCACTTAAGCACAAACAGAACTTTAATGGCATCCTTCTGTATTGATGAGTGCTGACCTGAAAGACAGAAATGCTTGGGGGTGGGGGTGGGGTTTCACATCAACCAGAGATGCAGCTGGAAGGAAATGACAATTAGAATGTTTTTACCTGTATTCTAAATTAGAATGTAGGAAAATATACTTTCTCAAACTTTCAGTGAACAACAATAAAATCCCCCTGAACTTTTAAAGAATTGTAAACAAAATTGCAGCTATCCCATTAAGGCAATGGGACAGTCTCAAAATCTGATTTCATCCTTTGGTCTATATAAGGTCATCTCTGACTTATGCTGTGAGCAAATGACCTCCAACCTATCCTATTCTCAATAGCCCTATGAAAACTCATAGAGCTGAAAATACAAATCCTAATGTCTGCAGCCCACTTTTCTCACCATGGTATTCTCTAGACTTCTCAGATTAGTCTGCAGGCTGGGAACAAGTTTTGTAGACTGAGATGATGAAGAACATCAAGTGAAAGATGACTCTTCTAGAGATAAACACATCAGTTTGTCCCAGGGGGAGGACAGTTTATAGCACTATCAGAAGAGAATATGGTGTCCCTCCAAAGGAAAGAGAAAATTAGTACTTACTACAAAAGTAACAAGAACAAAGAAAGGTAAATGGCTACCATTTGCCAACAGATTCACCTTTAGATTTCAGTGTCCTCTAAATGTTGGTGCCCTGGAGCAAAGCCCCAATTCCCCACTATAGTTACAGCACTATGGAGGACAGATTTCTATGTGTGCAACATACCCTGGCCTGCATCTCCTGAACCATCTGACTGCTATGTTTATTCCCAAGTTACTCTAACATTGCACAGTGATGCTCATTCTCGAGTAAGTAGGCTTTGGCGGAAATTCTGCTGTTAGTGTAGTGAGTTGCACTGGAGTAAGCCCACTGAATCAATGAAACTTATGGAGGAGTTGACTCACCAAGTCCCCATTGATTCAATGGGCCTACTCTAGTGGAATTTACTCTGCTAAGCAACGGGATGTCAGCATCTTAGTGGTGTTCAGATTGAAGAGGAATGTTGTTAAGAGAACACAAAAGCCAAGTGGATATCCATCTCCTTCCTTCCTTCCTTCCTTCCTTCCTTCCTTCCTTCCTTCCTTCCTTCCTTCCTTCCTTCCAAGTCACCCAGCCCAGTTTTTCCTTTGGGAGCACAAATTATCTCAGTCCCTAATTGTACATGAGGATTGGGAATTAGGAGAGCATGAGTCAATGTCAGGTCCAGAATTAATAAAAGAGGGCAGGTTGTTGCCATTTTGTTCAGATTTAGACATAGATACATTGGGCTTCATACACAGGGTCAGGGTCAGGGGTCAACATGGCTGGGCACTTGCCAGGGCAGTCCCAATCCTTCCAGTCTCCTGTTCTTGACAACGCATACCACTCCTTGCTGTTGCCATCACCTGCCCTTAATGTGACCACTTCCACTTCACACACAAACTGAGGACAAAGGAACAAAGAGTTGCATACGCATTTTTTTAAAAAAGACAACACCTTTAGAGAGCATTATTATGATTTAAATAGAAATGTTCCCCACTGTAGTGATGGTCACCAGATGGCCATTGGTGTGAGATTTGGTTTAATGGATAGATGTCATTGTGAAAAGGATGTATATAGACAACTCAGTGATAGAAATTATTATAACCAATGTGCAAAAGCTTCTCTACTTGAGATACAACAGAGATTTTTTTTAAAAATATACAATTGTGGTATTACCTCTGGGATATCTTTATGTCGCAAAGAATACAGTTTTTTAATGGTGGGAAACCTGTAGTTGTAGGAAGGAATGCTGTTCTCAAACAGCTTTTGAAATATATTATTTTTGGCATGCTTTGTGAAATCCTATATACAGTAAAAGATTCTATGGATATTATGAATAAAATTGTCAATTTTTCAGATACCCTAGTTAAAAAGAGAGTGAAGTGTTATGTATTGCACTCAGTAAGAAAACTGCAGCCTAGAATACACTGCTCAGATACGGCAGCTCATGTCATAAACATAATAGAGATATTGTTATCCAGAACAAAAGACACATAAGACAAGGCATTACAATGGTGCCAGAACAAATATAGACCCCAATGTGTACCAGACACTGTTGAGACTGAGCATCTCTGTAACACTAGGTGCCATAATGTATACACACAAAAGTGTGTATATATATTATGCAGGTCATGAAGGGTGGTATACCTGGAATTTAGCCTTGAAATACAGATTCTCTCTCTCCAGATTCTCTCTATCTCTCCCTCTCTCTCATATGTGAATGTTTTTTGCTATACACATCACAGCATGATAAGATTTGCCATGTACATGATGACGGTGAAAGAAAGAAATTGAGAACCTCCGCTCTTTCAATTTCACTGAAACAAACTGTTGGTGAGGAGGTGGTTTGCCTCGTGGTTTATAACAACTTCAAACAAATTGTAGTTGCACTCTGATTGCATTCTATTATACTTAATATAACCTCCAGAAATAACTTTCTTTTTACCATTATTCTGGACAATTTTAGGTGCAGGGGAAAGTGGCTCTCATTCAGATACCCTATGCTAATATTATACATCTCAGCATTTGATATATTCAAACAAGCCATTCCACATCTAAAGTGAAAATTGCAGGAAGTATTTATTAAATATCAAGGCACATTTTACAGGATGCTTGAGTGCGGTGATTTTTGCTGAAGCAGAAAATGTGTTGAAGGATGTTGAAAGAAGCACATGTAATAATAGGAAATTCTTCAAGGGCCTGCAGAGGAGTTAGTAAAAAGATAGCTAGGCTGTTCCTCCATGAGGCAGAGCTTGGAAAAGTTACCTTTTTAGACTACTAGTGTCAGAGTCCAATAAGGTTTTGTGGTTCAGAAAAGGAACATTTCCTGACAGTAGACAAGAGGGAAGAAGGCAAAACAGCTTTAGAGAACAGTTCTCTTTGTCAGGGTTCTCTTATAGAGCATTGAAAATCCATTCCATACAGAACTGTGTGTAATGAGCCTCAAAGGTCCTTATGACCCCATGATCTAGAGGCTGAATTAGAAATGTTGTGCTTTTGGGCAAGTAGACCACTTCAACACCTTCAGTGTTGGACTCGTGTCCCTGGTTCTGGGTGGCCAGGGGCACCATATTTATTAACTACTTATTTATTTATTGAAATATTTATTTATTTATTGAAAACAATCCATGTATAACTAAAACCGTGCTGCACAGCCCTGTGCAATTCAAGGGAGAAGAGTATTACGATTACATTTTTACTGCCAAAGAAGTGGCAGACACACTTGGATTTTCTGCCTCATGAGTGAGAATAAACTGCCTAGCTTTACGCACTGGTACCATGACTTGGGTGCTGAGGAGACATCATCTGTTGCCCTGCCTCAAAATGACTTGGGTCAGGCCTGACTGCTCTCTGAGAACAGCTTATTACTACCACTGGCTTGTGAAAAAAGAGAAACAAAGGAGGGTGTGATAGGTCTGGCAGAGTCACATCTTTCAAAAGAAGGTAAAATCCGTCACTGTGACTTCTAGCCACCATACCTCCAAAGAAAGTGAGTGTTTACCTGCTGATGATCAAACACAAATCAAAATATACAAATCTGCAAATCATGGAAGGTGTGCTCTGATGATCAGACATTCTCAGCACTTAAGGAATTCCTTCTTCCAGCAACAGGCTGCCTGTCATATATATTTGGGACCTGAGTCAAACTGATATGTATTTCCAGAAATACTTGACACAGTCTTCCAGGGAATGTGCTGCTCTTTTTCTGTCCTCAAGTCTCAGCTACGCCAAATCCAAGGAACCATGGATTAATCAGATTTCCCCCTCTGAAGGCATGAATGCAGGCCACATAGGGTAGCACAGTGGGGAATTGAACTCCCAACCTCTGGCTCTGCAGCCAGATACCTAAATCACCGAGCTATCCAGCCAGCTCCTATATATTACAAAAGGAAATGGGGGAGGCTGTCCTCTTTGCAGTTCCATCTTGAGGACATCTTTTATAAATAAGTTACATATAATTATGTAATTATGTAATGGCGACCTGATAGCAGGAGTGTGTTTTTCCTCCTGCTGGGTTGGCTTTTCCCTTTTCTTTCTGGTCTCTTCTCTTTTGCTTTCTTTGTTTTTCTTTGTTATTTGCCTCCCTCTTTGACGCAGCTGATATCACCGGGGAGAAAGAACAACAACACTGGAGAGAAAGAACAACAAAGAACAACAACGCCGTTGCAGCTGCTGCCCTTGAGGAAAACGGGCAGGCAGGCTGGAATATAGTGAGCTTTTTTTACTTTTCTATCTAACTGGCTTTGCTTACCTGCCTGGCTGATGCTTCCCACTGGAACCTCCCAGTGTTTCTCTTGCCGGAGCTTCCCCGTTTTCTGGAGCTTTTTCTGCCTTGCTGCTTGTTTTTGCTCCCCCGCTCCGCGCAGTGTTTGCTAACACCTAGACCAGGTTGAGGCTTGGGGCCTTCGGGGCTTCGTTGCTGCAGATTTTGTATGTCGCCACTGCCGGACCCGTTGTGGTTACTCTGCTTTGCTTCTAGCTGGCTCCGATTCTGGCCGATTTGACTGGCACTCCTGTTGAGGCTCTAGTTGATAGCTGGCTTGCTGCTGCCACCAGGGCTGTTGACACGATCGCACCTAAACGCCGTCTCTGGTGCAGAGATCGCCCTTCGCCCTGGTTCAACCAGGAGCTGCGATCAATGAAGCGAAATAGGAGAAGGCTAGAGAGCATATGGAGGCGGAACCCGACGGAAAATAACCAGATAGCTGTCAGGATTGCAACTAACCATTACCAATCTAAGGTGAAGGCTGCTAGTCGATCTTACTTCGCTGCCTGGATAAGCGAAGCTTCCAATCAGCAGGCGGAACTCTTCCATATAGTTCACGATCTATCTGGAGTTGGTCATAGTGACTGGCCTCCCACTAGCATCTCACCTGACCAATTTGCAGCCTTTTTAAAATCAAAAGTGGAGGCCATCTGCCGGGATCTTACCCCCTATTTGAAAACAGTAGATCGAGCAAAGACGTCCAGCACTCCGTCTTGCCCGATGAGATTTAACCACTTTCAGCCTGTAATGTCAGACATGGCGGACAGAGTGCTTGATCGCTGCCGTGCCACCACTTCCTCCCTTGACCCTTGCCTGGCTAATCAAAGCAGCCAGGCCTATAACATCTGAATGGGCTACGGCAATAATTAATAGGTCTCTCCAGGAGGGCAAGGTTCCCCTTGCCCTCAAGGAGACACTCATTAGGCCCATTAGGAAGAAACTGAGCTTGGCGGCGGACGATATTGGTAATTATAGGCCCGTCGCCAATGTTTCTTTCCTTAGCAAGGTAGTTGAGAGGGTGGTGGTCGACCAGTTGCAGGCTCTTCTGGATGAAACCAATGCCCTGGATCTGTTCCAGTCGAGCTTCAGGCTGCACCACGGCACGAAAACAGCATTGGTCGCCCTGTTTGATGACCTATTGAGGGAGGCCGACAGGGGCAAAATGTCTCTGCTGGTCCTCCTCGATATCTCAGTCACCTTTGATACCGTCGACCACGGTATCCTCCTGGGGAGGCTCTCCGAGTTGGGAATTGGTGGCCTGGCTCTTGCCTGGCTCCGTTCCTTCTTGGAGGACCGTCCCCAGAGAGTGCAGATTGGAGAGAGTTTCTTGGCCCCATGGAGCCTCAATTGTGGGGTTCCGCAGGGCTCAATCATCTCTCCAATGCTGTTTAACATCTATATGAGGCTGCTGGGAGGGGTCATCAGGGGATGTGGGGCTTCGTGCCATCAGTATGCTGATGATACTCAGCACTACATCTCCTTTTTTCCAACAATAGTGGATGCTGTTTCGTCCCTTGAGTGCTGCCTGGAGGCCGTTCAGCAATGGATGCAGGATAATGGTCTGAGGCTGAACCCGGGCAAGACGGAGGTCCTTCAGGTGGGTGCCCCAGGCATCAGTGGTTTGGGAAACTCGCTCTCTTTTGGGGGGGGGTAACTCTTACCACCAAGAGTGAGGTTCGCAGTTTGGGTGTACATCTGGACCCGGCGCTCACCATGGAAACCCAGGTGGTGTCAGTGGTCCGTTCCGCACACTTCCATCTTCAGCAGATTGCCCAGCTGCGTCCCTATCTTGATGTGGGGGCACTCACCACTTTGGTCCGTGCGCTCGTAGTCTCGAGATTAGACTACTGTAATGCACTCTATGTGGGGCTGCCTTTGAGACTGACGCGGAAACTCCAGATGGTGCAGAATACGGCGGCCAGACTTCTTACAGGGGTGAAAAGGTACCAACATATTTCCCCCACGCTGGCCACCTTGCATTGGCTGCCCATTCACTTCCGCGTTGATTTCAAAGTCTTAATGATGATATATAAAGCCCTAAACGGTTTAGGACCTCGATATCTGGCAGAGCACCTCCTCCCATCCAGTTCTGCCAGAGTCACTCATTCCAGTCAGGCCAGGCGGCTGAGGGGCCTAACACTGAGGGAGGTCCGGAAGGAAAGAACGAGGAACCGGGCCTTCTCGGCAGTGGCCCCTCGCCTCTGGAACAACCTGCCCGTGGAGATCCGCCTGGCTCCCTCTCTGGGTGTATTCAGAAGAAAAGTCAAGACCTGGCTATTTGGGCATGCTTTCCCTCCTGCCATATCTTAAATTCACATTTTGCTATCTTGGATTTATAGTATACATTTATTTGGTGTTTTTTTTACTGTTTTTAAAATTTGTAATGCCACCCAGAGTAGACCTTTGGTTTAGATGGGCAGGGTAGAAGTCCAATAATTTTTTTTAATAATAATTGTAATTCATGAAGAAAAGTATTCCACTCTTCCAAGTTATTTGAAAGGCAATACTTCAATTTAACAAACAAAAACATCTAAAATATTGCTTTGGTGGCCTGCGATCCTGTGTCCAAATCTTTTCCTCCTCTTCCCTTGAAGAAATATAAACGAAAATAATTCTCCGAAACTTAGATATAGGTGACACCTGTAAAATTAAATAAGAAGATTAATGACTCTATTTCTTCTGGCGGTTGAAAAAACAGCCCAGGAAGCAGAACATTCATCCCTATGTGGTGCCATACTCCTCATCCTTCCCAAAGCTTGGCTTACACCCAACAGGGTAATTTCAAATTGTACAGACCTAGTACCTCCGTTTGCTTCAGAAGTTTCTCTCGTTAGTGTGCTTCTTGAAAATTCTGGTAATTGGTTTTGACAGAGACTTATGGCTTATATAATCCTCCTGCAAATAATATTATTGCTGGAGCATAGAAATGCAATTCTCCTCTAGCTGAAGCGAGGCAATTACAGAGAATTTGATAAATTCTTAGAGTGGGGAAGTTGTCCTTTTTTATGAAAAAAGAAAGGAAGAAAAAGAAAAAGTGAAGCTATCTGCAATGTGAGATCAGCCTAGGAAGGTTTTGTTTTTGTTTTTGCTTTGTTTTGTTTTTAAACCAGCATTTCTCACCTATTAATTTTTTCTTGGCGAGCATCAATGAATTCATCAATGTCTGCAATGGACAGGTATTTTCAGAGCTAGGACAGCAGCTTAACTGAGTGACCTTATACATGGATCCACATTTAGGGCCAAATTGCACTTGATACGAAAGGAGATCCATGACTAGAATGCCTTAAATCCCCTGTCATTGCTTAAAAACAACAACAACAACCCTCAACTACTCCTCAATCAAGGATCATAGCACAGGAGAGAATGGCCTAACTCTTATTATCCCCCAGTGATGTGGTCCTGGTATATCTAATGTATCCTCTTCCCACAGCAGTGACCTTAAGTTCACTGCAAGCTCCAGAGGGGGGGCGGGATTTAACTAGTGCAATACAAGTGCTTACATGTTTCTCTACAACTCCTAGAACCACTTAAATACACACAGAGAGGGCTGGTAGACCACTGACCGGCTGAATGGAGGTTTCTGAGATTTGCAGTTTTTTAAAAAGTCCATGCTCTAGGAGGGAAGAGTGAGTAGGACTGTAGTACAAGTGCATGGGGGTTTTATGCCCTCCTCAGTGCTACTCTCACCATGTCAAAAAAGACAGCAAGATGTTTTAGACCTGTGGATCCCAACCTTGGGTCCCTAGATGTTCTTGGACTAAAACTCCCAGAAGGCTTCACCACTAGCTGTGTTGGCCAGGATTTCTGGGAGTTGCACTCCAAGAACATCTGGGGAACCACTGTGTTAGATGTAAGGTACACGGCAACATTCAAAGCCAAACCATATACATGATAGCAGCTTTATAGTTCAAGTAGAGCTTCCATAAGAGGTAAAGGACTTTTATCTATTCTACTACAAGGTTTCCACAACTCTGCAAGTGGCAAATTAGTTTGCTTGTTTCATGATAGGTCACTGACAGGTAAACCATGGGGTTCATTTGCAAGTTCACAGTGGGGACACAGAATCTGTTAAGTAAAGTATCTCAAAGGAGAGAATATTTTATTAGTTTCTAATTGTGAAACAAGTGTCTCATATTTTTTGGCTCTTTGTGTGAAGACAGAGGATGCAGGCCTTATTAATTACTGGTTGGTATGAAAACATTGCATTATACCTAGCATATTATGTTGTTGTTTGTTGCTGCTGCTGCTGCTATGTGCCATCAAGTCATGGTGACATTATGAATGAGTGATCTCCAAAATGTCTTGCCCTCAATAGCCTTGCTGAGCTCTTATGAACTCAAACCTGTGGTTCCTTTAGGGAGTCAATCCACCTCATATTTTTGGTCTTCCTCTTTTCCTGCTGCCTTCAACCTTTCCCAATATTAATGTCTTTTCCACAGAATCTTGCCTTCTCTTGTGGTGCCCAAAATATGAAGCCTCAATTTTGCCTCCAGAGGTCATTCAGGCTTGATTTGCTCTTGGACCCACTTGTTCATCTTTCTGGCAGTCCAGAGTATCTGCAAAGCTCTTCTCCAGTGCCATATTTCAAACAAATCGATTTCAATTATATCTACCATAATTTCTACCCAATTATACCCAGCATAATTTGTGACTGCCAACTGCTGGCCCTTCAAGCACTTTGCTTTCTTCTTCTTCTTCTTCTTCTTCTTCTTCTTCTGTGGTTCCAAGCCTGTGGCAGTTTCATGCAGCCCTAAATGATACACTCTTCATATCTGATCTATCACCTGCATTCTTCCTGGAAGGTCACAAGTTCATCATGCCTAAGCTAAATCATGCAGTATTGGCTAAGCTGCATGGTGACTCTAAACTGAGGAAAAGTTGCCCTGTGCACTGTAGCTCTCCTGGCCCTCAGATAGCAAGATCAATGGTCATGATATCTGGGGATAATGGAAATTATAATCCAAAAAGTAACATTTCCAAGATTTGCACTGAGCACTCACTTAAGGAGGCAGCATCTTTCTTTTATTCCAGATTGCAGCTCCACAATCCTATAAAATCTGCATTATTACCTCTGAATTCTAGAAACACTGTGTTAGCTCTTTGGAAGGATGCGCTTCAGTGGCACATAACTCCTAGTATTCTTTGCAGTTGCAGCCATTTTGTGATTGTTACCTGAGGATCCCGAAAAGGGACTGTCTCTGCCTATTTGATTTCGAGCTTATTGTGTATTATTTATTGGCCTTCTCATGTCAGCAATTAGTCAACAAGGGCATTAATCTATTACCTCTCACCATCTACCTAATTGCTCTGTCATGCTGTCCGTCTGTCACTGTCACCAGGCTGCCTTGTTTTGGCATTTCAACCGCCTGGAAGCAAATACTGCACAATGAGATTCAAAATAGGCACAAAGATCATTTGTAGAGACATGGGGAATTTCCCTCAAATTAAGTCAGATTAAAACTCTGCAGTTTGTTCCTGGAATTGTCAGAAAAACAGGTGGAGAGACATATAGGAGATGTTATGTTTGGAACCTGAGCTGTTACTTTAAAAAACATGTTTCATTGTTAATGCTTGGGAGATGAGATTGTTCCCAGAACTGTAAGTAGATTGCCTACCCAGAGCAAGGCTGAAGGAGTGCAACTTGGTTTTGTAAACTGCTTAGAAGAGAGCCCATCTATAAAATGCGTAAGAGTTTTCACTTCCATTGAAGAAGACCAAAGTGTAATTATCAAATCACAGAGTTAGAGGTGACCTAGTAGGCCATCTAGCCCAGCTCCCGGATCCGAGCAGGAAATCCAAAGTGAGTGCACCCCCAATCAATGCTTGTTTAGTAGTGCTCTCAGAAAATTCTCTGATGAGAACATTGGCCATTATCTTTCAATCTGATGGAAAAGAAATGTCTTTTGAAAAGAATTTAAAAGGAAAAGAAATGTCAAATTGTCATAGGTGAAATACGGAGTGAAATCTTGTTTGTATAAGTTCTGTGGTGTACGGTGGTCGACATCATCATGCAGGACAATTGTTTTGGAAATTAAACATTTCCCCCTCCCACCCTGAGCCCCCCAGGGGTCCTCTATTTCATTGTTGGCAACTCTTGGGGGCCATGGGACAGGAGGGGGAACATAGGATTGTATTACTTACTGTTTTATGACATAGTCCAAGATCTGGTCTTTACTTCCTTTTTTCTCATTAGTTTTAATCTCAACGGTAGCTGGATGTAGAGTACCTGGCAGCATAACTGCTGCACACTGAAGAAAACGGCCAGCTAAAACTCCTGGGAAAGATACCATTGTGTTTTCTTTAAACAGTATGCTGGTTTTGACTATGTTGAAGCCACTTTGGCTTTCAGGATGTTGGCCTAGAGCTTGTTCATCCCCTTTTTCCTGAGCTCCCAGAGGGTTTGGTCTGTCCATATAATGGAAAATAAGCAGAGAGCATGTTTAAGGTAGCCAGCTCAGCATCATCCCCATTCCCTAAAATTCCACAGCCAAACTCAGAGAGCAAAGGGGAAGATCCTTGTGATGTCAGAGACGTCCCTCTGATGTGATTATGGGAATGAGTGAACAAGTATGTCTAGGCTTTAGAATGTTCACACACAATACCCAAACAATCTCCTCTGCAATTAATCCTTGGATCCCACTCCCAAAGAAAGTATAGCCATTCCCTGAAGCCTTGGCTAATGCCCTCAGATCTAGCACCTTCTTGTTGACTGTACAACCAAATGCGGTGTCCCCTTTTTCAGGGTTTTAGCCAGCCAGTATTGTCTTCTTCCAGAATATTGAGTTCTAACCCTTCCCACCTTCACCCCCAGTTTAACAGGAACTAAGTACTCTATGCCATGTCCTCATTTGGCTGTTTTGGTGTTTTGCTTTTAGGGATATTTTTCCAGCTATGTGTTGTAATTCTGTGGAGCTCTGTCAAGTGCAGTGATATTTCCCACTTATGTGTAGGTAGAACTGTTTTGGCTATATAAGGATTAGTAGTACTCATCCCAAAAACGCTGAAGAGTGTGAGAGAAAATGCTTACAAAGACAGGTTGTGCTCCAGCTGTGGTCACAAGCAATATGTCACACATGACAGGGGGTGACCCTGGATAGCGATGATGACTATTAGCATTTAAATTTAAATTTAGAGACATACAACCAAATCAGCATGACCTAGATTAGCATTTCCATGCAGATGGGATATCCAGACATACTGTACATCTGCATATTTTGCATATGGCTAGACAAACAGAATCTAAAATTCCTCCAAAGTTCACCAAAATTAAGAAAGTGTTGTCCAAATACCCATAAACTTTCATAGGAAGACAAAATACTTTTGACAATCCAGCAGTGTTTCTTGGGGGGGGGGGGGGGGTGTCACCATCTTGAAGATATCTACATTTCACCTCAAGTGAATTTGGCGACTGGGGAAACTCTTGAAAAATTTCAAGGAGAGAGCCATGAATTCAATAAAATAAGCCACATTTCTCAGGAGGGTTTTTTTTAATCCCCTTTCAAAAGAAATAAAGGTTTCTCTGATTTTTTTTTATTGTCTGGGGAAGCAGGATCACATCACAATATTTGTATGCACGCAAGAACTGTGGATACCTAAGAGTGCTGAGTTCACAAATATTATATTCCTATGCTTGTCAATGAATCTTGAACTTGTTAATAAATACCAGGTATGTTTATTTGAGTGTTTATAATAAATGAAGGGGGGTAAAGCCATTTCTATGGCAAAGCTTTAGTTTCAATATTGGCTTTGGGTGGAGGAACCCACACAATTATCCTTCTTTGCTACTCAGCATAAGGTTATTCATCTAGGCAGTTTAATGATTCTGCTGTCATGCATTGGTTGTAATGCATTATAGCTCTTGAAAGTCAATGTGTAAATTAGAGTGTGATCTAAACAGTTGAAACACAATCAATGGATTCACGGTAGGCAGTAGGGAGTGAGCATTGTTCTTTAACTCAAGCAACATTTATTGGAATGCTAAGGATTTCTTAATCTCAGGTTTAGCTTGAGAGTGTCAGGATCCTGTGATTGTTTACAGTGAGAGTTCTTTGGCCCTAAACCAGTCAAAGCTGCTACAGGAAGTCTCTCTCTCTTTTTCTCCCTCATGCCATAAAGACAGGAAAACTACAGTGATGGATATTCTAAATAGAATTACTGCGGTATGACAATTTTTTTCAAAGATACGATCTACTAATTTAAGGATCAAATAAAACAGAAAATAGAATTTTAATGGTTAGAAAATTGGTAGAGCTTGGTGCAAATCAGGCCAACTGCAAAGGGAAGGGTGGTATGGATGTGTAATAGCTACAGCATGAATTTTGGCAGCAGGATATTTTAGGAAGTGAAATCAGGCTGCGGTCCTTCCCTTTCTGCCAAAACTGTAGAACAAAATAGTAGTTACTTTAAAGATTAACTAGCATCTAGGTTTGGCAGTTACCCTAACCAATTCATTCTAGGGCTCTTCTAGTAATGTCATGTGTTACGTTTTGCTTTGTTTTTTCTCCCCTCATTAATGCTTTTGTTGCTTCTTGTTATTTGTTCCATGTTTAATGGAACCCGCCTGGAGTAGACTCTGTCTAAAAGGGCGGGATAGAAATCTAATAAATAAATAAAAAAATTTTGCATGACCAAATGACTCCATGACTCATGATAACCTTGTATTTCCTCATTTTATCTCCAACTGCTTGTTCCTCTACTGCAGCTTGGTGGTGCCCCTGGATTAGTCTCCGAGTCTGGCTGCCCAGCTTTCGGCAGTGGCCTAGAGCAGTGGTCTCCAACCTTGGGCCTCAAAATGTTCTTGGACTTCAACTCCCAGAAATCCTGGCCAGCAGAGGTGGTGGTGAAGGCTTCTGGGAGTTGTAGTCGAAGAACATCTGGAGGCCCAAGGTTGGAGACCACTGGCCTAGAGTGCCTTTGCACAGTTAAAACTAGTGCATCACCTGCACCCATCCCTTGAGAGGTCAGTTCTGACCATGGTGACAACTGTCTTAGTTACATCTCAGCTGGATTACTATAACACTGTACATGGGGCTTTCTTTGTAAAGTGTTTGGAAACTCCAGTGGATTCAAAATGCCATCACCAGATTATGAACTAGGGCTGGTTACAGGGAATATACCACTCCCCTGTTACAGCAGCCCCACTGGCTGCCAATACGTTGATGATGATGATGATGATGATGATGATTACAAACAAAGACAATAAACAATCAAACCATTTCTGGGCAGAATTCAAAGCCCAAAATGGCTTGGGTCCAAGCTATCTCAAGGACCACATTTCCCTTTATGAGCCTGCCTGGGTGTTAAGATCATTGGGAGAGTTCCTTTCTCTCAGTCCCAGCACACTCACAATTGCATTTGGTGGGAACATGGGAGAGGGCCTTCTGTGTTGCTGCACTCAGACTCTGGAACTCCCTCCCATGGGAGGGCAAGCTGGCCCCATCTTTGCTATCTTCCTGCAAGCTGACAAAGACCTTTCTCTTCCGACAGGCTTTCCTTTAAATGACTGGTTGACAAATGGGATTCTTTGTTACTTTTAATACTCTAAGCTGCCTTGGATCCTTTAGAAGAAAGGTGGCATATAAGTAAGTAAGTAAGTAAGTAAGTAAGTAAGTAAGTAAGTAAGTAAGTAAGTAAGTAAGTAAATAAATAAATAAATAAATACAGAGAGCAGTTCTAAAAGACGTGATTTATTTTTTTCTCCTGCCCAAGCGAGGGTGGGAAAAGGAGAATCTGTTCACCTTGGCTTCCTCCCTAGACATGTAGGTGGAGCAAAGAAATAATGGTCTGAAAGGTATATCAGTTGCAAAAAGGAGAAATTGGAGTGCACTGCAATGCTGGAGCTTAACAAGTGATGGTATAGCACTAACTTAGGTTCTTTAAAGGAAGGGTTCCTAATTCAGCAGTTTGTTGTGCAAAGATTTCCATAACCTGAAACCTTTGGACTGGGACACCTCTATTGTAGACATCACTGGAAGCACCATAGCACTAGATCTCCGCCTTCAGTAAAAAAGAAATTAATCCAAGAGGGGGTGGGGAGAAAAATGTGTGGGAGCTCATTAAAAACTAGAACAAAGTGTAATAAGAAGGACATTGTATGCATGTTAGGGACATTTCTATTAAGTTTAATAATTTCTATTAATTTCAACCCAGGACTTCAAGGAGGAAGGTGCCTACTTTACAGAGAACAGTCCTCTCCTGCAAGGCATCCTGTGTTTGAAAGCCTGTCCAGTCCTAGTTCAGTCTAAAGCACAGCCTTAGGAAGACAGAGCAGGGCAAAGGGTTTGAAGTTGCCCTTCAGTGCTTAGTACCCGAATAGCCATGGGAGCAGGGTTATAGGTCAAAGGGTCACTGTCTTCTCCAGAGATACATCACACCCCAATTTAATTATAACCATTGTTAGTTTCCGTATGCACAGTTTACGCAAACATGTCCTCACTTGTCTTTTTCTTTGGTAATACTTCACTAACTGCCCTATGGAGACCAACCAAGGCCTGTATGCCAGTAGGGGGTACTAGGTTAACATGTTGATTAGCCATGTGAATAGCAATAAATAATTCACCACAGGTCTTTTCCAGTGCCTTCTGCATCTAAATTCAATGTGACCTCACTGTCAATATCCCACCTGCAACTATGTGCCCTGTATATATACTTCAGCTGAGTTACCTAGTGTGGTGTAGTGGATGTGTGGGGTAGTGGATAGAGTGACAGACTGGAATTCTGGAGATCAGGGTTCAAATCCCTATGTGGCCATGAAAATTTATTGGGGGTGTGAAACTGGTAAAACAACTCCTTAAATATTGAAGTTACTTTGAAAGCCCTACTAGAGTTGCTATAAATCAGGTATGACTTGATGACACATAACTATATATTGAACCCTGGATTATACTCCAAGCATCTAAAGAAGTGGGCTATAATCTGCAAAAGCTTTTTGCTTTAACAAATCTACAAAAGGTTCATGGGGGATTTTCAAGTTGCGTCATTTTATCAGTAACATGATTCCATCTTTTGAAACCAAGTCAGCCTGGCTCTCTTCCCTCACAGTGGTGTTATGGTTACTTGACCTCCCTGTGTGAATGTGTATTGAGTAGAGCTAAGAGAAGTCAAAGCCAGTTCCTTTAAATGACCAACAGATTCAGGCCTGGAGGAAGCAACCAAGCAAATGCTCAATAACAACAGTGGCAAGGGAATCTGCTCAGGGAAACTAGCAGTAGTTACTCCAGTGCCTCAAAATAAAAAAGCTCATATGAGCCACTGCCCTCATTCATACAACAAGTTAGACAAGCCAGCAAAGAAACTGAATTTCCAGATGCAAACATTAAACTGAAGCACCTGGTTAAGCCAGAGTAAATTCTTCATTTAAGACAGTCACCCAATAGCTAGATGGGCTTCAGCCCCAGCAAGTGGATTATATGAAACATGTTGCTATTTGCATTAAGAGCAAAAATATGAGATCATTCCACCCAGTTCATGGGCATCTTGAGAGCGTCCAGATTTATAGAGCTATCTAGATATTAAGTACTGGATACAGAAGCTGCATACATCAAACTTTCTGAATTCTTCTTTTTTTTTTTACATGCACAAAGCAGATTTTAATCAATGAATTGGTCATTTTATGCAATCAATTAGTACATTTAATTAAAGCTGTATCAATTGTAATCTTCAGCACCGTGGCATGTATTGACAGAACAGTGTTGAACATGTGTTAATGCATTTAGAAGAGATTAATTAGTGCTGTTGTTTCCTAGAAAAGGAAAGAATAGTGTATACAGGAGCATAAAAACTGGGCAGCTTTCCCTTGGCAAAAATACACCCGGGAAATACTGTGCCAACTGTGGCACCTGATGACTAGGAACTGAATTTATAAATTAATTTTATAGGGAAGGATTTGCCTTTGAGAGTATGTGAAAGTGCTCTCTGTAACCTCCAGATGTGTAATGGCTTAGTCAAATACACAGGTCACTTCTTGATGCTAGATATGAAAGTACTGCAGGAATCGAACACAGTTATCTTTAAAGAAAACTCATCCCAGTACCTATTTATGTCAATTGCGTAAATACCAGCAAGTGAATTGCTGCACGTTAAGAGGTCTGTGTAGGCATTTGCTTCTGATTATCAAATGGTATGATTCAGGGCACAACAGTAAACACCTAACTTGTGGCAATTTGCCAGTGAAAATTATGCAGGTTGAGTTATGCATTGGGGGGAATAACTCAGTGGTTTTTAAACATTATTTAATATATTTCTTTTTGTTCTACAGTGAAATACACTACCCTTTAGACATGTCACTAGAGGAGCATACCTAGAACTAATAAAATTGAAAACTATGACATGAAAGGGAGAGGAGGAGTCTGAACAAATATACAAAATAAATAAATAAATAAACCCTGGAAAAATAAACATTTTTGCCTAGTGCCAATAAGATAAAAATATTGACATCCAGCAAGCCTTTCCTGGTAGTGTTGCCAGGTATTCTTACATATAACATAAAAAAATGATTGGTAAGAACAAAGAAAATCACATTTGCCATGAAACAATTCTCTGTTTGCTTTTTAACGAGTCAAATACCGGTCTTATAGGCCATCACAACTTTATTTATTACATGGATAGTAATAAGGCAAAAATAAGAGGAAACCTGACTTTACTCAGATTCACTTGCTCGGCGCAAACGTCTTTCTGTGTGAGATTCCGTTATGGAATGAATGCCTGTGTGCCAAAGAGTCAGGAATGAGGAAAGGGGATTGAGAAGGCCGCTGAGGGATGCGTCCGTTTGGATCCATTTGGAGCAAAGCAGGGGATGAAGCACCAGTGTCAGGACTTACTAGCCTTCTTGTTGGAAGGCAGAAACAGCACAGAGCCTGGTGGGGAAATCTCTTTGTGGACTGGTGCTAAGCCTTCTTCAAGTCCTAGCAGGAACATTGGGCCTAGAAGAACTTCTTACATATTGTATGGTCTTCAGGTAAGGCTATGCAGAATATGAGCCCGGGCAAGAATGGTGTCAACCACTGCAGCTTCTGGGCATGTTCAAGCCTGGCTGCCATAAAATTACCCCACCCAACTCTTCATTGTTTTATTACAGTCTGGGTTTACCTGGTTTCTGGGTCCATTCACTTGGATTACCCTCATGCCCCTTTCCACAGTAAGCAAGCCCAGAAGCCACTCCAACCACTCGCAGTTTCAAGTTTTTAACCTGAAATCTCATTCTTAGATCTGGTCACATTTAGTTCCTATCTTTCTAGTTCACTTCTGAGCTAAGTGTATCTACCAGAACCACTACATTTAAGTGGGATTGTGAACATGGGATTTAGCTGCCCCAGTGGTTCTCTAAAACCTACTGGATAACTTTCAACTCCCCCCATTGTTTCATCTGGTGTAGTTTTATAGTGTTTAGAGATGGGCAGAAACTTTGGTTTGGAGCTTCGTGCCAGTTTGTACGCAAAGCACCACAGGTGCACCACGTTCCCTTTCCCTGCCTCCCTGGCCAAGGACTTACCACTTACCAGTCAGAGCACACTCCTCTCCTCCTCCTCTTTGGCTGCTTGACCAGTCGTTGGCAGGATCATGGGGTTGCCTGTCCTGCCTCCTTGTCTGAGTGGGCGATCAGCCAAGGAGGTGAGGGAAGCCCATGCTCCTGCTGGAGACTGAACTGACCAAACAGCCAAAGAGGAGGAGGAGAGGAGCACATGCCAGCTGGTGAGTGGGGGGTCCAGTGGGAGATGCAGGGGAGGGAATGCGCAGCACCTGTGGTGCCACACGTATGTACCAACATGAACCGCCGAACCAAGATTTGTGCCTATCTCTAATCATGGTCCTTTGTCAGCTAGTGCAAAGCCAAAAATATTTGCTTCTGTTTAGACCTCTCTGTCTTCATTATTTGCAATCCCTGCTTCCTAAGGTTAAAGTGAACATTCAGTTCTTAAGTCGGTCTTTGAAAAGGCCACTCTATTTTCTACTTAGGTGCAATTAAAGCCCTTAGTTGCAGCATTTGTTTGGAAAGTAAAGCATGCTGTTTTATTTACAGCACAATTAAACACTGGCACAATTACCAAAGTGAGAAGAGAAACCTTATCCTTGGTACTAAATCATTCCTAATAGAAAGTATTAGTCAGTAAATTGTTGTTAAGTGGGTGTAACACTTCATTTTCAATTGCCATGATATGCAGATGTTTTCAATCTAGAATGCCTAGGTCACACACATTTTTAATAGTAATAGAACTAGCAAGGAGTGTGAGGATGGAGCAGGAAAACCTTTAATTTGAATGGCTTAACTAAAGCAAGTTGATCTGTTTCTATTCTGATCACAACCACACCTTGGCACACAGAAACCGAAGATTTGTCTTCATGGGTTCTGTTGATGCAAGCGAAATAGGGTTGCTTGGGGTCATTTAGAGGTGTGATATGCTATTTGGCGTGAACCTTGAGCTGAAAGTGTCACAGGATATTGTCTACATTATCCATATAGCATATCAGAGCTCAAGACACCCTATTTGGTCCAGTTCCTTCCAGGTGGAATTTCTGATATCTGGAAACGACTTGCTTGTTAAGCCACTTCACAATATCAGAAATTCGATTGGAAAGGGCTTTGAAAGCCAGAAGGCTCGTTTTTGGTCTGTTTCAAGCAATCACACACCCCTGGAACAAACCAGAGCAACCTTGCACCAAAACGTAGACACCCCGATAGGGGCTCAGAATGGTACAGATAGGATATTTCTGAAAGCAGGCAAAGATGTAATCTGATTGCCACCTTTAGCAGTGAACCAGCCTCTCCCTGCAGTAAACCAGACAGTGGGC
Organism: Intellagama lesueurii; assembly: GCA_037013535.1. Lineage (NCBI taxonomy): Eukaryota > Metazoa > Chordata > Lepidosauria > Squamata > Agamidae > Intellagama > Intellagama lesueurii. The sequence goes on from JBAJHW010000004.1 coordinate 145,101,429, forward strand.
TAAATGCCTATTTACTCTAGTTGGCCTCCAAGACTCCAAATGTTTTTCCCCATTCAACCACTCTGGTTTTCGTTCCTGTTATTTTTTGGGTTCCCTTGGTCTTTCCTAAGTCTTCTTGTCTCCATCAAGAGCTTCTCATAATCAACATGATTGACAGCTATTCCAATTGTTGTTGTTTAGTCGTTAAGTCATGTCCGACTCTTCGTGACCCCATGGACCAGAGCACACCAGGCCCTCCTGTCTTCCACTGCCTCCCGGAGTTGGGTCAAATTCATGTTGGTAGCTTCGGTGACACTGTCCAACCATCTCGTCCTCTGTCGTCCCCTTCTCCTCTTGCCTTCACACTTTCCCAACATCAGGGTCTTTTCCAGGGAGTCTTCTCTTCTCATGAGATGGCCAAAGTATTGGAGCCTCAGCTTCAGGATCTGTCCTTCCAGTGACAGATCCTATTCCAATAGGTAGCACAAAAGGAAGAGGAAGTAAGAGGTGGGGCCATCCCATCACCCTTGTTGGAAGACCATTTTCTCAAAGTTTCCTGCTTCAACTTTGCAGAAAAAGTCTTACAAATGTATGACAAGACACAAATGTTTAGTATTTATGTAATAACTTGGAGAGATTTTGCTGTAGGCAATATCCTGTGAGACTTTCAGCCTATTCCACATTAAAACCACACTTATGAGTGTTACTCTTACCTACAATCTCATGGTGCTTTGGGGATATGAAATAATCATATGGGCTAACCTAATGACAAGATGCTTTCCCATGTTCCCTTCTCCCTCTGCAAGGAAGAAGTGATTTTAAAAAGATTGGGTTTGTCACCCCTTATTTCCCCTTCTTACACACTGTCTTTGAGTAGTGCAGGAAGATGCTGTTAGGATACACTCCAACACAACCCTCTCCAAGAAGTTCACTTAATGGATGAGGGTTGTGGTTGCAATGTTGGACCAGGGCTGAGACGATCTGTCTTCAAATAGCCACTCATCCATGAAACTCACTGACATTCAACCAGTCACTCTCTCATTGAAGAATCAACTTCACACGGCTGCTGTAAGGCAGACTGGGGGAGGAAGAGAATTACTTCAACTAGGCCTGTTTTGAGGGGAAAGAGCAGGACAAATAGAATAATAATTATGCTAATGTCAATGAAATTAAATTTCCCCAAACCTCCTTGGAAAGAATGTTCCACATTTTCATTTTAGGTTCAGTGACTACCCTTTGAATCACAATAGGCTGACTTGAACAGTGTAGTCTGATGTGGATTCTTCCGTCATGCCGCCATTTTCTTTACAGATGCTTAAAAGACCTTAGACCTCTGGAACGTTTTAAAATGTTCTGCAAACCCAGCTTATTGCCAATAATAATATACACCATCTGGGTGATATAATTCAGGCATGCTCTCGCACCTACACTTGAAATTAATTATCATTTCATTGATCTTCCTTCTGTTCCAGTCCACTTCTCCCAAATGTCTCCATATGTTGTACAGCGCAAAACAAACCAAGCTTAAACAACATCTTGATACCTCCAGGATACTGATTAATCTGAGTTATGGTGTCTATGAAATGTTCTCTCTGCTCCGCAGCTACTGCTATTAGCCCCATACCTTATACGAAGTAGCCTAGTTTACAAAGGACTGTCTAACAATTCAAATCCTTTTCTCTCCAGCCTAAATTCCTTTTGCTTCTTTCTGTTTCTTACCTTATCTTTTTTAAAAATATATTTATTTATTTTTCATTGGGTCAGGGAAGATCGTAGGTAAGGGGATTTGGAAAGGGGTAAAGGATATACACCTTATCTTATTGAGCTGTGGTGATAAATATTGCCATTCTGGCTGTGTGTAATGTAGGCCTTCCCAGAGGTAATAATGAACAAAAAACCTATGTCCTATGTTTCTGTTTCCAATCAGGGCCAACATCTCCCATCAACATGCATCAAGAGATAAGGGAGATCAAGAGAGCTACAGATGGGGTGTCAATAAGGCTAATGTATTTAAGAAGTAAGGACACCCCAAACCTACTAGTGTGTCATGCCATTCTCAGTGCCAGAATGAATACAGTGTTTCACTCTCAGTCATAATATCCAAAATGGATATTTAAGGAGTGGTTTTATCAGTGCCCCTTTTTCCATGGCTAAACAATGGTTTGAATCCAGTTCTCCTGAGTTTTAGTCTGTCCCTCTATGCACTGCTACTCTCTAGATACCCTACCCTCCACCCCTGTTCTCCAGGAAATGTGAACTAAAATGTATGATGTGATGTAACCATTAGGCAGCTTCCTCTCCTTTCCCACCCCCTCCACTCTGTTACTCACACAAAAGGGAAAGTGGAAGTACAATGTATTGTATAATATTTTTTCTACATGCTGCTATAGGAAATTAAGGAATATACACAAGGCTGTTGATTTGTTTTTTGATAGTTTGCTAGCATATGTTATCAGAGTGAAATGAGTTGAACAGATAAATGTATAATGAAAGGGATGTGGGACCTGCAACAAACTTTTGCAGTGTGGAATACTCTTCCAGAATACTCTCAGTATTGCCCAACTGAGAGCAAGATTACAATATGAAAGTGAATTTGGAGAGGGTTTGTGGGGGTTAAGTTGTTTTAAAGTCATGTAGTAGTCACATAATTTTGTCCTGGTGCATGCATCCTCTTGGGAAAACTTTTGATCCATTTTTAAACACTGTTGTATATTGGTTGAGAGGGCTACACGGGCTTTTAGAATTGTTACAATTTGGGGCTTTATCCTGCACCTGTCTGCCCTCATACTGGCTGCCTCTCACAGCCACTAGCTGCTAGTGGTGTGGTGTTCTTCTATATATATAATTCTTTTAAATATATATAAAAGAACACCACACCACTAGCAGCTAGTAAGTAATATATATACTACTTGCAATCTGGCATAGCACTACATCAGTATGACAAATAAAAAAATTAAAATAAAACAGAGGTTTGCCTGCAGTCTGACATACACATATAATAACACAGATACACACACATACACAGACAGAGGGGGTGGAGAAGGTGAGGGAACATGGAACTGCTATCTGGGGCTAAAACTGACCAGAGACATTGACTTGATCAGCATTTTTAGGCATACAAATGAGGAAGACAGAGAGAGAGAGAGGATGAGAGAGAGATGCACAGGGGGTGTAGAAGGAGAAGGAGCACAGAACTACCAGCTGAGGCCGATGAGAGGGAAGCACACCAGTGAATGTCAGAACTCACAAACATAATTTACACCAACAGAGGTGTTCACATATGCCAAAATGATTCAAAAGATATCAGTTTCACAAGTGATTTAAAATGAATGGCCATGTGGCAGCTGAGTAAAATACCTTGCTTTCTGACCCAAAAACATGCTTCCAGCCCCTCCCCCCGAATCCACACTTCCATATACAGTATGTCATGTAGTCACCTTTTTAAAAATGGGCTTCAAACATGCTAAACCTGGTTCAAGTACAGTTTTTCCCACGTGTAACTGCACTCTGACTATGTTCAGGCCTCCTTTTGTGTCTCTTCCTTTCTCCCTCACCAACTATATCTTCTGCAAAAGGACAATAAATGTAAGAAAACTGAAGAAAAATATCAAGCCACAGAACTGGAAAGGGGAAAAGAGGAAAGTGGACTTCAAAACACACTCACTCACACACACACAATAACTAGGGATAGAGATAGAATCTAAATGGGCAGTGTTCACACACAAGCAACAAGCATACAATTTGCAGGCACAAATACAGTTTGTATTTCCCCAGGAGAGTTTTATAATCAAAAAGCAGATCAATTAAAGCAGCCCTTGAAGCAAGGTTAGAATAAGAGGGCTGCAAAATGCATGCCTTGAACAACGATGCATGTCCGTGACTCCAAAGCAAACAGTTAGGAAAGTGGAGATTTGCATGCATTTCAAATTTATGTAAATATTTATTTAAAGTCTGTGCTGAGTTAATCTGAAACACCTGGGAAATGGTACTGCAGTCCCAGGGCAAGAGCGTATTGACAGTGGCAGAGGGAAATGGTCAAAGTTTATCCTGCTTGTGGGAATTCAGAAATCAACCCACACAAATAGGAACTATAGAGAGACGTAAAAATATCTATGAAAATGAATTGGAAGCATGCACAGGCCGCGATAAGAAGAACTGTATTCTATGCATCCTGCTGGTTCCTGTTCTCATTACAAAGAGATTTTAAAAAAACACAATCATGATATTGGTGATTTAGGTTCTGTGACAAACTCTTCAGTCTTTAAAACAAAAAAACTTTCATTTTTTTAAAAAATCAACATTTTAAGTATTAATTTTCATCAGCATTGGGTGGCTTTTGATTTATGAAGAGTCAGAAAAACAATGTTACTCACATAGTCAAGGCATCATTCTTTTAAAAAGGAGAGAGAGATCAAGCATCATTGGTGGAGATGCGTCACCCCTGATACGGAAAGTGGCAGAATCAAGTATTGTGGTGCAGGACACCACCTTGTGCTCTCTGGATGTATTGCACTGTGACAGTGCCAAAAGCCTGAGAAAGCCATGGGAAAGAGGGGAACCCACCAAAGGAAAGTAACTGGGAAGTATACTGTGCAGAGCTATATCTATATAATTGCTGAATCATTGCACCGATACCTTAGTTTAGCGCTAGATCACCACTGCACAAACAGAGGGGGAAAAGATAAAAATTGATATGAAATAGAAGCAACTCTGATGAACTTCAGCAATTGCTATGTTTCTGTGGTACATGTGCATGTGTTTGCAAGGTTATGGAGAACTTTGGCAAACTGCCTCTTTCCCCCTAATGTTGTGTGAGTCCTTTAGAACAACCCCACTGGCTTGACAGTTCAGCTGCCACTCTGTATGTGAAGTGCAAATCAGAGTTCATTGCAGAAATAATTACTACTGGGCCAAGGGCTTGAACTGGCCCCAGGCCTGTTACCAAAAACAAAACAAACAAAAAATACCATTGCCATCTGATTCTGGTGAAGTGTGTTTTTAAAAAACGAACCAGTGAATAGAACCCTATCCATGCTAGGAAAATGTCCTCACACACACTATAACTGAAGAGATGGATAGACAGGCATTATAGATGAAGGTGAGAAAAACTGGAATAAATTAGAAGCAGAGAGATCCATATAGAGCTTCCTGGATAACTCAGAGGTTTAGGTGTCTGGCTGTGGTGCCAGAGGTTGTGGTGCCAGAGGAGGCACACTGGGGAGTTTGATTCCCCAGTATGCCTCCTGCAAGGAAACCAGCCTGTGTGTGGCCTTGGACAAGCTGCACAGTCCTGAGACACTCCTAGAAGGAAATGGTAAACCACTTCTGAGTACTCTCTAGCTCGAAAGTAGATAAAGCACTCACTGCCCTGGAAAGGGTCATCATAAGTCAGAATCGACTTGACAGATTATGATTATGATTATTAGTAGTCATAATCGTAGTCATAGTAGTATATGTATATTTGAGATGACATGATACTAATCACATTATGGATTTGTCAAGTGCCATTCCATGTAGAGGGATAAGTATTCTCAAAGGTCTCCTGTAAAGGGCATTCCTGGCCATGCTACTGAGATCCATTAACTAGAGGTCTCCAGTTTCCACTTCTGAAAAGACAGTGTGGATTCTAACAGCCATAGCCCTTCTCGCCGAAATGATTCTATATCTCTCTGTGGAACCTAATTATAGAACGGATAGTGCTTGAGCTTCAAGGTGGCCTTCATCTAATTTGAGTCAGATTGTCTGAGCCTGACAACAGTGTGACAGCACAGTAATGTTCCTTCAAGTTTAACGTCATGCTATTTTAATGTCACCCCCTACACTAGCAGCCTTTTTAACTTGGTCAGCAAAGCATCTTAGGTCCATTTGGCTTTTCAAAGAATTCGGTGTGTGCATGATGGCTTAATAAGCATGTTGATGTCATATAGCATGTAACCTATAGATGTAATCTATCATAGCAAAAGTTTGTGTCTATAGGTGTGTGTGCCTATATGCTTTCCCAGCTCCAAGGCCATGAGACCTAGGCCAGAACAAGGCATTAGAGAGAGCTCATAATTAAAGGTTGATAGCAAGTTAATGTTGCAGAGAGATGAATTGGATAGTCTTTTTGAGATGTGAAACCAGACTTCCAAGGAATCCTGTGTTTAAATCTTGAAGATGACTCACCAAACAAAGCAAGCTCATCTACCTAGTTCCAGAGTTGAGAGAAGCTAGTGCTATGAAACTCAGATGCTCACGTTAGTTAAGGATTCTCCTCTTCCGGTCATGGGCTCTCTCAGACAGCTGTTTCTGGCCTTAGACTTCATCCCTGAAACTTTCTGTGAATATTAAATCCCCTAAAACCACCTCTACCCACTCTAAAGGCATATTCTTCTAGCTGAATAAATGGGCATGCTATGAGTGTTTGAAGCAAACCACAACTTCTCCAGAAATTAAAATAAAAATCAATTCTAAATTTTATTCTTTGAAAAGCAAAATGTATTATTTTATGTCAGTCTGATGGCAAGACGGTTGGAGAGCTTAGGACTTGAGAACTTGGTGTGTGTGTAGGGGGGAGATGTAACTAATCCTCTAGTGCAGTGCTTTCCAAACTTGGATCCCCAGATGTTCTTGGACTACAACTCCCAGAAATCCTGGCCAGCACAGCTAGTGGTTATGGCTTCTGAGAGTTTTAGTCCAAGAACACCTGGAGACCCAAGGTTGGGAACCACTACTCTAGTGGGAAAGATTTGGTTTCTATCGCAAATGTACAATCCAAAGAAGACTATATTAAACCAAAGACACTACAGAATTTAACTATACATGAGATCGTCACATGTGACATAATTCCCACTCATGCATAATGTGTGTTTCTTGGTGTTCACATGTACAAGATAAATGGCAGGGAAAAGAAAAACATTGTCACAAAGATTATTTTATCAGCAAAAGAAATGGCAAATATTTATGAATTCTGAAACTATTTGTTGTTTTGAGGGATTCTATATTATTCTATGTCACACAGAAATGCTTTAGGAAAACAAGAGCAAGGTGAGATATTTGTCCAGGTTCAATTACAATTTAGCATTCACGTGAATAGCAATAAATGGGTCTTCTGCCGAGGTCCTGATCTGAAAATAGCCCATGCCACCATTTTGGACATTAACTGTAATGCCAGTGCATCTGTTCCCCTCTTTCTCCCCAGAAATGATATCACAGTACGTGCCTCCAGGAAGCCCAGTTTGCAGATTTATAGATAAGTCCCTGTGGGAAAGAGATGCAAAATGAGTGACAATGTAAGTAGTGATCTTTTATAAATAACATTTAGTTGTTCAGTGCATTTGGTTGGTCTAGGACAAAGGTGGTGATTGTATGGGGAAGCCCTGAGGTCATTTTAGAAGACCTAAAAGAGCCCCAGAAGACTGTGCCATATAATGTAGGCAACAAATCACACCACCACATCAGTAGATGGGACCATTTAAAAGGTGCATACGGCTTGCTTTAAACAGGATATAATTTGCTGCTGAAATTCAGCCTCAAACCCATTTAAAATGAGCAGATTCTTACTTCAAACAGCAGGTAGCTGTTTGCTGGCTGGATAGCTCGGTGAGTTATATTTCTGGATGCCGAGCCAGAGGTTGGGAGATCAGTTCCTCACTGTGCCTCCTGTGAGTAAAGCCGGCTTGTGTGGCCTTGGGCAAGCTGCACAGTCCCAGAACGCCCCCAGAACAAGGGAATGGTAAACCACTTCTGATTACTTTTTATCTAGGAAATCCTGAAAGGGGATGCTGTAAGTCAGAATTGGCTTGATGGCACACATTATTATTATTAGTGGTTTGCCACCAAATATCAGCTGAAAACTGCTGAAGTACATTTAAAGCAAGTGAAACACTTGCTTTAATTTTTTCCCCCTTGTTGCCAAGTTTTCATGTATAGAGGAGGGGGGCATGGCTCATGGCAGTACCAAGGAAACGGATTTGGACCCCAAAGATGCTGGAGTTACTCATCTCTAGTCTAGAACCATCGTTCTGCAAGCCAGTGCTCACTACCAGAATAATAGTTCATCTTCTGAAATCATTTGAGCCTGTAGCCTTCTTGGGTGTGGAACTGATGATGCTCAGATTCCCACTGCTGCCATTTTGCAGCAGATTATGCAATAATTCTGTGCATGGTTATTAACCATAATACATACTGCTGGTTCCAGCTAGATAGCTGTGTTTTAAACACTGGGGAAGAAAAAAAAACCTCTGCCTGCTTACCAATCATCATTATTAAAGATAATGAATCCTTTGTTGCCACGCCCGAATGCCACCTGATTGTTACCATTTTCCCACCAGTTGACTTGCGGCTCTCCATTGACTACATTGCGGAAAATAACCATGTTCCTTTGGGGACAGGAAAGAGAAATTGGGTTGAGTGGCATATTTATTTAACTATATTTCTGTACCACTTTTCTTCAGCCCAGAGTGGCTTGCAATAACCATTAAAAACCAGCAATACTTCAAAGGGAAAAAAATGTTATGGAATACATCAGTTAAAACATGAAACATAAAAACAACAATTCAATAAATGTAAAGTAAATTCACGACCTGCACTGAAACAGGTCCTGGCTGAGCAGATTCAGAATAGGCCAAACAAGTAAATGAACAGTAAAGACCATTCACATTACTATGCTTTCAGGCCCTACTAATGTTGTAGGGTGGCTGGTCAACAGCATCCCATTCCTTGAGATTTTAGGGCCAAAATCTTAGACTAAGCCTTTGGAGTGCCATAAAGACAAAGAAGGCCGGAATTGGGAAAGGGGGCAGAATTCTTTCTGGAACAGTTTGTTGTGGGATTAGACAGAAGAGGAGCCAGACTAAGTGGGCCTAGAATCTAAATAAAACCAGATAAACCAGGTGATATGGCACCCAGAAAGGCTATTTTTGGCAGCTGTGCAAGCAGCAAAATATATTGAGCCTTTGTAGCAGTTCATCACCATTTGACCTTGGACTTTCATACTGTACACCCTTAACTACAGCACATGTAACATCTGGAGAGGTTTTCAGGTCCTACTACAGCTACTGGGACCTGCAGAAAGCTCTGTAAGGACTCATGCAACAAGAACGCTCCTGAGTCACAGCACTAGTGCTCCATCCCCTGCCGTGTTTCAAGTGGCATGATGTGTGCAAGTCCATCCATCCAACTATTATCTCCTCATTTGTCTCCCCTTGCACCTGGCTTTTTGGTTTATCAATACAGGATGAGCACAACATTCAATTCGGGAATAAACCCAACACTTTGACAGGAATCCAGGAAAGAGTCAAACATGGGTAAGGTGATGCTCAAGTAGTGGCCTTCAGTGGCCTTACTGCTGTGTTAGGTAAGAGCCAATAAAAATTTACATTGTCTAACCTTATTTGACGCCATCGATGTTCACAGACCCAGTTATCACCACAGGTGGTGTCTGGATTGATTGGGACCGATTTAGTTGACCCATCAGAATTGCTTGGAGGCCCAATCCAGTCATTCTGATCCTGATAGTTGAGCATGCGTTGGTAAAACATGAATGTTAAATTAGAAGTGGTTAATAAATTCCTGGAAACATATACACTAGCTGATCTAATGGAGAGCACAGTATTCTGTTGACCAAATGTGGTCAGACGAAGGATGTGGTCACATGGAAAAATAAACTGCAATCTGGATGGCTTGTGGAGTGGTTTGGTCAACGTTTTCCCAGATTATCACATAACACATGGGGAAATGTGCTTTAGTCCAACCCTATTTGTCCCTAAACTGGTCCAGTTGTGGGGCTTCTACCTTTTGCAGCTGGGCTGGAGTGATTCTGCAGCAGACAAAAGAGTCATTTTAAGGGAGATCTTTCCCATTAAAGCAACCTTTTCTGGTGCAATCAGGAATGCACCTTTGCAGCTGTCTGATCATACCCTAAGAGTATACATACAGCAAAATGAATTGAGAAGAGGTAGTAAAGCACAGAGATCATATTATGAGTGTTCCCTATATACTCTGCAAGCAGTAAGCTAGCCCATCAAGGATGAAAACAACTATGTATTGGGCTTTTATTTTTGGCAGCTTTTTCACTCTGAGGAGAACTCAGCAATGGTGTATCTCATGTATAGTGATAGGTGTCCATTTTGAAATCTGCCTCGTGGTTCTGACAGCATGTGGATATGGCTGGGCTTATTTCTAAATTGAAGCTTGAGAGTTCTGGAGCCACCAGCAACCTAGAGATGGCTTTGAGACTCAAGAGGCATGTTCATACTTTTTCATAATTTAATTTTGGTGCATTAAAAATATTAAGTTTGGTACCTTAAAATCACAAGCATCATTTAGGAAGACTAAGGCATTCCTACCCCCTGCTTCTCCAACTGGGCTTTGAATCTTATGTGATTATCTGGCAGCGGCACAGAAGTCTAGTTGTTATAACACACTAATGGCAAAAAGTGTTCCTGGAAAAAAAAGTGGCTCTTTTTGGAGCTATTCAAGAGGAGACATTTGAAGTTCTCTGCAACTCTTCTCATCCCCGACAGACAGACAGACAGACAGATAGATAGATGACACTACAACATAGAAACTGACCTGTCCATTCACAAAATTCCTTTCCCACCGGTAACTTGACATTACACGTGTAAAGCCATATGGGTGAGCAAGCATAAATCCAACTGCCATTTTGTAAAGCCTGAACATAAGAAAAAGAGGGAAAACAATGAAGAACCAGATACCAAGATTTATATTTCTCTCAGTCAAAGAAGAAACAAACCTTCAACATTCCTCACCTGGGATCCCAGAAAGTCAAAATGGAAGCTCCTCCAGCACCATGTCCCCTCTGATTGTCATGATTATCAACAAAGACTACGGCTTTGTCAGAAGGCATAAAACCCCAGCCTTCTCCCCAGTTCCTTAAAAGACAGAGAGATTGAGAGAGAGAAAGGGTCAAGTTAATTGAAGACTGCATTTCAAGGTATGTTAGAACCTTAAGGTTTGGGTTGTTTTGTTTCCTTAAGTATATGAGATACCATTACCTCAAATAAGACATCTTTTCTCCATTCCACTTGCGGATGACTGTCCCTAGTTTTGCGCCGTATTTGAATTCAGTTACCCGACCATTGCCAAAGTACTGATCAGATGTGATTGGCTCTCCTCCCAGATCAATCACCTAACAGAAAAAGGGGGGGGGGAACGACTGTTATATATAGGAACTTGTCTGTATGTGTGTATATACAGATTTCTCTGTGTGAGATTCCCGCCCCTCCCCAAGAAATTTCTTATGAAATTTTACAGGATATCTGGTCATTTTTAACTGAAGAGAATGTCAAGCTGTGGGGGATTATTACAATTCCTGTCTATAACTGCACCTTTCGTGCACAGAATTCACCTGGAAAGGGAAGAAAACTATGTGTTATTTGTGTGGGAAGCTAAAAAATCTCACTGGTACTGAGTGAAATCTAATTAGGGAAACGCAATAAAAAAATAAAAAGATAATTTATTTATATGTGTGAAGCAAGATCATTGCCTGCCTATCAGCTAATTTTCCCTCTCTCTCTCTCTTTCTCTTTGTCATACACACACATTAATGTTAACTAATTCATACAAACATGCTCATCATGTAGTGCTATATGTGTAAATGAGCTATTACAAGTAGAGATGGTATTTATATATGAATATCCCCGCACAGCTGGACCTAATAAGGGTCCAGCCCCTGGGGCCAGACCGTCCACTAACACATGGCACTTCAGTGGCATGGCCCAGTTTGGCACAGCACCCGCACAGGTATTCCGCAGATGCTGTGTGCTTCCCTCCCCTGCCTCTTTGTTTGCTCACCCAGTCACCAGCAGCAGCACGGGCTTCCCTGCCCTGGCTCCTCATCAGAGTGGTGCTGCTGACTGGATGATTGTACGAGGAGGTGGAGGAGGGAAGCGTGCTCTTGCTGGTGAGTGGGTGATTGCCCAGACGCATTAGTGCATGGAAGCATGCAACACTCATGGGACACCTGTACAGGCACTGCGCCAAACTGGGCTGAACCACCGAAGCGTGTGCCCATCTCTAGCATTGACTGATGGACACATCTGCACTATGAATCCAACCTGCACTATGGGCAAATGGGTGGGAAAGAATAAAGCAGTGTCCCATACTGGAATTGTTTGCAATTAGGAAGTGAAACTGTCTAAAGGATGTTAGTGTATACAGCTACGACACTGCAGCTTTTCTATCCAAAACAGTCAGGGAAAAGCTCTTCGGATGGGATCACACTGAGAAATAAATCGCAGTTTGGACTGCTTGTGGAGTAGTCTGCTGCCTTTCCTGGCTATCACATGACACATGGGGAAGCGAGTGCCAGCCTACTTCTACATTTTCTTGAGATGACATGTATGTAGGTATGTGATGTTGCTCTTTGACATGACGGACAGACAAGTACACAAATTACCTCTTGAAAAATGAATGGTTTTGTCCCTTCAGGAAACCATTTAGTATTCAGATTATGTAGCTTGTCTAAGAAAGCCTTAATGTCCCCAGGCCACATGTGCTTTGAAGCATCAAGTCGGAATCCTGCAACTCCCATATCAATCAGGGTGTTCATATAATTTGCAATAGTGGAGCGGACATAGTCCTTCTCGAGTGCAAGATCGAGAAGACTAACAAGGCGACAGTCGCGAACCTGTTTGGAAGAGAGTTTTTTCAGATATTGGTTCCATGTACACATCCCCCAAATGCATCGGTGAGTCAGTCATGCAGCTCATGCTTTAAATGGAAAAAGAAAAGCATCCAGGTCTCTTCCTCAGCCCCTTAAGCAATCTCGCGAGAAAGGTTTGGAGAGAGAAAACTCCGGCTAGACCTTTGGGGTCCCTTCCAGGCCTATAATTCTATGATTCATAGACAGACATCTTGGTTTGAGCATAGTCCAGTGTCAAAGTATGCCAACACTGTCATGCATGCATTTATCCTTCTGTGTTGTAAATCCTGTCTTTCACAGAAGGTCCTCATGCTAAGTCACAGATTGGGCTCTGCAGTATCCTGAAAATACGTCTTATTAACTCAGCACTTGCTTGCCCCTGCCGTCAGGCAGAGTGATATAATTGCCTCAAACAGCAGCTTTCAGGGGCTCAGTGGCAACAACTCCCCCCACCACCTGAAGCCATTCCTTCTAACTCTTTGGGCCTTTCCCTCCTCTCACAGGATAGAGTTCTGTGTGCTTCGTAGCTATCCCGTCCCTCTCACATTGTCCTGCTACCTTCTCGGGTAGTCAAGCACCCTCTCCCAGCATTACTGCTAAATTAAGGCTCATTGTCTAGTTCAGTCAACTTTTGTAGGATCAGGGATAAGCATGGTGTAGTCCCCCAGCAACTTTGTATTTTCTGGCATTCCCAGGAAAATGCTTGTTTTTCTCAAAAAGTCCCCCTTTTGTCCCCTAGGAGACACTGGTGTGATTTTGTCATATTTTGAGAACCTTCTAGTGACCTTGAACAATTCCCACCCACCACAATCTATGTATTGATCTAATTTTTAAAAAAAACATTACCACTAGAGGGTGCAAGGGGACTTTTCAGCTGTCTCGTGTCACATTTCAGTTCCTTTCAAAGAATAAAGGAGAGAAGAAATAGGGAAGAATTTACCTGATAAATATCACCATAATTTTCAATATCTCCACTTGCAGTATGGCATTTCCCATCGTTGAAATCCCAACTTGAATAAGGAACAGCAGGGAAATCTCGGGTCCCTGCATTAAAATAGCTTCCACATGTTGCATGGGTGCCAGCTCCACCTCCACTTCCACACATGTGGTTGATGACAGCATCCACATAAATATGGACCTGGTTTGATAAAGTTTGATCAGGTTATAAGTTATATAAAGGGGTATCCTGCCTCTTACCCCTACATTACTACCTTTTCCATTTGGTTTAATTATGAAACACTGAAATTTTCTCCCCTTGGCCCTTCATTTTGCTTCAGCATAACAGATTTCCAGCCCTTGGGTCCCCAGTTGTTCTTGGACTGCAACTCCCAGAAATCCTGGCCAGCACAGCTAAGTGGCGAAGGTCTCTGGGAGTTTTAGTCCAAGAACATCTGGGGAAACAAGGTTGGGAAGGACTGCTGTACAGCCTACCTTGGAAAGCACAATCATAGGGCATTTTTTGGTAACCAACTACCAGGTTACCCAGGACCACTGTCTAAATTACAAGCCCCATACTAACAAGGAAGTGTCAACAAATTACAAACTGTCATCACAAGGTGGGGTATTTTGTGCCTGTTTTGAAGAGAGTTTTCACAATCGCATGCATAATTTTTGAGACCACTCTCCAAATTAATCCAACTGGGGGAAAAACTAGGAAATTTTCATCACTACTTTGCTTGGATTACTGCAGATTAAAGTTTATAGGGTATGTTTTTCTGGAAGCACTATTTCCCTAACTGTAGAATATAGATCAGTGGCATGGAACCAGAGTTGCTTTGATCTGAAAGCAACCAGTTGTTGATCATGACTTACTCCAACGTTGTTGCACCGGGTCACCATGTCTCTAAACTCATCCTCAGATCCAGATCGTGAGCATAGCTTGTAGCTGATGGGCTGGTATCTTTCCCACCATGGCCTCCATGGATTTGTAATGATAAGATTTTCATTTGGTGGGGAGATCTGTGAATTAAATGATTCCATAAAACACAACTGAATAGCATTCCCCCAGTTTAGAAGGGGCTGATGGTGCCTCTTAAGATATGCACCATGAGCTCCTTGTAGCTGACATAGGCAGGTTCTCCAAGAACAATACAAAAGTGGTGATAGGTAAGGTCTCAGCTGCGTTTGAAAAATGCTTGGTTTCTTCAGGCATTGAGAAATAACTGGTGAAAAAACATAGTGTGGAGAAACTCAGTGCACAATATTCCTCACACATAGCCTAATCCGTCCTTTTTTCAGCCAAAAGCGTGTGGAGAGTAGCAGTGAGGTAGGACAGCCCACAGAGCCCAGGAGAGACTTTACAGGCCTGCACGTAATTGGAAATTGAACTATTAGACCTAGTCACAAATGCCTTTTCCTGCTGGAATCCCTGGAATTTTGTAGTGTTCTGAAGTTCCCGATTCAAGGGAAGTGAACAAGGAAACAGAATTGTAATACTAATCCCATGCATCCTAGGTAGAAATAAGCATCAGTGCCAGTTGAATAAAGGCTTGGAAGACATCCTCTAGCTCTGGTCCCAGCAATAAAGAATGCTGCTAGTAGACAAAGTTAGGCAACTTCCAGATATCCAGAGGGTGCACAGCCCCTCCTCAAACACAGAGGGCCACTTGCGTCCAATATCCCCCCCCCCACCGAATTAGCTCCCTTCTGCCCTCTAGTGGCAAAAAATAGGGACAGGTGAGAGATCTCAGGGATGCAGTGGGGGAGCTGAACATGTGGTAAAACTAAAGGTGAGAGGTCTGGGGTGCTGAGGGCTGCATTTTGGCCCCTTGGGGACCACAGGCAACTACAGGCCATATTTTGTGTGCCCTGCTTTAAGACACTAAAGTTTATTTGGAAGGGGTGGAAAAACTAGCCAGGGAGGCCATTTAGGAGGACAAGCAAACACCATCATTCATACATTTAAAAGTTTCTAAACCACACCAATTCACAATTTCCTAGGAGAAATACCAACCATAAAAATAAAAAAATAATCCATACAACCATGAATTTTAAAATACAAAAAGATCAGCCTTGTGGTGTACAAAAGGTTTAAATGTTAGAATATGGAAGGCCAGCAATAAAGCTCAAAAACAGAGTGTGAAATGCATGCCAAGGACTGCGTGGAAGAGGTTCTCGGCATCAAAACAGTACCAATGTGCATGCATTCTACTGGTGAGGGGATAGTAATAAGAAGGCTCTTTCCTTGCTAGCCATTCATCGCACCACTATGGGTTACAGAGACTAGAAATGTTTCTTCAGGAATGACCTTAGTCACTGGACAGGGATCTACACGGGCATGAAGTCCTTGTTCATGTTTGATGGACCTGAAACTATTTAGTGCATTAAAACTTAACCTTAACACTTTGAATGGGGTTTGGTAACCGTCTGGTCCAGTTGATGCAGAACTGGGGTAATGTATTTGAAACAACCAGTCCCAATGAGCAGCCTGGGTATTTTGCAGCAAAGGAAATTCATGGACCGCCCTGAGAAGGAGCCCTATATATTCTACAGGGCAAGAATCTGTGAAATATAAAATACCAGGGTATGAGGTAACTGCAAGCAGATTCTCTCTGTGTATGTAAGGTCACACTAGGTTCATGAGGTAAGGCAAGGGATTCTGTTCCACTGAATTCACTTGGGTCTCAAGTGACAAGCCCAGATTTTTGCCCCAGCTCATTCTAGGGGAATGCAACCTCTCTATGGCATGCTGAAAGCATTTAGCTGACTTGATTTAAATCAAGGATGAGTGTTGTAGAGCTCAGACCCAGTTCATAATGGGGTGTAAGTTCCAAAACTGTGGGACTCCTATTGAAAACACTCGCCAATTTTGAATTCAGCTCCATTGCTTTACCAAAGGAGTATGAAATCTAACTACTGCCCATATAAAACTTTTGTATCACAAACAATCCCACAGTAGATCTGCTTGCACAATGTACAACACATTGATTTCTAATGGTGTCTTTGCAAATGCCCAGTGGGATTAGCTACCACATGTTCAAGATATCTTTCCCTAGTTTCTGTCCATGCAAATAAGAACATGACTAAACTAGATTAGAAAGACAAACACAATACAACGTGCACGGAACAGCTTGCTATCCCACCTACAGTCAGCTATCTAAATAAGTATGCAATACATTCTATAAAAAATAAAAAATAAACCCAGGGTACAAAGAGGAGACCATTTATCAGGTGGAAATGTATTACATTTTGCATGGAAAACTGGTCATTCAGATATCATCCTCTGGCATGGTGAGTAGAATCTCATCATCAACACTCTTCTCCTTAAACATTTCCAATCTAATAGAGAAGTGTGATAAGATAAATACAGAAATGCAGTTGAACAGTTTTTCCTGTATTGACAGATGATCAGGTTAGAGGTAGTTAAATGCACTCCACATTAAGCTATCTCTTGGCAAACAATATCCTGTTAACAAACTGCTTGAATTAACGACCCTGCAACATACGTTTATAGTCCACAGTCACTAGCAGTACAATAGAATCATTAACAATCACAGAAAAAATATTTAATTTTCCTTCTGGTACACCATATGGTTGATCCTATCGGTGGAAGATTTGTTAGAGGATCAGTTCACACAGTCAAATTGCTCTTTATTTATCAAATTTGTTGTTTTGTTTTGTTTCCTTTCTATATGCATGCCCCACGTCCCCAGGCATTGCCGGTTGAGTGGCATACAAACATTTTAAATACACACATGCCTTCAAAAGCCATCAATGAAAACTTTCCATTATCATTTTTACTTCACATTTCAACACACATATTTAATCTGACATTACTGAAACCATGAAATGAGTACTCTTCAAGTAGTCCCCCAGTCTGCCTTTAAGTAGGAGTACAGCAGAATCTGGTAAGTTCTTTTTCGTTGAACTTGTTCTGTTTGAATCAATTAAACTGTGATAAGTACGTTTCCAGGATGCTCCGTTGAAGTTTGCCTACCTGAACGCCACCATATCCATTCGGTGCCAAGTAACGTTCACATTCAAGAGCAATGTCTGCCCAACGCCATTCAAAGAGGTGGACAATAGATGTCCTCCCAGACTCTACATTTGGGTTAGATTGAGCCCAGCAAAGCTCAACAGCCACCAGAAGAAGAAAAATCTTCATGTTGCTTTGGGCAGCGGCTAAAAAGTGTAGCACTTTGTTGTTTTCAGGAGCTATTTATATTCCTGTACAGCTCAAAGTACACGTCAGCCACATGATTGGCCACATTAAACAAATTTCCTCTAATTCAAGGTCTTTCCATTGGGTGGTTTAAACTATGCAGCAGATGAAGATGACAGACCAAATTCTCTAGCTGAACAAATGCATGGAACTGGATAAGGCTGAAGGTGATTTCTCTTTTCTGAGTTCTCAGCTAAAGAGATAAGATAGTGCTTTAAACGGGTAAACTTTATCAGACATTTGTGAATTACACCTATGGCACAAGCCTTCAGCATTCATCAGTCTGTTCTTCACAGGATGTCCCAAGATGGAAGAGGAAGATATGATAGAGAATGTTAGCTAAATACTAAGACATAAAATTGCAGGGCATAATGTGTAGCGGTATTGCTTTTTTATAATCATTCGTGTCGTTTAAAGATAGTTACTTGTGAAGGAATGTAACATTAGATGTTCAGGCTAATATCCTAATGCCTCAATATGGGTCAGAAAGGCCATCACATAGGCATGTCCTTCACACCCATCCACACCCATCCCATGCCCATTCTTGCACAGGTTTCAACATGAGTTACACAACCAGTCACATGCTGGAACTGGGCAGGGGGCAATTTACATAATTGCCTTTAGGCAGCAAGATACTGTCCTAGGTTACTGAATCTGTGAAGCATGAGCGCTGTAGAGATCCTACACGAACATATGTGTACGCAGAAGTGCAATATTTATGTGTTTATATTTTTGTACCATTTTTCTACAAAACAACCAAAGCAGTGAACATACAAATTCCTACAACATTAAAACCTACCAACATCATACAGCCAGCAAGTCATTACCATCATAAACTCATGTTGTTGTTTTTAAAGGCCAACTTTAGAAGACAGGTTTTAATGGCTTCTTAAAAACAGCAAATGTGGGGACTGGTTATAATTCTGAAGGGATGGCTAGCTGCTGTATTTTGCACCAGCTGTACTGTCCACGTGCTCTTCAATGGTTTTTGTTGTTGTTTAGTCGTTAAGTCGTGTCCGACTCTTTGTGACCCCATGGACCAGAGCACGCCAGGCTCTCCTGTCTTCCACTGCCTCCCGGAGTTTGGTCAAATCTCTTCAATGGTAGCCTTACCTAAAGCACCTTGCAATGTTAAAATCTAATGTAACTACAATACAGATGTTACCATTAATCACCTTAAATTCACTTCCAACTTATGGCAACTCTAATAAGGCTGCCAAGATATGTGAGATGTTTCAAGGATTTGTTTGCCATTGTCATCTCCACTGAGTTTCCAAGGCCAAGCAAGGATCTGAACCCATGAACCATATGAGCCCTTGTCTGGTAGTGCATGCAGTACACCACACTGGCTCTCAAGCCAGTGAGATAACGGTCGCCAAATCAGGCCAGTTCAGAAGAAGTCATCACTGCACAGGACTGTACAAATACACTCCTTGCCATTCCTGCCAACTAGGAACCCAGGAACAAGATAGGGTTAAGCGGTACTCCAAGATGATGAGCCCCCTCTTTCACGGGGAGCACAACCCTTCTCAAGCTGAATCCCAATCCTGAGGCAGACTGACTCTTGATACAAAGCAGCATCTCTGTCTTGTCAGGATTTAATTTTTGCTTCTTCCTTCTCATCCAGCCTACTACTGGACCAAAGCAACATGAAAGGGGTAATGGCTGCCTCTTTAGTGTTAGGTGACAAGAAGCAATGGCGCTCAGTGTTATATGCATATGGGCGGCATCTTACTCCACAGCTCGAGTACCTCCCCTAATAGCTTCACACAGAATAACACAGCCCCCAAAACAGACCCTTGTGGGACACCAGGGGGCAGAAACTGTTAAGGCACACCAGGGTTCTTCAGCACTACTTTCTGGGAACAGTCTCAGAAGACTGGAGTCACTGCAATATGCTGCTCAACCTGGACAGGTAGTATAAAAGAAAAGGGAAGCATGGCAAACAGCATCGAAAACCACCTAGATGCCAAGGAGAATAGGGCTGTGCACATCAACTCCTCATCTACCCAGTGGGTGTCGGTCACCCACTAAAATAACCAAAGCAGTCTCATTCCCCTATCCTGATCAAAGTCCTACCAAAAGAGGACTTCAGAAAATGGGCCCAGAATAAGTATCCTCCCTAACTGTTGCTTCTTTAGCATTTCCTCTGCAATCACCCACCATATTTCCACCAAAAATAGAAAAACAAAGTCCCACTTCATCACATCTCCTGCAAGGCCAACTTCTTTTTGGTCTTTCTCTCTTTTCTACCCAGCTGGGCTTATAAAAGCTTTCTGACGCAATCTCATGATTGTTTTTAACTCCTTCTTCCTTTATCATTCCTTTCTCTTTGCACCACATATTTCAAAAAAAGACTAAGTCTGGGGCAATGGTTTTATTTTCCCTTGACCTGTAAACCAGTGTAGAGCTGGAGAGAAAGCACAGAGTGTGGTAGAAAGATTTAAATGGGAAGCAGCTCTCCATGTTGTTGGACTACGACTCCCACATGTGGAGGAAGAAGACCTCCCTGCCTTGTTCTACTCCAACTCCTAGTCAACATCACCAATGGCAAGAAATGCTCAGAACTGAAGTTTTTGTAGACTCACTGAGAGCCATGGATACCATGTGTCAGCATTCAAAACTATACCAACTAAACAGTAAGAACAACCACCAATCCAATGTGATTAGCACTTTTAGACAGACTGTATATGTCTGGGAGTGCAGCAAAGTCAAAGAGCTTTGGGGGGAAAATACATGATACAACAGAAGAGGTACTACTTTGTGAGATATCCTTGGAACCACAAATTTTCTTACTGAATCTATCGGATGCTTTTGTTCATCCAGCACATCAAATAATGACACTTAATTTGTCACTGCAAGAATCTTGATAGCTGAACACTGAAAAAAAGACAATTTTCCTGCTTTTTAATTATGATTATATGGTTGTTGGTATACAATGCTGGAATAGACAGGAAAAATTAATAGGACTTAAACATTCAAACAAACGCAAGCTCCTTTTCTAAATTTCTGAAATCAACTAATACCTACTAATTTTATCTCATCAGCTTTTATGGTTTTATAGATTTACTGGAATGAGGACAGGAATTTGATCTTTTCCTAGTGACATTTTTTTAATGTTGCCTTATTAATCATCTCATTCACCGAAGACTAGAAGAGAAATATACTCTATAAACAAATAGTATAAATACATGTATATGAGAAAAACATGTATTATTTTTTTTTTTAAAAAAATTGTGATTCTAACATTAGAAGTGGCTTATATTGCCATCAGGCAAATTTTAACTCAAATGAGCATCAAGACTTCTCACTCTCCACTCAGTCTATGGCCAACATTGTTTGAAATCCATTTACCCCAAGCTAGATTCAAATTAACATGTATTAACATAGGTACTGTCTGATCGAACCTTTTGTAGTTCCTATCCTGATTCCATCAAAATCTCACAGCCTCCTGTCATTCTGTTACAGCAGAGGGGATCATTCACCTGCCCGTCAAATCATCACTACACAAACAGCATCATTCAGTAGTGCCTCACATATATATGAGACTGCTGCCAGTGCATTTAAGTGTTAATTTCTGTATTGAGTATGATCCTGGCAATGGATAGTGAATTGCATTCCAGCTTTATCAAACGGCCAGTGAAAAACAAAGTGGATGAAAGATCACATGGAACAGATTCTGACACTTTTGTCTTCCCAGTAAACCCTATGGATGCAAAAGTAGGAGCAGAGGTGGCCTGCCTAGCTCATATCATTATTACACTTCTCTCTTCAACAATCCTGGGGTGCTGGGGTTAGGGGCGCCAGGCCCCCATGTAGTTCACAATCTATGTATGAGAGTAAGAGAGAACAGTTCTATCAATGTTCTCTTCCATTATATTGACAATCCTTTCCATAATGTACCATGTGTAATGAGCCTTAAAGGTCCTTATGACCCCCTGATCTAGAGTCTGAATTAGAGATGTTGTGTTTGGAGGAAGTAGACCACTCTGGCACCTTTGGTGTTGAACTCATGGGATTGCTAGGGATGGCTAGGGGTACAGTATTTATTGGAATATTTATTTATTTATTGAAAAAAAATCTATGTGCTGCTCAGATCCATGCAATTCAAGGGAGAAGTGTGCTCTGGCTCAAAATGGTTCTCTAGGCTTCCGATAAGACTGTTTTCAAGCCCTACCAGAAGATCAATTATGTTTCATACTTGCCTCCCATCCAAATACTGATTGGGCTCAACCCTGCTTAGCTTTCAAAACAAAATAAAAGTGGTGTGTTCAGGACAGTATGCTGATAACATCCTTCTTTTCAAGTCATTCACCTGTCCCCATCCCAGTTGCCCAAATCCTTGAGGAGCAGAATCATCTCCTTCATCACTAGACAGCAGAATCAGAGACAAAAAAGAAAAAGAGATTTGGAGTGCACCTGTTGCACCCCAGTCACCTACAGGAAATTTTAAGACAGGTAAGCAGGAGGGGCAATTTGCTTCCTCCCAGTTCTAGTAACAGATGTTGCTTCTTCAAGAGGTAGGTTGCATTGGATTTCACCCACAATGCTGGACTAGATGGGCCCCTTCTGTGGTCCAGCAGGGTCTTCTTTGTATCTTCTTCTCAGGAGAAAAGAGGCAGGAATTGAAATTAAAAAATAAACAAACACTCACAGATTTGAGTCATGAATGACATCTATTTTTGAGCCAAGTAGTTTATAGTGGTTTCCTCTTTTTTTAAACCACAGAGAATGAAAAATTGGGACTGGGGGAAATAAATAAGAGATGGATAATTCTGTGTGGATTACAGTTTGGCTTCAACGTGGATTGCAATGAATGGATCTTCAGCTTGACTATTAATGTGAAAATGAGCGGTCCCATTAGCAGCAACGTGGATTTGAATTCCAGTGCAGAGGTTGCTTTCCTTTTGTCCCGAAATGACATCACAGTAAACACCAGCAGGAAGACCAGTTGGGAGGATTACGGACAAATTCCTGTACAAAACCAAAAGGTTTGTTCCCTCTGTATTCATCATGCCTTTCAATGTACAGCGATATTTGGAGGCTGTTCTCCTCACAGGTAAAGCTTTAATTTGGGACAGGCAAGCTGGTGCCCTTCAGATGGTTTGAGACTACAATTCCCATAAAGCCCAGCCAGCATGGACAGTGAGTAAGGATTGTGGGAGCTGTAGCCCCAAAACTATAGCCTCTAAAGGGCACCAGGATGCCTGTCTCTAGCTCAAAACATTTTTCCCCTGATGCACTTATTTTAATTCCCTTATATTACGGCACCAACCATATGCCTAATGATTCATTGTACAATCACACCAGTTACTAATTCGATTGGCTTCTTCCACAGAAACGTACTACATCTCTTAAAGTGATATAAATCATTTTAGGGTGCGTTTTTACAAGGCCATGCATGCATCTATTCATCTCAGTATTCACAGGCAAAGAGAGATGGACAGCTATGTTAAGGCACCAGAAGTCGCCATCCGGCCTTTGGAGTACATCACTCTTTCTGTAACAGGCCAACCCAACCCTGCGTCTCTCCATCAGCACCCTGACAAGTGCAGGGCAAAGGCATGTCTGTAAACAAGGTTGGGAATCCGATGCCCCACTGTGCCCCCTTGGGTGAATAGACTTGATGATCCATAGGGTCCCTTCCAGCCCTGCAGTTCTATGATGATTTATTTATACCTGTTGTAAATGCAATGAGAAGCTATAGCTTGCTCCTCTTATTCACCCACTTACCTCCTCTTTCTCTCTCAGAAAGCCAAGTGAGCTTTCTCTCCCATTTCTCCTCCAGGTGCTCATTCTCATCCCTCACTGACCCAACCAAGTGATCCTTCTTTGCTCTACCCAACTCTCCTTATCTCTGATGGTTAGAGAAGTCTGTTCTCTTACTACCGATTGATTTAAAGGGGTTTAAGTTAATCCATTTTAAAAAAATGTCCCCAAAGCACAGGTCTTCTTAGGTTGCATGCCAAGTTTCAGGTGTCTATGTTTTACATTCTGAGAACTACAGCACAGGCATTAAAAACATGCACACTCATTTAAAAAAAAAATCACCAGTAGAGTTAATCATCACCAAAGATTCAGCAGAGTTGATTATGGTGTGAATCAGTTTTGAGCACATTCTAGGGCACCACAGCTGATCCAAAAATGCAGAATAAATTATTTTGGCTTGCTGTGTGTTAAGTATGCCTTTCTGAACTCCTTCATCCCCACATAAACATACCTGTCATCATTATTAAACACTACAAATCCTTTGCCATTACGTCCAAATGCCACTTGATCGTTATTGTTGTCCCACCAGTTTGTAATGGACTGTCCATATACAATATTCCGGAACCTCACCATGTTCCTAGAAATGAAAAAAGATCAGCAAAATTAATTATAGCATATCCATCTTCTTGTGAAAAGGGCATTGGTCAGCTTCAGTCAAATGAATCAAAAATATCCAGATGACAATCCTGCTGGGAATAATCCTTAGTTTTTCCCCTTTGATAGGGCCTCTCTCCCATGAACAGTGGTCCACACAACCAGCTACGTGATGGAGACCCAGCCTTAAAAGATGGAAAAGTGAATCCTGGTCTTAAGAATAGCTGATCAATTCTCAAGGAGACCCAACCAGTGACATAACATCAAAGACACTAAGGACGTTACCGAGAGTTACCTAATCTGATTCCAACGATGTTCGCAGACCCAATCATTTCCACAGGAGCCATTTGGATTAATTGTAACAGGTTTAATTGTTCCATCACTATTGCTTGGTGGTCCAACCCAGTCATTCAAGTCCTTGTTAAAAAAGAGGACACGTAACTAATCAGACAGCACAAAATGCAATCATTCTACCAGGTTGAGGAACTTCAGAACATTAGGAATGTGTGCCTGAGTCTTCTTTTTTCCCTCCACTTCTCTTCCCCATCCTTGTTCCTTTTCATGTCTTATCTTTTTTGGAGTTTTTTAGACTATAAGCCTGAGGGCATGGACTGTCTTGTCTTGATCTCCATTGATATGTGAGCCACTCTGAGAGCCGTTCTAGGGCAGGGTAAACCCTGCGAGGTATAGATAAGCTACTCATTCACTCACTGGTTCAAAAGAATTCAGAAACAAGAATTTACCTTCTTCATAGTCAGTATCAGGTCCTGCCCTCCAAACATGTCCAAAGTCTAGTCACACAAGACTCCTAGAGATCATCTGAACCCTAACTGATTAGAAATCTATAGACCTGTGTCACACAACCTATGTGGGGCTCCTTCCTTCTCCCAAAATCTCATTTCTGAACCCTAGTGGAAGCCATGTTAAGAGTTTCCTGTGTACACTATATTTTCAGGTTTGTGAAGGAATCTACAGTCATGGCCTCAATCTCTAGAAAGTCATGATTACATTACTCAGAAAGAGTGGGAGATGAGTTACAACTTGACAGAACCACATATTTCAGTGCAACATAAGCTCAGCTATCTTGCTTTGAATTATGAAATCAATTTCTCAGTATTTCCACTGGTTTTGAAAATGATGGTTTCTGGCTTATAGGCAGAAACCAACAAATAACTATGTGTATATTGAGTGCCAACAGACAGTTACCTTTCCATGTTGGATATCCCTTGGCCACCTGTAGCTTGACATTATTCTTGTAAACCCATAGGGATGAGCAAGCATAAAGCCAACCGCCATCTTATAGAGTCTATAAAATGGATAAGAGACATATGTGTATCCGTTTCTTTGTTCCTCTCCTACCGGAGGCTGGACATCCTCATGGCTATCGTGACTTTGGGTCCGGCAGCTCTAAATAATATTGTGTTGCATCCAAATCAGTCTCCCAGGTCCTTCAGTCAATATATTCTTCTTCCTACATTTCTTCTGCCATTTATTGTATATTAAATGATCAACTGTAACAATCTGTACCTTGCATTTCTCGTTACATGATATAAGATATTCCAGCTTTCCACCTTTCACATCCATTAATAATTTCTTGGTCTTTATTCATCTGGAGCAAAGAAAACTTGGAGCCAGAAGAATTTAGATTATTCTTATCACACTGCGTATTTGATGACAGGGAACACGTTTACATAAGAAACGTATAGTTTAAGACTCGTACAGTCTTATGGCCACCTGCCTGTAAGTAAGCCCTATTGTACTAAATGGGATTGATTTCATGACTGGATACATAGAGGCTTGTGATTCATATTGTTTGACTGCCACTCAAACCACCTCTAACCAGCTCTTGCAACTGTTCAGGATGAATGTAATAGGAGGATACCACTGCTGCCGCCCCCCAATTCCCAGGACAGTTGTCTTTTTTGCAAGTTTAAAATCATAAAAAGTGTGTATGTCCAAGGAAATCTGAATTTTGCGGGGACAGTAACCATAATAATAATTCAGTACAGGTAATTATGCACTATAAGCTCAGTGTGGTGTAGTGGATAGAATGACAGACTAGGACTCAGGAGCCTAGGTTCGAATCTCTGTTGAGCCAGAGAGTCTCAGTGGGGGTATGGAACTGGTAAAAACATTCCTTATCTCACTTACCTTGAAAGCGCTATTAGGATCACTGTAAGTCAGTACCGACTTGATGGCACATAACATAGCCATTAGGCACTACTGCTAAACACTAAGCCTAAATCCAGCTAGAACAGATACACTGAATGAGCAGGATTCACAGAGGCCCTGCCTCACCTTTTGCTAAAGATTCAGTGGGTCTATAGCTGAATGTATTGGCACTACTAATTAGATTTAGGCCAATGTCATCATGAAAATCCCCTTCACGGATTGCTGCCTTGTCGTGGCGAAGGGGCTTGAGTAATTCAGAGAAGCTATGGGCTATGCCGTGCAGGGACACCCAAGACGGACAGGTCATAGTGGAGAGTTCTGACTAAACGCGATCCACCTGGAGCAGGAACTGGCAAGCCACTCCAGTATCTTTGCCAAGAAAACCCCATGAACAGAAACAAAAGGCTAAAAGATATGACGCTGGAAGATGGGCCCCTCAGGTCGGAAGGCGTCCAACATGCTACTGAGGAAGAGCGGAGGACAAGTACAAGTAGCTCCAGAGCTAATGAAGCGGTTGGGCCAAAGCCGAAAGGACGCTCAGCTGTGGACGCGCCTGGAAGTGAAAGGAAAGTCCGATGCTGCAAAGAAGAATACTGCATAGGAACCTGGAATGTAAGATCTATGAACCTTGGTAAGTTGGATGTGGTCAAACAGGAGATGGCAAGAATAAACATTGACATCCTGGGCATCAGTGAACTAAAATGGGCGGGAATGGGCGAATTCAATTCAGACGATTACCATATCTACTATTGTGGGCAAGAATCCCGTAGAAGAAATGGAGTAGCCCTCATAGTCAACAAAAGAGTGGGGAAAGCTGTACTGGGATACAATCTCAAAAATGAGAGAATGATTTCAATACGAATCCAAGGCAGACCTCTCAACATCATAGTAATCCAAGTTTATGCACCAACCACCGATTCTGAAGAGGCTGAAATTGACCAATTCTATGAAGACTTACAACACCTTCTAGAACTGACACCAAAGAAAGATGTTCTTCTCATTCTAGGGGACTGGAATGCTAAAGTAGGGAGTCAAGAGATAAAAGGAACAACAGGTAAGTTTGGCCTTGGAGTTCAAAACGAAGCAGGCAAAAGGCTAATAGAGTTTTGTCAAGAGAACAAGCTGGTCATCACAAACACTCTTTTCCAACAACACAAGAGGCGACTCTACACATGGACATCACCAGATGGGCAATACCGAAATCAGATTGATTATATTCTCTGCAGCCAAAGATGGAGAAGCTCTATACAGTCAGCAAAAACAAGACCTGGAGCTGATTGTGGCTCTGACCATCAGCTTCTTATAGCAAAATTCAAGCTTAAACTGAAGAAAGTAGGAAAAACCACTGGGCTAGCCAGGTATAATCTAAACCAAATCCCTTATGAGTACACAGTGGAAGTGAAGAACAGATTTAAGGAACTAGATTGGGTGGACAGAGTGCCTGAAGAACTATGGATGGAGGCTCGTAACATTGTACAGGAGGCAGCAAAAAAAACCATCCCAAAGAAAAGGAAAGGCAAGAAAGCAAAGTGGCTGTCCAACGAGGCCTTACAAATAGCAGAGAAGAGAAGGGAAACCAAATGCAAGGGAAATAGGGAAAGTTACAGAAAATTGAATGCGGACTTCCAAAGAATAGCAAGGAGAGACAAGAGGGCCTTCTTAAATGAACAATGCAAAGATATAGAGGAAAACAATAGAAAGGGAAAAACCAGAGATCTGTTCAAGAAAATTGGAGCCATTAAAGGAACATTTTGTGCAAAGATGGACATGATAAAGGACAAAAATGGTAGGGACCTTACAGAAGCAGAAGACATCAAGAAGAGGTGGCAAGAATACACAGAGGAATTATACCAGAAAGATCTGGATGTCCCGGACAACCCAGATAGTGTGGTTGCTGACCTTGAGCCAGACATCCTGGAGAGCGAAGTCAAGTGGGCCTTAGAAAGCATGGCTAACAAGGCCAGTGGAGGAGATGGCATTCCAGTGGAACTATTTAAAATCTTAAAAGATGATGCTGTTAAGGTGCTACACTCAATATGCCAGCAAGTTTGGAAAACTCAGCAGTGGCCAGAGGATTGGAAAAGATCAGTCTACATCGCAATCCCAAAGAAGGGAAGTGCTAAAGAATGCTCCAACTACCGTACAATTGCACTCATTTCCCACGCTAGCAAGGTTATGCTCAAAATCCTCCAAGGCAGGCTTCAGCAGTATGTGGACCGAGAACTCCCAGAAGTACAAGCTGGATTTCGAAGGGGCAGAGGAACTAGAGACCAAATTGCTAACATGCGCTGGATTATGGAGAAAGCCAGAGAGTTCCAGAAAAACATCTACTTCTGCTTCATTGACTACGCAAAAGCCTTTGACTGTGTGGACCACAGCAAACTATGGCAAGTTCTTAAAGAAATGGGAGTGCCTGACCACCTTATCCATCTCCTGAGAAATCTATATGTGGGACAGGAAGCAACAGTTAGAACTGGATATGGAACAACTGATTGGTTCAAAATTGGGAAAGGAGTACGACAAGGCTGTATATTGTCTCCCTGCTTATTTAACTTATATGCAGAATACATCATGCGGAAGGCTGGACTGGAGGAATCCCAAACCGGAATTAAGATTGCCGGAAGAAATATCAACAACCTCAGATATGCAGATGATACCACTCTGATGGCAGAAAGTGAGGAGGAATTAAAGAACCTCTTAATGAGAGTGAAAGAGGAGAGCGCAAAAAATGGTCTGAAGCTCAACATCAAAAAAACTAAGATCATGGCCACGGGCCCCATCACCTCCTGGCAAATAGAAGGGGAAGATATGGAGGCAGTGACAGAGTTTACCTTCCTGGGCTCCACGATCAATGCAGATGGTGACAGCAGCCACGATATTAAGAGACGCCTGCTTCTTGGGAGGAAAGCGATGAGAAACCTAGACAGCATCTTAAAAAGCAGAGACATCACCTTGCTGACAAAGGTCCGCATAGTCAAAGCGATGGTTTTTCCAGTAGTGATGTATGGAAGTGAGAGCTGGACCATAAAGAAGGCTGACCGCCGAAGAATTGATGCTTTTGAATTGTGGTGCTGGAGGAGACTCTTGAGAGTCCCCTGGACTGCAAGGAGAACAAACCTATCCATTTTGAAGGAAATCAACCCTGAGTGCTCACTGGAAGGACAGATCCTGAAGCTGAGGCTCCAATACTTTGGCCATCTCATGAGAAGAGAAGACTCCCTGGAAAAGACCCTGATGTTGGGAAAGTGTGAAGGCAAGAGGAGAAGGGGACGACAGAGGACGAGATGGTTGGACAGTGTCATCGAAGCAACCAACATGAATTTGACCCAACTTCGGGAGGCAGTGGAAGACAGGAGGGCCTGGCGTGCTCTGGTCCATGGGGTCACGAAGAGTCGGACACGACTAAACGACTAAACAACAAACAACAACATCATGAAAATAGTTGTCCCTTTTCATAACAATAAACATTTTGCATGCTGTTTAGTTTGTTAATCAAAGATAAAATTGAGAGACATAGCTAAACATTTTATTGAAACTACTGTTGAATAGCAAGATCCTTATAAATTGGAGATGAAGTCATCGTGGCCCTTCACCAAACACAGTCAGGTACCAGAAGGTAGATTAGGCACCCAGAAAGACAAATGGAATGAGGAAAAGATGGGAAGCTGACAAAACTATGCAATACTGGGTGGCTGTCTCCCACCTCAACCAGCGAGACATCTTGAAAGGAGATGAAAGCAAAAGCTCATGGAAATGTGACATTACTGCCACTCTTATCTATTCCTTTTTCTGTGTATCTTAAATGTAAAATAACCTTGTGGCTCCCTTCCTCCTGTGTTCTTCAAATTTCAAAGAGTGGGGTGGGGACTAGAGAAAATGACACAATTCGTGACATTTCTCAATCAAGTACAGGTCCCAAGGTTTCCTAACACTGCTGCCAATGAGGTTGGAAAGGCATTCAGCTGGTCTACAAGGGCCTTCTTTTTGAACAACTCGCCTCACGCTTGGGGCAGAAACAAGGACTACAGACCATACCTGTAACTCTATATGCTTCCCCCCCCCCCCCCAAATGGCTCCTAAAGAAACTTTGTATATATTTCTTGACTTGGAATTTATTCCGGCATGCCAAGCAAAACCTGAAGAATTAAAATGGCTTTGGCAGATGGTTAAAAATGTCTTCTCTACCTTGGGTTCCAGAAAGTGAGAATGGAGGCCCCACCAGCACCATGTCCCCTCTGGTTATCATGGTTATCTATGAAGACGATGGCTTTGTCAGAGGGCATCATGTTCCAATTCTCTCCCCAGCTCCTAAAATGTAAAATAATAATAATAATAATGAGAACCTTCCTTATCATTACACATTTCAATGAATGATGTTTTAGGTGAACTAAGCAACTCAGTGAAGCAGCGCTGTCCTTTCTCAGCATGGACCAGAAAGCACCGCCGTGGAGGGTCCTGTCCACACCCACCACTTCCTTCAGCCCACAGAGAGTTTTCTCAGGCTGAGGGTAGGGCCATCCGCGGCACTGGGTTCCAAGCCCAGAGACATCTGCCTTCTGCCTTCCTGCCCATGGGCCCTTGAGGCTAGATGGTATCTAAAGTCCATTACTTTAAAGCTGCCATCTTTTCTCCATTCCACTTGCGGAGGACAGTCCCAAGTTGTGCGCCATATTTAAATTCAGTCACTCGGCCATTTCTGAAGTATTCAGAGCTCTGGACTGCTTCGCCACCCAAGTCAATTACCTGGAAGTTAAAAATGGGAAAACAGAGGAAGGATAAGAGTACTGTTTCATTTTCCTGAAAAACTAACATCACAGACCTAAGCAGGTCTCTTTTACTGACAGCCAGCATGCTGAAATAAGACACAGGTACCTTTTTCTATTTAGTTGATCATACCTGCTCCTGTTAGAATCAATTCATCACCAGATATTATTTCTACATTTTCAGGAACTGGCATCTTCAATGCTTTACTACTTCTGAGGTTCTGCATTATTGTAAGCAATGGTACCCACCCCAGATGTCAACCAGCTAATTTCATGCACTTCTACATTTTATGATATCAGTGGACAAACTTCCAATTTAAACGTACTTGATCCTAAAAATCCTTCAGCTGGAAGGGTGCATGCTTCCTGATTCCCAATATTTTACATGAAGCCCAATTTTCTACATGAACATCAACTCCTGTGGTAGTTTAGACTATTTTTTTTATTTATTTGGAAAACAGAAACAAGAATTGCCTGGCTGAATTAAACCAAGTATTCATCCCAGAGGTGAAATAAAGTGCAGCCTATTGGCGACAGATAGCCCCACAGGGTTGCCGGCTTGTTTGTTTGGCTGTTTCAGCCACTACAGGGGCGGGGGGAGCGAGAAAGAAATTTTACACAAATTTTACATAATTTTCTTCTGCTCCAAGAGAGGTAGTTTGGCACTCAATCAATCCCAAACACAACCTCTGTTTTTGACCCTCTTAGTTTTTTTATTTTATATACAGTGGTGCCTCAACTTACGAAATTAATCCGTATTGGAAGGGTTTCCGTAACTCGAAATTTTCGTAAGTCGAAGCACCATTTCCCATTGAAATGCATGGGAACGGGATTAATCCGTTCCAGCATTTCAAAAAAATACCAAAAAAAAAAATAAAAATAAAAATAAAACACTGCAAGCCCCTGGGGCTGCAAAAAACAAAACAAATAAACATAAACATAACCCCACCAGCCCAATCCCACCCTGCAAAAGCCACCCAAAACAGTTTTAAAAATGCAAAAAGCAGCACCTCACCACGAAGCCTCCTCTGAAGCCTCCTGGCCATGCTCAGCCACGCGGGCTCCGCCGCCGCCGAAACCGCGGTCGGCGGGAGCCCTCCGGGAGCCCACCCACCCTTTCTCCGCCGCCGAAACCGCGGTCAGTAAGCCCAACGTAAGCTGGGGAAGCCTGCGGCGGTGGCGGGGAAGGTCGGGAGGCCTCTGGCGGCGGTGGGGAAGCCCGGGAAGCCTCCGGTGGCGGCGGTCACGGCGGCGCTGGAAGCCCGGGAGGCTGAGCCCAGCTGGGATGGTCCGGCAGCTCGCCTCCTGGGGGCGGTGGCAGCAGCGGTGGAAGCCCAGGAGGCTGAGCCTCCCTTTTCCTAACCGTTGGGGCAAAAGAGCTACAAAGAAGCAGCCTCTTCGCCACCAATGGTTTGAATTTCCCGCCTTTCCCCCCTGCCTGTTTCTTTTTGTAAGTGGAAGCTCCGGCCGCAAGTCGAAGCAAAATTTTGCGGCCGGAGCTTTTCGTAATTTTCGTAAGTAGGGACGTCCGTAAGTCGAGGCACCACTGTATATAGCTTTTTCATGTGAGCAGAAACCTGTCCCTGGTCCACGAGATTTTCCTCACCCTTTGTCTTTGCCCTATAGCCAACTCACTTGCTCCCAGTGAAGTTACTTCTGAGAGGACACACACAGGATGGCAATTTAGGTGAACAACTCTTCCTTTAGCCTCAGTCCCCCTCCTGCTGACTTACCTTACAGGGTAGTTGTACGGGTCATAATGGAATAATAAGCATAAAAAACTTGGAACATTTAAAAGCACTACACAGACATACACATACATTATACTGGCAGCAGGAAAAAGAGGAAGATCTAACATGAAGTGAATTGACTTTAGTTTGCTGATGATAGGACTTCTTGAAGGCCTAGTAATTCACAGGGTTGCCGTAAGTCAGAAACAATCCGACAACACATAATAACAACACAATATTGTTATTTATTCCTTACCTCCTGATAGATGAATGGTCGTGATCCTTTGGTGAACCATCGTGTATTTAGATTGTTTACTTTGCTTAAGATAGCATTTATGTCCTGGGGCCATATATGCTTGGCTGCATCAATCCGGAACCCAGCCACTCCAATATCAATCAGGCGGTTCATGTAGTCGGCTATTTTTGTACGCACATCCTCTTTCCTTTGTGCTAGGTCAACAAGACCTGACAGGCGACAGTTGCGAACCTGTACAGACAGAAAGAAATTGTCACTGATTCTGCTGCCAAAACAGACATATAAACTCTTCAAAGATTTCTAACACTCCGGTTTGCTTAATCTGAAGAAAAAAATCTCATGGATTCCTCTGCCTCCCCATGTATGTATGTATGTATGTATGTATGTATGTATGTATGTATGTATGTATGTATGTATGTATGTATGTATGTATGTAGTTTTAAAAAGAGCAGTGCAATCTTATGGTCTCTGGGACATCATTTTAGGAATTTTTTTTAAAAAAAGGTGCATCTTCTCAATGTCAGAGCCAGAGTTATGACCTTGAAAGTTCAATCTTTATGTGATTTATTGCATTTTAATTTTACATTATCATGCAAGACGTTGTAGATCCCAGTTCTGGGAGAAAGGTAACAAATAAATCAACAAACCGAATTGGTAGGTTAATTGAATAAGCAAGTCACTGCTTATGCCAATCCTTACGTACCAACTCATGGGACTGGTGTGTGAGCAGAGACACAAGTGCTGACCTGTTGTTCATGAGCCATTCAGGGCTGCCATTTTATGCCACTGCCCATGTAACTGATGAGCCGGATTCATCACAAAGTGAACACTGGTTAGGTAAATCATTAATAACTTATAATCATGTGTCCTCGAGCCGCTTCCCTCTTACAGAGATCTTCTCCATGGTTCTGAAGGGATAACGTACTCAGAAGTGATTTACTATTCCCTTCTTCTGGGGGCAATGTAGGATTTACCTAGCTTACCAAAGGCGACACAAGCTGGCTTTTCTCCCAGGAAGCACAGTGAGGAACAGAACTCCCAACCTCTGGCTCTACAGCCAGGTGCTCCATCTCACTGAGCAATAAAATTATGTAGGATGACAGAGGCCTTGGATCCATAGCAGGCCTTTGGATGTGTAGACTCCAAAGCCCTCCCAGCTTCTGATTAAGCTCAGGAAAATTTATCTTATCAAGGCAGCTAGTCTGGGAGACTGACTTCTCTCTCAGTGCAAACAATGGAGGGAAAATACAAAGGGAAAAATCCAGAGGAAGAGTAGCAAGTGCAACTTCCCCTTCCCCCTTCTGCCCTGCTGATGGAAATCTAGCAGGGCTTTGGATGCACTGGTTGTTCCAGCTTCACCTCCGTCCAATGCCATCTATAAGACTGCACTGTATATTAATACAACTGAAACATTCTAAATCCAGACAACTCCCATAGTGTACTATCCCAGTTAATACCGGATTTCTGTGTTTACTTGAATAAATTTCTGAGTTCAGTTTAGGATTGTTGGGTTTTCTTCAGCTTTCCAAGCAAACAATTAAACACTTCCCTAAATCAGTGCCCTCCCCAACTCCTGAAAGACCTGCCAACAGTCAGAGCATGCCACTGCTGCTTCACTGCATCACACTTCACAGAGAAATTGGTGGTTCTCCCCCCCACCCCACCCCACCCCAGCATGTTACATGGCCTGGGACAAAACAGAGTGGCAAAAATTGATAGTTTAGTATGTACTTTTTTTTTTTTTTGGCCTTTCATTTGTACAAAAAAGGCCAGCCCTGCAACTGTACATGGCAGCTGGCTGAAATCAGGGAAGGCTGTGATTATGCTGCAGAATTATCTCAATTATTTTGAATAAGGAAATATAGGAAACATATATAGTAGGACCATAGTATCTATGGGGGATCGGTTCCAAGTCCTCCCCACCACAAATGCCAGGAAGTATGGATATAGAAACCCTATATATAGCATAGTCTCGGGTTCCCTCTAGTAGCCAGTTCTGGTCATATACAAAGGAAACACATATTTCAGGGTGGGGGTATTATTGAATATTTTCAGGACAAGTGAAACTGTGGGTACTGATCCTGTGGATACCGTGGCCCAACTGTACTAAACTATAACCGCAATGCTAACCTCATCCTTAAACACAAACACACTGGAATTTTCAACAGAGTCAGAAAACACCCTGCAACTCAGTTTTAAAATCCTGGTGGCACATGAGAGTTAAGCTCTTGCTCTCTCTCTTGAAGATACAATAATACCATTCACAAATCTGTCTGGGAGCCTTATCAGCAACTACAAAGGTATTCATTTTGTTCCAAAAGTGTATTCATGACATGCCTGAAAGACATCACAAGCAGCAATCATACTGAAGGTCAACGTCTCAAGACTGTAAAAATTTACCTGAATGGGATCACTGTAGTTTTCAATATCCCCACTGACTGTTTTACATATTTGGTCATTGAAATCAAAGCTAGAGTATGGAACAGCAGGGAAGTCTCGCATGGCTGCGTCGAAGAAGCTCCCACAGGTACCATCATAGCCAGAGCCAGCCCCAGAGCTACACATATGGTTGATCACAGCATCCACATAAATGTGTACCTGTTGAAGAGACCAGCAGGAGAGAGGTATACAAAGATCTGATGTAAAGCATGCCTACCTCACCTTCTCCCAACCTCAGGCTCCACCTCCATTCCCTCCAAGCATCAGCAACAAATTCCCTAAACTCAAACACAAAGCATGAAAAGTAAATCCAACTGAATGCAAAAATTCACCTGCCCTCACGTTTTGGAACCAACAGTATGTGTATAGCAGGCTGGAGGCAGGGTGAAGGGAGAGACATGGAGCAGAGTGATAAACAAGAATAATGACATTTCACTTAGGGCACAACCAACTCTTCTGCTGAAGTTTTTTTTCCTCTTTCTC
The DNA here is from genome assembly GCA_037013535.1 of Intellagama lesueurii. Classification (NCBI taxonomy): domain Eukaryota; kingdom Metazoa; phylum Chordata; class Lepidosauria; order Squamata; family Agamidae; genus Intellagama; species Intellagama lesueurii. The sequence goes on from JBAJHW010000004.1 coordinate 145,137,421, forward strand.
CTACTCAGTCCTACCATCAAGCATGGAATTACTGAGCCGCTGATTACTTTCCTTCCAGTTATCAGCCTCAAAACTAAGTCAAATGATGTAGCGGTCTCAAAGGGCGGCAATGAGAAGCGGAGGCTATTGGACAACCGCTGTGTGTGCTACGTGGCCTTCACTATAACCACAGAGGACCAAACTATATGAGGCGCCGTCTTCTAATGGGAGTGCAGCACTGATCTCGAGTGGCAGAACAAATCAACATTCTATAATGCAATTCTGCACATGAAAGCAGCCCAGAGGGGAACAAAAGAGTAATTTTGAAATTGGGCTTCAGATCAGCACCAAATTTGCACGGCTGTAGCAGACAGTCTGCTCTTGCTCTGTGGCAAATTTTGGGGAAATCTCCGCAAACGCTTTTTGAGTTGTGATTTTGTAAAAGTAAAACTGTTTCACCCCTCTTTCAGAAACAGATAAACCTAAAATGTCCCAGTTTTAAGACAGAGCATATAAATTGAAAAGATGTTAGCAGAGTGTTGGCGCCTCTATCCTATCATAGTCTCCACTCCACCCATCTTGTTGCTATAGAACTGCTTGATGATGATGAAGATGGTGATAACCTCCAAAGATGTTATGTGCCATAAAGTCACTTCTGATGTGTGGTGACTATATGAGTTAATGGCCTCCCCAAAAGCCCTGTCATTAACAACTCTGCCCAGATCTTGCAAACCAACAACATTCTATGTTAGGTTATTCTCTCTTGCTATTGCCCACCCCACCCCGCAGCAACATTATCTTTTCCAATAAGTTCTGCTCAGGTCTTGCTAGCGAACAGAGAGCTTCCCTTTTGGAGTCAACTCATCTCATGTTAGGTCTTCCTCTTTTCCTACTGCCCTCACACACACCACTATCCCCAGCAATATTGTCTTTTCCAATGAGTTCTCTGTTCTCATTATATGCAAGGTAGGATAGGCTCAATTTATTCATTTTTGCTCTAGTGAGAGTTCAGACTGGACGTGGTTGAGCACCCACTTATTTCTGGTGTTCTGTGGTAGCTGTAAGGCTCACCTCCAACACTACATTTCAAATGAGTTGATTCTTCCCCCTGCCTTTCTTCATTGTATGTGCTTTATACAGTATGGATGATTTTGATCTTGGCTTTCAGTGACAATCTTTGCTAACTCCCAGCCCAACTTTTTAAAATTTCAAAATACAAGGGGACATATTTAGGAAATCATGCAGGCAACATGTTTGCAGAATAAGGATTTGGAAAACGGATGATAGTTCGCATTCTGTAGGGTGGGCATGGCAAGATTAGCTTCCCTGAGAGATTAAAGGGTATGTGTGTTGCTTTATTGTATGTCTTGCACTCACAAACATTTTTGCTTCATAATTTCATTAATTCCAAAACAGCCCTTCAAAATATGTTGGCACAGAAGGACTGCAGCCACATCCCAGCTGTTCTTGCTTCTGTCTTCTCCCAGCAACCTTAGTGCAGATCATGTGCTCATCTTCTGGGATCCTCTAGCTCTGGATAATTTTATGTGAGGAAAGTTTCTATTGGAATTCATGTGGAGTTTATGTATACTTAAACTTCCATTTTAAAAAAACCAGAAAATTCGATTCTTTAAAAAACCTCCAGTTTATCAGTGTGGGACATTGTGTTTCTCAGTAGCCAGGAAATGATCCAGTATTGGTGCACAATATCATGCCTGCATTGGCAGCAGGAAAAAGAATGCCAAGCTTTACATAGCAAAGGGCAGCCTGAATGTTGATGACGCCCATGTCAGCAGTCAAGATGGTCTACAGCAATGGTTCCCAACCATGGGTAACACAGATGTTCTTGGACTGCAACTCCCAGAAAACCCAGCCAGCACAGCTAGCGCTGAAGGCTTCTGAGAGCTGCAGTCCAAGAACAACGGGGTTACCGAAGGCTGGGAACCATTGGTCTACAGGATGCCCTCTTGTACTCACTATCACTCACAAAGAGACATCAAGCAGGCAAAATCCCAAAAGAAAATCTCCTTTTTTCCATCAGTTAACCACTTCTCACCCAAACACAAATCAATTGTCAGGGCTCCACTTATATTACAAGGGGCTAACTTCAGTCTGAAACCTCCTGCTACATCCCAGACTATTGCCAGGAGGGAAAAAAAAACCCACTGAAAGCCACTTACTCCAACATTGTTGCATCTGGTCACCATATCTCTAAATTCATCTTCACTTCCAGAACGTGAACATAACTTGTAACTGATGGGCTGGTATCTTTCCCACCATGGCCTCCAAGGATTCATGATGACAAGGTTTTCATTTGGAGGAGAAACCTACAGATTCAAAAAGACAGTAAACAAAACTTCAGTCAATGAGACATTGTTACTCTAACGGATCTTGTTTAAGTAATTGTGTTAAAAGATACAGATGAGGTAATTTGAAAATGACTTGACAATGTAAACCTCATTTTCTTAACTGTGTTAAGGATTATTGGAAGCATAATTATACATAGATTGGGTCCAGAGAAAATGTTGCAGAAGGGCCAAAGAAAATTACTTTTCTAGCTTCTTTTTGGCAGCCCTCCAAAAGTTTTTCTTACCAGGATGGACTGTCTCACAGGCAAGCAGGGGAGAGCAGTTTGAAGGGGATGGGAGTAATTCTACAATTGTGTGATGACATCTTCCATCTGCTTTGCATGGAGATTTTTTTCCTCCATTAAATACACCCCTCTCAGTCTTAAGTTAACACATTCTATCCAGGCTTTATAGCCTATGTCTGGTTTAGCCTTGAGAGTCTGTGGTTCATTTATTCATATTTATAAGCTATTTTTTATTCTCTCGTAGTTACAAAGATAGGCTGGTCTACAATTCCCATCAATCCTAGGCACATAGCCAATGTTGGGGGATGATGGGAACTGCAGTTCAACAAAGCCAGAAGGGTCTTTTGTTCCTCAACCCTGGTTAGAAGGAATGTGGGTGATGTTTAGTGAAGACATTGCTAGCAGGCTGCATATGTTTGCAGAACCCCACCAAGCCTTCCACGCATGCAGGCATGTGCAAGTTGCTAGTCAAAATATGACCCTGCCTGGAAAAAAAATGTAGTCTGTCTATGTAGTCACTGTCTTTCAGGGGACTTGGTCCCTTTCACAGGAAATTAATATTGTATAAGAAATCGGGAACATTGTGATAAAGACCCTCTCAAAGCTGTGGGGACAATGATTAGATCACTGGGTGTGAGTCAATACCTCTAAGCATGGAGCTTCACCTCCAGGCCTTGCATGATCCCAAATTCAAGGACGAAGCACATAAACTACTACAATAAAGCCCAGATATATATGGGCATGTCAGCTCTCTCAATGGTTTATATCAGGGTTAGGGAACCTTAGGCCCTGGAGCTAAATTCAGTCTTCTGAGATTCTCCAGTCATGCCCCTCTCCCAATGAGTCCATTGTTCGGTGGCATGTAAGCCTTTGTAATTGTATCCTAGTATAGTGGATATTTGTTCTGCCATCAGCAAACAGGAGAGCACACTAACCTGAACACCCGCAAATCCATTTGGTGCCAAATAACGTTCGCATTCAAGAGCAACGTCAACCCAGCGCCATTCAAAAAGGTGGACAACACACGTCCTTAAAGGTTGAGGATTTGACGTGTACTGGCTCCAGCAAAGTCCAAAGGCTGCTAGGAGAAGTAGCAACAAGCTCTTCATGTTGTCATTGACACGTGGTGGAAGTCCTCTCGAAATTCTTTTGCATTCCTGCTGGATAGCAAAGCATAGTTTTCCAGATGCCCACCATAACTTCTGCCTGAGTGGAAGCATGTTATTTTAAAGTAGCCCATTGCAGGGCAGATGTACTGCAGGCTGCTACCACTCGTACAGGGTTGAAGAGCAATAGGGCACAGCTTTTGTTTGTTTATGGAAGTCAACACACTGGACAAGTTCAGAGGTCTGCGACAAGTTTTTGTTTGCATTCAGTCCCAATTACCAACAGTGAGGAAAACATACAGGCAGCATCATGTACAGCCATACCTAAATCTAAAGCCTACAGATTGTGTAGTCAGTGGCTAAACTTGGGAAGGTTGGTGCACTAGGCCCAAGGTCAAAGTCCAAGCTCAGAAGCTGGAACTATTTATTTATTTACAGTATTTGTTTGACTACAAGAAACCACCTGTGCTGGCCTTCCACCGCTTGAGGGAACACTGCTTGTAAATACATATTAAGTGCATTGTCTAGATTGATCTTGAAATACAGAGACTGTGGGAGCATGTAGGGCTGCAAAGGGAGTTGAGAAGCATGTGCCATTTCATATAAAGCTTTTTAAGCAGGCCTGTCCTTCAAGCAGGGGCTTGAAACCATGGCCATCCAGATTCTGTTTGGCTACAGCTGCCAGTGTCCATAAGCACTTCCTGTCCCAGCTAGAGCAGACGGAAGAGGCAATACAACACTACCTGGATGGCCACATATTTTGTTCTGTCGTGTGCCACCAAGTCTGAACCAACATATAACAACCCTGATAGAGCTTTCAACATAAGTATTTCAAGGATGGTTTTACCAATGCTACCCACACACACACACACACACACACACACACTTCTGAATTTCCACAGCCAGGTGAGGATTCAAATCCATGTCTCCTTAGTCCCATCTCTCTATCCACTTACTGTTATGGCCACATATCCTGGGGTGTGGTAGCCCAACAAACCTGGAGGACACCACACTATGGACGTTTGTTTTTAAATGCATTTTCCCTTTTTCTAAACCACTTCAGAAGTCTATAAAAATGTGAATGGTATGGAAATACCTTAGAGAAAAGGGCACGTGTTCTTTTCATCAAATGCAGCCGAGTCATTCCTCGTAACACCCCCGAGATCGTTTCTGCTCCAGCATTCATGGCAGGCTGCTAGGAGGAACCTGGTTTTGTGACAGTGACTTTTAGAGCAGGCTCTGCCTCAAGAATCCCTCCTTCTCCCACCCCTGTAACATGTCAAGGCTACAAAACTACCATCGCATCGTGCACAAACAAGGAGGAAACCAACAGAAGTGAAGTGCAGTCCTAATACAGTGGAGAAAGCTTCGTTTCCCAAGCAAGGCCTTGGACTTGGTAGCTATGTGTTTGAGGACTCTGAGTCCTGTCTTCCTCAAGCACAGGGATTGGAAAGGTGAGCCTGAAGTTCCCAAAAATGGAGAAGCCAATCTGACAACGGCCACAAAGAAATATCAAAATAAACCAACAACAACAACAAAAACCTTGAACCTCCACCAACTACTTATTTGCAAGGAACATGAAGCAGGCCTACCATTCCAGCTAATGGACGTTTCCATAGTATCAAGAAATCACACTGAATACACAAGTGTGACCGCTGTATAAGTGGAAGGCATGTATTTGATTTTCATGAGTGCTATTGTTTTCTTCATGGAATGTTGCTATTCTGATTTCTACATGAAAATGTTTCATCCTTTTGAAATGAACAAAAGGTATTCATGATTGTTCTCTGTTCTTTGTGCTAAGCTCAAATAAATATTCCAATTCATTGTACTTCATAAGTGGCCTCGTGTCATTTCTGGTTATGCCCTCCTACCCACTGGAGTAAAAAGGACCACATTTTCCAGTGAGACAGAATGGGGCTCACTCTTTCTTTTCAAACAGCAGCCACAGCAAGCTATATGCGTTACATGTGACCTTGCAAACAAATCTATAAAAGTTATGAGCCTCCCAAAAAGTTTTTCCCCCATCCACACTTGAATACATCAACCATCTGTGGCACAACAAAGGTGAAATGGAAAATAAGAACCTATTCACTTTACTAAAGCTTTCTTAGTTGCTCACCTGGAAACAATTTCAGCTCGCCAGAGGCAACCAACAAAATAGCTATTGACAAATCTGCCTTACAATGTCTCTGCATCGATTCTCTTCCACACAATCTGCATGAGAACATTGGGGGATGAACTAGGAGGCCCATTCCCATTCCTCGTTCATATCTGTGTTTTCTACTCAGAAATGGTCTTACTTCAGCCTTGAGTTCCTTGGAAGAAAGATGGGATAGCAATGTAACAAATAAACAACAAGTAAATGCATTTGCGAAACTGAAATTAACTGCAACCCCAAATGTTCACATAAGCAAAAGACAAATATGATAACATACCTATGAACCTGGATACTGTTATGACATTTAACATGTTCGAAAATCCACAGCTAGGTGATTGTTAGGCCAAACAAAATGGCACAAACACTGTGTCAGCTTTTGAGAATGCTATCTCCTCATCTCACAAAATTTTAAAACTGCATGGAGATCTTATTTTCTTGTTCTTTGTGTCTTGTTTCAGGGTGCAATGGAGCAGGGATACTGCAGATGAATGGGTTCAGTACTGTGTATCCCAAAAAAATTCAATGGGGATGTTTCTTTTCAGAACTATCTTCCAATTGTCTGTTTTGTACACTCAAGTAAAATTTGCCCCATTATTGCATTCCTCTTACATGCTATGAGTAGAATTAAGTTGTAGGCAAGGCATGTAATTTTACCACCCTTGGATCAACAGGCGCTCTAGCTTCTCACGGAATTGAACGCGAGTTGGGGAAGAACACAGCAGTTCATAACATTGGTCAACTGTAACTAAAATGTAAGTTAGGCAAGACTTCACTCCAAAGCAACAACATGTACCCCTCAAATGCAAGACAAATAAGCACATGTTCCAAAATCCACAGGTAGGTGATCGTTAGGCCAATCAAAATGGCACAAACACTGTGTCAGCTTTTCACCCTGCAATGGCTGCCTCAGACCCTTGAGGCAAACTTTAGATTGCTTTGGGATCCTAACAGATGGGAATTACATGGATGTATCTCTCAGCCTGAGGCAAAGGAGGAATTGCTCGAAATTTGCAGTAATGACCGTGTCCAATGGTGGATTATGACTAGGGCTGGGGGAACCTCTCCCCTCGAAATGTTGAGATGAACCACTCTTGTGACTGTTACTATAGTGGACCCAGACATGACACCAGAGATGCATAATGCATCAGGGATGGCCCTCCAGGTATAGATTAACTGCTGTTGCCATAATACTTCACTTCTGGCCGAACTGGTTGGGACAGAGAAGTGCAAAAGCATCTGAAAGGCTACACACAGGCTCCCCAGCCCTGATCCGTATTTACAAACTTTCTAAAACTTCTGGAAATAAAATTATTTATGTCTGTTGGGTGGGAGTGTGCAAAGAGTATTTAGATTGGGGGGGGGGGGGCAGGGCAATCCCTCTGACAAGGATGATTCCCTAGTGTCAAGTCCCTAGCAACGTGTCGCATACAAACATGCATCTGGTGCAGCAGGATGGCAAAAGCATGTATTACCAAGCAAAACCTGGCAGTCTTTGAGGTGCCACAACGTTCTGCCTGGCCTTTGTTGCACCAAGGCACAGCTCCCTTGCTGGAAAGTAAGTGTAACTCAAACAGGACCCCGAGACCTATCAGAGCCTGGGAGTTCCAGTTCCCATCAACCCCCAACAATGCTGGGTGTAAAAAAAACACACAAAAACAGAGCTGCACGTTTGGCCCCGCTGCCATCGTACTCCTGTTGCTGGGAGATGCATGCACACGTTTCTGATCTCCCATTAGGCTTAACTCTAGACTGAGCACCTCAAGGAATAGCAGGAAACACGTCTGGATGTGTTTTGCTGCGTTATTGGCAGCTGGCCAACCGCTCCCAAAAGGAGATGATATTTTATGGATGCTGATTAGGTGCAACTGGTCTAACTAATATGCCCAGAGAGAAAGGTAGCCAGGCTAAACGCAGGGTGAACGGCTTACATACGCGTGCGCCCCTTTAGAGACTCCGCACGATGCCCTCCAAGGCTCCCAAGAACCAATCTCAAAAACATCGCCGCCCCTCCCGAACAGGGCAGGCCGCGGCCAATCGCTGCCCGGTTCGTGAACGAGGCTCCGCCCCCTCTGGGAGCTCTATGGTCAAAACGCTTTCCTGTCTTCGGTACGTGTTTAGCACGTCAGCGAGCATAAGCATCTGGCTGCTGCCCTCCAGTGGCCATCCTCTCATTTGTCAGACAGTAGGTGCCTTTAGGGTTTGCTTTCCCAATCCCGTCAGTGAAATGTCCCACTTAAAAAAGGCTAGGTGGGAAACCTTGGGCTCCCAGATGTTCTTGGACTAGAACCTCCAGAAATCCTGGCAGGCATAGCTAGTGGTCAAGGCTTCAGAGCTTTTTAGTCCATCTGGACACCCAAGGGTGGGAACCACTGCTAGATCGCTGGTTCCCAACCTTGGGGTCCCTGATGTTTTGGGACTACGACTTCCAGAAATCCTGTTCAGCACAGCTAGTGGTGAAGGCTTCTGGTTTTTGGTCCAAAAATATTTGGGCACCCAAGGTTGGGAACCATTGCTCTAGATCAGTAGATCCCAACGTTGGGTAACCCTGGTGTTCTTGGGCTGCGGTTCCCAGAAGCCTTAATTACCAGTTGTGCTGGCTGGGGTTTCTAGGAGTTACCCTGCGTTACCTAAGATTGTAAACCACTGCTCTAGATGTTAAGATTTACAGTTGCCATGATTCCTTATGCTACTGACCAGAATTTCTGAGAATAGTTTTTCCAGCCTTGCTTAAAATACACATTTTGGTTACCATAAATATAAAGTCTTACTGAACCTCCCACCTCTTCTCAATGGTGCTAATTCCAGGGTTTTGTCAAAAGGTTTTGCCGGTTTACTCAGAGTTTGGTGCTAGTTATAAACAGGAAGGGTATGACAGCAATTCTAAATCAAAGTTTGACTTGCCTTGTTTCTTCTTTTGCAATCTTTTCAACTTCTCCTTTGCTCAGAAGAAAGGTCAAAAAATATCCCCCAACCTCCCTCCAAAGTCACTTGTCCTGTTGTTTTATAGCCAGAGCTGCTTGCCAAATAATTTGTCACAAACAAAAAAACAAGTCCCCCTCTTCTGTAGTGCAGGTTGCCAGATCCAGATGTTTTAAAGGAGAGATTAATGGATCCAAGTCAAAAAGCCTACAGTGTAGCATTTACAAATTCTGAATGCAAAAGGAAGAAATAGTCCTGCTTTCCCCATGCTTTCATCAAACCAACAGAATTTTGAAGCCTTCTTTTCTTTTGTACTTCTGAATAAATTAATTTGTAGGTGGGCTCGTTCATACGTGTAATCAAAGAACTATATTAGTATACATTAATGCCAACATCCCATTAGGGTAAAGCATGTGCAGATGGGCACCCAGGCAGGAAGTTTTCACTTTCCCCTTGCTGTCCATCACTACGCTGGGCATACAAGCTTTTGGTCATCCAGCCAAGACAGGCTAGTGTGTCAGCCAGCCTACGTATCAAGCAGATGGAATTGTTGCCTTACGAGACTGCAAGCAAGATCCTGCACTTTGTGGAGTGGGTGCACAAAGCAGTGTGCCTGCATGGAACACCCTCATTGTGTTAGTGTGGTAAAAAGGGAACACTTGCGCCATTTCGCTCTCCTAGAAGGCCCAGTGTACATAAGCAGGGTTCTGTAACTGGCAACCAAAGGGACCAGCCAACTCATCGAAACAGCATTGCTTAAACTGAAGTTTGCTAATGTATTCTCACATGAAAAGTAACAGTTAACAAACATACATATGTGAACTAGCCATTTAAGTCTTGTCCATTTAAAAATAAAACCATACATTTTCTAGGCTACACTGGTTGTTATCCTTGGGGTCTCGAATGTCTTTCTTTTTCCAGTGCAAGTCTCAATATGTGGCAAGTACTGCCTATCCTTCTAATTTAACAGGAATTTTAGGGCGTGCGTTCTTTCATACACATAAATATACACAATCCAAGATGGAGCAGTAGTTCAAGAGCAGCACTCAATCCATCTTTTTACGATTCCTTTACTGGAAGAAGTTCAAAAGTACAATAATTGTTTCCTGTGTGAAAAAATATCAAGAAAAAAAAAGATGTTGCAAGTGAGAAATAGTTTTGCCTGTATATTTAGTTAGTCTGACCTGGAGCTTTCTTTTTTGCCTGAGAATTTGCAATGTGATTGCTGTAATTGGATTTGGTATTTATCTTGTTTCCACTATGCTGTTTTTGCTGCTGCTTTTAATTTGTCTTTTTTATGTTCCTTGACTTTTTTTTTATTGATTGTGCTCTTTTATTATGCAGGCCAGCCTGAGAGCTTTAGCAACAGCACAACTCATGAATGAATTAAGTCACTCAAAGGACACATGGAATCCTTAAATCAGACACAAGACACGATTAGATCGAGTTATCACTTTAATCACCCCCTGCTGGCATGGTATTCCCTACTGCTATCATACATGTTCCACTAATAATCTGGAACTCCCCTGCCCATCCACGCCATTTCCCAAGCAACATTTTAAGCCACACACTTAAAATATATGCTCTTACTGATTCTGCATGGTCACCTTGGTCTCTGCTTGTATGAGTCAGATCGTGTGCCATGCCTTCTACTTGTAGAGCTGGCACGCTGATAGAGAACTATGAAATTGAGCCACTGATTCTTGCTGTGTGATCATTTCACTTGGGAAGTATAGCCCTTTCCCTTGTTCGCAAATCAAATTCAGAAATTTTTAAGAAATCGCACAAGTCATTGCTTTGTCTTTAACTTTTTGTCCAAAAGACACAAAGTGTGGGATGTCTAAAGAACAGGGCCTGGGGAAAGGGTTTTTTTTAAGATACCTCCGGAGAACTTCAGGCACACTTCCCTTTCCCCCTAAATTTTCAACCAACCCATCCACATTAATTTGAGTCCATGCTACTTCTTTTCGGGCTCCAGACTCATCTCCAGCTAAGGCCAAGGCCTGTTTCCAAAGCTGCAGGCATGAAAGTGGGAAGAGTCTGACAAGAAGCAACAAGGTGAAGTCGAGGCATTTCAAAGAGCACAAGAAGATGACACAATGATGTATCCACCTATATCTCATGATTTGCTAGGTAGGTGGTATATAAATTGAATAAATAAATAAATATCCCAGTGCATTTCAGCCACTGAGCCACATTATTTGACTCCTTCACTTCACTACTACCGTTTCCCCGAAAATAAGACCTAACCTGAAAATAAGCCCTAGTATGATTTTTCAGAATGCTCGTAATGTAAGCCCTACCCCAAAAATAAGCCCTAGTCACGTGAAACCCCGCCCTCCACTATTGTGCAGCATTGTGCAGCAACCAGAAGATGACATGATTGTATTTGAATAAATGTAGATTGTTCTACATGAAAAAAATAAAACATCCCCTGAAAATAAGCCCTACTGCGTTTTTTGGAGCAAAAATTAATATAAGACCCTGTCTTATTTTCAGGGAAACACAGTATCAAACCAAATATCATGGACAATTTACTGTGTTCTTGTATTTCATAGCCACACTGTTATTTGACTATTTTTTAGTAATCTTCTTAATCTTTACTATTTCATGAATACTTTGTTCAAGGTGAGGTTGCTATATAAATATGTAAATTTATACCACTTTTATGTTGATTTGCAAAAGTATATCCAGCACATGGAGGCAATCCATTTTGTTGTCATCACACCAACACTATGATTAGTTAATGTAATAGACTTCTGAAAAATCTGTTTCAAGTTTTGCATTATTTGTAGTGGCCAATTGCTACCACAAGAAAGGAGAGAATGAGGCAAGAACAGTGAGCCCAACCAGGTAGAGAGGAGAAGCCACCTCAGACTCAATGGAACTGCCATCCCTTGACAGGCCAGAAACCTCGGGGGGAAACCCAAGGTTGAGCAGAGGTTGGGAGGAAAGATAAGTGGTAGGGAAAAGAATCTGACCCACTGATGCCAAAGTTGCTGTCACCAGAAATCACAAAGAAGGTCAGTGTGGATGGTGGCCTAGATGTACAGAAATGGGAAGATAATTAATGGAACCCCTTTCTCTACCCGTTGGAGACAGAAGGCAAGTTACTGTCAGAGGTTGTTCAAAGAGACTCCATCAGGTCATCGTTCATAAAAGTTAATAGTTCAAAGCAAGAACACGACTCTGTGTTAGTCTCTCTGGGGAAAGAATGGAGGGGGGGGGGGTCAACTGTGAACCCTTACAGCATCTATAGGAATTTTCCATGTTGCCATGGAAGAAAATGCATACACACTGGAAAAATACAGTGGTTGAACAGCTGCATCACATTTTCTAGTTCAGCACGCAAAACAAAAAACTTTCTATTAAGGAAAAAAAGCAGCAAACCAGAGCAAAAGTGAATAATTTATTAGATATCTAGTTGCAACATTTTGCACAGCTGCTAGATGACTGGCTGCAAGGCCTCCATTGTTTAAAAGCACATATGCACGTACGGTTAATGGAGAACTGTGTTGTATTTTAAGCACTTGTACTGTTCAACAGTCCAGCTGATCACACACCTTCTTCCCAAAGCTTGAATATCCTTGAAAGACATGGAAGTCAAAATGAACCTGGAATGATTTAAAGGCACATTAAAAGCACACACATACATTTCTCAGCTGGAAAACTGAATGGCCTGGATAATGAGGGGGGGAAAACAACAACTAAAGCTTGCATCCAGAGTTATGGGGAGACAACTCTGCTCATAAGACACTTCAAGTTCTATTTGTAGAAGGGGAGTCCTGGATACAACTCGAAGAGTCTGTCTGGAATGGTTATATTTTTATGCCCTGAATACAGAATAGTGCACTACATATTAAATAAGACAGGTTAACCAGTAGGTAACAGTTTAGTAGGCTGATTATAAGATACTGGTTCAACTGCTTTCCCACTCTAATGCAGGAAAAAGACTACTGCCAATTTATTATGAAATACTGCACCATCCAGGTATTGTAATTTTTATGATTTCATACATCTGTATGATTTTCACCACTTGGGGTTTGTTTGTTTGATTTTATCTACTGTTAACCACTCATAATAGTGCACTGCACTAATAGGGCAGTATATAAATTGATGAAGTAAATGCAATAAATACTAAAAATATTCAAAATTCCTACTCATGAAGGCAGAAAAAGTATCATTTATTTTCCTCCACAGATTTCATTTTTCTCTTCCGGACATCATGATGTTGGGGAAAAAATTTCAGAGGGGTAGCCATGTTAGTCTGTTTTGGCAAAACAAAAGGCATTGCAGCCCCTTTAAGACTAGTAAATGTATTTCCACTTGAGCTCCACTGATTCAGATACACTACAATTTTGGAGGACTGCCAGACTCTCAGCTAGTACACAGTTTTAACTCTACCAACGTAAGCAGAGCAGTTTACACTTGATGAAGGTCTGGCAGGGCCAACTGTGTTGCTTAATTTAGGAGATAAAAAAAAGTTACATTTAAGGCGGGAAACCTCCAAAGGTGGTACCCTAGGAAATAACAAGGGCATGGCTCTCTAAACTGTGTTACTCATGATCTACTAGTTTCCTGTGTAATGCAATGCTAAAAAGGAATGTAAGAATTTTTCGCAGAAAAGAAATACACAACAAAAGGATACAACAAGAAAGGATACACTCTGCATGACACAGTATTACTGCAGTATTTTACGCAGGAATGTTTCTAAAGAAGAACAGTAGAATATGGTTTAATCTTTTTATTCTCTGTTGCAATGTTCATCTTTTACACTGCCTACTAAAAAACAGGGACTTTTTAATCTTTGGACTAAACATAATAGTAAGAAATGTGCACATTTTTGAATCCACAACACACCTATTTTTAACGACTGTATTGGTACAAGGCCAGAAAACGCACAGATTCTGGCTTCCGAGTCTTTTTAAAAGCACAAGTGCTCCTCCCGTTTCCCAATATTTTTCCAAGACATCAGTCTCTGGCAGAAGTTATCGTACACCTCTGTATTTTTGCAATAATAAGCTAACACGGTCCAACTTCAATTCTGCTGCCTATCCAGATACCTATGTGTGCATGTGCACACACGTGTGTGGGTGAGTGAGTGAGCAAGCTAATGGGCGAGAAACATCCATACAAAATGTTCTGAGTGGTATGTCACATCAGGAAGACATACATCCTAGAACAGCATTCATCTTGGTAGTTGTTGTTTTTTTGCATAAAGCCAGAAATACAAACTGAGAAGCAGAGTGATTTCTGTAGTGTTCATCTTACTGAGCACCGCAGCTTGTCTTGGCAAGCCCAGTTTTTTATCTGGAGTGCATTTCTTGCCTGCCAGGGATTGGAGGAGATCTCCCCGATGCTGCCCTGCAGGAGAGGATAGGATAGGGGGCAAGCACAATGTGACTCACTATCTATGTCCGTTGCAGTAGGACACATCCATCTTAAAAATGATTTGCATTGCTTTGCACTGGTGCTGTCAGTTGTAGTTACATCTGCTGATTAATAAAAGCCAAAACACCCGCAGCTATATAATCATTTTAACTTGAGATAAAGTTATGGAAGACATAACACAGCAGAATCCAATTTAATTTATAGATGGTATACTTCAACAGCTTCCCCAGTCTGTGACAATGCAGTTTTCCACCTCTAGCAACCATCAATTTTGCTTCACAGTCTAGCATTTAAAGACATTTTGGTTACTAGAAAGTACTACTGAAAACATTCACACTATACCAATATAGGGAAACCCTTTGGAGAAAATGCCCAACAGAATTCATTTTACATAATCCTATACTGCACCCACATAGCATTTAAAATGAATGGAAATGAAATATGCAAACTTCTCATTCTATAGTGTTAGAGCCAAATAAAGTCTTTTTTGTTTTTGTCTGTTTGTTCTTTGTATAAGCAAAATGAGATTAAAAGACAAAGTACTCCATTTCATTAGCTCAGCCAGTTTCCATAACCATCTGGGTTATGGAAGCAAGGAAGGCAGCACCCTCTCCCGTGCTGTGAAACTGTTTTCTAAATAGCAAGGGGGAGTTGCAAGATAAGGCTGAAGTCCCTCCCCAACCTTTCACTCTCTCCTCTATTCAAAAAAACAACCACCTAGTAGAAGTAGAGATGGAGATGTGTATGAGTGAATATGAGAGAAATAATGAGCCTGTATTTGTGGCATGTGAGTGATGAAAGAAGGGAAAGAGAGAGAAGGAATTCATGTATATTGCATGGATTAGAGCAGTGGTTCCCAATCTTGGGTAACCCAGGTGTTCCTGGGCTGCAACTCCCAGAAGCCCTAGCTAGCACACCTGGTGGTGGAGGCTTCTGGGAATTGCAGTCCAAGAACACCTGGGTTGCCCAAGGTTGGGAACCACTGGATTAGAGCAAGAGAGGACATGATGGACCCGCCCACATTTAAATTTGTCCCCAACCACCAATGACAAGCAGGCCCTGGAAATATGTATCTACAACTAAAAGAGGCTTCTTATCCCTAAGTGAAATGAGTTGGAAAGTCTCTTCTAAACAATCCTTTAGTATTTAAAAAGAATATTAAAAATCCATGCAGTGGTGTGTTTTTTGTTTTGCCATATGTGAAAAAACAGTGAACTCAACTTATTAGCTAACTGTAGAACTATTATTAATTAGCTGCAAGGCACAGGAACGTTCATTACTGGGGCTTTTCAAGAACACCAGTGAGAAATGTGATTTCTCAAATTATTAAAACTGAGCTGATTTAAAACAATCTAACAGGAAGAAAATCCTTAGGTTAAAAAAATCATTTAAAAAGGAGGTCAGGGGGAGAAATGGCTTTATTACCCTGTTTCCCCGAAAATAAGACCTAACCTGAAAATAAGCCCTAGTAGGATTTTTCAGGATGCTCGTAATATAAGCCCTACTCCCAAAATAAGCCCCAGTTAAGTGAAACCCCGCCTCCACCATTGTGCAGCAACCCGAAGAAGATGACATGACTGTATTTGAATAATTGTAGATTGTTGTACATGAAAAAAAAAAATATCCCCTGAAAATAAGCCCTAATGCGTTTTTTAGAGCAAAAATTAATATAAGACCCTGTCTTATTTTGAGGGAAACACGGTAGGAAACTCCAGGATCTGAGAATCCAGATGACAGACCCTCCGATAAAAAAGACAGATTTGGCCAGAAAAACAAACCTCCAGCAGAAGACTGCTGGCAGGTGGCCCAGATGGCCATCTGCACTGAAATGAAGACTCAGACTCTATGGCGAGGTAGTGCCATCTAGATATTTTCGACCCCATTTATCCAACAAACCAAGCAACATGGCCGGTAGTCACATGCTCTGCAGGACTGTGGTTCTAAACATCTGGAGGACATCAGGTTGCCTACGTCTGCTGAACTGAAACAGCTATTATTTTATTTTTATTTTATTTTATTTTTTGGCAATCTACAGCCATCATCTATCATCTGTTATTTATTTAACACATTTACATAAAGGCTGACATCCTGTTCAAGGTGTATAGTTATGCCCAGGCAGCCAACACTGCACCATCAATTGTGTGGTTCATTTTGTGGCTGCTCAGTTCATGTTGCGGTTGAGCAACTGAGGGTGTGGTTCATGTCTGAGCTGCGTAACTGATCAAGTAGTTCTTGTTAAGACTGCCTGCAGAAGTGCTTCACGGATACTCCATCCCGTCACAATTTTTTTCTATCATTTCCTTAGCTTCACATGTTATGCCTGCGTAGTTGCACAATAGGATTTCAGCCATTCTATCTTCAACAAGCAAACTATCAGGGAGATTAACCAGAAAGAGAGGGAATCCAATTATATTCTCCTGCTGAAGTAACTGCTTCTCTCAGCAGAACGAGGAGGGAGACAATTGTGCCTCTCCTCAAGATCTGTTCCAGAAGGATGGGGATGCTCCAAAACAGAGTTTTCCCCCAGAGAGCAGGACAGAAGTCCTGCCATATAACATTGGATTCTGCCGAAGAGAAACATATAATGTCAAAAATATAAAACAGCAAAACTCAGGAAGCAATTCAATAACTGAAGGGTTTAGAAAGCTTGTGCCTGTGGATGAAAACATAGCAATTTAGGTGTGTGATATACCTTTCTGAAAGGGAAATCGATAGGCAGGACCAAAAGTATAATCCTCTCCTAGAACCCTCATCATTTCATATTTTAACTTATGAGAAAACAAGTAAAGGATTGTTTTTGGGAGGGAATTATCTGAACAGGGCTAAACGAGTATTATCAATGAAAAGTGTAAATTAGAACCCTTACTTTCAATTTCTGTAAGACGCCCCCCCCCCTTAAAAAAAATAGGGAAGACCATTCAATCACTTGCAGTATGAAGCAATGCAGTCCAGAGAAACATTTTATCACCTATGGGGTAACAAGTCAATCGCTTAAGCATTTTTTATGCAGGCATGATGGAATATTAGAGAGTGGCTTACCTTCAGGGGTTTTTACTCCTAGCTTTTCTCTTTTCTTCTTTGGAATCTGGCTTTGGTCTCGCTGATCGAGCAAATTGCTGTGTTTTTATTAAGGAACAGAAAATGTTTGCAAGAGGAATTCACAAACAGTGGAAACTGTGTGCATGTAACAGATTATGGAACATGCTTGTTTTACAAGATACTTTTTTTTTAAGTCTCCACCATTTATTATATATAAACTGATCTAAAGAACCAAAGAATCTGCCACAATGCTCATTTGTTAGTGCTGCAAAGGGGAAACAATATTACGATTAAAAAAATAGGAGATACGGTCGTTCTGATTTATTGTCTGAATTGTTTTGTTCTGGTTTTGATTATATAAAGTAACTTCTAAATAATATCTGTATGTGGAAAGTATGTTGATTATTTTTTGCTTGCTACTGTTTTTTCTTTTAAAACTTTGTACTGTACCTCATAACATAATATGCAAAACATACTGTTCTCCAGACTAAATATCAATTTGGTCCTATAATATATACCATCACAAGTCAAACATGAGTGCAGCCACTTTCTAAAGTGCTAATGAACTGACTATATGCAAAAAGTTAATGAATATTTTATCAAAATTCAAAGCAGAAAGTTACTTAAGATTGAGAAGCACTGATGAAACTCAGTCAGTCCCAATATCCTCAACAACAGAATGCGTAATTAACTGGTAGTTTCTGGAGCTAACCTGAAGGTCTTCAATTTGTGTCAGGTCTTACTGACTAGATGCCCAAAAAAAAAAAAAAAGTACACTGGATGGTCCAGGGGTCCACACTGTAGATGACATTTTTGATACAATGCCACTGGTTTTCCATTTTAGCAATTAGGGTTTGGATGCAGTGACTGAGTTTATGTCATTTGCCAAATATCTTAGCAAATGAAATAAAAAAGCCAGGCTAACCCCAGTGGCCTTTTTAAAACTCCCTTCCTCTATTTAGAATTAACTCAATTTTTCACAAGATGTTCACCAGACTGCATCACATGATCTGCCGGCAATTTTTTTCTTTTCGGCTCACAATCTCCAATAGAGATAATGAATTAGTCCAGCCCTCACAGTCTTTATAGGACTTTCAGATAGAAATGTTTCAGCTGGTCTGAAAACAAATGAGTATTTTGTCTGGACAAACAGGAAGGAAACAAACCCCATCACACTCTGCACTGATTGAAACCAGGCTTAATATTTCATAAGAAATGAAACGAAGAGCTTTGGAAAAGGATACAACAACCATGGGTTTGTCAAACAAAACATATCCATTTACTTCTTTCAAGGCTTTTGACGCTGCTTTTTCATTAGGAAGCCCAATAAAAGCTTGTCCTTTCATACGGCCTTCTTTCATCAAGCGTATATCAAACCTAGGATAAAACAAGGTATGAGTGTTTCTTCATATGCTTACTATGTACTACAGTGAATGATGTAAGGAAGATAATGTAAGGAAGTGACAGAGATTATTAACTGATAATAATCCTTCAGATCATATACAGAATCAACAAAGTCCTTTTACAATCAGAAAGAAACAAACACTTGCACTCACTTTGCATTCACCTTCCACTACCTAGGAAAGACCTACTATATAATTAGGAAGAGAAAAGTTTTTATAATTGAGAAGAGGAGAGGGGAGGAGAGGAGAGGAGGAGGAGAGGAGAGGAGAGGAGAGAAAAGACCCTTAAGAACACAAACTGTTGGCCCTGTCCCAGATTTCTGCGAGGCCCTGACAGAATAGTGGTGACATATTTGTTTAAATGTAAAAAAGGGGAAGCAGTTATTTTGCCAATTCCCATAACCCATCTCTGCTCTCCAAGTATATTGCTGCATAGAATGTCAGTTTTGTCGATATGCTGCATTCTTCAGCTGTCTCATTCTTTTCTTCCCCCACTGTCCTCAGTTTCCACCATCTTATTCGTCAGCTTCCCCTCAGAACCGCTCCATTTACTATCCCCATTATTTATAATTTCCAGAGTGCTGTGTCTCATTCAACAATCTCACTTCTACTCAAAACTCATACCACTGTCTTCCACTAATACATCAATTTTTCCTCTCACATATTAGTAACTATTCCTTCAGCATGTTGCCACCCATCTACAGAATATTTTTTTTGCTACTCCACACTGGTGATCTTCAAGACATCTTTTATTACTCTTTCTGTCACTTGGTCCATAAGCAGATGGAGGAAGAGCAAAAATCTTTTACTAAAAGTCGGTGGTAACACATGAAGCTCACAAATTTATTATGTGGCTCAATGGTAGCCCAACTGGTTGTAATGAGTGAACAAAAACCAAACCCATAGAACTAGTCGTACAGCCTTCACTTACATTATACGTTCCGTTTCTGATGAAAAGTCAATGTATCTTCCAAAAATAAATTTCAAATCCTGGAATTCAAATAAAGTACATCAGGAAAAGTGCTCACTCAATGATACAAGAAGCAAATAATATTGTTCTCAACTCATATGTACCTTTTCCTGAACTTGTTTAGACAGATTCTTCACATAAATTCGACAATTTGGATCACCGGGCTCATAGTTTTTGAAGACAGAAAGTGTTTGCATTTCTTGAATACAGAAAGAGGAAGTTAATAGTAATCTGCAGTTTTTGGATGCTTTCCTTATTTTAATCTCTAAAATTGAAATAAACTGTATGGATTGTATTAAACACCTCAACTTAACATCAAATGACAAATCTATCCAAACCATCTCAGCATTTCAAATATTATAACAAAGCATAAATATTTATGCTGTGTATCATAATAGCATTTTAAAGAATAAAATCACCTTTTTTTGATATCCTGCCTTTTTCTAGTTCTCTTTTAGAAATGAATTCTGAAGGTATTTCATCTTCTTCTTCTTCCTCCTCCTCCTCTCTGTGATTGGAAATGGGAACAGGAAATATTTTTCCAAACCCCACATTCGATACTTCATCAACCGCTGCATAAATGTCTAAGAAAAAAAGTCCAGAACATGTAATCAAGAGGCTGGTTGTAACCCTGCTTTGCTCAGCGCACGCCAAAAGAAATACTTGACATCAAGCTGTAATCCTGACATAAGCAATCCCATACTTGAGATATTTGTTACAATCCAATGTAACTTAAATATGCTTAAATGCACTGATTTCAATAGACTTTAAAGGAAGTTAAGTTTGTGCTGGACTGTAGCCACTATTTGTAAAGCTCTGAATGAAATACTGCCAAAGGGTAGACACAAAAGAGCTTTAACAGAATATATTCAAAGCTTCAGAGTTTAATAGAAATAGGAATCCACGTTTGCAGTCCCTAACAAAAATCACACTGCAGCTACAGAATTATGGACAGAAATGACACAACAGGATGCCATCTGTAAACAGTAACACAACAGTAAAGTCTTTTTTTTTTATGTTCAAAGCATTTCATATATACTGGAGAAGATGAGACAATATGACAAACCAGAATTCTGTAGAAAACCTAGATTACTGATCATAGCCAATAAGCTGTTGCATGCTGCCCAACTGGCCCCACTTGCCTTGGAGTGGCTAAACAAACCACTTTAGGATACAATTTGCTAAGTGTGTCATATGAAGGCAACTCCTGCGTCCACTCCATTTTGTCTCCCTCCATACAAACTAGAGAATACAGAGTTTGTTTCCAATTTGTTGAGAGAAATTCCCAGTGAGGACAAAAGTGCATACATTCAGATGACATGCTAAACAAGCTTGTGACTTCCCAACTAAAACGTCAGTCACTCGGCCAACAAACTGCACCTGCTTCCAACTACAATAACAACTTGAAAGTGGTGAATAAGCAAACGTTTGTTACGTACCATTATTGTGCTCTTTCTCCCAACTTTTCTGAAGAATGGCAGGTGTGTCTGCAGAAATGTGAAATTCAATTTTTTTGAGGCCGACAGGCTGCAGCTGCTCAAACACATCTGAAGGTGATAGCGCTGGTTGCAAATTACTGTTTAAAATACATTAAGCTTATTATTATTTTTGTTTTTGAAATATTCCCATTCCACAATGATTTTACATTTATGCTAAAGCATTTTTATTCTGAGATGATCTTGGTTTCCTTATTTTTATATATATAAAATCACAGTCTTTTTGCTTTGAATTAGGGTTGATTTTTCCCCTCTTTTGGAAATGTTCCTTCTTTCCAAAACGCAGGAACATATAGATATTCATGTCAGAAAAAAACATTGCACTGCCTTTAGCATACAATTTAAGATACCAAAAAATTAAAAAGAAAAAAGAAATTTAAAATGTCACCATATAAATAAGCAAACAGTCAACTGTATCATATAACACCTTGAACTCGCTGTATAATGCAGACCAACCAGTTCTAGCTGGATCTCGGAGGAAACCAGTCCCCCCCCCCCCCCCACAATGGATAGGTAGTTGTCATTTAATCCAGAGTTATAAAGAGACAGAGCCTGCCATGCTACAGGCAGTCATAAGTCTCCCCTCCCCAAATGGTGCTAATGTGCTACTCAAAATTTTCCCAGGGCGGGATGCTAGAATCTGACATGTTCCAGCAAATCCTGTCCTACACAAAGGGAGGATTAGGAATCTATAATTCTTGTCGCAGACTAGCCACTCTACATAGAATAAAAAGCAGAAGTAGAAATGTCAAACTTCAGAAAGTGGTAGGATTAAGGGATCAATGAATAGCCAGAACAAAAAAGATTATCTAAAGTGCACAAACACAGTCTCTGACATTTATTTCTGTACAATAGGTAATAAGGAAATCAACTATAACTGCTAAAGTCACTGTATAAATCTCCAAATGGCAGAAAACTAAGGTAGTCATTACACAACAATGCTTTGTATTAAACAACAACTCAGTACCTTTGCGGAGTTGGTAGGGAGGTATTTAATAAGTCTTTAATCTTTCTTCGTTTTCTTGCATGGCGCTGCTTGGTCGGTATCTGCCGCTTTGGTTGAAATGTCGCTAATTCCATCAGTTTTGCAAATCTAAATATTACCACATGGAACATACATAGTGACTTTTTCTGTCATTAATTCTGAACGTGAAATAATAAGAGTTTTATAGGCAAAGTTTTTAACATAGGAAATCTCCCCACCCCACCCCTGCATCAGGATTTTGAGCACAGAAAGAGTGGAAACCTGATGCATACAAACTCAAAGCATGCTGCTCCTCCCCCTTTTCTGTCTCTGTTGTCACAGAGGCCTTAGGAATGGAAAAAGCAACTGGTTGGGCATTTCACTGGAACTTGTTAAACTCTTCTTCGAAGGACCGTGTGACAATTATGTTCAGTCAAACTTTCCATTATTTTTTAGAAGTTTTCCTTCATCCAGTAGTCTTCTTCTGTTTTCTGACTTATGAATGTTCCACTGAACTTTGACTATATTTTGCATTTTGACATTCAACTCATCAGTAGAGATGGGCACGAATTGTCGCTATGTCCCAATTCATTTATAGCTGCAACAGGTGTTTTGCGGTTCAGTGGTCCGCCCCCTCCAGTGGGCACCCAGTCAGAGGCAATGCCTGGAAGAGGTGGGACAGGGAAACTGGAACACTGTCTCTGAGTGGGTGCCCACTGGAGGAGGCAGGATGCCAAAATGCCAAACACCTGCTGCGGTGGTAAATGAACCTGGCCGAATCATTGAATCAGCAGTTCATGCCCATCTCTACTCATCAGGCTAGCCTTTTGTTCTTTCAGCACTAGTTTGTTGCTTGGCATCTCACCAAACAAACAAAGTTTGTGTTTCCCATGCTTGCTTTTGTATCTCTTCCAGCTGTCCTGTCAGCTTCCTCCTAGAACTCTTGTGCAGCACTAGACCATTACCCAAAAAATACCATTTCCCCGAAAATAAGACCTAACCTGAAAATAAGCCCTAGTATGATTTTTCAGGATGCTCGTAATATAAGCCCTACCCCCAAAATAAGCCCTAGTTAAGTGAAACCCCGCCCTCCACCACTGTGCAGCAACCAGAAGATGACATGACTGTATTTGAATAAATGTAGGTTGTACATGAAAAAAATAAAACATCCCCTGAAAATAAGCCCTAATGCGTTTTTTGGAGCAAAAATTAATACAGTGGACCCTCGATTTACGGAATTAATCTGTATTAGAACAGTGGCCGCAGGTCGAAAAGTCTGTAGGTCGAGTGTCCATTTCCCATAGGAATGCATTGAAAACCTATTAATCCGTTCCGGCAGAAGGAAAAAATATCCCCCTCCAAAAAAATTAAAATAACAGCAACAGTGGAGGAAGTCGCACGCTGGGACTGCAAAAAAAAAAAAAAAATCACCAAAAAACAAAACAACACAGAAACATACCCCCCAGCCCAAATCTACCCTCCAAAACCCACCCAGAACAACTTTTTAAAAAGAAAAAACAGCAGCACCTTGCCAGTCTGAAGCCTCCCGGGGTTCTGCAGAGGCTTCCCGCGCTTGCAAAGCCGTGCTTACTCGCAAGTAGACCCGCGCCTTTGGAGGCGCTTACTCACGAGTAGACCCGCACCTTCGGGTTCAAAGGTTCTCATCTGTCCTTTACAATTTTAAGTGCACTTGGAAAGCAGGAGCTCTCTCAACTGCGACACACCCTATATACAGTAATGGCCGACAGACCTACAGCACAAAGAAGCAGCCTCGGCGCCACCTATAGTTAGAAAGTTGAATTGCCCGCCTTTTCCCCCTGCCTATTTCTGTTCCTATGTCGATTCTCTGGCCGGAAGTCGAAGTGAAATTTTGCGGCTGGAGAAGTCTGTAACTCGAAAAGTCCGTAAGTGGAGCCGTGCGTAAGTCGAGGGTCCACTGTATAACACCCTGTCTTATTTTCGGGGAAACATGGTATAAACTTTAAAAAGTCTCACTAATTTCACCAGAAGTTACAGACAGACAGACAGCTTCTCTACCACAGAAGTTTCACATAAAGAATTAAGCTGAAAACTTTACTATTATAAGCCAAAAAGTGAGATGACTCTTAGAGGGAATAGCATTCTTCAAAATACCACCAACCTCTCTTTGTCTTCCTCGTCAGCACTTTCATATTCCGACTCCTCTTTGCTTGAATCTTGATCATCCTCTTCTTCAGGCAAAGGAGGCTCTTCAGGATGAAAAGGTGGCATAGGAGGTGGTAGAGGAATATAGTCTTCATACTAAATGAGAAATCAAACCACATACACACCCTCGTTAAAACTGGAATGTGCGACCTGTTAAGTTCAAAAATTACCAGGGCTTGAAAAATACACTCGTCCACTCATCTGTGACGAGTGAAAAATGCTGCTGGATGAGTCACAGCTCCCTGCCTCCCTGCCTCCTTCTCCTCCGCCTGTCTCTCTCTCTAATCCTGCAGTCCTCCCCTCCCCCCTCCCACTGCAAAAGGAAAACTGCCCTCTTCTCGCGAGAAGAGAGTTCGAGTGGCACATAGAGATATAGCTCTGCAGGAGAATGTAGAGTAGTCCCATGCTGGAGAATATGGAGATTCCCTGCTCCCAGTTTATTTTATTTATTTATTTTATTTATTAAATTTATAACCCGCCCATCTAGACCGAAGTCTACTCTGGGCGGCTAACAATAATGGATAAAATAAAAACAATATAATAAAATCAAAAACAACAGTAGTAAAGTAGTTCAAGATGGGGAAAAAAATATTCAAGTGATGACAGGAGGGAAAGCCTGTCTAAAGAGCCAGGTCTTAAGTTTGCTCTTGAAAACACCCAGCGAGCGAGCCAGACAGATCTCTGGGGGCAGACTGTTCCAAAGGCGGGGGGCCACTGCCGAGAAGGCCCGGTTTCTTGTTCTTTCTCTCCGGGCCTCCCTCGGCATTACGCCCCTCAGCCGCCCTTCCTGGCTAGAATGAGTGATTCGGGTAGATCTAGGTGGGAGGAGGCGTTCCGCTAGATATCGAGGTCCTAAACCGTTTAGCGCTTTATATGTCATCATTAACACTTTGAAATAAATGCAGAAACGAACGGGAAGCCAGTGCAAGGCAGCCAGAGTGGGGGAAATATGCTGATATTTTCTCATCCCACTGAGAAGTCTGGCCGCCGCATTCTGCACCATTTGAAGCTTCCGCATCAATCTCAAAGGTAGCCCCACGTAGAGCGCATTACAGTAGTCTAATCTTGAGACTACAAGCGCATGGACAAGAGTGTTGAATGCCCCAACATCAAGATAGGGACATCAAAATAGGCGGAGCGGACCACTGACGCCACCTGGGTTTCCATGGTGAGCGCCGGATCCAGATGGACCCCCAAGCTGTGAACCTCACTCTTTGTGGTGAGAGTCACTCCCCTAAAAGAGAGGGAGTTTCCCAAACCACCAGTGGAGGGGCCACCCACCCTCAGGACCTCCATCTTGTCCAGGTTCAGCCTCAGTCCATTCTCCTGCATCCATTGCAGTACAGTCTCCAGGCAGCGCTGAAGGGACAGAACGGCATCCACTGTGGTTGGAGAAAAGGAGATGTAGAGCTGGGTGTCATCAGCGTACTGATGGCACGAAGCCCCACACCCCGATGACCCCTCCCAGCGGCCTCATGTAGATATTAAACAGCATTGGGGAAATAATCGAGCCCTGCGGAACCCCACAATTGAGACTCCACGGGGCCGAAACACTCTCCCCAAGCTGTACTCTCTGAGGACGGTCCTCCAAGAAGGATCGGAGCCAGGCAAGAGCCAGACCACCGATTCCCAGTTCGGAGAGCCTCCCCAGGAGGATACCGTGGTCGACGGTATTGAAGGCGGCTGAGATATCGAGGAAGACCAACAGAGACATTTTGCCCGTCGGCCTCCCTCAGCAGGTCATCAAACAGGGCGAACAATGCTGTTTCCGTACCGTGGTGCGGCCTGAAGCCCGACTGGAATGGATCCAGGGCATTGGTTTCATCCAAAAGAGCCTGGAGCTGGTCAGCCACCACCCTCTCTACCACTTTGCTGAGGAAAGAAACATTGGTGATGGGCCTATAATTGCCAATGTTGTCCGCCGCCAAACTTAGTTTCTTCCTTATGGGCCTAATGAGTGTCTCCTTGAGTGCAAGGGGAACCTTGCCTTCCTGGAGAGACCCATTAATTATTACTGTGGCCCATTTTGTTGTTGTAGGCCTGGCTGCTTTGATTAGCCAGGCCGGGTAAGGGTCAAGGGAGGAGGTGGTGGCATGACAGCGGTCAAGCGCTTTGTCCACCATATCTGGCGTCACAGGCTGAAAGAGATCAAGTCTCATCGGGCAAGGCGGAGCGCTGGATGTCTCTGCTCGATCTACTGTGTTCAAAAAAGGAGAGAGCTCCTGGCGGATGGCCTCCACTTTAGATTTTAAAAATGCTGGAAATTGGTCAGGTGAAATACTAGTAGGAGGCCCATCACTTAGACCAGTGGTGGAGAACCTTTTTGGGCTTGCGTGCCCAAAATGGGGGGGGGGGACAGTGGGTGGTGTGCCGACGGACCCGGAAGACCGGAACCGGAAGTGGCGGTTTAAGGGGGAATCATGCTGACAGACCCGGAGGACCTGGAACCTGCAGTTTAAGGGGGAATCATGCCTTCTCCTGTTTTGCTTCATAGCTCGCAGCTCCTGGTTAAACCAGGGCGCTGGCCAAGCTCTGCAACAGAGAGGACGTTTAGGACCGATCGTGTCAACAGCCCTGGTGGCGGCAGCAAGCCAGCCATCAAGCAGAGCCTCGACAGGAGCGCCAGTCAGATCAGCCGGAATCTCTCTCATGGAGTCCTGGAATCCTATAGGATCCAGTAGCCTTCAAGGGCGGACCTTTAAAACAGGTCTTTGCTCCCCGTGGGGAGGGAGAGCCACTGAGAGGTTACATTTTATTAGGTGGTGATCCGACCATGACAAGGGAACTGACACGGTCAGTTACCATCGGACCACACTCACTCCGCTCAGTGGAGAACACCAGGTCTAGCGTGTGACCGCCCACGTGGGTGGGGCCGTTAACATGTTGGGACATGTCCAAGGAAGCCATGGTTTCCAAGAACTCAAGAGCCGGACCAGAAATCTCCGCCTCTGCATGGATGTTGAAATCACCCAAGACCAGAAGCCTCGGGGATTCCAACAGTGCCGCGGAGACAAAGTCAGCCAGCTCCGGTAAGGACATGGCTGGGTCGCAGGGAGCGTGGTAACCCAGCAAGATCCCAATACCATTCCTGGCCCCAATCGACACGTGGAGGGCCTCCAGACCTGGCTTCACCACCGTAGAGCGCCTAACAACCTCCAGAGTGTTTCTATAAACAATGGCTACTCCCCACCCCCCCACCCCTCCAGTCTACCCTGGTGCTGGACTGCATAACCGGGAGGCCAGGCAAGAGTCAAGGGAACACCCCCTTCCCCTCCCATCCAAGTTTCGGTTATGCATGCCAGGTCTGCATCCTCCTCCAGAATAAGGTCTTGCATAATCTGGGATTTGTTGGATACAGACCTGGCATTCAACAGCACCAGATTTAGAGTGGAGGGACGGCTGATCTGACTACCTCGAGACTGACGGTTGGTCACAGTGCCAAAACAGTGAACAGCCTTCAAACATCTGTTCACCGTTCTTCTGAAATGAGTAGGAACTGTGCCATCGCCATACCTCCCTCTACCCATAATCACTCGGATGTTCAAAGGACCCCCACTGGGGGGGGGGGGGGCAAGCCTTCCACGCCATGTCAAACAAAAGAAAAGAAAAGAAAAAACAAAAAATATACCAAATTAATAAAAGTAAACGATATAGTAGTAACAAGGTTAACAAAATTAATCCAAACCATAACATAAAAATACACATTTAAATTAAATAATAATCAAATTATTGTTTCAACCGAACGAGGACACATCCTAGAGTGGGAGGGAACCGTGGCTCCTTAAGAGGCCAGGCGCTTTTGCTTTCAGTTTTATTTTTGCTAGAGACATTTTAAAAAAAAGGCATTCAAAATACAAGCTTCATGACTCCACAGGCACGCAGGTAATAAAGCAACCCAAGTCTGAGGGTATAAATCAGTGATTCCCAATCTTGGGTCACCCAGGTGTCCTTGGACTGGTTCTTGTGCTGGCCAACTGCTGGTGAAGACTTCTGGGAATTGCAGTCCAAGAACACCTGGGGGGACCCTAGATTGGGAATCAAATGGACAAAAAAGCTTGAATGTGATAGAAAAGAAATTATTGAGATGGGAATGGCTGACATAAAGATGCGCTTTTTGAACACTGCTACAGATGGCATATTTACATCTATGTCAATATTTGATACTTTCACATGGCCAGAAACGTCCTTGGAAAGTTTTGGTAAAAAGGAAGTAACCGTACTTGTATCTCATTACAAAGACCTTTTGCAACACAAGGGCAGAGAAGACATAATTCAGAAAGCCCTGGATGAATGGTATGAATTCAAAATATGTGCAAAAGGTCTGTCATCAGTGGATTTACTGGGAAAGGCAATGAACCACCATGGGGGTAGGATTCCTGTTCTTCTGAAGCTCCTTAAAATTGCCTCTGTTCTACCAGTTTCTACAGTTTGCTGTGAAAGGGGTTTAGCCAGATGAATCTGATCAAAAATAAATTCAGATCGTGTTTAGAGACTGAAAGCTTAGATGACCTTATGATGGTGAATCTAAATGGACCTCCACTACCACAGTTTAACCCTACTAAAGCCATCGATAAATGGTACTTCAGTGGTAAAACTACCAGGCATGTTCAAGGACACAAGTGCAACACATCTGACAGCAGTGCATTTTCTACTAAGACAACATAGGCGAATACCGTGTACGTAATACAATTTATTTGGGGTTTGTACGCGTTGTTACGTAGAAATAAAAGCGAACAAGTGCCTAGTTTAAATTTGTTAACATAAATGGCAAGGCTATAGTCCGGTCATGCTGACTGGTGAAATTTTTGACTGACTGGTGAGACATTCTAAAATTTTTCAAGCCCTGAAAATTACTAAATGTTTTTTCCTCATAAACGTGCAACATCAAATCACCAAGTTTTCTAAAACCTATGACCTACTGATTGGCAATGATCCTATGGGATCAAGCGCCCAGTGATATGGAAAAATTTGGTCAAAAAGCTACTGAGCCTTTCTGAAGATAAAGGCATTGCATCACTTTTGGACAATAGAAAATGTGTGGCATTCTTGAACCATTCATCCTACCATTGTACAAAAAGAAGCTAGAAATAGGTATTTTAACAGATCCTGAGTTCTAGGCTTAACTATTTTTGTTACACACCCCTCCCCCTTATTTGTTCTGTATTATTCAAAGAAACTGTCAACACATAATTAAAAACTTGAACATATCTTTCAGCACCATCAGTAATTCCTGAATTTCCTCTCCAAGAAAAATTATCTGGAACTTCAGCCCACTAAATATTGGGCTACCTGAAAAATGTGCAGGTCCACTTCTCTCTCTCCTATCTCAAAGAGGATCCAAAGGTATAGAAACCAAAGGAGGAATTAATATGGCACAGAGATCAGCCTTTGAAGGGGAAATAGTCAAAATTCCACTAGATTCATACAAACATTGCTCTAAGACCAAGCAGTTCTTTGGTTCCTGACCACCCACTTTAGAAAGCAAATGTATCTTTAAAACAAACATATGATGGCCAAAAGCTTGTTGCTTAACACAGTAGACTGCACTAGAGTAGGCTCACTGAATGTGGATTGGTGAGTCAACTCACTCTGTGAGTTACACTGACTCAAATGGGCATAAGCTACCTGTGACTTACTAAGCTAAAGTAAGTTGCAGTTAGAGTAGGTCCATTTGAATCAATGGAACATACAGAGGAGCTGACACACTAAATCCCCAATAATTCAACAGGCCTACTTTAGTGCAATTTACTACACTAAGCAACAGGCTTTTGGCCAACATCGCTTTTATTAACAAAACTTTGAATGCTAAAGTTTACCATAGGCGGCCGGGCAGTAACAGGTCCAAAAGGAGGGGGAAGATTCATTTTGTTCATAAGATGCAAGACCTGAAAATAAAAAAAAAATTGCAGCTTAGTATTCATATAGCATTTCTCTTTAAAAATTCAAAATGCTTCACATTATTATGCCAATAATTCTTCATTGCCACAATACTCTAAGGATTCCACGTTCAATAATAAAATAACTTACAGATTTCTTGGTCCACACTTCAAAAAACTAATGAGAAGAAAACTGTATCTGAATAATAAATTCTGGAACTAGAAAAGAAGTGTGGAAGGGATTCTACAAATTATTTAAATCACGCTGCATATATCTCAAACAGGATTATTCATGAAATCTCTTTCTCAGAATAAAGAAACATTCTTATTACAGGCAATGAGTGAACATACTAAAAATCTATATTTGCAGTTAGTCATGCTCATATTGCCCTCAAGAGCAAACATGAACCTTACTGTCCTATAGGGTTGCTTTCTCTAAACAGGTAACCCAGGTTGATTAGTTAGCGTATTTTATTTCATTATTCACAATACAAGCACTGATAAGTTGCTTAGAATTGCTTCTTCGAAGATAATGGCTGCACGAGCATGCACGCATGGTCTTAGAACAGAGGTGGGGTGTCCAATGGGGTGAGAAGGGCGCACCGCTCCACCTGCACCCATCAGCTGCTCCTGTATGCTACCTACCACCTTCCCTGCTAAACTGGCACAAGAAGAAGAACAACAACAAAAAGGCATTTCCAAACTAAAATAATTATTTCCCACAGCTTGATATGAAGAGGAAAGCTACAGAGACATATAGCTCTCTTTGAGGCATTCACCCAATAAATATGTTTTCAATACTGGAGAATCCCTAAACAATTACCTGTGAGCAGGTCTGATAGACTGCTCAAGTCATATATTAGAAAAAGTAATGATAGGCTGAAATGTATTTCATATGGAGCAGAAAAGAAAATCTAACAGAGTCTGTAAAACTGTGCACATTCCCTTTCAATGTGATTCTGGCAGTGGAAAAAGCCTAAGAAACGAAAGTCCTTCAGTAGAGCTATATAATCATCATCATCATCATGTATGGCCAAGTCTGACTTATGGCGATCCTTTTCCAGGTAAAAAATTATCAGAAGTTGTTTACTGTTCCCTTCTTCTGAGGGTGCCCTGGGACCGTGCAGCTTGCCCCAAGGCCAAACAGGCTGGATCTACATCGCAGGAGGCACAGTGGAGAATCGAACTCCTAAACCACTGAGCTATCCAGCCAGCTAGAGCGATATAGTACCAGAAAAAAACCTGGCAGTAGCAGCAAAAAACTATTACAACTTTGGAATAGCAATGTTGCCACATATCTGTTTTGTCTCTTCCCTTTTCTAAGTGTTAATTTTTAGTTGCTTATGTTATTAATTTAATTTTATTGTGTTTATAATGTTACGGTCTGTTTGTTTGTTTATTTGATTTGTTAATCCTTGTTATTATTTATTGGTTATTTTTTAGTTTGTTAATTTTTCGTTTCTTTTTCCTCTTTTTTGTTTGGCATGGAGTGGAAGGCTTGCCCCCCCAGAGGGGGTCTTTCCAACATCAGGGTGATTTCTGGCAGAGGGAGATATGGTGTAGGTGCAGTAGCCATTCGTTCCAGAAGAACGGTGAACAGATGCTTGAAATCTGTTCACTGTTCTGGCACTGCGACCTCCTGCCAGACTAGGTAGTCAATTCAGCCGGCCCTCCACTCTAAACCTGGTGTTGTTGAATGCCAGATCTGTATCAAATAAATCCCAGATTATACAAGACCTGATCCTGGAGGAGGATGCAGATCTAGCATGCATAACCGAAACATGGATGGGCAGGGAAGGGGGTGTTCCCCTGACTCTTGCATGTCCTCCCGGTTATGCAGTCCAACACCAGGGTAGACTGGAGGGGCGGGGGAGGGGGGAGTAGCCATTGTGTACAACACCCTGGATTGGGATTTTGCTGGGTTACCACACTCCCCACGACCCAGCCATTTCCTTACCGGAGCTGGCGGACTTCGTCTCCGCGGCACTGTTGGGGTCCCCGAGGCTTCTGGTCTTGGGTGACTTCAACATACATGCGGAGGCGGAGGTTTCCGGTCCGGCTCTTGAGTTCTTGGAGACCATGGCCTCATTGGACATGTCCCAACACGTCAACGGCCCCACCCACGTGGGTGGCCATACGCTGGACCTGGTGTTCTCCACCGAGCAGAGTGAGTGTGGTCCGATGGTGACTGACCTAGTGTCTGTCCGCTTGTCATGGTCGGATCACTGCCTGATCAAATGCAACCTTAGAGTGGCTCTTCCTCCCCGTGGGGAGCAAGGACCTGTTTTAATGGTTCGCTCTCGAAGGTTACTGGATCCTATAGGATTCCAGGATACCATGAGAGGGATTCCGGCCGATTTGAATGGCACTCCTATTGAGGCTCTGGTTGATAGCTGGCTTGCTGCTGCCACCAGGGCTGTTGACACGATCACACCTAAACGCCCTCTCCGGCGCAGAGATCGCCCTTCACCCTGGTTCAACCAGGAGCTGCGATCAATGAAGTGAAATAGGAGAAGGCTAGAGAGCATATGGAGGCAGAACCCGACGGAAAATAACCAGATAGCTGTCAGGATCGCAACTAACCTTTACCAATCTAAGGTGAAGGCTGCTAGTCGATCCTACTTCGCTGCCCAGATAAGCAAAGCTTCCAATCAGCAGGCGCAACTCTTCTGTACAGTTCGCGATCTATCTGGAGTTGGTCATAGTGACTGGCCTCCCACTAGCATCTCACCTGACCAATTTGCAGCCTTTTTAAAATCAAAAGTGGAGGCCATCCGCCGGGATCTTACCCCCTATTTGAAAACAGTGCATCGAGCAGAGATGTCCAGCGCTCCATCTTGCCCGATGAGACTTAACCACTTTCAGCCTGTGACATCAAACGTGGTGGACAGAGTGCTTGATCACTGTCGCACCACCACCTCCTCCGTCGACCCTTGCCCGGCTACTCAAAGCAGCCAGGCCTACAACATCTGAATGGGCTACGGCAATAATTAATAGGTCTCTCCAGGAGGCACTCATTAGGCACTCAAGGAGACACTCATTAGGCCCATTAGGAAGAAACCGAGCTTGGCGGCGGACGATATTGGTAATTATAGGCCCATTGCCAATGTTTCTTTCCTTAGCAAGGTAGTTGAGAGGGTGGTGGCTGACCAGTTGCAGGCTCTTCTGGATGAAACCAATGCCCTGGATCTATTCCAGTCGGGCTTCAGGCTGCGCCGCAGCACAGAAACGATATTGGTCGCCCTGTTTGATGACTTATTGAGGGAGGCCAACAGGGACAAAATGTCTCTGCTGGTCCTCCTCGATATCTCAACCGCCTTTGATACTGTTGACCACGGTATCCTCCTGGGGAGGCTCT
Organism: Intellagama lesueurii; assembly: GCA_037013535.1. Taxonomy (NCBI): domain Eukaryota; kingdom Metazoa; phylum Chordata; class Lepidosauria; order Squamata; family Agamidae; genus Intellagama; species Intellagama lesueurii. Next base: position 145,170,860 of record JBAJHW010000004.1, read on the forward strand.
CTGAGTTGGGAATTGGTGGCCTGGCTCTTGCCTGGCTCCGTTCCTTCTTGGAGGACCGTCCCCAGAGAGTGCAGATTGGAGAGAGTTTCTCAGCCCCATGGAGCCTCAATTGTGGGGTTCCGCAGGGCTCGATCATCTCTCCAGTGCTGTTTAACATCTATATGAGGCCGCTGGGAGGGGTCATCAGGGGATGTGGGGCTTCATGTCATCAGTACGCTGATGATACTCAGCTCTACATCTCCTTTTTTCCAACAACAGTGGATGCTGTTTCGTCCCTTGAGCGCTGCCTGGAGGCCGTTCAGCAATGGATGCAGGAGAATGGACTGAGGCTGAACCCGGGCAAGACGGAGGTCCTTCGGGTGGGTGCCCCAGACATCAGTGGTTTGGGAAACTCCCTCTCTTTTGGGGGTGGGGGTGACTCTTACCACCAAGAGTGAGGTTCGCAGTTTGGGTGTACATCTGGACCCGGCGCTCACCGTGGAAATCCGTTCCGCACACTTCCATCTTCAGCGGATTGCCCAGCTGTGTCCCTATCTTGATGTGGGGGCGCTCACCACTTTGGTCCATGCGCTCGTAGTCTCAAGATTAGACTACTGTAATGTGCTCTACGTGGGGCTTCCTTTGAGACTGACGCGGAAACTCCAGATGGTGCAGAATACGGCGGCCAGACTTCTTACAGGGGTGAAAAGGTACCAACGTATTTCCCCCACGCTGGCCGCCTTGCATTGGCTGCCCATTCGCTTCCGCGTTGATTTCAAAGTCCTAATGATGACATATAAAGCCCTAAACGGTTTAGGACCTCAATATCTGGCAGAGCGCCTCCTCCCATCCAGTTCTGCCAGAGTCACTCGTTCCAGCCAGGCCGGGTGGCTGAGGGGCCTAACACCGAGGGAGGTCCAGAAGGAAAGAACAAGGAACCGGGCCTTCTCGGCAGTGGCCCCTCGCCTCTGGAACAACTTGTCCACGGAGATCCGCCTGGCTCCCTCTCTGGGTGTCTTTAGAAGCAAAGTCAAGACCTGGCTATTTGGGCAGGCTTTCCCTCCTGCCGTATCCTAAATTCACATCTTGCCATCTTGGATTTATAGTATATGTTCATTGTTTAACTGTTTTTAAACTTGTAATGCCGCCCAGAGTAGACCTTTGGTCTAGATGGGCAGGGTAGAAGTCCAAATAAATAAATAAATATCTAGCAGCAGCGCTGCCCAACACCAGCAAAAACATGGTTTCAGCCTTGAACTGAAATAAAAAAGAGTATCTACACTTACCTGTACATAAAACTTAGGGACACTTGCCAACGCATTTGCTATGTTAGTTAGGATTGCATTTGAAGGTGGGGGATACAGATATTTGAGGCAAGAACTTACAGGAAAAGTTAACCTGTGAAGAAACCATAAATATTTAACATTAATAAGACATAACACAAACATATTTAAAAAAATTGATTTTGAAAGCATGAGCTAAAAAATGTTTAGCTCATAAGCAATTCTAAAATATTACAGACACTATTAAATTGTACACTTTCTTAATGTATCCCCTTGTTCAGTGCTATGCACCTTCTTTTAAACTCTCTAGTTTGTTCTGAAGCCTTGCTAAAGCCGCCACCAGGGGCACAACAGCAGGATCCAAAGATGTATGCAAGTGGTTCCATTAAGCCTAGATGTACTGTGTATGTCCTTCTATAACAATAGCTCCTGATGCCACATAGCAAGTCGCTTATGAAACTAAAGGGAATTTCAAAGCCTAAATCATGGCGATACATTGCTCACATTAAACATTTTATTGAGTATGTGCTTGCCATATTAACATTTTAGATGTCAGCCCATGAAAAATTACACTTACAGGAAGAAATATTTTTGATTCATACAATATTCAAATCCTAACACATCACTGTAGAGAGAAATTTAAGAAGTCTTAAAAAACCCAGACAAGCTGAGGAGTCCTGAAGACTGTGGCCTTTTCAGCAGGTAAAAATGGCCCTGTTCCTTAGGTATACGCTTTCATATAGAATGCAGGATTTCAAGTTTTAGCCATGGCAGATAAAAACATCTCTTGGAAATATTAAGGAATGGTTATTTGAATGATACAAGTTTTAAAACAAAGAGGATGTGCCCCACTTTTAGAAGCTGGATTAAGCAAATGACTTGTTTGTGATTTTTTAAAAAATGCATTTTAATGTGTACAACTGAAACTCAAATACTAACCCATGGCTAGGAGCAATTCCAGTTTCAATTTTGAGGCAATTTAAATCTTTCTTCTCCTTCTCTTCTTTGACAGGTTCTTCGAGACTGGAAAAAACCAAGCATATACAAGAGCACTGTTCTACATAGCAAAATGGTATGGCATGCTGAAATGACTCTAGTTTTATTGTGATGAACTGGCTGAAATCCTACTGCTTTGTTACACATACAGAAGGCAAACATCGTAACATTCAGTTGCTTCTACCTGGCTAGTAATAAGTGTCTGCTGGAAATCTTGAGTTCCTCACAAGCCAGTGGATACAAGAATCCCAGCCATGACTCATTAATTGCCAGCTAGAAGCAACGAAATGTTGTGCCAGTTGCCTTCCACATCCATAACAAAGCAACAAGGCTACAGCTACTGTCTTTTCAAAGAAACCAATTCATGAAGGAAAATTTTGAAGCTGCCAATTCTTTACAGTGGTGCCTCGCAAGACGAATGCCTCGCAGGACAAAAAACTCACAAGACGAAAGGATATTTTTCGTCTTGCGAGGCGCGTTTCCCATAGGAATGCATTGAAATTTAATTAATGCGTTCCTATGGGGGGAAAAAAAGTCAGAAACAAAAAAAAAGTCACCAAAAAGTCACTTACCAGGTAGAGTAGACTGAGTCCAGCTCCTCACAGTGCGTTTGTAGCCCAGAACATCCAGAAAAAGAGTGCCAAACAGCGGAGAGTCAGCAACCAGCAGGGAGCCGGCAGCCATTTTGTGGTCGTCTCCACTCCTGCCCCCCCTCTCCCCACCTCTCAGCTGATCGGCGCTGGGTCTGAGAGGCTTTTTCCCTGCTAGGCAAGCCTTGGGAAGCCTGTTACACCCAGCGCCGATCAGCTGAGAGGCGGGGAGAGGGGGGGGGGGGCAGCTGATCGGCGCTGGGTCTAACAGGCTTCCCGAGGCTGGACTCAGTCTACTCTACCTGGTAAGTGACTTTTTGGTGACTTTTTTTTGGTTTCTGACTTTTTTTTCCCCATAGGAACGCATTAATTAAATTTCAATGCATTCCTATGGGAAAACGCGCTTCGCAAGACAAAATTTTCGCTAGATGGCATTAACCGTGGAACGGATTAATTTCGTCTTGCGAGGCACCACTGTACATGGATCTCTATGATTTAAAGACCATTTGGAAAATTCTGAAATAGAGGACAGTAGTAAAAACATTAAATATCTTACATGAATTATCAATTATTGACATTCTTGTGAAGTCATTAATATAATTTGGTTCATTAACATAAATCACCATTCAAATACTTTTTTCCTCATACTAAATCCTTATTAAAATTATATAGAATCCTTATAATCCTATGAAAGTACCAAAGAAAATATTCAGACATTGAAAAAAATTATAGGGCATTATTTTGTTTTGTCATAATCTTTTCTCATTATGCTTGAGAGGGAAGAAAACTGTTTCTCTCTGGCAAAACCATTCACTGCTTCACTCGGAGTCCTTAACTTGCTCATAACCTGTGTACAGAACAGCCTGAGTAAAGGTATCTTCCATAACAAGGTCATAATGGATAGAAAGAAAATAATCCAAGTCAGCTGTGCAACTGCAGTAACATCCTTAAGTCTATAAACATCAGATGCATGCATGCAATCTAAATGCTCCTGTATTTATTGCAAAAAAATCTCAAATTAAAAATATAAAAATAATTCATCTGAAACTATAACAGTATCCACATACCTTCTGTCATTTTCAGACAGAGAAGATTGGCTCTGAGCTCGAATGCTATCTTGGTCTTTTGCATACTCAGCTACTAGTGTATGGCCTAGAAGGTTCAGCTGATGTAGTTTTAATAAAGCCTTCAAATAAACAAAACATACAACATTTAATACATTCAAAAAAAGACAATCTATTATCAATTTTAATCTCTTGCTTTTTCCCCACTTCCAGTTCACTTTGCTAATTCCAGGCCATTGGGGGCGGGGGAGCTTATTTGGACAAATAAAATACTTTCCATTTAATTTTCCTTAATGACCAATGCCAGAATTTTCAGTTACAATCTTATATCTACAAATGCAGAATAAGCCCTACTGCCCTCAGTGGGACTTACTTCAAATTAGATACAAACAGGTATAGATATACAGTTTCCCTGACAACTCTCCCTACCTCCCCCCCCAAACTGGCTCAGTAAGATTTCTTACTCATCTAGAGGTGATTTAAGTGACAGAAGAGACTGCACCCCATTTCCACTGCTGCACCGGGGGGGGGGGGAGGAGCAGAGCTTGATATTGTTGACAATTTTTTCCTGTATTTCACCAGTTCGTAAGGACTGGGTTTTTCTATTCCACCAATTCTGGTTTACTGAAAAGATCAAGGCTCGCACAAGCCTATATACATATGCTACAGTATATATACATACACACAAGCAGCACAGGGGAAGCAGACCAAGGAGAAATGAGAAAAGGGAGATTCCATGACCTGCATCTGGCCTGCCAACCAAGGCTTCCCCTCAAGCATGTTTTCTGTCAAACCTAGTAATATTGCACCTGAAATCTTGTTGGTGCAGTTCCACTTGGGAAAGGCTGACGACATACATCATCAGCAATGGCCATTTATCACCGGGACCAGCAGTACTGACCTTCAGATATTAAAAACTCCTCCCTATCCCAAGGCCCCTAAAGGCTTGCTCAGGACTGAAGGAATAGCCTGGACTGGGGGTGGGGTGGGGGAAAAACAAGAAACTTTTAATTAGTGCATGCATGAACCTGCACCAGTAGGATTTCAATCAATGTTATCTAAATTTCACAGAAACCTGACCCTAAACAATTTTGTTCTGAAGTCCCACTAAAATTTCAATAGATCTTATTGCCGTGCATGTATAAACTTTTGAAGACTTCTTTTCAACACATTGCTTCTGTGTTGGAAGGTAATTTGATCAGGAAAGAACCCAGCAAAATAAAACGTTTAGTAACAGTCTCAACACATACCTGAGCAGCTGTACTTTCATTAGGGAAGGTAGCAAAAGCTGTATGTTTCTGAAAAACAAAACAGACACAGATTTTATAAGTACAGATGTTAATCAACATTCCCTCTAATTTTCAGCCCCACTGGGTGGGGCTCTGCCTCTCGCATGTGCGATTCCTCCCCCACACATGGGGTTCTGTTGCAACCGGAACCAAAGGGGCTGCTGTGGATGCATGGAGGAGGAGCCCTGCATGGAAGGGGGTAGAGTCGCAGGCGCACATCTCAGAGGGAACCTTGTTCTCAATGCAAAATACAGTTTTTCAGCACTTATTTTTGTAATACCAATAGAATTGGGAAATGAAAACAATTGTACCCCAAGCAAATATCAGAATGAAATATCAAGGAAGACAGACGGAGAGAAC